>JARFIW010000831.1:1368999-2737999 GCA_036346225.1 Platerodrilus igneus
TTTAATAAAAAGTTATACACAGAAAACAGCCCTTTCTTTATGTTTCTTTGGAGTGGTTTTAATTTTATCTAATTTTATTCGCAACTTAAAATTTAAATCAACACCCAAGTCTTCTATCTTCTTTTCTAGTCAATAGTTTGATACATGGAGACCGTCTAGGTTTTCGAATTGTAAAATGTATCGAAGTTTGCCTCTATATATAAAGTCTTTGATTCCACCGACAATCAGATCCATTCCTTCGTGTAATTCTTGCAGCTTGTGACAATCTTTTAATCGCGGCTCTCCCACTAAATCCTGCATACGTATCTTGTTAGCTTGCTTGACTTCTTCTTGTCGGTATTGGAAGGAATCCTTATTCTCCCACTCACTGTTTCGTAGTTGCATGTCTACCACTTTTGGGAATATATGGTTGTTATATGTTGTTAGACCCTCGGTTTTAAATGATCCGAGGGTTTTTTTAGTAGGGAAATATACAATGTTTAGCGGAACCTTTTTGCGTGTGGTATACGCTAAGGTTACGAAACCCGCATTCCTTAGTTCGCCTATGTTATCTGCCATTTCGATAAATACGTTTTTAGAATAACCTTTTAAAAAGTAAACGGATTTAGTACTATCCTTTTTCGCAAGGACGCCTACATAACTAAAAGAGTCTTTCTTACTAACCACAAATGCATACAGCTTGTAGAAACCGGCTGTATCTAAGTCAGTCCATTGGCACATAAAATAATCTTTTAATTCTTCCTTATTTTCTCTAATAAGATGTTCTTTGTCTAACACATCTTTGTATTGTTCGCGTATTGTCGCAGTGTTTTCCATATAGTTCAACTTTCGCCTTTTTGCATCCATTTCCTCTAATTCAAACTGTCTTTTTTTTCACTTACAGCGTATGGCGTGCATAATGGGGCAATTTCCTTTAGCGTAAACGGATAGAGTTTACTGCCAATATTTACGCGTTGTCGTACAACCTCTGGACGAATGTTAAGCGTA
Organism: Platerodrilus igneus; assembly: GCA_036346225.1. Classification (NCBI taxonomy): domain Eukaryota; kingdom Metazoa; phylum Arthropoda; class Insecta; order Coleoptera; family Lycidae; genus Platerodrilus; species Platerodrilus igneus. Next base: position 1,369,987 of record JARFIW010000831.1, read on the forward strand.
TTTATCAACCCCAATTCCGAAATGATTATTTCTTTTGTAATTGTAGAATATGGTGTTGCAGATTGTGTAAATATGTACTACCTGCTTTAATGTAGCACCTGTGGAAGATTTTTATTTTATCTTGGCTGTCTTCCTCCTTTACTATCTCCAAATAATTTACAGGCAAATAGTTAAAACTAAAAGCCGAAAGCACATACTTTATCAATTTTTTCCTTTCCTCTAGTTTTTCGGACAACTTAATTTTCAACCCAGTCAATTTCTTTGTATTGCTATTCCCCCAATACACGTACTGTAGTAGGTTATTATACACTAAACAGCAGCTATTTTGTAGATTGTCCGATAGCTTACTCCACATTTTGGTAAGTAATACCATGTTTTTTGGCCAAAGTAGACGCGAATGTTTCTCTTAAACGTGCATCTGGACAAAGTAAAAAATCTAGTATATGATTTCCAAGTTGTTTACTAACATCAGGACTTGTTATCTGACACACAAATTTGTTGTATATCTTAATTCTTGCATTGGTTGTCAGCCATGTTAAACAATCGATTCCCAAAGTTTTATCGTTGTCAACTATAGTATTGCAGTTTTCTTCGTATTTGCCCTTGTAGCAAAGGTTATGGTTTGTAGTTAAATAATTACACATCTCCAACTTGCTAAATATGCCAGCAAAATCTTGGGTTACATCCGTGTCAAAAAGATAGTCATAATCTTTTTTGAGTCCTTTTAATATATCTAGCAGTTCTTCCAATAAAGTTTTCAACTTAACATCTGCTAGTTCCACTTTGTACGAAACACATATAGGATTTTGGAATTTTTTATTAATACTTTCGAAGCCTTCTTTTCCGACAATTTCTTTTAATCCCTGGCCTATCTTGTTAGTGCTTTCCAGAGAAAACGGAAGCTTAGCTTTAACACCATGCCTAGCGGAAACAAATCGGTCGAACTTTCCTCGTAGATAGCTGTTAAATGCACCACAAATTTCTTTTTTTAGGATAAACATCTTTTTGTTTGCAGATGTTTGCTCGGCGTCAGAAAGGTCGCAACTTTTAACCAACATTATATTGTCACAAGTTTGTTTTCTTCTCTTTGGCTGTTTTCTTTCGGGATTCCTCCGAAATTCGGTGATTTTGAGTTAGGTTAATCGGTGTTGTCTGGAGTTGGGTTAGGTTAGTAGGATTTGTCAGGAGTTAGGTTAGCTAGTGTTGTCTGGAGTTAGCTTAGGTTAATTGGACTTGTGTGGACTTAGGTTAGATAGAAGGAATAATTGATAGGTTAGGTCAGCGCTGCGGCTCTGACTTAACTTATCAATTTTTCTTTTTATCTAACCCAAGTCCACACAAGGTAGCTTCATGGAGAATGATGCTATCTGAAAAATTCCTAGAAATTCGGATAGCTGAGAAAAATCTAATATTAATTGACACCAAAAAAGATAGATTTATCTCGAAGATGAGCTAAACAAGATATATTTATCTTAAAAGAAACAAAAATAATCTTTTATATGTTTGCTAGAGGGTATGTGGGTAAAACGGTAAGGGGTGGTTTTATTTTAAATCTGTTTACAGATTCGGATTTTGCGTAAAATTCTAGACGAATTTGATGTGTCGCATGACTAAAAAAATTTATAAGAACGGTCAGAAATCGCTGCTGGTAAAAAATCTTAAAATGAGAGCAGCTCCCTGGGGGATGATGCAATCTGAAAAATTCCCAGAAATTCGGGTAGCTGAGAAAACTCTAATATTAATTGATACCAAACAAGGTACATTTATCTCAAAAGATGAAATGGCTAGTCAAATAAAACTATTTGGTCCAGAATGAGGGAGCAATTAAGGATGCTGGAGCAAATGAGGCAGTGGGATCCCCAATTATCTCCTACTACCCGGATTTCATTAAACGTCTCTGGTTATTTTCGGATAGATTCTTAAAATTTCCGCTTCTCATATTAATAAAACTGGTCGATAGCTATAATGCAGTGATTACGATGTTTAACAGATCTTAAGTTGTGCTATACAAAGGCAAACCTTATTGCTAAAGTGGTCAAAGTTAAGGATCCTAAGTTTTAATTTTTACTTAAACAAGCTTTTTTTTATTGAATCTATGAAACAGTCATAGTGTAGCCATATACTACGTACGGCCCACATTTCCATACTTATTATTGATATCTGGGTTATTAGAAGGCAGAGCACAAGTTAATTGGAGAATGCTTTGTAGAATTCAATACTCTGGACAAGTCTCATATCAAGTTCACTCTAACTTTTTAAATTTTACGGTAATTCGAAAACACCCAGATTTCCGATTGAACCTCTAAATGAGATTTCCTTTCAAATAAAGAATCAGCCGCCGCACCTTCAGATCCTTTCAAATAATTCTTTGTTGGGATTTGCGTTTGTGAGAAAAATAATTATGTTGACGGCGTAACTCCTTTCTATTAAAAGCTTCCTTCAAACACGCAGCTGCAAAAATCTTTTTCATTTGACTTCTCTGCGCTTTCAACTACGGAAATCTTATTTAAAAGAATGCACATTTATTCTAGTATAAACACTTGAGTTTATACAAACATTTCGGTTTACATGATGACCATTATTTGCTCTATTCACAACAGATATCAAAACAATATCGATGCTTACTGAATTGAACTAACTGAAAACATTGTTAGATTAACTATCTGGATCACGTAAAATACTTGGGGATTTGAAACAGGACCTTTTTTCGCATATAAAAATACAAAGGTGTTTGTTGTGAAAAAGCTTGTATAAACTGTAGATTATATCTAAGCTCCCCTAACAAAAGGTTTTATGTAAACCATTGTGTTAGGTGAAAAATTGCTCTAAGACGAGATCGTATAATAAAAACAGGGTAAATGCCGGAACATGTTAAAAATAATAATATAAAAATACTGGAAGGACAAAATTTTTTACGCCATAACAAAGTAAGCTAGCGATTCTTATCGAGCATAAAATAATATCAAGCTCCTAAATTGTTAGATATACTTTCTTTCTATGAGGAGTCTGACAGAATATCTTTCAGAAACTTTATGATAGCACTTACAAGCGTTGGAAACTGAAATTGCATTGTAAGGACATCATTAGTTCTATAGTTAGCGCTTTCGATTGGCAGATTAGAGTTGTTTTAATCGCGTTTGCTTTGTTACACTTTTATTTTCTTAGTGTACAAAATGTCGAAAGAAAAATATCTTCTTACTGTTATAAGAAGAGAATATAACTATATTCTGGCTGGAATTTAATTTTTAGTAATATCTACACATCAGTATACAAACAAACACACGTGGTACTTTTTACAATGCACAAACATTTTATAACCCATACCAGGTAATTAATTTTTAAAACTGCACATAGTACAAATGTTATTCGAAATATCACAAATTAATACATTCAAGTGTATTAAATATAAAATAATTCGTACATCACTGCTAAAAACAAAATGTCCATCGCGACCATATTGCGATCATATCGTTATCAACCACCTCCATCCAGTTTCCTTTTTTTTACCGAATCTAGCTACCAACCTCCCCATTTCCTTAGCGGGAAATTTAAAATTCCTGCATTTAACAGATAGACTAAACTTAACATAGATTTCTCTTTTGTGTTGCTTTTCGTCACCACAGATAGTTTTAGAATAATTATTAGCTACAAGAGCGATTTATCACCATACATTTATATAGTTTAGAAAAATAAAAAGTTGGTATTTCAGTATTCCCGGATATTTGTTCTTCAAATGAGCTGATCTCATTGTATATCAAAGATTCCAGCAGCCAAACAAAAGTAAAATCTAATTTATTTAATTCAACGACTTGAAATGAGAAAGAGACTCATTGTCTACTTATATTTTATTATAGGGTTTTTAATTTACTACATTTTGTGTTGATTTATGTACTCCTGTTACTGGACATTCTACAATATACGCATTTTCATTTATTTGCTGCCTAACCTTGTATGGTTCTTCATATAATAAAAAGAATTTTTTAATTTCTTTATTTAACGCGCAAGATTGATAATGGATCTTAGTTAATACCAATTCACCAGGCTTATAAGTTACAGGTTTAATATTTTTATCATGTCTCAACTTTCTTATGTTAGCTTTAGATAATAGAAGTTTTTGTGCCAATTCAATTTTAATAACCTTATTTAAATTTTTCCTTTCAGGAAAGTTTATCAATCTTTCAACTAGTTGCTCACATCTTTTATCAGTCATGAGTTCGATTGGTGCAAAACCTGTTGAATCATTTTGTATACAGTTAAGCCATCCTTCGATTATCGGTACGACATCAGACCAAGTACTATGTTTTTTATGACACATAGTTCTAAATAATATCCCTAATTCCTCATGATTCTTTCTGCGAGATTACTTTGGGGATGATATATAGTTGAATATCTCTGCTTAACATCTAGTCGTTCTAATGTTTCTACACAAACCCTGCTTGTAAATTGTGGCCCATGGTCAGATAACATACAGACAGGTTTACCTAAATCTGGTATAAAATTATTTTCTATTTTCTTTAATAATGTTTTTGCTGCTGCTTTTTTAACTGAATACAGCTTAACAAATTTTGTAAAAATAACACGTAGCACAAAAATGTGCAATAATCCCCCCCTACCTCTTGGTAGTGGTCCGTATATATCTATGACTACTAGGTCTAAAAATTGTTCACTAATAATGTTTTTCATTAACCCTGCTTGTTTTTTATTTATTACTTTTGCTTTCTGGCAAATATCACATCCCATAATTGCATTTGCAACTCGTGTACTTAAATTTGGTATGTAACATGTCTCTTTAATTAACACACTACATTTCTTTTCACCGAAATGCCCGTATATACTATGGTATTCCCAGATTATTTGTCAACTAAATGTTGGGGTATTTATATATATATATATATATATATATATATATATATATATATATAGATCGTTAATGGACTGGTTAGCTTAATTATTTTTGTAACAAGATGGTAGTATACTGGGTAAGAAGTCCAAATAATAATACTTTATGTAAAAATCAAAATTTAATTTCTTCTGCTTAACGTTTCGGCATATCTTTTTGCCTTTGTCAAAAGCATCTACAATTAGAAGTGTTGTAATATAAAACTAACATAATATAATAGATAAGTTCCTTACTGTATAAAATCAATATTTGTCAAATTTGAAAAATAGTAAAATTGTCAAAATTTAAAATTAACATATGATTACGTTGATCAAAATTATTAATAAAATTCATTTTGTAGGAAACAGGATGTAGATCTAGTAACAAATTGAGTCTTAAAAACTAATATGTTGGGAGATTAGTGTGGTTGAAGTAGATGATGTAGATTGAATGTTTGTGTGATTATCATGAAAAAAAAAAGGTCTTAATGAAGCGTATTAGATTTAAAGTGATTTAAACTATATAGAGTAGAATAAAATCTATGTGAGTCTTCTATATCTTGTTTATTATTCAAACACTGATCTTCTTTGTTAATATAGTAAGATTCTAGAAAGAGTCTGGTTTTGTAATTGGACTCTTTGTCTAATATTTTAATTTCTTCATATGCGGGAGTATGTTGGGTTGTATAAACATGTTTAGCTAATGCACATTTGTTAGAATTTATCCTGCAGTCACTTCTATGTTGTGTCAGACGATTCCTCAACCATTGGGAAGTTTGACCAATGTAGGTTGCCTGACATCTACAGACGATCTTGTAAATTAGGTTACTGTTTAATAATTTAGGGGTAGGGTTCTTTATTCTAGTAAATAAGTTGTTAATGGTATTGTTGTACTCGAATGCAATGGCAATACCAGGTTGTTTAAGAACTCTTACTAGTAACGGAGCTAAACCCTGAATAAATGGTAGTTTTTTGTATATGGTGGTATTTAAATTGTTAATGTTGTTAGGTGGTAAGCTGTTGTTGTTATTATTGTTATTGTTATTGTTGAAATTGACATTGTCTTGGTTATTGTTATTAATATTTTGAGATACATTATTATTAATATTATTATAGAAGCTATTGTTTATATCCAAAGTGTTGTTGTAGATGATTTTACGTAAAAATTGTTTGGGGTAACCATTGTTTAATAAAGTATTGAAAAGAATTTTTTTATTTTTATCTAAGAATTGGGGATCAGAAATCTTTTCGATGCGATATTTCATGGCATTGACTGTGTTGAATTTATGTTTAAATGAATGGTTGGAAAGAAAATTCAAATATCTACCTGAATTGGTAGGTTTAGTATAATAGTCAAATATTAAAACGTTATTTGTTCCTCTGATAACTAAGATATCAAGAAAAGGTAATTTTCCATTTATTTCTGTCTCACTAGTAAATTTTAATTGTTTATCAAAGCTATTGAACGTGGTTATTGTTTCATTGATATGAGGGGTTGGGGCAGAACTTCTTACCCAGTATACTACCATCTTGTTACAAAAATAATTAAGCTAACCAGTCCATTAACGATCTATATATTAAAAGAAAATTTTGCTATTACAGAAATGGGTTATTTATAATAATTACATCAAATTATATTAAAAGAAGACGTTGTATCATACTTAAAAACTTTTTAGTCTAACAAAATCATCAGATTCATTCCTAATATTATCAACATAAATCAATATTAAATACAAACAAGAAGAATAGTCCATTGATCAACAATTATTTATAAAGAAATGGGTTTTTATAATTACATCAGATTGTATTATGGAGAAGAAGTTGTATTTTACTTAAAAGTTTGGGCCAACAACACCATCAAACAAGCCAATCTATTAAACCGCATTCATTTCTTAGAACAATGTAGAAGAAACAAAATCGTTCCCAACCACATTAAAAATTTGTTTATCCACATTAACATACCAAACAACACTAACCAAAAGATTAAACGGAGAATCGACAACTATCTAAGGAAGTCAACAGCTTTCTTCATTAACTTAGAAATTGAGGATAGCCACATTAAGTTATCCCATAGTTATAGAAGCATGCACCATTCCATTAACTATGTTATAAGAACTTTACCTCCGTATATTATACGTTCTTTTGATTATAGACAGTCAGTGCGGTATGATTGTCATTTTAAAAAAATCAAGACAATTAATATCAATAAATATTCAAGATTAGTTAATGAACAAACATGTCAGTCTTTTGCCTTTACGGACAATTCAAAATGGATAGTGAATATCAGTGCTGTTCCACTACCTGACGAAGTAAAAAACTTTCTGTCATTAGGACCTAAATTCAACATAACACCTTCGACAAAAGATATTCACATTGGCAAATTATTAGGACGGATAGAATCTATTCTTGATTCTACCGAGTTACCACAAAAACAAAAAGACATAAAAAGAGGTAAAATTAGTAATATAATCTTGAATTTCACAAACAAATCAATAAAAAACCAACAAAAAAAACAGTTTAGATCACAATTCTATAAAGTTAAAAAGTTTTTATCCAATAACCCCGAATTAATTGTAACAAGAGCAGATAAAGGTGCAGTAACCGTCGTCATGAACAAACAACAATATGTTGATAAATCCCTGGAATTATTAACCGATACTACAACTTATAAACTTTTAAAAAAAGATCCTACTTTCACCATTCAAAAACGTGTCAATGATCATATAAAATTACTTCATAAAAAAGACATTTTAAATGATACTGAAAAGAAACAGTTATCCAATTATAATTCAACCCCTGGTAAATATTATGGGCTACCAAAAATTCACAAACCTGTCCTTACACTCAGACCTATCATTTCAACTTTGAACACTCCAACATACTTATTAGCAACTTTCATTTCTAAAATACTTCAACTAGCTTTTCCACCTGGAGACTACAATATCAAAGACAGTTTTACCTTCATCGATAAGTTCAAAAACTTTAGACTTCCTGAAAATCATATTCTTGTTTCTCTAGACGTTACATCGTTGTTTACAAACATTCCTCTTACTCTAGTTCTTAATATCATTAAAGAGAAATGGTCCGCCATTGAACCTCACTGTAAGATTCCTGTTGACTATTTTCTTGCTACTGTTAATTTGATTTTTAATAATACTTATTTTGTTTTTCAAGATTGTTTTTATCTCCAACTTTTCGGCACACCTATGGGCTCTCCAATATCACCCATCATTGCCCAAATAGTTATGGATTCTCTCCTAGATTTTGTGCTCCCACGGCTACCTTACAAAATGACTTTCCTCGTCAAGTACGTTGATGACATCATCTGTTCTGCCCCAACCCCTCATATCAATGAAACAATAACCACGTTCAATAGCTTTGATAAACAATTAAAATTTACTAGTGAGACAGAAATAAATGGAAAATTACCTTTTCTTGATATCTTAGTTATCAGAGGAACAAATAACGTTTTAATATTTGACTATTATACTAAACCTACCAATTCAGGTAGATATTTGAATTTTCTTTCCAACCATTCATTTAAACATAAATTCAACACAGTCAATGCCATGAAATATCGCATCGAAAAGGTTTCTGATCCCCAATTCTTAGATAAAATAAAAATTCTTTTCAATACTTTATTAAACAATGGTTACCCCAAACAATTTTACGTAAAATCATCTACAACAACACTTTGGATATAAACAATAGCTTCTATAATAATATTAATAATAATGTATCTCAAAATATTAATAACAATAACCAAGACAATGTCAATTTCAACAATAACAATAACAATAATAACAACAACAGCTTACCACCTAACAACATTAACAATTTAAATACCACCATATACAAAAAAACTACCATTTATTCAGGGTTTAGCTCCGTTACTAGTAAGAGTTCTTAAACAACCTGGTATTGCCATTGCATTCGAGTACAACAATACCATTAACAACTTATTTACTAGAATAAAGAACCCTACCCCCTAAATTATTAAACAGTAACCTAATTTACAAGATCGTCTGTAGCTGTCAGGCAACCTACATTGGTTAAACTTCCCAATGGTTGAGGAATCGTCTGACACAACATAGAAGTGACTGCAGGATAAATTCTAACAAATGTGCATTAGCTAAACATGTTTATACAACCCAACATACTCCCGCATATGAAGAAATTAAAATATTAGACAAAGAGTCCAATTACAAAACCAGACTCTTTCTAGAATCTTACTATATTAACAAAGAAGATCAGTGTTTGAATAATAAACAAGATATAGAAGACTCACATAGATTTTATTCTACTCTATATAGTTTAAATCACTTTAAATCTAATACGCTTCATTAAGACCTTTTTTTTTTTTTTTTTCATGATAATCACACAAACATTCAATCTACATAATCTACTTCAACCACACTAATCTCCCAACATATTAGTTTTTAAGACTCAATTTGTTACTAGATCTACATCCTGTTTCCTACAAAATGAATTTTATTAATAATTTTTGATCAACGTAATCATATGTTAATTTTAAATTTTGACAATTTTACTATTTTTCAAATTTGACAAATATTGATTTTATACAGTAAGGAACTTATCTATTATATTATGTTAGTTTTATATTACAACACTTCTAATTGTAGATGCTTTTGACAAAGGCAAAAGTTATGCCGAAACCTTAAGCAGAAGAAATTAAATTTTGATTTTTACATAAAGTATTATTATTTGGACTTCTTACCCAGTATACTACCATCTTGTTACAAAAAAATATATATATATATATATATATATATATATATATATATATATGTAAGATAAATATTGGGGATACAGTCAGATTGAGCATGTATTTAGAATAAACTTCTTTTAACCATTTCAAGCTTTCGAAAATCGTTTATTTTCTTCATCAGGATACTAAAAATCTATTATTTAACATTTATATAAAAAATTATGTAAGTTACTTACGATTATAAAGTTTACAATTATAGAAACATAATATGACATCTATATGACATGGACAGGTTTTTGTTCATACGTGCACATTTAAAAGTTTCTTATAAACATTTGCAAAATTAAAGTTAAAATTAATGTAGCAAAGATATTAATTGAACTAAAGTAAAATAGTTATTATAGGTCTAGTTGATAAAAATAAAAATAGAAAATAAAATGTGTTATACTAGTTCTTAAAAATACAGCTAATCGTATTGTACCAAAGGTGTTATAAGTCTGTATAGTGTGGTAGTTTTATAGAAGTTTGGAATTATTTTTATTCTTTATTATTGTCATAAGATAGGAATAAATATTGTTTAAATTTTGTGTATCGGTTTTTATATTTATAGGGTCGTCTTCTAGAGAAATCGTGATCATTTCAAGAAATAAACGCTTTCTATAGTTTGTTTCCCTGAATATAATTTTGGTGTCATTATAATTCATTACATGACCAGTATCAATTACATGGGAAGCAATCGCGCATGTTTTGTTGTTAAGTTTGCAATCACTTTTGTGTGAGGTCAGTCTTGCAGATAACCACCTTGATGTATGACCAACATACCTACCACTGCAGTTATGACAGGGTATACTGTAGACTACTCCTGACTGTCGGAGTGTAGGTGTGTGGTCTTTAAGACTACTATATAATACCCTATCTAAAGTTATAACAGTTTGTTTGATAAGCTTGATGTTTGGAAGATCCTTAAAAAGATGTTTTAATTTATCGGTAAGTTAATCAATGTATGGAAGTGCGATAAACATTGTAGGAGACGTGGAGCTGGTATTAGTGTCTGTAGTATTGTTGGAGGAAGTGTTAATTATTGTGGTATTTTTTCTTGTGGTTGTGTTGAAAATTAGTTTGTTGATTAGCGGCTTCGGATATGAATTAGTAAGTAGTAGGTTTCTGAGTAATAATAGATTTTTGTATCGCAGGGTAGGGTGTGTAACAGATTCAATTTTTCGTTTTAGGCCCTTAAACTGTGTTGATTTTCATGCTTTGATAATTATAAAAATCGTAACTGTTGTCATGCGGCAGTTTACGTCAATAGGACACTTCCACCTGAGCTGTTGTGAGAGAAGGTCAATTGTTTTTTTACATAATAAAACATGGCGTTGCACACCTGGTGTTGGATGCAAAGAAAGATAAAGGTCAATTTTCAAGATGAAATCGTCTCAGCTAAACTCATTATATGTCCACGCTTGGCATGTATTAGTTCGTATAAGACGGGACGTAAATTTTTCTGATTGGCTTTAGGATAGCAGTAAGTATTACCGAGTTTTAAGGCCCTTATTAATTTAATATTTGCAGTGCAGCTTACTATAATTTAAGAAATTAATAAAATTTATTTAGTATTCAATGGAAAATTTATTGGCAACTATTTGAAATCTTATAGAAATTGTAAAACATATTTGAAATTTTACTTGATATGGTAATCAATCTAACGTGGTTCATTTGTTCGATGCGGACGCCCGTTATGTGTTAGATATTCAGTATCCAGTTGATTGCATTAATTGGTATTGGAGATTCCTAACCTGTAAATGCTGAAATAAGGAGATTCCAACTTATTAATTATCATTCCGGGTATGGTCCTAATACATTGCAAGTATTCTTCTGATGGATTAATATCTGGTATGTAATTAGTGTTTTTTAATACGTCAGCTGTAACTTTTGGCATGACAGACAAATAAGTTTTCGTTTGTTCACGTGGAAATTTCCTAGTTCATTATGTGAATGACAAACAAGTTATTTTTAAACTTTGGTGAAAGGAATGTATAAAGCTTCACTTTTAATCTTTGTATTAGTACTAACAAAAAATGGTAGATGGTGATATAAAGATAGAAGAGGTTGTTAACTTTCAGAAATAACAAAAATTAAAGCTATTTTAAAGAACTAAATTGTTTCATTTTGCTTTTCATTAATTAATGATTGAATTATTTTACCATTTAATGTGAAGTCTATGTAGTACTACCAAGACCAAATAAAGTTGTAATATAAATTTAATTAATCCAAAAACTCAAATTTAAACATTTACAAGAATAAATTCTTGCCAGACTCTAATAATGTAAAAACTACATTACTCTATTTTTGTGAGATGTTGATGTTGAAATTATTACCAAGTACATATGTACATATTTTTCATTATCATAATTTAGTCAAATTTTTTAAAGATGATGTTTTGTAAATAATTTTAAACTGCAGCTTAAAGGAATAGATATTCATTTTGTTCAAGACTATGATTATTAGTTGGAATGAATGAGGTTTGATTCTTATTAATTATGAATTTTTTGAAATAAATGCACAAACTGTGCTAGCCTTGTTTTAATCTGTTTACAGGTATAGCAGTGCATCTTTAAAGGTCAATATCGAGCCATAAGGTAAGAAAACTTTAGGGATTGGGTTCTCGTAATATTTTTTGTATAGCGGTATTTGAGTATAGTTTCCGCATTCGCTTTATACAAAAGACTCAAGTTGGGTCTTCTCAGTATACAAAAATTCGGTGGCGCCATATTCACTATATTTTGGTCGCAGTCCAACCCCGACCCAAAGCTCATGTTCTACCCAGAGCAAATCGCTCGACTAGCCGTTTAGCCTTTGGAGATTTTCTCATCTACGAGCCATTTTCCACCGAAACTAACCTTGGGCTCTTTACATCTTCAGGAAATCCTCGTCATCTATCTTTGTGCCTTTCAGCTGGCAATATAGGAGTAAAGAAAATAACCCCCTTAGTAAGGCAAAACGTTATAACATTAAGACCACTCGGTAATACCCGAAAATGGTAACTGCGTCCATTAACTAGGAACGCCGTTAAAGGTCTACTTTTTTCATCTAATTTTAATTGCCAAAACCCACTGGTGAGGTCAAGCGATGTTAAATATTTAGTACTATGAAATTTTTGTAACAGCTCTTCGACTGTTGGTGGCGATTCACAATCGGGAACTAATATTCTGTTTAACTCCCTCGCATCCAAACAAATGCGGATACTACCATTCTTTTTTGTCACTATTACTATTGGGGTTTGAGTTGGGTGAACTAGATCTCTCAATTATCCCATATTCTAACATTCTTTTAATTTTTAAGTCTACTGCTTCTCTTTTCGAAAATGGTATTTGGTATGATTTCTTTTTAAACGGTACATGATTTTTGGATATAAGGGTGCATTCAAATTTATTACACAAACCTGGTAGATCTGAGAAAACTTCTTCATTTTTCTGTTTCATTTCATTTATTATACTTTCTTCATATGAAAACTCAACATTTGTACAAGTAACTATCTTATTATGTCTTTCTTAGTGTTTATCTATTACATTTTTGTGGCTTGGTAGTACTGCAAGACATTCACTACATTTAAGTTGTTTTAATTTACTATCTTCTACAGGATCATCCACACTCCCTAATAAACCTAATAGAATGTGTTCAAGCTTTTTTTCATCACTGCCGCTATTTAATGTCCCTTCATTATTTCTTTCACAATCTGATAATTTAAAAAATTGACCTACATCCTGTACGCAGTAATTGTTGCTTGAATAAATATTAAATTTAACCGAACCTAAAGTTTCATTGGTGCTTCTTTTAATAAAATTTTCTTTATAATTATAATTATTTATCCTAAAACTCAAACAATTCTGGTCAAAATCTAATAGCATATTGTATTTCCCAATCCAATCAGTACCTAAAATTGCAGTTGTATTTAATCCCTTTACTACTAAAAAAAATTACTGGTAGCACCTGTTCCGCTACTAAAATATTTAGTAAAACATGTTTTCTGTATAGACAATCCAACACCGGTAAAATTAAAATCTTATCTATGGTCGTAGACTGTAACAGCGTTAGCATTTTTTCCGAAATGATGCTAACTGTACTTCCAGTATCAATGAGACCTTCAAAACTAGTTTCGGTTAAGTAACACGTTATTTTAGGTACATTAGCTATTTCATTTTTTTTTTTATTTAACAACTTTTATACAAATGTTCATTCCAGCATTTAGTAAAGAATTTTAAATATTCTATCTGCTCCCTAGTTTTATTTCTTAACTGAGTTAGTAGAGCCCGTAACACAGTAGCAATTAGTTTGGGTGGTTTTCTAAATTAGGTTGTTCGGGTTCAGGCCTAACTTGCTCCCTAGTTGGATTCCCAATCAAATTTTGTTGCACATTTTGATGCGGATTTTCCCTATACCCATATTCATCCCTTGATCTACCCACGTATCGTACAAAATTAACATTTCCGTCCCTGTTTTGTCTTTGGTTACTCCTAAAATTATTATTTTGGTAATTACTCCGATAATTATCATTACCGTGTTCATTTCGATTATTTCGACGGTAGTACCTACTTGCCTGTTGATCTAAACTGTCAATTAATTCTGCTAAATCCTCTATTGTATTAATTCGTTCGGCTAACAAAGTCTTTACCACTTCATACGGGAAATGTTTTGTAACAGAATCAACAAAAATACACTCATTCATAGGAGGTTGTAAAAATTGAATTTTGTCATACATGATGTTTCATAGTACCATTATGGGGATTATACATTTTTGGTTCATGTAATTTATATCGAAGTTCTTCCTGTTTTCTGTGAGACCAATACGTATTTAAAAAATCGCTTTTAAAATCCTTGAAGTCATTCCAACGATTTTGGTATTTTGATGACCATATTAATGTGTCGCCTTCCAAACAACTCAAAACTAAACAAATTTTATTTTTTTCAGACATATGGTTTAAATCAAAATATTGCGCTAGCCCTTGTATAAATCGAACTGTATGTATAGACTTTCAATTTTCATCAAATTTCAGTTTTTCCTGATTAAAATAACCACCATTAAGATTAACATGAATCGCATTTCCTATTGTTCCTAAATTAATTTCATTGACTTTACCATTTAATCCTTGTATCTCTTGATTAATATCTTTAACGTCAATGTCTACTTTTTCCAAATCTACCTCCATTTTACTTATTCTAGCTGAAGTATACTTAAATTCGTTATTTATAGTTCCAAAGTTACTTTTTACCATGTCACGATCATTTGAAACTCGGATTTAATATCACTTACTTCATTTTGTACAGCATTAAAACTACTATTTACTTCCTGCTTCAAATTGGTTTCAAAATACTTAAATTTAGTTTCCTGGTCCTTTCTAAATTCCGCTAATTGATCGTCCCACTTTTTATTTATTTGGTTTATATTCACATTCATTTGACCCATATCAGCCTTGATATTTTCATTAAACTGATTCACGTCTATATTCTGCTGATTCATTTCAGTCGTAATATTTGTATTCATTTTTTCTAACAATATATATATATATATATATATATATATATATATATATATATATATGTCTCCAATCAAACTCTGTACTAAACATTTTAATATACATGTTTACTAAGAAATTAGAATTTTAAATTTTGACTAAGAGTTTAGCAACTCGCATCAAGGTTGTACATAATTTATATATATCAACAATATTTTAATTTGTGACGTAAATTTTTTAGTACAATTGTATATTAAATAAATTAAAGTGTAGTAACCGTACCATACCATTTAATGAATGACTCAATTTATACTACGTTATAATATATAAACCTTCGTTTATGGATAAAAAACATCATTGATAAAGACCATCTTGCGACGGTCGAAACGTCTGTTTAACACGCATATAATGTGAAAAAAATATATTTTTATTTATTTAGACCTTTTCCCAAGAAACACAATTTCAAGTAATATATATATATATATATATATATATATATATATATATATATATATAGAAATTAATAAGATGAAATAATAACTTAGACTTTTAAGTAAAGCCCAAATGATCATTTCAAATCGAGCTAGTAATTGAAAGAAGGAAAATATAAGGCCTTGGACAGGATTTGAACCTGCATCTCAGTTTTGCCGGAACTGTGCGTTATCCAATTACGCTACCGAGGCCGATGGCTATAATTGGAAAATTTACAAATCTAAATCGTGTACAAGTACCATATATAAACCTAACTTTCAATTACGTTTAGCATTTTGTCAATCATATCTGAAATTGTCAAGTTTCTGACTTATGTCAGATATAGACAGGAAGCACTGCTCAAAATCACGGCTATAAGCCAAGTATTAATATATAAATATTATAATTAGTTTTTACACAAGGTAAGTTGATAAATACTTACGTATTGAAATTAATAAGATGAAATAATAACTTAGACTTTTAAGTAAAGCCCAAATGATCATTTCAAATCGAGCTAGTAATTGAAAGAAGGAAAATATATATATATATATATATATATATATATATATATAATTTAGACATTTCTGAACTTTCTATGCTTTGTCTATTTAATTCCTTTTCAGCTCTATTCCACTCTGACTCCATCAATACTTTCTCTTCAATACTCATTTTAAAGTTTTTACATTTATTTTCGAAAAGAAAAATCACTTTAATTTGAAGTATATCCATAAATACTTAGTAAAACAAAAACTCACTTTCATCGAGCTCTACGTTGGGCGCCTATTGTTACACTTTTATTTTCTTAGTGTACAAAATGTCGAAAGAAAAATATTTTCTTACTGTTTTAAGAAGAGAATATAGCTATATTCTAGCTGGAGTTTTATTTTTAGTAATATGTACACATCAGTATACAAACAAACACACGTGGTACTTTTTACAATGCACAAACATTTTACAACACATACCACGTAATTAATTTTTAAAACTACACATACTACAAATGTTATTCGAAATATCACAAATTAATACATTCAAGTGTATTAAATATAAAATAATTCGTACATCACTGCTAAAAACAAAATGTCCATCGCGACCATATTGCGATCATATCGTTATCAACCACCTCCATCCAGTTTCCTTTTTTTTGCCGATTCTAGCTACCTACCTCCCCATTTCCTTAGCGGGAAATTTAAAATTCTTGCATTTAACAGATGTTAAACTAAACTTAACATAGATTTCTCTTTTGTGTTGCTTTTTGTCACCACAGATAGTTTTGGAATAATTATTAGCTATAGGAGCGATTTATCACCATATATTTATATAGTTTAGAAAAATAAAAAGTTGGTATTTCAGTATTTCCGGATATTTGTTCTTCAAATGAGCTGATCTCATTGTATAACAAAGAGTCCAGCAGCCAAACAAAAGTAAAATCTAATTTATTTAATTCAACGACTTGAAATGAGAAAAAGACTCATTGTCTACTATTATTTTATTATAGGGTTTTTAATTTACTACATTTTGTGTTGATTTATTTACTTCTGTTACTGGTCATTCTACAATATACGCATTTTCATTTATTTGCTGCCTAACCTTGTATGGTTCTTCATATAATAAAAAGAATTTTTTAATTTCATTATTTAACGCGCAAGATTGATAATGGGTCTTAGTTAATACCAATTCACCAGGCTTATAAGTTACAGGTTTAATATTTTTATCAACTTTCTCATCAACTTTCTTATGTTTGCTTTAGATAATAGAAGTTTTTGTGCCAATTCAATTTTAATAGCTTTATTTAAATCTTTCCTTTCAGAGAAGTTTATCAATCTTTCAACTAGTTCCTCACATCTTTTATCAGTCATGAGTTCGATTGGTGCAAAACCTGTTGAATCATTTTGTATACAGTTAAGCCATCCTTCGATTATCGGTACGACATCAGACCAAGTACTATGTTTTTTATGACACATTGTTCTAAATAATCTCCCTAATTCCTCATTATTCTTTCTGCGGGATTACTTTAGAGATGATATATAGATATATATCTCTGCTTAATATCTAGCCGTTCTAATGTTTTTATCCAAACCCTGCTTGTAAATTGTGGCCCATGGTCAGATAACATACAGACAGGTTTACCTAAATCTGGTATAAAATTATTTTCTATTTTCCTTAATAATGTTTTTGCTGTTGTTTTTTAACTGGATACAGCTTAACAAATTTTGTAAAAATATCACGTAGCACAAAAATGTGCAATAATTCTCCCTACCTCTTGGTAGTGGTCCGTATATATTCTTGGCTACTAGGTCTAAAGGTTGTTCACTAATAATGTTTTTCATTAACCCTGCTTGTTTTTTATTTATTACTTTTGCTTTCTGGCAAATATCACATCTCTTAATTGCCTTTGCAACTCGTGTACTTAAATTTGGTATGTAACATGTCTCTTTAATTAACACACTACATTTCTTTTCACCGAAATGCCCGTATATAATATGGTATTCCCAGATTATTTTGTCAGCTAAATGTTGGGGTATATATATATATATATATATATATATATATCGACCACCATTCTTAGCTTCTATTACTCCTTTTAAATAACAAGCCATCATGAACTATATATTTCTTTTGAAGTTCTCTTCTTTTACCATTGCTATCATTAATTAATTCGTTTTTAACCCACTTTATTTGACTATCATTTTCTTGTTCCTGCTCTAAATTTTTTATAGTTTCCTAAGGTTTTTATCAGACTATATGGTATCTACAGGTGCAACTACAATTGCTTCATCCCTATGTTTACCTTCATATCCATACCGTGATAAAAAATCAGCAATAACATTTAATTTACTTTTTCTAGAATGAATTTCTAAATTGAACTTTTGTAAATATAAGCTCTAGCACTAACAGCTTTACGTGTAAGCAAAAATTATAATGCTCGGTGATGAGTTAAAATAAATGTTTTATCCCCTAAGATATAGGACTTAAATTTTTTACAACCTGCTTAGTAATCTAATTCTAATCATATAATACTTTTCTGCAATTAATAAACTTCTTGCAAATGCAATACTATTAATTTCACCCTTATCATTTATCTGAAATAAATGTGCTCCTAATGATTTTGTAGATGCATCAGTTTCTAAATAAAATGCTTTTCTAAAATCAGGATGCTTTAAATCTATAGCATTTATAAATGCCTCTTTTTTTTAAATATTCTTGTTCATGTAAACCCCAGGTCCACTTTACATTCTTTTTTAATAAATGTGTTTCATCGAGCACCACGTTGGGCGCCAATTGTTACACTTTTATTTTCTTAGTGTACAAAAATGTTGAAAGAAAAATATTTTCTTATTGTTTTAAGAAGAGAATATAACTATATTCTGGCTGGAGTTTTATTTTTAGTAATATCTACACATCAGTATACAAACAAACACGTGGTACTTTTTGCAACGTACAAACATTTGACAATACGTACCACGTAATTAATTTATTAAACTACTCATAGCACAAATGTTATTCGAAATATCACAAATTAATACATTCAAGCATATTAAATATAAAATAATTCGTACATCACTGCTAAAAACAAAATGTCTATCGCGACCATATTGCGATCATATCGCGATCAAGAACCTCCATCCAGTTTCCTTTTTTTGCCGATTCTAGCTACCTACCTCCCCATTTCCTTAGCGGGAAATTTAAAATTCTTGCATTTAACAGATGTTAAACTAAACTTAACATAGATTTCTCTTTTGTGTTGCTTTTTGTCACCACAGATAGTTTTAGAATAATTATTAGCTATAGGAGCGATTTATCACTATATATTTATATAGTTTAGAAAAATAAAAAGTTAGTATTTCAGCTTTAAGTGGCTCGAGAATCGAGTGACGAGGACATCTTTGGGAGGATTCTCTTAAGAATTAAGCATCGGTTAGGTTTCTACAAAATAATCCAGCAGTCAACTAGCTAAAGTAATCTCGCATTGAGAATTCCGCTTTTATTAGGTGTCTGTGTCCGCTTATAGGAACGGAGGAATTAATAAAGAATTTGATCACAGTCCTGTTCGAAGGAATCAAAATCGTCACTAAAAAAGGTAAACCACTAGCTTGGTCAGCGACAAAAGGATTCTAAAAGCTCGGGAAACTATGGCATTACAGACCATTATGAATATTTGAAGAACATGAACTATATATATTGTAATGCCTTTTTCGTAAAATTTTCTGGAGGTAAACTCATTCATGGCTTGGGTCCCTGCACTGGGACTTCTCAGAAGAAATGAACTACGAATACTTTTAACGAGTAAGAGCTTGAAATCTTTAAGGTCTAAATAAAGGTAGTTGAATGGAAAATTTAAACGAGAGATAAGTATTGTACCGCGCCCATTCTGTTGTTTACATGCATTTTTCTCTAAAATGTGTTGCTGTAAGAGTATCGTATTTCCATTAGATTTAGTAGAACGTCGACTAGTAGTTATTTGCACGTAAATTATATTTTTGCTGCCTGTTTTCACCAAGGTTATCGGATAGCAGGGGGTCAGTCGCGTGCTGGCTACGCAACCGTGAGTATATCGGCCCTTAATACGGGTATTCCACGTGTGTAGTTAGAAAGTGATTTATGTACCAATTGTTGAATTGTAATATGATTAAATTAGTAAAGTAATATAAATGTGCGGGCGAGATTATACTAATTTTTAGTTAGTTACGCCACAATTCTAACCGTGTAGTAATTGTGTCTGCTAGGCGTAGTACCTATGTGCATCGTCATGTTTTAAGATTGGGGTTTGAGGAATTTCATTGCTGTAAGTTAAGTTGTAATCTGCCCAGCGTGGATTCTAGCGCTTTGAAGAGACTCTGTAAGTACTTTACATTTCTTAATTGCCGTTTATGTTTGCGCCTTGCTGTTTAATCGACGCCCTGCAATTAGTTAATTAATAGCACGTTATGTGAACATTTAATTTATTCATTTTATGAATACAGTAATTTTTGAATGTGTGACCATTATTTCAAATTTACTCTCTACTCATTACCTTTAACGAGACAATAGAGGAACGTTGCAGTATGTGACAGTTGTATATTCGATAGAAAGAAAAAAATCATTTGTAGACAGAAGACCAGAAAAAATTTCTACATTATCAAGTTCAGAAAAGCATAAAATAGAGTTGAACAAAAAGGGTAGATTTTTATAACCGACGTAGTGATTGCACGATTTGCACTAGTATGGCAAATGTCACACCAATTGCCGTGCATTGGCTGGACGCGACGCTCTCAGCGACGCTATAGTGCCTTTTAACTAGAAAGTTTTTCGGCTTGTAGATGTTTTTCTCTGGTGAGTTGTTGTGGTGATAGTTAATCTTCTTAAATAAATATGTTGGTCTGGATTCCAAGAGACCTGCTCCTGGAATCTTCTTGTTTTGATGCAGTGAGCAGTTTCCCGGATCTTCCCCTTGGTTGTCCCCCAACTATACGGTATCCGGATCCTGGGTACACTGGCCTGTGGTTTTCGACCGACAGGATGGCTATTCGCCACAGACCGCTCCATCTTCAGGTAGCTCGTCTAAACATAACTGGCGGATGTGCATTTCTGACGATTTCACTTGTGTACCCATTCCTCGGCACCCCGCATAGCTGGAGAACTCCCTCAGGACGTCACCGATCCGCTGCTCGCCTTTGATCGCCCGGAGGAGGTGGTAGGTATATGTTGCTCCTTCGGAGTCTAGGCTGCAACTACCAACTGCAATGGCACGTGTCTATATGTTAACCATTGGCCATGATGATGAAGTAGTAGGGATTAGTAGTAGGGTGTGATTATGATAAAATAGAATTAGATGATGAAATACTTGAAACGATGGGAAAATTTAATTATAATGGGAAATCGAAATGCAAAAGTTGATAAAAAAAAGAGGCACAGCAGTAACGAAATTTTCGATAAAGTATAAATTAGTAATTGCAAATCTGCTTTCAAAACCCATAGCGGAAGATTATATTCATGGAAATAACTGCTTTAACTATACACGGCGAAGTCCCGGCTTAGAAGTCTGATAAAAACTATAAAGGTTCTCGACAAGCAGACGTAGATAGTGACCATTACTTGGATAAGACGAACTGCCAATAAAGTTTTAAAAACTTAACAAAAAGATTTACATTAGATAATTGGAATTTACTGAAATTTCAAAATGAGGAATTTAGAAAAAAATTTCCAGAACCATATTGCAAATGCTTTTAATAGAGAAGCAATCGCTGAAAATGTAAAAAAGGAGTACGTATAATTAATATATAAGTAATTTACTAAGCAACAAAAAATTCTTTGGAAAAACCATACAAGTTGGTATAAAATCTTAAATAAAAGTCAATACATTAAGATGAGGTAAGAAGTATAATAAATAAACGACTGGGAAAGAAAATGAACATGAAACGTAAGACAGCCAACGAAGAATGGATTAATTGTTACTCTATATTAAACTAAACGTGCCAACAGAACACAAATCCCGAAGAGGCCCGAAGTCGACACAAATGCGTTGATCAGCATATGCACGCCCTAACACAAACCTAGCGTTCCTATTGCCCGAAAAACAATCCTAACACAAATCTAGTGTACCCATTGACCGAAAAACAACCCTACTTAATATCCGAGGGAGGCAAAAATCATATATCAACCGGTGGATTTCCATCAGAGAGTATTCTCTCGTAGCTCCTCATAGCTTGAGATAATCAACAGTCGTGCTTATCATAGCCTGATGCTATCGACGCCAATAACAGTGCTCATCATAGTCTGCTAGTTTTAACGCCACCGACACCCCGCCGGTAACAAGTGGCACCTAACGTGACCGGACTTTCTTTGCATAATAAAATGTAGACAGCAGCTTGCACGATACAGCAACACCATACCTGAAACACGAAGTCAGATTGTCGCCACCGGTCAGCCGGACACCAACAAGCCATCTTCAACCTTGGAAAACATCACAAACAGATCTGGGACTACAACAATCCAGTGGCGCTCAATAAGAAACTACCAAGATGGTAACCACTATAAGTCGTGGAGGAATTCTTCCTATGAAAGGAAACGGTAGGAAGTGACCCATCTTTAATAACAGTTCAGCTTCAAAGTCAAACAGCACATAGTGGGGTTACGTTCAAGCCATTCTACCTAGCTACGAAGGGTTCAGGATCCTCTTACTGAAAAAGTACGCAGCCCCGATTTCAAGACAAAAATAACGACAAAGCACTACGGAAACAAACAAACAGTATCTCAACCTGCAGCGGCGTTCTTTAGCACTAAGATACGTCAAGCCCGCCGCTTCAAACTAGGTGTCAACAACGACTTAAAGCCTCCATAAGACCCAAATTCAAGACCACACGCCTACAACGATGTGGGAAATAGTTATCCGCCTCACTAGGATAAAGGGAAAATGAAAAAGAAGCTGCAGAGAGAACAACCCGACCAACATCACCGACAAAACCTCCGTCCAGGCAAGTACAACTACCCAGACGCTGTTTCACCCGCCAAAGTCATTGGCATTGCTACTGCCCTATTAGACCGCTGGAATACGACTCACCAGTCGAGGACCACCAGAACATCGCCTCGCTGGAAGGAAGGTAGGGGCGCAATTAAACATGACAACCCATGATAACCCACTACCAGGGATTTCTATCGATATAAAAGGGACCACCTACAACGCACTCTTCGACACAATGTCATCGTCATGCACGATCAGGAAAGCAAAAATACCCAAAGGCGTTCAAATTTAATCATACTGTGCCACCGATCAATTGGATGAAGCGCGAATAGAAATGGTCATCAATGGGAAGTTTTACACATAATTCACCCTAGGACAAGTCAAAACTACGTGGTCTTCCCAGTGATAACTAACCTAGCAGAAGACATCATCCTTGGACAATGCTGGTTGCAACGCCAATCATGAATTATGTGTGGGGCTTCATACACTCCGGAGCCCCACAAGCGAAAAACGCTCTACTGGAACATAATATCCAGACCTGCCATCAGTTTCCACCCGAACTCCTGCCCGAATTTTATAAGGCATTCCAGGCATGCAGCAAACCATCAGTCAGACCCTGGTTCTGCATCGATCCGACTTTGAACGATCATTTATAATACAGATTAACGAAAGCGGGATCGGCATAACCGCTTAAGGGTTGTGAAGCGCAAATGCCAAACTCAACCCAGTAGAATGAAATTATCAAGTCATGGAGCAGGATTGTCTAACTGTGATATGGATTATCAAGAAATATCGACCGTACTCAGAAGGCAAATCTATTCACATTTTGCACAGGCACCGAGCGTTGCTATGGTTAGACAAGATCAAGAATACCTGTTTCAAACTTATCCCCGGATCTTGCTACTCTAGGAGCTTTCCTTCGCCATATAACAGTGCCACAGCTCCTCGGCCATCTGTCACGTTGCTCCGTCAGCATTCCCGAAAAAACTACCAGCAAAAGCCGCCTTCTACCTCCGGACATCAAGCTGTGGAGACCACAGTCCAATTTCGTGGCTCTCGTCTACTCACCAGAACGTATGCAAGCTGCGCGACAAGAGAACAGGACAATCGGATGAAAGACCCGTATGATAACCTGGAACAAGGAGGACTCTAGAATCCGCACGAAGGGAAAATTCTCAAAAACTTTCTAGTAAAGGGCAGGTACCTCTGGCGACGTAACCCGTCCAAAAACCTACATCCAAAGGCAGATTCCGACGCGATGCACACCTTCCACGACATGACTGGCCATCAGGGTATTAAGGAAACCTATGGCGCTCTCGGGAACGATACTTCTGGGCAAACATCGGCAATACAATAAAGAAATATGTTGGCCGATGCTGGATTTCTGCAGCCATCAAGAGAGACACATATCAGAAAAACGCATTTCTTTGACCACGCCAACCCACCAGATCTTGGGAAATCATATCCGCTGACACTAGCGGAACCGGACCATACGTCTTGTATCAGCGAAGCAACAGATTTATACTGGTTATCACCGACGTATTCGATAGATGAACCGAAGTTTTCTCATCCACCCCTCAGTCACCCACCATCATCAGCTTGATCCATAACAAAATAATCTTACGATACGCGTACCTAAGAGCAATCCTCACGGACAAGGGGTCGCAATATACATCCAAACGATGGAACCGGGCCTTAGACAGATAGGGTTTCCACCCAGTCGAAATCAAGAAATTAAATAAGTTTTGCGGGCCTTCGCCGTCCAATACGACCCCCGAGCCTGGGACCAGAAACTACCAGAAATCATGTATCACTTACGAACCCGGAGGAATGACGCCACCGCATATATATATATATATATATATATATATATATATATATATACAGATGGATTTCCAGCAGGGAGCACTATCTCGGAGCTCCTCATAGCCTGAGATAATCAACAATGTTGCTTATCATAGCCTGGTACCATCGACGTCAACAGCGGGCTCACCAAGCCTGCTAGTTTCAACGTCTCCGACACCGTCGCTAACATAATGAAATTTGTTCAGAAGATGAAAGGTAAATGAATGTTGTAAGAAAGTATTAAGATGCTCTGATAAATGCTCGCGTATGAAGTGAGCTAACCATTTATTTAATAACGATAGGAAAACTTAATGTAGAAGTAAAGAAAAGGCAAGTAATCGGACAGAACATATGAAGGAACAAACCATTCAAAAACATTCTTTTAAAGATAGTCGTACCAGAAAAAGAAAAATATGTTGAAATGCAAGAAAAAGCAAGTTTTATTTTAAGATCGGAATTCGAAAGTGTATTAAACAAATAAATATTGATAAAGCTGTAAAAACAGATAATACACTTGGAGAATCACTGAAACTTTTTAGTAAAATAGCACAAAGTAGACGTTCCATACATAGATATACTATAGTTATACAATGTGCTTCTGAATAGTCCAAAGAATTTTTTTGAACAGAAAGAAAAAATGAAAAAATTGCTAAAATTACTTATTTGCAATCCTAAATAAGTTTTCGTATTCATAATACATATTTAGTTCCAGATGGAAAACATTAAACAATCCGTTATTTCCTATTAATTGCAAGATTTAATTCCATACTTCGTTGTAATAAGAAACTATATACTTCAGGTGTTTAAACCCTTGTTGTGAACGTCACTAAAACCTCAAGGTAATTGTTTAAAATAGCACTTTAACATTAGAAATTGTAAGTAAATACTCTATTATTCTCAAGTATTTCAAGATCATCCAAGTTGTGTTATAAACACGGTTGGTGGTCCATTATGGCCTTATTGAGCTTGTGTTTTTTGGCATGGTTTTGTGTAGATAGGGTGTTCCGAGAGGAATCGTTCTTATGAGCTGCCTTGATAATTTTATCACTTCCATTCCATCCTTTGAGAAGTTTGTAATTGAGTCATTGATGAGCAAAACCTAAGCATTCAAAAACTTCTGTCTCCTTCAGAAGTGTTGGTCTGAGGTAGTTTGTTCTGTTAGACAAAAATAGGCCTCCGATGTCAATAAATTTCTACGGCTTCACCGAGTTAAAATCCTGCATCACAACAGTACTAGTAGTTCTATGGGGGTGATTCGCTATTAAGGGTGTGATTTATTCTGTTGCTGAATTCGCTAAAGAATTTATGAAAAACCTGTTGTAATAAGCAACCTCCCTTAAAGCTTGAGAAGTCGATATATTCGTTAACCGCTAGAAGTTAAAATACCGTAATTTTAGTCCATTGGATTCTTTTCGTAAAACAGAAATTATAATTAAAATTTCAATTCTCTTGTTTCAGATATTTTGTTCAAAGTATATAACTTAAGTAAATTCTTAGTTAAAATTTGTAAGAATTATAGCTTTTTTTCGCTTGACCTTCTCATTTGCGATAGGCCCCGAACTAAAGAAATTATAAATACTCTCTGTATATTTGTTGTGGTTTGTTTTGTATTTTTCCTAATCTTCTTTGGAAATTAAACCACTCATAGTTGTTAAAACCGTTTTTATTTACATTTAGATCCATGACTTAGGATCGTTGTCAAAATAATAAAAATTTCAGTTTGATATTTATTTTATAAATTGCAATATAAATACAAACGTACTTAAAAAACTAGTTTGAAAACCTCACTCTGGACAGGTATTACTAAAATAAATACTAAAAAAGCATTAAATTAAATCCATCAATACTACTATCACTGCAATTTTTTCGTTTTCCATATAAAATTACACGACATTCTAAATCCCAATTTCTGAAAACGCTTTTAATAACAAACATTGCAAACAGTTAAATGTTCCTAGATTTTTATGCCGGTTTTGCCCTCCTTGGGCTTTGATTTTTGGACTTTACGATTTCTTTATTTACTTCATGTTTTGCGGAGTGTTCTTTCTTATTTTCCTTCACCCAATCGCGTGTGGGTCCAGATTAGGATAGTCCCGCCGTACGACCTGCATGTTATATAAGGCGACTAATGGGGTCCAACACACATACACAGACGCACGCACGCACATACACACACACACAGGCGCATACTTACTCATACATAACTACCGTCGGTTTAGGTTTTGTTTTCTTTTTGTACTGTTTCTTAGGGTTTTTATTTTGTTTTGCAACTCCGTTCCTTTTGGTCTTCTTTCCTTTCCCTTTTCTCTGGCTGGTTTTCGTACACATACTAAATCGATTAAAATTTTCGATCCTCTTCCTGTGGTATGTGCTTTTAGACCTTTTTCCTCTTCTTCGGGTTTTGATTTTTTGGCCGAGTTACTGATACTTTCCCTTGGCTGTCCGTTTAATACAATTCCCTGCTAGCACAGCCTGAAGTACCTTACTTTTATATCCAGTATTCTCGTTGTTTCTTTGCTTACTTCGAGGCTTGGTAGTTATTGCTTCGTTTTGGCTTGTATTGTTGGTTTTCCTCCTCATTCCTTTTCTTACTTTATGATTTTTTACGAGAAACCAATTTCTTTCCTTGAGGGTGAAGAACTTTACTATTTCTTTTTTAGAGATATTCGTCCTGCGACTAATTCTGTAGTGTTAGGCCATTCCATCTTTGTCCTCAGTGATTGCAACCTACCTTTCATTTTTTTTTCTATATCCCGTGACACTTCCTGACTTGGTCCGATGTAGTGGTTTTCAAGCCGAATAAAATTTTTTCTTGTTTTTGGGTTTTCTTGGGTTTTCAGGAGAATTTTTATCTCTTGTTCATCCTATTAGTATACAGTGGTTCTTCAAACCAGGTAAATTTTTTTTTGTTTTTTTGGTTTTCTTGGGTTTTCTAGAGAATTTTTTTCTCTCGTTCAAATTATTAGTATATATTCGTCCTTCGAGCCAGATAAATTTTTTGTTTTGTTTTTTGGGCTTTTTTGCGTTTTTTGGAGAGTTTTTCCTCTCATGTATCCTATTAGTATGTAGTGGTTCTTCGAACCGGATAAAATTTTTTTGTGTTTTTGGATTTTCTTGGGTTTTTTACAAAATGTTTTCTCTTGCTTGTCCTATTAATATATGGTGGATTTTCTTGTCAAATATTTTTTTTTATTTTCTTTCTTTTCTCTGGAAGAAATTTCCTTGTGATTTGTTCTGTTGGTATGTTGTTTGGATTCGTTACTTATGTTTCCTACCCCACCTTTTAATTTTGCTGAAAGGGAGGGATTTGTTATGTTCAATTCTACTCTAATAAATATTTTCATTGTATTTAGGATTTTTTTTATTAATATTTCCATGTTTCCGCTCCGATATTTTGTGTAACTACCGGTTAAAGAAGACGCCTCTGATTACGCTTCCTACTTGTATAAATCAATTTGTTTCTGTAAAGCTCATCCTAATACTTTGAAACAAGTACTTTTCCGATACTCTGTAGAATGTTATTTGCGCATTTAAAATAAGTCAAAGTTGTCTTTATGGTTTTAAATAAAGCTTCAAATGTAGCTCGGTTATCTAAAATTTTATTTTCTAAAGGATATGCAAGATTGAACAGCATAATGTTCTACTATTGCATTCGTGTTTGCCAGGTTTTGTTATCTGTTGATGCAGAACAACGACTTTAGGATTGTTCTTTTGACATGTGTTTCTCATGTATTTGAATCGCTTATCATCTCGTTTTCTAACTTCATTTCACTTTGATCTTGCCTTTCGCTGTCATAATGTGTACTCTTTACGTACTTAATACTATTTCTGCAAGAGCAAAACACGTTTCTTTTTCACGAGCAGTAGACATCTTGAGTGAATTGGTAAGTTCCTCCGCGCTTATCAGTACCAGTAGATTTCTCTTTCGCTTTTTTATGTAGGCACAAGTGTCCTATGTAGGTCAAAAAGTTTTTTTTCTTCTACGCAGACCCACACGCTATGTTGCATCGGCCGTTGTTGCGAGTATGATCTCAGTCTTAATGTTTGAACTACCGGGAAGACAAATCTTCAGTGAGCGCGGTCAAGCTGTTTTACAGATTCACGCGTCAAGATACTAGAAAATACTAGATACGTCTAGCTTTATTTTACGACTTTCATTTATACCGTGTGTCTCCATATTTGATGTTTATGCGGATCAAAACCCGTTTGGAAATTAGTTCTGGTGGTGTTTTTGGATGCTTTTCCCCTCAAAAAGGATCTCTAGAATTTGTCAAGCATTACATGTTTTTTTTCTTTTACTGAACACACTGGTGATACGAAAGCATAAATATTTTTACGTTTAGTTTTACAAGTACATACGAAATGCGCATTTCGTATCTCCGGTATGAACATTGTTTTTAGACTATAGTTTCAATTTTTCTTTATTGGTATAATTAGTAATTTTTTACGTTTACTGTAAGATATATAACTATTTCATTACTTTTTTTTACAAGATAAATTTTTACTTTAAATAGTCAATAAAAACTCGATAGCGATGTACTTTTTGTATATGCGAATCACCTCACTGTGCGCGTTTGTAGTTAGCTTGACATTTCTACGTTTTTTAGTTTTTTTTATAATCGTGATGCGTGCGGTTCTCTACTTTATTATTTTTCCCGATTCTGCCTGACCCGAATGTATTAACTTTATAAAAAAATAATAATAATTTTACCGTTAACAAATTCCCTGCCCGCTAATAAATAATTTTTTTTTTTCGTCGAGTGTCCAACCTCTGTCATTTTTTTTACTATAAAAATCTATTCGAGGTGTTATGTCATGGAAGTCTTTATATCGAAAGACGTGGTAAATGCGTGATTTCTATGGTGTGCTTGCTTTTTCTGTATAACTGGATTGTTCACGTTGTAACATTGAATTGTCTTGTTGATCGGGTACACTCCAAAGTCGGCGCTAGGGATACCATTATTTACAACCCTGTTTTTAGTTTTTGTTTTTAGTTTTGTTTCAGTTGGTCAGATTTTTAGGTTTGTTAGATTGTTAGAGTTTGTTAGGTTTGTTAGATTTTTAGGTTTGTTAGATTTTTATTTAGTTTTTTATTTAGGGTGGATTAACTATGAAGTCAGAATTAATCAGAAGCACGATTATTTTCGCGTTTAAACCCAATGTAGTACCTCCGGGTGGAGCATTGGGGACGTGGCCGCAAGTATAGCGGCCCTAATTCAAATTATAATGTAACATTGTATTTTATGTTGAGGTTTGGTTCGTAACCTAAAATCTCCGGGTTTTACTAAATCATCGGTTCTTTCTTTGTATTTACTTACATTGTAGTAACCTCATTTTTATCTTGTCTTGGTACATTGTTAACTATAGCTGTCATTGCTTCTGTGTATTAGTAAAGGGAATTATTTTTAATGAACGGTGTATCCATTTCGAATGGACCTGCATCTTGCCGAAGTTCTAAATTACTAGAACAGGTGAAATGGCTTGCGTGTTCTAATGAGCTAAAGAGCCAAACTACAGGTCCAACCAAAGTAGTAGGGTCGTTAGTGAGGAACCAGACAGGTCCCCGAAAGAGGGCAGCGGCTCTTTCGGTACTTAGATTGGCAGAGACCATAGGGGTCGGTATGGCAGTCTAAGACACACTACTGCGATGTGGAAGGCAACGGGAAACCACCACATTATCTCTCAAGTACACAGCGTACTTAAATTGTTACAAACATGATGGCATTCTCTGGGATAAAAGATTCCGGAGTTAAAATAGTCCCCCATTCGGATCTCCGGGAGGGGACTACTTCGGAGGATGCGATCGGAAAGTTTAAAATAAGAGTCGGGAACACTTTGCGAGTCGGAGCGTGGAATGTTATAAGTATGAAGCAAGCAGGTAAGCTAGAGAACGTAAAAATCGAAATGAATAGGTTATCACTAGACGTAGTGGGGATCAGCGAAGTTCGGTGGCCAGAGGCGGGGGATTTTTGGAGTGGAGACTTCAGGATAATTCATACAGGAGCAGAGGAAGGAAATTTGGGTGTGGGGCTAGTTATGCGGAAAAAGATAGGATACTGTGTAGAAAATTACTTACAAAAGAACGAAAGAGTACTCATGGTTAGATTAGAATCTAAACCGGTAAACACAGTAATAATACAAGTATACATGCCCACCTCTAGTTACAGTGACGAAGAGGTAGAAGCCATCTACACAGATATCGAAGACATATTAAGATACGTAAAAGGACATGAAAATTTAATATTTACGGGGATTTTAATGCCGTGGTAGGTGAGGGTAGGGAAAAAGCGGTAGTAGGTTTATTCGGTTTAGGCACGAGAAACGACAAGGGAAATAGGCTAGTAGAATTTTGCGACAAGAACAATTTAATCATCACAAACACATTATTTCAACATCATGCTAGAAGACGATATACGTGAAAGATGCCACGAGATATAGGAAGATATCACATAGATTACATTCTTGTTAGACAACGGTTTAGGAATCAAGTAAAAGACTGCAGAAGCTATCCAGAAGCAGATATAGATACTGACCACAACATCGTAATTATGAAGGCCGCACTTAAATTTAAGAATGTGAAAAAAAGAAACGAAAAAAGGCACTTGGACTTAGAGAAACTAAAAGATAAAGATATTCAAGAAAGATTCGAAAAAAAGTCAAATGAATTGCTTAAAGATATCGGGAAAATATCTGATACTAAGGAAGTAGAAACAGAATGGAATAACATTAAATCCAGCCTAGACATGGCGGCCAGAGATATTCTGGGGTATACACAAAAAAAAGAAACTATGTATAACAAAGGATATCCTGAATTTAATAGAAGAAAGACGAAAATACAAAAATAAATCAGACGAAACAGGAAAACAGAGATACAAAGCCATAAAATGGGAAATTATTCGAAAATGCAGGAAAGCTAAAGAACAATGGATTGATAAAAAGTGCAAAGAGGTACAAACGAAGATGGAAATAGGAAAGACAGACGAAGCATACAAATTAATTAGAATGAATTTTAGGGATATAAAACCGTATATCAAAAATATAAGGGACGCACAAGGAAACGTCATTATAGAAAACGTAGAGAAAGTGGGTAGATGGCAAGAATATATAGGGAATTTATATGCAGGAGAGGAACTAACTGCATTAGAACAGGAATCAGACATTGAAAATGATGACTTGGGATATCCTATACTTAGAGATGAGGTTCAATTAGCATTAAAGAGTCTGAAAAATGGTAAGGCGCCGGGTACAGATAAGGTGCAAGCAGAAACTCTAAAAGCCGCTGGACAAGCAGTAACAGAACGTCTCTTCCAACTTGTAAGCTATATGTATGAGATAGGCAAGATACCCAAAGATTTCAAACGTAGCATCATAGTAACTATACCAAAAAGGAAAGGCGGGGTAGATGTAAAAATTTTCGAACAATAAGTTTGACAGCACACGTGTCAAAAATATTAACTAGAATTGTGCAAAGACGAATGGAAAAACGGGCGGAAGATATACTAGGAGAAGACCAATTTGGGTTTAGGCGAAACAGGGGAACACGGGAGGCTATTTTAGCTCTGAGAGTGATAATGGAGAAAACAATAGAAAAAGGGAAAAGCGTGTATATAGGAAAAAGCATTCGATAATGTAAAATGGAAAAAAATGTTTGAAATACTCAAAAAGATTGGAATGAGTTATAGGGATAGACGAATAGTACATAGCTTATACAAGAGCAAGCAGCAGTAATAGAATTAGAGCAGGAACGTAGAGAAAAAAACATTAGGAAAGGGGTGAGACAGAGGTGTGCCCTATCCCCATTGATTTTCAACTTGTACATAGAAGAGGCAATGAATACTGTCAAATGCAGGAAGACATTTGGAATTACTATGCAGGGACAACAAATTCATATGCTTAGATTTGCAGATGATATAGCGGTATTAGCGTCTAGCAAGGAAGAGTTAAAAGCTGCTCTTAATGAAATGGAAACATTTTTAACAGAGAGATACGGTAAGAAAATTAACAAAACTAAAACTAAAGTTCTAGTATGCAAAGGTGGGGAAAATAAATCAAAAACAAGAATACAAGTATGTAACACGAACTTACAAGAGGTTAAGGATTTCTGCTACCTAGGAAGCCAAATAACGCAAGATGGGAAAAACACACAAGATATAAAACAAAGATTAGCACAAGGTCGTGCTACATTTAACAAGAAAAAGCAATTACGGTGCTCAAAGACCACAAACATAGAAACAAGGAAAAGATTGCTTAAAACATATGTGTGGAGCACAGCACTGTACGGCTGTGAAGCCTGGAGAGTAGGAGAAGCGGACAAGAAAAAGGTAGAAGCCTTTGAAATGTGGTGCTACAGACGTATGATGAAGATATCATGGACGGACAAAGTTAAGAACGAAGAGGTACTAAAAATGGTAGGGGAAGAATGAAATATGTGGAAAACGGTAAAAAAGAGGAGAGATAGGATGATAGGCCACATACCACGGCATGAGGGAATAGTGCGGAATATATTAGAAGCTGAGATAGGAAAAAAGAGAAGAAGAGGCAGACCTAGGTTAGACTATTGCACACAGATAGTAAAAGATGTAGGCGGTAGGGGTTTCAGGGAGATGTGTAGGCTAGCCCAGAATAGAAATCAATGGAGGTACGAATCCAACCAATCCCAAGATGGATAAACTGATGACGAAAAAATAACTGTGCTTAAACATGATGAGTATTATAAGTAACTACAAGAATTGGTTGGGCAATATTCTCGAATAATGTTAAGTGTGTGAAAGGATTTACTGGAAAACCATTACTTTGGCAAATGTCTAAGTGTTGGGGGATCTTGGTAGCCACAGGTTGCTTAACCCCCTTCACTGAATCTCGGTGAAATAGGGCATAAAATTAGAAAACAATAGAAGGGGAACAAGCTGTATACAGATGCTGTGTGAGAATTTCAGGAAACTATGTAGGCTAGCTCAGAATATAAATAAGTACAGGTACGTGTCCAACCAGTTTTGAGACGGAAAACTTAATGACGAAAAATAAACGCAGATAAATCTGATGATTAGTATAAACAACTAGTTGTTGGTTGCGAAATATCTGCAACTAATGAGGACTTAGATCAAGTTATAGATGCAGACTGTGCAAATTTCAGGAAAATCTGTAGGTTAGTTCAGAATAGGAAACAATGATGGTACGCGTCTAACCAGTTCCAGGACTGAAGACCTAATGATGATGATGAACAGTGTATAAAAGCTTTCTTAATTTTACGCAAGAAATGCATAACATTGAAATCTATTTTCCTTTTTGGCGTTTTTTATTATTAGTTACTGTTGAGTTACGTACAAATGTGTGTTACACAAAAATAAAACTACACTTTTATGGTTTTAAATTATTTCTCACGATAGAAATTCCATGCTTAATAAACACTACTATTTATTAAATCAAAATACAGAAGGTACATCAATATTAATTTGTCCGTTTAAGATTAATTTCCTTATTTTTCATCAGGTTTCTATTTAACGTAACGCTAGCGCGTCTTATAGCAAAATAGTTGCTATGAGGAGAGCGATTTCTGAACGCGCAAACTGATACGTCCAATTGTGTCAAAAGTTGTATTGGTCCAAAACCTCCGGCAATATCATTGCACGCAAAATTCTTCTCTAATCTTTTGTGCGCTGGAATCTCTTGTTTTTTGAGCAAAAAGTATATGTAGGAATCGGAGAAATTTTCATATTGAAATTACATTATAAAATTATGCAATCTGACGGATTGGGAAAAAATTGTAGTTATATAAAACAGTAACTATGTAATAGGAAACGATGTTCAACTTATGTCTCAATACATAACTAACAATACTGTAATCAGAAACGACTGTAGCACAAGATTATTGGATGAAATCGACCCCCTTTACAATTTAATATTGCCAGGCACTAAGTAAATTACTTCGTCGACGTTACACTCGATGCAATTTAAATTAAATTAGAAACTTCCTTGTATAAGTAATTAATACAAGGATCGTTCAGTCATATGACTTTAATTGATAGCAGATTTATTTTCCTTCATGAATAAGTGCACTAGAAATCTGTTTTAAAACAACGTTTACTTTTTAATGCATTTGGAGCGTGGCAATGATATTAAACTCTGATGATAAAATCTTGACGTATAAAAAGTCGCTGTAATGTTTATGAGCACCTGTTTTGAAAGAAAAACCTGGTGCTGGTTCACCCAACTAGAGATGAATGAATGAATTATTCAAAAGTCATCGGTTTTAGTAAGGCGGCTTGATTCATATCAGTGAATAAATACCTGGACTCAATCGAATTTAGACAATTAATAAAACCATCGAGATAATAATGCTTTCTTAATTCGTTTTGACAATAGTCCCCGTCAACTCATTAATTTAATTTCATTACTCAAAGTTTACTGACGTTACTGAATTGAAAAGTATTTCACATTTGAAAACATTCAGTTTTTAGCAAGTTTGCTGATGTTCGAAGTTTTGTTCCTTTGAGAAATAGATTTCCAAAAATGCATTTTTTAAATGATTTAAAAGTTTTTGAATGCGTCGCTAGAAGTTTATTATGTTTTGTGTGTATTTTTAGAATGTATAATTTATAAACGTATTTTCATAACAGACATATTTCTTAAAATTAATGCAAGAGTTTAAAAGAAACCAAGTGTCAAGGCAAGAAAAATTACACCATATTTCAATTAAGAAACACAATTTAAAATATAAGTATTTTGTTCAAAAATTAATATTTACACATACTAGACTTCTTTGATTTTACGAAACCTATTTTTCTCCTTCAAAGGCATTTTCTGATTCGTTTTCTGTTGTGGGTTTGCTTACAGACGTTCTGCCTTTTTTTATTTTGCCTTTCCGTCTTTTTTATATTTTAAACATTTACCCTTTGCTGTAGTCATTCAGATTCTCAAGAAGGTACAAAAGTACAAGAATGTATTTCAAGAGCCAAACATCCTGGATTTGTGAAAGCTGTCAATACTCTAGCAAGGCGGCTCCGTGGCGTAGTTGGTATGCGTGTTTCACAAAAATATGCCCTCATTCGGTTGAGAGGTAAAATGGAGGTCCCGTGTGCGAGTGTTGTCACGCACGTTAAAAATTCATACCTTGCTTGGAACAGCAAAAGTTCGGTATAATTCAAAATTTCCATGTAAAAAAAACTCGCTTCCTGGCCAAGGTAGTATTTTCGTGTGGAGCAGGAAAAATCAAATGTAGTGCCTACACTCTAACCACTATAATATTACAAAAGTTTAAGACTTATTGGCTGTGTACACGAATTGTTCCAATAAATTCCAAACACAAAGAGTATTTCCGTGTAAAAATATTATAATAGTTAAAATAAAATTACAGCAGAGCGCTTTCAGCGTTAGCCATATTCGGTGCTGTCAAGTTATTTAAAAAAGTGGTGTAAGTTTGAAGTTTTTA
Organism: Platerodrilus igneus; assembly: GCA_036346225.1. Taxonomy (NCBI): domain Eukaryota; kingdom Metazoa; phylum Arthropoda; class Insecta; order Coleoptera; family Lycidae; genus Platerodrilus; species Platerodrilus igneus. The sequence continues at coordinate 1,406,289 of JARFIW010000831.1, forward strand.
TTTTATCTGTCGCCAGAGTAGAATAATTCTAGGAATTTTTTTTCTGTCGTAACAGGAACAATTGCCCTTTTGTTACGTTTATTTTTCGTATAAATTAATTGTCCTATTTTTCTCCCTTGTTCATTCATTACTCGTTCGAATAAACTCTTGTTACTTCATAAGCCCGTTTTACCATAAATCTGTTAAATCCTTCAACATAATTAATATAAATACGCTTTCTACAAATTTTCAATTTAAACTTATTTATTTCGAAACGACAAATTTATGCTATAATTAAATAGTCTATGCCCTGTTTTAAGTAACCTTCAATTTGTTAAACCTTCCGATAGCCTATAATTGCTTCTTATGTGTTTTCCATCTAAACATTCGTCTACATAGTGTATTGAACTATCCGATAAACCCGTGTTTGCCAGTTTTACCGCGCTTCGATAAGTTAGGATTTGTAGTTCGACTCCGTGTTGTTTGAACCATTGTTGAATTTGATTCTACAGCTGTACGTCAACGCGTTTCGTACATTTTATTCGTCTCCGTATTTTAAAAAGCGATGCACGTTTTTCTGTTCAACAACTAGGAGGTGTCGTGCGTGTATTCGCTTTTTTTAGCTGGAGGTCAAATGCGTTTTTTCGTTGTGTAGGCCCACCTGTTTGTTGCTGTGGACTAGCTGCCTTTTGTTTTTGGATCACTGCTGTAATTACGATGGCAGGGTGAATGAACCCTGACAACCATGGCATTGCTGTGCTAACTCACCCCCGGCTGCTTACAAGATACGCATCCCGACGCATAGAGGTATGCGACTCGTTTTCTTTCACGTACATCAAGGATCCTTATTTATCAGTGCTTGATGTTGTGAAACCAGTTCACCACTCATGTTTAGAAGTTAACTTCGCTAGTGCTTCTGTTTATCTTTCTTTGATGCTAACTACACTTTGGTCTACATTTAATACTTTAATTTAACCCACTTGCTATGGAGAAAACCTACCTTTAATACTTTAATTTAACACACTTGCTATTGAGAAAATCTAAGCATTACTTTTTTTAATGTTTTTTATTACTTGTTAGCTACGAAATGCACACTTCGTGGATCTTTTATAAAATTTGTTCTTTACAATATAACTTAAATTCAATGCTTTTCTTTGTACCTGTGAATCAAAAATTTTTTATTTATTTTTATGTGTTAATAGATAATCGTGGGCTATGTACTTTATTTTTTTGATTTTTTCTTGATATTTAGGTGAATCCCCCCCTCTCTGCGTTTGATAGTTAGCCTGGTATTTACTTTTCTTCTGGCTACGTCTAGATACGTAGCACTTTCCAGACTTTAATATTTCTTGAGAAATTTTTATACGCCTTTTGGTGGAAGGAAAAAGAAAACCACCATCGATTTAGTTTCCCAGAAACATAGCTCTAAAAAGATGAATGAAAATACGCATGAAAGTAACATACATTTGCTACATGATAATGCTTAAGATCGAGTAGAATAAAGTTAATAATGATGGGATTCTAAAGCACGTCTATGAACGTAAAACTATTATAAACAAAAACGTGCGACAGGATGATTGTCATATTTTGAAATATGAGGAATAGTAAAGATGATGCAGAGTTAAAGTTGAAAAATAAATAGGAAAAAGGCAAAGGCTCAAGTATATAAACCAGATTAGAAAGTGCGTATGTATAGATATTTACAGAGCCACTGAAGAAGTTGGCTTAGTATAGGAAGCAGTGAAGAGCTGCCTCAAACTAATCCTGAGGATGTCACGAAAAGAGACGTAGTATAAAAGAGTTTATTAATTTTGATAAGATATATTACGAGGGTCGTTCAATAAGTCCTTAGAAAAAAGTAGAAAATACATTTATTTGGGTAGACGTAAACCTTTGTCCGACAAGCCATTTCTTCAAGTTGGGAAATAAGAAAAAGTCGCTGGGGGTCAAATCTGGCAAATACGGTGGATGTTGTAATCGCAACTGCGCAGGTGTGCATTCGTGCATTGTCTTGATGAAGGAGGATCTTTTTCCGTTTCAAATGAGGACGTTTTTGCTTGATTTCTTCGCTCAGTCGACCCAAAAATGACGCATAATACTCTCCTGTTATCGTTTTTACGTTTTTCAAGTAATCGATTTAGATGATTCCACGTGCATCCCAAAAGACCGTGACCATAACCTTGCCGGCCGATTTGACCGTCTTTGCCTTCAAAAATCCACTGTTTGACCGTTCTTTTGTCTGTGGAGTGTAGTGATGTATCCACGTTTTGTCGACAGTTATGTATCGACGCAGAGAATCGTTCGGATTGCGACGGAAAAGCGCCAAAACAGCCTCAGAATCGACCACACAATTGCGTTTATTCTCCACTGTGAGCAAACGCGGCACCCACCTTGCCGCGATTTTTTCGCAGCCAATTTTTCGTGCAAAATTGAAGCGACTGTGCTTTGCGATATGTCTGTAGCCTCAACTATTTCGCGCACTTTTATTCGTCAATCATTTAAAATCATATCGTGGATTTTGTAATTATTTCGAGCGCTTTCAGGTGGGTTGACGCTCAGAGACTAACATAAACAAAGGGATTCAAAGACCCTTCAAGGTAAGTGTACAGCTATTTGGTAGATAGAAGTGTCACAACTTGTATATCCCTAAGAGTAGAGGAGTATATTTGTTTTTCACAAAACCCGCCTAGCGGTGCATCAACTGTTACTCAGCTCGCTGTAGAGTAAAAATAATTAGGCAACTTAACATCTGCCAGCACGTAAAAATATAGATGTAAAATGAGGACGAAGTAATGGAATTGAAATTTAAAACACAATACTTTAGCTAAAAATTTGATTTCACATTCATATCTTTATTAATACCGAACAGGTTTATAGGGGTATATGAAATGCTTTTGTCATACTGTAATTACCACTTTCTAAAGTTTTTGTTATTTATTAAGTCTGATAATCTAGTAGTCTATTGTTGGAAGTCTAGTAAATAGTCAAGATTCTACGATGTACCCTTTTTTAGTAGTTTTAAAATTAGATTACACTAAAGGCGTGTATCAAAACCTTCAATTTACTTGAGCATATACAAAAATGTCTTTTTATCTCCAGTTTATATGTACAAAAGAAGTTTATTTCCACACTGTATATTATTACTGTGGGCATCAGACGATGTGATTCATTCAATGTCATTTTTAAATACCGCGTTACATCAACATTCAAGTTTAATGATCCATTGTGGAACTTACACTTCTGATTGTTTGGGTTTTAACAGCCTCCCACTAGGTATAAGCAAAATCAAATTTAATTCTTATGACCATTCACCGGAACAGTATTTTTTATTTTTAATACTTATCTAACTGCAACCCAAACATATTTAATTAACCCAATACTTCAAATGGTTAAACATGAAATTTTAGCGGGATTGTTTGCGCTTACAAAATTACAATTCTGAAATATGTCTTCTAGACGTGCAAATTCGTATGAAATCATAATAATTAAAAATAATAAACTTCTTTTATTTTCTTTACTCTCTGTATAACAAGAAATGCTTTCCAACTCTGTTACGGGTGAAGTAGGAGTTAAAACAATTTAAATTTTGATATCCCTGAAGGGGCGGGGATTCCGTAACACTAATAGGTTGTGTCGGCTAACTGCAGCGGTGCGGGAGTAGGTTCCTATGGGTAGCTTCGAAAAAATATTAAAAAAATAGAGAAATACAAAAATAATAATTAACAACTTTTTAAATTCAAAAAATTCTACATTACGTTAACACTTACCTTGAAAGTATCGTCCCTGTCAAAATCGTGGGGTGCCAAACAGTCTATCACCGCAATGCTTTTGACGTCATTTCCATATGGAAGACTGTTATTCCGTATGAAACTCTCTTGTTTTGCTATTCTAAAGTTGGCCATAATTAAATTTTTCAAAATAAAAAGGTTCCTTCCAAATACGAATATTACTGGTGTAGCTGGATATCCTATACAAATCACTGGCTTTACACTTATTTCCAAAATCAATTAAAATAAAGAGCAACCTTAACTTAATCTCTATTAACATGAAAATAATTTCAATGCATATATAAATATACTTTTCTAACAATAAATTGTGATCCACAAATCTGGCCAGGTAGTAGTGTATTTATGGTGTAATCAGCACCTCATTTGCTCCCAAAACCCTCATTTGCTCCCACATTTACATGTAAATCCCCATAAGGAGCAAATGAGGAGGAGTGACTTCCGCCTTGTGGAGATGAATCTCCGCCTTGTGGAATTCTTTACCCCAACCATCCCTAACCTAAAATCGATAACCTAACCCTAAAATTTTGAGATACTTCTCGGTGTCTATTGGCACCGCACCCACGAGATAAACCTATCTTGTTTGGTATCAATTAATATTAGATTTTTCTCAGCTACCTGAATCTTTAGGAATTTTTTAGATTGCGCCATCCCCAAGGGAGCTACCCCAATTTTAAGATTTCTTACCTGTAGCGACTTTTGAGCGTTCTTATAAATTTTCTTATACATGCGATACATCTTGTTAGTCTAAAATTTTACGCACATCCCGAATCTGCAAACAGATTTGCAATAGGACCACGCCCTGCGAAGTTATACCCCTTTAAAGTCCTGATCTTCTAATTTTGCTATTTGCTCTATAAGCAAACCTAACAAATAGTTTTCTTCGTCTAGCCATTGCATCTTTCGAGATAAACCTATCTTGTTTGGTATTAATCAATATTAGAATTTTCTCAGCTACCCGAATTTCTAGGAATTTTCAGATTGCACCATCCCCAAGGGAGCTACCCTAATTTTAAGATTTCTTACCTGTAGCGACTTTTGAGCGTTCTTATAAATTTTTATACATGCGATACATTATATTAGTCTACAATTTTACGCACAACCCGAATCTGCAAACAGATTTGAAATCGGACCACGCCCTGCAAAATTACACATATACCCTCTGCGAGATAAATCTTTCTCCACATTTCCACCCACGAGATAAACCTACCTTGTTTGGTATCAATTAATATTAGAATTTTCTCAGCTACCCGAATCTCTTTAAATTTTCACATAGCATCATCCCCAGAGAGCTACCCCATTTTAAGATTTCTTACCTGTAGCGACTTTTGAGCGTTCTTATAAATTTTTATACATGTAGCACATCTTGTTAGTCTAGAATTTTATGTAGAATCCGAATCTCTAAATAGATTTAAAATCGAACGACCCTTACCATTTTACACACACCTTTAAATTATAAATTTCCTGCGGCTCATACATAAAAGAAAATCTAAAACAATTCTTAAAACTTTTTATTACAGACAATTTTTACTAATACAGTTTAAATTTTGTAAACCACATTTCTAAATACATATTTACAATTTTTATTTTTAACCTAGAACTTCTCATATCGGCTTATACTTATTAATATTTATTTCTAAATAGAGCACTTTTCCAAAGACCAACCGGACCCGCATGTTTCAAATTCCTCTGATTTTGTTCTTATGGTTTCGCTTAAGACCTCGTACATATTTTCCAGATCACTAGAAGACGTTATAACAACATTTTTGTGTTAAAGGATTTCACATCGGTAGTCTCTTCCCCATTTTGGTGTAAACGCCGTAGAGTTCGCAATAGACTTTTACTGCTGTATGTTGTATTCTTTTTCATTAATTAATCGAATAAATCGCTCTTTCTGCTTCCAAAGAAACTCGGGCACTCCATCGTCGACACAGACATTCTTTATGCGATAGCTAGCCATACGGTTGTTAAACGCTGTGCTAACCATTTCTACACAATCGTCGCTAGTAGCGGTAACTGATGCATTTTTATGTCTGTTGCTCCTTAAATGTGCGGGATAGGTAGTCTTTTCCATTTCGAAATCGCATACTTTACACATAATTCGTGGTTGTTTCGTACAAGGCCCTTTAACAGCTGGCGGAGCTGAACGTTTACGGCTTAATGACATACCGTGCTGTTTTTCCTTGTGTCGCAGTAAGTTGCCCATTCTCGTAAAAGCGAAACCGCAAGACCCACAGTTTAAGTACTTTGCTGCGGGCGGATGTATAAGCTTAACCGTGGACGATGTTACACCACAACATTTGTTCTGGTGCCGTTTGAGAGCATTTTTCCAGGTATAGGAAGCACCGCAAGAGTTGCATTTAAAAACGTTTGCAGATACCATTTTAGTACAAAACAAAATCCGCACTATAAGACTTGACTTGTAAGCGAACTAACTTATAACTAAAGAGTTTATTCTTGCGCACCTGCTTTATGTACCCTATAGAATGCAAACCGAAGGTTTCCGAAGACACCCGAACGAAGTTGAGGATTCATCGGGGAACTAAATGACGTCATAATCCTTGCTGCTCGTCCAATACATTTAGCGCCAATGCATGCACCTGGGTCGCATCGTCGATGGTGCGAATGCCGTTAGTAGAAACATCGGAAACGTCTTCCATGTTATACGGATCGCGTGCATATTAAAAATCCAAAAGGGTGATAGCACACGCACACAAATTGTGTGCAAGTCGTGCTGTAGAAGATGCAGTGCTACTATAACCAAAAACTTAATAAAAACACTTTAAACCTTTGCTAAGGGAATACCAAACTTGTCTACAGAATACTTACTAATAAACCAATTTAATTTTAAATAACTTCTACGTCATACTTTAGGAAATGGTAGGCTTGAATATTTTCTAAATGAATCACCAAGCGAAAGTATATGCTTAGCGGTATATAAATTAACCATTAATTTCCAATTTTTACGACCGTCGTTAATTATAGATTAAAATTTAATTTGTACACGTTCGAGCTTCTCGTAAACTAGCAATGCGTTGTATAATACATGCATACCCTTCGCCGCGCTACTGCTATTCTTGTAATTGCTAGAAAAGTCACTCTCCTTTTACTGTTAGGACCGATGCAAAGCACCATTTTTTGTATACTTTCTATAGCACATCGCGCACTTTTTCGTATGATAATTAAATTTTGCTTCTGTAGGCTTTTACACTTTCGCATAGCGGTCGATCGCACGTAATGATTTCTAGAACCGATAAGTACTTGATATCGTCCAAATAGAGAATTAGATGCTCGATGTCTGTCAACTTCCAATTCCCTCGTAAAGGTAGAAAAACTCAGTCAATAATCCATTATACTTCGACCCGCTCCTGTTCTGATAATTTACAAACTTTTTCAAACGACAATGGGCCGAGAATTTTAAACCTCCGAGGATCTTTAAGTCGTGATCAATTACACATCCGAGCTACGCGTAAACTAACATATTTTGCAGCAACTGTATAATACATTGCATACCCCCTTCTCTGCGCTACTGCTATTCTTGTAGTTGCTTGGAAAAATCAGTCGCCCTTTTTACTGCTAGGGCTGCTAAAAAACACCATTCCATACTTTCTTTATAAGTGTAGCACATCGCGCACTTTTTGTCGGATAATTAATTTTTGTTTATGTAGGCTTTACACTTTTGCATATTTAAACATCTAATACGACCGATTAACCACTTTCGATTATTCTAACGGAGACCACCATACGCACCGTTCTTTTTGATTCCAACGATCTTATGGGCTTCCGCACACTAACACCTGACGTATCTTTCCTACTATTTGTTAAACAAAAACTATCGGTATCGCCATTGTGGACGTAAGCAGATGTTTGTGGATGTGTACGAGAATATGTAACCATATACATTAATTAGTCTAAGCTATTTTATTTAGTCCACGAAAACTACTATTTTTCTAATCCACAATTAATAATCGCCTTTATAGGTTTAACATTTCTACCATTACCCAATGACTGGTGCTACGTACATGGAAACTTTAATTTCTTATTGGAAAGAATTCTTATTCTCCCACACACTGCAGCGTAGTTGCATGCCTACCCCTTTTGGAGGTATATGCTCGTTATAGGATATAAGACCCTCGGTTTTACTTAACTACAATTCGCGTGGAAAAAGGAAAAATTAATAGGTTAGGTCAGCGCCGCGGCGCTGACCTAACCTATTAATTTTTCCTTTTATCTAACCTAGGTCCACACTTGTTTTTTTAATGGAAAAAACTCATTAAAATGCAATTAGTGCTAATGGGTTTTAACGAGAAAACTCATTAAAAAGCAATTAGGTCATATGGTCATGTGGTCATATGGTCATGTGGTCATGTGGTCATATGGTCATGTGGTCATATGGCCATGTGGTCATGTGGGGGTAATTTCACCCTATGGGGCAATTTCACCCTAACTCAACATCCTACATATATCCGGATATATGTCGATGCGCATCCCTGTCGGCTTAGGTTGGATAACAACATATCCGACTATCTTCGGCAATATACGTCCTCACTCTGTAGAATACGTAAGAGAACAATTTTTCGTATTCAATTTAGTATTCGATAGTAGCTAGAACGGTAAACATGAGCGTCTCCAAGGTGATTAACGTTTCTCAACTTCTTGGGAATAAAGTGAAACCGGCAAATGAGCGATTTGGATTATGGCTGTTGACAGAAAATATGTGCAACAATAATCTGGTAAAAGATATTGGTAATATTTGTTATGTCGAAGGCGAACAGATGCTGACTGGTGGACTACACACACCAATTACAGAACCATTTTGTGACAATATAATGTTGGTTAAAATTTGCGACCTTTCTGACACCGAACAAGCATCTGCAAACAAAAGGATGTTTATCCTAAAAAAGAAATTTGTGGTGCATTTAACAGCTATCTACGAAGAAAGTTCAACCGATTTGTTTCCGCTAGGCATGGTGTTAAAGCTAAGCTTCCGTTTTCTCTGGAAAGCACTAACAAGATGGGCCAGAGAGTAAAAGAAATTATCGGAAAAAGAAGACCTCGAATGCATTAATAAAAAATTCCAAAATCCTATATGTGTTCCATACAAAGTGGAACTAGCAGATGTTAAGTTGGAAACTTTATTGGAGGAACTATCAGATATATTAGACGAAGTCGAAAATATTATTTCTATCTTTTGACATGGATGTAACCCAAGATTTTGCGGGCATATTTAGCAAGATGGAGATGTGTAATTATTTAACTACAAAGCATAACTTTTGCTATAAGGGAAAATACGAAGAAAAGTGTAATATTATAGTTGACAACGATAAAACTGCGGGGATTGATTGTTTAACATGGCTAACAACCAATGCAAGAATTAAGATATACAACAAATTTGTGTGTCAGATAACAAGTCCTGGTGTTAATAAACAACTTGGCAATCATATACTAGATTTTTACGTTGTCCAGATGTACGTTTAAGGGAAACATTTGCGTCTACTTTGGTCAAAGAACATGGTATTACGCGATTGGAAGCGACAATATACAACTGTGCAATTGGAAGCTATGTCAGTGCGGAACGAGTGTATACACCCTTAAAAGACTGTTTAACCTTATTGGAAGATAGTAAGTTATACTTCCTAAAGGCGCCAATGTACTCGGTACCACTTGCCAAAATGTGGAGTAGGCTATCCGACAAGCTACAAAATAACTGCTGTTTAGCGAATAATAACCTGCTACAGTACGTGTATTGGGGGAATGGCAATACAAAGAAATTGACGGGCTTGCAAATTAAGTTGTCCGAAAAACCAAAAGAAAGGGAAACATTGATAAAGTATGTGCTTTCGGCTTTTAGTTTTAACTATTTACCCGTAAATTATTTGGAGATAGTAGAGGAGCAAGACAGCCAAGATAAAATAAAATCTTACACAAGTGCTACATTAAAGCAGGTAGTACATATTTTACACAATCTGCAACACCCTATTCTACAATTCCAAAAGAAATAGTCATTTCGGAATTGGGATTGATAAATACACCTAACATTCGCCCAGAGGTTGTACGACAACGCGCAAATATTGGTAGTAAACTCTATTCGTTTACGCTAAAGGAAATTGCCCCATTATGTATGCCTTATGCTGTAAGTGGAAGGAAAAGACAACTGGAATTAGAGGAAATGGATGCAAAAAGGCGAAAATTGGACTACATGGAAAACACTGCGACAATACGCGAACAATACAAAGATGTGTTAGACAAAGAACATCTTATTAGAGAAAATGAGGAAGAATTAAAAGATTATTTTATGTATCGATGGACTGACTTAGATACATCCGGGTTGTACAAGCTGTATGCATTTGCGGTTAGTAAGAAAGACTCTTTTAGTTATGTAGACGTTCTTGCAGAAAAAGATGGTACTAAATCCGTATACTTTTTAAAAGGTTATTCTAAAAACGTATTTATCAAAATGGCAGATAACAAAGACGAGCTAAGGAATTCGGGTTTCGTAATCTTTGCGTACACCACACGCAAAAGGGGTTCCGCTAAAACATTGTATATTTGCCTAGTAAAGAACCTCTCGGATCATTTAAAACCGAGGGTCTTACAACCTATAACAACCATATATTCCCAAAAGTGGTGGACATGCAACTACGCAACAGTCTGTGGGAGAATAAGGATTTCCTCCAATACCGACAAGAAGAAGTCGATCAAGCTAACAAGATACGTATGCAGGATATTGTGGGAAAGCTGCGATTAAAAGATTGTCACAAGCTGGAAGAATTACACGAAGGAATGGATCTGGTTGTCGGCGGAATCAAAGACTTTAAATATAGAGGCAAACTTCGGTACATTTTACAATTCGAAAACCTAGACGGTCTCTATGTATCAAACTATTGGTTAGAAAAGGAGATAGAGGACTTGGGTATCGATTTAAATTTTAAGCTGCGAATAAAATTAGATAAAATTAAAGCCACTCCAAACAAGCATAAAGAAAGGACTGTCTTCTGTGTATAACTTTGTATTAAAATTAAGTTTAAATGACCCCATGCTTGGCATTAAATATTTTAAATTTGTTATGTATAATGTCAGAATAAACATTTTATAATAGTATATAACATTGTTCTTTATTTATAAAAGGCTGTGACGTTACCCCGAAATAGCAGTCGCACAGAGAGGGGTGCGCATGGGCAGCGCGCATGGGCAGGGGTGTGCACGCGCATGGGCGCGCATGGGCAATGGTGTGCATGCGCAGGGGTGCTCATGGGCTGGGATGTGTCTGGGCGTACACGAGGGAAGCGGATGTTAACAGTCACCAAGCATCCAAACCTTTATTTGGTGTGGAGTACTTGCCGGCGTATGTATCCGGAGTAAGAAACACGTTTTGTACACCCAATTAATTAATAAAATTAGTTTATCGGACGCAGATGACAAGCGTTACGTCATCCCCGGAAGCATATCAACCTACGCATGGGGGCATAAGGATATTAGATAGTTGTTTATATTTGTATAGATTTTGTAAATCTATTGTATATATTAGTTTTTAAATTCCATAATTTTTAAGTTCTTCGCCCACCTTCCAAATCTTTCGTGCTTCTATCCTGGTTGACAGAGTAGACGTGTTATCTCCACGTGGTATTCGCGGGACACGGCGGTTTTAGATTTCTTGGGAAACGGTTGGCTAAGGCATATGTCTTGGGTAGCGAAAAAGGTTTTAAAAATGGTGTTAAATAAAGATGAGCAAAAATTAGTGATTTGGGTCTTTAAAACGCATAACTTTGTATGGGGTGGTCCTATTTAAAATCTGTTTACAGATTTGGGGTCCCTAGAAAAATTTAATATTAGTTGATACCTAGCAAAATATATTTATCTTAAAAGAGTGACTACCCCGCGTATAATAAATACAATATAACACTTGTCAACAAAAAAGTTGTAGGGAAATTTAAAGACGTATTTAATGGGTGTCCAGTATTAGAATTTGTTGGTAGTAATGTTAAGTCCTACTGTATTGTAGGCGAGAAAGATACTATTAAAAAGATTAAAGGGGTCTCACGAATTGTAGTTAAGTAAAACCGAGGGTCTTATATCCTATAACGAGCATATACCTCCAAAGGGGTAGGCATGCAACTACGCTGCAGTGTGTGGGAGAATAAGAATTCTTTCCAATAAGAAATTAAAGTTTCCATGTACGTAGCACCAGTCATTGGGTAATGGTAGAAATGTTAAACCTATAAAGGCGATTATTAATTGTGGATTAGAAAAATAGTAGTTTTCGTGGACTAAATAAAATAGCTTAGACTAATTAATGTATATGGTTACATATTCTCGTACACATCCACAAACATCTGCTTACGTCCACAATGGCGATACCGATAGTTTTTGTTTAACAAATAGTAGGAAAGATACGTCAGGTGTTAGTGTGCGGAAGCCCATAAGATCGTTGGAATCAAAAAGAACGGTGCGTATGGTGGTCTCCGTTAGAATAATCGAAAGTGGTTAATCGGTCGTATTAGATGTTTAAATATGCAAAAGTGTAAAAGCCTACATAAACAAAAATTAATTATCCGACAAAAAGTGCGCGATGTGCTACACTTATAAAGAAAGTATGGAATGGTGTTTTTTAGCAGCCCTAGCAGTAAAAAGGGCGACTGATTTTTCCAAGCAACTACAAGAATAGCAGTAGCGCAGAGAAGGGGGTATGCAATGTATTATACAGTTGCTGCAAAATATGTTAGTTTACGCGTAGCTCGGATGTGTAATTGATCACGACTTAAAGATCCCTCGGAGGTTTAAAAATTCTCGGCCCATTGTCGTTTGAAAAATGTTTGTAAATTATCAGAACAGGAGCGGGTCGAAGTATAATGGATTATTGACTGAGTTTTTTCTACCTTTTACGAGGGAATTGGAAGTTGACAGACATCGAGCATCTAATTCTCTATTTGGACGATATCAAGTACTTACCGGTTCTAGAAATCATTACGTGCGATCGACCGCTATGCGAAAGTGTAAAAGCCTACAGAAGCAAAATTTAATTATCATACGAAAAAGTGCGCGATGTGCTATAGAAAGTATACAAAAAAATGGTGCTTTGCATCGGTCCTAACAGTAAAAAGGAGAGTGACTTTTTCTAGCAATTACAAGAATAGCAGTAGCGCGGCGAAGGGGTATGCATGTATTATACAACGCATTGCTAGTTTACGAGAAGCTCGAACGTGTACAAATTAAATTTTAATCTATAATTAACGACGGTCGTAAAAATTGGAAATTAATGGTTAATTTATATACCGCTAAGCATATACTTTCGCTTGGTGATTCATTTAGAAAATATTCAAGCCTACCATTTCCTAAAGTATGACGTAGAAGTTATTTAAAATTAAATTGGTTTATTAGTAAGTATTCTGTAGACAAGTTTGGTATTCCCTTAGCAAAGGTTTAAAGTGTTTTTATTAAGTTTTTGGTTATAGTAGCACTGCATCTTCTACAGCACGACTTGCACACAATTTGTGTGCGTGTGCTATCACCCTTTTGGATTTTTAATATGCACGCGATCCGTATAACATGGAAGACGTTTCCGATGTTTCTACTAACGGCATTCGCACCATCGACGATGCGACCCAGGTGCATGCATTGGCGCTAAATGTATTGGACGAGCAGCAAGGATTATGACGTCATTTAGTTCCCGATGAATCCTCAACTTCGTTCGGTGTCTTCGGAAACCTTCGGTTTGCATTCTATAGGGTACATAAAGCAGGTGCGCAAGAATAAACTCTTTAGTTATAAGTTAGTTCGCTTACAAGTCAAGTCTTATAGTGCGGATTTTGTTTTGTACTAAAATGGTATCTGCAAACGTTTTTAAATGCAACTCTTGCGGTGCTTCCTATACCTGGAAAAATGCTCTCAAACGGCACCAGAACAAATGTCGTAGTGTAACATCGCCCAGGGTTAAGCTTATACATCCGCCCGCAGCAAAGTACTTAAACTGTGGGTCTTGCGGTTTCGCTTTTACGCGAATGGACAACTTACTGCGACACAAGGAAAAACAGCACGGTATGTCATTAAGCCGTAAACGTTCAACTCCGCCAGCTGTTAAAGGGTCTTGTACGAAACAACCACGAATTATGTGTACAGTATGCGATTTCGAAATGGGAAAGACTACCTATCCCGCACATTTAAGGAGCAACAGACATAAAAATGCATCAGTTACCGCTACTAGCGACGATTGTGTAGAAATGGTTAGCACAGCGTTTAACAACCGTATGGCTAGCTATCGCATAAAGAATGCCTGTGTCGACGATGGAGTGTCCGAGTTTCTTTGGAAGCAGAAGGAACGATTTATTCGATTAATTAATGAAAAAAGAATACAACATACAGCAGTAAAAGTCTATTGCGAACTCTACGGCGTTTACACCAAAATGGGGGAAGAGACTACCGATGTGAAATCCTTTAACACAAAAAATGTTGTTATAACGTCTTCTAGTGATCTGGAAAATATGTACGAGGTCTTAAGCGAAACCATAAGAACAAAATCAGAGGAATTTGAAACATGCGGGTCCGGTTGGTCTTTGGAAAAAGTGCTCTATTTAGAAATAAATATTAATAAGTATAAGCCGATATGAGAAGTTCTAGGTTAAAAATAAAAAATTGTAAATATGTATTTAGAAATGTGGTTTTACAAAATTTAAACTGTATTAGTAAAATTGTCTGTAATAAAAAGTTTTAAGAATTGTTTTAGATTTTCTTTTATGTATGAGCCGCAGGAAATTTATAATTTAAAGGGTGTGTGTAAAATGGTAAGGGGTCGTTCGATTTTAAATCTATTTAGAGATTCGGATTCTACATAAAATTCTAGACTAACAAGATGTGCTACATGTATAAAAAATTTATAAGAACGCTCAAAAGTCGCTACAGGTAAGAAATCTTAAAATGGGGGTAGCTCTCTGGGGGATGATGCTATGTGAAAAATTTAAAGAGATTCGGGTAGCTGAGAAAATTCTAATATTAATTGATACCAAACAAGGTAGGTTTATCTCGTGGGTGGAAATGTGGAGAAAGATTTATCTCGCAGAGGGTATATGTGTAATTTTGCAGGGCGTGGTCCGATTTCAAATCTGTTTGCAGATTCGGGTTGTGCGTAAAATTGTAGACTAATATAATGTATCGCATGTATAAAAAAATTTATAAGAACGCTCAAAAGTCGCTACAGGTAAGAAATCTTAAAATTAGGGTAGCTCCCTTGGGGATGGTGCAATCTGAAAAATTCCTAGAAATTCGGGTAGCTGAGAAAATTCTAATATTGATTAATACCAAACAAGATAGGTTTATCTCGAAAGATGCAATGGCTAGACGAAGAAAACTATTTGTTAGGTTTGCTTATAGAGCAAATAGCAAAATTAGAAGATCAGGACTTTAAAGGGGTATAACTTCGCAGGGCGTGGTCCTATTGCAAATCTGTTTGCAGATTCGGGATGTGCGTAAAATTTTAGACTAACAAGATGTATCGCATGTATAAGAAAATTTATAAGAACGCTCAAAAGTCGCTACAGGTAAGAAATCTTAAAATTGGGGTAGCTCCCTTGGGGATGGCGCAATCTAAAAAATTCCTAAAGATTCAGGTAGCTGAGAAAAATCTAATATTAATTGATACCAAACAAGATAGGTTTATCTCGTGGGTGCGGTGCCAATAGACACCGAGAAGTATCTCAAAAATTTTAGGGGTTAGGTTATCGATTTTTAGGTTAGGGATGGTTGGGGTAAAGAATTCCACAAGGCGGAGATTCATCTCCACAAGGCGGAAGTCACTCCTCCTCATTTGCTCCTTATGGGGATTTACATGTAAATGTGGGAGCAAATGAGGGTTTTGGGAGCAAATGAGGTGCTGATTACACCATAAATACACTACTCCAGGTATTGCTAAAATAAGTGTATCCTAAAGAAAAGATCTATACAATTACCAAAACTATTCGCTGTTCCACATTTTCCTGGTTTCTTATTTAATTATTACATTAATGAATCCCAAATTATTGGTAATCTCGTTCATCAACACAAGAAACAGTTCAATACCAATTTTACACTATAACATTGTCCTTTCCAAAATATTCAACACCTAAATATTCCTTAATATTCTATTACTAATAACTTACTCGTTCCATCCATAAATCCTCAATCAAAAAAATACTCACTGTATGTTGGATTAATGTCCTACGTCAAAAAAATGTCAAAATATATCTACGTCCTAGCTCACATATAAATTATACCGAATCATAAACAAGCAATTGCTTATAGTTTAGTTCATCTAATTTAGGTAATGTCCAGACCACACAGCTTTCTATTTTTCAAAACGACGACTACAACATAACCTCAAAATTCAAAGTTAATGGCCGGATGAACAAATCCAGTTTCACTCACTATAACGATCATAACGATACCCATTTCACCCGCACGTGTTTCAAAATTACCTTGCAGAATCGCAAGTGTAACATCAAATAATTCATCCTATCAATTTAAGCGAAGCAGGGGAACACGGGAGGTTATTTTAGCTCTAAAAGTGATAATAGAGAAAACAATAGAAAAAGAGGAAAGCGTGTATATAGGGTTTATAGATCTGGAAAAAGCATTCGACAATGTAAAATTGAGTGAAATGTTCGAAATACTCAAAAAGATTGGAATGAGTTATAGGGATAGACGAATAGTTCATCGCTTATACAAAGAGCAAGCTGCGGTAAAAGAATTAGAGCAGAAACCTAGAGAAGTAAATAAGAGTAAAGGGATAAGACAGGGATGCGCCCTATTACCGTTAATTTTTAACATGTACATCGAAGAGGCAATGAATGCTGTCAAATGTAAAAAGGCATTTGGAATTATTATGCAGGGACAAAAGATTGATATGCTTAGATATGCAGATGAAATAGCGGTATTAGCATCTAGCATGTGAGAGTTAGAATCTGCTCTTAATAAAATGGAAACAGTTCTAACAGAGGGATACGGTAGAAAACTAACAAAAATAAGACTAAAGTGCTAGTACGTAAAGGAGGGGAAAATAAATTAAAAACTACAATACAAATAGATAACCAGAGATTGAAAGGATAAGGATTTCTGCTACCTAAGAATCCAAATAATGCAAGATGGTAAAAGCGCAAAAGATATAAAATAAAGATTCGCCCAAGGTCGTGCTACAATTTAAAAGAAAACGCAATTACTGTGTTCAAAGACAACAAACATAGAAACAAGAGAAAAATTGCTTAAAACATATTGTAACGGGTTACTCCTACCGCGTTTCTTTAATTTAAAACAAGTAATAATAATGGTCTTTATTGCTCACTGTTCACAAGTCTAATTAACAGTATATGCCTTATTCATAGATGTTTTCAGTCCACTCAACAATGAAGCACTATTACACTAATGAATTTACAAGTACTAATATCTTCTTAAATTAACTCCTTTACCATAAGTTCATTAACAACACTAACACAACTATTTGTTTATACACTTCTATTTATTTATGTATACTGCAAGTTGCATGCACATTAGACACAGCATATCATTTATGTATATATTCTAAAAACTCAACTACGTTTACTTTACAACGACATAATTTATATTAGACATTCAAGAATAGACTAACTCTTACATTCATAAGCGGCCTTATATATACCCTGCATTAAGATATGACTCATTATCTAGAACTTTGTAGAAGGATTCTCGAATGCTGAAGAATACGCTGTGCCCCGGGCGTTTGTATGTTTGACGGGTTGCCTAATAGTGGATCGCAACACTGCCCCCTCTTTAAAACCGTTACGTCTCGTAACTGTAAATCCATCTTGACGCCAATTCGATGACTGGTGACGGTATCGGCAGCTATCTCCTCAGGTGCATCCACCGCGTCGTTGGAAGTAACAGTCAACACTCTTTTCATGGTCTTGGTAGGCAACCGGTTGATAACAACAAACAAGAACCTGGACGTTGGTTCCTGAAAACTACTTCTAGCATATTTCGGACTATCCTCCGATCCAAGCGATCCAGTCCACAGCCCAGCTTGGGCACCGCTAGTCTCGTTACTCCATTTTCCATCATCTGCGCCTTAAGATTTAGCAAAGCCTCCCATAGATGTCCATAACTAGGTCTTTGCCATGAAGAATTTTGGTGACCAGATAGTAAACATAACGATTGTTATCTTGAAGAACTAAAGCTTTTCCTACAGTTGGCTGCTGTTGTACTAATTCATCTACACGTCCAAACTTTTCTTGAAAACAACAGCTATTCCCTTGACATTGCCAAATCTTGAGCTACGCAATGTGCAAGGGAATACTCTTCTGGTGCTCTAAACAGATCTTGCTGTTTTTCAACAACAACGCCAAATCTCGCCTTAGCGGAACCACCATATGCTGCCATAAAGCTCTCAAAATCTACATTTGGCTCATGATTAATAACTTGTCGAACACCATCATCATTATTCGAGTCTTCCTGGTTGTTGCCAGCGTAGGATGTTAAACGGTCAAAGTGTACCACTTTCGGTTTACCACGGGGATCTTCTGATCCGGTACACTACATCATTAATCCTTTTTAACACTTCGTACGGCCCTTCCCATTGTCTTTGTAGTTTTGGCGACAATCCACGTTTTCTTTGTGGATTGTACAACCACACTAAATCTCCAGGTTGATAACCACCTTCTTGCGCTCTCGTGTCATATTGTGATTTCATTCGATCGCTTGCTGCCTGTATATTCTTTCGGACGTTTTCGTGAATACTATTTGATCTTTCACGAAGCTTACTAACGTAATCTTCACCTGCGATCTCTTCTCCAGGTTTAAATCCAAACTGAAGATCACATGGTAGCCGCAATTCACGTCCTAGCATTACGCAAGCGGGCGAGTATCCTGTGCTGTCATGTACCGAAGATCGGTACGCCAGTAGGAACAAATGTAAATATTGGTCCCAGTCTCGTTGATGTTCAGAGACAACTTTGGTCAGGTACTTCCTAACGTCCTGTTCATTCTTTCAACCATTCCATCCGATTGGGGATGAAGTGGCGTGGTTCTAGACTTCCTGATTCCAAGGTGCTTGCAGACGTTTTGAAACAACGCCGATTCGAAGTTTCGACCTTGATCGGAGTGTAATTCCAACGGAACTCCAAAACGACAAAACAACTCCTGACTAGTACATCTGCCACCGTCTCGGCTTCTTGGTTAGGTATAGCATATGCCTCCGGCCATTTGGTAAAATAATCCATCGCAACCAAGATGTATTTATTTCCTTTCTCTGATTCAGGAAACGGACCAGCTATATCAATGGCTACCCTCTCAAAAGGATTCCCGACGTTATACTGTCTCATTGGGGCTTTCCGTTTTGTGACCGGGCCATTTGCAGAGGCACACAATTCACATTTCCGGCACCACTCCTTCACATCTTCTTTGCAGTTCACCCAATAAAATCTTTCTCTCACTCTTTCGAGAGTTCTTTTCACGCCAAAGTGCCCTCCGGAAATACCATCGTGCAAGTGCTGCAACACCTCCGGCACTCTGCTTCTTGGCACTATCACTTGAAGTCTCTCAGTGCCATCTTCAAATTCCAGGCGTCGTTTCAAGATTCTATTTTCCATCATCAAGGAGTCCCACTGTGCCCAGTATGCCTTCAGGCTCCTACTTGAAATACTAATTTCTTCCCAAGCTGGCCGTTGTCCTCTATTTTTCCACTCAATAATACGTCCCAATTCGGCGTCATTCTCCTGGTCTTCTCGTATTCTTTCGAGTTGCCAAGTATCATCGGTTACCGTCATTCTATGGATGACACTTATTTTCTCTTCCATCTTGGAGCAATGATTGCAGTCCATCGGACAAGGTCTCCTTGATAGAGCGTCTGCATTCCGATGGCTAGTTCCTACACGATGTTCTGTATCAAAGTCATATTCCTGCAGCCGCTCTATCCACCTTGCCACTTGCCCTTCAGGATTTCGAAACTGCAATAACCATTTCAGTGCAGCATGGTCTGTTCTCAACAGGAATTTACGGCCGTATAAGTACTTATAAAAGTGCTCTACGGATTTGACGACGGCCAACAGCTCCCTTCTTGTCACACAATAGTTCCTTTCTGGCCGCGACAAGACCTTGCTGAAATACCCAATAACTTTTTCTTGTCCGTCCTGCACTTGAGAAAGAACGCCTCCTATAGCTGTGTTACTGGCATCGGTATCCAACACAAATTTTCCCTCCATCCGTGGATAACTCAAAATTGGTGCTGTAACTAGTAGCCGTTTCAGTTGTTCAAATGCTCTGTGGCAGTCGTCATTCCAATCATATTCTTGTCCATCTTCGGTTAATTTTGTTAACGGTTTGGCAATGTTCGCAAACCCAAGTATAAAACGTCGGTAATATGTGCACAATCCTAGAAAACTGCGTAGTTGGTGTATATCTGCTGGTGTAGGCCACTCCTGTACCGTTTTATTTTGTCAGGGTCAGCTCTTATTCCGGTCTCCGAAACGACATGTCCTAGGTATTTCACCTCTTTTCCAAACAGGTGACACTTCTTGGGGCTCAATGTAAGGTTTGCCCCCCTTAATCTCTGGAATATCTCCTCTAGGTTCTTAAGATGTTCTTCGAAAGACCGACCTAACACCATCACGTCGTCCAGGTACACCAGACATGTCTTCCAGGACAGTCCACGCAGTACCGACTCCATCAATCGTTCAAAAGTAGCAGGAGCATTGCATAATCCAAATGGCATGACCTTGAACTGCCATAATCCAGTTCCAATTGTAAAGGCAGTCTTTTCTTTATCGTTTGGCTCCAAGCCTACCTGCCAGTATCCGCTTTTCAAGTCCAAGGTCGAAAACCATTTAGATCCGGATAGAGTATCTAAGGTGTCATCAATTCTGGGCAAAGGATAGCTGTCTTTCTTTGTCACATTATTAAGCCGCCGGTAGTCTACACAAAACTTTGTCGACCCCCTTTTTTTCTTGACAAGCACTACCGGGGATGCCCATGGACTATTCGAGGGTTCAATCACTCCCTGTTCTTCCATATCGGTGATAATTTGCTCAGCTTCCTTACGTTTTGCCAAAGGAAGCCGCCTGGGGTGTTGTCTTATCGGTTGCGCATCTCCAGTATTGATCTTGTGTTGCACAACATTCGTCCTTCCTTTCTCACTATCATCCAGTGCAAACACACCTCGATATCGTCCGACCAGTTCTTTTACCTTGCCCAGTTGGTCGCCATTTAATCCTTGACACGAGGGTATCAACATATCCAGCAATTTCTGTGAGCAACCGTTGGTTGGTTTATTTTTCGTGTCGTCCACACAACGTTTAATATGACATACTGGAATGCAACTTCCCACAATCATGCCTTTCTTCAGGGTCACTGTATGGGGATTAATGTTCAGCACCCTTACTGGTACCATATTTCGAGACTTTACCAGCGTTCTTCCAATCAGAAGTCCCTCCTGACCCATTCCGATTCAGTTGCTTCCATCATGCATACTTGTCCATCCCGGAGCGTACCATCCGGGCGTTCCATTACTATCATTTCCGCCTTCTCGGGTATTTTCATATCGCAAATCATTCGAACTTGCATCGTCTGGTTACTCCTACCTTGAAATGGAATCTCATCATCATCTATCCGAAGCACATTTTCTTTCATGTTTACATGAAACCCATATTCTCTCATGAGATCCATTCCCAAGATCACTTCTTCTGTAATTTCAGCTACCAACACTCGATGATTAATTAATTTGTCCCCAATTGTCAACATAACGGCAGTCTCTCCGTGAGTACAAATTTTCTCACCACTTGCCGTTCGAAGACACACCGATACAGGTAGCACTTTTCCACGACCAACTAAATCTGGTCTCACAATAGTCCTTGTCGCTCCTGTATCCACGAGTAATCGGACACCCTACCATTAATTCTTCCATCGATATAAATGCTGTCCAGACTCCCCATTGACGATGCAGCACGGATGATAATCTCCGGGGCACTACGTTGTGCTGTCGACGTTCGCCCCTTACGTCGACTTGCTTTAGTTTTCCTGCTGCTCAACCGGTTGTTTTTGGTTGAGTACAGCGTCTCTGTATGTGACCAACTTCACCGCAGTTCCAGCATCGCAGACGCAATCGCCGCGGTCGTTGTAGTTCGAGCCTTTCCGCCACACGGTTGACTATTTCATCTATGCTGTTCTGAGCTTGACCAGGTTCCTCTAAGGCAGACCGAACTTTGTGACCCATCCTGTGTGATGTCTGCTTAGCTGCTTCAAATTCAAGCGCATGGGCCAGTGCGTCATCCAACATTTTGGACGTGCTAGTCTTAGCGCTTGCTGTATTTCGCCATCCTTAACGCCATCCACAAATGTTTGGACAGCAAGTTGTTCGAGGAAGCTATCTGGTGCCGTCGGATATGCCAATCTAACTAACCTGGCAATGTCAGCTTCGAATTCTTGCAGGCTTTCACTTGTCTTTTGCGAGCGGTTCTTAACTTGTGCGTGGTAAACCTGTTGAAGGTGAGCATCTCCATATCTCATCTCAAGCTTTGATGTTAAGAGGCCGTAATCATTCTGCTGGTGATCGGGAATCGTTTGTAAGATGTTAAGAGCCTCCCCCCGTAAGGCCACTATTAAGGAGATGGCCTTCTCTTTGTTGCACCAACCGTTGGCTATTGCAGCAGCTTCAAATTGTTTCAAATATGTGGGCCAAGGTGTTTTACCATCGAACGTATGTGGTTTTACTTTAAATTTAGACGGAATTGACTCGCTTCTTTCCATGGTTCTTATTTCTGGAATGTTCTGATTAACAACATGGCTTGGTAATTCAAGTGGTCGCGTTGTTAGTGAAATCATTTGTTCTTGAAGCCTCATCACATCTTCTTCAATTTTTACCAATTTATTATCCAACTTTTGCTCAACTGTTTTTACCTGTTCAGTGAAATCTTCTTTCAATGCAATGGAACTTTCCATTAATCTTTGTTCTAACGTGGCTGTACTTTCATTCAACTTTTCTTTTAGTGTCACTTCCAGTTTAGCCGACCTCTCCTCCATTTTCTCAGCATTTTCACTAAACTTTTCCTCTAATTTCGTAGTATTTTCGCTTAACTTTTCCTCCATACCGGATTTAAAATCCTTAAGGAAATTCATTAAAGTCTCTGCCTCCATCTTACTTTGGTTTCTTGTAACAGGCATATACAAACTACTTAAATGTCTTTAGACTTAATTAATCACCCAACACAGCCTGACACCAGTGTAACGGGTTACTCCTACCGCGTTTCTTTAATTTAAAACAAGTAATAATAATGGTCTTTATTGCTCACTGTTCACAAGTCTAATTAACAGTATATGCCTTATTCATAGATGTTTTCAGTCCACTCAACAATGAAGCACTATTACACTAATGAATTTACAAGTACTAATATCTTCTTAAATTAACTCCTTTACCATAAGTTCATTAACAACACTAACACAACTATTTGTTTATACACTTCTATTTATTTATGTATACTGCAAGTTGCATGCACATTAGACACAGCATATCATTTATGTATATATTCTAAAAACTCAACTACGTTTACTTTACAACGACATAATTTATATTAGACATTCAAGAATAGACTAACTCTTACATTCATAAGCGGCCTTATATATACCCTGCATTAAGATATGACTCATTATCTAGAACTTTGTAGAAGGATTCTCGAATGCTGAAGAATACGCTGTGCCCCGGGCGTTTGTATGTTTGACGGGTTGCCTAATAGTGGATCGCAACAATATGTATGGAGCACGGCACTGTACGGCTGTGAAACCTGGACAGTAGGAGAAGCGGACAGAAAAAGATAGAAACCTTTGAAATGTTGTGCTACAGACGTATGATAAAGGTATCATGGACAGACAAAGTTAAAAATACAGAAGTACAAGAAATGGTAGGGGAAAAAAGATGTATGTGGAAAACAGTAAAAAATAGGAGAGATAGGATGATAGGCTACATAACTAAGGCATGAAGGAATAGTGTGGAATATGGTAGGAGCAGAGATAGGAAAAAAGAGAGGTAGAGGTAGACCTAGGTTAGACTATTGCACACAGATAGCGAAAAGTGTAGGCTGTGGGAATTTCAGGGAAATGTACATGCTAGCTCAGAATAAAAATCAATGGAGGTACACGTCCAAAAAATTTCAAGATGGAAAACCTTATGACGAAAAAAATAACTGTACAAACCTGGTGATTAATATAAGTACAGATATTGGTTTTGCAATACTCTCAACTAATGTTAATTGTGCGAAAAGATTTACTAGAAAACTATAAGTTCGGCAAATCTCTAAGTGTTGGGGGATCCTTGGTAGCCACAGGCTGTTTAACCCCCTGCACATATTACTGGATCTTGGTAAAATAGGACATATAACTAGGAAACAGCAGAACGGGAATTGAGGTGTATCTAGGCTGTGGGAATTTCAGGGAACGGTGTAGGCTGCTCAGGATAAAAATAAGTGAAGGTACGTGTCCAACCAGATTCAAGACGGATAACCTAATGATGAAAAAAGTAATTGCACTTAAATCTGATGATTATTATTGTAACTTTTGCCGTAATTTCGATAGCTACTGATGGTAGAGAAAAGTATACATAAATACAAAATGGCATTAATGATAATAAACAAACAAGAATTACTTCAAACATTTACCTTGTATGCGAGCGTAGTGAAGCACATTATATTCATACGGCCGTTCAAACGGATAACGAAATAAACAAACTCTGTTGAATGCGTCCGTCAAGTACGAGTAACAAAAGTCGACTCTTCTAATGTGGTGAAGCGTAGAACATGTAATTTTGCGGCCTTTTTCAACGAAAATCGATACTACGAAGGTGATAAGAATGTTCTTGCACATGCGAAGAGCACAGTTTATCAATATTGCTGTGATTGAAGTAATACACGGTACATAAAATAACATTTAACATTCCGGGCGGAAGTAAATAATCAACAAATTTCAACTTCGAAAATAAACTAAGCGGTAAATTATACAATATAAACGAAACATAAGTTAAGCAGTAAATTATATACAATATAAACGGAACAATTATAAACAACTACAGGTTTTGGTTTTGAAATATTTTCAACTAATGTTGATTGTGCCAAAGGGTATATTGGAAAACTATTAATTTGGCAAATGTCCAAGTGTTGGGGGATATTGGTAGCCGCAGGCTGCTTAACCCCCTTCACATACTACTAAATATCGAAGAAATAGGGTATATACTTGTAAATAATAGAAGGGGAACCGAACTGCATCTAACAAGAAAGAGCAGCGGCTATGTTCGAAGACAACGAACATAGAAACAAGGAGAAAATTGTTGAAAGCATATGTGTGGAGCACAGCACAGTACGTCTATGAAATAGGGGCAGGTGGAGAAGCAGACAGAAAAACGGTAGACGCCTTTTGGATTGTTGTGCTTCAGATGTATGAGGATGATAGCATGGGCAGATAAAGTTATTGACAAAGAGTTTATAGAAATAGTAGGAGAATAAAGATATCTGTGGAAAACAAAAGAAATGGGAAAAATAGAATGGTAGAATACATTCTAAGGCATTTCTAGGAAATAGTGCGGGATATATTACAAGCAGAGATAGGAAAATAAAGACTATTGTACGCAGACAGTGAAAGATGCAGACTGCGGAAATTTCTTGGAAATGTGTAGGTTAGCTCAAAATAGGAAACAATGGGGTATGCGTCTAACCAGTTCCAGGACTGAAGACCTAGCGATGATGATGATGATATTTGTAAATAGTGACGTTTAATAATAAGTTTTAATAAATTCCAAATAGTTTTATATGTTCCTTTTCTTTTAATTCAAACTGCAAAATTTAATTTGTCTAATTGATATCCCTATACCATGATTAAGCTAACAATAAAATTTAAATATAATAATATACTAATTACTTGAAAAAGCATTTTTGGGTCTAAAAACGTTCATATGTTACGCCGAAAACTATGTTGACAGTATCGCTGGTAGTTCTCGTACTAGTTTTACATATACCTGTTGGAACCACTGCTTTCATTTAATTCTTATACCTAATTTAAACTTCTATTTCCATTATCATTTTTTTCCAAATTTTCGATTGATTGTATACATTTTCAAAACCTCTTACCTTTAATTTACTACAAGATCTTTTAAATTTATTAATGGCTTGCGATTTGTAATTTCTTAAGAAGAGAGAAATCAGTACCTTCTATAATTTTTGCTTTATCTAACAACACAAAACTAACCGTTGATTAATTTATATTGGCATCCTTATTACTCGAAGACTCTAATTATGTTAAATAGAACCGAAATTGATTACAATCATTACTATACTTACATTATTAATGTATCACAAGCAACAGCTTAAAGACGCTTTAGACAAGAATGTCTTTAGGTTAAAGTCAACCTTTAATGAAATGGGTTTCATAAAGGAAAGAAAGCCAACTTTGTTAAAGCCACTTATTAGAATTTAATTTAATGTTGTCAATGTCGCAATTCAGCATTGGTTCATACATACATACGTTGTGTTTAGTGTCTACTGAAAATATCCATTTTATAAAAGTTTCAATTTTGAGACTAACAATTTGTGTGAATTTATTTCTAAAGTAGTGTTTTTTAAATGAGATTTAAAATATAAATATTTAACAGGCTACCCAAGACACCCAATCAAAAAAGGTACAGTTCCCCTAATTTCGTCAAAGAAAAGTAGATACTTTTTATTGCTATAGACGTCGAGAAATTTAAAAGTATTATCGAATGTAAAATCACAAATGAAGTCACTTCAAAGGAAAAGTTATCACAAAATTTCAGAGCCAAGCCACTTTGCAACAAGATTTCTCATTCTTAATTTTGCACCGCCAAGCATTTGTACATTTAAAGCAAAGCAGCCTCTCCTACACCGAAAATTTTCGCATCGTCATCATCAGGAGAATCAATTCTTATTAAAGGACAATCTATAGCACCTATGGTGCGTGGAAACGACGCGATACCTGTTACAAATACAACGAATTATAGTAGTATATTGCATACTCGCCAAGAGGGCGTAATAATATTGCACAAATTTTACAAACGAGTTGTTTAATTCAATTTAGAAGATGAGAATGCAAATTAATTACACCTCCACTTACAATATGACCATATAAATGTTTAAGTTCTAAGGTAAAGCCAATTAATGAATTCTATATATAACGGCATTTTGGAAAGCTGGAAAACTAATTGATGTCCTAAATCTCAACTGGGTCGAGGATTATTCAAATCCTGATGTATGTATGATTGTTTTAGTGGAGTTCGTAGTTAATACCTATAACATTCAAAGGAAAACAGATAACTGATACCATAGAGAGATAGGAAGAAGGAGTTGACGAATGTTTCACCATTTTACTCTTTTTAAAGCACTGCTGCCGCAGTTCTTCAAGATATGGTAGACACGTTCAGAATGAACAATGTCCGCTCGTTGTTTCCAATTTGTACATCAGTCGCTTGTACGTATCACATTCTTATTGGAAGAAGATCATAGTTGACATTCTTTTCGAACGAAACACATCATAAGAAAAACTCCCCCTAGCACTGCCTGAGAACTCGGGATCACAAGCATACATAACAATAGAACTATTTCTAAAAATTCAGAAGATAATTTACCCTACCTACTAACTTTCAGTGGATTATCATTGGATTAATAATACAAAAAGTCCAGTACAACAAATTATTACTAAAATAATTTGTGAAGCAATTTGAAGCGTAACATACCATAAAATTCTTCTGAAACTTTTTGCGTTTCTTCTTCGTTTGAACACATTTTAAAATACTCACAGCTGAGTGTCGCAAAAGATTGAAATACTCTCCGGTTAATACGACATGCAGTAGAATTTGAAATGCCAATGAAATTTGCTACAGTAATTTGCTATTGCCTGTTGCAATAAACCTCAGGGTAAGCAAAATCCGTTATAACAGCTTAACGATCGACCTCTAAAAGTTAGGAAATTGTTTCATTATTTAACAGTAAAATATCCACTGTTGCTTTTGTAAGACGAAATGTATCTAAAAAATTTAATTCGTCATAATCATCAATATGTTTTCTTTCTCTATACCCTTTAGGTCTGCGAAAACTGGAGCTTGATGATGAACCCCGCATATTCATGTTTTCAAGAATACAAGAATGACAGACAATATAAAATTGAGGTTATGTCAACAGCAGAAACGCGTTTAACGATTTAAATTCCAAAATTTTACGCTTTAACTTTTTTAATAACTTTAGGTCTAAAGTTATCTTTCAATGACAGTATAAAACCCACGTATACAATTTAAAGATGCTTTAAGTTTAAAGTCTGCTTTATGTTGATTATGAAATTGGCCGTTACAGATTTTACGATAATAAAATACGCTTTACAAGAATATACAATTTCACTTCGCTTGATTTTAAAAAAAATTAAAAAATTTAAACTGGAATTTCAGATCGACAAGATTTTTATTGTTTGAAATTTTTAGGCAGCTATGAGAGGGTTAACCATCCCGCTAAACATCTTTGTTTTAGTGAAATTGCAATTATTTAGGAAAACTGACTGAATTTTGCAAATTGGTTCACATATATTTACTTTGGGAACTTGTTACACTCCCCGAACGAACTTTTTGTACAAAGTTTACCAATACAATTCTATAACAACCAATAGTAGTTAAACGTTATAACAAAATATCAATTTTATTTATCGGTTAAGGTTGTTATTAATCTGTATCTCTCTGCATCAAAGATACGTAAACGTTAAGTACAGTTTTGGATACTTTTAATATTTTGAGAAATTCTTCATCCACTTATTTGTGTGATCGTTTTCTATTTTAAACTAATAGCACTATTTTGTTTCAGGTATGCTGGTAGTACAGCCGTTAGGCCTTTACTTTAAGTATTGATATTAAGTAAAAAGCACGAAAAAATATGTAAGTAGAAAATGTTCAAACGCATACGCGCATGCATTCACGTACGCACCAACACGTCCACGCGCACAAGTACGAACGCACGCGCATAGCAACCCGCACGTACCACCGTGTACGTTCCATATACGTGCTGACGTACGCATGCATAAGCGTATGCAATTTTGTAACAACATTTGTGTGCCAGAAAAATTTTCATATCAAATTTGAATTTTTAAAATTAGAAGATATTAAAAATAATTGAACTTCACGGCTCGAAATTGTATAGAAATATGACAACTTAGAGATTCTAGTTTGTTGATTTATTAGGTTGTATCAGTTTAAATTAGCAGGTGTGTAGAAACAGCAATCAAAGATAGCAGCCAAAAATTCCAAAAATAACCGATCGTCATGTTCATATGCAGCAATGTTACCAAGTGGGCAGAAAAAATTAATAGTAGTTCTTAAATAACCCCTTCAATATTAGCATACTAACTACTAGCTGTATATGTGTGTATATATTTATAAATAGTGATAATATTGCAGGTTGTAGGGCAGCTGGTGTCTGAAGAAACGTCGCCTTTATTGTCTAAATTTTTGCATTCGTTCAGTGCTTGTATATATAAAGAAGATATAATGAAAATAAGAAGATATAATCCAAACAATAAACAAGATAATACACCTGAAGATTTACAACGTTAAATAATGGCCATCGCAGCTTCTAGAATAATAAATAACACAATAAAATAACAAAATTTTGTAAGGTAGTTCAAAAGTGTTACGTATTCGCTATAGGTACAACTGGTTTCCCAAAGAGTTACCTTAAAAAATTACACCCCGAAATAGATTACTCGCCAGTAGGAAAAGAACAACATACTGTCAAATTAAGCTTCTAGTTCTTATATTAAATAACGTTATGCATTAAAAAATTATTTGCTCATGTTATACAAAAGTATTGCACATTCGCAAAAAAGGCAGTAGATTCCCCCAAGAATGATCTTTAAAATCTACTACTCCGAATCGATTACTCCCTCATAGGTAAAGAACCACATAATGTCAAGTTCAGCTTATTGTTCTTATATTAAATATCTTTATGCATTAGAAAATTATTTTCTCATGTTATATAAAAGTGTCGCACATTCGTGATAGAAGCAGTAGGTTCCCAAGGGACGAACTCTACAACCCACCATCCCAAATCGATTGCTCCTCCATAGAAAAAGGGCAAATTCAGCTTCTTGTTTCTATATAAAACAATCTTATGTGTCAAAAAATAATTTCTCTTGTTATACAAAAGTATTGCACATGCGCGATGGGGGCGATAGATTCCCCAAAGAATGGTGTTTAGAACCCACTACCCCAAATCGATTGCTTTTCCGTAGGAAAAGAACCAACTTCTAGCTCTTATATTAAATAACATTATGCATTAGAAAATTTTTTTTCCATGTTATACAAAGGTGTTGCACATTTGTGATAGGGGTAGTAGGTTTCCCAAGAAATGAACTTTACAACCCACTACCCCAAATCAATTGCTCTCCCGTAGGGAAAAACCCATACTGACAAATTCAGCTTCTTGTTTCTATATTAAATAACGTTATGCACTAAATAATATTTTCTCTTACTATACAAATGTGTTGCACACTCGCGATAGGTTTCCCAAAGAATGGTCTTTACAATTCACCAGTCCAAATCAATTGTTCCCCTGTAGGAAAAAGATCACATAATGACAAATCCAGCTTCTAATTTTTATATTAAACAACGTTATGCAATAAAAAATTATTTTCTCATGTTATACAAAAGTGGTGCATATTCGCAATAGGGACATTAGGTTTCCTCCACCCGAAACTGATTGCTCCCCCGTAGGAAAAGAACCAAATAATTGCAAAGTCAGTGTCTAGTTCTTATATTAAATAACGTTATGAATTAGAAAATTATTTTTTCTTGCTATACAAAGGTGTTGCACATTTCCGATAAGGGAAGTAGGTTCCCCCAAAGAATGATCTTTAAAATCTACCGCCCCAAATCGATTGCTCTCTCGTAGGCAAAGACCTACGTACTGGCAAATTCAGCTTCTAGTTCTTATATTAAATAACGTTATGCATTAAAAAATTCTTTTTTCATGTTATACAAAAGTGTTGTAGATGCACGATAGCCCCAATCGTATAACTTGAAAAAATAATTTTTTAGTGCATAACGTTATAAGAACCAGAAGCTGAATTTGTCAGTATGTGGTTCTTTTCATACGGTGGAGCAATTGATTTGGGGCGGTAGGTTTTAAAGACTATTCTTTGGGGAATCTACTGCCCCTATCGTAAACGTACAATCCTTTTGTACAACGTGAGAAAATAATTTTTTAAATTTATAACGTTATTTAATATAAAAAAAAGAAGCTAAATTTGCCAGTATGTGGTTTTTTTCTTACGAGGGAGCAATCTATTTAAGGTTGTAATTTTTTAAGGCCATTCTTTGATAAACCAGTTGTACCTGTAATGAATACGTAACACTTTTGAACTACATAAGAAAATGTTTGTTATTTTATCGGGTTATTTACTATTTTAGAAGCTACGGTTGCCATTATTTAACATTGTATATCTTTAGATGTATTACGTGTATCTTGTTTGTTGTTTGCATTATTTTTGTTTATTCTTATTATATATTCTTTATATATGCAAGCGCTGAATCAGCTGTCCTATAACCTGCAATATTATTATTAATTATAAATAAATACACAATACAGTAGGTAGTTTGGATGCTAATATTTAAGGGGTTATGCAAGAACTAGTATCAATTTTGGCAACATTGCTGCATCTGAACATGACGATCGACTGTTTTCAGTAATTTTAGCTGCTATCTTTCGCTGCTGTCTTCACACACTTTAAACTGGCAATATTTTTCGCATCGGTGAAGACACCGAAGACTATTTTATGTGAAATACACTATATATATATATATATATATATATATATATATATATATATATATTACACAATTTCTTATTGCGGACTGCAAATAACCGTTCTGTTATATATATATATATATATATATATATATATATATATATATATATATATATAGATTGCATATTTAGCAAAGTATTTATTTTTTTATATATGATTAAATTGAAATTACCAAATTAATAGAAAATTTCTGTCGATATATATTTTACTCAAGTCTAATACTAACTAATTAACAAAAAATTTTAATACTTTAATTGCACAAAAATATTTAATACAAATTTATTATGATGTAGATATCTTACCATACTGTGACTGTTTGATCAGAATGCCCTAGGAGGGAAAAATGTGCGGTTAATGTTTTTGTAGCTATGGTAATATCTTACCATACTGTGACTCTTTGATCAGAATGCCCTAGGAGGGAAAAATGTGCGGTTAATGTTTTTGTAGCTATGGTAATCAACGGAATAAAAGCACATAATTAGTTAGAAAAATTCTATTTGGAATTTTAACGTATAGATAGTACTTACTACTAGAGTTTGAAGTATCATTAGAAATTCTTTAGAACATACGAATGTTAGCAGATTATTCTGTCATCCGTGAAAATATATCCTTTTTTTTCCCATAGTTTCATAGCGTTCTTTAGCTTTTTATCTTTGTTGTTATTGTTATTATTAATATTGTTATTATTATTTTTATTATCATTATTATTATTATTGTTATTATTTATTAATAGGTTTCCATTTAATCCTTTCGCACATTTGTTGTTTACAATAATCATCAGGTTTAGATGCAATTACTTTTTTCATCATTGGTTTTTTGACTTGGAACTGGTTAAACTCCTAACTATATTGATTTCTATTTTGAGCTAACCTATACGTTTCTCTGAAATTTTCACAGTCCACATATTTCACTATCTGTTTGCCTTCTAACTTAGGTTTACTTCTACCTCTTTTTTTTCCTATCTCTGCTTGTAATACATTTCGCACTATTCCTTCATGTATATGAGCTATCTATCGTCCTATATCTCATATTTTTACTATTTTCCACATATTTTCGTTTATGCCTACCATTTTTAAAACTTCTTTGTTCTTAATTTGCATGTCTATGATATCGTTATCATACATAACACCTCATTTCAAAGGTTTCTATATTTTTGCTATCAGCTTTTCCTATTGTCCAAGTTTCACGTCTGTACAGTGCTGTGCTCCACACATATTTTATGCAATCTTTTCCTTGTTTATATGTTTGCTGTCTTTGGACATAGTAGTTGAATTTTCTTATCACATTCAACACGGTCTTATGCTAATCTTTGTTTTATAATTTTTATACTTTTCCCATATTGCGTTATTTGGCCTCTTAGGTAGCAGAAATCCTCAACGTCTTGTAAGTTCTCGTTTCCTATTTGTACTCTGGTTGTTGACTTATTTTTGCCTCATTCACGTACTACTGCTTTAGTTTAATTTTTATTGATTTTCATACCATATCTCAGTGTTAGTGCTGTTTCCATTTCATTAAGAGGCGTTTCTAACCCTTCCTTGCTAGATGCTAAAACCGCTATATCATGTGCAAATATAAATATATCAATCTTTTGTCCCTACTTAATAATTGCAAATGCCTTGTTGCATTTGATAGTATTCATTGCCTCTTCGATGTAAAAATTAGCGGGCATAGAGCACAGCACGTACTTGTCTCACCCCTTACCTAATATTTACCTCTCTACGTTTCTGTTCTAATTCTGTTACAGTTGTTTGCTACTTGTATAAATCTATGTACTATTCCTCTATCGCAAAACTGATTTCGATCTTTTTGAGTATTTTGAACATTTTTTCCCTTTTCTATTGTTTCTCCATTATCATTCTTTAAGATTATATGACCTCCCATGTTCCCGGTTTCGCTTAAACCCAATTGATGTTCTTTTAGTATTTTTTCGACTCGTTTTTCCACCCGTCTTTGTGCAATTCTAGTTAACATTTTTTGATACGTGTACCGTCAAACTTATTGTTCGAAAATTTTCACATTTACCTGCACCTCTCTTTCTTAGTACAGTGAATGTGATGTTATGTTTGACATGTTTGGGTATCTTACATGTCGCATACATACAAGCTACAAGTTGGAAAGACGTTCTCTTACTGCTTGTCTAGCACTTTTTAGAGTTTCTGCCTGTACCTAATCTATATCCTGTACTTTTGATGCTAATTCAAACTCATCTCTAACTGTAGAATATCCCAAGTCATGCTTTTCAATATCTGATTCCTGTTCTAGTGCTTCTGGTTCTGGTCCTGCATATAAATTCCCTATATATTCTTGACATCTAACCAATTTCTCTACATTATCTCCTCCCGCGCCCTTATTCTTTTACTATACGGTTTTATATCCCTAAGTTCATTCTAATTAGTTTGTGGGCTTCATCTGTCTTTCCCATTTCCATGTTAGTTTGTACCTCTTGCATTTTTCATCAATCCGCTGTTCCTGCATTAGCGAATACGAATAGTTTTCCATTTTATGGTTTGTATTTCTGTTTTCCTGCTTCGTTTGATCTGCTTTTGTATTTTCACCTTTCATATATTGAATTCAGAATATCCTTTGTTATCCATGGTTTTTTATATTCTTTTTGTTTATACCCTAGAAGATCTCTGGTCGCCATGTCTAAGCTGAATCTTATTCCTGTCTGTTTGTACTTCCTTAGTATCAGAAATATTCCCGATGTCTTTCAGCAATACATTTGACTTTTTCTCAAATTATTTGTGGATATCTTTATCTTTTAGTTTTCTCAAAGTCAAAGTGCCTTTTTCTGTTCCTTTTTTCAAATTTTTTAATTTAACCGCGGCTTTCATAATTACTGTGTTGTGGGCAGTATCTTTTTCTGGTTCTGTGTGGCTGATACAGTCTTTTACTTGATTCCTAAAGCGTTGGCTATCAAGAATGTGATCTATTTGATATATTTTTGTTTCCTTGTTTATATTAACACTAACGTAATCACTTTTTGTAGGTAATAATTTAAATTTATAAGTACGACGAATTTAATACTATTGTCGCACTAATCGTAATGGTAATTTATTTATCTAATACAATTTTATAACATAAGCGAATTTATTTGTACATTAATCTATATACGTACATCAAGCTTGTAATATAAAAATATTTTCTTATAATGAGATACTTTCTTTATTATTCATTATAAGCTTTATCCTCGTGACTATCAGCTATAAATTAAACCTCCCAATTTTCTAACCCTTAATCTGATATCACAAGGTCGAGAATTTCTTCTTTTTAATGTAAGCCCAAGGTACTGTTGGATGGAGAATGGCTTGAGACAAAGAAAAACTCTTAAGATATAAACGGCTAGTCGAGTGTTAGCTCTGGGTAGATCATGAGCTTGGGTCATGGGTGGATAAAAGACAAAAAATATTTTTAATGAGCGCCACCGTATTTTTCAATACAATAACCAACAAAATTTAACTGTGCTTGTATAAGGGGAATGCGGAAACCTTATCTTAACACCACTAACATAGCCATAAAACCTGAATTTCACTCTTTAGGACACATTTACCAAGACCTCAACCACCAGATGTCATACAGATGTCTCAGCTTTACCTGTGAACAAACAAAAGCACAACAACATGGACACCATTTGTGTCCTCAAAAACATTTGCCAAAAATAAAATAATAGAATTTAGGCATCTAAAATATACTGAGGGAATTTGTTTTCATTTCACACTCTTTCTATTCCGGGAGGATTTGCAATTTTTGAATGATAAATAATAAAACGTCTTTCAAAAACAAAAAAGATTCTATTTGGATAAATTTCTGATTATATATGTATAACTGCAATGTTTAAGTTTGTATCTTTATAAAATTTTCTCATAATAATTCTAATGAAGTTTTGCATTTAAAAGTAAGAAGATCTCTGAATAGATCTTTTCTATAAAATTTAATTAGATAGACGTATAATTTATAAGTTATTCATAATACATAAATTTCTTTTAATCAGTGAAGTACTTCCTTGATCATTACAACAGAAATTAATTATCAAAGTGCAGACTTTGTAAAATGTAATTAATCTAATTTATTTATATTCTATAATAAATACGCGAATTTCATATGTCGATGAAAGTGCCTGTACATGACCTCAAAATCTTTAAACATATTGTAAATTAAATCAAGACAGCATATGGCGTCTAGATAGGAAAACTGAATCTATATATTTTTTTATCTGACATAGGTTGTCATTCAGAACTTTATAAAATACACTATTTGCGTACATGTGCAAACATTCTGACAAGCAAGCAACATTTTATTTAATTTATTGATTTCTCAAAAACTATTTTCTCTTTACTTTACTCAAATATTTAATGTTAGATAATTCATAGTAATTTACTGTATTTTCAAAGTTATTAAATGAACTAAAAGTGCTGGACCTTGACCTAAGCTGTCGGAAATTTCCATCTTAATCTCCTTGTTTAATATTGTTCATCGGTAAAGTTGAAATATAAGGAACACATGTGAAATCGGCTTCCACGTTACTGCATGTTATATTAAATAGAACGAAACCATGAATTCTTGTTTTAAAATAATGTCTTCAGAAATTATTTTAATTTATTATCGGAGATATTATTCAAGATATGTCCTTAAGATATTGCACTAAGATGAAAAATATTAGTATAATCTATTGAATTAATATATACTAACTGTCTAAATGATGTCCAAAGGGGGTTCCATCTTCTTAGGCCTGTCGGGATCAACTAAACTGTTCGGAGCGAGGCTTATCGAAAATCATGCTCACGCAACCGCTGTTAGGATCGACCTCCAGACACCAAGAATTTACCAATCCTCTACTTTTTTCTAACTTTGTTAGAAGCCACGTATTTACACAGGGCCATCTCGACTCCTATTGTTGTAATCGAAAACAATAATCGTGAGTAAAAGATTTTTATATAAATTGCTTAATTATTAAAACAGTTTGAATTGTAGAGCCTAAGGCAGCATTAAATGGAATTGATGAGTTACTGTCTGTTAGTTATTTAAAAGAAACGGATCAGAAAGAGAATAGTAAGTATGCACATGCACAACATTGCTATTAAAGACTTTACATAAATATATAAATGATGCAGTCATATGGACATCAAAGAAAGGAATAGTGCAGGACCATGACGCTACAGGAGAATTACTTAAATTTAAAAATAACTTGAATTCGAAATTCAATGATAAACGAACTGTTAAATCTAAGTTGTGGAATGATATAGCCGTTCAAATCAATAATGTGGGTTATAATCTGGGGAGTCAAGGAGGTGAGAAATGTAGACAGAAGTTTGCTAATCTCCAACGAGCTTATTTTGTCTACATAAACGGAGTGAAAAAGACTGGCACAGAAAGAAAAGATCTGCCTCCATTTTATGATATGCTACATTCAATATTAGATAGGTCATTGCTATTCATTGTAATTAGACTAATAGTATTTTCATTTTAGAAGATAAGCACAAATGCAGTCCATCATTTTAATTAGACACTGAACTGCCTGCAATGACTTGTACATTAGAGCAATCTGATAATGTATTACCCAAAAATGTGGATCTAAACAGTGGCGAGTCTTCTCAACAAACTACATATCCGACATCTAAGCAAGTGACTAACCGATTTCAAACAAAAAATTCTATAAAGCTGTCTTCTAATACCAATACAATATTAAAAATAATACAAGAGAAATTTCATAAAGATAGCAAGGAAAGAAACCAACAGTTCAATTCATTGCTAGCGATGTTACAGCAGCAACTAGAACAAAAAAATCAGTTTTTAGAATTGTTTAAACAAATGGTGGACATGCGTGAAAATCAGACAGCCGCTATCAGTCAGATAACGCCATCAACGACTACACGTAAGCGGAAGCACGATCAGATGGATATATTATCGCCTTCGACAGCTGATAAAAACCAATATGGTTCATCTTCTGATCGTCATGAAAATGTTTAAAACATGTAGATTATTAGCAGACATTTCTTGTATGCATCTTAATAATAGCGCTGTATAATTGTTATGTATTTAACATTGAACTTTGTAGTTTCTTCATTCTTGATATAAATATAAGTGTATTCGTTTTGTGAAATTGAATTGTCTTGCTGTATTTGAACACACGTTTAGATATTTTATGAACCCTAAAATGTGGACCAAAATAGATGATATTCATGTAATTTTATAGTTTACCTGATCTTTCTGGGACTACTTCGAAGTGTAAAAAGAAGTTTTTTAACTAATTACAAAAATAGGGCTCTTAAAAACCTTTCAATGACTAAAAACAGAAAATAATAATTTTACTTATGAATGTTTGTAGGTAGAACTTTGAAAATTAAGGCCCCTAGTAAGTACATTGAGATTACAGTTAAAGTATAATTTGGTTAACTAAATCTTCAAGATTGGGAAATTTAGTCAACTATACTAAACGTAATTCATTTAATAGTATTCTAAAGAATTTAGCAGCATTGCTAATTAATTTCTCATTTTTATTCTGTTCCCTGATGATATTTCTGACTATCTCTGAATTCTTAATATATCAGTTTTTTTTGTTGACTATAGGTCGTGTCTGATAGTAAACAATTTGCTTTCTAGGACGTGGTTTTAAGATGAATGATAAATTATTTGTAATCTAAATGTATTACAAAATACAATACACACTTTTTTAAAAAGACATTATATACATCAAGATTATGCTTGGATGATATAAAAAGAAAATAAGTAATGTAAAAGAAAATTACAGTATTGCAAAGTTGAAACTAATAAAGATTGAATTTAATTAAAATGTTTAGCTTTATTTCCCCCAGAATTCTGTCATCTCTATTGATATGTAGGTCTTGATGTACTAAACTCTGTTGTCTTCTACAGGTTCATTCCACTCATCTCCCTGCACATAGCAAAAATTATGAAGCCCAAATGCCGAATTGGCAATTTCAATAGCTTTTGCAACAGCGTAAACATTGATGAATGTTAGACACCTCCATCTTCCTTCAACAAGACCAAAACTATGTTCAATTACAACTCGATCTGCACTTAATTTATAGTTATGATGCTTTTGAGCTCTAGTTATGCCTGGTACTAGACGATATGGTGTCATCAGCCATTGATTTAAGAGAAATGCGCTATCTCCAATTAAATGCCACTCTCGGTTAGGGAAATACCGTTCTGGCCCATGATCTTTAATGCTGCGTGCCATTACAGACAAAGAAAATACCTACAAAATATTAAAGGTTGTTTTAGACATTGGTTTCAATGACGACTGTAAGGACAGTTTGAGTTTCTATACAATCATAGCTACCTATACCCTAGAATCATGAGATGATCCAGGAAAACCTATAAAAACATATGTAAAAATTTTATTATGGGTACATATTGCCATAACAGTAATGGAATGATTATGGTATCGATCCATGTAACTGTCGTGTTGCTTATTTAGAACCTTAATTGTAATTTTGGTACCATCAATTGCTCTTATGGTTCCTTAAATATATGATAAAGTTGTTTTACTTGAACTTTTGTTCAAAACATTTACTTGGATAATTTTGGAATTTCTCAATTATAGCTTCAAATTCCTCTTTTGATTTTGGCCATACAATATATTTGGATCGTAATTTAAAAATAATTATATACAGACATGCATTAACAATTTTCATAACTGTAGAAGGTACTAAATCAAAGCGGTCAGCAATTGAATGAAGAGTGTCCTGGTGTGAAATGTACCACAAAAATACCAACAAACATTTCTCTGGATCTACAGGTACATTTCCACCACAATACCTTCTGCGTAATATATGAAATTCATCATTTTTAATCATCTCTTCGAGCAGATTGTAAAATGTTTGTTTCTTCATTCGAAATAATTGGAAGAACACTATTTCTTTATAGGAGTGCAGCCATATATTTTCAGGATCAATCCTTAAGTGAGTCTCCTTAACCATATTAAGGAGAAACAATAACAGACATCTACTATTACTTCCACACACTTCCCTTATTTGAAATCTGCTAGAAATTTCCAGGTCATCAAAAGGCACCTCCTTTAATGTATAAATCACTAATTTTAATTGTCGACGGCTATCCATTATTGATTGACTATTCCCAAAACGAACCTTAAAATACACAGTTAAGACTAAGGTTAGGTTGTGTTCAACTTGACATTGACCATAAGCATAACAAACGTATTTTTGCGATTCAAACTACCAATTCAAATTTAATTGAAGTGGGGGTAAATTTAGAAGACCAACAATTACCACACTGGTAATCTATAATCGCGAATATTCAGTCGCGAAAAAATGCTTATTATGTTACATTTTTAATGCTTCCTGGTGTAGTCGTTGAACATCTAATTCCTAAATCAAAATAATGCCAATAACTAAAACATTCTTTTGGAATATAAATTTATAGAGGGCAGAGAGTTATGAATAACCTTAAATATTTAATCCTCTTTAGTAAAAAATATCCTTAGATTTAATTGAAGTAAATTTGAGACACATTATACGGATTACCAGCCAACATTTTTTCTACAAGCTTCATTAGCTTTTATCTTTTGTTAACTTTGGAGTTAATTAACATTTGAATACTTGAATGCTTCTTTGTGAATTCCATCAAAATTTATAAGGGGTTTCCAGCACTTCAGTGTGATGAAAATTACTATTTCGTATTAATTAGCCCACGCTTCCAACAAACATCAAAGAGAGCTAAACTGTTATTGCATTTCTCCAGATAAAGATAATAAA
The DNA here is from genome assembly GCA_036346225.1 of Platerodrilus igneus. Lineage (NCBI taxonomy): Eukaryota > Metazoa > Arthropoda > Insecta > Coleoptera > Lycidae > Platerodrilus > Platerodrilus igneus. The sequence continues at coordinate 1,446,616 of JARFIW010000831.1, forward strand.
TTTCCCATTTCAGATAATTATTAGTCAAGAGGCGCTGGTTGTCGAATAATTTCCGTGAATTAATTAAACTTATTATCTAATTTGGAGTTTAATTGGAAACGAAAAGATGCGAGATAAATAACACTTAAGAAATTATACGTTCAGCCTGTTGTTCCGCAATGCCAATGCTCTTATTTAGTCATCTTTATGGGAATTTGACCAAACGCTTTGCTTATTAAATAAATAAATAACTTATTTACCGATTTTGTTTTTACAACATCACCGCGTATTGTATATCAAACCCCAACTATTCCTGAGCCCAGTTTTTAAAAGCAACGACTATTTTATACAACACTGCCTGAGAAAATCTGCGTTTTTATTTGCGTTATAAGTGTTGTGTTTTTATAAGCGAAGTTATAGCGTTCGCACGTTACTTAGGTGCACATTAGATTGTAGAAATATATTGTTATAATTTAGTTATTTCGACGAGCTTTGGCAAGGAATCGCCCTGAAAACATAGAAGCTTGGGCAGTTTACATTTTATACAGAGACTATTTTGATAGAACATTAAATTAGGACAAATAAATAAACCATAAGGTAACTAGTACATTTTTATACAGCTAGTGATAAAGACCATGACTTTATTTTGTATTAGAGTAGAAAAATTGCTAATAAAAAGTAGCGGATACCACCGTTCAAAGTAATATTTATATAAATTCACATGGGGTTCAAAATACCACAGAACAATAAAACGTCATAAAATTAATGGGTTAAGAGATGAATGACATTGAACTCGATCATAAAACCGTTTTAGACGCACAGAGTGTGAGAACGGAGTTTTTAAAAGAAAAGGAAAATGGAGAATAACGGTTTGGCACCTTTTATTTTTAACAACTACGAGGATAAGGTGAAAAGTGCTAGGCCTACAATAAAAAAAATTATTTTATTTTTTGACATAATCCCCCTTAACTTCAACACACTTGGTCGAGCGTTTATCCAACATCAGTATTTCTTCAGAGAAGAGAGAATCTGGAAGGCTGTGAAAATATTCGTCTACGGCCCTTTCAACTTTTTTATTGGACATGAAGCGCTTCCCAGAAACAAATTTCTTCAAGTTTGGGAACAGATAAAAATGTGAGGGCGCCAAATCAGGGGAATAAGGGGGATGGCCGAGCAAGTCGTACCCCAAATCCGTCAATTTTCCCATCGCCAACGCACCCTTGTGTGCAGGTGAGTTGTCTTAGTAAAAGATGATTTTTTTTTCAAGCCAGGTCTCTTCTCGTGAATTTTGGCATCCAGCTGATCAAGAAGGGTGGAGTAACATTGGCTTGTATTTGGTTTGCCTTTATCAAGGTAATCTATTAACACGATCCCTTTCGCATCCCAAAACACGCTGGCCATCACCTTTCTGGCAAATGCGATCGACTTTGCGTTCTTTGGCGCTGAATAACCGGCTTCCACTTACTGCTTCGACTGATGTTTCGTTTCTGGCGTGTAATGGTGGACCCATGTCTCATCCATAGTGACAAATCACCGCACAAAATCGCTCGGATCCTTATTGAACCGGGCTAAACATTGCTGCGAAACTCGTTTTCGCATTTGCTTTTGATTGACAATCAGCAAATGCGGCATCCATCTTGCGCAGAGCTTTCGCATCCCTAACTCTTTGTATAAGATGTTTCGCACCCTTTCGTCCGATATTCCTACAGCCTCAGCTATCTACAACACTTTCACTCGTCTATCGTCCAACACGATACCATGCACTTTTTCGATCGTTTCCGGTGTGGTTGCGATTTTTGGTCGCCCTTCACGTGGGTCATCTTCGAGAGACGTGCGACCACGTTTAAATTCAGCTGCCCACTTTTTAACGATTGACAGGGAAGGGGCAGAGTCTTCGTAAACTTTTGTCAACTTCGAATGAATTTCCTAAGGGGTTAATCCGTCCAAAACGAAGAATTTTATGACTGCACGATATTCAAGTTTATCCATCTTAAGGAAACACGCATAAAACGTCTGCTTAAAAAAATTCGTGTAAACAAACTACTTGTGAGAGCAAGTTGAAACTTGTCGTACGAACTAATTACATGTGCACGCAGGCGGGAAGCACAAATTTTTGCCGATTGGAACGCCATCTCTGTGTCAGGTCGAGAACTTTTCACCTTACCCTTGTAGTAAAGGTAAGTGGTACTTGTAAAGTAGTTTTGTGTTTTGTCAAATTTTACATGTTTAGATTATAAATTTTGTTCTTATCATTTTTTCGATAGGAACCCACTACTGCATTACTGTAGTTAGCTGATGCACCCTTAAAAATGCCACGGGGTTCCCGCTCCTTCTGGGCAAATCGAAATTCGTAACTAATAGTTTTACCCGTATCAAAGTTAATAATTCAAAAATTAAATTCAAATAACTATCAAATATGACAATCGCCTTTCGCTCCGCGTTGAGATAGCAGAAGAAGGACAAATCAGGATTTACTCCCGAGGGGAAGCAGTATGAGGGGCAATGCCATACATCCGGTAGGTACGTCTTTATTGCGGAAAAACGAATATTTCGGGCGGGAAAGGGCTTTTTTGAGATTTGTACATTTCTCGCTAACGTTGTGTTTTAAATGTCGAAGAAGTAAAGATCGCAAAGATTATCCCGAGCGAAGGACCCGAACGCGCCGTGAGAAAAACACCACAACGTTTCGTGATGCGTGTCGTGGTGCGAGCGAGAAGAGCGATAGAGTTGATTACCAAAATTTGCTAGGGATCGTTAAAAATAGCGAAAGACGCGATCGTAAACGTAAAATCTGAATTCGATACCGTTTGCACGCATGTGCTATACGTTTAGGTGGGAAAATTCAGGAATAGGTAGACCAGTTTTGAAATTCAAGGTTACCTACTATTGGGGATATTACTTACATTTTAACTGATGCTTTCTCCAACTGCTAATTAAAGCAGTTATATTATTTTCAATTTTTACAGCTACAGAAGAAATTATCATAAACAAAGGATTTGATATATTTCAAAGTACATTCGTTGTACACGAATTAAACAAAAGCACTCAACTATTTGTTTTATATTTCAATTAATTTGACAAACAGAGGTGGGTTCAGAAACGTGTTGAAATTTTTATGCGCTTTTGGTTAAGTATTCTACAACCGTTGCGGATAAACCATAACGTGAAAGCTATAATATATAAAACTTTAACGTTAAAAGTATAATGTAAGAAGTATAACGTAAGAAGTATTACGTAAGAAGTATAACGTAGAAACTATAACTGCTGCTTACTGTGGATTTTTCGGCTTTTCACGGCTCTTCACGTCTTTTCTCGGTTTTTCATAGCGAACTTAACTTTGCAAACTTAACCTTACGAACTTTGCAAACTTAACTTTACGAACTAAACTTTACAAACATAACTTCACAAACTCAATTTTACGAAATCAACTTAGCAAACTTAACTTTACGAACTTATCTTAGTAAATTTAACTTTACGAAGTCAACTTTACAAACTCAACTTTACAAACTCAACTTTACAAACTTAACTTTACAAATTTGAATGTACAAACTTAAATATACAAACTTAACTTTACAAACTTTACGTTACACACTTAACGTTACACACATAACTTTATGAAACTTAACTTTACAAACCTAACTTCATACACACTTAATTTAATGAATCTAACTTTACAAATTACTTTTACACACTTAACCTTACACACTTTACTTTACAAACTTAACCTTATAAACTTCACTTTGCAAACTTATGTTTACACACTTAACTTTATAAACGTAACTTTACAAACTTAACTTTACAAACTTAACTTTATAAGCATGTTTGCAGCTTCTCTCTAATGCTTGCAGTTTCTCTCGAATGTTCACAGTTTCTCTCGAATGTTCGCAGTTTATCTCAAATGTTCGCAGTTTATCTCAAATGTTCGCAGTTTATCTCAAATGTTTGCGGTTTTTACGGTTTTTTAGAATCTTCAGGGTTTTTCTCGGAAGATCGCGGTTCTTCTCGGTAGTTCGCGGTTTTTCTCGGTAGTTTGCGGTTTTTCTATGAAGTCCGCGGTTTTTTTCGGATGTTCACAGTTTTTCTCGGATGTTTACGGTTGTTGTCGGGTGTCCGCGGTTTCTGTCGGATGATTACGTTTATTTCCCGGTGTTTGCAATTTTCCTAGGGTGTTCGGCGGTTTATCTTGGATGTTTGCGGTTTTTCTTGAGTGTTCGTGGTTTTTTCAGTTCCTCGGTTGAATTGCTTTCTTCAACTGCTTCCCTGGCTAGCTCAGTTGGGCCTCCTCTTGGATACCTAGATTCACTCTCATATTCTCTATCGTTCACGCACACTGTCAATAAAACCACAAAATAATACAACAATCATACAATATCTATTTTCCACTATTTACAAATAAAACTTCAAAATTATTTACATCTCAGTGGTCAAGTTACACCTCAATAAATTCTATTTAGTAAAGTCCAGAATTTTAACTAGCAATATCAAACACATTGAATGTAACCTGAGTAAATGGGCCCTGAATAATACCTTATCTTTTTCTGTATTTATAATTAATTTCAATTAGGCAACTCTGGAGTATGGTGAGCTCATGATAACCCAGTTAATTATGATTAATGTATGCTCTTTACTTGGCATATTCTTATTACAAACACAACAAAAACCCATGTCCTCATAACAAAAAAAATATTTAAGTTCCTGAGGAACATTAATTAGCTTTATATACACTTTTAGCTTTATAGTTAAATACCACAATAAAAGTTAGTTATACGTATTACTTTCAATACTCCAAATAATGTAAAATACCATTATAGTTCACTCTCACCCATCACAATAACCTTCATAGTTTATCAACAACAACAAATTCTAAAGCGTTACCTGAAATTCCTTGAAGATTCCTGCTCCGTTGATGATGCCATTAAGTTGTTTCGTGGTACTGCTCTGCTCCCGCCTCCAGATATTAGTAGTTGAACACCCTCTACGTTGTGCTGCAATGCTGTTCATACACGATACATCCAACTCCAAATCCAATTATTACTCTTTTTGATAATTGTTTAATTTAATCCACGTTACATAACGTCACTACACGAGCTTGTTAAAAAAATGTATGTGGCACCTCAATAAAATTTAAACTCGGCACTATCCGCGTACAAATTATGAGGCTAACACCGCACTATTTAATTTAAAATAATTTTCAATACTTACAAGCTCGTGGTAACTTTTGTACGTAGTCTCAAGCGATCAAAATACTAAGGGACTTTTATTCATTTTCAAAAAGTATTTATACAATTTTTGAAGCCACCTCTTGGCCGCATTTCACGCGAAGTCCTTCTTAAAATTTTGGGTTCAACCGTCTTCTAAATCCCCGAAATTCAGCGCGTCGTTACGATATTTTCTGAAAAATTAACATTGAACATTCTCGTGTTTGTCTGATGTACAACTAACGATATCGACCAATAGTCTATGCATTGAGGTCTTACAAATCCCGCCTATATTAACGCTGTCTCTTGCTTATGCATATTCTACGTCTCCTTCTAACCTTGTTTGAGTGGTAGAAATCGATATTCCTGTCCATCTGCTATCTAACCCCACGTGGACTAGCATACGTGCTTTAAATAACCCTTTATTAGCGTTTAATGCAAAAACATCCGACCGTTTGTACAATATACCTAGAATCTTGAGTTTTAACTACACAAATTAAGTGGAAGTTGACATTTAGAAAACATGCAGGTGTTTAATTAACGATCGTTTTAAAATAACATTTCTAGGATTTCGCTCTTCGAAGTATTTCATATAGTAAAGCGTTTCGCCTTGGAATTATCGATTTTTACACGCTCTTATGCGTTTTAAACGTTATATTCCTTTGAATTCAACTCAATTAAATTAAATAATTATTTCCATTGGCTTATGCAATTTATTTTCTTTACGCACCTATTAAATTCTTAATCCCTAATTATAAAATAATGGTAATACTTGATACTTTAAATTGAATAAAATGAGATAAATTTCGCACTTAAATTTTGGTTGTTTCTTTTATACAGGGTGTTTTGAAATTGCCTTGTTTATATTTACTTTTAACCCTTTAAAACCACTACATATATATATATATATATATATATATATATATATATATAGATGTGATATAAAGGTCATTGAACATCATGCTGTGTACATGCAACACTGCAAAACCAGGCGAAAATAAAGAAAATTTTTTATATACTATAAAATTAATACTCCGTAATTGGCAATATTATTCAAAGTACGAAAATCCGTGACATGATTAGCTTTATCTATGTTGCTTAATAGTGTCTTTAAATAATATAAATTAAATAAGTAAGATTTCGTGAAAATCCTAATTAAAAACTCTAGATATCATTTAAAACGCTATCTAAATAGTAATAAAGTACATATCACGTAAGTTGAAAATACGTGTTTTGAAAATGAAAATCATCCTTCGCTACTAAATACTGTTTAAAAACGCGTTGAGTTCATTTCGTAGCGAGATTCAAAATTTCATTCCATTAAAAGTATTTAATGCAATGTAGGCAAATCTATTCACCAAGTAGCAAATATAAATATAATGCGAGATAAATCGTTTAACAACACATAAATCAAAAGATAACGATAGTAAAACGCGCAATGACATTTTTTAATTAACGTAACAGATAAGGATTTTTAAACTTTCATTCGGTACAGATCCCAATTAGGAACTATAATAAGACATTTAACTACGTAATAAATCAAAAGATTACAGCGATTTAGATATGATAATGTCCAATTTAAGTGGTAGAACCATCATTTCCAGGAAAGTTGCATAAGTCGTATGGATAAGACCAAACGGATTGTTTTAGATCTTAATGATGTGAAGAATTGGTACTTTATATACCGGTTCAAAAATTAGGACGGCGTCAATCATCAATTATGAACTCTCAATTGTGAATGGTTAAATGAATTGAATAAAATTCAGTTTATGTTAGTTTTTTATTACACGTTTAAAGATATCTGTTAATAAAAATATGTTTTTACAATCCACGTCATGAAGTAGATCTTAATTTGAGTACGATGAACTAAGTTTTGAAGTAAATAATGAAGTTAGTTTAAGTGATGAATGGTAATAAATTCCTACAAAATTAATTTTAATTTAAATAGATGAATATGATATGGATTTTGAAATGCGTGTCTAATTGTGGATTAATCTTAAAAGTAATTGAACGACATTGATATGGAGTTTGGCAAAGAAGGAATGAAGTTTAATTGTACGTTTTGGTCATGGAAGAGACAATCTTAAGACATAAGAAGAAAAAAAAGGTCAATCGGAATAATAAGCGGTAAATCTTTACAAGACATTTGTGTTTGTTTTATGTACTTAAGTGGGTTAGATTACATAAGAATTTGGTACGTAGTTGGATCATTTAATTTTTTGAAGTTGATTTTTGATTAAATTTGACCATTATAAGATGGTTTATCCAATGCATCTGATCAGCTACATTTGACCACGAGGTAAGAAAGATTATTAAAATTATCCATGTTCATTTCTAAAAAATTTGAATATAGCGTAATTTACATAAAGAAGGTTTGTGAAATACTAATTATAAAAAGAGAGTTTAAGGTAGGTATAAAATATTTGTAGATTTAATGCTTGTATGTCAGTAATATTTTTTTTCAATAATGTGTGTTAAAGAAAAATGTATGTGGATGTAGCAGATATTATTTGACGAAACGTTTGTTAATAAATGTTTGATGTCATTATAAGTTTAATGTTGAATTCTAGTTGTTTCATTTAAACTGAGCTAGCAAGATAATTTGGGCATCTTCAGGCTATTATTCAAAACACTTTATTGTATGTATATTATCAAAGTTGTCGGTGTCTATACTTAATTTCTTTTAAGGTTATATAAGAGTTGCAGTAAGGTTCTTGTAGATTTATTAAGAGCACAGCTTGCTGTAGATATTTACCTAGTTACAGAAGTTCTGATTTAACTAGTTTCGCGAAGGTAGAAAGAGAGGGGGCGGGACTAAATAATGTTAGATCAAAACAAGCGTGACCATTAACGCGAATTTGTAGAAGAGCCACGGATTTTCAAATGTGGGTACGAGGTGGGTTGACTGCTACTTTTAGCCGCTAGCTGCATGCAAATATAAAAATAAGCTGTTAAGATAAATAGTTGATTTCTTAGATTATATCATAAGGTTATTTTTAGCAGTGTTACAGCAATAAATCAAGAACAGAAACCCATTTCGTCTTGCTTATAGTCATATATTGCCGATACAAAAAAATTCAAAACCGAAAATAAATTCTAAACGGAAAATTTTATAGTTGAAACGACATAAACAGCAGTGACGTAACCACACTCTCGTAATCCTTCGCGATGGAGTAGGGGGCAAGTGCAAAATGGCTCAAGCAATAAGAAATTTAAAAATTAAAAATTGTTAACGGTATTTTACAGTCTTAGAATATTTAGTACCTTTCAAGTCTACAGTTCTAGTAGTTTTACATCCACCCTAGCAGTTATAATGTTGTACTTAACTTTACCTGTTAGCACTCAAGTACGGAGAGATCTTTATCAAAACTAAAAATTTTCTTAGCAACTGCTGATTTGTCACTCTTGGCAATAGAACTGGCAATGCCGAAAACATGAACATTGCTTTAAATAACTGAATTTGCAGGAAAGTAGGCAAGAAGAAAATTTTTTATATTAGATTTTGAGTATCAGCTATGTAGCAAGATCTTTTTTGTTGTGTCAAATTTTGAGGTGTAATTATTTTGTGCGTTGGATAAATATATTGTAGTTTTAATGTCAACTAATCTATGTGTTTTCAACTTGTGTAATTTGGTTGTATAATAATGCACTTGATTAGTATACAATATATATACATATATATATATATATATATATATATATATATATATATATATATACAGTTGTGATACTGTAGCCCTTTTTTTTAATTAAAAAGGTAAACATTTTTAATCTCTCAATTTTTGATTTACCTACCATCTACATCTCCTTCCTGTTTTATTCTTTAAACCACAACACCATTAAGTACAAATTATTATAATGTTCTCAAAAATATTTACAACGTATGAAAAGGTTAAAATTCTTTAACTGCAATTTTCTTCTAATCATTGAATCAATAAATTTATTAATTATTGTTACCAAAGATGATCAAAAAGTCAGCAAAATCACTAGTATTATTAATTATGAACTGAAGCCTGATGAACATTCATTTAACCTCTATTATTATTTACGTAATTTACAACGTATTCTCAAAAATTAAATCTTGCCGACCCCTCACTTAAATTATCATGGAAACAATTTTTAAAGTATTTAAGTTATTAGTATTTAATTAAATGTTAAATCTTAAGTTATTCAGTTTAGCAAAGTGCAATGAAATATCCACAAATTAAATAATAAAATAATAAACATTCAGATTGGCTAACCTGTTGTTTTTTAGCTTAAACCAGTCTCTGGTCCAACCTTTGTGTGCATCCCTCATAGCATCGCCTTAAATACACTAGCGTACTGCATTCAACTCCTTCACCATTATTCACTGAAGTAAATGCATGTTGCATTTCCTAATTTGTTCCAGTAATAATTTCTTCAGCATTTATTTAAACTTGTTCCCGTATTTATGTAGACTGTGCTCCAGTAATTATTTAAAGCTGTCTCCCGTAATCAAATAGACTTGTCTCCAGTGATTCTTTAGAGTCCTTATTATTAAGGTTAATATTAGAATTTACATTAAAACAACTTTTAGTTACTTACGTTTTTCTATTTAAAGATAAAACGACAAACCCGTCAATTTTCCATATTCAGCGGTATTATTTGACAGTTCACAATTACCCAATTTACGTGAATATTTTCATTTTCAGAGACGTGAACTATACTTTACTTCATGATGAACTGATTTGTTTACGAATCTGGTCATATTTAAATGCACCGTCTATCTATTGACAAACGCAAAGTTCGTTGTTTGTATAAACTTTCATACCAGGTTTTCGGATATCCCATGGTATTATTGTTGTATATTAACATCAACGCGTTTTTTTGTCACGTACGATTTCAAGTTAATAGCATTGATTCGCTTGGATTTTCATATTTATAGATAAGTAGACCATAGTTTGTTCAAATAAATTTGGTGAACTTTGATTTTTAATTACCATGCCTTGCTTGTTTCTAATAAATCAGGTGTCGATTTTAATTCTCTAGTCACGTAGACGAATACAATTTATGCATTAATTATATGCGTTTGCTATCCTACGCATTATTAAACCTGCTTGTTTTAATTAGGATTAACACAGCAAAACATATATATATATATATATATATATATATATATATATATAAACAATTTCATCATGAAATGGAAGTAACTCGAAAATTATGCAAAAAGTTAATATTGAACACACTGTATATAAATCATAACTAACTCTAATTTGTGAAAGGAGACTCATTCTTCAAAAATCAAATCATATTTAGTAAGATAAATAACATTTTAAACGCAACGAGTTTTATTGAAATAAATACGCAATTAGTTAAAGGAAATAACCTGGCATACTAGCTATAAAAGAATCCCATTCAAAACATTAATGCATAAAATAAATAAACGCATTCAAATACGTCATCATATTAAAATATATATATATATATATATATATATATATATAATATTATAATTAGTATTATTTTCGAACGAGTTAAACAACGATTTGATTAAAATCTTGATGCACTTACAGATAAAACTAAGCGTCAAATTGTAATTTATTCAACGTTCGACATTGACTTTATGCCTCTCAGACCGAAAATTTAATGAAGATTATTACAATTAAATCAAACAGTTGTGTACATACATACATGACTTAAACCTGATTTAACAACAAACAACACTTATTCATGGCTAAGCTTGGTTAAACTTTTAATAAATTAATTGGCAACACATAATAACACAGTCAATTGGATAAAAAAATACATATAAATATAACATATAACAACATGCAGTTAAACCTAATCATACGGCGCACAGCATACTAAACTAATCCTATTTAATAATGATCATTTGTCACATGGTCATAATCTAAAACCTGTAATCATAATCTAAAACCTATATCTTAATAATTTAATGGACAATGGAACACACTAGTAAATGAACCATTCTGTAACCAAAATCATAATTTAATAGGCATTTAAATAGGTTTTAATTATGATTGTTCTGTATTACATGGTCCTTGTCTTAATTATTAAGATATAGGTTTTAGTATGATTCAGGTTTTAGTTATGACCTGTACAACATGATCAATTATTAAATAGGATTAGTTTAGTTATGCTTGTTGCGCCGTATGATTAGGTTTAACTGCATGTTGTTATATGTTAATTTATTTATTTATTTATTTATTTTATCCAATTGACTGTGTTACATTTTAATTGTGTTGCCGTAATTAATTTTAAAAGTTTAACCAAGCTGTATGCCATGAATAAGTGTTGTTTGTTAAGTTTAAATCAGGTTTAAGTCATAGTAATTTATGTGACACAGCTTAACTGTTTGATTCTAATTGTAATAATCTTCATTAAATTTTTCAGTCTATGAAGAAGGCATAAAGTCAATGCCGAAACGTTGAATAAAAATTACAATTTGACGCTGTAGTTTTATCTGGTAGAACGAGTGCATCCCAAGATTTTAATCAAATCAGTTGTTTATATATATATATATATATATATATATATATATATATATATATATATATAATGGTGTTTTTTCGAAAAACTGCTAATTGATAAGTGGGTGTATTTTGTGCAAAAATTTTGCAATTATCCTTTCCTTTAGAGAATTATAACACCAAAGACACTTTCACCTTTGTGAATCAATTCCAAAATTGTCAATTACCGCAAGACCATGTTCTACTTTCATTGGATGTATCATCGTTATTCACTAACATTCCTCTGGATTTGGCCCTTGATATAATTATGGATAAATGGGATAACATTACCACCCTTACAAAATCATTGTTCATGGCATCTATTACACTGATTTTCAAGAACACCTAATTCGTTTTTCAAGGTGTATACTATTTGCAAAAATTTGGAACTCCAATGGGCTCTCCTTTATCACCGGTTATAGCCCAAATAGTTAAGGACCATCTACTTGAAGTTGTTATACCTAAGTTGGATTATAACCTGTTTTTTTTTTTTGGTAAAGTACGTTGACGATATCATTTGTTCCGCTCCAATTAATAAAATTGAACATCTCTTAGAGTGCTGCAATGCTTTCAACCAACATCTACAGTTTACCCATAAAAAAAAGAAACTGAAAGAAAAATTCCATTTTTGGACACTTTAGTCATTAGAGACTCCAGTAATAAGCTGATCTTCGATTGTTATAAAAAACCTACAAGCTCTGACAGGTATGTCAATTATTTTTCTAATCACTCGTTTAGTCACAAGATTAATACAGCATTGGCGTTGAAACACCGGATACAATTGATATCGGAACCAGAATTTAAGAAAAATAACCTAATGCTACTTGAAACTACTTTGTCTAATAATGGTTATCCTAAGCAATTTGTGAGGAAGTTGCTCTACACTACTCTTTGTCTGAACAATCCTGAACGACCTAATAACGTTTCGTTTAGAAAGTTACCTTGTATTCAAACTTTAACGCCCCTTTTGGCAAGAATTTTGAGACAACCAGACATTAAAATAGCGTTTAGTTATGAAAAATCTGTAGGAAACTTTTTCACTAAGCTGAAAGATAAAGCGGAAAAATTGTTAAGTAGCAACACTATTTATAAAATAACGTGTTTCTGTAAAAAAACATATGTGGGTAATTCTAGTCAGTGGTTGAAAAATAGACTCATTCAACATAAGTCAGATGTAAGATTGGGGAAGAACAGCTGTGCCCTCTCACAACATATAAATATGACTCATCATACCCCAAATTATGATGAAGTTCGAATTTTAGATTCTGAAACTAATCATAAGCTTAGGCTTTTTTTCGGAGGCGTATTATATAAGAAATGAAGTCAAACGTTAAATTTTAGGCAGGACACCCAAAATTTGCATCCCATATATTCCAATCTGTACAGAATTGCAAAGTCAAATTTTAATTTTTAACAATGATGTGAAGGCCAGAGCGCATCTTATTTACCTAATAATCGTACAAAATGTGGAACACGCTCTCACTCTTATCAGACTGGTTTTATATTAATTCATTCGTAGTTGGTCGTTTACTCTATAAACAGTAATTTTATTAATTAAATTTAAATAATCTCCTTTTGGGTACTCCAATATTTGTATTTTAATCAGTTGTGACTAACAACACCCCTGATGTGTAGGGTTGTGTTTATAATTTTAATATTTATGCATTAACAATTAAGTAAGTAATGTTTTAAAAATAACATCTTTTGATGACTGTAATGATTGGTTTTTCTTTTTTAGAATCTTGATAAAGGCAACAACCCTTGCCGAACCGTCGATTTATAATTAAATATATGCAGAATGTTATTTCGTTTTAATTTTTTTGGACTAAAATATCCCAATTGTACAGTAACATTTTATGGAAAAAACACTATTATACTAAACTAGTCCATTGACTATAATCCAACAGATTTTGAAGTAATAAACAACAAAACAGACGTATGGTTAAGTGATAAATTAAACGGGAAAATTTAAATAAATGCAAATATAAACAAGCGGACGTGACTTGAAGAAAGTTCAAAGTTGGAAATTCAGAGGAATACACTATACAAATTAGATGCATCACTTCCACACGAGTTTTGATGGTAACGATATAGAAAATCCAAAGACTGCAAGATAAGGCAAAGTACAACACCTTAATTAACAAAGTATGCTTCGAAAACTAATGGTACTGGTGAAGGGAGGAGCCTTTACATAAAACACGGACTTTGTAAATTAAATAATCAGTTTTTCTTCGATTCTATAACAGTTGAAATAATAATATCACGCGGAGTGAAAATAGTAAAAATTAAATAACTATTTAGTGAAAGTCAAAATAGAAAAATTTTAAAAGAACAATTCTAGTGCCGATCTACTATAAAAGTTGCCGTAACTTTGAAAAACGTAAATTCGAATTATTAATTAAACCTCATTTTAATATTTAATAATTTAGGGCTCTAAGGAACGAATCTATTGAACGAATCTAAGTTACTACTCTATTGAACTAAATTAAATAACTACTCTAAGAAACGGATTTAAATAATCGCTCTAGCGCAGATATATAATTAAACAGTGGTCTACAGAAGCATATGAGCATTGACGGGAGAAATTAATCAAACTAAGGGTTACACTGGGCGAGCTGTACTACGCAGTAAACAAGAGAGTTTAAGTGGAGGCAATCCAGGGGTGCTGGTCAATCACATGCAGAGGTAGTTTTAAGAATTGGAAACAAGCAAAGAAAACGCAGGTCAGAAATAGAAATATTCTTTATTAGCGTATATATATATATATATATATATATATATATGCAATTTTTATTTTTTTTTTCAATCACTCATAGTTATGTCATTAATTAGTACATGTATTTACAAATTTAGTCATTAGTAATTGTGTAAGTAGTTTAGTTATACCTTGTTAAAATATTGTAATCACTATCTTCATCAATTTTCAGTCTATGAATAAGGCATAAATGTCATGCCGAAACGTCAGAGCATAAATTACAATTTGACACGATAGTTGTTATTTTACGAACGAGTGTATCCCAAAAACATAATAACTATAATTTTATATATATATATATATATATATATATATATATATTACTCATATTTAGACCAGGGTAGAAAATTAAATAATCAAATCAAATAATTTTAATTACCGTGTATAAGGAATTTCATTAAATAATACGCTTTATTAAAACCTTGAAGCATAAATAAACTCGGTCGTTTCAGTAAAAATAAGAAATTTAAATTATCTATAAGACGCTTTACATCAAAAGAAGCAGTATTGAAAAACGCAGTGGATAATTTAATTATTCCTAAACAAATGGAAATTACGTGCAAAGTTTATATTAATTAACCCTATTTTAAGTAACCGGTATTAAAACGTACAGATAATAATTAATATTTAGTTGGAGTTAATTGAACCATTATTAATAATAAGCATAAAACTTGTAAAACCCAATAATAGTCAAATCGTAGGAATGTTATTTAAAATGTTACGTTTGAACACCCCTGCGTGTTTTTAAAAGGCAATTTCAAGTTAATTTGTTTGGATAAACATGTTGATTCTAAGGATATTGGAAACGATCAGATGCTTTAGCAGGAAATACAGAACACCTGCGTATTTTTAAAAAGCTCATTCTGCGTAAATTTGGCAAATAATTAATGTTTCAAAGAATCTTGGAGAAACCGGGACTTAGTATTCACGAGAATGTGCGATACGGGTTTATTAAACCCAGATAACAGTCCGCGTGGACTAAAATATAATCGATAATAAAGAATATAAATTTGCACCAATACGAACAGGTTAGAAAAGGAAAGAGAAAATGCGTCAAGCAAAGACACATATTGTAGAAGGCGGGATTTAAGCAACGTCACGGGGGTTGCGATTGGTTAAAAATAGGATGCATATATCAGAGGTAGAACAACAATTTCTGTATAAAAGTAATTAGTTTTTCTCGGACAACTTTGCGGGCCGTGTTGAAATTTTCTGAGATCTCAATGGGGTAAGTACTAAATTCATAAAATCGACGTGCAGGCTACAGACTGGGAACGTAGAATGAGGAATTCGTTGGAATTACCCGTTTTAGGGAACAAAGCGACGTGTCGGCTATTCGCTATATATACAGGCGGGAATATGTGTTTCGCTCTCTTAGACTCTTAGACTTTCGACGATTCGATGCGTTAAAAGCTCGTGCATCCGCGACTTGATATTAAACAGTGCATTTTAGTTTGATTAAATAATTTAAAGTGTGCTAGTATATTTTAGTGACTCAAAATAGTTGGTTATTTTACGTGCTAACATGAATGTACTTCAGTGCACTTAGATACAAGGTAATAAAAGTTTATTATCACGGTACCAATTAGTAAAATTTACAACGACAAATGTATACCCAAAAGTAGGCAGTTTTGGCGTATATTGGTAATATTGGTAAAAGGAAGTATGAATTTCTTTGCTATTTTGCGGGGTGTTAATGACTAAATGGTTCGTAAATGTGTCTGCATCCACTGAACCAGAGGCAGATATACACAGATGAGTTCCGGAAAAGCCTAGAAACAACTTTAAATTAATGGTGATGGAGAACATTTTAAAGCGTTGACAACTTGAAGCTGTAAATAGAATCCGGTTGGAATGGTGTGATTTACAAAAGGGACGATTACACTGAAGCTACGAGGACAATAACCTTCAGGTAAATTGTACTATTTTGTTTGACATTTTTGTGTGTATTGAATGACTTTATAATTGATTTACTTTAAATGGACATTAGTGGAATTTTTCTAACCATAAAAATTTAATTTTAAGATGAAATTTGCTTGTTTAAGTAAAAGGGGTATTTTGTTTTGATGTTCGGGAATAGGATGAAACTTTGGGTAGGTCTTTGAGCTCAATTAGACAAACCTGGTTAATTAACGTAAAGGGTGGTAGATGCTCCTTTATACTCAGACTCGGTCTGCTTATCTTGTTATATTAATTAGTAGGCATCCAACAAGGACTTTAATTTTGGATGCACAGTAAAATGATAATAAAATTAATCCGGAAATTCTTTTTAAAACTGAATTTTATGTTCAAATTTAATTTGAAAATTTAATGTATTCTGAATATTGATGTAAATAGAGTTAACGTTGATGTTTGTGGTAGGAATGTGTTGTTTAATTTTATGATTGAGAATGGAAGTTATCTAGAAGAGCAGCCGAGGCGATTAACAGAAGGAATCAACGGACCAGGTGATTTAAAAGGTTTCACAGCATTCTTGACGCCCAAACTGTGGGGCTCGAATGTTTTTTTAAAGGGCCAGTACCTAGAGATATGAGAGGAATCACAGCAATATATATATAAATATTATAATTAGTTTTTACACAAGGTAAGTTGATAAATACTTACGTATTGAAATTAATAAGATGAAATATAACTTAGACTTTTTAGTAAAGCCCAATGATCATTTCAAATCGAGCTTAGTAATTGAAAGAAGGAAAATATAAGGCCTTGGACAGTTCCGGCAAAACTGAGATGCAGGTTCAAATCCTGTCCAAGGCCTTATATTTTCCTTCTTTCAATTACTAGCTCGATTTGAAATGATCATTTGGCTTTACTTAAAAAGTCTAAGTTATTATTTCATCTTATTAATTTCTATATATATATATATATATATAATTCATCTGTATATGTACTATAATTAGAAAATATGGAAAAACATAGGTCAATAATAAAGCTTAAAGGGGACCCTAGAACAATTTTTGCTGGACCCAAAAATCATAGTTACGCTACTACTAAACAGTCAACGTTTGCAGCTCATCAGCCAACATTACGCTCCTCACAGATATATCCAAAATGAATATTGAATATAGCTAGCTCTTTATGTATTTTCACACTATTTACTTCTAATTTTCTAGGCTCTACCTATCAGATTTACCAAAGGCTACAAAAATAACTAAACAGGCAATAAATATATTTTACAACTGAACATCTAAACTAAACACTGGCGTCGACTTGCTTTGAAAAAATTATTTGGTGAACTGCATCCGCTTTGAGTAATTACTTGGAAAGTGAACCTTATTATCTGTAAATAGCAAAGTGGAGAGCTAATAATTGAGAGCGTACAATGTGATGTTGAAAACGCCAACTAATTAATACGGCTGCTGGCTGGCTGTCCAATCACCCTTAGCCTTTTAATAAATTTTCCTTGAATTTCTGTCTCTTTTCTGCTACTTCCATGCTCTGCAATCTAATATCTCCCTTCCGGTGACGAAATTTACAATATTAATTAATGCAAAATTTAACTAGCCAAATTACTTTTTCAAAGTCTAAAAGATCGTTTTTCAAATTCATTTAAAATTAATTTTTATCGCAAAACTATAAACTAAGAATTCTTGCTGCAAATAATATTGATTTCCTTTCTATCAATAAGGGCATGTAGGTTATAGTAAATTTCAGACATCCGCACTTTGCTAGCAAGGACCGTCAGCATCAACTGAGCTGCCAAACTTATTATTGGATTTTTCGGTGACACGTATTTGATTTCAAGTAATCAGCAGAAACTTTATTTCACTCTAAACTTTTTTATTTTTATCGCATTTCGATATCTTGGAAGCTTCTTATATTTAAAAAGTGATACTTGAGTACGAATTATGAAATAGCAAATGAATTTTCACTCAGCTTTCAAAACGTTGAAACGAGCATAGAATAGCAATCTTACCATTTGGTACAATCAGGAAAATTGCAAACTATTGTTGATTGCAATCAAGTTTTTCGACTACCAGTTGGGTTTTGATATGAATTTAACGAGACAAACCTATATATAAATCAAAATATCCCATGGCACTAAAATTAATAGTTCTGTGATTTTTTAACGCCTATTAGCTACATTGTCTAATTTTAATCTAGTCTGTATTTCTCTCACATTTGCTATATGTGGATTATTTATTAGTAGTTAGTAGTGGAGGAGGATGGTTATTTTGTGTCGGGATACTTATTTGGCAATCCATCGGAAGCGGATCAGCACAGCATCGCCACGGTAGTCATCAACAACCTTGCTGCTACCGTAATTGCAACTGCGGTCTGCACACAAGAGCAGTTGATTTACATCAATGAATAATCGGGCCTACATAACAAGCAATTTGGCCTACAGAGAAGAACTGAAAAGAGAGTCTTACTAATATTAATAACGCAGGAGAACTCGCCGATGCAGTCAAGATCTACACTTCTTATAAAAAAACGTGAATCGTTTTTGAAGTAAGTAATTTAGAACACATATATACGGACGAACAGCAGCATCAAATTGAAATTGTTTTAATAACAAGAATTCGAGCTTCAATCCTCTCGTTATCAACATACCAAAAAGGAGATTAGAAAACTCGACCAAGCATTATCAAATAATATAAAACACTATTTCAACGAGTCTTTCGGTCGTAGCAGTATAAGGATTAATTTTATACTATAGTAATGTGTAGCCAGTTAACTGATACTCAAAACAAGGTACCAACTATAGAATTTATAACGTAAACTCGTCGTTTTAGAGTGGATAGATTGAAATTGAAAATTATTCGCAAGCGTATTTATTATAAACAGGTAAAATATATAGGATGTTGTCGACGTATGAAAGAGTAGAAACAGAATCGATGTAAATAAAATAAGCAAATACCGGATACGGTTTTACTGCCGGAAATGAGCGTAACAAACTAACTTTTCACCTACTAAAATCCGAGGGGTATATCTTGATATTATTGAGCTTGGGGTTTGCCATATCTCAAAACCGAAGACCGCCGTAAACGAGAATGTTAATTTTCATACAGATTCGCCGATTAGATACAAGCTTCCTTCAGTTCGAACCGATTGGTTCTCTAAGCTCCTCTTACTTTAAATCGATTATGCATGGAGATCTGTTAAAAATTTTATTTTGAAGGATTTTATTTCTTAAACAATAGTCATGCTTCACCTCCCAAAATTCGAACGATCTACCCCTGATATTTTTAGGCATGAGGCTCTCAAAATCGAAAGATCAAAACACTGACTTTGGTGCAGATTCATCGGGCACATACACTCGGATCATTTTATCTCTTTTCAATGTGAACCGATCGGATCCTCATTGCTTTTTTCAGAGTAAACTGATTCTATATAGAAATTTTTTCAAGCTTTATTTCTAGGGATTTTATTTTTAGCAAAATTTTCACTTTTGTACCCGCTATTCACCGGCCAGGATTCTAAAGGTTTACCCAAGGTACTTTGGGTACGAAGCATGCCATATCTCTAAACCATAGGTCGTAGTAGAGGAAGATACTGATCTTGGCGCAGATACACCGACTGAATCCACTCAAACCGTATCGGACATTGTAAACTGCTCTCAGTTCAAATCGATCATACATGTAAATGAGTTTATAGCTCTACTTCTGGGGATTTCTGAATTTGGGGAAATCTTCACTCTATGACCAACTCTTCGCGCGGGCTTACTATTTCTCAGTACCGAAGACAGCACTAAAAGTTCTGATATTGGTGCAGATTCAGCGAAGATGCGCACTCATAACCTCTCAGGCCTTCTTGGTTCGAATCGATATTTTTTGGAGTTTTCTAACAGCTTTTTGAAGGATTTTATTTCTGTAACAATTTTTACTCTAGGATCAGACTTCACTATCAAAAATAAAAAAGCCTTCAACAGGAATTATTTTTTTTAAAAACTTATGGCTTAGATTGCATATTCTTGTAGAACTTTTAAATTTTGTGCAACTCCAGCCACCATTTTCGATTGCTCCACAACCCTTCACTCATTTCTGATAGTCTTACCCCGTATTTGTGAGCATGGGATTTACCATTTTCAACCTCGAAGGCTATGTTCAATTTCTAACAGAATTTAAATCCTGAGGTACAACTAAGAAATCACTTTTAAACGTTTTCCACTGCGTAAAACAAGAACAGACTTTATTAAACGCACTTAATACCATAGCCTTGGGTAAGAAAAAATATTATCAAAACAACTCTAAGCGCTAGAAAATTACAAACTAGAAATATACAAAGACATAAATGCAAAAAAAAACGAAATATTATTAGAAATTTAATACAGGTGAAGGTAAAATACAAGTCATTATCATTAGGTCTTCAGTCCTGTAACTGGATAGACGCGTATCCTCATTGTTTTGTATTCTGTGCTAATCTACACATTTCCGTTAAATTTCCAGTCTGCATCTTTCATTACTGCGTGCAATAGTCTAATCTAAGGTTACCTCTGTCTCTTTTTTCGTATCTCTACTTGTAATATAGCCCGCACTATTCTCCAAAAATGCCTTAGAACGTATCCCGCCCTTCTATTTATCCTATTATTTTTTTGTTTTCCGCAGATATCTTTATTCCCCTACTATTTCTATAACCTCTTTGTTATTGACTTTGTTTGTCCATACTGTTATCATCCTCACACAGCACAACACCCCAAAAAACTTCTACCGTTTTTCTGTCTGCTTCTTCTACTGCCCTATTTCATAGACGAACTGTGCTGTGCTCCACACATATGCTTTGAACAATATTCTCCTTGTTTCTATCTTTGTTGTCCTTGAATATAGCCACTGTTCTTTCTTGTTAGATGCAGTTCAGTTTTCCTTCTATTGTTTACAAATATATACTCTATTTCCCCGATTTTCAGTAGTATGTGAAGGGGGTTAAGCAGACTCAGGCTACCAAGAATTCCCAATACTTGAACATTTGCCGAATTAATAGTTTTCCAACACATCCTTTCGCACCATCAACATTAGTTGAAAATATTTCAAAACCAATACATGTAGTTGTTCATAATAATCATCAGATTTATGTGCACTTATTTTTTCGTTAATACGTTTTCTGTCTTGAATATAGTTGTACGCGAGTTAAAGTTCGGGCCTTTGGAGCTGGTTTTTTAAAAACACATTGATACTTTAACACATTTATATTTGAAATTTGTACATAATAACTTTATAAAAATTAATTAATTGTACAGGTGAGTAACTCAAACAACGAAGTATGGAGTTTGAAGACTGACTGCCGGGCATTGAGCTCCCGGTCCTTTTATAATAACCTGCCCCTCACACGGCTGTGAGAACTTGCAGATCTCATGTCTGCGTTTCTCTTTAATTGTACACTTTATTACAATGTAACAACTTAATTCTAAGTAATTGCGGTCTGTTGACCGCCTGTGACCTGCCACCTGCAGTATCACTGCCCTCACGGATGCAAAGTTGCATGTCCGTTCACATGAACTGTCGATAACCTCTCTAGGTTATCCTTGTGTTACAATGTTGCATTGAACTTATACTTTTACTTAATAATTTCTAATAATTCTTATTAGATTCAATATATCAATATATATAGGTAATTGGGGGATACATAACTCCTCCCACCGTAAATGAAAAATTAAGGTTTTTCTTAATTTTTAAATGCATAAAATACATAAATCAATTTCATTTAAAATTCATTATTTCTAAAGGTATACTTGTCGTTTCTTTATTTTTCTTTGTTTCCTTAAATCTCTTTGTTTCCTTAAATCTAGAACTGTTTCCTTCATTCTTATGTCTAAGGTACATTCTGTATAATACATACATGATTACAAAAATTATTAAAATGATTAATACAATTGTCCAAACACTTATATTATTATAATGTAACTTTGGCGTTTTGAGTTCATTTAATTGTTCTTTATAACTTTCCACTAATTTCACGGCGTGGTTGAGGTCGTCTAAGTCTAGATGCTCTAGCTTCATAGGTTTCTTGATTATTTCTTCGTCTTCTTCTTGTATCTTGAACTGTAGTTCCGGTAGGTTTGCAAGTTTCTTTGTTGCTATGGGATCTTGGTAAACTCTGATTACTTCATCTTTCAATTTCACATAACAATCTTCTTTGAGGGTAATTAGTTTGCTTCCGATTAATGCTTGATTATTTTCATCTTGGTTGCAGTGGATGGTTGCTATTACTTCTGTTGGGAAAATTGCTATCCATTTGTTTTGAATTTTCATATTAGTTATTTGCACTTGTTTGGTTTCACAGTTTTCGTAATGATTTGAGAATTTTAATAGTTGTACTTCACAAGGGCTGTCTTCTTGAATGGTTGTTGTCGTCATCGATTGACATAAATATTGGTTTGGTGTTACTTCAGTACATTTTTCGTTTGTATAACCATATCTCAGTTCATTTAGGGATAGGAATTTGGTTTTGGGTATGATTACTTGGTATGTGCTAGTAACCTTTGTTGGAAAAGCAAATAAATGATAATATTGATAATTGTTACTTTCTACTATTTAGATTTCTATCAAAAATATTATTTCGTTATTCTTAATGTTGCTAAAAGTTGTTGCGTTAAAGTAAGGTTGGATATTATTTGAGTAAATATTGTATTTTGTATACTTCCTAATTTAATTGGTAGTATACCGGGGTTGTTATTTATATCTTATGTTATTATTTGGTTGTCCGTTCTACCTGGGTGGAGGTTGACGGTAAGGGTGATGACTGTCCATCTGAAGTTACAGGGTGTCTTAGGTTTTTTAAATGAATGTATTTAGTTATTTTACCGTTGTCTACTACTGCTATATTTTTATTTGATATTTTCTTAATTTTAAATGGTCCTAAATTTCTGGGTGCTGTTTTATGTCGCTTGCTTTGAAAGTTTTTCTCATATACGGTTTGTCCTATTGAAAATTTATTTGAGTCGGTATTTTTGTTTCGGGTTGTGGTGATACGTTCTTTATCGTTCTCTAATTTATCTTTTACCTTGTCGTAAGTTATTTTTAGTTTTTGTTTGTGATCTTTCGCATATTGTTGATATACTTCTTTATTGTAGTGTATGTCATAGGGATTTCGTGAATCTGAATGTCCTAAGGTTAATTCTAAGGGTGTAAAGTTTGTTGATGAGTGAATTGTATTATTGTAGGCGATTAGTGCGTATGACATTAAATTGGTTATATGTTCCTTTTTTATAATTTATTCTTAATAATCGAATTTGTTCTAACAGGGTTAAATGTAATCGTTCAATTAGTCCGTTTGATTCAGGGTGGTTTTCCGTTATGAAATGAATTTTTATTTTGTGTAGTTCTAAAGTGTTTTGAATTGTCTCATTTTTAAATTCGCTACCATTATCTAAAGTTATTGATTCGGGTGTTCCGTAAAATGTGAAATATTGCAAAAATCCTTGGGTCACGTCAATGCTATTTTTGGATGTGATTGGTATGGCTTGGCCTATTTTTGTGAATGCGTCTATAATTGTTAGATAGTTTTGCGCTTCTACTACTAGAGTATCGGCATGTAGTTTTTGAAATGGTTTGTCGGGTGTTTTGGTTAACATTAAGGGTATCTTTGGGGGTTTCCTATCGTATTTCGCTTTGTCACATAATTCGCATTGGTTAATGAAATCTGTGGTTAAATCCTTCATGTCTTTAAAATAATAACGTCTTATGAGTTGTTTTATTGTTTCGTTAATTCCACGATGGTTGGTTTTTCCTTCGTGTTGATTTCTAATTACATCGTTTATTTCGTCAGGGTCGTCTAGTGTTATTAATTTTCTAGTACATCTGATGAGTTCAGGTCCAGAGTTATTGAATAGTTTAATGTATAATTCTGAAAATCTTTGGTATAAATGTTCGGTATTGAAATAAAAATAAAATCGTTTTTTCTCGGGGGTGTATTCCTTTAAAATTTTAATTATTTGTTCCTCATTATCATCTTTAGTTATTTGAATTTGGTATATCTTTTTGTTATCTACTTTTGTATATTTTACTGGATTGGGGTTATTTAAAACTTCTGTTATTATAAATTGGTTGGGTTTCATATCGATTGCTTCGTTTAAAATTTTAATCGCGTTTTTTGGTTCTTCGTTTTGTGTCGAATGTATTGTGTCGCTCTCGTCTGGATCTTCCCTTATTTCTTCTTCGTCTACGTTTCCTATAATGGATTCCGTTTCTAATGCATTGAGTTGGATTCTGCTTAAAGCGTCTGCGTTGTTGTTATAAATTCCCTTTTTATATATAATTTCGTAATCGTACTCTTCGAGTCTGATTCTCCATCTTTGTAATTTTGAATTCGGTTCTTTCAGTTTGCATAGCCATACTAGTGGTCTATGATCGGTATATATGTAAAATTTTCTTCCGTATAAATAAGGTCTAAAATATTTTGTTGCCCAAATTATGGCTAATAATTCTTTTTCTATGGTACTATATTTTTGTTCGGTTTCGTTTAGGGTTCTGGATGCGTAGCTGATGGGTTTATCGCTACCTACTTTTCCTTGGCTCAATACTGCGCCTAATGCTACATTCGATGCGTCTGTCGTCAGTATAAATGGTTTTGTAAAGTCTGGGTATTCTAATACCGGGTGATTTGTTAATATGTTTTTGATTTTGTCTACTGCTTTAATAAATTCCGGGGTGTGTTCAATTTTGTTTCCCTTTTTTAAACAATTTGTCAGGGGTTTGGTTATCTGAGCGTAACCTTTAATGAATTTGCGGTAGTAACCACTAAGTCCTAGAAATCCTTTGATTTCTTTGTTTGTTTTTGGTAATGGGTAATTTAGAACTGCATTTGTTTTGTCTGGATTTGGCATTACTCTTTGGGGTGTTATTACATGTCCTAAAAATGATACTTATTTTTGCAAGAATTCGCTTTTGTCTAATTGTACTTTAAAATGTGCTTGTCTAAGTCTTTCGAATACTTCTTTCAATCTTTCTATGTGTTCTACCAATGATGTGGAATAAACTATGATGTCGTCAAGGTATACAAGGCATTTTTCATTGTGTATTCCTCGTAATATATTGTCCATGACTCTCTGGAAAGTAGCGGGTGCGTTCTTTAGTCCAAATGGCATTCGTTTGTATTCGTAATGTCCTCTAGGTGTGCTGAAGGCTGTTTTTGATATGTCTTTTTCTTCCATCTCTACCTGATAGTATCCTGATGCTAGGTCTAATGTTGTAAAATATTGGCATTTGCCTAATTTGTCTAAAATTTCGGTAATATTTGGTAGTGGATATTTGTCATCTACCGTTTTTTCGTTTAACTTTCTATAATCTATTACCATTCTGTACTTTCTCTTTCCGGTTGCGTCTAATTTCTTAGGTACTATTAACACGGGGCTGCTCCATGGTGAATTGGAGTGCTGGATTATGTCTTGGTCTAATAAGTCTGCTACTTGTCTGTCAGCTTCTTCTTGGCTTGCATGAGGTAGTCTATATGCTTTTGTAAAGATTGGTTTATTGTCTGTTAACTCGATATTATGTCTTACTGTGTTGGTGAATGTTAATGGTATTCCTCCGCAATGGAATATGTCGCGGTATTCGAAACATAAGTTTTTAATTGCTTTTTCTTCTTCTTGATTGATATCGGTATTAAAGCGGATGTTAGTTAAATTTTCTCTTAACATTTCGTCATGTTCTATTGGGTTGTAATTATTTTCTAAATTTTCGTCTATTTCCATTTCGTTAAAATTTAGTTCTTCTACGTTAATTGGGTCTGTCAATGATAATTCTACGGGGTAGTAGTTTGAATTTAATATTGTTGTGGTTGCATAATTATCTTTTATTTGCACTAAGGCGGTTGGGGTTTCTACTCCTTGCTGAAATGTCATATGATTTATTATTCCTAAATTTTTGTTAGATTTTACTGGGATTTTTATTTTTCTTTCCGTTCGGGGTTCTATAGTGTATTTTTGTTCAATTTGTGTGTTTTGAAATTTAATTGGGATTTTTCCGTATTTTGTCCTTAATAAACGATTTTTAATGTCAATGTTGGCTCTTAATTTTCTTAGAAGGTCCATTCCGATTAATCCGTCATATTTATCGTTAAATTCGAATACACAAAATTTATGTTTCATTTTAACATTAAATGTTCTCGGTAAGGGTATATTGGCTACGAATTAGTGTAGTGTCGTTTGATGAGCTGTTTTAATTTTAAATGGTTCTCTTTCTACATAATCTAAATAGTGTTTTTGTACGGTTCTGGGGCTAATTAATGTTTTTGATGATCCGGTGTCAATTAATAGTTTGAATTTGGCGTGGGGTATTTCTATGTATGGTAATACTAAGTGATTTATGTTATTTAAGTTTATTAAGTTTGGTTGTCTATGAATGGGTCCATTTGAAAATTTGAATTCGAGTTTTCTTCATCATACTCCTCGTAAGTTTTGTATTGTTCGTCACGTTCGTAAGTTTCTGCATGGTTTGTTTCATTGTTTGTAGGTGTCTCAATGTCATTATTCTGGTTAGTGTCAAATTTTTCTATTTCTTGGTGGAATAATTCTTCCGATGTGAAATTACGTTTCTGATGAGGGTTTGGTCGGATATGTGTTATTTTTGTGTTTTGTCTGGTGTTACCATTGGTGTTGGTTTGTAATAATTATTAGGGTTGTTATTATTATTAGTCATTGGTGTATTTCTATTGGGGTTTGCGTTGAATGCTGGTCTTTGTTGGTTTAGGTTTTGATTAAATCGCGGTTGGAATGCGGGTTTCGTAAAAGTTGGGTTGAATGTTGGTCTTGAAAAATTTTTAAATTGATTATTAAACTTTGTATTGTTAAAACTTAGGTTGTTACTTCGCGGTTGATTTGTTTGTGCGTTAAAGGGTGTGAATTTTTGTTGAGGGATTGTTTGTCTTGTGGCTTGTATGGTTTTTATTGGTGAATAACTTTTATTCGCGTTAGGATTGTATAGTCTGTTGCGGTAATACATTACATTTTCTTCTTCTATTACTAGGCTCATAGCTTCTTCTAGATTTTGGGGTCGTTGGAATCTGATTTTATCCGATAGTCGTTCTGGTAAAGCGTTTATGTATGTGTCTAGTGCCATTTCGTCGTACATTTTTGTTTTTAAATGTCTAACGTTTTGATCGGGTTCTTCGATTTTTAATTTTGTTAAAATTAAACTTCTCACATCTTGGCATTTCATTCCGAATTGGTAAGGGGATTGATTGTGTTCCATTCTAAGGTTTATTAGGTCTCGTACCAGGCATTTTATATTACGTTGGTCTCCAAAATATGCAATTAGTAGCTGTTTAAACTGGTCCCATTCCCTACTGGCGATTAATGTTAGTGCCCTTCCGGCTAGTTTACTTATTACTAAGCGTATAAGCAATGAATTTCTTGCGTCATCTCCGGGTTTGTAAAAGGTTTTTAGGAACATTTCACATGCTCCAATGAAATTTGAGAGATGGGCCTGCGTGCCATCGAACGTCTGTATTGTCTCTAAATAGAGACGTAAGTCTGTGTTACTCATGTTGGTTAAGGTTTGTTTTCGATTTTTGGAAATTTCAAAAAAATTTTTTTTTTTGAATTAAGCTTTATTTCGCTATTTGTAATGTTACTTTTGCGTCGGATTTATTAATTTTCCGTTTGGGTTGTAAAATTTCAAATTTTGTAAAAATTGGGGTTGGTTTGCTATTTGTGACGTTATTTTTGCTTTGGTTTTTTAAATTTTCCTTTTTAGATTGAATAACTTTGAGTTTTGTAAAGATTGATGTTGATTTAGCTATTTGAAATGTTAATTTTGGTTTTGGTTTGTTAATTTTTCTTTTGGATAAGTAATTTCGAATTTTGTAAAAATTGGGGTTGGTTTTGCTATTTGTGATGTTAACTTTGCTTTGGTTTTATTAATTTCTCAATTAGATTGGGTAAATAAAAATTTGGTAAAGGTTGAGGTTTATTTTGTTATTTTTCGGCGTTATTTTTGATTTGAATTTGTTAATTTTCAGTTTGGATTGGGTGGATAAAAATTTGGTAAAATTGGGATTAATTTCGTACTTGTAATATTAATTTTAGGTTTGGATCTGTTAATTTTACGTTTGGATTGCGTCAAGTTATGTTTTAAAATTGTAGTCGCTGTTATTTCTATTTAATTACACAGTGCGGTGATGTACTTGTGAGATCTGTATTCAATAATGTTGAACTTAATTACCGTAGTCTGGATTTGCTTGTTTTTATGCAGCTTTTGATTTATCTTTCTTAAGGAATCTGAAATGGATGGGTTTATTCTCGCTTAGCGTTGTTTTAGTTCTGTTCTGTTAACTCGTAATTAATACTCTTCCGTGGGTTTTACTGAGTTGCGTAGTTATGACCTGAGGTTAATCACTTTTGTACTCTATTGTTGAAATTGGATACTAAAGGATGTAATCTTTGTTACTTTGTCACGTACGTTGAGGTAATTGCACTTACAGGTGTTATTTTCAGTTTATAGGAATTGCTAAGTTTTGCTAATGCTTTTGCATAAAGTGTTGAAATTGAACTCTTCGTTACGTGCGTTTTCAGGTTTTAATTAAAGCTTCTTATGATGACCGTTTTGCGTTATTCTGTATTGAAATAATGCACTTTATAATGCTGGTTAATTAGTTGAAAGACGTTTAGATTTTGTTGCAATTGTACACGCTTTTATGGATTGTAGGTATTAATGTAGAAACTGCGTCGCTTTATTTATTCTTATGATGCGAATTGTGTTGTTGAAGGTTAAACTTTAGTACTGTGCAAGGATTCTGAAAGCGATTTTTTCTGAGTTTTAATTGTATAATAAAGGATGCTTTCTTCGCGTATTTATCTTATCTAGGTGGTTTTAGGTTACCCTAGCAGAGTGTTTTGCTATAATTTTATAAGGTCAATGGTTTTAATAATCGTTTCGTACTGCTTAAAGGATTAGCTTTAGCTTTGAAATTAAATTGTGTTTTGTGTTTTTAGTTTGCCGGATTGAAAACGTTTTTTGAATCGCGCTTGTTGATGTTTCTTGTTTTGGTGTTTAGTGAATGTGCGCCCGTTTATTTTTGGATTATTTTTGAGTTCGTTCTATTTATTATGGTAAGGATCTCTAATATTAATTCTCATTTACTTTTAAAAAGAAAATCTCTTTTTAAATTCAATTCTTAAAGAAAAAATATCTCTTTAACATTCATCTCATAAGTTAATACTTTCTTAAAATAAGGTCTCGTTTTTTTTTGAAATAATTCACTTTGAACTATTTTCAAAAAAAAAATATTCATAATAATAAAATACATAAAACAATGATAAATAAAATAATACTAGCATATATCAATTATAGTTTTTGGTTTAAAGAAATTTTATGGAAATGAACTTACATTAGTTTCATCTGTTTCTTTGGTGGGTTCGATCGATTCTGTATCTTGTCCACCTTGGTTTGTTTTGTTGGCCTTAGACGATTCTTGTTCCTTGTCCAACTTGGTTTGTTGCTGGATTTAGACGATTTATGTTCTTCCTCCAACTTGGTTTGGGTTCTGCCAAAATTTCGAATTAAAATTCTTGGTCACCAATCTTCCGATTTTTGGATTTTCAGTGCCCTTTTGACATCCGTTACGACTGCGCCAGTTAAAGTTCGGGCCTTTGGAGCTGGTTTTTTAAAAACACATTGATACTTTAACACATTTATATTTGAAATTTGTACATAATAACTTTATAAAAATTAATTAATTGTACAGGTGAGTAGCTCAAACAACGAAGTATGGAGTTTGATGACTGACTGCCGGGCATTGAGCTCCCGGGCCTTTTATAATAACCTGCCCCTCACACGGCTGTGAGAACTTGCAGATCTCATGTCTGCGTTTCTCTTTAATTGTACACTTTATTACAATGTAACAACTTAATTCTAAGTAATTGCGGTCTGTTGACCGCCTGTGACCTGCCACCTGCAGTATCACTGCCCTCACGGATGCAAAGTTGCATGTCCGTTCACATGAACTGTCGATAACCTCTCTGGGTTATCCTTGTGTTACAATGTTGCATTGAACTTATACTTTTACTTAACAATTTCTAATAATTCTTATTAGATTCAATATATCAATATATATAGGTAATTGGGGGATACATAACTCGCGTACCTTCACTTATTTTTATTCTGAAATTCTGAAATTCTCACAATCTAGATACAGTTCGGTTCCCCTTCTGTTATTTCCTAATTATATGCCCCACTTCATCAAGGTTCAGTTGAATGTGAAGAGGGTTAAGCAGCATGTGGTTAACATGGATCCCGCAACACTTAGAGACATTTGCTGAATTAATAGTTTTCCAGTAAATCCTTTCGCACAATTAACATTAGTTAAGAGTATTGTAAAAGAAACACTTGTATAGCTGCTTATAATAATAATCAGGTTTAAGTACAGTTATTTTTCTCGTCATTAGGTGTTTTATCTTGGAATTGATTGAACGCGTCCCTCCGTTGATTTTTGTTCTGAGCTAGCCTGCACATTTCTCTGAAATTCTTGCAGGCTACATCACTATGTGTGTACAATTGTCTAACCTAGGTCTACATCTACCTCTCTTTTTTCCTATCTCTGCTTCTAATATATTCCACACTATTCCCACATGTCTTAGTATGTGGCCCATTACCTCTTTGTTCTTAACTTTATCTGTTCATGATATCATCAGCATTCGTCTGTAGCACCACGTTTCAAAGGCTTCTATCTTTATCCTGTTCGCTTCTCCTACTGTCCAGGTTTCACAGTCGTACAGTTCTGTGCTCCACACATATGTTTTAAGCAATCTTTTCCCTATTCCTATGTTTGTTATCTTTGAACACAGTAATTGCTTTTCTTGTTAAATGTAGCACAACTATGTGCTAATCTTTGTTTTATATCTTTTGCGCTTTTCCCATCTTGCGCTATTTGGCTTCCTAGGTAGCAGAAATCCTTAACCTCTTGTAAGTTTTCGTTACCTATTTGTATGCTGGTTTTTAAATTATTTTCCCCTTTTTTGCATACTAGAACTTTAGTTTCATTTTTGTTAATTTTCATACCATCAAAGTACAAGTGCGTGAGGATAATTTGCTACTAAACACATTACTATTGAAGTAATGGAAAGTGGGGAAACTTGTCGTTTTCATCAAAGTATTTAACGACATAATATGAAAAAGTTCTTGGAGGTTCAAAAAGGAAAAAACGCTAAATGGAAATTATGGTTATCAAGTTGAAAGAAGAACACACAGAACAAAGTGTCTGAGAATTGATGAGATGGTTATCTAAGTTGTTATATTTACTTTTTAATGTATACATTTAAATGCGTTTAAGCTATTAGAACAATTTTTTTTAAATTCCTGTTCCCACTACTGACTCTAAATCACTTTTCTGGCGACATTTTTAACCTAGCACTAGCCTTTCTTAGAAATTGCAAAAAGTCCGCCCGTTTTTTTCTACGGCTTCGAACTTTTCCACGTTTAAATTGCGCCAAAAATTAAACGTAAACCTTCATTTTTGAATATTCCCCATTCTCAAAAGAACTTGCTGTAGCCTTTTGGATTTTTTGGAGATGAAGGGTTAGTCCTAATAGAACAACCTACTGTGAAGCTTGTTTCCACAGTAAACTTACTCCAGAAAATGCAATTTAGAACATAGGTTTTTAGACATGATATATTCCATGTTCGGAAAATTCTGGGAATACTCTTTTCTCTATTTTAGAATTTCCGCTAGGATAAAAATTCCGCCAGAAACAAAATTTCAAAGTAAAAATTTTGAAAACTCCAAAAACGGTTAGTTTAACTTTAAACGAGACGTCTAAAACTTGTAATAGGAAGGAACTTGATCGCCAGTAGGCATTGCAATGCGCATATCCTGTCTAGGCAGCTCAGTAGTTTAGTTGACTTGCGCGTAACTACTAAGCCTAAGGTCCCGTGTTCGATAAATGTTAGTCGAGCATTTTTCATAAAAGTACACTCTCGTTTGGATGATAGATAAAATGTAGGTCCTTTGTGTGAGTTTTATCACGCTTGATGATCCCTACCTTGGTTGGACTGGCAAGGGTTCGGCAAAATTCCAAATTTCGAGTAAAAACTCGTTTCCTGGTCAGTTTAGTACCTTCCGGTGGAGCATTGGAAAATTAAATGTATTGGGCGGTGCTACAGACAATTATGGATAGAAGTATGGAGATAACGTTAAAAAATAGAAAATATATGATAATAGTGTAACGAAAATTTTTGCACTAACGACAGTTCTTTATTATCAACTGATAACTCAAGCCATTTCAGCTACTCGCAGCTACGGTGAAATTCTAAAATACTCACTCAGAATTTCTATTTTCCGCTAATCACTAACAGTACAAATACTAACTTCTTAAAGCCACAAAGTTATTTTCCCAATTACTATCGAATCACTATACCATCGAAGCAATAAGTGTTAATGTATATCGATCACCAAAATAATTTATATCACATAGATCTATTTATTTTATTAAAGTTATTTTTTTTGCATATCACCCTTTTATAGTTCGACTCGAATAAAAATTAGTAGTACAATAAAAGCTTGAATTGTTGTGAACGGCAAGCCTAAGATACAGGTTCAAATCCTGTTCGGGATCTTATATTTTCCATTTTCCGGTTACTAGCTCGATTTGAAGTGATCGTTCGGGCTTTGCATAAAAGTCTAAGTTATTATTTCATTATTGACCATTATGAATGTACATAAAGGAATGGTATTTTTAAAATATAATATGGATCTAATTTAAATAGAGTGGGATATATTTGATTAATTGAGTTATTTTTGAGTATGTGATTGGTGTGAATTTCTATTTAGGTTTAACCAACAAACCGCGTTTACATTAATATTGTGTGATTTTACTTTTGTCCTTGCTACAAATTGACTGCATTAATTCCAAAGGCTGTACTTTTCCAATAACTCATTGAATTTTATTTGTTGCCATGTTACCGAAAAATATTATCTCCCCTGGTTGTTTTGTTCTGTTTCAAACGTGTTGGGTTTTACGTTTGAAAATAGAAATATTATTTTAACATATGCTCAACGCTTTTAGATTATCCTGTAATACTTCACTACAAATTTAAATACGTTATAATTTTACCCCAATTATTATATATTATGCCCTATATTTACACAAGTACTTTCTTACATGATTCCTAGCTAAATTAAATTGACCCTACATTATTATATACTCTTAAGTTCTAAAATAATTGTTAAAAACATTCCAATTTCCTAACCGAATAAATTTATTTTATATTATCCTATAGCTCTTAAACTATAAGTTAACTTGTGCCCTTATGTATTCCCATGATCCCCTAATTACACGATACTATCCCCTTATTTGAATAACACAAATCTATTTTTGTGTTTTGCTTATATTCAAATACCCTATAATAATTCTGTATATTTATGCACCTATTACTATTCCCTACTACCTAACCTATCACTATTATTTTACATTTATCACTATTCTTATTATTTTACACCTATCACTATTCTTATTATATCTATCCCTATTTCTTAACCCTATCACTATACTTCTACCTATCCCTATTATATTATACCTATCCCTATTATCTTAAACCTATCACTATTCTTTTAACTTATCCTTATTATTTTACACTTTTAACTATCTATTCACACCAATCGCTACTTGTTAACCTATCCTCATCTATAATTATCTATCTACACTTATCTCTGTTTATTTAACCTATCTCCATCTATAACTACCTATTCTCTATTTCCCACTATCTATCTACATCTATCTCTATATATTTAACCTATTGCTATTTATTTAAATCTAACTCTTTTCTTAATTTTCCAAGTCATCCTCCTCATATATTTAATAACTTGCACCCTTGTCTTTTCTCTTATTCCTATCACTATTATCTTCTTTACTTCGTATAAAATAAGATTATCCTCTAGGTCCTGATTCTTAACTGGTTCCTCTGTCCCTATACCTATCTGTTTTTTTTTACTAATACTGCCTCTGATGTGGACAAACCAAACAATACTACTTTACCATTATTACATTTTCCCTTTGTGGAAAACCTTGTGTACCTTCTAGAATTAAGATGCAAAGGAATTAACCAAAACGAATTCCTCAAATCAAGCTTGCTAAAAATACGTTTTCCACTTAGCCTTGGTAAAAGTGTGTCCATGGACGGTGGACAATGAAACTGTGGTTTAGTTCGTTGATTGATCTTTCTCGCGTCCAAACATAAACGAATACGCCCATCTTTCTTTTTAACGACCACCAACGGATTCAAAAAATGTGTGTTTGAAACTTTTATTATGCCGTCTTCTAACATTTACAATTTCTTGGTTTACCTGATTTCTATATGCTGCGGGTATAGGATAGATTTTGATATTGAATGGTTCCGAGTTATCAACCTCTAACACATGTTCGTAACCCAATGCTGTGCTCGTTTGTACTCCTACTAGCTCGGAATGTTTTCTTAATAAATTTTGTCTTCCTATAACTTTCTAATCTGGACATTTAAAAGTATTTATTATTTTACCCTCTTCTTCATTTACCTCTACCACATTTACATTTAACCCAGTGTCATCCTCAGTGACCTCATACCTACTCATCCAGGGCAACTCTACGTCCTTACCTTCACCAAACTCTTATCACAATTAATTATAATCCTCATCTTCCTCATACGTTCCACTCATATAATACTTTTGAATTTTAGTCCAGGAACGATGATAAACTCCTGCTCACAGCTCACCAATGCAATTTCTAACCTCAATATGACCATACTATTGACTACCGCAAATCTTTTCTTCTTAGGATCTATGAAATGACTCCTTTTTATCGGCATAACTCTATTTCTAATTTCATCTTGGATCTCTTTGACAAATTCCTCCGATCTCAAACTCGTCTCCGCTCCTGAATCAAGCAACGATCTTGCACACCTTTTCAAAACAATTTAATTTCAACCACCGGCAAACAAATTTTCTCTTCCTCTTCTGGTTCCTTCTCTTCTTCGATGTCCATAAATTCGCGTGGATGTTCATACTTATAAATCTTAATTTCTAGCGGTTTGTCCGTCTTTAAAAATCATGCCTAGCTCTGGTCTCCCCACTAGGTCCTGGTTGTCCTTTCACAACTTGTACATATGTCCATCGGCTCGTGTCTTGTCCCTCAGATCTCTCCCTATTATCTACATTCGTCGACATCCTATTAATCTCGGGTGAACTATGTTGCCTCTGTAATTCAGGTTTTGGAATAGCTCTCCTCGTGCTGCTGTTGCTCCTTAAATAATTTCCCTTTGTTCCCCAGTTATTCCTAAAATTTTTATGTCCCCCTTTGATTATATGTTTTTTCTCTCCTACCCCCGAATCGTACTACATTTATATTCCTGTCCCTGCTCTCCCGAGGTCTTCCCGAACTTACATCATCATACCTTTACAGGTATTCCAAAAATGTCTACCTTTCTACTATATTGTGTAGAGCAACGTGTTGCTTAACCTCACTCTCAAAGTGTCTCGACAAATATTTGATGATTTGACGATCCGTCTAAAGTGGATTTAATTGCTCCGCAGTGCTATATATTCTAATCGCATATTGTTCCCGGGACCCTTCAAATTCTCCCTTATATTTCCCTGCAATTAGATCATCCCTAAGCTGAACCTGCTTATGATCGCTCCAATAATGCTTAAGAAATGTTTCCTCAAAATTTAAATATGACTCAATATTTGACCCTACCAAATTATACCAGGCTTCTGTGTTATCTTTCAACAAAGCCTTTACCACATTTAATTTAGCTTGTTCGTCATATAAATTACACACTAATGTCCGGATATTATTTATGAAAATTTGTGGGTCTACCCGATTGTCTCCATAAAATTTCATCCAAAAACTTCCTCTCAATATCCCCATGCTGAAACCTAAATAGAAATTCACACAAATCACACACTCAAAAATAACTCAATTAACCAAATATATTCCACTCTATTTAAAGTAGATCCATATTACATTTGAAAAATGCCATTACTTTATGTACATTCATAATGGTCTATAATTTTATAACAATAATAATGAAAACCGATAACCTTTTAAACACATATTTTATTAAGGTAAGGGGGCGTTCCTCATACCTTACGTTAACCCTGTGTCTTAGCATGAGCTCATAGTAAAACTCTATAGCTGTGCATATAAATTTTCTGCACTACCAAATATCAATAAGCCCTCTATACCTCTTTACAACCTCTGGTTATCTGTAAATTAATTAATTATTTTTAAAAATCAATTTCCTTTTAAAGTCCCATAAATGTCTGTTCATAAAATATCAAATACTAATAAAAACACATCAAAGCACAAATCCAAATAATTACAAACACCATGAAAATATTCACAACTCAATGTTCTATTCTATCGCCTACCTGGTTTCTATCTTCTAAATGTGTTCCACCAACTAGCGCCTTGGAGATGTTACCGTCTAGTAGGTTCCCAGTCCATCAACTAACTCCTCGGTCAAATCACCATATCTGCCATGGATCCAACCCAAAAAATCCAATCTCCAAAATTTCGTTCCTCTTATTCCAAATTAACTTTTATTATTCAAACATCGCTTTTTCCATCCTCCAAACAATTTCAAATTCTAATACTTCCGTGCATTCCCATACCAAAATAATAAGCTTTGTACTTACATACTACTTTATCGTTTTAACAACAAGATGTTCTATTAGCTTCTACATAAATTTGTATTAAACTGCACTAATTCACTTGCAAGTAACTATATCTATCACGAATGATGAATGAAAATCAAAGAGGGCTACGCCCCTCTCTGCTAATCTTTAAATAAGTAGAAATTCGCCCACCCCCTATTTGCAAATGGCACGTACACTTGTGTACCCGTTCTTATAATTCTTGAACTTGTTTTCCAACCGTCCTCAGTTTCTACGAAAAAGCTATAACGAACATCGTTTTTTCCAGAATTTTCACAACAAACACGCCAATACTCGGTAAACCGCTTTAAAACTGTCAACCGTCACTTTTGATTCTCCGAACTTAGCCTCTACTTTGCAATTCATCCACGTCTTCAACTTGAACAAACATCTTTTATCTCCCTTGTATCTATAGCTTTATCTAACACATATGCCTCCACCAGCTGAATATCTGCCCTTCTTGTCCAAATTACACCAATTACCGTGCTTGGCTCCTTTTTCCCATTTTTTAACTAACACTTGCCTGCTTCTAAATATCCTTGAAATTATTGATTTTATTCAAGTCTCCCTACTATACTATCTATGAATTAATTATATGCACTTCTCTTGTACTCAATACATTTGTATTCTATCTTGGTCTTTATATATTGCTGTCATATTATTGCCCCACGATTTGGGCGTACATAAATTGCTGTGTTACTCTTATTATAATCAACGAGCCCCTACGATGGGCGTCATAAAATGCTATGATATTTTTATTTGCCCTTTTGATCAATCAAGCACCTATGATGTGAAATGTTAAGTTATGGATTTTCTTTGCCTCAACTAGCTGATTCAATTAAATAAAGCAATTCTACAATACACAATATAATGATTAAATATTTACAACTTTTAAAATCTTCCCCTTTTCAGAATATTTACATATACCAGGTTTCTGAAATTGAAGCCAGCAAAACTAGTCTTTTTGCTTATTTTTAGGGACCTTTTGCAACGTTTCAAAATGCCTATTACCTTTGTCATAAATTGATCAATGAAACTACTGTGTTTTGTTGACTCTTACAGATACGAGAAATATTGTATTAAAACAGTTTTCAGTAATAAACTTTATCAAGATCGCTAACCTGGAATGGTTCTGTAGTTCCTCTGTATCCCCCAAGAGTTTTAGTGCCAAGTCTGAGTATTGAGAGTCGAATTTGGAAGTCGACATCAAAACCAAAATACAATCCAAATCGTTATTAGAATCCAATTCAATAAATTAAATTCCCATTTAAATTTCAGTGTTAGAGCCAGTATTAAGATGCCAGTAATAAGTTAATCCAGTTTAAAGTACCATTGTTAAGATTCAATTTGAATATCAGTAATAGAATATTTTCATGTCGGTATTAAAAAGATTTTCCATGTCAGTAATAAAAAGAGCCCTGTTTTATTTATGTTAGAAATGTATTTTTATTAAGTCGTTATTTACTAACGTCTATAATAGATTGGCTCACCCATTGCTCAATTCGTACACTTTTCAAAATGATTTTACTTTAACTTTCATTTTACTGGTTACGTAAAATAATTTAGCACTTCAGAATATAGTCGTAGCCCAGTTTAAAATGTATACTAAACTCGTCGCTCCATTTTTATCCTATTTAAAGCTGTACCTCTCTTGCTTTTCATTCGTTCATTCACGTGTTGGGACGACACCTTTTGCCTTTATCTTTGTGTATTTCGGGATTTTCACCAATTATTTAGTTTAAATATTCGGATGAATGCTTGAATTGTCACGTATTACACTCACATATTATGGTATTAATCGAGAAATCCCAACAATTTCCTTTTATTAAATCACGTATTCAGTGTTTGTTATTTTTTTTAATCTAAACCGAAATAATCTGGTGCTTGTTTATTTCCTAGTTAATATTGGATTTTTAAACAAATGTGATTCTACTTGTCACGTACGATTTTCAAATAATGCATAATTTAGATTGAGTATACGATGATATTTTTAACGCACTTATTAAATATTTATAAAGCCAATTCATATAGGTTTTCCGTTGATTTAATTTTTGATGCATTTCGTTGCATTTTCAAATCTTATCTTAACTTGTAACTACTCTTGGATATTTCTATATTCTTATGCATTTAATCTCATGTATTTTTATATACAGTGTGCTCTCAACTAACAATATGTATCGTGACCTATTTACTCTTATAATATCTGGAATTAAGTGCTTTTGTTAACTGGAAGTTGCTTTTATTTGTTCTACGACTCCTGTGACTTAACCTACTCCTAATTATATATATATATATATATATATATATATATATATATATATATATATATATATATATATATATATTGCCGTGTTAGCCTATAAAGACCTCGCCAGCGTAAAAAAAACATTCAAGCCTCAACGTTGGGCCGTCATAAACTGCCGTGTAACTTCCTTAAGCTCAGAACCTCCCCAGTTAAATCAAAAATTCTTAATTTACAAAAATCAAAAATTTCACAAAATAGAAAAATTTTGAAAAAAAAAAGTTCTTACCCGGATTCCTGTTTCATCACATTAATTGATTTCTTCAGCATTTTTTCCGGCTAGCTCAGCTGTGCTTCCTCTTGGATACCTAAATTTACTAACATTTTCTGTACCATTCACACACACCATTCAATAAAACCACAAAATAATACAACAATTATACAATATTTATTTACCACTATTTACAAATAATAATTCAAGATTATGTACATTTCGGTGCTCAAGTTACACCTTAATAAATTCTATCTTTGTAAAGTCCTGGATTTTAAATTGAAATATCAACACATTTAATGCAGCAGGATAAATGGGCCCTAAACAATACCTTATTTATATTTTTTTCTAATTATTACACTCTGGAGTATGGTGAGCTCATGATAACCCAGTTTTTTTAATGCATGCTTTCTACCTTGCATACTCTTACTACAAACACAAAAAAAACCCATGTACTCTTAACAATAAAATTTAAATTCATGAGGAATGTTAATAAGCTTTACGTACACCTTTAGATTTATATTCAAATACCATAATAAAAGTTAGTTATACGTATTCTTTTCAATACGCAAAATAACAAAGAAAAATACCATCAAAGTTCACCTCACGCATCACAAATAATTTCCACAGTTTAAAAAAAAACAGCAAATTCTAATACGTTACCTGGAAACTTGAAGATTCCATCTCTGTTGACGATGTATTAAGTTTCTGAACCCCCGGCCTAGTGATTATGCGCTTCTTGCCGCCTCCAGCTATTTATAGAGGAACACCATCTAAGTTGTGCTGCATGCTACTCATTCAAGATCCATCTCATATCCAAATCCAAGTATAGTACACTTGTTATTATTGCATAATTTAATTTACCTTACGAGCTTGTTACAGTATACGTTGTACCTTAGTTAAATATAAATAAACTCGACACTATCCGCGTTCAAAGTATCAGGCCACAACAATC
The DNA here is from genome assembly GCA_036346225.1 of Platerodrilus igneus. NCBI lineage: Eukaryota > Metazoa > Arthropoda > Insecta > Coleoptera > Lycidae > Platerodrilus > Platerodrilus igneus. The sequence continues at coordinate 1,487,070 of JARFIW010000831.1, forward strand.
TAACACTGTACTATTTAATTTATAAATTTTAATGATTACAAGCTCGTTAGTAGATTTTTGGTACGTCGTAAGCGATGCAAATTAAAAAAGTCAAAGAGAAAGCTATCAATTTCACTAGCTTATTTATATTATAAGCCAGGCCCCTCTCGGCCACACTTTACCCGAAATCCTAATTGCAAACTAACTCTTTCTTGAAATTTTGTATAACCGTTTTCAAACTCCCCGAAATTTAGCTCGTCGATACGCTATTTTCCGAAAAACCCGCATTCATCTGTTCCGTGCTCGTCTGTTGTAAAACTAACTATTTAGACCAATGATACCTTTCAGTGACATCTTAAAACCCCCCCTGTATTAGCTCTATTCCCCTCTTATACATATTAGATGTTTCCTTCTAACCTTGTTTGAGTGGTAGAAAATCGATATTACTGTCCGCGTGCTATCTACTCCACGTGTAGTTGTATACGTGCTTTGCGGCTGTCGGTTGACCAATATACTTTGAAACTTGCTTGTTGTGCTCCAAAAATACATAGAAGTCAACCTTTCAAATCATGCAGGTGTTCAATTAACGAACGTTTTAAAATAACATTTCTAGGAGCTTGCGTTTCAAGGTATTTCCTATATTCGACGTGTGTTTGTTTGTTAGTAACGCGTTTCGCCTTGGAATTATCGATTTTTCATGCTTTGAGGCGTTTTCTGACGTTATAACCCTTTGAATTAAACTGAATTATATTAATTAATAATTTCTATTGGCTTACACAATTTATTTTCTTTACGAACCTACGCATTTTTAATCCCTAATTATCAAATTATGGTAATACTTGTTACTTTAAATTAAATGAATGAAATAACTTTAGCACGTAAATTATGGTTGTTTCCTCTATACTGGGTGTTTGAAATTGCATTGCTTATACCCAAATTTAACCCTTTAAATCCACTACAATATATATATATATATATATATATATATATATTAGTAATAAACTCTAAGAATGTACTAGATATATCTAAATAACCCCTAGACGATTCCTATTGTAATCTTAATAAAGTTTTTAAATGCAACCTCTTGTAAACTATTATTCAAGTCCATCTGTAACCCCAGAGGATGGCTATCAATTATCGTTTGTGTACAAATGCCCCGGTAACGTTTAGCTGTATTATTCTGATCTAGGGTAGACTAAGTGACGTCTCGTTACAGTAGGAAGTTTTCTGTTGCATAAGGGATTAACGGAAAAAATTCAGAAAAAGATGTACAATCCATTATCAAGATAGATCTAGATTAAAATATTATAAGCAGATTGGGACACAGGATATGGATTTTGATGAAATCCGTAGTTTAGCTCAGATTAATAACGTATGGAGGTATATCAGTCTAAGGATTGAAAACCCGCTGAGGAATTATATTTAAATTAAAAACTAATAGGGCGACTTCACTGAGATATATCAAAGTTGGAAATATAAGAGGGTTGCCTTTTTACTTATATTCACATAATTTACTTCTATATAACTTTCTAAGCTGTAATAAATTGATTTACGAAAACCTGCAAAAGTGGATACACAGATAATGATGGAGCGAATCCTATTAAAAACTTTTCCAAGAGAACATTTAAACCACAAGACAACCTCAAAATGTTTTAAAAAGTTATTTGGTATACAACATTCGCTATGGCTAATTGCATGGAAAGACAACTTTATTATCTTTACATTACATAACGAAATGCAGAGCTGGATAATTAAGATAGTATAATGCCATGTTGAAAAATAATACGACGGTTGCATGTCCAACATCACTTCACCTTCTAATAAATTTTGCTTGCATTTCCGAGCACTTTTTCTCTATACTTAGACGTTATTCTAATATATATTTGTCAGTGACAAAATTTGCAATATTAATCGACTACAAAGTTTAAGCAGCTGAACAAATTTGTTATACTCCAAGTTCTCATGCACTCCCTCGAAACCCGTTTAAAACTAATTTCCATGTCATGACCTTAAGCTAAGAATTCTTATTGTGGACCTGCTAGCAATATTGATTTCCAATTTATAAATAAGGCCCTGTTACGTCAAAGCATATTTCAGTCATCCGTACCTTGCTAAAAGGGATTGTCAGAGTCATCTGAGCTTCGAAAGTTATTACAGGATTTTCGTTGACGTGGATTTGAATTCAAGTAATCTGTGGCAAGTTTATCTTGTCCTGTACGTTTCTTATTTCTTGTCACATTTGATTATCCATAAGGTGTTTATACTTAAAGAAAGATACCTTAGTGTTTGTTGTAACAAGCTATGTATTAAGAAATAAATCTTCACTTAGCTTAGAAAATGCCGATTTACTGGATATAATAGTAATTTATGCCATTCGTTCACTGAAATTAGGCTATTTATAGAAATAAAATAATAATTTAGACTTCTATGCAAAACTTAAATGTCCATTTCAAACCGAGCTAGTAATTGAAAGATGGAAAATATAAGATCCTGGACAGGATTCGAACCTGTATTTTCGGCTTGTGCGAGCAATACGCTTACCAATTGTGCAATCCGAACAAGTGATTACAATCGGAAAGGTATACAAATATAGCAGCACGCAACCATACATCAGCCTAATTTTCAATTATGTTTGACATTTTTATCAATCATATCTGATAGTGTCAAGTGTTTGACTAATATCAGATATAGACAGGACACGATGCTTAAATTCAGATAATGAGATGATCTAATTAATAACTCAGATCTTTATGCAAAGTCTAAGGGATCAAATTTAATCGAGCTATTAATTGAAAGATGAAAAATATAGAATACAAGGCAGGATTCGAACCTGTCGCTTTCAAGTACTAGTTCAATTTGGAGGGCACGTGTAGCAAAGTTGTAATTTTAACACAAACACCTTAGTAGAAGAACGGCTTCACGTAGCTCATAGTTTGTGACTTCGTGTTGTTTTACCTTACATTGCAGGTTTTAGCAACTGTTGGCACTGAGGAGATCCGACTCAGCTGATTTTTTCCATAGCCAAAAATAATATTTATTACAAAAGTAAATTTAATGAGTACTAAATTAGTACAAAGTAAAAGGAATTACTGTTCTAAACGGAACTACACCTTGAAAAAGTTCTAGGATACTGGAACACATAGAATGGCTTACGTATTTCAGTGAGCTGAAGAACCAAACTATAAGTTTAATCAAATTAGTGGGATCTTTGGTGAGGAATCAGAATAAGACAGGTCTCTAAAGTACGAGAGCAGCTCTTTTGGTAGTTAGTGTGGTAGCGCATAGGGGTCGCTATGGTATTCTAAGACACACTATTGCGATGTGCAAGACAACAGGAAACCACTACATTGTATTCTAAATACACAGCGTACTAAAGCGTTTTAAAAAACGGTGTCATCCTCAGAAGGTAAAAGATTGCGGAATTAAAATAGTCGTCCATTCGGATCTCCGGGAGAAGACTACTTCGGGTCTGCATAATCGATAAAAAGAAAAGGAAAAGAGGGAACATCTTGCGGTTTGGGACATGGAATGCTAGAAGCATGAAGCTAGTAGGGAAGCTAGAAGTATAGATATAGATAGCTAGAGAGATAGATATAGATAGCTAGAGATATAGATATATAGATAGCTAGAGATATAGATATAGATATCGATACATTAGCATCAGGCGTAATAGGAATTAGCGAAGTTTGATGTCCAGAAGCGAGGGACTTTTGAAACAGAAACTTTAGGATAGTTCATATGAGATCAGAGAAAGGAAATTCGGACTCGGAGTTAGAAATGCGGAAAAAGATTGGACATTGTGTAGAAAACTACTTGCAAAAAGATGAAAGAGTACTATGTGGTTAACTTTGAATCTAAACCGTTAAATATCGTAATAATTCAAGCTAGTTACAGTGAGGAAGAAGTAGAAGCTGCCTACAATGATATCGAAAACAACCTAAGTTTAGTAAAATGTTATGAAAATTTAATAAATCTGGGAGATTTTAATGGAGTGGTTGATGGTAAGGAAGGAGCAGTAGTAGGTTCATTTGATTCAGGCACGAGAAATAACATGGGAAATAGACTGGTAGAATTTTACGACAAAAACAATTTATCCATCACACATACATTATTTTAACATAGCGCTAGAAGAAGATACATATGAAAGATGCTAGGAGACACAGAGAAATATCAAATAAATTACATTCTTGATAAAAGGCTGTGGAAGTTACCCAGAGGCAAATATAGATACTGGCCACAACATAGTGATTATGAAGGCCGCGATTAAATTATAAAATTAAAAAAAAAAAGGATCTAAAAAGGTTATTATTTTGAGAAACTATAAGATAATGATACCTACAACAGATTTGGAAAACACCCAACAATTGTTGATAGACATCAGGAAAGTTTCTAATATTAAAGAAGTAGAAGCAGAATGGAATAACTTTTAATCCAGCTTAGACATTGTGGCCAAAGATATTATGGGGTAAAAACAAAAATAAAATGAGGAACCGTAAGTGACAAAGGGTATTCTGAGTGTAATAGAAGAAGGGTGAAAATGCAAAAACAGATCAAATAAAGCTGGCAAACAGAGATACAAAGCCATAAGATGGGAAATAATTCGCAAATGTAGGAAAGTTATAGAACAACGGATTGAGAAAAAGTGCAAAGAAGTACAAATTAAGATGAAAATAGGATAGATGGATAAAGCATACTAACTAATTAGAATCAATTTTATGGATATAAAGCTATATAGTAAAAACATAAGCGATGTTGAAGGAAACATCATTGTAGAAAATGTAAAGAAAGTGGATAGATGCAGAGTACAAATAGGAAACGAGAACTTACAAGTGGTTAAGCCAAATTACGCAATATTGGAAAAGTGTAAAAATTATAAAACAAAGATTAGCATAAGGCCGTCCCGCATGTAACATGAAAAAGCTCTGTCTAAATACAGCAAACATAGAAACATGGAAAAGATCGCTAAAATCATATGTGCGGAGGACAGCACTTTACTGCTGTAAACCTTTGACAGTAGGAAAAGCAAACAGGAAAATAATACAAGCCTTTGAAATGCGGTGCTACAAACGTATGATAAAGATATCACGGACAGACAATGTTAACAATGTTAACTAAGAATGGTATATCGAAGAGGCAATGAATACCGTCAGATACAAAAGCATATTTAGAATTACTATGCAGGGGCAGACGATCATATTCTCAGATTTGCAGACAATGTATCGGTATTAGCATCTATCAAGGAAGATCTAGAAGCAGTTTTTAATGTAATGGAAACAGTACTAACAGAGAGATAGGCATGAACATCAACAAACATGGAAACAACGAAAAGTTTGCTGAACGCTTATGTTTAGATTACAGCACTGTACGGATGTAAAATGTGGACAGTAGAAGAAGCGAACAGGAAAACGATAGAAGTTCTTAAAATGCGGTGCTACAAACGCATGGTAAATATATCATGGACAGACAAAGATAAGAACAAAGAAGTATTAGAAAGGGCGCGAAAATAACAAAAAATAGAAGAGATTAGTATGGCAGGACACATACTAAGGCATGAAGGAATAGCGCGGGATATGTTAGAAGCAAAGAAAAAAAAAACTTAGGTAGAGATGGACATAGATTTAACAAACAGTGAAAGATGTAGTCTGTGAGCATTTTAAGGAAATGTATAGGTTTGGTCAGATTAAGAAAAAATGGAGATACGGATCCAGTCAGTTACAGTTCTGAAAATCTAATGACAATGAAGAACAATTAATGGCAATTGACTCAAAATAAGCATCCTGTCGACGCATTTCGCCCTAATTGGAGCTCATTAAGACAGGAGTTGCAAGATTGTGATTTTCAACAAACAACTTATGAGAAGTACAGCTTCATCTAATTCATAGTTTGCGTCTTCGTCTTGTTTGATCTGGCATCGTTTTAGCAATAGTCAGCTCGCAGGAGATCCGGTTCAACTGCTTTTCCCATAACGAAAATAATATTTATAAGAAAATAATTAATTCACCGAGTACTAAATTAATAAAAGTAAGAAGAACTTTTTTCACATATCAAACGCTTTTACGTTTGTTTCCCCATAGTCTCTGGAGGTGCCAAAGTGTAGAAAGACCTAGTTGCCCGTAAAAACTATATTTTAATGAATACTAAAAGAAAATAACAAATATGATGACGAATTAGAAATAAAAGCTTTTGCAATTTTCGGTACTTTAATGGAGCTTTAGTTTATTCTAATCAAAGCTGCTCGCGTGTTCCGATAGTTTTTGCACTAGCGTATGCCTTTTAATGCACTGTACTTGAATTAGTTAACATTTAGGAACATTCCTCGTGATGCTTCTTGCGTGAAAAGGATGTGCCCCCAGACGTTAAAGCTAAGCTCAATCTAATGCAGTCCCAATACACACGTCAAGGATCACTAGAATGTATTGAAGAAGGCTAGTCTTCTGTACGCAGATGCACCTTTTTGTTAAGAGGAATACTTTTGGGACCTAAGGCGTTAAGCACTTCTAAAACATACTGAAGTAAGAAATTAATGTTGTTCTATAATATCGGTGCCATGCTTGCTTGAATCAGTTGGAAGAGTGAAATTTTCTTGGGAAGTTGATGTGACCAACGAGTCGTTCTAAAGCGTCTCATGACGAACTCAGTTGGTGCAGTTGATAGTCGGGCGGTTGAATTGGGCGTAAGGTTAGGTTTGCCTACTGAAAAAGAAATGACATCGCATTCGTGTGAAACTTTTCAGAGTGTTGGAATTTTGCATTACTGATGGCCCCATTGCAGTTTTTCGTACTTCAGAAGTATCGGTAACTATAAGAAATGATTGGTAGAAAAGCAACGAAGCGGGCTAACTGGCGTATGATGACACCACCCGAAATTAGTCTATTTCTCACTATTTATGTATTACATCGGAATAACACTAGCTTGCTGACGTAGAAGTTGCATTTACATTTTTTTTCGGAAATTATTCTGAAGGCTCTCGAAGGACTCAATTCGAAAATGGCATCGAAGAAATGCTGACATGACTCTGCATGTTCGTACGTTAACAGATTTATTTATGTTCTAGAGTTGCCAATGCCAGCTGGTTTTAAAATTGTTCACTTGGATGCTGTGGTAACTTAATTATAGTCCCGACATAAAATAAGCCATTAAATCGATTCTTTTAAACAGCTAGTAAATGTGACTTATTCAATAGTTCTTTTGTAGTATAGCAACTAATTATGATAATATGTTTTTATTCTTGAATCGCATCTTTAAAAGACAATAGAAATATCCGCCGCCAGTAATTTATCGTCCATAGTTTATTACTATTTAAAATTCTTAGTCGCACCCTTAACAGTTAAGTCTGGCTATCTTTAACGAGCTTCGTTAATGTCTCCGCTACTAAAAAACAATGGCACACTAAAATATGGGTGGCATGTGTTGTCGGTCACACATATATTTTATTTAGGGGTAGTAAACATGCTTTATAGTTTGAATATTTTAAAGTTTTACCCTTATGCGCACCTTCGCATACATATTGTATAATTAAGTCATGCTTCAAAACTCGATTAAACGTCAACCATTCGGAAAGTCTACTTACGACGATCTGTTAATTATCCCCCAAAAGCAGAATAACGTCCATAATCCTATAAATTAAGGAGTTAGTGTCCATTAACACCTCTTTTGTGGTGTCATTCTATAGCCCTTAATACAACGGAATTTTCTCGTTTAGTGTGTTCTATTTGAACTAAACGCGATTGTGAATATTTAAGAATTGTATTATTATTTTATAACTTTAAAACTCTTAAAATCCATGAGACTTTGCACGTACTGTAAACAGGACAAACAATAGCTTATCCACCATATACTTTTGAACGAATTTGTTACATTTAAATTGGGGAAACTGTTGTTCTTAGATTTTTGTTTGGTATTCCACGTCGTATTTTCATAGAACTTTATAGAAAAGTAGGAACTCAATGATAAGCCTTATTGTTTGGAGCAGCGAAATTTCTAAAGAAGAACCTGGCAGAATACGGTTTACCTACATAGAAAAGAATGAGAATTCGAGGATTTTAATGAACGTAGAATTCAACAATTACCATTTTGACACTTATTTAGGGCTTCGAAATATCATATGGCTTCTGTGAATTTCTAAAGAACAAGTTTTGGAAATTCGAGCCAGATGATACAACTTATGCCGCATTTCCTCTATATTTACAAGCAATTTGTTTATAGCGAATACTACGATTTAATGATTACTGCTAGAACCAGCACCCCTATAGGACTCAAAGGGGTGTCTAGTTTTAAATCTATAGTCTAGAGACCATTTTGACTATTTTGTTACTTGATCCTGACTAGGAGCACTTAAGTATCGCTGACAGTAAGATTGGATCGACTGAAGCTTCTTAATAATCAGTAATGGTTATTTTTAATGTAACATCAGATTGAAGTTTAAGCCATACCAAGGAAAGAGAGCATTTTAAGTCTTGAACAGAGCAAAAAGTAAAATCAAGGCAAAAACTTTTAGAGTAGCAAAAACTGAAAATGGACAGGAGGCGAAAAGATCCTTTTCAATTGATTTAATCTCGACTTCGATGTGAAACAACCAAAAAAAGAAGCCATTTTTAAACGTTTTTGAAAGTACAGTTTCTTACATGGATAATGAAACGCATATTAAAATAAACAGAACACCTACAGTTATCCTCTCACATCCAACGTAAAAAATTCCCAACTATGGTTGGCAGTCCAAAAAAGTAACACTGAACCGCCAGCGTAATATTCTATATTTTATTTAAGGTTCTCAAAGGAGGCACACAATGCTAAACATTTTATAAATATATTTCTTTGTTTTGTAATGGATGAATTCTTGACAAAATTGAAGATTATATCAATAGCAATAGTACACTTAGCACGTCAAATTCTCAAAATAAAGAACTTTCTAAATCTAATATAAATAAACAATTAAAAATTATCGTTATTTAATAATATCCTCTGCAAGTTTAAAAAGCTAATTTGGAAGACGTGAGAAATGGTCCCGCATATACTACAATGTGGCACAACTCAAACTGTATATAACAAAAACCCTTTAACCACACACCATTTTAAACTAAATATATTTTTTGAACAACTAAGTGATGCTCATTAGTGGCAATACTTTAAGAAACGCTTAAGGTAGTTTAAGAACCGTTCTAAGAATATTCTTATCACACGTAGGGTAGAGTGACCTTTTCCAACATACAATTAACTACTATAACTTTGAGCAGCTGAGGATATATATTCTCCACACCGTGTACGCTTGTGATCTTCATAGCATAAAATTGACTTTGTAGTATGGAATTCAATAGCTAACGCGGTTAGAATATTCTCAAGTGTTCAAAGCAACATTAGTTTGTATGTTGAAAAGGTTCCTTCAGCATACGTTGTGAGCAAGATATTTTCGAAGGGCGAACTGAGCAACCTTGAGTATTTATTACAGTAGTTTTACTATTGACAATAATGTGTTAGTAGTCGAAATTTGAATCTAGTTTAATATAGTGCGCGAGTTACATATCCCTCAAATTAGGAAATGTGAATACATTGTATTCCAGACACAACGTGATACTGCTGGTGCAGGTCACAATAGATTATAAGAAACTTATTGTTAGAATTAAGATAATTAAAATGTAATACTTTGTAATGAATAAAAAAATAGTAGACATGAGCTCTGCAGTTTCCACAAGCAATGTGAGGTGCAAGGACAGCATAAACACCTTCGAGAGCCCAAGATGGCCAGTCAGTCTAGAGCTTCACAACTTTAACATTGTTGGTATTCAGCTACTCACCGTAATTTGAATATATTTAATTAGTGAAAATCAACTTCGAATTTTTTCGATCTCATACGTTACTGCATACAACGAACTTGTAATCAAAATTAATATTATAATTCAGTATAAAATTAATTTGATAGAAGAGTTTCTTGAAGAAGCTTTTTTAAAAAACCGCTCCAAGACGCCCTAAACCTATCTGGTGCAGTCCTTAATATTCCAGAAGGGTACTAACAGAATCCAAAATTGAGGAAACTGGTGGTCTTGAATCTCTATTCTTAATCTGGAACAAAAAACCAACTGGGCGAAGTACAAGAGTACACGAAATCCAGAAACAAAGAGGAAAAGAAATAATGGAACTGGCAAACAAACTTTTGTAGGTACCAAAGTTCATTTTTCTAACCATCATCAACTGAATATTGATATTTGCTAGTAAGAAACAAAAAGAAATTTTTATGTACAATTTATTATCGCAATTTCTTATTTTTATCATTTCTTAAAAGAATTTACTTAGAAAACTTATTTTAACAAGAGAATTATAAAGACGCATTTATACGCACAAGTACTTACAATTTATTACGACCAAATGAAACGATTTATTTAGCAAGTTTGAAGCTTTAATATATAAATAGAACGCAATTATTTGTACCATTTTTTTTACAGTGATTATTACTGAAACGGTTTATTCAAACTTGATTCTCATTACATTTTCTATAATTAAACACTTTCAAGGCAACAAATTAACAAAGGTGTATAATTATAAAAAAGCATTCGAAGTACTTTATTATTGCAACACTTAATTACTCAGCACAAGTCTGAACAGAAGCGTATAATTATAACGCAGTTCTTTGAGAAACTATTCAGAAAACCTGAACTTCAATTCGCACCAATTGTAACCTCTGCAAAGTTATAAATATACCCTTAGCACGGCAGTAATTGAAGAGACAATCACCAAGCAAAATTCTTCAATTTAATTATAGCACTGTATAATTACATACAAAATATACGTAATGTGATTCTTTAAATAACTATATACAAACTAAACTGAAAAGTAACTCTCAGTTTATATAAAAACCATACAAATTAGAACTGAAAGCAACCATTAAATTATAGCAACCATGAACTCCGATATGAAACTTTACCTTGAGGGCATTCCCTTACACGACGGGAATCAAACACTATAGGTATCTTCATCACCGCTTGCGAAATATTTTTGAATTTTTTTTATAAACCTGGCGACAGCGAACGCAATGTTTTACTTTTACGCCTGATAATAAGTAAACTGACCGGAAGAGCATTAACACTAATTGCCAGCCGCGATGATTTGATCGAGTGGGACAATTTTAAACGCATATTGATTGCATATTTCGGCGACCAAAGAAATATCAAATGTCTGGCCCGCGATTTAATAAACCTACAAATGGAAAATAACCAATCACCCTACCAATTCGGTATGAAATGTCAAGACGTACGAAGTTTAATTTTGACAAAGCTTAAAATTGAAAAACGAAATTATTCAAATATACCAAGACCCAACAGTAACGAAGAAATTCGCAAATTTACCAGAACCACAGTTCAAGATTACACAATCCGAAGACGACGAATTCAGCAAAAACCAATGTAACTAGAGCACCTAGACCTAAACGATTTTAACCAAGCCGTAAAGTTAATAAACAATTACAAAAACACTTAAGTGAATTAAAATTGCCAAAAGTACATTATGACAATATAAGTGTTTGGACAATTTTGTTAATTATTGTAATCATTTTATTAACTATGTATTTATTGTACAAAAAGTATTTTAGATATAGAAACAAAGAAGCGAAATTTAGTCATAGGAACAAAGAAATAAAGGTAAACAAAGAAATAATAAATGTACCCTTATGGACAATGAAATATTAAAAATTAAGCAAAACCCTTAATTTTCATCTACGTTGGGAGGAGTTACATATCGAAATTTGAATCTAGTTTAAGTTTCTTTCAAATCTTCCTAATTCATTATCCATTTCATATTTAATAAACTCGCGCTGGTGCTCATATCCGTTAATCCGTAGAATTTTCCTTGGTTCGTCCGTACTCAAAAATCCTGATTTCGCATCGAAGGTCTTGCCTGACTCATTATCCCTGTATCTGTGCAATTCGTATTTCTTATTTCCATACTATTAATATTTCTAGCTTGCGTCCGTCGATCATCATTTTCCTGTCTATTTATTCCTCTATTATTATAATTTCCCTCATGATTCGTTCTCTCCATTCGTTGCATTGGTATCTGACCATTATTCATGTTTTGCCTAAAATCATTATTAAAGTTTCCATAGTTCCCCCTATTAAAATTTCTTCCACGATCATAATTATAATTGTTCCTTCGATAACTATTCCGAGTCTCCGTATTCCTTATAAAATTCGTGCGTCGATCCCTAACATTATTTTCAATTTCATAATCATTTTCCAAATCATCATATCTCTGCAAATAATCAATAAACGTATCTCTATCCACTATATTTTGCGTCGTTATGTATCGCTTTACTTCAGCGTTAAAATGACTTGCTAAATACTTTATAATAATTTTATCTTCTAAAGGAGGATCCAATTGCTTCGCTACAGTAAATTTCTCAATCGCATATGATTCTCGCGTTATCCCTTTCGCCGAATCGTATCTTCCAATAATTAAGTTACTTCGAATTCGATTTTGCTGATTGTCATTCCAGAATTGACGTAAAAATTTGCTTTCAAACTGTTCAAACGTTTCTATTTCACTCTCAACTAAATTGTATCATCTTTCAGCATTCCCTCTTAATATTGCCCTAATTAAATTTAATTTCAATAATTCATCTGTAGATCCCTGTGTCAACATTTAAAAATTTTTCAGAAATATCATAGGATTTAATTTTCCGTCCCCGTAAAATTTCGTAAACTGTTCAATTGAAAGATTCGTTTGAATTAACCTATTTGATTCTCTATTAAAATTTATTGGATTACCTTTTAAATTATTTATTTCTTGATTTATTGTTCTGAATTCCGTTTCGCAATTTTCTTCCATTTCTCCTAATTTAATATTTAAATTCGTGATTTTATTGTTGGACTCGGTTTCGTACTCTTCTCGTTTTGTTTTGATTAAAGAAATATGATCCCATAAACCGTCTATTTCCTCAGAAACTCTCCCAATTTTTACATTCAACTGTGCTTTAATCTCCGCGATAGTGTGGTTCGTCTCTTGCAACCCATTACTAAGAATCTTAATTTCACTCTCCAATTTCTCGCTGTATTCCTTCATTTTTGTTTTAACTGTATTTATGGCTTGTTCACTCTTATCCATTTTATCATTTAATGCCATTAAGATATCCAACATTTTGGTTTCTTGTGAAACTCGCCTTTCTTCACTGGAACTGGTTTCCTGAATTATCACGCTCTCTTGGGATCCTATCTCCACTCCTTGTTGCCTTAACGCTTCCCATATTCTCTTGTCCATTATTATATTTTTACTCTAAACTTTTAAATACTAAATAAATCTACCTAACTTTAAATATTGTACAAATTTCTCTATTTTCCTTTAATTGAAACTTTTCAAATCCCCGGTTTAGTTTAATTAATTTATCTGCACTCTCGCAATCGTATTTTAAAATTTATTTTAATTTAATTCGCGCCTCCTAATCTCAGGTTATTTTATTGTGGTTTAATTCATGCCCCAACTTGGGTAGCCATATTTATTTGCTATGGTATTAGCGGATTATCGAGCCTCTACGTTGAGCTGTTATTATTTATTTTGCTATGAATTCTAAATTATTGGACCACCATTTTAATATTCACGATTAAGTGTAATTATCTCCTCCTCCAGCTGTTTCTTAATATTACTATCAACTGGACTTTATCTTTAAACAACTCTATCTTCCAATGGCAAAATTCGATACGTTACCGCCTTGCGGGTTATCACTTTCCTATTCAACTTGTGGCTCCGCGTTTTGTACTATTTAAATCTTATGACCTCGGCTAGCATTTATTTGCAATTATAAAATTCAGTAAATTTAGATTCTATATAATGAAACCAATATGTTATGTACAGCTTTTGAAATTATTTGTAATACATTTCTTCTAAATTTCATTTATTAACAACCATCTAGTATGTACAAAAAAAACCCAAAGTCACCAAAGAAAATTTATTACTTTTACCAACAAAGTGTAGAATATTCTAAACCTGTTTTCTTATTACTCATTCAATGCGTATGCAACCTCATTTGTTGACTTCTTCACAAGCATATCATATTTAGCAAATTCAATATTAAAAATAAAATAAAAATTCATATAGAAAAACAAATGTCTTATAACTAAAAATCTGACCTGGTTTTATCTTTTTCACATCGACGCTTCCAATAAAAATGATCTTCCCCAATTCTGGATTCCATTCAAATTATTACACTATGGATCACCACCATTAAATTATATCCCCAATTTATTTCAATTCTTCAAACTTATCATTCTTGCCCCAGACTTAAAATTGTAGTTTGTTTCATCCCTGTACTTCAAGATTGTATTATTCTTCTTTTCCCCTTGACATTTAAATTGCATTACTGTATTTCTTTTTTAACATCAGAATCCTAGTCTATTTCCCTCAGACCTCGAAACCCTATTATTTTTATGTCTTAGTTTACAATAAATTCTTTAAAAACGTACTTACGTTTAAACGGTAATTGTAATCTTTATACTCGCACTCATTTTATTTTTCACTTTTATACTTATTACGTAATACTTTGTCTAATGGCAATGCACTTCGGCCTTCATTGAGTTCAAAACTGACTTTCTTATCAAGGTGCTTGCTAATATAACCTCGAATTCCACTCCATCCGTGGGTTTGGTCTAGAACTCGTCGCTTGTCTCTGACCAATCAAATAATTGCTTTTAGAGCAGTTTCTGATGCAATGCTCCACGCTTTCCCATAATCATAACCTGCCCGCAGCTGTGTCTCATTATCAACATGCTGATTTTTAACTTCTGAATAAACCACTCATAGTTTTAAAACTATTTATACGTTTCGATCCATCTAGATCGTGTCAAAATAAATATTCAAAGTTATCCATAAATCAGTAATGGTATTGGTAACTTATTGCTTTTGATAAAAAAATTTTACGTAGTTATTGGCAACTGTAATCTGCACCCATCTCATCACAAATTCGTCGGCCTACAGACAGCAGCCAGAATAAATGTGTTGTAAGGACAACGTAAAGCTTCTGTATTAAGGCCAAGTATATTGATTCAAAGAACCTAAGAATGTATGTTAGAATCCAGACTAAGGATGTGTGGTGAGATATCCCAAAAATGTGACTAAATATCCTAGGAATATGGGTTACAATCCAGGCTGAAAACATTAAAATGTCTATTAAGAAACCTCGCTCTTCAAATGCTTACCAGTCATATAAAAAGAAGGCAAGTCTTCACCATAAACATTCTGCAACTGCCCGGTTGGATTTATAATATTTATCTGAAGAGAAACTACGTAAGCTAACACTCGAAATATAGTGAACTCATTTAACGAACGTATTCTGAAGTAGTTTTCTGAGGAGTATTTTACAGAAAACCCATTATAGAATGGCAACAGTTTTTGAGCGGATTTCTAGCATTCAACAATAATATAGACACTTTGTCTGATTACAATTAAACTATGTTACTTAATTATAATAAATATTGGGTACTAACTAAACGTAGGCAGCTTGTATAATTGAGCGATTTTCCAAACGTGAAAGTAAACATTTATTAAACCAGTGTAATGGAACATTAAATGTACAATATTGTTAACTGATTTACGCACGATTTTTGCAGCTATAAAATAATTAAGAATGTATTGATTATTGTGATTTATAATATTTATTTAGAATATTTAAATGAAATATACTGATTTTGTAATATATTTAACGAAAATCCATTTTTTAAAAATAATTAGAAGCATTAATAATCTTAATCAAACGGTACGTAGTTATGATACATTGTAAGAAACACAATGAAGTTGGTAAACACCAATTCAGGTTAAAGCGACTAATATAACATAAAGTATGGAAATAATAGAAAGAATATATTAAGTTGTTATTTTTCAGATGTTAATTTTAGAATCCTAATTAACATCGAATAATA
The DNA here is from genome assembly GCA_036346225.1 of Platerodrilus igneus. Taxonomy (NCBI): domain Eukaryota; kingdom Metazoa; phylum Arthropoda; class Insecta; order Coleoptera; family Lycidae; genus Platerodrilus; species Platerodrilus igneus. Next base: position 1,502,942 of record JARFIW010000831.1, read on the forward strand.
AGTGAAGCTTCAGTATCAGATTTGATTCATTTCTGTATACGAGTCAGTCTTTGCTCTTAATTTAGAATCGGATTTACTCTTTGTTGAATACAAGTAAGCTTTGTCAAGACCTCAAGTCGATTAATTTTTATTGAATTTAACAATACAAAATTAGTTAACTTTTATTTAAAATAATATCAAAGTAAACTAAATAAATAAAGAATTGACTTAAATTAGTAACCTTAGAAGTTAAAATAAATTTATTAACGTCTTAATTTCGTGAAATAACTAATTTTAGTTATTCATTTCCACGAATAAAGTCCTATATTCGCTAGATTAAAGCTCGGACAAATATGTTTTTCTATACTAGAGATGCTGCACATTTCTTGCTCAATCTAATCAAATATTGAAACGAAGCATATCCTGAAAAATAATTTTGTCTGGAGATGAGTAGTTCAAGTACAGTGAACGAAAATTAATTTGTTGGTTACTTTACAAAGAAATAAGCCAATAATCGGTTGCGTTGTGGTTGCAGCTCATCAGACTGACGCATTTCTGTTTGCAAAACAACTAGAACAGATCTTGAATTATACGGGAATCATAGCGTATAAATATATACAAAACATTTCCCATACGCCCTCTATACTCGAATATAAGCAACTAACTATAGGAAACCTTTTCAAATCTCCGATATTTTAGTGTAGATAGCATTGTTGAGACAAAAATTTAATAATATTTTGAACTATTGTAGAGACTATAACCTTTCTTAACGGGAAAAATAATGGAAATTTAGTGAAAGTGTCAACTAGTGTTGGAATACAAGTGTGTCCTTTAGTAGTCTTACTATCATCTGCCAGGGTTTTGGTACTATGGGGTGTTGCGATATTTTGTCTGTTGGAATTTTTGTTAAGGTATATGGGCAATACAGGTTTTACATTGATTTACGTACTTAGCAACATCAGCACGTAATTTGGGCAAGAAATATTTTTGCGAAATGCGTTCATATGCTTTAAAAATACCTACATGACTGGCTGTGACTTTATGAATTTGTTTTAAAATTTCTCTGCGTTGTAATTTTGGAACTACTTGCGTCCAGTTTTCTATTTCTTCGTTTTTTTTTTTGGAATTTGGGTGCTACATGTTTATACAATTTTTCATTCATTACTTTCCAGCGGTTAAATTTATTCGGATATTTTGAACATCTAATTATTTCTTCGCACCACTTATTATGTTTGTAATTTATATCTAATGTTGGTTCATTATTTGGTTGATCCTGCGGATCCAAAACATTTTCTTTATCCGTTTTTGAATTTTCTGAGGTTGTAGAGCGCGCATCCCTACTCGAATTATATAGTACCCAGCCCTGGCTAAACACGGTGAAGGTGGCAGTGAGACGCGTACGTAACAGGAGGCGAGTCGCAAAGGGAATAGTAAACAGGAAGATAAAAGGTGTCGTACGTGAACTTAACCTTGTCTAGAAATTAGTGTTATTAAAAGTAGGATTAATGAAAGTATACATATCATTAATCGTCGCTTGGTATAATAACAGTAATCAATCATTTATCGGTAAAGTTACTGTCGGTTAAAGTTGGTTGGGGTGCAAATACGAAATATTGAGAGGCACGGTCACCCAGTGTGTGTACAAAGTGGTTTTGTTTACGAAAAAGGCGAGTGTGCGGCTGCATAAAGTAGCGGTCCACCTGATTATTTAAAAGTGTTTTATGCTCATAACCTATGTTTTTGAGTGGAGAGTTGTACTGCAATTGCTTCGTGATAGTTGTATCAGGAATCCACGAATGTTGCGCCCGAAGACAAAGCAAGAAAGAAGGTTTATTATCCGTGCAATACAGGGCTGAAGAAATAAGATAAACGGTAGTTTAATTACTAGTATTTTTATGATGTAGGGTATTCATTAGTAGTACTTTCAACTTAAGGTAATATAATCAGAGTAATTCATTGTTTTTGCGTATGTCTTTTGTTATTGGTTTTTGATGATTAGATAGTAGGTAGGGTTATTAGGAGTAAATATTATGTAAAAAAGAAAAGAAAAAAACGTGTACTGAGAGTTGTATTTAGTCGATTATACTTAATTTCTTTGTGTCTGAGTTGCTTTATTTTATTACAGTGTACGATTAAGAATAATTTTCCATGGACCACCGCCCACTGTAGCTTGTACAACGGGTAAATTACAAATGGCGCCCAACCAGTAGCAGGCTTATAAACAATTGTTTACACTATCTGTTTTTGCGATTACTAAAATCCTAGTAAAATAATTTAAAGAAAAAGAAGAAAAATGGTGAGTGGAGCGAAAAGGAAGAATGTAAAAAACGGGGAGGATAGTGAGACTAGGATATCTAATTTAGAGAAAAATTTAGATCGGTTGACGTTAGGGATTATGGCAATGTAAGAGTCACAACTTGTTAAATACTTGTAAAAAGGGATGTAATGAACCCGTGAATGAGGGCAACGGCGAGTAGAACGCAGCTAGTTTAAAAACTATTTCTATAGTAACATATACTAGAGATTTTGACCATAGTTGTTTTGCGGTTTGAAAAGATTTAGGAGATAACTCGTTAGTGTTTAGTCCAAAGGCTTTTTAAAAAAATTAAAGACATTAATAGATGACGCGGAAATTCCTCGTGAGAGTAGTGGTTAACTGTCTTCGTGGTAGTGCCGTAAATTGGGTAAATTGGGTCTTAAAGGAATCATCATTTGATAACTTCAAAACCTTGGAAAAATCTTTTAGGCAGCGGTAATGGAATATGGAGCATGGAACGAAATTTAGCAAACGAAACCACGTATCTGAGTGATCTAATACCGGATATAGAAGTTATGGAAATGCTTGGTACGCATTTTCCACCAGATATCAGGAGAGGGATTTTAAATTCTGGGTATACAAAAATGGAAGACGTTGCATCGTTTTTACAGAAAGTCCACAAAAACTTATGATTCGGAACCGAGAAATAAAATGTTCCAACCACGTAAATACCTCGGACAAATAGTTCAAATAACGAAAGAGGTAGGGGTAGCATGGGGTAACGAATGACCCAAGATCGACGAGAAAATTCTAAGAAAAATTCGCATAACACGACCGTATCTTCTACATTATATGTGATTTCCAATGCTCCACCCGAAGGTACTACATTGGCCAGGAAGCGACTGCTTTTTACCTGGAAAATTTTGAATTTTGCCGAATTCTTGATGTTCCAAGCAAGGTAGGGATCTTTAACGTGCGTGACAATACACACACAGGACCTCCTTTTACCTCTCATCCGAACGAGGGCGTATTTTTGTGAAAAATGCTCGCCTAACATTTTTTAAGCGGACCGCGCCGGGATTCGAACCCGGGACCTTGGGCGTAGTAGTCGCACGCATACCAACTACGCCACGGGGTCCCCGTATCGTCTACCGACGGTAAGGTTTCTAAGATTTTTAACAGCGATCCGATTGAGGATTTATTATCAGAAGGGGGGAGAGGAATGAGGTTTGTCATGGGGTTTTGCAGGATGCTAAAGCCGAGATAAAGTTTGCGAGTCAACAAATACTCTTTGAGGGCGGGATGGGGGTAGTATAAAATTTAATGAAACTGCTGCTGAAAGCTGTCCTCGTTTAAATGAGGTTGCCACCGAAATCAAACAAATTAAGAGGAAAGTGGTAAAGATAGAACGAATTGCAAATATATATACAAGAAAAGAAAGGAAAGATGTGGCATCTCTAACGGAGATGTTTGATGAATAGCAGAGATAAAGACCTTTATATAGAGTGTACATGATGAATGATGAGTGATTATGTATTTCCGATCAAGCCTGGCAAAAGTTTTGTATTCTTGTGCTTCCTTCGGTTTAAGCACGTCCGTACGAAGTTTCATTAGGTGCTTAGAGTCAGCTAAACATATTACTAGAACCATTACTAAAGAAATAAAAATGAAATACAATGACAAGTTGCTAACTTATTGAAGTTTTTCCTGGGTTTTCTTTGATATTAAATAAAATAATACATAATATTTTATTTATCCATAATAACTAATTTACATAACAATAAATAAATAAAACATTATCGGAAATTCATAATGTGGATCTTGGTACACAGTTGTACCCTTCACTGAATCCGGTAAAAATGATGAAATTGAAATCTCAATTGTAATAATGAAACATTAAAAAATTTTTCCAAATTATGAATTATATAAATCACCAAAAAATAATCAGCTATTTCATTACGTATTGGTCATAGAAATCGATCCCAGGTAACACAAATTGAAGGAATCATTCTTTAAATTTAAAAATTATTGATTAGTGTACTCAAACCAAATATTTCAAATTAATAAAAAAGTAACCTCAATTTATGCAAAACTCAAACTTGAGTTTTATTGTTTTAAAGATCCTGGTATGATCGAACAAATTAATAGATTTTAAAATAATGGTTTCATTCCAACGAAGATTAAAAAGAATGCTAAACAAACCACAACAAACATACAGGGAGTATTTATGCTGTATTTTGATAGATTACTTGCTTTTCTATAAACAACTGATGCAACCCGACTTTAAATTTCCATGTTTACATGCGATTCACGCAATTTTTAATCATTTCTCTTATCAAAATGGTTAGATCTTTGTACGCATTTATATTAACTACCTGAAACTCTATTTCTATATCCGTATTAATTTAATTGTCTGGAACTCTTCTTCTTAATGCGTGTCTAATTACACTTTATCATTCATTTCCCAATATACGCGTGTTTCCACTGAAAAATATCCTTATTTGTTTTACCTAAATTAACTAAACTTTATCTACAGGGTATTTAATGTTTACTATCTACTTAATACATGTACTTCTCATTCCTACGCCAACTATGCGTCTTCCTGTGTTTACCTGCGTCGCCCAAAACTATTTCTACTTTATGTACAGGGTGTTGACTACTTACTATCTACAAACTATGTCTATTTCTTAATTATTTCCTTAAATAAGTGTGGTTTTCTGCTGCCTATTCTAATTACTCCTTCCCGAACGACCTTTACTATAACGTGCACCCTTAAGCAACCCCTTATCACAGCAATATATATATATATATATATATATATATATACAAGCGAAAAAAGGAGAGATGTGGCATCTCTAGGGGAGGTGTTTGATGAATCGCAAAGATGACTTATTTGGTGTACATGATGAATATGAGTCATTTGTTTTTCGACCAGCCTGACTTGACAAACATTTATCAACACCCTATGAAATCCGAAACGACTCGCCTTATTTTCAGAAATCCTACCCCATTCCCCCATGCTTATAAGAATGTGGTAAAGAAGCAGATTCACGAATTGTTAAAGTGGGGCATAATTAGGCTTAAGAGAACGGAATATATTAACTCACTTGTAGTGGTGATTAAAAAAAATTGTTCAGTGCGGATATGTTTAGACGCCCGTTTTTTGAATAGTAGAATGATGAAGGACCATGTGATGCCACCGTACCCGAAGGTCAGTGTCTCAGCACGATTAGCTTGACTAGCAGCTATGTCAAGTGCCCATTGAAAAAATGATCAAAAATATACTGATTTTAATTTTGAAGGCAAAAATTTTGTATTCTGTGTGCTTCCCTTCGGTTTAAGCACGTCCGTAGGAAGTTTCATTAGGTACTTAGAGTCAACCTTAGAGTCAGAAGTGGAACCGTTTGCGTGTTCATACGCAGACGATATTTTGATAAATGCTAGAAGTCCCACAGAACATGTGGAGCATTTTTAAAGCGAGGTTTACAATTAAGCTCCAGTGTATGTTTTGTCAAAGAGCATGTATCGTTTTTGGAGCACATTCTAACGTCCAAGAAAATAATCATCGACCCCAAGCGAATTGGAGCTACTACCAAGTTACCCAGGTCACGTAATGTAAAAAATTTATGGCATTTCTCGGTCTATGCAATTATGAACGCCGGTTTGTGCAAAACTTTTCAGGTCTACTCCTTTATTGAGGTTGTTAAAAAAAAGGCACTCATTAGGAATGGACGAAAGTGGAACAAAGTAGTTTTGAAATGATTAAAGCACAATATTTGGAAGTATGCTTTTTTGTACCACCCACGAGTGGGTGAACGTTATTTTGTACAGATAGATTCGTCGGGGTATGCTTTAGGCGCCATTCTGTTTCAAATTAATGGCACAATGGGGGGAAAAGAAAATTATAGCTTTTATTAGGCGCTCTTTAAGCGGAAGGCAATTGCGTTATTGTACGTCGGGAAAAAAGGCGTTATCAGTTACATGCGTCAATAGCGACTATTTGTTTTGGGCAACGCCCTAACGATCGTTACTGACCACAAGCCACTATCATTTCTTCTGAGGTGTAGACTACTTAATAGTACACTTACATGGACTCTATTAATATTAATACAGAAATAGTGTTTTGATAATAATATATGTGCGGGGATCGAAAAATGTGGCAACCGACTGTTTGTCGCGTTATCCTACTGGCATGCCCAGGAAGGCGGATCAACCAGCAAAACTAAATGAGGTTGAATTGAACGAGATAGTGAAAGGTTCGGCCTTTCGTAAGGTAAAAGATAAAATGGACACGTTGAGTAGTGACCAAAGAGCAGACTCAGTTCTGGGTTCTATTATCGTTGAATTAGAAAAGGGAACTTGCTCTCAAAAATTACAATAATGGTATCTCAGGTACCAGGGAATACTTTTTCGGGTTAGCTCGGTAAGCGATCCCCGTCCAAAGGCTTGTGTACCTAAAGGTCATATTCTTGATATAGTGCTAGCGGAGCACGAGAAACGGGGTCATTTTGGTTCCAAAAATGTTACTTAGCTCTAAAACAAGATTTTTATTGGCCCAAAATGAGGGCAAGGATTAGGAAGGTGATAGCTGGATGTCAATTTCAGCAGTTTAAGGTTGCTGTGAAATGCCGTGGCTCAGTGCGAAGCATTATTCCAGCCGGGCCTGCGCAGTTAATTTGTATTGATCTAATAGGTCAGTTACCTAGATCAGTTTTGGGGCGACTCAGTTACTTCGAAGTTAGTGAGATTATTTCCGTTAAAAAGAGCTACGACGGTTGCAATTATAAATAGGTTGCGAGAATATTTTTGGAATATCGGAAAGCCCATAGTTGTGCTAACCGATAACGGGACACAGTTTTCGGTAAAATGGAAGAAGTTTTTAGAGGGGGAAGGAATAAAAGCGAATCTCACATCTTATTATTACCCGCATGGTAATATTACGGGACGTCTAAACCGGGAAGTTGGTAGATTATTAAGGGCCCTGTGTTACGAACGTCACACTAAATGGGCGTGTGTATTGAATATAACATAAACTTTTTTAAACAAAGTCATACACTAAAGAACTGGTTTTACACCAAACGAGGTACATTTTGGGAAGTTCAGGGAGCAAACTTTGTTGACTAAGATTTGCATACCCGAAACGGTGAGACGATTGAAAGATAAAAATACAATCGTAGCTCTGGCACATGATCGTTTAGTGAATAAATTCCAGCGTCGTCCGTCGACATAATGAGTTGCACGAGGTTACAAATTTTGAAGTGGGAGGAGTAGGTCTACCGTCGCATTCATCATTCGTCTTTTGCGGAGGATGTGACCATTAAAAAGCTTTTCCTATTATTTGATGGCCCCTTTTTAGTAAAATCAAAATGCGGGCCCAATGTTTATGTTTTGGAAGATGCCAATCACAAGGAAATTGGCAAATATAACATTACTCATTTAAAAAAGTGTTGGTCCCCATGCACCGAGGTCTAAACTTCTCTTTATAGGTCTGCTTTCATTTAAATAGGTATTAAGTTAGATTAAGGTATTAAAGTATCTTTGAATCTTTAAATCCACTTTGTGGGGAGGGGGGTGGATGTAGAGCGCACATCCCTACTCAAATTATATAGTACCTAGCCCTGGCTAAACACGGTGCAGGTGGCAATGAGACGCGTAAGCAAGAGAAGCCGAATCGCAAAGGGGACACTACACACGAAGGTATAAGGTGTCGTGCATGAACTTAATCTTGTCTAGAAATTAGTGTTATTAAAAGTAGGTTTAATGAAAGTATACATTTCATTAATCGTCGCTTGGTATATAACGTAATAGATCATTTATTGGAAAAGTTACTGTCAGTTAAAATTGGTGGGGTGCAAATACAGAATATTAAGAGGCGAGTTCACCGATGTGTGTACAAAGTGGTTTTGTTTACGAAAAAGGCGAACTTGCGGCTGCATAAAGTAGCGGTCCGCTTGATTATTAAAAAAATTCTTTGCTCTTAACGTGTGTTTTTGAGTGGAGTATTGTAGTGCAATCGCTTCGTAATAATTGTATCGGGAAACCACTAATGTTGGACCCGAAGACAAAGCAAGAAAGAAGGTTTATTATCCGTGCAATACATGACTGTAGAAATAAGATAAGTGGTAGTCTAATTACTAGTATCTTTATGGTGTAGGGTATTAATTAGTAGGACTTTGAACTTAAGGGAATATAATCAGAATAATTCATCATTTTTGCGTATTCCTTTTGTTATAGGTTTTTGATGATTAGATAGTAGGTAGGGCTATTAGGAGTAAATATGTAAAAAAGAAAAGAAAAGAAAAAACGTGTACTGAGAGTTGTATTTAGTTGAGTCTACGTAACTTTGTTGTATCTGAGTTGCTTTATTTTATTTCAGTATTCGATTAAGAATAAGTTTCCAAGGACCATCGCCCACTGTAGTTGGTACAACGGGTAAATTATAAGGTTACGTTGTAACGTTTTACATATAGGCAATTTCAAAGTTACGATATGTTATGTGGAATGCCACAATCAAGGCGTAATAGTATTAGTCGACGTGATTATCGATCCGTGCAGCCATGCGCGTGAAGCTCGAGGCGCTTGCCCGATGTGCTTACATTTATTCTTGTACGAGCATGTAGCCAGATAAGACGCAATTGTTTAAAAAACATGGGAGGAAAGTTTCCTTGCCATGTTCTGTGGAAGAAATTTCCATTCTTGGCAAAGGCATGTTGCCTGGTTCGCGATGAAAAAAGATTTTTGTTAAAACCAAGCAGCGAAGTGGACGCAAGATTTATAGAACGGTTCGTAAGCGTGACAATATGGCGTTTTTATCGCCATTAATTTGTTTGAATTTTTAGCAAACAGTTTCACCTTTAAAAAATTCATAATGGATTTCAGGAATTAATTTGTATAGTTTTAGAGTATTGGAAGTTGGTCAAGTTTTGAGGATGGCATCCTGTCCGTTCATAATGTGGCGGCATTTGCATGTGGCTGCAATCCTGCAGGTGTTGTAAATTTTTGTAAGCACCATTCCTACGGTGAGTACGCTTTTTTTTATAACAAACATCAATTCAAGGGAGAAGCAAATTCATTGTGAAACGTTGTCGAATTGGAAGGCAAATAATTACCAAAACAATTTAAAATTTCAATAAATTTCCGATTATTAAATATATAAAAGCTTTCTTGTTAAACTATTTAAAAATTTTAGCATATTTTCAAATATTAAAGATATAAAAGCTTTCTTATTAAAATAAATTATGCTTCATTTAGTACATGTAAGATAATTTGCCTAACGATAAAATAGTTTTAGTATATTTTTGAATATTAAATACGAAAGCTTTCCTGTTAAAATAAATTACACTTTATTTAGTATGTCAGATGATCTGGCTAGATTTTGTTGTCATTATTCGTTAGTTTTAAATAGTCGTTTAGGGCACAATTTAGTTTAACATCTGCCAGATAAACATCTGGAGTTACACGTTTACTTAAACAAGTCACACGTATGTTCTGCAAACAAGTTGTATGATAAGATAATTCTTGACTTTTATTGAAAAGCTACTCAGATGTTATAAAGATTCAAGTTTCATCTATAACAAAACCTTGTGAGCCGAAAACAAAGATCTTTGTTTGAAGCATTCGCTTAATGTAATGAGCTATTATTTTTTTATGATGGGCCTCACCCATTAACAACTTCTAATTTGCGACTTAACATTACTAAGACCATTCCACTTTATGCTATTATTATATTTATGATTTTGTCTTTATTTTTTTGTATATAAAAGAACAGCAAATAATTTTATGACATGTCTGCTAACTATTGTAATAGTTTTATTTCTGGAAATCTAACTCGAGAAACAGTGATTTATCCAATTCTGGTTGCAATGATTAAGTGTAAAAGAAATGGAGTTATGTTTTTGAATATCTATCTTCAGGCATAAGTAAATTCCCTTAAGGTTTATCTGCGTCTTTCCTTAAGAAGATTATTTTTTGTTTATGTAATTGACGTAGTGGGGCCCTAAATTGTACAAAGACAGGTTCAATGATAGAAAAGACCCCCCATCTCATGCCTCAGCAGTGATGGACTCCGAGACTAGTCCGCGAGCATTAATAATTGTTTTTGGCAACACAGTTTGGCTCAATGTCATCCTAATTAAAAGCCACCCTCAGTGATATATTAGCCAAAAAGTAATTATAAATTACAACGTCTGAAGAACTATCATTTTTATTACTATTTATTGCAATAGCTTATTAACCACTATTATGCTAAAATGAAAATTATGCAGGGTACTGAAATAATAAGGTGTCCGTTTTAAATTACTTTTTTCCTCTTTCTCATCTAATTTTTGTTTCTCGTAGCGCCCGAATGTTACATACTTAAGATAATGTTGAGTTGGAAGAAAATAGAAATAGCGGTTTTATATTATTAATAATGATATTCGCTATTTAGGGGGTTAGATTATAAAAATGCAATGTCTATGTTTAACGGCAAAATACTTTGAACAATAGTAAAATAAATAGCAAACGAAAATATTTGTTTGTCATTGCAAAGTTTTTCTCTGAAACTGTTGCAGCAATATGCGGTTACTAAAAATCATATGAACAAAATTGTGGTAAAATTTTAGGCTGTTTATAAAACGCTTGCAGCTACAAATTCATGCTGCATATACGGGCAAACCGTAACACTTAAAAACCCATTTACAACATTTCAACAGCAACAAGATAGTATTTTCATTACAGTTTAATTATAGTGTTAATCTACCTACAAAGTTTTAAGTGACATTAAGAAAGCTCACGAAACTACTTCGTTTATAAATGACCCGAGTAAATTATTTGGCGGCTTTATAATAAATTGCAAAAAGATTCGTGTTAAACCAGTTTGTCCTATTAATAATTGTATTGCATGATATATATGATGCTCCTTGTCAGACTAACAAACGAGGTGTTTCAGTTATCGCAATGTCATGAAACCATCTCCAGCCGATTTATGTAACTAAAGGCCTGTATAATGACCGCTATTTATTCATGTGCGTAGGAAATCTCTCATTAAAATATTTTGCGTTATAATTAATATCTTAGTATCTGACAATATCGCCCAAGAACATTACGAAACAACATACCCTGAAAACTCGTTGTGACAGTTGTGAGAACCAATTTCTCACTCCATACTCCCATAACGCCGTTCACTGAAATCTGAAATATTCAAGCTTTTCATATCTACTCGGCCGCACGGGACACAATAAAAACAAGTAATATATCCACAAATAAGATGAAGGCTTGTTTTGGTTAAGCCGCTTTATAAGATGGAAATAATTAGTTTTCTGCGGAACGTAGATTTAGAATTATAGATCCTTCTTGCGGTTATATAATTCACTTGGAATTCTACATCCGTGTAGGCATTAACGTCTATGGCGCCACTGTTCTAACTTCCTATAGCGAACACTGTTATTATTGTCTAACGTTTTGGGTTTGTACTTAATAAATAACTAAGAGCTTTGCTGATTCGTTGATTCCAGTGTGCGCTCTTAGAAATTATACAATTTAAATCTTCGTTACTTGCCTTTTCATGGTCTTGCTATTACAAACTACTCGAATTCTAAGCTTACTCGCATCAAATTACTAGGGAAATTCTAAATGTAGAGATCATTGTTTGTTTTTACAAAATCATATCGAAATCTTTTGGAAAACTGTTAATTCGGCAAATGGCTAAGTGTTGAGGTTCTTGGTAGCCACATGTTGCTTAACCCCATCACATACCTTACATGTGATTTTCAATGCTCCTCCCGAAGGTACTACATTGGCTAGGAAGCGAGTTTTTTTTACCTGAAAAATTTTGAATTTTGTAGAACCCTTACTGTTCCAAGCAAGGTAGGGATCTTTAACGTGCGTGACAACACTAACACACGGGACCTCCATGTTACCTCTCATCCGAACGAAGGCGTATTTTTGTAAAAAGTGCTTGCCTAATATTTTTCAAGCGGACCGTGTCGAACCCCCATCACATATATATATATATATATATATATATATATAATATATACTAATCTTTTTGTCGAATGGTCAATAATTGAGATTAATAAATTGCTTCCATATAAATTTAAACTAAGTTCCTTTATATAATCTTATAAATTGAATTGAATAAAATTTTATATAATAAATATTGGCTTGACATAAATAAAATTTTGACAGAATTTTATTTATGTCAAGCCAATATTTTATTTATACTTAAAAGATTTTTATTCAATTCAATTTTATAAGATTATATAAAGGAACTTAGTTTAAATTTATTTATGGAAGCAATTTTATTAATCTCAATTTATTGCCTTGACAAAGCATTAAATATATGCGAAAATTTAGGCCATAAAAAAGAGTTTTCTTTTACCCCAGCAGACCTAATACCCACAAACATAATTATAATCTATATATATATATATATATATATATATATATATATATATATATATATAAAATATGATTTGACAAAATGTCAAGTAATTACGAACTGCTTTAAATAAAAACTACTTGTTGTTGGATATAATTATTGGGAACTATTTAGTTCGAAATGAAATGCTTGAGGTAGAATGTATTTATTTATATACCTGACGTTTCGAATCCTTTTTTGACTCTTTTCGAAGGCTACAATGGTGACAGTTAAAATACAATTAGGTACATAATAGAAAAACTTACATATAAATTTACATCAGCATTTTAACTTCAACTAGCAAAATCTTCACAAATTAAAACTTTAATAACAAGAAAACTATAAAGAAGAATAAAACTAGATATTAATCATTAATGTAAAAAATTTTGTTTGAAACTTATAGAAAAATTAAATAAATGTCAAATTTAAATTAAGGCATACGCCTTCTAAGGTATCAAAATTATAATGTCTATGAAACGAGGATTGCATTTCTAACTATTAAATTTATAAAGCGAAGTGTAAACCGCACTTAGGTTGTCTATATCACTTTTGAATTTAGATTGTTTTTAGTTCTGTTTATATGATAAGATTCTAAAAAGTCTTTTTGTAGTCACGTTCAACTTCCATTATTTTCACATCAACAAAATTGGGGTTGTGGTGAGTGGTTTGGACATGTGACGCTAGTGCGCAGGACATCTTTCCTAGTTTGGCATCACTTTTGTGTTGTGTTAACCTTCTGCAAAGGTACTGTTTTGTTTGTCCAAGGTATAATCCCCCACACGAGCATTTTACTTGATAGACGACGTTGCTTAACCATTGTCGGTCTGTCTTATCTTTGACTCGAGTAAATAGATTTTTTATTGATTTGTTATAAGTATACGTAATTTTGATATTATTGCGCTTTAAAATTCTTGCTAAAGATGGAGAGAGTTTGTGAATGTAAGGGATGGTCTTATGAGTGGTAGCGAGTTGAGTTTTTCGGTTTAACTTCTGTTGTATTGGCGTCTGTAAATAAAATTTTATTCACTGTGGATTTAGGAAAGCCGTTGTTAATAAAGGTACGTTGAAGTTCCAAAAGGTTTTTGTGTAGATATTCGGGATCACATATTTTAAGAACTCTATTCTTCATGGCCAGGATAGTATTTATTTTGTGTTGGTAACAATGATCAGAATAATAATTTAGGTAACGGTCTGAATTTGTTGGTTTTTATACCAGTCAAACTTGATAATATTTGTAGAGTCTCGTATGACAACAGTATCAAGAAAAGGAATTTTCGGTCCACTTCTATTTCATACGTAAATTGTAAGTGGTAATTGAATTTATTGAAGGCATCCAACACAATGTCAATCATATTTTCGGGAATGCTACACACGATGTCATCAACGTACTTTGCAAAGAATGGAAGATGGAACGGTAGTTGTGATAAGACTTCGTCAATCAAAGAATCCATCACAATTTGAGCAAGAATTGGAGAGAGGAGAACCCATAGGTGTACCAAATTTTGTAAATAAAATCTTTTTCATAGCAGAAATACATGTTATTAAATATCAAACTGACTGAACTTTTGAAACTGTCTAAAGATAAATTACAGTGTGGTGATATTAAATCCCACTTTTAGTTATGATTTTTGTGTTAGATCGAGTGGTATGTTGGTGAATAGTGATTTAACATCCAAAGAAATTAAAATGTGATTATTTGGTAAATGAAAATTTTAAATTTAGTAACAAAGTTGAAGCTGTCCTTGATGTTGTATCCTGTTGTAATTGGAAAAGCTTTGCTGAGAATATCGGCTAGCCATTTAGCTAAAGGATATGTTGGTGTATCAATAGAGGAAATGATTGGTCGCAATTCCATTGTAGGCTTGTGTAGTTTCGGTAGTCCATAATATTTTCCAGGAACGGCGTTGTTGACTTTTAGTTGATTTTAACCTCGGTGCTGATCATCTTTTATCAAATAAATATTGGATGTGTTCGTTGTTCTTTTTTTGGATGTTTTGTGTGGGATCTTTAACTAGAATATCGTATGTGTTGGTGTCGTTTAAAAGTTCTAAAGACTTGTCTATGTACTCTTGTTTGTTCATGATTACCGTGACTGCTCCTTTATCAGCCCTGGTTACTATTATATCTGGATTTTGTTTTAAAATTTTTTTGCAGTTGTTATATGCATCATTCTCAAAGCTAGATTGGCATTTATTGTTGGGATCAGAAATAAAGTTTGTAATACAGTTGGTAGTCTTAGCTCGTAGTGTGTTTTTATCTGTATTGGTGAGTTCATTTGTGTTAATTATTGATTCTGTTGAAGCTAATAGTTTCCCCATGTTGATCTCGAATGTGTTCATTTTTAAATTAAACTTTGGTCCTAGTGATAAGAAATTTTTTACCT
The DNA here is from genome assembly GCA_036346225.1 of Platerodrilus igneus. Taxonomy (NCBI): domain Eukaryota; kingdom Metazoa; phylum Arthropoda; class Insecta; order Coleoptera; family Lycidae; genus Platerodrilus; species Platerodrilus igneus. The sequence continues at coordinate 1,517,960 of JARFIW010000831.1, forward strand.
TTTCAGGTATGTCTTTGTTGCTACGGTTAACCACCCATTTGCTGTTGTCAATAAACCAAGATTTAAGTATGAATTGATTGTTCTTTAAATTGTTAAACTTTTTAGTATTTATTTTTCGTACTTGCATAAATCGTTTTTTGAAAAACTGTGCTTGCCTAAACTCGAACTCATTTATATAGCACAATGGTAGAGTTAGTTGAAGAGAATTTTTAAGCACTTTTATTTTGTTGCTATAAAAATTAACATTCCGATGACTGCTTTCAATTTCATAAGAAATAATTTTGGTTTCTAATTTGGAAATTGTGTCTTCGATATTACGTTGCTGTTTTTTGTTAGTAACATCCAAAGACTTTCTAATACCTTTAATACGATTTAAAATGTGCGAAGGAGTAACATTTTCTCTTCTACACCTTTCCAAAAAGAAAACTTTATTTTTTAGATTTGCTAGTTTAGTTGTAGTATTCGCCCATTCTTTTAAATTCTTAACTGTTGCACCACCATAATTAAGTTTGATGTGGTCGTAGAATCCCATGTCGTATATAAAATATGATTTGACAAAATGTCAAGTAATTACGAACTGCTTTAAATAAAACTACTTGTTGTTGGATATAATTATTGGGAACTATTTAGTTCGAAATGAAATGCTTGAGGTAGAATGTATTTATTTATATACCTGACGTTTCGAATCCTTTTTTGACTCTTTTTCGAAGGCTACAATGGTGACAGTTAAAATACAATTAGGTACATAATAGAAAAACTTACATATAAATTTACATCAGCATTTTAACTTCAACTAGCAAAATCTTCACAAATTAAAACTTTAATAACAAGAAAACTATAAAGAAGAATAAAACTAGATATTAATCATTAATGTAAAAAATTTTGTTTGAAACTTATAGAAAAATTAAATAAATGTCAAATTTAAATTAAGGCATACGCCTTCTAAGGTATCAAAATTATAATGTCTATGAAACGAGGATTGCATTTCTAACTATTAAATTTATAAAGCGAAGTGTAAACCGCACTTAGGTTGTCTATATCACTTTTGAATTTAGATTGTTTTAGTTCTGTTTATATGATAAGATTCTAAAAAGTCTTTTTTGTAGTCACGTTCAACTTCCATTATTTTCACATCAACAAAATTGGGGTTGTGGTGAGTGGTTTGGACATGTGACGCTAGTGCGCAGGACATCTTTCCTAGTTTGGCATCACTTTTGTGTTGTGTTAACCTTCTGCAAAGGTACTGTTTTGTTTGTCCAAGGTATAATCCCCCACACGAGCGTTTTACTTGATAGACGACGTTGCTTAACCATTGTCGGTCTGTCTTATCTTTGACTCGAGTAAATAGATTTTTTATTGATTTGTTATAAGTATACGTAATTTTGATATTATTGCGCTTTAAAATTCTTGCTAAAGATGGAGAGTTCGAGTTTAGGCAAGCACAGTTTTTCAAAAAACGATTTATGCAAGTACGAAAAATAAATACTAAAAAGTTTAACAATTTAAAGAACAATCAATTCATACTTAAATCTTGGTTTATTGACAACAGCAAATGGGTGGTTAACCGTAGCAACAAAGACATACCTGAAAAGGTAAAAAATATCTTATCACTAGGACCAAAGTTTAATTTAAAAATGAACACATTCGAGATCAACATGGGGAAACTATTAGCTTCAACAGAATCAATAATTAACACAAATGAACTCACCAATACAGATAAAACACACTACGAGCTAAGACTACCAACTGTATTACAAACTTTATTTCTGATCCCAACAATAAATGCCAATCTAGCTTTGAGAATGATGCATATAACAACTGCAAAAATTTTAAAACAAAATCCAGATATAATAGTAACCAGGGCTGATAAAGGAGCAGTCACGGTAATCATGAACAAACAAGAGTACATAGACAAGTCTTTAGAACTTTTAAACGACACCAACACATACGATATTCTAGTTAAAGATCCCACACAAAACATCCAAAAAAAGAACAACGAACACATCCAATATTTATTTGATAAAAAGATGATCAGCACCGAGGTTAAAAATCAACTAAAAGTCAACAACGCCGTTCCTGGAAAATATTATGGACTACCGAAACTACACAAGCCTACAATGGAATTGCGACCAATCATTTCCTCTATTGATACACCAACATATCCTTTAGCTAAATGGCTAGCCGATATTCTCAGCAAAGCTTTTCCAATTACAACAGGATACAACATCAAGGACAGCTTCAACTTTGTTACTAAATTTAAAAATTTTCATTTACCAAATAATCACATTTTAATTTCTTTGGATGTTAAATCACTATTCACCAACATACCACTCGATCTAACACAAAAAATCATAACTAAAAAGTGGGATTTAATATCACCACACTGTAATTTATCTTTAGACAGTTTCAAAAGTTCAGTCAGTTTGATATTTAATAACATGTATTTCTGCTATGAAAAAAGATTTTATTTACAAAAATTTGGTACACCTATGGGTTCTCCTCTCTCTCCAATTCTTGCTCAAATTGTGATGGATTCTTTGATTGACGAAGTCTTATCACAACTACCGTTCCATCTTCCATTCTTTGCAAAGTACGTTGATGACATCGTGTGTAGCATTCCGAAAATATGATTGACATTGTGTTGGATGCCTTCAATAAATTCAATTACCACTTACAATTTACGTATGAAATAGAAGTGGACCGAAAAATTCCTTTTCTTGATACTGTTGTCATACGAGACTCTACAAATATTATCAAGTTTGACTGGTATAAAAAACCAACAAATTCAGACCGTTACCTAAATTATTATTCTGATCATTGTTACCAACACAAAATAAATACTATCCTGGCCATGAAGAATAGAGTTCTTAAAATATGTGATCCCGAATATCTACACAAAAACCTTTTGAACTTCAACGTACCTTTATTAACAACGGCTTTCCTAAATCCACAGTGAATAAAATTTTATTTACAGACGCCAATACAACAGAAGTTAAACCGAAAAACTCAACTCGCTACCACTCATAAGACCATCTCTTACATTCACAAACTCTCTCCATCTTTAGCAAGAATTTTAAAGCGCAATAATATCAAAATTACGTATACTTATAACAAATCAATAAAAAATCTATTTACTCGAGTCAAAGATAAGACAGACCGACAATGGTTAAGCAACGTCGTCTATCAAGTAAAATGCTCGTGTGGGGGATTATACCTTGGACAAACAAAACAGTACCTTTGCAGAAGGTTAACACAACACAAAAGTGATGCCAAACTAGGAAAGATGTCCTGCGCACTAGCGTCACATGTCCAAACCACTCACCACAACCCCAATTTTGTTGATGTGAAAATAATGGAAGTTGAACGTGACTACAAAAAAGACTTTTTAGAATCTTATCATATAAACAGAACTAAAACAATCTAAATTCAAAAGTGATATAGACAACCTAAGTGCGGTTTACACTTCGCTTTATAAATTTAATAGTTAGAAATGCAATCCTCGTTTCATAGACATTATAATTTTGATACCTTAGAAGGCGTATGCCTTAATTTAAATTTGACATTTATTTAATTTTTCGATAAGTTTCAAACAAAATTTTTTTACATTAATGATTAATATCTAGTTTTATTCTTCTTTATAGTTTTCTTGTTATTAAAGTTTTAATTTGTGAAGATTTTGCTAGTTGAAGTTAAAAATGCTGATGTAAATTTATATGTAAGTTTTTCTATTATGTACCTAATTGTATTTTAACTGTCACCATTGTAGCCTTCGAAAAAGAGTCAAAAAAGTATTCGAACCGTCAGGTATATAAATAAATACATTCTACCTCAAGCATTTCATTTCGAACTAAATAGTTCCCAATAATTATATCCAACAACAAGTAGTTTTTATATATATATATATATATATATATATATATTAGAAAACAATAGAAGGGAGCCGAACTGTATCTAACAAGAAAAAACATCGGCTATGTTTGAAGACAACAAATGTAAAAACAAGGAAAACATTGTTGAAAGCATATGTGTGGAGCACAGCACTGTACGACTATGAAATAGGGATAATAGGAGAAGTAGACAGGTAAAAGGTTGAAGCCTTTTGGAATGTGGTGCTTCAGATATTTGATGAAAATAGTATGGACAGGTAACGTTAATAACAGAAGATCTAGAAATAATAGGAAAAGAAAAATAGCTGTGGTACAAAAAAAATAAGAGAAATAGAAGGCCATGACACTTTCTAATGTATTTGGGGAATAGTACGGGATGTATTACAGGTTAAGATAGGAAAAAATTGAGGTAGAAGAAGACGTAGACCAGACTACTGCACGCAGACGGTGAAAGATGTTGGTTGTGGGAATTGTATGGAAATGTGTAGGTTAGCTTACAATAGGAAACAAGGGAGGTACGCGCCTAACCAGTTCCAGGACTGAAGACCTAATGATAATGATGATCGAAATCTTTAGAAAATTTTCATAAAATAAAATTTTCATTTACCATTGTTGTTAGACAGGTTCTCGAAACAGGGTAGCAGCTCTTTCGGTACTTAAGAGTGGCTGATACCTTGTGGTCAGTATGGCATTCTAAGACATACTACTGCAATGTGGAAGGCTTCAGGAAACCACCATATTACCTCCCACTTACACAGCCTACTGAAATTGTATTTAATATTAGTGATGGCATCCTCTGGGATTATAGTTTCCGGAATTAAAATAGTCCTATATTAGGAGTGGACTACCTCTGAGAATGAGATCAGAAAATTTAAAAGAAGAGTCAGAAATATTTTGCAAGTCGGAGCGTGGAATGTCAAAAGTGTGAAGCAAGTACGAAAGCCAGAAAATTTGAAAATTTAGTTGGATAGATTAGCATTAGACACAGTAGGGATTAACGAAGTTCGGTGGCCAGAGGAGGGGGATTTTCGGAGCAGAGACTTTAGGATAATTCGTACAAGATCAGAGGAAGGTTATTCGGGAATGGGAATAGTTACGTGGAAAAGATAGGACACTGTGGAGTAAACCACTTACAAAAGGTCGAAAGAGTAGTCATGGTTAGATTAGAATCTAAATCGGCAAATACAGTGTTACGGATGTAATTTTTCTTTCGTTACGCGTGAAACTATTTCAATTTTGACTTGCCTTGAAGCGGCGGAGACACCGTAATAATAAAAGGAGTGCGTTGGCTAACTGCAGTGCCTGGGAGTGGGTTCCTAAAAATAAATGCGAAAAGAAAATAAAGAAATAATAAAAACCAACAAAACCAATAAATAGCATTACACTATCACTTATCCTGAAACGTCTTCTGTCACTATCAAGAGGCGTTAAACAGTCGCTCGTCACAAACCTAAGTAATGTTTTTGTCTACGTGGAAGACTGTTATCCCACATAAACTCTCTCGCTTTAACTATACCGACCTTTGATCGTCATGGTCCTTTGTTTAAGTAAACTACTGCTTCTAGATCCAACGGTCACTGGGTAGCTGGAGATCCTTTACAAATTTCCATATACATACCTATTTCCCTAAGTAATTAAAATAAAAATTCACCTAAAACTGCTAAGCATAATATCATTATACAAACACCACCTACAAATACGTTCTCCTAAAAATAACCTATCTATAATCTGGATAATAAACTAAATCCTAAAAAATTGTAATGTAAACTTATTCCTAATCCAGTAACAAACTATTTTTCCACTCCACATTTTCCTGCTTTCCTATCTAACTGTTATATTTATGAATCCCATTTTACTGGAAATGTTGTTTCCTAAAGACGAAAACAGTTCAATTCCAACGTTACGCCATATCATTGTCCATTTTTACCTAAACTTCACTAATGACTAATCTCAAATTGCTAATTAATTCGGTGAATTAATGATTGCCACTTAATTAGTGTCTTATTACCAAAACACAATTACAAGTTAAAAATCCATAATACAGTTTTCTTTCAAATGTTAGGTACTCACAGAATTTCCAACTACCATCAACATGGTTCCAAATTACTAAATTAAGGCTCCAAACACAGCAGCTCTCTCATTCCAAAACAAGTTTCACAGTTTTCCAATTTAGTTGAGGGATTTCTACCAACCCCTTTCTAAAACTATTTTACGACATTAAAGCCGCACTTATGCGACTGAAATACTTTGCCTTTTGCAAAGGTAATTCATTTTACATGTCGTTCGCCGCACATTTTCTGTAGGAATTAGCCTACATTTTATTTTTAAAGCTCTGCACTATCCCCCTATCAAAACTCACTAGTACCCCATTCGCTTTAAATTAATTCCATGAGGGATCTCTTTATCGATTTAAGTATATTACTACATGATGAAATGTTTTTCGAAGACCGGTTGACATAAAACTGTTCTTAACTCAAATCTTAATTTGTTTTTATTACTTTTAATTCCCCTACTAATTCATATAATGCCCCCGGCAGTTTCACATTATTACACAATCTTTTGGTCACTGTTTTCATGTTTAATAACCCGTGCAAAGTCCCTGGTATGCTGTAATTTACCTAGGCGTCTCTGTAATTTCTTGTTACTTAAAACCTTATTGCAGTCTAAATGTATAATAGATGACCTCATTTATGTCATACCATATTCTGTATTTTTGCTTACTTAATGTCTTGTTAATGCTGTGTATGGGTTTCCCCTTTATGACAATTACAACAATGTCTATTTAAGCTCAAGTGTAAGGATGCATTTTAAGGAATTTTTCAACAACTCTGGAGATTTTTTATTAAGGAGCACGGCATGCTTCTAGTATAAAATTTATCATTAAAATATAATTGGTTTTTAATGTACTTGTAATTTTAGAATAATATGGAATAAAAATATGGATTTAATTACCAATATTGATTTACAAACACTATTTAATATGAAATAAAGTTCCTACCGGGTATTCCCATAACATATTAGTTAATGCAGAATTAAATATTATTTTTTCCTATCTCAACTAATCTTGCGTAACGCCTCGCGTTACAACAGTAATAATACAAGTATACATGCCCACTTTTACCTACATTGAGGAAGAGGTAAAAACGATTTACAAAGATATCGAAGAGATACTAAGATCCGTAAAAGGACATGAAAATTTAATAACTACGGAAGATTTCAATGCAGTGGCAGGTGATGGTATGGAAGAGAGGTAGTAGGTTTATTTGGTTTAGGCACAAGAAACGATTGGCGAAATAAGCCGGTAGAATTTTGGACAAAAACAATTCAACCATCACAAACATATTATTTCAACATCACCTTAGAAGACGATACATGCGGAAGATGCCAGGAGACATAGACAGATATCAAATCAAATCAAATCCTTGTTCGACAATGGTTTAGGATTCAAGTAAAAAATAGTAGAAGCTACCCATAAGCAGATATAGACACTGATTACAACATAATAATTATGAAAACTGCACTTAAGAACAATGGATTGACGAAAAGCACAAGGAGGTACAAACTAACATGGACATGGGAAAGACAGACGCAGCATAAAAACTAATTAGCTGTTGAACAAGCAGTAACAGAAAGTCTCTTCCAACTTGTATGCTATATGAGTGAGACAGGTGAGATACACAAAGATTTCAAACGTAACATTATAGTTACTAGAGACGCGGAACGATGTGAAAATTTTCTAACAATAAGTTTGACAGCACACGTATTAAAAATGTTAACTAGAATTGTTCAAAGACGGATGAAAAAAACGGCTTAAAGAAATACTAATAGAATATTAATTTGGGTTTAGGCGAAAGAGGGAACATATAATGCCATTTTAGCTTTAAGAGTGTTAACGTAACAACAGAAAAAGGACAAAACGTGTATATAGGATTAGGAGATCTGGAAAAAACATTCGATATAAAATGGAAAAAAATGTTGGAAATACGCAAAAAGATAGGAATTAGTTATAGGAATAGGCGGATAATACATAGCTTATACGAAGAGCAAACAGCTGTAATACAGCTAGAGCAGGAACGTAGAGAAGTAAATATTAGGAAAGGGGTGAGGCAGGGATGTGTCCTATACCCAATAATTTTTAACTTGTATATTGAAGAGGTAATGAATACATTCAAATGCTACAGACATATAATGAAGATATCATGAAGAGACAAAGTTAAGAATCAAGAGGTTCTAGAAATGGTAAGGTAAGAAAGAAATATGTGGAAAACGGCAAAGAATGGCAGAGATAGCATGATGTGGCAAATACTAAGGCATAAGGGAATAGTACAAAATATATTTAAAACATAAAAAGAGAAGTAGAGGTCGACCTAGGTTAGTCTATTGCATACAGATTATAGAAGACGTTGGCTGTGGGAATTTGAGGGTAATGTGTAGGCTAGCTCAGAATAGAAATCATTCGAGGCACTCTTTCAACCAATTTCAGTACGGAAACCTAATGATTAAATAAGTAATTGTATTTAAATCTGATGAGTACTATAAACTACTACATGCTGGTTTTGCAGTATTTTCAACAAATGTTGATTGTGCGAAAAGAGTAATTGAAAAATTATAGATTCAGCAAGCACCTTAGTGGTGGAGGATCTTGGTAGCCATCAGGTTGTTTAATCTCCTTCATGTACCATTGAATAAGGTGAAATGGGGTATATTTTTAGAGAACAATAGAAAAGGTAAAGTGTAAAGAATATAAAATGAAAAAAAAAATTAGCGCAAACCGTACTGTATCTAACAAGCATAAAAACGAGGAAAAAATTGCTGAAAGCAAATGTGTATGCATTGTATGACTTTGTAACGTGGGCAGTGGGGGAAGCGGACAGGAAAAAGATAGAAGCCATTGAAATGTGGTGCTACAGACGTATGATGAAGATATCATAGACAGACAAATTAAGAACAAAGAGGTACTGAAAATGGTAGAGATAGCAAGTAATAAGCGGAAAACAAAAAATAGGAGAGGTAGAATGAAAGCACAGACACTAGTGCATAAGGGAATAACGCGGCATATGCTAGAAGCAAAGATGTGAAAAAACGGTTTAGATGTAGACAAGTAGTGAAAGATGTAGGCTGTAGGAATTTCAGAGAAATGTGTAGGTTAGCTCAGAATACAAGGCATTGAAGGCAGACGTCTAGCCAGTTCTAGAACTGAAGATCTAGCGTTGATAATTGTTGTTTTACTATATCGACGTCTCAATGGAAATAAATAGCTAAAGTAAGAAGAAAATAATAGCTGTAAATTTGACTATTTTTCAACCAAAGAGAACTACATTGGCCAGTTGTTTAACTGTATATTAAGAATTTAGCCAAAACACTGTTAACCTAAGTCAGGTAGATATCTTTCACGTGAGTGACAACATTCGCAGACGGGATCTACATTTAACCTCTTGTCCGAAGCAGGGAGTATTTTTTTTTAATTATGTTTGCCTAACATTTTTCAAGCTAAGATTTTACATGAGCATAACGTAGGCAAATTTTATAATGACGTAAATTGAATGCGTCTGTTTTCTTCCTGCGTTTATGAAACATGTTTATTTTGAAAGAGCTGTTTAATGAGAGCATTTTTGTTTATTTTCCCTACATCAATGCGTTGGTTTTGAATAGGATTCATGAAAGGAAGTTCATTCTTCAAATGCTCAATCACATTCAGTAAGAGAAGTAATTTTTGTGCGCCATTCAATTCATTTTAAAACAGAAATACATGAAAAAACTTTAAATAAATACGCATGAGGAACATCTAAAAGTAAGACAAACGCGCAATGAAACCTATTCAAAACCAACGCATTGATGTAGGGAAAATAAACAAGAATGCTCTCATTAAACAGATCTTTTAAAATAAACATGTTTCATAAACGCAGGAAGAAAACAGACGCATTCAATTTACGTCATTATGAAATTTGCCTAAATAATTCCACCATTAAATAGGAGTAAATCGACTATTTTACAAAAGGTCAATGGCGAGCACACTGTATATATATTAAGATGAGTACGTGGCTGGAATATCATATTTGCATCAAAATACAACATATTTGGGGTAACAAGCAATATAACAGGTGGTTCGTTATACGATAAGGTTTGGACTATAATCAACACAAACGTGAAAGACGTGACAGGATGCAATGAATATTTGGAAATCCTGAGAATATGCGGCGAAATATTGAACGTCTATCTGCGAGATTGAATGACGGAACAACAATTAAAATCGGGGAATTTTGAGAAATACCGAGTTCTACAAAGATAGGCGCAAAGTACAAGCCTTAATTAACAAACACTCCAATTAGAACGTGGTATCAGGAGTCTATAAATACCATAGGAAACTCGTAAACATGCAGAATTTCTTCAACAAGGCACGAACCACGTCAATTTAAAGTGAAAGATTACGTACAAGTAAAACTTAGTGAAAATCAACAAATTATTAAAATTGTGAAAAGTAAAAGTGCCAATTTATACATCGAAAAATAGCCGTTTTACGCTTAAAACGGCTTCAATTATACGTCCAATTAAATCTCTAATTATACGTCTAAGTAACCATCTAATTAAATGTCTAAATATACATCCAATTAATCATTTAAATATACGTCTAATTAATACTTTGAAAATATTATAAATACTTATAAATAAGCTTACGTGAAGATACTCAAATTGGACTACAAGATACTCAGAGTTAATCTAGCAATCCGAGGAAAAAAATTAAAACAACCATTAATAAATCATTCTGGCCAACAAGTGAAGCAAGTCAAGCTGTAACAATCAAGGGGTGCGGACCACCGATGTTCAAAGGCAGTTCCTAGAGACAAGCAAGGAAAATACAGGTTAGAGATCTTATTTATTATTAGTAAAAGATTGTTTTCAATTTTAATATTTTATATATATCAAATATCTGTAAGGGACAACAAAAAGGTCATTGAGATTTTGAAAAATAGAGAAAGCATCGTTTGAACGTTCAAAGGTACTTAAAAGTAATTACAGAGATTTTTTTGCTAGCTTTCAGGAAATATAAATTTGGTGGGAAAATATAAATGTTAATATTTTATTCAGGGGCTAATTTTTTAATATTAAACAAATCATCAATATTAAACTGTACATATTATCGATCATTATATTGTGTAATTTTTGGATTGCTTCATTTAAATTATTTGAAACAGGTAGGTGATAGAAAGAAAAGGTGTTAAGCAATCTTTATTGTTGTGAAGCAGGGCATTCTGTGTATGATAGATTGAGCTAGCCGAAGAAAAATAAATTCAAGGAATTATAGGACATTAAAGGGGCATATCACAGCAATAAAATTAACGACCCAATCGTGGGGCTTAAATGAAATAAGGGTATATCGCAGAAATAAAAAATGTGCACCAACGTAAGGGTTTATTCACAGCAATATATAAACATTCAAAGATACACACACACACACACACACACACACATGTATATATATATATATATATATATATATATATTGTCGTGGAATTTTAACCACTGTGTATATAGGAAATAGGAGCAATTTATTTACGCGCCAAATTAATCAGTTCAGATAGTGAAGACGGACGGTTATTAACATATTTTGTATTTCTAAATTAGAATGTTAAAATTGTATAAAGGGATGAAGCTTTAGAGTACATAAAAACTCAAGGATACGCATAAATAATTGTAATAAGTTTAGATCAAGCGCATGGAATCAGAAACGGAGCTTTCAAGTACAGAAAATCAATAATTTAAACGCATATTTTCATTTACATAAACGAATACGTTCGTTTACAAATCTTAAGAAGGGGCTAAACTCGGAATTGTTATTTTAAACAACAAGTTGCTTTGAAGAAACACCTGATAGTTAAATGTCGAGTTCATAGAACCTGAATAAACGTTGGCACAAAATTCTAGAAAATTGTTCGCAACGGTCGGTTCGACAAGCTGCTAAAGGTAACAAGTGCCTTGAAGACTAAGGGAAATGAAAGATCTATAATGTAAAACAGACAGAGAAACGTATAAGAAAACGTTGGGTATAACTCGCGTCTAAAATACAAGGGAAAAAGGAAGGTCAACAACAATATCGATTTTCTGTAGCTTGAGAGGGGTTTCTAAAAGAGACAATAAATATGGGTGGAACGGAGAAAGATAGCTGAGAGGTGGAGCGTTATAACGGGAGAAAGCTATATCATTGGTTTAAGGCTAGGAGTTTTGAGAAGCTCGCGTCCGTTGAGGTATTAAACGAATTTCAGTGTAACATTATGATAATCTCGGAATTTTTCAGACGTTACGTTTAAAATTTGTACAATTGGTTTTAAAAATAAGCTTTTCGATGATGAGAGGTTCCGTGCGGGGTTGTAAAAGCGTATAAATACTCTGAGAAAAATATTAAAGCTCTCTTGCTCTTAGATCTTAGATCGCGTTTAGATTTCCAACGTAATTTGCTAGTACGTGATCTTAAGTTGTATTAATTATTGTTTATTCGGTACAACATCCTATTTGAAAGTATGTAAAGTTGTAGTAACGTACCGGAAAAGTATTAAAAGTGATTTGCACAAGTGAGTGCTAAAATTACAAAAGGCGCCGTTACTACACGATTCAATTGAATGATGGGATGGTACTTGGAGATTTGAATAGTGGGGATCAGTTGGATCCAGGCATAATCGTTAAGTATATGGACACAACGACGAGGGTTTCTGGTACCCATCTTCAGAGGTGACGGACGAAGCCTACTTCAGGTAAAGAAAATTAATTTCCTGCTTTTTACTTAAACATTTGTGCTGATATTTTTGTGATAGAGTGTTTTGACTTATTGGGGGTGTATTTATTACCATAAAAACTCATTTAAAGAAGTATATGTGCAGGACAATTAATATTGATTATTTAAACATGTTTATTGATGATATAAAAATGTTTATTGATGATATAAAATGTTGTTGTAAGGAGTAAACGGGTCTTTAGATTTATTTTTAATAAAACTGCGAGGTTTAAAAGCATTTAGAGGAACTGGGTTATAATGAGCTCAAAATAGACCAGAATAAAATCAATCTAGGGTTGCACGACGGCCCATCTACTCGTTTAAAAGAAATTTGTTGAAATATATTAAAATCAAGAACTTTAAAGGATTTAATAATTGAGATGATAACAATTTTATCGCACTGTATGCACCAAGGTGTAAATAGTTTCTTAATAATGGAAACTTGTTAATATATGTAAATAAAAAGGTTGTATGTTTTGTTGCATTATTTGAGTGGTAATTTCATTTGACTGTGTTTGTGAGAAAGGAAGGTACTTAGGATGGTAGGTATTCAAGAAGAAGCCGATTGCTGAGCTAGCCAGTGTGTGCAGAAATATAGAGGCGTTCCAAAAGGCAGTGTAAGAAAATTTTTTTCATATTTTTTTCAGAAAATTTTATGAGGCCCAATTCGTGGAGGAGAGTCCGAATGATCCACTGCAATTTTATGAAAGCCCAACGCTGGGGGCTCGATTTAAGAGCTTAATCCCACCTTCCACGGCAATTTTATGGCGCCCAATTCGTGGGGCGAGAGTCAAGTTCCACGGCAAAATATATATATATATATATATATATATATATATATATATACACATACATATAGAAACACAAAAGAAAAACAAACATACATATACACATTCACACACATACACACCGATATTCAGTGGTATGTGAAGGGGGTTAGGCAACCTGCGGCTACCAAGATTCCCAACAACACTTCGACATTTGCCGAATTAACTGTTTTCCCATAAATCTTTTTGCGTGATCAGAATTACTTGAGAATATTGCAAAGCCAACATCTGTAATTGCTTATAATCATCATCAGGTTTAAGTACAATAAACAGTGACTGCAAAGAGCTGTTTGAAGTATATCCAATGATGTAATCCTTGCAACACCATCCAGGGCTAAAAGTGTCATATCTCATGAACAATCTACATTTGTCATAGTCACAAAGCTGAAATAAGAATAGCAAATAACTGTAGGCAGTTATAAGTGATTTCGAAATCACACCCACAGATTTCATTATATTCAATCAAGTATAGATATTTCAATGCAATAAGCCTCGTGGTTTACACTACATTTAATGCAATATTCTGATACTCGCTTGGGATACTTTCTTTATTAGCCTTAATTAGGTGCAGTCCTGGAACCGGTTAGACGTGTACCTCTGTTGTTTCCCATTCTGAGCTAACCTACACGTTTCACTGAAATTCCGCCAGCCCACATCTTTCACTATATGCGTGCATTAGTTTTATCTAGGTCTACCTTTATCTCTCGTTTTCCTATCTCACTATTTCCCAATTGCTTTAGAGCGTATCCTGTCCTTCTATTTTTCTTCTTCTAACGTTTTGTTTTCCACAGATATTTTTCTTTCCCTACTATTTCCAAAACTCCATGTTATTATTTTTGTCTGTCTACGCTATCATCGACATACATCTGAAGCACCACATTCCAAAAGGCTTCTACGTTTTTCCTGTCTGCTTCTCGTACTGTCCGTTCCTATTTCATAGCCACACAGCACTGTGCCCCACACATATGCTTGCAACGATCCATTCCTTGTTTCTTTGTTTGTTGTCTTGGAACATAGCCGCTGCTCTTTCTTGTTAGATACAGTTCGGTACCCCTTCTATTGTTTTCTAAATATATACCCTATATCACCGATATTCAGTGGTATGTGAAGGGGGTTAAGCAACCTGCGGTTATCAAAATCCCTCATCACTTAACCATTCGCCGAATTAATAGTTTTTCAATGAATCCTTTCGCACAATCAATATTAGTTAAGAATATTGCCAAACCAACACTTGTAATGGCTTAGACGTACCTTCATTGATTTCTAATCTGAGCTAGTCTACACATTTCCTGAAATTCCCACATCCTATACCTTTAACTATCTGTGTGCAATAGTCTAACTTAGGTCTAGCTTTACCTCGCTTTTGTTCTCAGCTTCTAATATATTCCTTCATGCCTTAGTATGTAACATATCATATTATCTCTTCTGCTTTTTACGATTTTCCACATATTACTTTTTCCCCTACCATTTCTAGAACCTTTTTGTTCTTAATTTTGTCTGCTCATGATATCCTCATCATACGTCTGCAGCACCACATTTCAAAGACTTTTATCTTTTTCCTGTCCGCTTTCCCCAATGTCCACGTTTCACAACCGTACAGTACTGTGCTACACAGATATGCTTTCTACAATATTTTTCTTGTTTCTATGCTTGTTGTATTCGAACATTGCAGTTATTTTTTTGTTGTATACAATACGGCCTTGTGCTAATCCGTTTTTCATATCTATCTCTCTCCTGTCCAAGTTGCTTTTCTTGTTAAATGTAGCACGATCTTGTGCTGATCTTTGTATTATATCTTTTACGCTCTTCCCATCTGGCGTTATTTGGTTTCCTAGGTAGCAGAAATCATTCACCTCTTGTGAGTTCTCGTTACCTATTTTTGAGGAATAAATGAAGTGATACTACCTGTATCCAACAAGCAGCGAAACTTTTGAAAATTGCCGAAACGATCACGAACTTCAATTTGCGCAGTAGACAATAAAACCACCCTTTTTTGGAGATTCGTGTTGAATAATACACCATTGGAATTATTGGTAGCAGAGAAGAAACGACTGGTGGAAATTCGCAGGTACTCAAAGCGGGGGAACAGATGGCTTGCAAATATCTTGTTCGGTGTTACCAGGCGAGGCGGTATAAACTCTAGTAGAAACACTACTTTTTGATAGCGATTCTAATGGAGGGTTAAATTTTAATGATGTATGATGCCGCTGGCGACAAGTGCGACAAGCCATAATCGATTTACACTTGGAAAAAGTATTCGAACTTCTTAGACAGTTAATGCATAGTTTGCATTTTTTTACAAAATTATAACGATCGTTAGGGGTTAATTCTAAAAAGGCGAGACATTTATATAGCGGATGGTCAACTTTGCATTGCGGGCGCATAGCAACACGATTAGTAGTGCGGACTAACATTGGATCACTTGGACGTGAACTGGTCGGCTCTGCGGGTAAACAATTTTGTTTATGTCTGATTTGTGATTTAAAGATAAGTTGCTCAGGGATTTACATGTTTTGTCTAGAAATGTAATGATTTCAGTATAAGTAGGAATGGTGGTTAATGGTGGTTAAATAAACGTAGGTAAATGTTGCACCCTTCCTTTTTACAGGTAGGAATGGGTGTACAACAGAGTCTAAATAAAACTTTGGCGGAACTAGCGTCGACCGTTTGTGGCTGTGGTAGATTGCAAAAGACTATATCTCAGGGGTTTAGAGAACAAAGTTAAATTTTACCCAGGCAAGTTAAAGGGATGCAATTTAGAACGCGACAAAAGAAAATACCTTAATACAACCTATATATTGACGTTCAGTTAGTAAAATTAATAAAAAAATTAAATATATATCGTTATTTTCTTACAACCAAGTTTTTATACGATAAAATCACTAAGTGTAGTTTATATATCTACATTCTCATAATTTAAATTTTGTCTCAAACTCTACGAAATTAACGCTCTTAATAAAAGGAAATCAGAAATACACTTTGTAGTGTTTAACATTAGTTAAGAGAATTTAAATTGAACATTTAAATTGAACATAACCCGAAAATTCACAATAAAAGGTTTCATGAAAGCTTTCTTGTTTACAAAACATAACGTTATATAGCAAAACAAAGATGATATTTAAATTAGTTACGGTAATCGGTAATAGCTAAGATAATCGATCAATAAAGTTATGACTATACTTTACATGCATAATTTTTCAGACAATTGATATTTAAAACGGAACGATGCACGTCGTTCCATCACAAAAATAAATAAGATAAACTATACCTGTATTCCAGATATATATATATATATATATATATATATATATATATTACTCATATTTAGACCAGGGTAGAAAATTAAATAATCACATCAAATAATTTTAATCACCGTGTATAAGGAATTTCATTAAATAATACGCGTTATTAAAACCATGAAGCATAAATAAACTCGGTTGTTTCAGTAAAAATAAGAAATTTAAATTATTTATAAGACGCTTTATATCAAAAGAAGCAGTATTAAAAAGCTCTGCGTGTAATGTAATTATTCCTAAACAAAGAGAAATTACGTGCAAAATTTATCTTAATTAACTCTATTTAAGTAACCGGTAGTAAAACAAAGTGTACATATAATAATTAATATTTAAGTTGTATTCGCTAAAAATGAAAAGGATAGAAATCAATTTTAATTGGAGTTAATTAAACCGTTAATAACATATAATACCTATAGAAACTTGTAAAAACCCAAGATTAAAATACCACGGAATAAAGCTCTGAGAATTAATATTATATTGTGAACACCTGCGTAGTTTAAATAACACATTCGGCGTAAATTTTGCAGATAATTAATGTTTCAAAGAATCTTGGGAAAACGTCGCATAATAGTTACAAAGAATCTTGGAGAAACCGGGGCTTAGTATTCACGAGAATGTGCGATACGGGTTTATTAAACCCAGATAACAGTCCGCGTGGACTGAAATAATCGATAATGAAGAGTGTCAAGTTGCACCAATACGAACAGGTTAGAAAAGGAAAGAGAAAATGCGTCAAGCTAAGACACATATAGTAAAAGGCGTGATTTAAACAACGTCACGAGGGTCACAATTGGTTGAAAATAGAATGCAAATATCAGAGGTAGAAACAACAATTTCGGTACAAAATTAATTAGTTTTTCTCGGACAGGTTTGCGTGCTGTGGAAATTTTCTGAGATTTAAATGGGGCGAGTGAAAATTCGTAAAATCGACGTGCGAGCGGCAGACTGGGCACATGGCATGAGAAATTCTTTAGAATTACCCGTTTTAGAGACTCGACCGACAGACAGGCTTTTTGCTATATATACCGAGATGAATATAAACGAAGCCACTTAGACTCTTAGACTTTTGACGATTCGATGCGTTAAAAGCTCGTACATACGCGACTTGATTGAATATATTAAACCGTGCATTTTAGTTTGATTAAATAATTTAAAGTTTGCTAGTATAATTTAGTGATTCAACATAGCTTGTTATTTACGTGCTAAACATGAATGTACTTCAGTGCACTTAGATACAAGGTAATAAAATTTAGTTTCACTGTACCAATTAGCAAAATTTACAACGACGAATATATACACAAAAGTAGGCAGTTTTGGTGTATATTGGTGACAGAAGCTCAGAAGCATGAATTTCTTTGCTATTTTGGGGGTGTTAATAATTAAATGGTTCAAATACGTGTCTGGATCCATGAAACAAGGGTCAGATAAACACAGATGAGTTCCGGAAAGGCCCAGAAACGACTTTGAATGGATGGTGATGGAGAAAATTTAAAAGCGTAGAGAATCAGAAGCCGTAAATATAGTCCTGTTGAATGGTGTGATTAACAAAAGAAACGATACTTTGAAGCTACGAGGACAGTAACCTTCAGGTAAATTATACTATTTTGTTTGACATTTTTGTGTGTATTGAATGACTTTATAATTGATTTACTTTAAATGGACATTAGTGAAATTGTTCTAACCATAAAAGTTTAATTTTAAGATGAAATTTGCTTGTTTAAGTAAAACGGGGTATTTTGTTTTGATGTTCGGGAATATGATGAAACTTTGGGTATGTCTTTGAGCTCAATTAGACGAACCTGGTTAATTAACGTAAAGGGGTGGTAGATGCTCCCTTTATACTCAGACTCCGGTCTGCTTATATTGTTATATTAATTAGTAGGCATCCAACAAGGACTTTAATTCTGGATGCACATTAAAATGATAATAAATTTAATTTTGAAATTTTCCGATATTAAAGTTTATGCTGAAATTTAATTTGAAAATTTAATGTATTCTGAATATTGATGTAAATAGAGTTAACGTTGATGTTTGTGGTAGGAATGTGTTGTTTAATTTTTATGAATGAGGAGGTTTATAAAATTAGGTGAGCAGCCGAGGCGAAAAGCGTAGTTCACGGATGATGGAGGTTTCACAGCATAATTTGGCGCCCAATTCGTGAGGCTCGATTTTATACAGGGTAACACAGCATAATTTGGCGACCCAAAAGTGAGGCTCGAATTCCAAATAAAATTTTTGTTATTTTATTCCAGGAAACTGGCGATCTGAGAGAGAGAGTTTTTGTGTGGGTATAAATTTAAGAGTATTTTAGAGTGTGTGTGAGTGATTGGAACGTATGCAGAGAAAGGAGTGGTTAAGGAGTCAAGGAGTGGAAATTGGAAGTGACGATAGTGCATTGTGTGAGAAAATTTCTAAAATGGAAGAAGCTGGAGGCAGTAGAGATCAGTCAAGGACGGAATCAGGGGATCAAGGAAACGAGATGATATTGAGAATGTTAGAGAGGATGAGTGAAGAATCCAATAGAAAATTAGAACAGTTAAGCGATGAATCTAATAGAGCTAGGGAAGAAGCGAATAAGAAATTTGACCGAATGAATGAGACATTAACAGGAGTTAGGGAAACCATAAGTGAGAAAATAGATAAGACGAATAAAGAAGTTTCAGAATTTAAAAATAGTCTTACCGTGAAAATGGGGGAAGTTTAAAATAGGGTTGATAAAAATGAGCGTGACATTACAGGTCTTCGACAGGAAATGGGACATTTAAGGTCCGAAGTACGCATTTTCTGTGAAGAAGAAATAAACGTAAAATGACTGAAGTAACGGACTCATGTAGGGATCAGTTAGGCAGGGTAGAACGCGAAGTTAGTAGTATTAAATACAACATATCAAATTTAACGGGGGAAGGTCCCAGATTTTATACAGGTGGAGTATCATTGGACCAACACATGAAGTTTTATGGTGATAACAGGGTAAATCCACAAATTTTTATTAATAGTGTAAGAAATCTAGTGGAAAATTTATTTGACGAACAGACTAAACTAAATACGATAAAGGCTTTATTAAAGGACAACGCGGAAGCATGGTACAATTTAGTAGGACAGGACATAGACACGTATCAGGACTTTGAAGACAAATTTTACAACATTACTGGAGTGATCACAAACAGGATCAGATTAGGGACGACTTGATTACAGGAAAATTTAAGGAGAGTTTGCAGGTTCTAGGGAGCAATATGCCATCCGCAAGTACAGTGTGGCCAAACAACTGAATCCACCATTGACGGACAGACAGATTATCAAGTACCTATCACGACATTTTGAACAGGAAATTAGACAACACGTGGCCTTACAAAACATCACAGAACGGGAGACATTTTAGAGTATTTGCAGAGATATGACGATGTATGTGTAGGACGGACAAGAGAGATACGAGAACGAAATGTTAACACAGTTAGGTTTGACAACAGGACACCGAATTATCCGAGACGGCCTGACTACAACAGAAATTTTCGACCGAATTGGGAACGACGAGGACAGGAATACAGAAGTAATAGTGCGACTAGGGGACCGACGCCAAGACCTAGTTACACGCGACAGAACAGTTTACCGGAAGTAAACAGGACTGTGACCAGCACGCCGAATAGAGACAGGGACACGGATATTGACACGAGGAGGACGTACGCACAGGTTGTAGAAGGACAACCAGGACCAAGCACGGAAAACAGGATGAGACAGGATTTTTAGAACGTGACAGACCACTAGATTTCTGTGTAAATGTATATGAACATCCACGTGAATTTTTCAAAATTGAGGAGGAAGTAGAGCCAGAAACTGTAGAAAATTATGTTTGCCAATTATTAATTTAGAAATTTTTGAAAATAATGTAGAAGTATTACTTGATACAGGGGCAGAGGCGAGTTTAATATCGGAGGAATTCGTCAGCAAAATTAGGGATAAGGTTTGTGATAGAATTATGCCTATAAAGCGTAGTCATTTAGTAGCTCCAAATAAAAAGAAGTTTGCTGTAGTAAATAGTGTTGTGGTGCTTAGGATAGATATAGGAGATTTAAGCTGTGAACAGGAGTTTGTAATTGTACCTGGACTGAAGTTTCAGAGCATTTTAGGTGTTGACTGTATGATGAAGTTAGGGTTTTGATAGATATGGAAAGGAAGGTAATAAGGATTAAGGATAGGGTAGTGCCATGGAAGGGCAGTTATGAAGTCACAGAGGATGACACGGGGTTTAGTATTAATGTAGTGGAGGTAGAGGATGATGAAGTTAAACAGATCAACACAATAAGATGTCCAGAGGAGAGGATAGTAGAGGTTCAAGCTTTAATACAAAAACATGCAGAAGTAGTGGGGTAGAAGCAGCATATCGGGAGCAGGTGAAGGCAGAATTATTTTGACGAGGTTAATTGGCAAGTTTGTTTTTAATAAAGTAGATTTAAGGAATTCATTCTGGCGGATTCCATTACACAAAATTCTAGAAGGTACATAGGATTTTCCATAGAGGAAAAATCGATAATTGTAAAGTAGTATCGTTTGGTTTGTCGGCAGAAAGAAAAAATAGTAAATGAGAAACAGACAAGTGTAGGGATTAAAGAAGAAGCAATATTTAAGAGTCAGGATAATAGGGATGATAAGTTTATTGTATGTGAGATAATAGGGATGATAAGTATAGATATAGAAGGGGGAGAAATAGGGATGAAAAGTATTAGGATGGTAAGAAGAAAGACTTGGAGGGTCAAGAAGAGAGTTAGATTTAAATAGGATAGGGATAGAATAGGTGTAGATAGAAGAGTAGAAGTAAGTGTTTAGGAAAATAAAGCTAAGTATAGGATAAATATGGGAGATAATTAGAAATAGGTTTAGGATGAGAATAAAGAGTAAATGTAGGAAGAAAATAAGATAGGTTAAGTATAGATATTTCATATAAGATTAGTGGAGAGTTAGGAATAGAGTAAGAGTAGGATAGGTATATAGGATTAGGTAGGGGGAAGTGAAGTATAGTGAAGATTAGTTAAAAGTTAGGAATAGGATAGGTAGATAGGATGTATATAGGATTAGATGGATAAGTAGGATGAAGTTAGGGATAATTTCAGTTTATAAAATTAAGTGAGAGTTAGGAATAGGATAGGGATAAAGGATAGGTGTAAATATTTTTTTTTGATTGGAAACAAAGTAGGTAAGTTAGATAGATAAGGGTAGAGAGAGATAGGCAATTTTTTTTGTAATTTTTTTTTGTCTAAATGTTTTATATTTGAAGTCAAATAAGTGGGATTATTTGTATTCAAATAGGGGGAAAATACTCATATTTAGACCAGGGTAGAAAATTAAATAATCACATCAAATAATTTTAATCACCGTGTATAAGGAATTTCATTAAATAATACGCGTTATTAAAACCATGAAGCATAAATAAACTCGGTTGTTTCAGTAAAAATAAGAAATTTAAATTATTTATAAGACGCTTTATATCAAAAGAAGCAGTATTGAAAAGCTCTGCGTGTAATGTAATTATTCCTAAACAAAGAGAAATTACGTGCAAAATTTATCTTAATTAACTCTATTTAAGTAACCGGTAGTAAAACAAAGTGTACATATAATAATTAATATTTAAGTTGTATTCGCTAAAAATGAAAAGGATAGAAATCAATTTTAATTGGAGTTAATTAAACCGTTAATAACATATAATACCTATAGAAACTTGTAAAAACCCAAGATTAAAATACCACGGAATAAAGCTCTGAGAATTAATATTATATTGTGAACACCTGCGTAGTTTAAATAACACATTCGGCGTAAATTTTGCAGATAATTAATGTTTCAAGGAATCTTGGGGAAAACGTCGCATAATAGTTACAAAGAATCTTGGAGAAACCGGGGCTTAGTATTCACGAGAATGTGCGATACGGGTTTATTAAACCCAGATAACAGTCCGCGTGGACTGAAATAATCGATAATGAAGAGTGTCAAGTTGCACCAATACGAACAGGTTAGAAAAGGAAAGAGAAAATGCGTCAAGCTAAGACACATATAGTAAAAGGCGTGATTTAAACAACGTCACGAGGGTCACAATTGGTTGAAAATAGAATGCAAATATCAGAGGTAGAAACAACAATTTCGGTACAAAATTAATTAGTTTTTCTCGGACAGGTTTGCGTGCTGTGGAAATTTTCTGAGATTTAAATGGGGCGAGTGAAAATTCGTAAAAATCGACGTGCAAGCGGCAGACTGGGCACATGGCATGAGAAATTCTTTAGAATTACCCGTTTTAGAGACTCGACCGACAGACAGGCTTTTTGCTATATATACCGAGATGAATATAAACGAAGCCACTTAGACTCTTAGACTTTTGACGATTCGATGCGTTAAAAGCTCGTACATACGCGACTTGATTGAAGATATTAAACCGTGCATTTTAGTTTGATTAAATAATTTAAAGTTTGCTAGTATAATTTAGTGATTCAACATAGCTTGTTATTTACGTGCTAAACATGAATGTACTTCAGTGCACTTAGATACAAGGTAATAAAATTTAGTTTCACTGTACCAATTAGCAAAATTTACAACGACGAATGTATACACAAAAGTAGGCAGTTTTGGTGTATATTGGTGACAGAAGCTCAGAAGCATGAATTTCTTTGCTATTTTGGGGGTGTTAATAATTAAATGGTTCAAATACGTGTCTGGATCCATGAAACAAGGGTCAGATAAACACAGATGAGTTCCGGAAAGGCCCAGAAACGACTTTGAATGGATGGTGATGGAGAAAATTTAAAAGCGTAGAGAATCAGAAGCCGTAAATATAGTCCTGTTGAATGGTGTGATTAACAAAAGAAACGATACTTTGAAGCTACGAGGACAGTAACCTTCAGGTAAATTATACTATTTTGTTTGACATTTTGTGTGTATTGAATGACTTTATAATTGATTTACTTTAAATGGACATTAGTGAAATTGTTCTAACCATAAAAGTTTAATTTTAAGATGAAATTTGCTTGTTTAAGTAAAAGGGGTATTTTGTTTTGATGTTCGGGAATATGATGAAACTTTGGGTATGTCTTTGAGCTCAATTAGACGAACCTGGTTAATTAACGTAAAGGGTGGTAGATGCTCCTTTATACTCAGACTCCGGTCTGCTTATATTGTTATATTAATTAGTAGGCATCCAACAAGGACTTTAATTCTGGATGCACATTAAAATGATAATAAATTTAATTTTGAAATTTTCCGATATTAAAATTTATGCTGAAATTTAATTTGAAAATTTAATGTATTCTGAATATTGATGTAAATAGAGTTAACGTTGATGTTTGTGGTAGGAATGTGTTGTTTAATTTTTATGAATGAGGAGGTTTATAAAATTAGGTGAGCAGCCGAGGCGAAAAGCGTAGTTCACGGATGATGGAGGTTTCACAGCATAATTTGGCGCCCAATTCGTGAGGCTCGATTTTATACAGGGTAACACAGCAATATATATATATATATATATATATATATATATATATATATATGAAAAGAAACATATACTTAAATGTTGAGCTTTACGGCTTGTTTAGAACCATAGGATTTTCTTACTGTTGTTGAGACGAGCACCATTGTTAATTATATTGGTTGTTAACCTCAAACTTCTGATTTGTAAGGGCGAATCCTTGTTTGTTCCACAACCATATGTTTCATCAGCCAACATTTGATTTATTTTAGAAGGTACTTAAAACGTCAATATAACATTTTGTTGGTAGTAAAATTAGTGCATAGGCTTAGATAACTTAGCATAGATAATTAAATTCTCCATCAGGGAATATATCACCTGAAGGTACTTCAGGAAGGAATATGCCACGGGAAAGCATGCCATCAGAAGATATGCTACGGTACGGTATCTCATCATAGGAATTTGCTACCAGGGATATGCTATATGGTAGGACAGGCCATCAGAGGACCCTAGAAAATAAACGTGTTACAGTAACGAAATATTGCAATTTGTCACGAGGAACAGTCTAAAAATATATCTAGAAACAGCTTACCATTCATTAATATTTTAAACGGGTTATTTAGGTAGACTTTGTCGATACATATTTTGGTAGTATTCTAAAATAATATTTATGTATGTTAAGAAGTATAAAAGAAAAGACACCCTTTACATACCAGGTACGACATCATGGCCTTAGAAAGGACATCTTTATCGGAAGACGGCATGTGCTCAAAGAGACCGTTAGATATCAATACAAAAGGAAAGTTTTGTTCTGGTTTAATGAAGATAACCACACATTTTGAGAGAGGAGCTAAACACGAAATCTATTTTGAAAGCTAGATTCATATATACACCAGTTGTGTGTTAATGGATATTATTCAAAGGTTAACCAATAGGAAAATTACATTTGATCTTAATTATTTATATTGTTTATACAAAGGAAAGAATATTAAATTAAGACTAAAGATAGATGTATTTAGTGTATTATTTAATAATACTAAAGGGAAATGTTACACAAATCAAAACTTTGTGATTATAAACGGTATTCGTATAAAATTAAGACGAAAAATGCTTTTATATTGAAGGAAATTGGACCACAATGTAACATGGCAAAATAATGGTAAATTGACATGTTACAATGTATATAGATGTAAATACAAACAAAGTAAGGAACTTTGTATCAAACACGATAACTAATGGGAATGAATGCAATTCAAATAATATAACATTTGTATTATCAAGACAATATGTTTGATAACACAAACTTGATCTCAGGTAAATGATTATAGTACTAATATCTGCTACTGGTAATATCCGGCTCGTAGGACCAAAATTTGAATGTTAAGTACATAAAAGGATATTCAGAAGAGAAAAGCGGAGTGTAACCAAACAGATATTAAACAAATGCGGCCTTCAGTATTCTTACCTGATGTCCAGTTAGAGCGGTGAAGATTCTTGGATCCAGAACACTTATCACTACACTCAAAAAAATTATATAAAGTGGTGAGGTAGTCTTATACGGGAACTGACCTCTGAAATAGAAACTTATTGTCCAAGCGGTGACAATAGACTGTGTTAGGTCGCGCAGTCACCATAACATATGGCAAACAAGATAGAACATTGAAGGTGAAAACGTGACCGGATTTATCAAATTTAAATATAATAGCAGATACATTAACAAATAAAGTTAAATTTTATAGTGAAAATATAAAGAAACTAAATAGATATATACAGGGTTGGACGGAACACTATATGTATAGTTTTGATTTATTTTCCTCTCCTTTACATACAAGTGCTTTAGTTTTATGTAAAGGAGAGGAAAATAAATCAATAGCTAGAATACAAATAGGTAACGAGAACTTACAAGATGTGAAGAATTTCTGTTAGAACTGTTTCCATTTCGTTGCAGCTTCTAAGTGTACACGCTACATGTTAATACCGCTATATCATCTGCAAATCTAAGTATACTAATCTTTTGTTTTTGCGTAATAATTCCAAATATCTTCCTGCATTTGACAGTATTCATTGCCTCTTCGGTATACAAGTTAAAAATTAACGGTGATAGGGAACACCCCTGCCTTGCCCTTTTCCTAATATTTACTTTTCTACGTTTCTGCTCTAATTCTATTACCGTCGTTTGCTCTTTGTATAAGCTATGTGCATCTATCTTTATCTTTCCAATTTGGTTAAGTATTTCGAACATCTTTTTCTATTTCACATTGTCGAAAACTTTTTCAGATCTACAAACCCTAAATACAGGCTTTCTCGTTTTTCTATTGTCTTCTCCGTTATCTCTTTCAGAGCTAAAATAGCCTCCTGTGTTCCCCTGTTTCGCCTAAACCCAAATTGATCTTCTCCTAGTATTTCTTCAGTCCGTTTTTCCATCCGTTCTACTTAATATTATTGTCAAATTTATTGTATATTGTATTGTATATATAACAGAATGAAATAGTAACTGACTTTTATGCAAAACCTAGTGATCATTTAAAATCAAGCTAGCTAAATACTGTTAATGTCGATAAAAGTTTTTCATAAGCTAAAACCTCTTCATAGCTGCCTCTATATCTCCTTTACTTTTAATTAATTTGTAATTATATTAAACCTATTCAAAGCTATAGGTTTATACTATAACTTTGAATAACCCTATTTTAAAAATATATATATATATATATATATATATATTGCTGTGAAACCTCCAAATCCGTGAACTACGCTTTTCGCCTCGGCTGCTCACCTAATTTTATAAATCTCCTCATTCATAAAAATTAAACACATTCCTACCACAAACATCAACTTTAACTCTATTTACATCAATATTCAGAATACATTAAATTTTCAAATTAAATTTCAGCATAAAATTCAGTTTTAAAAGGAATTTCAAAATTAATTTTATTATCACTTTAACGTGCATCCAGAATTCAAGTCCTTGTTGGATGCCTACTAATTAATATAACAATATAAGCAGACCGGAGTCTGAGTACAAAGGAAGCATCTACCACCCTTTACGTTAATTAACCAGGTTTGTCTAATTGAGCTCAAAGACATACCCAAAGTTTCATCATATTCCCGAACATCAAAACAAAATACCCTTTTACTTAAACAAGCAAATTTCATCTTAAAATTAAACTTTTATGGTTAGAACAATTTCACTAATGTCCATTTAAAGTAAATCAATTATAAAGTCATTCAATACACACAAAATGTCAAACAAAATAGTATAATTTACCTGAAGGTTACTGTCCTCGTCGTTTCAAGGTATCGTTTCTTTAGTTAATCACACCATTCAACAGGATTATAATTACGGCTTCTGATTCTCTACGCTTTTAAAATTTTCTCCATCACCATCCATTCAAAGTCGTTTCTGGGCCTTTCCGGAACTCATCTGTGTTTATCTGACCCTTGTTTCATGGATCCAGACACGTATTTGAACCATTTAATTATTAACACCCCCGAAAAATAGCAAAGAACTTCATGCTTCTGTCACCAATATATACGCCAAAACTGCCTACTTTTGTGTATACATTCGTCGTTGTAAATTTTGCTAATTGGTACAGTGAAACTAAATTTTATTACCTTGTATCTAAGTGCACTGAAGTACATTCATGTTAACACGTAAATAACAAGCTATTTTGAATCACTAAAATATACTAGCAAACTTTAAATTATTTAATCAAACTAAAATGCACGGTTTAACATTTTCAATCAAGTCGCGTATGTACGAGCTTTTAACGCATCGAATCGTCAAAAGTCTCAGAGAGTAAGAGAGCTTGTTTATATTCATCTCGGTATATATAGCAAAAAGCCTGTCTATCGGTCTGTTCCCCAAAACGGGTAATTCTAAAGAATTTCTCATGCCATGTTCCCAGTCTGCCGCTCACGCGTCGATTTTTACGAATTTTCACTCGCCCCATTCAAATCTCAGAAAATTTCCACACGGCACGCAAGCATGTCCGAGAAAAACTAATTGATTTTGTACAGAAATTGTTATTCTACCTCTGATATTTGCATCCTATTTTTAACCAATTGTGACCCCCGTGACGTTGCTTGAATCCCGGCTTTTACAATATGTGTCTTTGCTTGACGCATTTTCTCTTTCCTTCTCTACCGTGTTCTTATTGGTGCAAATTGACACTCTTCATTATCGATTATTTCAGTCCACGCGGACTGTTATCTGGGTTTAATAAACCCGTATCGCACATTCTCGTGAATACTAAGCCCCGGTTTCTCCAAGATTCTTTGAAACATTAATTATCTGCAAAATTTACGCCGAATGTGATATTTAAACTACGCAGGTGTTCAAAATAATATTAATTCTCAGAGCTTTATTCCGTGGTATTTTAATCTTGGGTTTTTACAAGTTTCAATAGGTATTATATGTTATTAACGGTTTAATTAACTCTAATTAAAATTGATTTCTATCCTTTTCATTTTTAGCGAATACAACTTAAATATTAATTATTATAGGTACACTTTGTTTTACTACCGGTTACTTAAATAGAGTTAATTAAGATAAATTTTGCACGTAATTTCTCTTTGTTTAGAAATAATTACATTACACGCAGAGCTTTTCAATACTGCTTCTTTTGATATAAAGCGTCTTATAAATAATTTAAATTTCCTATTTTTACTGAAACAACCGAGTTTATTTATGCTTCATGGTTTTAATAACGCGTATTATTTAATGAAATTCCTTATACACGGTGATTAAAATTATTTGATGTGATTATTTAATTTTCTACCCTGGTCTAAATATGAGTAATATATATATATATATATATATATATATTATATATATATATTGTACCAAAAGTGAAATTTGTGTTACATGATTACAAATGTTGATGCTCCTCCAACTTGGCACAAGTAGACCTCTCATATTGCTTGCAAGTAGAAAGATAATAATACTGAAAGTTCAGAAATATCGGAAGTGTGGGTTCTACGGCACTCTGAAGCGTTATGCGGTATTATGATATTATGAAATAATTTTATAGTGAGTTGCTTTTAGAATTCGAAGTGCTAACCTCTATTAATACTTGAAACGAAGTTGTAAATTTTATAAAAAAAACTCGTGTAAAAGAATACGACCTTCTAAGGTTACAGACCTACTTCTATATCACTCCAGTTATGTTTCAAGAAATAATAAAGAAAACGTTTAACAAACGAGTCTTGTACGATGTCAACAATTCGAATTACAATTGTATTGTGCTACAAGAATACCGTTCAAGTTGGAACAAATATCTACAAATACTTCCTCTAATTTATCTAAATATTGCATTAATTTTAGGGCACGGTAGTCAATGGCCTGCAAAACAAAGTTTTTGAGTGACGTTAAGTATTATTCGGTTTGGAAAATTTATTTTGTTTTGAATCATAATAATCGCATACTCATCAAGATCAGCGACCCTATATCAAAATGAAATAATTTCTCAGGCACTCCTGTGGGTCAACAACTAGACCTTATTCACTCATGATAGATTTATTACTGACTGCACTTAAAGACACTTGAAAAAGCAGCCGCCTGCGCTCCAAACAAGTATGAGTGGGTTGCATGAGATTCGATATAACGATTTTATAAAATCTACTGAAATCAAGCATGTTAAGTATGATGATCGATGTTTACTTTGAGTAAATGGTTATATGTTTAATAAATCTTTAACGCGCCTCGAAAGGCTGAAGGATATCTCTAAAATATTTTGTATTCAACTTATTGCATACACGATTAGTAATCCCGTAAAATAGTGCAAAGGCATCGATTAAAACTTGTGTAAAGTTCGGTTAAAAATAGTAATGACGAAACATTTTGTGCTGAAAATAGGATTGATTAAAAAAAAATTCCAATGATTATTTTTCCTAACAAATTTGGGAAGATTCTCTTTATAACGAAATAAATCCCCATCCGATTGTCCGAACAAGACTTTCATCCCCAAATACAGGAAGCACATTTTGTAAGAATTTATGTAGATTATTTATTGGCTGTAATATTCTATTAGGGCAACTCAATAAAAATTATGTTTTTAAAAATATATGAAGAAATATTTTGTAGGTTAAAACTTTAAAATGAATCAAGTGAAATCTTATCTAAATTGCTGTTATCTTTGATTTATACATCATTAAATGTCTAACTATAGTTCCTAATTGAATGAACGTTAAAATGCTTATCTGTTATTTTGATTTATTGGTTATTTTGCTATTTGATGAATGAATCTAGATTTTCGAATAATCTAGAAATATGAAATACACGACTTGTACGTTTTGCATTGTTTTTAATGAAATTTAGTGAAATCTGATATTATTCAATCCTGCCACCAAAATGAACTGAATGTGTTTTAAATAATGTTTTAAAGGGGAGTACTTTCAGAAGCACGGAACGCGTTTTAAATGGTATCGAGTGCATTTTAGTTAGGAGAATTATAGCCGATTTCGATTTACGTATTAAACTTTATTCTTATTTATAGTTATGTAGTCCTTAAATCATTGATTTTTTCATAATATACAGCGTGAATATTTGAAGTGCTAGAGTATATAGAAAATTTTCTTTATTTTTTCTTGTATTGGAGTATTGTATATACCGGATATTGTGCTTAATGACCTCCCGTGACCTCTTTATCACATCAACATACATATATTGATGTTATAAAGAGGTCATGAAAGTAATTGAAACCCAAATTCCATAAATAAAACCCACCCAACTAGAAGTAAACAAAAAAATGTTAACATT
The DNA here is from genome assembly GCA_036346225.1 of Platerodrilus igneus. NCBI lineage: Eukaryota > Metazoa > Arthropoda > Insecta > Coleoptera > Lycidae > Platerodrilus > Platerodrilus igneus. The sequence continues at coordinate 1,548,932 of JARFIW010000831.1, forward strand.
TCCAAATATTTAATGTCGCTACCCTGTATAATACAAGCGTACTTCTTTGCCATAAAAAGACGAAGCTCTTATTATTTATGTTATAAAATTCCTTGTATTACATTAGTGACGGACTGTGAAAAGGTCGTAAGACGAATATAAAACTTTAAACCTTGTGAAAATTTAAAATTAATTTATTTCAATCGTAAAGGTATAAAGCCATTCATTTCACTACCGTAAAGAAATCAATTGCGATTAATTTCTCCAGGTATTACTGAATACAAGATTTCAATCATTAAGGTATAAATACGAAAAGCTATTCATTTTTTATAAAAAAGACACCTTCATTTGCAAAGCGTAAAGAAATCCTTATTAAATATGCGTGTAGATGTACCATTTTAATTCGCTTTATAAGTTTTAAACAAATCATACTTTGGAACCCTCGTAATACGTCATCAAATGCTAAAAAATATCGTATAAATAGCTAATTAAGAATAGATGCCGATTCTAAGATCAAAATCATTCATCAAATATGCGGCATGCATACAAACGTAACCCTGAATAAATATGGAACATAATCATTTTTTTTAAACACTTTGATTGAATAATCTTCGAGATAGATAATCCTGATGCAAAAGCTACTCTGAAGTTAATTAATTAAAAGTAAAAAAAGATGCACTTTTGGTAATTGTTGATCTAAATGGAGATTTTAAATAATATAGACAATCTTGTAAACTGGGCTCTTAACGTCAATTTAAAAATGGAAGCAGGAGGTATTTATTACCGTTAATTACGAGTTGGATAAGCGCTATTTGATTTCGCAAGTATAAAGTTTAGATTTCTTTGTTTGTAAAAATATTCAAAGTTTTGTAATTTAGATTAGGAATAACTTCTCATTTTATATTTTTGTGTAAGAATAATTTACAGCAAATTTTGAGGGCGAAGTTCAAGGCAGTTTGACCTTTACTAAATAGAATATCTGTCAAGGATTTTTGGCCAAACACGCTTACAAGTGTGGGAATAAAGGAAGGGTACATTATCCGCCTATTTGTGTATCTGTGAGTAAATATTAGGTAAGAATTTTGATTATCTTCTGTATAAACTGGAACTGTGAATTGTTTTATAAATTGTTTTGTATGAAAAAAAAGTTTTTGAACGTATAGATGCTTTCTCGAAATTGCTACGTTTTATTTCATTTGGTAACTTCTACTGTAAAAGAATTTTGGTTGGGCTAGCCAGGCAAAGTAAAGAAAAGAAAGCTAAAATAATAATTTCAAATTTCCCATTGCTGGAGCGTTGTCACAGCGCTCTTTTACCGATGCCCAACGCCAAGCATTGTCACAGAAATATACATAGAGTGGTAGAAAAGTCCCGGAACGGTCAAATATTTTGGGAAATACTCATCGCATCAAAAAAAGAAAAAATACGTGTTCAATATTTTTTTAAAAGCTATCCAATGACAACAAAATTGAACCCCCACCTTACCCCCTGGGGGTAGGGGTGGAGCAACTTTAAAAGTTTAAGTGGAAACCCCCATTTGTTATTGCAGATTCGGATTCGCCACAAAATGTTAGTCATAATTTTTTTAGGTTTGTTGCAGATGGCGCTGCAATCGACAAAAATTAACTATTTCTAGAAGAATTGATGGATCAGAAAATAAAAGAAGTAAAATGATAAATTATTTATTTCATATATAACGAAATTACCGCCGAAGGTGTTCAAATTGACCATTTGTCGCGCTTTTAGGTCTTCCAGATCTTGGTTTATCCTTCAGCGAACCAGTTCGCTCAAAACGATTCACTGTTCGACTCACAGTTGATTTAGAAATCGGTTGACGTTCCGCATTGACTTCATTGAATAAATCTGCGACTTGCTGCAATGATCTTTCTTTATCTCCATACCCCCGCATCATCAGGACAATTATTCTTTCTCTTTCAGACAGAGACATCACGAAATAATATCAAAAGCTAGTAACGAAATGAATACTAAAAATGAATGTAATTCTGACATTTTTCGATTTCAAATGTTTTTGTACCCTATTTTAGTTTTGTCAATTACAACGCCTTCTATCATCCAAAATGGCTTGTATCGTAGGTCAATTTGGGGTAATTTATCCTGCGGAATCCGAATCTGCAATAACAAATGGGGGTTTCCACTTAAGCTTTTAAAGTTGCCCCACCCCTACCCCCAGGGGGTGGGGGTGGGGGTTCAATTTTGATGTCATTGGAAAACATAATGATGATGATGGGTAATACAGGTATTTATAGGGTCGTAAATATGGAGGTGGAATGTCACACCCTCACACGGTTGTGCTTATCGGCAAATTTTCTGCTTTGGTCGGTATTTTGGACATTTACTTAATAACACTTGGGTATTCACATAAAATTATAATGCATTGAAGCTGAATATACATGCCTACATATTCGCTCTTAGTTTTGTCGGCAAATTTTCATCACAAACACCCCATCTCCCACCCACGCAGATAACGTGATCTACTTACGATTCTGGGTACTTATTATGATGTATACTTCTGTAAATAACATAGACATTTAGCAATACTTTATTTAATTACAGGAACCCAAATAACACTTGTATTTCGAATAAGACAGCTCAATGATACTATTTAATGTATTCTTATGATAAATCTAAAGCTAATTAAATGATAATAACGTTCTCTTCTCTTATGAAATTGTTTCTTCTGATATTATCATGTGAAATAAAAAGGATCAGATAACACAGAGCTGTAACAAATAGAAGTGACTACAAAAGTTAGTAGCACAGAATATATTTGTTACAAGCTGCCGAATATTTGTCATTCTTAGAAAATTAACTACAAACACTGTTAGAAGATATTCCAATAGCAACAGGGATCAATATATGGTTTCTATATGACGGTGCACATGCACATTTTGGATTTTACCATATAACTCATTTTAATAGAATTTTTCCACGAAAATAGTTAGGAATAGGAAGTCCTATTAATTGCCAGGCAATATCTCCAGATTGCAATTCGCTAGACTATTTTTTATGGGGTATACTATACGCAATGGTATATCGCAATAGAAAAAGCCATTACTAGAAATGGTATTATTAAACAGAATTAAATAGAATGAGCTCAACGAGAGAGGTGATCTTATGCAGAACGCAACTTAACATCTTTTAAAAGATCAGATTTTGTACTGAAAATGTGGGAGGTCGTTCTAAACAAATTAAAATAACTTAAGTTAATAATCGTAATGTTAATTGAATGAAGGTGAAATTTAATAGTTTTACGTTTTATCAATTCTTGTCCACTTTTGACTATTTTCAATTTTTCTACAAGAACAATTTTATAAAAAACTTTATTACAGCAAAGTTGTTCCTAATAAAATTTGCCATCTGGAGTCGGTCATTAATTTTTTCTAATTCTTGCCGTTGAAAAGTTATGACGTTTTATATTATAAAAAAAAAATTTTGTAATTTTTTTTATATAAATCTCTAGATAACCGCTGTATCCTTTACTTAAGACAAAAATTGATTAAAATGGTGACTTGTAGAAAATTTTACGATTTTCAAAATAGTTTTAGATGATTAATACGCTAAAGTTAATAGTGTCGATGATATATTCATTTACAGAGAGACACCCACAGAAATGCTGTAAATTTATTAATCCCTTTAGGGTGGGAACTTTTTCTTAGAAAAGTGTTCCGTACGACCATCTAAAATATTTGCACAGATAACGGGGACATCTTGTAAAGGGCATACATAGCAAGTAAAAAACCATTTGCATAAACAACAGTTTTTTATTGTCACACTGATTATATACAAGCTTTTTCAACTCGTAGATACAATAGATACAATAAAAGTCGAAAATCTCTCACATCAATTCCTTTCCAGCTAATCGCTAACTGTACAAATATTAACTTATAACAACTACAATGCTTTCTTCGTAATTAACTTATATCGATGCAGTATAATTAATTTATATCGACCACTACAATAAATTTATCTCTAAGGTAACTTATACGTACCACTAATGCATTTCATATCACTACGTCCAAAACCTTAAATTAGAACTAGCATTGTAATCAAAGCTGCGATTAACACTGAACTTTAAAGCCCCTTACGGCTATATACACCTTATTCAGTTGCTCTAATTATTTTGAGAGCATACCAGAATATGCAAATTGCATCTCAAATGTAAGCTTAGTAAAAGCTTTTAAATGCAAACTCGTGTATCTGTCAATCAAATCCATCGCTCACAGGGGCCTATCGAACATTTTTTGTGTGCAAACATTTCGTTTACATTCCAATGCAATTATTCTGCTCAGATGTAGACTAAGCAGCGCTATAATATTTTTCGTTTCTACTGTTGTTTCCGAATCTGAGCAAAATAAGGAAATTTTAAATAAACTCAGGTTTTGTAAATACTCATTTTCACAGTAGCGTATTAGTAGAACGCTCAGTATATTATAAATACATCAATCCTTTGATTGACAATTTTCATTGGTGTTACATAACTTAATTGTATTTTTAGATAAGAATAAAGTATACTCCGCTAGTAAAAATACGATTTTGAAAAAGATCCTCGTCCATTATTTGCTATCGAAATACTCAATGCGGGATCATTATTGATAATAGGTAAACGACATTTTAAACGTTCATTTCATTAAGGCGAACTATAGCCATAAATGGAGCGATAGGAGTCCTAAAACTGAAGGAATAACAGCGGTAAATTTTGAAGATTAGAGATAACACGTGTAAACGTATTATTTATCGGTAGCCTCGGGCTATTTGAAGTTGAATTCTGTAAACATTCTGTGAAGTTGCATCATTTAGACGGTCGTCTAAATTTAAACCAATCAAAACGTAGGTACAACGCCCAGAATTTACGAGATTTTCTAGTTTTTATGACGTAACAGGGTTCGATAGTGTATAACTAATTAAGAAAGGCGGTCGATTGTCAGTGTTGAGTACTCGGTAAAAACGTCACAATGTTAGTGGTTTAATACTCGTCTTAAACGTCACGCTGTTAGTTTAATGTAGTAAACAGACGTTCTTTATTGACAACTTTGAAAGTTAATTGCAACTTTGAAAGAAATAGATAATTAAAATGGAACGAACAATTATGCATTACGTCAGTATAAAGTTTTAATTTGAATGTAAAGCATATACGGATTTAATGATAAATCGATTATAAAATTGTAAACGATTTGCACAATCCTTGATATATGAATTTGAAATGCAATTTTAATGGTATTTTTAACCATTTTGGACATGGATGCAAGTTTACGATATGGAAAAATTTAATCTTATTGTTTCAAATTTTTAAAAGGACATTCTTTTATAATCTAATTAAATTACCTAAGATTTTGTATATAAATCTTTGTGTGAAAGTGTATCATTGGAAATGAGGACGATTGAACTTTGGTAGGTTTGGCTATTATATAATGAGAATTATGGAACATAATTGAGCAGCTACGTTTACATCCAATTTAAAGGGGATGTCATTAAGAATTTTCAATTTAATTTCTAAAATCTTGAACTTAGTACGATTTACATATGGAATGATCTATGAATGAAAATCCTAATTAGAAAGAGATTTTAATGTAAGCAAGTGCTTATCTAGTAGCTATAAATTTTTATCTTGGACTTAAGATATTGTTGGTAACAAAAAGCCGTTGTGGCAATATTTTACTCTATCTTTAGATTTTAATATTTGTATGTAAGGTTACATGTAAGATATGGTTTGTTAAAGAAAAGCTGTATGTGGATGAAGCAATAGTTATTTCAAGGTTTGTTTATTAAAGGATATTTGATGTCATAAGTTTGATGTCCGATACAAGTGGTTTTATTTAAACTCAGCTAGCAAAATAATTAGGACAACACTTTTAATATAATCATTTTCAAGGTCCACAGTAACGTTTATTGACGTGCAACTATTTAATCTTTCTTCCCTGTATAAGTATAAGTGTATTTCACTACCAATAAAATACAAAGCCATTCATTTCACTTGCGTCATTACACAATATAAAAAGAAGGCCGTATTATGTTATGTAATTGAATCTCGTGTATTGGATTTATTACAGAGTATGAAAATACCATAAGCTTTAAAAGGTCAATTTTACAGCCATATGCATAAACAATTACTCTTGATAGACACCCTGTGTAAATAAAGCCTTCTATACTTAGTAAAAACGAGTTTTATTTTAAGATATGTGCGTGAGTACTGAAAGGTAAATGGCATCGAATAGTGTCAGTTTAACTCATTTTCATTTAAAACAAAATTATATTCATTCTTGTTAAAAATAACACTTTAATCTGTAAAATAAAAGTATTAACTTTGGAAGATTCATACATTTTAGTTATTTCCGTCGAGATAATTCTATAGGGTCATAAATCATCGTTAAATATGCTATAGTGCGTTTAACGAACAGATTCAGTAATTAAAATAATAGGATGGGCTTAGTTGCGCAGTACAAACTGAGCATAAGCTTGATTTACAGCGACCCTGTTGATCCATGTTACACGTAATTAATTGTAAATAACCTACACAAATGTAATAAGTATTGAAAAATACTGTTTTTGAAAAGAAAAGTACAAGAGCAAAAACTACGAAAGACGAGTGAACAAAAAATAAAGCAAAGACAAACACGAAAAACTAATTGACATTTGTAGGTTAATGTTACAAATTGAAATGTGTGGTTGTTTGAATCCAGCCAACCAATACAAAATCTTTATTTAAACTTGGCGCCGATTTATGGGCGGAGCATTTACTGAATCTGTTCGTTAAACGCACTATAGAAATAGCTAATTATTTCCTACAAATGGATAAACGCCCCAATACAAATAAAATAAAACTGAGATAAGATAAGAACGCGGTTTAATTGGTCTAAGTATTACCGCCAACATTAGCGTCGTGAATTAGAAAGAAAGACGTTTTACTAAAATCATAAATCATGACAAACCGCGGTTGTTTGACGTTTAAACCGATAAAACGCGAAATAGGTATAAATTCTTAAATCAACCGTGATTAATTTTCGAGGTGAATCCGGAAGGATTTGGAAAATAACGTATAGAAATAATTTTTGTATATAGACCGGATCTGAATAAAAGCAGATGTTATTCTTTCCTAAACCAAATTATATGTAACATTCGATATTCAAGATTTGATTTGACATTCGTCATGTAAAATTTAAAGCAGAGTTGCAGGCTTTAAATTAGTTTGTAACAATAATAACGCACGGGTTAGTCAGAAACAGAAAGGAATAATTTATTACTAAAATGTAACATAAGGCGAATAATGAAATACCGTAGATTCGTGGAAGCGATAAGATCAAATATATAAACACTCATTCAATTAAGGCTAGTTAAAGCGATAAAGACGAACAGATAAGATAACGCATAGGTAAACGGTATTAATTACTTCCTTCAGAGAGCAAAAATTGTAGATAATCGAGTTATATCAAACTGTAAAGATAGATTGAAGTACTTTGACCTAAGCATTTGTGTGTACGTGGGTGCGTTTGAAAGTATGTATGTGTGGTGTGTGTGTTTGCGTGAGTGTGTGTGTATGTGAGCGTGTGTATGTGTGTATGTTTGTGCATATGCTTGTGTATGTGTTTGTGTTTGTATAAAGATTTCGTCATAAGGAGTTAAATCTTACTGTTTCTATATAAATATATATATATTGCTATGTATTCCCCTTAAGTTGTGCGTTTTGTATTTTTGCTATGTACTCCCCTTTACTTTTATTATTATGCCACGGCTAGCCCTTTTCAATTTACACAGTTACGATGATCAATTTTCTTTCACCTCCTTTATGATTACCTGTTCGAATTGATAAGACGAAGTCAATCAACATTCATATAATGAAAGGAAATAATATTTACACTTCACAATTTTTGAAATACACATACGCAGTTTTTACAAGAATTTTTAAAACCAGATGTTCATTTATTCTATTCTCAAAATAAATGCAATATGTATTTTCCATATTTGCAGAGTTTATATTTCCAGAGTTTATATTTTAGTTGTAAGATGTGTGAAACTTAAGGCGATAAAAAGGAGTACACTTATTACCAGATGACCTACAAACCTGCAAAAAGGATAATTATCTCATATAATAATCTTCAAATAATATTTGTGCACTTCTGTACTTTTTTAATAATAAATATACTCTTATTGCAGTTGCAGATATTCAAAATTTCATTAAATTCGTGGTATTTTAGTAGATATAAATTTTGCCATAATTCACTATGTAGAAAATTATGTGGTTCTAAATCACACAGACTCTCGTTGGAATTCATACATCACGACTTGCGTAAACGTAGTCCACATATCGATAGAATTCCTGCTTGTATCTTTTAACCTATCTTCGACAGGTAAAACATTTTAGGACCAACTCATATCACTTCATACGGCACCTCAAATTTTCTTAAAGTTCGATCACAGTTAACCGTTAAAGTGGTATACCTACATCAACATAAATATTAGATTCTGTGCTCCAAGAATCTCGTTTTAGCTTCTTCTAACCAAAGATTGGATCGTTAAGTGGTTTGTCTTTTTCATATCTGTCAGTGGAGCTCTTCAGTTTTCATCTAAACCTACCGGCGGTCAGAGATGTAACCGCAACTACTGATCGTGCGTTTCGTGCATTAATACATACGTTTTGATAAATTATTGTAAAAGAAAATAAAAAAATTAATAACCGCTTACATAAATTAATTTTTATTTAATCGACTGGAACTTGTAGAACATTTGGTATCTGACTAGGTCAAAATGGCTTTTTTGTATGAAAGAATTCCTAAGCTCGAACCGAGTATATAAATTCCCAATAAGATGTTAAGTGATAAAATCAATGACGTTGCGCAATTGCTGTTTGTTAGCGTGGTGTGCGTTTTTTCTCTGCACGGTGTTGTGAATAAACAAACAAGGTAATCCAGTTATGTCTTGTATTCACGGAAATTTAAAAGAAAAACAGGAAACAGCTTGCTCAATTGTAACATTTCAGGTAGGTTCACTGGAACTGTTTGGTTATAGTTTACAGTTAAGGATCCACAATTATTATATATTCTAAATCTAGTAATCAGTTAAGATCTAAAAACTACCATCTCAGGAAACATTTAAGCGCCACAAATCTTTAAACATATTTGTATACCATCCCATTTTCAACCGCTATTTGTATTCATAGAATCAAAATAGTGTTTGAAGATAGCGTTGGAAAATAGATAATTGTAGATAAACTTAGACATCCTTTCTTTTTAAAGAAATCTACACGTATATGCGGGATGGTTTTAATATATTAGTTCTTGGAAGAAGTAACGACAGAAAATATACTGAGATGTGTATTCAGGGTGTCCCAAATTTCATGGTCAAATTTTAAGGATATAATAAGGAGGCAATTTTCAATCAGAATAACCATTCCTTCAACGGTTTTAGTTATTGCAATTTTTGGGAAAATCACACGAAATAATAAATGTTACATTTCAATTAAAAGAAAAATACGTTTAAAGGTATCTTTTTTACTGTATGGAATTAGTGATGGATTCGAACCGAACCGAACCGAACCTTGCCCTAGGTTCGGTTCGGTTCGAAAACTTTTTAGTCCGGTTCGGTTCGAGGTTCGGTTCAAAAAAATATATTCCAGTTCGGTTCGATTCGGTTCGAAAAAAACGAACCGAACTTCGAACCGAACCGGTTCGACATTTTAATATTTTAAACAACTAGTGCGTTCAACTATACAATTTAAATGTTTAATGTAGTTTCAAATAAACCCAACATTAATTTGCTTTAGATTTTTAGTAGCATAAATCATACTAACACTATTTGTCCAGGTTTGATTTTTCAATACGTTCTATCTTTAACAAAGCATAATTACAATTACGCTAATAGAAAGCCACCTCTAAAATTTAGAATGTGTTAATAATTGATGATTTTTATTAATGTCATTTTACCGTGTAAGAACAATATCACACGATCTTTGGGATTACTTTTATTTTAGTTTTAGTTAGTATAAAAACAGTATTAAGACAATAAGGTGTTGCTGATTTGTTATACAGTACAAACAAAAAGCTGTTTGTCAATTTATCTTTATTATTATTATTATTTTTTTTAAAAGACAATATCAGATGATTCTCGGAAAGAATCGTTTATCTACCTCAAACAGCGTCTACGTTTTTCATAATAAAATATAACAGTATTTATCGAACGGGCATTATGTCTGCTTATTATTTGCATTATACTGTGTTATTTTATGTCGGCATTGATTGAAAAGTTTATGCCGCCATGAGTCATAAACTTCAACCCTTGGTTTTGAGAGAAAGTTCGGGGTCATTCTTCTGGTGTATCGGCTACTTCTAAAGACGTTGGTGGTAATGGCCACACTAAATAAACAGTAAATGTTATGGTACCATGCGTTTTCGAACATCATTTGTTGAGCGAGTATGTTCAAAAGAAAAGGAGATTAGTTTTTGCTACAGGGTCAAATTTTTTAATATTAATAGAGAGCTGGTATTCATACAAAAGTAAAAAATACAAAATGATGGATTAGTAATACATACTTAATTATGAATTAAATTGTTTCGTTTATTCTGAAAACTTCTGTAGTCTCTAGACCGTGACCTCGGCTTGTATATGTTTAAGAAGGTTTTCAACACGACTTCTGTTCATTAAATTAAATAAGCTTGTTTTTAAAACCCAATTTGTCAAAATCATTTCGAGTTTCTTTAATATCTAATACAAGTTATAAACAAGCAAAAATTTGAAATAAGGAGCATTAAACAAATTGAACTAATCTAGAATTGCCTCGATGATAAAATTTATTAGACATGTAGTGTTACAGGCGGAAAAGCTACTACGTATATATTTTCCAGTAAAATTATTCAATGGGGGCGGCCTGTAAAACAAAAATTAGAGGGAGGTCACCGGCACTAGCTAGCGGAAGGTCGTGGATCATATAGAGGGTTAAAATTTTCCATAAAGGGTTAAATTAATCTATAATATACTACAAAAAATTTTGACATTTACCTTTCATAAATATTGTGGTTTAATAACAATTACCAAGGGCGCCAGACAAGTCGAGAATGTCCAAATGTTCGTACAAAACCTTGAGAGACTTGTCATCCCAAGGAGGACAATTGTTTCTTTTAATCAACTCTTATCTTTTTTTACTACTTATGCAACTTCCATGACAAAAAAATAATAAAAAAACTATTGACTTAATCAACGGCAAACAAAACTATCTAATTAACAGAGCAATAAACGTGAACCTCTTACATTCATTGATTTTAATTTAGAAATTTAATTGAATAGGTGAATATGGAATTATGAAAATTTTGCGTACATAAGTAAGTCCCAAACACTTGTATATGAACGAAAACTTATATTATAAATCTTACACTATATTAATCCTACGGTTTATGGCCAAAACGTTCTAACAAATAAATTAACTAAAAATGGCTCATGCTACTTAACTATAAAAACTTACTTACTAAAAATCGTCCATTGTTTGATGGCTTGCCTTCCAACGTAGAATAGCTCTTAAATTGGGGGAGAGAATCTCGCTTGTTGCTCTTGTTGGCAATTTTTTCTATAATTGAATGGCACACGAACCCGGCAGGATCTTATTGACAATATCACTTAACTTGTGCGTCACACGCCTACAAGCTTTTTATTATTTACCTTGTAACACTATAAATCCGCGAACATACGGGCGTAACCCTCGCGAACTGGAAGAGTTAATTACTCCTTTCCAAATTTTACTATCGTGATACTAAGTGAAATATTATATCTGTGATGCCGGAGAACGCTACCCGCGCACTACGTTTCTTTCTACTTCTTGACCACGGACAGCCCCATTGGAATAATCTCTCTCTGTGGCTTTTGGCTAAAGCCTTAAGTTATATAGATTAATTCCTACTCTAACCATTTTTTACGTCATTTTCTGTTATCCAATGACTGAACAGAACCTCCTACAAAAACAAGATTTTAGAAACCAAATCCAACCCTTTTTTGGATGAGGGTCACGGAAGCAATTATTTTTCTAAGGGTTTAAATATGTTGTATCTTCTAAGAATTTCTTAGTTATTGAAATATGGACCATATCCGTTGGCGACAGTGGTCTGCCCTTAACAAAAGACCGGTTAACCCACTTGAGCCGAAATGGATTTTAAATACAATGGATGTCTCCAGACTACTTAAAATTACTTGCAATCTTTGAACAAATCGAATTGAAAATAGTTTTCGCTATTTATAATGTTTCGTTTTCTATAACCCTTCTCAATCAAAGAAATTATTAAGAAAATTAAGCTTTTCAAACAGAAAATTGCTTTTCTTTATTTACGTTAAAAGGTACTATTCCATTTTAGTTTTATCAGATTTGTCAATCTGTAACCGACCTAAGCTTTAAGAGGTTTACTGTATTTGATTTACAAGGGTAGAGCTTTAAATTATGATGACCTGCCGCTGGAATTTCTAATACTTTAGCCTGAAGCTATTTGTAAACCTGGTCTTTTATGAGGGATGCTAACTAAAATATGAAGTAATTTATTGTGGAATTTTTGTCTATACTTTATGCAAGTTACAGAATTTTAATTAATTAATTAATTTGTTTATTAGTTAACATTACAAAATAATGTTACAGTAGCACTAATACCTATTACATTTTTTACCATTGGCTTAAAACTTGATGACTATGTACATTAGAAAATCGTTCTATTTCTTATATGCTTGCGACTAGAGATTTTTAAAATGTACATTTGGGAGAAATTAAGATTGACAGGTTTTTAGTGAAAATTAAATCCTTAAACTAAATTTTTATTTAAAAAATCGAACCTTTCAAACCGAACCGGACCGAACCTTTAGCTAGGTTCGGTTCGGTTCGAAAAATTTACCGGTCCGGTTCGGTTCGAAAATAAAATGTCCGGTTCGGTTCGGTTTGGTTCGAAAAATCGAACCGAACCTCGAACCTATTCGGTTCGTGTCCATCCCTAGTATGGATAAAGGTTGCATCGTACATAAATAACAGTTTTTATAAATATTTCATTATTATCGCAAAAGAAAATCATAGTTATTTGTATCATTTAAGTTTTATAAAAATAATATTTTATGGTATTCCAATCAAAATTACTCAAAAAACCATTATGTTCAAGTGCACACCTAACAGAAAAGAAACTTTCTGAGTTCATACTTTTTCTTTAGAGGTACAACTTGTAAATATGTTTAATAACAAAGTTTTTGAATTTACTACTGCTAACAACACTTTTACTCGTAGTAGAGGATTCAACTAATTAGCCACTTTACAAGTTTTCTAAAATGAACACTAATTGATGAACGTATTTAGAAGTTTGAAGTTTTTAATACATGTTCATATGTTCGGAAATTAGTTCAAATACCTAACGACACCGCCTGGAAATATTTCATTTCAGGAATCTCAAAGCACAACCATTTTTTTGTTATATGCAGTTTTGGCCCTAGAAAATCTAGCTCGTAATCCTTAGAAAACCTCTATGCTTCATCCGAAGGTACTATATTGTCCAGGAAGAAAGTTTTTTACCTGAAAATTTTGAATTTTCCCAAACCCTTGCGATTCCAAGCAAAGCGGGATATTTAACGTGCCTGACAATACTAACACAACAACTGCATTTTACCTCTCGTCCGAACGAGGGCGTATTTTTGGGAAAAATGCTCGGCTAACATTTTTCAAGCAAACTGTGTCGGGATTCATACCCGGGATCTTGGACTCAATAGCTACACGCAAACCAACTAAGCTACAGATCCGCCTGACGAAATACCTTGCTAAAAATTCTGTTCCGAAAGGGTACCGAAATCCTTGGTTCCATGGCGTAGTTGGTATGCGTGTGACTATTATACTCAAAGTCCCAGACTCGAATCCCGACGCAGTTGGCTTGAATGAGCATTTTTCACAAAAATACGCCCTCATTCGGATGAGAGATATAATGTAGGTCACGCGCGTGAGTATTCTCCCGCATGTTTAAGATTCCTACCTTGCATGGAACAGCATGGATTCGGCAAAATTCAAAATTTTTTTATAAAAAAAAAACACTCGCTTCTTATCCAATGTAGTACCTTCCAGTGTACTAACAACAATAGTTACATGACTCAGTGGGACGGGTGGAGTAAGTGTTTGAAAAAGGTCCCAAAATTCTATTCTACGGGAATTTCTAGAGAAACCCCCTATAAAGGATGACAGAGGATGCCAAAATCTGAGATCAGGATAATGATTTTAGCCTAAAATTAGCATGAAAAAAGCAGTAACTATACTATTGTTAATATAAAACAAACGTTAACCATAAGAATTCTAACATACCTATTTAAAACTGCTAGCTGAAAGGAAAGCTTGTAAAATTAAATGTTGAAATACCTCAATTTTAATCACGTTTCTGCAACTATTATCTTCGCATTAGTTTTAATAATACTGATATAAAAAGTATTAACGCTATCACACAATTATGTTTTCAACTCTTTTACACAAGTATGTTTACATTACAACTACATGCTATCCATTCTTAAGCAGAAATTAAAAACCAGATATATCAGAAATTATTTAACTTAGTGGAAAACGTTTTCGGCGAACAAAATTACTATCTAAATTCTTAACCTAGAGACAAGTCCGTACTGTGAGTGCGTTTATAAATTTCAAGCAATTATAAAAATGTTTATTCATTTACTAACTGTAGGTCATAGTTTTAGAAATTGTAATCATAAATACCGGATGAGTAATTTTTGACTATGGATAACTCGAACTCCACTAAAAGATTTACCTCCGGAACGTATTTTGTTTTTATCAGATTCTCTTGGGATTTCGAAGAGAGAATTAGATATTCTGAATTTTTCCCAACACGAAGTTGTCAATTTAATAGGAACCAAGGTGTGCCTAAAATAAAAGCAACCATCCTGTAGGATATTATCCCAACTTGAATGACTAACTGTCTTAATTAGTTGAATACCTGCTAACCTAATGTAGTTACGTGTTTTTTTTTTATAACTCTACTATATAAGAAGTTTTCCTTCCATAAAACTATTCGAGATATCTTCAGCAGAATTCGTATAGATGAATGAAGACGGCAGTTTGAAGTTATTTTGTCGTTTTCTTTCTAACTAACGTATGTGACATTATCCTACTTGAAACCTTTTTCTAGACTCAGAGACGGAACTTTTACATTCTTGTGAATCAACACACTTTTGCTCAACAACGTTATTGCGCCCAGACGATGAGGTTATAGGCGCCCGGGTGATACACTATTAATCAAAACAAATGAATTATAAAACTTTAATAATTTTAGAATATAAAGCAACGTTGCTGATATCACTACTAACCTTTAAAACTGCCTTAATAAATCGACTATCTTTGAGTATGAGCAATATAAGATATAGAAATTAATCCTTCCTTTGATCAAGAATGCATGTAACCTAAAAATTACATTTCTTAAATAAAATAACATAACTTTATTTGTGGGATTTACCAATACGGAAACTATTAAAGTGAAATATGACTATACTCAGTGACATAGAAATTGCAACACCTTGAATGGTTGGAAATTTTTTGACCAAACTTGGCTGTTGTGTTTAACAACTCAATGGAAATAATTAATTAAACTTTTAAAGAAAAAAAACAAAAGATTAACACAATTTTTATTAATAATGTGTAAGCCTCCCTTCCCCTTTATTTGCTTTACTCTCCCTCACTCTTCTTGGCATCGAATCCAGTAGGTGGTCGTTGTTCTGTTGGAGTATTGTCTCAAGCAACCTGCACTTCATGCCGGAGAGCTTTCAGTGTATACGGAGGATTTGCTAAATTCCCCAGTCTTCTGCCCATAATGTCCTACACATGTTCAATTGGCGAAATATCTTGAGATCTGGGTGACCATGGTAAAACTATTGACATGGGAAAATGTGATACATTTCAAGAAATAGTCTATTTTGTTTATCTTTCTCTAATTCTAAAATTTTTGGATTTTTGAATTTTTAAATTATGATCTAAATTAGTTGAATGACTCGATGAAGCACAGGATTTTGGCTTAACTTTTATAGCCCTTCTGTGTTGAATTATAAGTGGAGATAAGGATTGAGATGTTTGACCAATATACAGGCCACTAGAATCTAAACAATTAATTTGATACACAATATTTTTTGATATAGTTCTGATGTTTTATCTTTTAATTTGTTGACTGTTAAAATATTTTTCTTTGCATACTTAAAATTATAATTTTTAAATACTTCAATTAGCTTATGAGTTAATTGATTGTCTATATTTGGTATTGTTTTATATATTTCTAAATTTTTGCTGTTGTTACTACTTGTGTTATTTTTGTGTATATTACTGTTACTGTTGTTCGTGTTTTTATATTCTTCAGAGGTATATAGTAATTTTGTTATTAGAGGAGTAGGATAGTTGTTTCTTTTTAAAATGTTTGAAAGTTTTTTATATTTTTTATTGTAGAATGTTGGATGACATATTTTTTTAATTCAATTTTTTAATCCTAAAATGAAGTTTATTTTTGTTTTGAAAGGGTGATTTGAAAGATAATTTAAATTTCTGTTGGAATGGCTCTGTTCTTGATACCAATCTAAAATTATTTTATTTTCATCCTTTCGAATTAATAAAGTGTCCAGCAAAAATACCGATTTATTGGATTCTGTTTCTGTTGTAGATTAGATATGACTATTATAGCTGTTAAAAATATTAAGGGTTTCGACTTTTTTATTTTCTGGGGTAGCCGTTATTAAATCGTCAACAAATTTCTTTAAAAATGTATGGTTAAACGGAAGTTGTGGAATAACACTATTTAATAATTCATCCATAACTATTTGTGCTATAATGGGGCTAAGTTTTGATCCTATTGCACACCCGATTTGTAAATAAAATTTATTATTAAAAGAAAAATAACTGTTATCAAAAAGAAATTCAATGATTTGTAAAAAAAATAGTTTTTGAAAACTTACAGTTTGGTTAAATTGCAGTCCAAAATTTACTGATGTTGTTAATAACTAAGTGTGTACGAATATTTGTAAAGAGAGATACAACAACTAACTTACTAATACATAACTTTTTGGTAATTGAAAATTGTTTAATTGTTTCGAAAATTCAAAAGAATCCGTTATATTATGATTGTTGTTAGAATTTCAGCAATGAATTTTGAAGGCTTTTTAGTAGCTCCATTGTTTGTAGCAACAATGGGACGCAGTGGATAATTGTCTTTATGTAGAAAACTACTTACAAAAGAACGACAGAGTTCTCATGGTTAGATTAGAATCTAAACCGGTAAATACGGTAATAATACAGGTATACATTCCCACCTCGACCTACAGTCAGGAAGAGATAGGGTGATCTACAAAGATATCGAAGACATACTAAGATACGTAAAAGGACATGAAAATTTAATAATTACGGGGGGTTTTAATGCAGTTGTAGGTGAGGCTAGGGAAGAAGCAGTAGTAGGTTTATTTAGTTTAGGCACGAGAAACTACAGGGGAAATAGGCTGGTAGAATTTTGCGACAAGAACAATTTAATCATCATAAACATGTTATTTCATCATCATGCTAGAAGACGATACACGTGAAAGATGCCAGGAGATATAGGAAGATATCAAATAGATTAGATTATTGTTAGACAACGGTATAGGAATCAAGTATAAGACTGTAGAAGCTACCCAGAAGCAGATATAAATACTGACCACAACATCGTAACTATGAAGGCCGCTCTTAAATTTAAAAATTTGAAAACAGGAATGGAAAAAGGCACTTTGACTTTGAGAACCTAAAAGATAAAGATATCCACGAAAGATTTGAAACAGTGACATGAGTGGCTGAAAGATATCGGCAAAATTTCTGATACTAAGGAAGTAGAAACAAAATGGAAGAATTTTAAATCCAGCTTAGACATGGCGGCCAAAAAATTTCTGGGGTATACACAAAAAGAAAAATAAATAACCATGGATAACAAAAGATATCTTTAATTTAATAGAAGAAAAACGAAAATACAAAAATAGATCCGACGAAACGAAAAATCAGAGATACAAAGCCATAAAATGGGAAATTATTCGCAAATATAGTAAAACTAAAGAACAATGGATTGATGAAAAGTGCAATGT
Source organism: Platerodrilus igneus (assembly GCA_036346225.1). Taxonomy (NCBI): domain Eukaryota; kingdom Metazoa; phylum Arthropoda; class Insecta; order Coleoptera; family Lycidae; genus Platerodrilus; species Platerodrilus igneus. Next base: position 1,567,004 of record JARFIW010000831.1, read on the forward strand.
GGTACAAACTAAGATGGAAATAGGAAAGACAGACAAAGCATACAAGCTAATCAGAATGAATTTTAGTAATATAAAACCGTATAGCAAAAATATAAGGGCCGCAAGAGGAAACGTCATTATAGAAAATGTAGAGAAAGTGGTTAGATGGCAGGAATATATATGGAATTTATATAAAACTAAAGTTCTAGTATGCAAAGGAGGGGAAAATAAACCAAAATTAAGAATGCAAATAGGTAACGAGAACTTTCAAGAAGTTAAGGATTTCTGCTACCTAGGAAGCCAAATAACGCAAGATGGAAAAACACAAAAAATATAAAACAAAGATTAGCACAAGGTCGTGTTACATTTAACAAGAAAAAGCAACTACTGTCTTCAAAGTCAAAAAACATAGAAACAAGGAAAAGATTGCTTAAAACATGTATGTGGAGCACAGCATTGAACGACTGTGAAGCCTGAACAGTAGGAAAAGCGGACAAGAAGAAAGTAAGATGCCTTTGAAATGTGGTGCTACAGACGTATGATGAAGATATCATAAACAGACAAAGTTAAGAACAAATGGTACTAAAAATTGTAGGGGAAGAAAGAAATATGTGGAAAACAGTTAAAAATAGGTGAGATAGGATGTTAGGTCACATACTAAGACATGACGTAATTGTGCGAAATACATTAGAGCAGAGATAGGAAAAAAGAGAAGTAGAGGTATACCTAGGTTAGACTATTGCATATAGATAGTGAAAAATGCAGGATATGGAAATTTTAGGGAAATGTGTAGGCTAGCTCAGAATAGAAATTAATGGAGGTACGCATTCAACCAGTCCCAAGATGGAAAAACTAATGACGAAAAAAATATATGTGCTTAAACATGATGACTATTATAAACAACTACTATTGGACTAGCAATATTCTCAACTAATGTTAATTGTACAAAGTATTTACTGGAAAACCATTAATTCGGCAAATATCTAACTGTTGGGGGATCTTTAGCAGCCACAGGCTGTTTAACCCCCTTCACATACTACTCAATCTCGGCGAAAAAGGGCATATAATCAGAAAACAATAGAAGGTGACTGAGCTGTATATAGGCTGATGTGAGAATTTGAGAGAACTGTGTAGGCTAGCTCAGAACATAAATAAGTGGAGTTACATGTCCAACTAGTTTCAAGACGGAAAATTTAATAACGAAAAAATAAGTGCACTTAAATCTGATGATTATTATAAACAACTACATGTGTGGGTTGTGAAATATTTTTAACTCTTGTTGATTGTGCGAAATGATATATTGAAGAAACTATTAATTCGACAAATGTTCAAGTGCTGGGGGAACTTTGCAGCCACAGACTGCTTACCCCCCTTCACAGACTACTGAATATCGGGGAAATAGGGTATATAACTGTAAAGCAATAGAAGGTGACCGAACTACATCTAACAAGAAAGAACAGCGGATATGCTCAAAGACTACAAACACAGAGACAAGAAGAGGATTGTTCAAAGCAATCTGTGGAGCACAGCATGGTACGTTTATGAAATAGGTGCAGTAGGAAAAGCAGACAGAAAGAGATAGAAGCCTCCTGGATTGTTGTGCTTCAGCTGTACGAAGATGATAGCATGGACAGACAAGGTTAATAACAAATAGGTTATAGAAATAGTAGAGGAAGAACGATATCTGTGGAAACCAAAAAAAAAATTGAACAAATAGAAGGGTAGGATTCGTTCTAAGACATTTTTGGGGTATAGTACATGATATATTATATGCAGAGATAGGAAAAAAGAAGTAAAGGTAGATAGAGACTAGACTTCTGTACGCAGATAGGGATAGATGCAGACTGCAAATTTCAGGGAAATGTGTAGGCAGTTCGAAATAGGAAACAAGGATGGTACGCGTCTCACCAGTTCCAGGACTGAAAACCACATGATGATGATATATATATGATGCTTGTATTATTTTAGTACAATTCTGGATTATACAACATAAACTATTTTACACAGTATATCATAGGCAAGCAAAACTCTTTTGAACTTATTTCATTGTTTGTGTGCCGCCAAATTTTGAAATTATCAAAAGTGCACCGCACCAAAAAAAGATGTAGAGAATCTCCGTACCAGCCCGATACTCTTACTAACAACTGGCTGAACTGCTCAGCTTCTATCTGGTTTCTTTAGAGAAGAGGATTCTTGGAAGAAACCATAACGTTCCTCTTCTATTAAATTGATACCAACTACCTTGATTTATTTAAAATGTTTTGTTTTTAATACTATGGTATTTAATGTTACTGCGCATCAGGGCCATCTTGGGCACACTAAAATATAATTTGTTTAAAAATTTGCGTCCCATTTTGTGATGTCAACGTCACGTATATAGAAAATTAATATTCCCTACAAAGAAAGACCATCAGTAACTGTAAACTATCAATACAATAAATTGCATGTGCTGTAGTACATATAGTGTGTCTATTAACCTGCGCTGGTTAAGTATTATAATTATGTATTTATTTAATTATTATCTAAGTACATCTCGTTGATGTATAGTGTAATAATATTGATATTTATGTTCTGCATTAGTTAATAAATTTGCAGTAAGAGCTTGTTCAAAGCACGTACTTGTCATCAAGAGTAATTTACATAAGTAAGCATACCTAAAATTCTTCAGATGCTCGTAAGACACACGAAGGCGTATATTCAATGCGAAGAGAATACATTAAATATAATTCGATGGAAAGAATTCAGTACTTGCTTCTCATTTATTAACGAGTTTATTGCCATTTCCATGAAGAATTTAAACAGTAATAAAATTTTTATAGCTATTCGTGGATTATTATAACTTAATAATATATACGACAAGGCGTTTCCACCGATATAATAAAGTGCATGCGTTTGATTATACTCAGCTTCATTATAATTCCTGAGAGGGTTGAACACTGACAAGCAAGCAATGTAGGCTCTCGTTGTTAAAACCAAAAACATAATTATTTAGAATTACTTAAGCATATATTGGGAAAAATTTGTATTTAATATATTAGAAAGCATAGAAACTTTTGATCTTGTGTATGTAAAATGTTCCACGAAGAGCCACTAGTGAAAATTGATTGTGTATCCCCAAGCGGTTAACAAGGTAGTGGTCTAAATAGAAATCTTTTCGCCCTCTTAAAATGTAACTCAAAAATAAATATATCCTGTTATTGTGATGAGTCATCTAAACTCAGGTAAAAAGTCCCTAGTACATTGTATTCCAAACAAAATTAACCTCAGCACTTGTGGGAAAATGCAGAAACCCCAAAGGTAACAAAACAAGTACCATTCCAAAATATTAAAACCGCAGTCTAGGTACCTAGACATACCTACATGATTCTATTAAACTGAACTCACTATCTCTTTTCATAGTCTAGACGAAGATTGTTTGATGCACTTTACCACGATTTCCTATTTTGTACTTGTCCTTTCAGCACTCTGCAACTATCTTTACTTAAATACTTATTTTCGTACTTAAATCTTTAGCTTCTTTCACATTCACTTTCACCTCTGATCTCTATCACTATCTTATCTACTTCACTATGATGTATAAAAATATGTTCTTAACATTTAATCAAGCACTCTTTTAGTTACACTGGTGATATTTCTATTTTGCTGGACAATTTCTAAGATCTTACCGTTATCAACTTTTAATATTCTTTTGATATGTTTATAATCATAGTTAATTTTAATAGTTTCTGTATTAGTAAATCCCACCAATAGGGTTACGTTATTTCCTTTAAGAAATATAATTTTTAATTTGCATGCGTAATCTAAGGAAAGATTATTGTTGTATCCTACATTGTTCGTGCTCAAAGGTTGTCAAATTTATTATGGCGGTTGTAAGATTAGAAATGTTATCGTGGTTACTTTGTACCTTAAGCGATTGTAGTTTTATTATTTATCTGTTTTGATTAATAATGTATAAGGCCGGCGCCTATTGCCTCATCATCTTGGAACGAAGAAGTTTCATGGGCAAAATTGTGCTGATTCAGAAAATGAAATCTAGTTAATGTTTCATTACGATAAATTTCACATACGTCAGAAAATAACGACAAAACGTAATTTTAATTTTCAGTCTTAATTCATTTATCCGAATTCTGCCTAAGTTAATCTCGAATCGTTTTATGGAAGAAAGGTTTGTTGTGGAGGACTGTCATTGCCTTCGAAACACATAATATTCAACTTGAGTAAGTACGGTTTACCGTTCATAATAAGGTATCGAACTGATTAATGTGATAAATCAACGAAATTCGGATACTCTTCCAAGTGAGTTACTTTTAAATTAAGGAGAATTGTTCCTTTAGTAAGGAACTTCATGTTGGAAAAAAATCATATTAATAAAAACATCAAACTGTTTAACAAAGTCCCAGAAGTCTCCTATGAACTGGTTAGAATGAATCGAGTTCAGGAAATAATGGCTTCTAGTTGTTTACGAAGTATTTACAGTCAAAAATCACTCACCATCAGGTATTTATAATAAACATTCTGAAACTATAACCTACAATAGCTGTAAATAAATGAATATTTTTATTTAATTGCATAAATTGATAAACGTACCCATTTGTATGTTCCTGTTGTTAGTTTTAGAATTTAGAAAGTAATTTTGTTCGAGGAAAACGTTTTCCATCAAGCTAAGTAAATTTTGATATATTTGTTTTTCTTTTGTTTTGCTTAAGAAGATTTATATACTTATAATGAAAACATAATTGTGTAATAGTCTTATATTGGTGTTTTTCACAACTCATGTAAAAGTAATAATTCCAACCTCGATATAATAAGATATATTGCAATTACCTAGAGGCGTCATTAGTATACGGGTAATTTAACATTTGATTTTGGAAACCTTTTTTTCAACCAGCAGTTTTTTAGGTATGTATGCTCTTATTCTTAGCGTTTATTTTAGGTTGGTTTTAGCATTAGTGTACTTTATTATTCCTCGTGTGAAATCTAGGCTAGGGTCACTTGTCTCATCTTAGGTTTTGGCATTTTCTTGTTATTCTCTCTGGAAGTTTTCTTTAGAATTTTCCTTATTTCGAGATTGAATCGCGTCGAAGAAAATTCCCGATAATACTGGTCTTTCACACAGCATTCCGGGACCCTCTTCAAACACATCACCACACTTCCCACTTAGTAATTATACTGAAATCTGTATTTTTATTAGTATGTAAAGCAATTGTGAGTTTGAATTATTTATGTAATACATTTTTTGTGTGTAAAATATGCGTTAGGACACTTATCATATACCGTTAGCAAAACCATAAAGAAAACAATTACGAGCTTTAATTATTTTTCCGTGTGTGTATAAAGCCTTCTTAGTAAAAACGAGTTTGAATCTTTAAGACATAACGCAATTCATTTTTCATTAAAATACACTTTTCGTGCACAAAATATTCGCTTTATTTATTGAAACAATAACATTTATTGTGTCTGCAAAGCATAGAGAACGTATTTGGAGCCTAAATTCATGATTTTCGAAGAAAAATACGTCATCTGCACTAAGAAATACTATTAAAACCATTAGATAGCGAATTATTAAATAAACGCCGATTCAAGAAACTCGTGTTATCAATGTAACGTAATAAAAATCGATAAGAATTATTTATAGATTTCCGTGTCACAATAAGAAAGGGGACAGCACATGAACTCCGTGCATTCGACAAAGATTGACAACGCCTTGCCATGCTCGTAACTCATATCGGCCGCGGTGGTTTGACACTTAATGGATCGTTAAATGCGGGTATTCTCGGAAATATGACATCACCAGGGTATATTATGTTCTAAGCGGATCCGGAAGGATCTAGAGAAGGATGACATAGTTAGATAATTTTGTATATAAGCTGAAGTAATCCACATTCATGGACTCATATCGATTTACAAAATTGACCATGTAAGATTCATAAATTTGCGATTCATTTTAAGACGTCGAACATGTTACTTTGAGTATGCGGCAGGCATAGAATATTTGACATTTAAGATGTAACGGTGAGTAAAGAATTAATTGTTATAACGTAACTCTGAATAAATATTGAACATAATTATTTTGTATAACACTACGAGAATTGTACAATCTTTGACATGGATCATCTTGATGCAAAAGAATACGCTGAGTTACTTAATTAAAAATAGAAGACCCTTTCAAAATTAATATTCTAAATGGAAATTTAAAAAATATGAATAATCTTTTACAACGGGATTTCAACGTCGATGTAAAAATGAAATCAGGAGGTATTTAATACCATTAATTACGATGGAAATGAAATTTTGATAAGCGCTATTTTTCGGAAGTATAAAACTTTGGTTCTTTGTTTGTCGAATACTTTGTAATTTAAAGTTAAAATAAATTCTCATTTTATTATTTGTGAAGGGGATAATTTGAGTCAAATTTTGAGGTCAGAGTTCGCAGTATCTTAACCTATAATAAATTATTCATGACAGTTATTGGCTAATAATATTCACAAACTTGGCAATAAAAGATCAGCAAATTACCCACCTATTAATTAAAAAGGATTGTGTACCAGTTAACAAAGACTAGGTAAGAATTTTAATTATTTTCTCTATGAACTGGAAGTGCGAATTGTTTTATAAACGGTTTTGTATGAAAGAAAAATGTTTTGAATGTATAGATGTTTTCTTGAGATTACTGTACTTTATTTCATTTTGTAAATTCCATAGCTTCCATCGAGCTGGCCAGGCAAAGAAAAGAAAAGAAAGGTAAGATAATAATTTTGATTTTCCATTGCTGTACTATTGTCACAGCACTTCTTTAGCTCTTACTTCAAAGAGATGATGTCACAGAACCTCTTCTAGCGACACTCCTTCAAGGGACCGTTGTCACAGCACACTTTTAATGGCATTCTAACTCGCAGACGTGTCTCAGCACTCTTTAAACAGCGCACAACGCGAGACTTTGTCACAGCAATATATATATATATATTGCTGTGATAAGGGGTTGCTTAAGGGTGCACGTTATAGTAAAGGTCGTTCGGGAAGGAGTAATTAGAATAGGCAGCAGAAAACCACACTTATTTAAGGAAATAATTAAGAAATAGACATTGTTTGTAGATAGTAAGTAGTCAACACCCTGTATATAAAGTAGAAATAGTTTTTGGGCGACGCAGGTAAACATAGGAAGACGCATGGTTGGCGTAGGAATGAGAAATACATTTATTAAGTAAATAGTAAACATTAAATACCCTGTAGATAAAGTTTAGTTAATTTAGGTAAAACAAATAAGGACATTTTTCAGTGAAGTACGCGTATATTGAGAAATAAATGATAAAGTGTAATTAGACACGCATTAAGAAGAAGAGTTCCAGACAATTAAATTAATACGGGTATAGAAATAGAGTTTCAGGTAGTTAATATAAATGCGTACAAATATCTAACCAATTTGATAAGAGAAATGATTAAAAATTGCGTGAATCACATGTAAACATGAAAATTTAAATACGGATTGCATCAGTTGTTTATAGAAAATCAAGTAATCTATCAAAATACAGCATGTTGATAATGAAAGACAGCTGCGGGCAGGTTGTGATTATGGGAAAGCGTGGAGCATTGCATCAGAAACTGCTCTAAAGGCAATTATTTGATTGGTCAGAGACAAGCGACGAGTTCTAGACCAGACCCACGGATGGAGTGGGAATTCGAGATTATATTAGCAAGCACCTTGATAAGAAAGTCAGTTTTGAACTCAATGAAGGCCGAAGTGCATTGCCAGTAAATAAAGTAATACGTAATAAGTATAAAAGTGAAAAATAAAATGAGTGCGAAAATGAAGATTACAATTGCCGTTTAAACTTAAATACGTTTTAATGAATTTATTGTAAACTAAGACATAAAAATAATAGGGTTTCGAGGTCTGAGGGAAATGGACTAGGATTCTGATGTTAAGAAAAAAATACAGTAATACAATTTAAATGTCAAGGGGAAAAGAAGAATAATACAATCTTGAAGTACAGGGATGAAACAAACTACAATTTTAAGTCTGGGGCAAGAATGATAAAAGTCTAAGTTTGAAGAATTGAAATAAATTGGGGTATATAATTTAATGGTGATGGTCCATAGTGTAATAATTTGAATAGAATCCAGAATTGGGGAAGATCATTTTTATTGGAAGCGTCGATGTGAAAAAGATAAAACCAGGTCAGATTTATAGTTATAAGACATTTGTTTTTTCATATGAATTTTTATTTTATTTTTAATATTGAATTTGCTAAATATGATATGCTTGTGAAGAAGTCAACAAAAGAGGTTGCATACATATTGAATGAGTAATAAGAAAACAGGTTTAGAATATTATACACTTTGTTGGTAAAGATAATAAATTTTCTTTGGTGACTTTGGGTTTTTGAGTACATACTAGATGGTTGTTAATAAATGAAATTTATAAGAAATGTATTACAAATAATTTCAAAAGATGTACATAACATATTGGTTTCATTATATAAAATCTAAATTTACTGAATTTTATAATTGCAAATAAATGCTAGCCGAGGTCATAAGATTTAAATAGTACAAAGGCGGAGCCACAAGTTGAATAGGAAAGCGATAACCCGCAAGGCGGTAACGTATCGAATTTTGCCATTGGTAGATAGAGTTGTTTAATGATAAAGTCCAGTTGATAGCAATATTAAGAAAACAGCTGGAGGAGGAGATAATTACACTTAATCGTGAATATTAAAATGGTGGTCCAATAATTTAGAGTACGTATAAAATTAATAAGGCGCACAACGAAGGGAATCAAGAATTCCGGTTCATAATAATAAATATAACGACCCAAAGAAGGGGCATGATAATTTCTTTTAATATCATAGCAAATAAATATACAGCCCAACGTCGGGGCTCGATAATCCGTCAATACCATAGAAATATATATATATATATATATATATATATATATATATATGTATAAAAATAAATATAAAATACATGCACATATATATTGCTGTGATTGCTGTGGATTGAAGATGCCCGGTGTTGGAAGCCAATAAAAGATGCTGTGGGCTGAAGTGGTTAATAAAAGTGTTTTCCTGTGTATTTTGGCTAGCTTAATTTAAATAAAACCACTAGAATCAGATGTCGAACTTGTATCAAGATACGTACAAATAGAAGAGATTTTAAATTTTACTTTGAATATTTAAATATAGTTGCAGCTCTATGTATGAATTCGTAATATATTGTTTCTATTGGAATTTAATATTTATTGAATAGGTATATGGAACAAAAGCGTATATTTAAGAAGCAGATAATCGTATTCGTTACAATGCAATTGAGTACTTTAAAATAAAATGTATATGAAACTCTTTAAAAAAATCTCATTCTACGTGCGTAATGTACAATTATTCTTATTTAAAAACACTGTTTCTTCGTTGTTAAGAATGAAAACTTTTTCAATCGCGTCTTTATGCATTTATAATTCAATATATTCAGTGTTTTAACAAATACGCTTCTCTATGAAATGGAATATTCACATAGTTTGAACTTTTTTTTTAATTTTTCCTAATTTGCTCGGGGTTTGCGGCGTCGTATGTGTATCATATGTCGCTATATGACGTATTGATGATCTCTGCATAAATATATTTATATATATGTACATATATATATATATATATATATATATATATGTATGTATGTATATGTGTGTGTACATGCACGTGTGTGTGTGTGTCCACGCAACTGTGTAGTGCACGTACGTGTGTGTCTATCGAAATGTGTGCGAGTGTGTGTTTTGTGTGGTGCGTGTCTGTGCATACATACTTTTCTGTATGTGTACTTTTATGTGTTTGTTTGTATATGCAGGGAGGTGTACATACCACGTATGTGTGTGAATATAGGTAGATGAGCGTGCATACGTGCATGTGTTCGTTTATACACGTGTGCGTGTGTGGGTGTGTACCGTTTGTACAGTAATTCAAATACGTAATGTAATACAAGGTTTTCCATTTGAAAAAAAGAGCTTACACACTATCATTTCTAAATGAACGTAATATTATTAGAAATGTATATATATATATATATATATATATATATATATTGCTGTGATATTTTTGTCCCACGATTTGGGCGCATAAAATGCTGTGATATCCCCTTTATATTAGGCCTCACGATTTAGGCGTACATAAAATGCTGTGATATTATTATTAGGATCAACGAGCCCCTACGATGTGGAATGCTGATTTAATTAAATAAAGCAATTCTACAATACACAATATAATGATTAAATATTTACAACTTTAAAAATTTTCCCCTTTTCAGAATATTTACATATACCAGATTTATGATATTTCAAGGCAGCAAAACTATCTTTTTGCTTATATTTAGGGACCTTTGAACGTTCCAAGATACATATTCTCTTTGTCATAAATTGATCAATAAACCTACTATGTTTTGTTGACTCTTACAGATACGAAATGATAAATATTGAATTAAAACAGTTTTCAATAATAAATGGTATCAAGATTGCTAACCCGGAATGGTTCTGTAGTTCCTTCCAAGTTTGTAATCTGCATTCCCCAAAAGTTTTCGTGCCAAGTCTGAATATGTCCAAATTGAGAGTCGAATTTGGAAGTCGACATCAAAATCAAAATACAATCCAAATCCAAATTACTTGTAGGTATTAGAATCCTATTTTAAAATCGGTATGAGGACAACTTCGATGTAGATATTGAAATCCCATTTATATGTAGGTATTTAGACCATTTCAAAATAATTTAAAATCCCATTTACATCTCAGTGTTAAAAGCCAGTATTAAAATACCAGTAATAAAATAATCCAGTAATAAAAGCCTTGTTTTATTAATGTTAGAAATGGATTTTTAATTAAGTTGTTATTACTTACGTCTATAATACATCGGCTTTATTCGTTGCACAATTTCGTACACTTTTCAAAATGATTTCACTTTAATTTCTGTTTCACTGGTTACGTAAAATAATTAGTACTTCCGAACATAATCGTAGCCCAGTTTAAATGTATACTAACTCGTCACTACATCCTTATCGTATTTAAAGCCTTGCCTCCACCTGCTTTCCATTGGTTCTTTCACGTGCTGGGACGACACTTTTACCTTTATCTTGTAAACTTCGGGATTTTCACCAATTATTTCGTTCAAATATTCGAACGCATGCATGGGTCGTCACGTAATACTCCCACATATCCTGTTATTTATTTGAGAAATTTTAACAATTTCCTTTTATTAAGTCACGTATTCAATGTTTGGTATTTATTATAATCTAAACTGAATAATCCGGTGCTTGTTTATTTCCTAATATTGGATTTTTGAACAAATGTGATTCTTCATGTCCCGTACGATTTTCTAATAATGCATAATTTAGATTGCGTGTACGATGATATTTTTAACGCAATTGTTAAATATTTGTAAAGCCAATTCATATAGGTTTCTCGTTGATTTAACTTTGATGCATTTTGTTGCGTTTTCAAATCTTATCTTAACTTGTAAACTACTCTTGGATATTTCTGTTCTTATGCATTTAATCCTAAGTATTTTATATACAGTGTGCTCTCAATTAGCAATATATATAGTGACCGTTTTACTCTTATAATATCTGGAATTATGTGCTTTTGTTAAACTGGAAGTTGCTTTTATTTATTCCACGACCCCTATGACTTAACCTACCCCAGGGTGTTTCTAGTGTATGATCTTACATACGTAGCTATCCGCGCACAGCTTGAGTGTATAAATGAGTGAGTGTACGTATAATTGAGGTAAAACATTTCAGAAAAGAATATACAAATTTTCTGAAATGCGTTCGGTAAAAATTGAATACTAAAATTTTCATTTATATCAGACTTTAAAAGCAATTTTAATTTTTATGTTACTGAACTAAACGGTAAAAGCACAGCACTTGGCAGAATATTCTACACAAAACAGAATTGAGCACCGGGTGTGAAATATTCATTTAAAGCTTTCGTCATAAGCAATGGTGGATTCGCAAACTTTCAAACGTTTTATTAAAATACGCTTGGGTTCGTACTGTAACGAATAATGAAGTTGTGCTTATTTAATTTTGTATTTATAATGCTGTCGAGATGTACCGAAGTACTCTTGTGTTGTGCTATATTAGCGAAAATTAATAATATATGTAAAGATTATGTTTTCATAAAAATCCAGCGTTACTAATTACATTTGTTACTAATTACATACATTATAATACTTATCACACGTGTGATGTTGGTTGACATGTCCATAATTGATAAGCATTCACAATAAAACAGAATGGTGACATTGTACCTTTATTCTACATTAACTTTCATAAAAACACGCAACACACAGAAGTTGTTGATCGATTTGCTTTAAAATAATAAAACTTACTTTACATTTAATTCTAAGTTTTATCAATTGACTTCTGGCACCCCTATGTATTCACATCTATCCCCCGTTGTTGCTCAAATTATGACAATTTATCGTTGGAGTCGGTCATATGTTTACCACTTTTTGACAGCCCTTTAGTCAAATATATAGATGACATTTTATGTTCTATTTCAGAACACTTGATCGAATAGATTTTTACATTTTTGATAGTTTCAATACTAATTTAGTTTTCACTTTCGAAAAAGAAATTTCTTTTAGCATTTTTTTCCTAGATACGATGGTCCTTAGATTTCCCATCAAGACTTGGTATTTCGACATTAACAAAAACTTACTGACTCGGGTGGATACCTAAATTGTCATTCCAACCATTCTTTAATCATAAACTTATTACCATATTAGCTTTAAAATATCATATTCAAAAAAATTAGCGAACAAAATTCCTTAACTTGTTGTTCTCATCCTCTAGTAGAAATCATTAGCCTTGCAAGTTTTCGTTTCCTATTTGTATTCTGGTTTTCGCCCTCTTTTACATACTAGTACCTTATTTTTGTTAATTTTCATGCCATATCTCTTTGTTTCTCTTTTTTGGGAGCTGCTTCTCCTTGCCAGATACTAATACACCGATATCATCGGTAAATCTGAGCATTTCCATCGTTTATTCCTACATAGTAATTCCAAATGTCTTTCTGTATCTGACAATATTCATTGCCTCTTCGATATATAAGTTAAAAATTAACGGGAATAGGGCAATTTACTGTCTCATGCCTTTCCGAATATTTACTTTGAAGCATGTTTAACTTGATCAGTATTTATTCGTATTGAATTACAAGTATAATGCACCAAGCGTGCCTTATTCTTTATTAATGTTCCATATAGTACATAATGGAACGCTTCGTTTTAATAATCTCTTTGTAGTAAAATATCTGTGTGACATAAAGTTATTTTGACGAGCATCTCTAGCAATCTTGTTGCTTTCGTATTTCCCCACCTCTAACGGCGAGTCTTTGAATCGTCGCTATCGTTCGTTTCTCGTTTGTTCGTTAGTCGCAGCCAAGCTATCAATTCCCCAAGATGTTTTTCAGACTAGAGGCTTGCGACCTTCGATTAAATTATTTGTGTGAGTGGTTCAAGTCATGGTAGACTTGAATAAATATCAATAACTTCTACTAACGGTTTGTAATTTATACATTTTATGAACTTAATTTAATTTTGTTTCATTTATTTAGCGCGCTAAGAAATGGTCACGGCTTCCTAAGTTTGAAATGGTTTATGGTGTTGTTTGGAGCTGATGAAATTTCTGATGGGATTTGTCTATGAAAATCAGATGCAGTTTGGTTTATTATTAAATTTAAGAAATTTTGCATGTGTTTGTTTAGAATGTCGTTAGTCTTTGATAAACAGACGGTCATATAAAAAACACGAAATTTGCTATCATGTTTATGACCATATGACTTGTTTCACTTTCGATTATTGTTAAACTGGTTTTACAAACCGCAGAAAGAAATTCTTGTTAGGTTAGGTTTATATATTTGTAGGCTTTGTTTACATTCGAACTTCAGATAAATTTCGAAGTATATTTTCGACGTTATATTTTTTTGTGATGTAGTAACATTTTAGAGATATTTGCCGTGAAAGCAGATGCTTCGTGTATAGCTATCCTAAAATTCAAATTAAACATTCTTCAACATGGAAGTTAGCTTTTATTCACATATAAATTATAAAAACTTAGTATAAAAATTTAATTTCGTTTAGTGACAATTGCAAAGTGTTTGCATTTGTGTTCATACAAAAATTTTTAGGTTATGAAAATTTATATACTTAATACAAAAAGTACTTGATAAGTAATAGCAGTGAACTTTTGTTTACTTTTAATTTGTTATGTACATGGAAGTTTATTTCACTTCATTGCAAAATTTAAATACACGCTGCGTAATAATTATGAAACTGTAATCTACCTGATAAGATCTGCCTTTTATAGGACACAAATGGTGTTCTACATTTTTATATTTAATCTTTGTAATTTCTTGCAGGAGCTGCGTCTTATTTTTATAAGACAGGTTTTTCTTAACGAAGGCGATCGTTTTATCTTTGGGTTTCCACGACCGCCCTTTGAATTGTGCTTTGCTCTTATCGTGATTATCTCACGACTTGGTGACGCATATTTAACTTTATTTAGTTTTTGTTTGAAAACAAAATTCGACTCCCCTCCCCCACTTCTTATTGCTCTACCCAGGAATAGACCCCTAGCTATGTCGGAAGATGACCCTTTCTTCAATTCTCTGTAAAAGAAGCGGAAAATTTTTGTGCACTGGCGCCCATTTATAAAATTACGTTTCACTGGCGCGCATCCTACAAAAAAAAATACGGTTTACTGGCGCCCAATAAAAAAAACGGTTTACTGGCGCCTGAACGTTTCACTGGCGCCCAACAAAAATAAAAAATACGGTTCAACTTCTCTACCTTCCTGGTCTAATTTTTTTACAACAGCTTTTTACTTTTGGTCTATCCCTATAGCTCATTTCTATCTTTTTGAGTATTTCAAACATTTGCCTCCATTTTATATTGCCTATTGCTTTGTCCAGGCCTACAAACCTTATATATACGCCTTTTCATTGTTCTATTGTTTTCTCCATTACCACCCTTAAAGCTAGAATAGCCTGCCCATAGTATTTCTTCGACCCGTTTTCCATCCGTTTTTGTGCAGTTCTAGTTAATATTTATTGTTCGACAATTTTCAGATCTATTCTCACCTTTCTTTTTTTGTGTAGTGACTATGGTGTTACGTTTGAAAAGTCTTTGGACATCTCGTCTGTCTCATACATATAACTCACTAGTTGGAAGAGACGTTCTCTTATTGCTCATCCAGTTGCCTTTAGAATTTCTGCTTGTTCCCTGTCAGGTTTGTAATGGGAAGCATGTTGGGTAAACGTCGAAGTGGTTCTCAGCTAGAATAACATCTCACAAGAGTGACTGCAACAAAATAATAAAACATGCGCATCAGCCTCCCTTGCAATTGATTCTGTAACGTGGCAAAAATTATATCCACAGAGGAAAACTATAAGAAACGGAGATGATCGCAGTTACTCTTGAAGACAACCCGCTAAATAAGAAAACTTATACTCAAAATTCTACTTTCAGCAAGACTATGCCTCTGAGTTTAATGCCATTTTGGTCAGACAATATTTTATCGATATGTTTGCAATAAATAGATAGGTTTTTATGCTTCTGTTAAATAATATGCAATTGCAAAACGATATTGAACAAGTTCTACAGAAAATTGATGGAAGAAGTTTAGGCCGCTTATGCTGGAACATTCTGCGACGAGCATAATTGTGAATTGAAAGAAAAACGGGAAAAATTTCGAACGATAGTTGTAAATAGGCATGAGATTATTATTCACAAACCATTATTATTTTCTGTTTAATTAAATACGATACTGTAGCAGTTGTTTTAAAAGTTGGAATTAAAGAACAAGTATCGATACCAAAAATATATCGTTATTTTTCATTTTATACATACGTAATATCCAGACCAGTCGTCGGCAATCTTTTTTGGTTGCTGGTATAAATCAACCACAATGTGAATACTGAAAGGGCGTTTCTGGTCAGTGGTATTTTCCCTTTTTGGCATATAATCAGATAAATTATATAGAAAAATAATTGTAGTACGCTCTTAAACTTTAAATTTTAACGTTTCTTTTCCGACATCTTCATAAATTTTCTGTTGCATTTGTTTGTTCAGGTGTTATTTTTTTAAATACCATTTATAACACAGACCAACACGATTTTTGTTTCTTGATGTCTGGTGAGTGTCTTTTATGCATTTTTGGTCGTAAAAACTGAATCTGCACTCAGAATTTTTGTATCACCCTCGGGTATTAAGATATTTGTTAAAATATTATTATTATTATTATTATCCCAATCCCAAAAAAGTCAGGAACTGATAGGTGTGAGAATTTTAGAACGGTTAGTTTGACTTCTCATGCTTCCAAAATACTAACAATAATAATTAAAAATAGAGTAGAAGCTTTGACTGAGAATTATTTAGGCGAAGACCAATATGGTTTTCGTAAAGACAGAGGGACTAGAGAACCAATACTAATGATTAGGGTAATTATCGAAAAAAGGTTACAAAAGAATAAAAAGGCTTATTTCGCGTTTGTAGATTTAGAAAAAGCATTTGATAGGGTTAATTGGATTGTTATGTTCAGGGTTTTGCGAAAAATGGGAATCTCTCATAGGGATAGAAAAATTATTTACAGTCTATATAAAAACCAAAGCATAATAATTCGATTTGATGAAATAGAAAAGGAAGCTAAGGTTAGAAATGGTGTTAGACAGGGTTGTATACTGTCTCCCTTGATTTTTAATGTTTATATTGAGGAAGCTTTAAAGCTATAAAGAGATAGGTATTAGTGTACAGGGACAGAAAATAGACATGTTACGGTTTGCAGATGATATAGTCATTATAACAGAGTCTAGAAAAGAGTTAGGAGAGTTTTTAAATATTTTAGATGAGATACTACGGAGTAACTATAGTATGAGAATTAACTCAGTAAAGACAAAGATAATGACAAGTGAGTTACAGCCTAGTTCTAAACCAAAATTAAAAATAGGTAATACCGAGTTAGAGGAGGTAGATGAATTTTGCTATTTAGGTAGTATAATTACAAAGGATGGACGTAGTAGAATGGATATAGTAGCTAGAATAGCTCAAGCTAGAAAAATGTTTTTAAAAAAGAAAAACTTACTAATAGCTAATAGTATTAGTTTAGATAATAGAAAAAGTTTCTTAAAGTCATACGTATGGAGCGTTCTACTATATGGTAGTGAGACTTAGACAATTAAAGAAGTAGATAAGAAAAAGATAGAAGCTTTTGAAACTTGGTGTTTTAGGAGAATGTTAAAGATTAGTTGGACAGATAGAGTAACAAACGAGGAAGTTTATAGAAGGATAGGTGAGGAACCCTCTATGTGGAAACAATTAAAGGTCAGGAGAGATAGAATGATAGGGCACCAGTTAAGACATGAGGGACTATTTAGTAAAGTCTTAGATTATAGACTACCAAATAAAAATAGAGTAGGAAGGCCTAGACAAATCTATATTAGTCAAATTATTAGAGATTTAGGTTGTGAAGGGTATGTAGACCTTTTTAGACTAGCTCAGAATAGAAAAGAATTTAGAGCTGCGTCACACCGACTTTAAGTAAGTTCGAAAACAAAACAAAAAAAAATCAGTTAACTATATGTCACCATGACATAACTCACAATTGGTCAGCGGTCTGGCATGTTGGCAGCGATTCGTTGCTTAAGCCTTACCATAACATATAATTTAATGAACGTCACCATGACATAACTCACAATTAGGTAGCGTTCTGGCATGTTGGCAGCGATTCGTTGCTTAAGCCTTACCATAACATATAATTTAATAAACGTCACCATGACATAACTCACAATTAGGTAGCGGTCTGGCATGTTGGCAGCGATTCGTTGCTTAAGCCTTACCATAACATATAATTTAACACTTCCGTTTTGAAGCGGATAACCAGGTTATATTTCATTTCCTTATAAATGGTAATCGTGTAAACATGTTAGAGTTCTTTAACAACCTTCAGGTTGCTAATATCTATGTAGAGTCAGCTGGATAGGAAAAAGATAGAAGGATATAGGAAGACCTAGACCAAACTATATTAGTCAAATTATTAGAAATTTAGGTTGTAAAGGGTATGTAGAGCTTTTTAGATTAGCACAGAATAGAAAAGAAGTTAGAGTTGCGTCAAACCGACCTTAAGTAAGGTCGAAAACAAAATGAATGAAGATATATAAACTCTCCAGACAGAACGAGCAGCAGTTGATAGCCTAAACGCGTCATAGACTTTATAGAATGTCGCAAAAGTGTGTGAATTGAACGGATACGTTTTGATACGTGTGTCACGAGTTTACTATTAAGTCTCACAAAAGTCGATAACCACGTTAATTAAAAAAACTTATGTACATTATTTTGGATACAAACTAGGAGATCAGGATAAACCTAGGACGCTGCATATCATTTGCGTACGTGTGCTATGAATCTAAGCGGATAGCTCAACGACCTGTACGTTAGTGCCTTTTGCTGTGCATATAGTGAGGAGAAAATTTAAAAATCATGTTGCTGATTGCTATATTTGATTATTTATTTATTTATTTGTTCCAACGTTTTAGTAGTCTGCTACCTGAAATTTAAGCAGACCTGGCTTTCCCACAGAAAGTAACCGTCAGTAAGGCGTGTGTGTGTGTGTGTGTGCGCGCGCGTGCTTGAGAGCATGTGTTATGTGTGTGTGTGTATGTATGTGTGTGTGTGTGTGTGTGTGTGTGTGTGTGTGCGTGTGTGTGTGCGCGCGCGCGTGTGTGTGTAAGGGTTGTGTATATGTGTGTTGTGTTTGTGATGTTGATGTCCGTGTTACGTTTCCCCTCTAGAACCAGGACAATCGGCAGCCGGATATCCTAGTCGTCAAGGAAGAACGCTAACGGATTTGCCTTATCAGCCCGGATCATCGGCAGCTGGAAATTTAGGTGTTGAAATGGCAATGTAAGTGTGTGAATGGTGTTTTGTGTTTGTGCATTGTTTGAGAGGTGTTTTGTGTGTTTGTGTTTGAAATGTTAATATGTGTTTATGTTTGCCCAGGTTACCAAAAGGTTGGATTGAATTGGTATAATTTTGTACATGTTTGAACTTATACTATTACATAAATAATTAGGTTCTTTTAAAGGAAAGGATTTGTTTACTGTATTATTTGCCTCAGGTATGTGTAAGTTTGGTTCTTAAAATTTAACGTTAGTAAAAAGAAATGAAATTCCCTATTCTACTACTTAAAATTAACTTATACTACTACTGTTAGTTATTATTTGATAGAGACGGGGTTGTTAATATGTAGAAGCATGCAAATTCTACATATTAGAGGGTTGGATTGTTTCAAAGTCGGGTTGATGTTTTGATCTTGTTGCTTCTGGTCGTCAAGAGCGGAGCTCTTGGAATTCCAGGAGATCGGTCTCCGGGGCAGAGCCTCGGTTCAAGGAGAGGTGGTTTTTTTATGTCTTCGTTCTTATAGTTTTGTTTGTGTGTTCTATCCGTCAAGATAACGTTGGTGGATGATTGCCGTGATTTTTTGCGTGAGTGCATTTAAGTGTGGAAAAAAGTTTTCGTTCCAAATCATCTGGTGTAGGGTCTTGTTTAATGTTTGTTTATGTGTGTAGAGGTACGGTTGTAAGTCATTACACTCGAATACTATATGTTCCGGTGTTCCTATTTCTCCACACGTGCACATGTTGTTGTCAACTAAGTTCATGCGTTCTCTGTATGTTGGATAGGGTCCGTGGCCAGTTAGGTAATGAATAAATCCTCGACTGGGCACCAGGTACTTGGCCTTTAGGCGGTCTTTGATATTTGGGATCATTGCGTATACCCTTCTACCGGTTGTACTTTGATCCCATCTTGTCTGCCATTCTGCAAGTATGTACTATTTCCGTCTATGTCCTGGGCAGTTGGTTTGTGTTTAAGATTCGTTGTAGTTGTTGGTTGTCATTGTGTGTAAGATTGTACATTGCAGCTCGCTGTTTTACTAGTAGGTCCAAGGGCATAGTTCCCACCAGTACATGAAGTGCATCATGTGCGGTAGTCCCATAAGCTCCCGTCAGTCGCAGTAAAACACTTCGTTGTGTACTGTTAATTTTTTGTCTAGGCTTGATTGTGTTAAGACGGTGTCCCCATGCGCTCGCGGCGTATGATACCATAGCACCGAGCACACTGTTGAGATATAGCCTTAGGCAATTAAGTGGTATCTTATAAGTCCTTTGGGCTAGCGTTGCGATGTTCTGCATTGCAGAAGTTGCACTTGCACAGACGGTGTTTATGTGTGTAGAGAAATTTTGTTTTTCGTCTAATGTTAAGCCCAGATATTTTGTGTTTTTTGTTCTACTTATATCTACACCGTCTAGTTTGATGGTGGGGTTCCATGTCAGGGTTCCCTTTATCACAAGGTATGTAGTTTTTTGTGGTGTTATGGTCATTTTGTTGGTTTTGCACCAACTTTGTGTTTGGCTTAGGGCGATGTTAGCTTTACGTTCGATTTCCCTTCTGGAATTGTCTTCAACCACCAGCAAGATGTCGTCGGCATATGCAATCGTCGACAACACTTCGTCAACGGTGTCCAGCTTTTCCAGGAGTTCATCCATTACAATATTCCAAAATAGGGCCCGCATATGGACCCCTGCGGGCAACCTTTGTTTATATGTTTGGTAATGCTCTCCGTGCCTTGTAGAGTTACGTACCTGTCCCTGCAGTAGCTCCTGAAAGAATGGTATAGTTGTGATAGACAGTTTATGGTCATAAGTCTTGTAAAAAGTGAAGGCCACCAAAGGTTATTGAATGCGCCTTTTATGTCCACTAATATTAATAGGACGTATTTTTTGTGTGATTGCTTGATGGTTTGTATTGCTTGGTTTATTGCGTCCTCGGTCGATTTGTTTTCTGTAAAACCGTATTGTCTTGGGTGTACTCCTGTGGTTTGTTTGTGGTCCTGCATTCGTTTACACAGTAGTTTTTCATACGTTTTCCCTAGCGTGTTCAAAAGGCATATGGGTCGGTAAGAGCCTGGTTGTTTGGGGTCTTTACCTTTCCCTTTGGGGATAATCACGACATTCGCCTGTTTCCAGATGTTTGGAAAAACAGCTTGTTGTATGCATTCATTGTACAGTGCTGTTAACGTCGGTGTTAATTTATCTTGTAGCGCTATGCAAATCTCCGCAAGAATTCCATCCGGTCCGGGTGCTTTCCTGCTCTTCGATTGGCATAGTGCGTATTTCACTTCGCCTTCTGTGAAAGGATCTAAGTTGTCATCTTGTCTGTTCCATGGTCGGTTACCTACGTGGTTTCTGTCGATTACTCCTTGTCGTCTGAGTCGTTGTTCGTTAGTGTCGTCTCGAACGTTGTCATCAGGCAAAAGTGTATGTAATAGTAGTGCCGCAATTTCACCCCAATCTTTGGTGTATGTACCGTCTTGTTTTATTAAAGTCGAATAAGTCATCGGTGGTTTTATTTTAACTTGAGTAATTTTGTAATGTATCCCCCAGGCGTCCGTTTGTAAGTGTCTTTTGGAACGGGGTATTCAAAATAAAACTACACGCATTTCCACAGATAGCAGAGTAGCTTTGATGGTCCTAATTAGGCAGAAGATCCTTTTAGAGGCGGTACTTCAGTGCCACCTCCTCTAATATGCTCGAGCTGGCCTGGATCAAGGGTCGTTTACGTAAATACGGTAATGATCAGGCTGACGCCGTTGCGAGACAAGGATCGACTCAGAGTTTTGTCGGACCTGAGCCATCGGTCTCTCTTTCGCCATCTGTGCTATTTACCATAATAAGACAGAGAACCTAGCATCGCCATTGCGAGAGTTGGGCAAAGGAAACATATTGCACATAGACAAAAATGTTCATTAAGTCTCCTTCGACAAAATCTGGGAAACGTTGCATAGACTTGCCGAGACAAAAACTACGACTCCTAGTAGGTGTTTTGACTGGGCACTGCAAGGTAAAAAAGCACATACACAGATTGGGTTTATTAGACAACCGAACCTGTCGCAGTTATCAATAGGATGAAGAGACTATAGAGCACATTCTGTGCACTTGTCCGGCACTCGCCAACCTTCGAGGTTCCATGTTAAGTGACTTCTGGCAAGACACCGCCAAAATTACTAACATGCCCTGGATCGATATCCTTAGGTTCGTCTGTAAGCTCGGGCGGCAGAGTGATTGAGGCCCAGGTTTAAGAAGGTAGCACAATGGGCCCATATTGAAGCCTAAGTGCGCGTGGAATTGTCACCCTTCCAATGAAATCAAATCAATCAATACTGTTACAATTACGGCAGAGCTTAAATAACGTAATACTTGATGTATTCACAGCGTTCAACCCTTATAATTATGAGTAAATGAAAACAAACTATTCGATGCGCACACGTTGTACAAATTAAATATGGCAACAATCAAGTAGTTCGCGATAGTATACTGGCTTTCACAAGCAATTGTAAGTAATACGTTTGCGCCGCACTCTACTTCAAAGTCGTTTTTTAGTTTATGACGATAGGATATTGTTAAAATTCATGGCCCCGCTACAAAATTTTAGCACAAAAACCTTTTCAGAGTATTCTTTGATTGTTGTACGAATTAAATTCGGTTTGAGTTTAAGACAACCCTCAACTCTTTGTTGTTCGAACTGAGAAGCTTCAAAATTTTTCTGTTCAAAAGCCACATTATAGTACACAACTAAATTCAATGTTTTCAAAAACATACACTACACAGCACGTTTGTTGGTTTGGGAATCCAATTGTCTTTTCTACAATTAATTAATCACCTTTTCTGCCGTCCAAAGTCTTGAATTACTAGACAAATTTGCAGCTGCACAACCTACCATTTTTCGAACAAATATGTTTTTAAACTAAAACAGATCAACAAAATACGTAGCGGTTGACAGTAAATGAGATCTAAAATGGCGGATCAGTCTGCTTGTAGCATCTAGTGCTTTACGTCTAGTGTAGAAACCAAAAAGGACTATTGTACTACCATCAAGTGCATAACTATTCCACAACTAGGAATTCCATCAATTAAATTTGGACCTGCAGCATTTGAGAAATGCGACATTCTCAGGGGAGGTTTTCCAATTTTTAGGGGGTAAATGGTTGATCCCAGATTATCTTGCGAGATGTAATTTTGGTTTTGGGCGTTTGAAAAACGTTACATCACGCGATTGGCGCTTGAGATTTTGATGGTGCATCGTTAATTCCAGGATAAAAATTTTATTCTACTCTTCAGATACGTTATATGATCCTTCTCCGATAGATTTTTGTGGATTTTGATGTAAACTGTTGATTTCTGGGTAAAAATTCTATTAGAAAAACCTGTAGTATAGTTTGGACATAGTTATTGGTGACAATCAAGGTCGAATCTTTGTTTCGTTTTGATGTGTCCCTGCGGTATGCAACCATTAAAGAATACTCAAAATATAGTAAGTGCGAATCTGAAGTTAACTATTCCTCTTGTTTTTGAACTTGCAGAAGAGCAGCGTACCATATGATAAACATATACATCAACTCTGCCTCTTCTATAAACTGGAAAACGTCAATGAATCTCCAAACGCGAGGTGTAATCGTATATAAAATTTAAAATTTGTCTAAAACGTAATTTAATTATGAGTTTCCCAAATGTTTCCAAGGATTCTAAGTTGATACTTGGAAAATGCTTGTGAATAAATCTTTGGAACAATTAAAACTTGGATGGAAAACTGCTTCTATATTCAATCTATGATAATCTGCCAGCCTAGTGTCTAAAAGTGAGAATTAAAATAAGTAATTCCAAACCCCTTGTTGTATCTTTGTTCTGAATCTGTATAATAACTGCGGGTAGTTGCCAGTTGGACAGGTATGCGCCTAGTATTCTAACAATGAAAGAAAATAATTCATTAACATAATCATCCACCAAATGAAACCCTTAAAAACGCTTTCTATATTACCGTAAATTTTAAAACCCTTGGATGCTTTAATTTTTTCCTTAATATATTGCTTGCGTATCCGTAGGCATTAAATAACAGCAGGCAACTGTAATAAATTGTGCTGTAAGCACATCCATGGGTGTATAATTTCTTTGGACGGTAATTTTCAAAGCTTAAAACCACAGGAGAACAGTTTAATTTGCATACAGTTCCTAAGCACAATAGGTAATTGAACAAATGAGCTTCGGTTGATAAATTATTACTAATTTCTCTTAAGTTAAAAATTTCATGCAATTGTTGGTTAATCTTCTTGTAGCCTATTTTAAAATATCGTTCAATTTAATACATAAAGATAAAGGGTACCACCATGAAAGCGACCAACGCCCAATTCCAACAACTCTTAAATAAACAAAGGTCCCATTTATATATATACATTCAGTTTAAATGCCAAGCCCTTATAATAATGTGGTGTGAGGTCCTATGCCAATATTTGTTGGCTATTGTAGCCGAAAAATTTTTATTGATCTGTGTAAGGTGTTTGTATAGGTATTCTACAAAAGCTTTTAACCATCTCTTTCTATAAAGCGATTCCGACTTGATACGTTTGGGTTTAATTCGAAAAGATCCACTAAAGTTGTTCCTAGCTGGAAGTCAGTAATGCTACACCTTATTGAACTATTAAGAAAATTAATGGCCGCTGTTATTAGAGCAATCGTTCTGCTGCCGAACACGCATTATCATTGTGTATGTTGTTTAATCGAGTACGTGCTTTTTAAAACTTTATATTAGACAAGAGCCATTCTAAGTACAAAACCAGTTTGTTATTTTCTCTAGAAAATAGAAGCGCCGAAACTCCATAGTCACGTATGATCCTTCTTTAGTAATCTTAGGAATTCATGGAGATACTTTTATGGAATGTAAATATCGCCTCTTCTCGATTATCTCTTTTGGATGTGGCATTAGTGATATAGGTTATTTTGTTTTATGTATTTTTAAATTAAGCACTTTTATAGAGTTCGTAATTTAGCTGATTCAATTTACAAATGCTCTAATCTCTTATGTATTTGGGGTTAGCGTTTTAATACGTTAAACTCTTAAATTTGAAAGTAATATTTGTGAATATAAGAACAGTGAATGCATTTTTTAATTACAATTTAAAGGTGTTCCCAGTATTGATGATAATAGTGACTAAATGTTTTTGAACCCATTTTAAACGCGTGTCTCAAAAAGTATAAGAGAAATTAGAGAGATATTGCATACCGCATTACAGTCAGCCACTATTAACGTTTACTTTAATAAAGTCACGATAGTGCCGCCACTAAAACGTTTAATTATTGCAAATGGTTATACATCACTGGTTTTATTCTTCATCATCATCATCATCATTAGGTATTCAGTCCTGAAACTGGTTAGACACGTACCATCATTGTGTCCTATTCTGAACTAACCTACAGATTTCCCTTAAATTTGCACAGTATGCATGTATCACTATCTGATCTAAGAATACATCTACCTCTTTTTTTCCTATCTCTGCTTGTCATATATCCCACACTATTCCCAAAAAAGGCTTATGAACGTATTCTGCCTTTCTATTTCTCCTATTTTTTTCCACAGATATCCATGTTTCCTTACTGTTTCTATAACCTATTTGTTATTACCTTTGTTTGTCCATCCTCATACATCAGAAACACAGCATTTCAAAAGACTGCTACCGTTCTTCTGTTTGCCTTTCAGACTGCCCGTATTTCATAGGCATACTGTCTGTGCTGTGCTCCACGCATATGCTTTCAACAACTTCTTGTTTTATGTTTGTTGTCTTTCATCGTAGGCGCTGTTCTTTCTTGTTAGATGTAATTCGGTCCCCTTCTATTGTTTTACAATTATATACCCTATTCCTCGGACATTCAGTGGTTCTGAAGAGGTCCCGACACAGCCCGCTTGAAAATGTTAGACGAACATTTTTCACAAAAATACACCCTCGTTCGGATGAGAGATAAAATGGAGGTCCCGTGTGTGAGTGTTGTCACGCACGTTAAAGATCCCTACCTTGCTTGGAACAGCAGGTTGGACACGTACCTGCACTTAGCTATATACTGAACTAGCCCACACAGTTCCCTGAAATTCTCACACAGCCTATATACAATTCGGTATCCCTTCTATTGTTTTCTATTTTTATACCCTATTTCACACAGATTCAGTGAAGGAGGTTAAAGATCCCCAACACTTAGACTTTTGCCGAAATAATAATTTTCTAGTAAATCCTTTCACACAATTAACATTATTCGAGAATATTGCCCACCCAATACTTGTAGTTGCTTATAATAATCATCATGTTTAAGTACAGTTACTTTCTTCCTCATTAATTTATCCAACTTCGGACTGGTTGGATGCGTACCTCCATTCTGAGCTAGCCTACACATTTCCCCGAAACTCCTACAGCCAACATCATTCACTATTTGTGTGCAGTAGTCTAACCTAGGTTTACCTCTTCTTCTTTTTTTCCTATCTATGCTTCTAATATATTCCGCACTATTCCCTCATGCCGTAGTAACACATCACTCAATAAGTCCGTAGGATAACTAAGAAAAACACATTTTTTGGCGAAATTCGATTTTATTCATCAACATGCATTCCTTCAAGAGTGATACAATCAGTCCAACGCCGTTCTAGCATTTCGATACCTTTTTTGTAAAACAATTCGTCTTTGGCCTCAAAATAAGCTTCAGTTTCAGCGATCACCTCTTCATCCGAGCCAAATTTTTTCCGGCGAGCATTTTTTCAGGTCTGGGAACAGGTAGTAGTCGCTGGGGGCCAAATCTGGAGAATACGGTGGGTGCGGAAGCAATTCGAAGCCCAATTGGTGCAATTTGGCCATCGTTGCGATCGACTTGTGACACGGTGCATTGTCTTGGTGAAAGAGAATTTTTTTCTTCTTCATGTGTGGCCGTTTTTTGGCAATTTCTTCCTTCAAACGCACTAATAATGCCATGTAGTATTCGCTGTTGATTCTTCTTCCTTTCTCAAGATAGTCGATGTACAAAATTCCGTGCGCATCCCAAAATACAGACGCCAAAACCTTACCAGCCGACTTTTGCGATTTTGGTCGCTTTGGACGTGGTTCTCCGGCTGCAGTCCACTCAGCTGACTGCCGATTAGACTCTGGAGTGTGGTGGTGGATCCATGTTTCATCCATTGTCACATACCGACGCAAAAGTCCTTTTTATTCCGGTTGAACAGCTCCAAACAGCTCTCAGAATCATCGACACGTTGTTGTTTTGGTCCACTGTGAGCAAACGCGGCACCCACTTTGAGAACAGCTTTTTCATGGACAAATGTTCATGCAAAATAGTGTGCACACTGCCTTCTGATATCTTCAAGGTGTCAGCTATCTCACGCAATTTCACTTTTCTGTTTTCCAAAACGATTCGGTGGACTTTTTTGATGTTTTCCGGTGTAACCACCTCAATTGGCCTTCCAGAGCGTTCAGCATCGTCAGTGTCTGTACGACCACGTTTAAAATCAGCAAACCACTTCTCCACCGTTTGCCTCGATGGAGCAGAGCCCGGATAACACTTATCAAGCCATGCTTTGGCTGCGATGGTATTTTTACCCATCAAAAAGCAATGATAAATCAACACGCGAAATTGCTTGGAATTCATTTTTTGAAAACTCAAAAGTATCGTCACTTGAACCTCTGTAACTTGTAAACTAATCGTCGGATTGTCATGAAATTTTGACAGATATCTTTTTAAGGTTAGTACTTCCTACAAATCATATGGATTATTACATAGCAATGCCATCTATGTATCATCCTACGGACTTATTGAGTGATGTAGTATATGGCCTATCATCTTATCTCTCCTATTTTTTACCGTTTTCCACACATTTCTTTCTTTCCCCATTATTTTTAGTACCTCTACGTTCTTAACTTTGTCCAGTATATCTTCATCATTCGAATATGGCACCACATTTCAAAAGCTTCTACCTTTTTCTTATCCGCTTTTTCTACTGTCCAGGCTTCACAGCCGTACAGTGCTGTGCTGCATACAAATGTTTTAAGCAATCTTTTCCTTTGTTTTTATGTTTGTTGTCTTTGAACACAGTAGTTGCTTTTTCTTGTTAAACGTAGCACGACCTTGTGCTAATCTTTGTTTTATATCTTTTGTGCTTTTCCAATCTTGTGCTATTTGGCTTCCAAGTAGCAGAAATCCTTAACCTCTTGTAAGTTTGTGTTACATATTTGTATTCTTGTTTTTGATTTATTTTCCCTACCTTTGCATACTAGTACTTTAGTTTTAGTTTTGTTAATTCTCATTCCGTATCTCTCCGTTTCTATTTCATTAAGAGCAGCTTCTAACTCTTCCTTGCTAGATGCTAATACCGCTATATCATCTGCAAATCTAAGCATATCAATTTTTTGTCCCTGCATAGTAATTCCAAATGTCTTCCTACATTTGACAATATTCATTACCTCTTCAATGTACAAGTTAAAAATTAATGGGGATAGGGCACATACCTGTCACACCCCTTTCCTAATGTTTACTTCTCTACATTCCTGCTCTAATTCTATTACTGCTGTTTGCTTTTTGTATAAGCTATGTACTATTCGTCTATCCTTATTCCAATCTTTTTGAGTATTTCGAACATTTTTTTCCATTTTACATTGTCGAATGCTTTTTCTAGATTTACAAACCCTATATACACGCTTTCCCCTTTTTCTATAGATTTCTCCATTATCACTTTCAAAGCTAAAATAGCCTCTCGTGTTCCCTTGTTTCGCCTAAACCCAAATTGATCTTCTCCTAGTTTTTCTTCAGCTCGTTTTTCTATTCGTCTTTGTACAATTCTAGTTAATATTTTTGACGCGTGTGCTGTCAAACTTATTGTTCGAAAATTTTCACATCTATCCGCGCCTTTCTTTTTTGGTATAGTTACTATGATGCTACGTTTGAAATTTTTGGGTATCTCGCCTGCCTCATACATATAGCTTACAGGTTGGAAGAGACGTTCTGTTACTGCTTGTCCAGCGGCTTTTAGAGTTTCTGCTTGCACCTTATCGATACCCGGCGCCTTACCATTTTTCAGATCCCTTAATACTAATTCAATTTCATCTCTAAGTATAGGATACCCTAAGTCATCATTTTCAATGTCTGATTCCTGTTCTAATGCAGTTAGTTCCTCCTCTGCATATAAATTCTCTATATATTCTTGCCTTCTACCCACTTTCTCTACATTTTCTGTAATGACGTTTCCTCTCACTTCCCATATATTTTTGCTATACGGTTTCATATCCCTAAAATTGATTCTAATTAGTTTGTATGCTTCATCTGTCTTTCCTACTTCCATCTTAGTTTGTACCTCTTTGCACTTTTCATCAATCCATTGTTCTTTAGCTTTCCTGCATTTGCGAATAATTTCCCATTTTATGGCTTCGTATCTCTGTTTTCCTGTTTCGTCTGATTTATTTTGCATTTTCGTTTTTCTTCTATTAAATTCAGGATTCCTTTGTTATCCAGGGTTTCTTATTTTCTTTTTGTGTATATCCCAGAATATCTCTGACCGCCATGTCTAGACTGGATTTAATGTTATTCCGTTCTGTTTCTACTTCCTTAGTATCAGATATTTTCCCGATATCTTTGAGCAATTCATTTGACTTTTTTTCGAATCTTTCCTGAATATCTTAATCTTTTAGTTTTTTTAAGTCCAAGTGCCTTTTCTGTTTCTTTTTTCAAATTTTTAAATTTAAGTGCGGCCTTCATAATTACGATGTTGTGGTCAGTGTCTATATCTGTTTCTGGGTATCTTCTACAGTTTTTTACTTGATTCCTAAACCGTTGTCTAACAAGAATATAATCTATTTGATATCTTCCTATATCTCCTGGCATTTTCCACGTATATAGTCTTCTAGCATGATGTTGAGATAATGTGTTTGTGATGATTAAATTGTTCTTGCCGCAAAATTCTACCAGCTTATTTCCTCTGTCGTTTCTCGTGCTTGCTGCATTAAAATCCCCCGTAATTATTAAATTTTGGTATCCTTTTACGTGTCTTAATATGTCTTCATTATCTTTGTAGATCGTTTCTACCTCTTCGTCACTGTAGCTAGAGGTAGGAATGTATACTTGTATTATTACTGTGTTTACCGGTTTAGATTCTAATCTAACCATGAGTACTCTTTCGTTCTTTTGTAAGTAATTTTCTACACAGTATCCTATCCTTTTCCGTATAACTATCCCCACACCCAAATTTCCTTCTTCTGCTCCTGTATGAATTACCCCGAAGTCTCCAAAAATCCCCCGCCTCTGGCCATCGAATTTCGCTGATCCCTACTATGTCTAGTGATAACCTATTCATTTCGATTTTTAGGTTCTCTAGCTTCATACTTCTAGCATTCCAGGCTCCGACTCACAAAATGTTCCCGACTCTTATTCTTAACTTTCTAATCGCCTCCTCCGAAGTAGTCCCCTCTCGGAGATCCGAATGGGGACTATTTTAACTCCGGAATCTCTTACCCCAGAAAATGCCATCATTTTATTATAATTTAGGTACGCTGTGTACTTGGAAAGTAATGTGGTGGTTTCCCTTTGCTTTCCACATCGCGGTTGGATAAAATGCACATTTTTGTAGACGCTGTAGAGATCTAATTTTCATTTCAATGTTAATTATGCAGCTTATAAAGATGTTGTTAAAAGGCAGCAGATGACGCTGTGTGCAACGTAAGATTTTACAGAAATAGAATAGATACACACTTGCCCCCTATACACACTTATCCCACTTCACCATATATAGTTACAAACCATCGATTCTATTGCGGGTATTAGTAATAATTCTTACGATTTAAAAGTCAAATTCTTACAGTTTAAAAGTCGTAAATACAACACCGCAAGCTCGGTTTACTAGACACCTCAACAGTTGGTAGTGCTAATCTTATACAGATTTGGCGCGCCCATCTGTCAATGACGTCACCAATGCACAAATTTAATACGCAATTATCGGAAAACATAAATTTAAGACAATAGTTTGTACGGCAAAATACTCACATGAATATGTCCCTGGGTTAAAGTTGGCTT
This sequence comes from Platerodrilus igneus, assembly GCA_036346225.1. Taxonomy (NCBI): domain Eukaryota; kingdom Metazoa; phylum Arthropoda; class Insecta; order Coleoptera; family Lycidae; genus Platerodrilus; species Platerodrilus igneus. Next base: position 1,597,932 of record JARFIW010000831.1, read on the forward strand.
CTGTTGAAGTCCATCAGGGCTACTAAGGGCCCTTTTAAGGCAATTAACGGGGGGTACGCCCAACGCTCTTCCAAAGCGCTCGGACCAGCTCCGGCAGTCGCAGTTGCTACCAGGACTCGTTCATCTAGGGTCGTGGCCTCCGGTTCTCCCTATGCTGCTGCAAATTTTCTCTACCTATGTAGGGATCGACAAGGAAACAGGTATAAAGGCGATAAACAGATAAACAAAGGCAAGGATCTACATAGATATAAGATAAAGGCACGATACGATACCTAACACGACCACACTTCTTGAAGTCCCCAGGCAAAAAAGCCACGTAAAAGCTTCTCACGGAAACACTTCTCCCACTTTTTTTTTTACGCGTCGGCGCGATCTCGCACAAACGCCCTCTGGCGTGACGGAAATATACCAAGTCTTTTAAATTTATGGCGCGAAACTTCCGCACGTCAAATTAAACTAAAACAATGTTTAGTGCCAATTTGGCACGTAACATAATATCGTGAACCAAATTAAAATTTTCTGCTAACTGAACTATATGTTGCCGTTCAAAACTAAAATTTACTTTTATTTCAACATCGCTTAGATCTTGCAAATTAAATACATTTTCAGGTACTACATTTTCCCTGTTTAATAACAACCGATCCACTAATAAATATTCCACTTCATTGGCATCTAAATCACCTAATGCTGCAATCTCTAGAGTTTCCACCATACCTATTTGATTTTTATATAAACTCAAGATTTAATAAATAAATTTCGGGAAAATCATTCAACTGTCAATTTGAATTTTTTAGGTTAAGAATAAAACCCCATTTCGAATGGACCTGCACCTTGCCGAAGTTCTAGATTACTAGAACAGGTGAAATGGCTTGCGTGTTCTAATGAGCTAAAGAGCCAAACTACAGGTCCACCCAAAGTAGTAGGGTCGTTAGTGAGGAACCAGACTAAGACAGGTCTCCGAAAGAGGGCAGCGGCTCTTTCGGTACTTAGATTGGCAGAGACATAGGGGTCGGTATAGCAGTCTAAGACACAATTAATATTATGTGCCATACAAAACAATGTTGTTATATTGAAATTGCCGCCTCATTCAAGTCATTTACGCCAACCATTTGACTTATGTGTCATGAGTCACTAAAGGTAAAAATGGGATGCTGAACTTGTCCAATGGCAACGGCACCATCACGGTCAGAGAATACCAAAGAAACACTTCAGTCAACTGGTTGGGAAAATATGGTATAAACCCTAATATTATTACCAATGAATTTATAAAGGGTGGTATTTTTCCCTTCAGTGCTAGCGTTATATCACAAGAATAGTACGATCCGTTGGCACTGAAAAGATGGCGTAACTGCATTAAGGAAAATCCCAACAAAGACAATATAAGCACTCCATCAGAAGAAAAGGAATCAGAACCATCCTCGACCATTGGTTCAAATACAAAAATTATTCAGGAAATGTTTTCAACTTCCGGCACACAAAAAGATGTTACTTTTGAAGAACTCCTCTTGGGTATGGTGAAGCAACCTAAATCAGATGATATTAAGAAACCCAAGAGAAAAGTAGCAAGCGGTGCAGAAATTCTTACCAGTTATGATATGTTATAACGCATACAAAATATGCCCGATAAGAAATCGTCAAAAAAGAGAAAAATTATAGATATTTTTGACCCAGAAAGTTCATCTGAAAAAGAAATTGGTTACGAAGAGAGCGATAATAACATTGATTATGAAGAATATGAATTACCAGAAGAAGAAGACATGCATGGAGCCGATCCAGATATTGAAGATTGGGTACTGGTTGTGTGCGCGACTAAAAAAACTCTGAAACATTATATTGACCAAATTAAATCTATTAAAAAGGACGATGATGAAGTAGAAGTGAAATTTATGAGAAAAATACTTTCAAAATATCTCAATACTTCACAAAGAGAGGATTACACCGCTTTGGACTTGGATTTGATAATTATAATGTTCAATAAGAAGTTAATACTCATTATTAAATACTTCTTTTATGTTATTGCTAATATTTGTAATCAATGCATTTGTAAAGGGTCTGTAAGCTCAGTATTAAAAGTTTGTATATGTAAGAGTTCAATGTTTAATAAAGTTTTCTAAGCAAATACTGAGAGCTAACATATGGTACACTTACATTCTTGTCCCAGATCAAAACCACGCTGTTGAGGTAGTAATTGCAACTTGTTTACACACTTACCTCACATTGCAGATAAGTGTGTAATATAGAATTCTAAAATAAAAAATAGTGGTAAATTGAAAACTTTTTAATGTTTGCAACTGTAATGTTGTATACGAGTAGATAATACCCTTAAGTTCATATAATCCCAAGCTGGCTTTGACATTAAAAATACTGCTTCTAAAATTTTGATGTTTAAATGAATTTTAAGAATTTTGGTACACACTTACCCCACTTCACCTTATGCCTAAAGTTTTAATCATATGATTGCAATTACAGGTGTTCAGCATTGTGCACTAAGGCGACTGTCCTATCCAAACAGACTTACACACTTGAGTGCAATGTTTGGTTTATCTGTGCCATCATTATCCCAAATTTTGGACACGACAGTATCGTTTATACTTGCAAATCATGAAGCAAAAGTAACCAATTTAAATACTGCGAGGTGGCGCAATAGAGAAAAATTACAGTTGTATAGTGAAGTAAGCAATTAAATTTTTTAAGGTTGATATTTGTAGTGATATTGTGGATATGCCTGATACACCGCTTTTAAACTCGGGTTCACAAAAATAAACAACCAACACTGTAACAGTTATTAGGCGTTTAATCGAATATATGGAATTATGAACTAGGTACAAATTTTCTTAACACAATATTGGATTCTTCACACTTAAGACTAAACATTCGAATAATATTAACTTAAACATTTCAAACACGATTTGCGCGCTCCTTCTGAATATCGCCCAGACTGTTCAGAAGCGCCGTTTCTACTCTACTCCTCGTACCTTGCACCCCTACGTCTCGTCTAGCGCAGGCGCAGCGGTCTTCTCCCCAGACCCCAAAACACTACATTACACCCCTCCCCCTCAATTGAATCCTTTTCGTAAGCGAATAAAGAAAAGTTTTTGTGTATATCCTAACTGAATACAAACATTAAACCTATATGGCTAATGGGATATATCAAAATAATAATACGTTCGGTCATTAAACATATACTCCCCAAGTGACGTAACTGACTTAGTATACATAGATTGAAACTACACCCCTGATTTATACAGGTCTACTGAAAAACAACAAAACTAATGAGCTAATCTAACATCTCAAAGTAACAACCGGAGGCGTTGACTTATAACTATCTGAATCTCCTATACCTAAGCATGTTCTACCGGAAGCTTATATGGCTTCAGATTATAAATATTTTGTGTTGACAGCAGAGTACCGGTGGCATCCTCGGTCACCTTATAGGCGTTTTTATTAATTTTCTTTTGAATGGTACAAGGGCCCCGGAAAACAAGAAAAAATTTACGTATTTGATTGTTTTCAGAACAAAATATATCATGGTTCCTAACCAACACCTTATCACCGACTTCAAAATTTGTTATTTTGCATGAATTGTCATGCATTTGCTTTTGTTTCTCAGCTCGAGATAATAGTTTAGCCCGCGCTTATTACTACCACTTCTCCCGTAAGTGTTTTGTGCGTTGGAAAGGGAACAACTTCTATCTCATTCAGTTTTAATAATTTATTTGAAGGCACCTCTAAGAGGGTAAAACCAGTACTAGAATGCACTACCTTACTTAAATATTCGCCAACTCTTGAAATAGAGTGGGTCCATCTCTGGTGTCTTTCGTGATAAAAAGTGCGTAATAATCTAACAATCTCACGATTTACACGCTCCACCATATTTCTCTGAGGGAAGTAGACGGACGTATGGACAATAATAATCCTTTCCGACTTCATTTTAGTTAAATATACTCGACTACCAAAGTGTCAACTATTGTCTGACAGAATTATTTTCAGTTTACCAACCTTAACACAATACGTATTCAAACACCTTACAATCAAAATTGCAGAGGCCTTTTTTTAAAAAAAAAGCTCAACTCTCTTACTAAACACGTCCAATATTACTAAAAGTTGGGTAGCACATCCCCCCCTAGATACCGATAGCGGCCCCATCAGGTCTACACTTATGGTATGGTTGGGTTCCTCTACTAAAACGGGATCATTTCCCCATTACACCTTTTGGAAATTTTTGTCTTTTGACAGATATCACAAAAACCCAGAATCTTATTGATACTACTTCTCATTTTATTCCAATAAAAATCTCGCGCGAGACGACTGTGACACTTATCCGAACCAAAATGGCCACTGTCGATATGACAACTTGACATTAATCGATGAATTTCCGCCTTGGGAACGCATAACAAGAGCTCCGAAGTTACGCCATTCCCTCATCTAAATAAAATCCCCTCATGCATAACATACCAATCCTCAAACCATGGCAAACAATTTCCTCTTTCCAACTGCCGAATGACAGTACTACAAAATTCGTCCTTGCTTTGTGTTTTTCGAAATATTCCAAATTATTTACAATTTTACCGAAAAATGTAGCACCTTTTTTTATAAAGAATTAATCTCGATCTTGTTTGGATAAGGTTTATCTTGACCACCAAGATATCGCAATAAAGTATCCGCCACTCCATTCTCAGCACCGGAACAATATTCGATTTTAATAATGAACTGCTGCAAATATAAACTCAACCTGAGAAGCCTATAATTCAAAAGACGGCAAGTTGTAAGGAACAAAAAAGCTTTATGATCAATAACAACTATTATTTCATGGCCAAATAGTAGGATATACCAGTTTTTTAGAGAAGCAACAATGCTTAAAGCTTCCTTTTCGGTGACAGAGTAATTACGTTCTGGCCCTCGAAGCATCCTCGAATAAAATGCGACGATATGAATTTTTTTTTCACTCGTAACCTGATAAAGGCACGAATCAATGGCGTACCCAGAAGCATCGGCTCTAATATAAAATGGAAGTGCTGGATCAGGATGCGTCAACATTATGACTTTTGAGAAAGCGTCCTTGATATTCTGAAAGACTTTATTTTCTTTATCCGACCAGGACCACTGCGACAACTTCTTTAATAAGTGGTTTAATTCACCCGCTAAATCGAAGAAGTTTTCAACAAAACGCGAATCGTAGTTCACCAGTCCTAGAAAACCTCTTAAAGCTTTAATATTACGAGGCGGTTCAAAATCTTGAATTGTTTGTACTCTTTTAGGGGTCATACCAATACCCCCTTGCGTTAATATATGTCCCACAAATTGGATTTCTTTTGGTGCGAATACACACTTTTCCAATTTTAAGGTAACACCCGCGGACATTAATTTTTTAAAAATTGTTTTGATGTGATTAATGTGGTTGGACCTCTCGAGACAACAAGTAGTCGTCCACATATGGAATGATAAACCTTTCCGTATCCTCCCCTAAAATTGATTTTAATACACGAATAAAACTCGCCACAGAAGTAGCTAAACCAAAGGGCAATACCTTAAAGACATAAGTTGCCCCTAAAAATTGAAAACCCGTATACTTCTGGTGGGGCTCGTAAAGGGGGACTTGCAAGTAAGTCATGCAAAGATTTAACGTACTGAAGATAGCACCTGGAGGAATACGGAATAACAATTCAGAGGCGTTTGGAAGGATCGCTTGGTAATTTTTCATTTGCCTGTTAAAAAACCTAGCATCAACGCAGACCCTCGGATTGCCATTCTTTTTTTCACCACAACTAGCGGGCCAACAAATTCAGTTTGTTACTCGATTATTATACCCCACTCAATCATCTGCCTCATTTGACGTCTAACTTCAACCTGGTATGATTGCTGTATGGGGTATGGTTTAATAGAGAAAGGAGTTTCATCCTTCATTTTTATCTTATGAGAGTATCCCAAAATTAGACCTGATTTATTTGAAAATTTTTTGGAAAACCTCAGTAGTAACTTGTACAACGTTTCCTTGTCCCTACTTTCCAACATATCAGCTTTGTCGGCCAAATTACCTATTTTCAAACTGAAGTCACTACTGTCCTCGATCAATATATTTTCGTCGCGCCCATAGGGTTCCTGCCTCATTTGCACGTTAACCTCTGCGAAACAAATTCCCTCTAACTCATTTTTCCCCTGTGTAAATTTTATTTCAGTTGTGCGGTTTGAATGTTCCCGATAGGCTTAATGACTCAAAACAAATGCTGACCTTGTGACACGCTAACCAATCACAACCAAGAATAAATTTCGGATTAATGATGGCATTACTATACACCCAAATTCAAACATTGCTCCCTCTCGTTTGAACTCGAGCAGAACCTGTTGTTTAACCTATTTGCCCTTGCCACGTAGCGCACTAACAACTAATGTATTGTTTACGAGTAGAACGGGGATTTGAGGTCTGCCTTTTTGAATCTCATGTAAAAAAATTTGCGATATGCAAGATATTTGACTACCGCTATCTATCAATATTGATGTATAAACCTTTTCAACATAGCTATCAATTATAAGCATCACATTAGATACTTGCTCCCTTTCCTCTGCACTTTCCTGCATGAACTCCGTATTATCTTGAGCGAATAACATATTTATTTAATCCTTCTCCATTATTTTGCCCCTCCCATCCTTTCTACCTATCTCTTGTATACCTGCTGGCTCTAAACAATTAACTTCTCTTTGCTGTACGTGTCTCGTATTACTCCTATTTTTTTCATTTTCCCTTTGTGGGCCGGGTCCAGAATTGTCCCTAATTCCCTCGTTTTCCCTTTGATATCTCCAACCTCTTTCGGGCGTCCGAATATTTCTTTCATAATTTACATTCCTACGTTCTCTTTGGCTATTATTGCCACTAATTGGACCCCCCAAGTATTCATCATATTATCCAAATTCCTAAGATATTCTTCTGCCTCATCAATACTCCTGTATCCCCCGTTAAAAATTCCCCGTTTTGTTTAAAAATCGAAGTGGGAAGCTACCAACTTCACCATTTCAAATTCCGAAAACTGCTTGTCTAAATACATACATTCCTTTATAATCTTTATAAAATAATCTGCTTTGGATCCCGATTTGTATTGTCCGAATTACAAATTAACAAATACTCCGCGCCGTTTTTCGGGGCCCCAGTATCTCTCCAGAAATCTATTTTTTAAATGTTCAAAGTTTACAAAACCATCCTTTTTGATTAGCGCCCCATTTAGCGGACGACCCCCTGAGGGCTTTGATAGCTAGCATAAACTGTTTGTCCTCCGGTACTCCCGCTTCAACAAATATTTCTTCCAGTTTGTTAAAAAAAGCTATCGGGTTCCTTGTTTCACTGGGCCTAAAAATTAAATTAGAACACCCTAACTTCTTAAATAAATTTATGTAAGATAAAGCAACGCGAGTATTATTCCAGACACAAACGTATTCATTGTGTAAAACACCAATCGATGATTGTGCCTGATGGAATAATTGCTAGTTTAAAAGGAGCATACCCTGGTAGACGTCATGATACAGGAATTTTTCGTGAAAGTTTACTATACGCTGAATTAGAACAAAAAGCAGTGTTTGCCAATGAGCATTATGTTTTATATGGAGATCAAGCATATGGAATTCGACAATTGTTCTTAACTCCTTATGGTGGCAACAATTTGCTTCCTTATCAAATTGAATTCAACCATTCCATGAGAACTCTACGTGTTGCTGTCGAATGGGGTTTTCAAAAAGTAATAAGTGTTTTTGCCTTTGTTGATTTTAGAAAAATCATAAGCTCCTTTTACAAGATATTGAAGGTATGTATAAAGTTAGCGTTTTACTGACCAACTGCCACAAATGTTTTTATGGAAATCAAACTGCTACCTATTTTAATATTATTCCCCCTTCAATTGAAGAATATTTGGAGCAACAACTGTTGAGAAAAATACTATCATCCTTTGATCCTTTACTATTATTGAGAGAATTCATAATATATCATCCTTGCTATGATGTAAGTATAGCAATTACGTGTCAAATCGCAACCTGAAGGCAAGTGCACATCCGATCGAACTTTTTCCCAATGAAGTTGCAAATACAAAACAGCGATTTTAACTGAAAGCAAACGACAAAATATTTGGCTTGGTATTTTATACTTTAAAATAAAATAAACCAATGTAACCCAATCCATATATTTGTATACATAAAACTTAAAATAGTCTAAATGCACAACTAATATACATAAATACACTATTTTTGAATTGAACTCATTAATTGATCAATAAGTTTTTGTTGTGTTTCTAATAATTGATGAAGTGCATGTCGTTCTTGTACTTGTAATTCAAACACCTTCCTTTCAAGTTCATTTTTTTGTTGTCTTTCCTGATAATCTAAGTCTGCTTTTCTTGATTCGAACTCAAACTTGCGCTCATTCAAAAGATGTTTTTTTCTTCTAATGCTAATTTCCTCTCTTCTAAATCAACTTGCCGTATTTTAAGACTATATTCAATTTTGTGTTTCCCTGTTAAATATTCTAGAGCTCCTTGTCGTGATGGCCTTATTTGGCTCATTTTTCGACGTTTTGTTTCCACAATGATTACTATGCTAGTTATTGGAGAATGCATACACTTATCGTACGGTATTTGAGGACAGAGTTTTTGGGTAAGATGTTTTTTCAGGGTGTAAAAGGTTCTTGGAAAGTTGCAAGAATTTGCGTAAGTGGGATTTTGTGGTGAGTTCGGTGGTTTTTTGGGCTTGCAAGTATGAAATTCGGTCAAAGAGAGTCCAGTCATTGTAGTTAACTGTGGCGGATAATGTTAGATGGAGCTGTAGGAGTTGTTTAGAAATATTGTCTATTTCTTTTCGAGTGTTGGAAATTCGTTCGCGAAGAAGTGAGAATTCAGCTCTGTAGAGAATTTTTCGGCTGGAATATGTTTGAATGTTTTATTTGATTTTAAGGAAATTTGGAACTATGTCAGAATCACGACACCGTAACAAAAAGGTGAGTGTACAAAGTAATTTTGCTAGTATGTGTCTAAACTTACTGAAAGTTATTAAGTTATTAAGTTATCAAGCTTGTTTCGCATTGCATGTCCCAGAACTGTTTTCAATTCAACAACAAGTTGTACGAACAACATGAAGGCACAGCAATGGGAAATAGCTTATCACCTTTCATAGCAAATTTATTTATGTCTCGTTTTGAAACCGAGTTAAAAGAAAACTCCAAATACTTCCCAAGAATATGGTTAAGGTACGTGGATGATATTTTTGCAGTTTTTGACACTTCTAAATCAAATGTTGATGATTTTCTTAAAGAAATGAATTCAAAATTTCAAAGCATAAAATTTACGTATGAACTAGAGAATAATGGACAATTACCCTTTTAGATACATTAGTAATTAGAAATGGCAATAAATTAGAATTTGACATTTATAGAAAAGAAACCAATGTAAATCGCTTTATTTTGTCTTCCTCTAATCATAGCATACAACATAAGTTGGCTTCATTTAACTTTTTAATTAATAGATTATTGAATTTCCTTTAAATAAAAACAGATTTAATAAGGAATTTGCTCTTATTAAACAAATAGCGAATTACAATGGTTTCTCTTCTGATATTATAGATAATATTTTTAGAAAGTGTAAAAATAGGATCAACATCCGTAAATCAACGACTTTGCAATCAACCACCTCTAACGATAATGTTAAATATGTTAAACTTCCGTTTCACAAAACCACAAAGGGTCTTGATAAAATATTCAAACAGTGTAATTTCAAAATTGCTTTCACTAATACTAATAAAATTAAAGATTTGATAAGTAATCCAAAAGACAAGGTGGAAAAATTGCAAAAGTCGGGGATTTATGAAATTAGTTGTGCAGGGCCAGGGTGTTTTCAAAAATATATTAGTCAGACCAAGAGGAATATAACAACAAGATTTAAAGAACACATTGTTCACTTCAAATATGGTAAATATGAAAGGTCTCAGGTCGCCAAACATATATTTGAAACCATCCACCCCGTTAAACTAGAAAATGTTAAATTGTTAAAAGCGGTACCAACGTTTTCCTCTTTAAATGCCTATGAATCAATTAAAATTGTTAAACATAAAGGACCCCTCTTAAACACCGATAAAGGGCCAATAGAGTCATCTGCTTTGCTTTCCCTATTGGTCAACAACCAATGAGAAAGCAAGATTAAACTGGTTCCACTTCAGTAAATTTAGAATTAGTATAAATTAGGTAGATTTAAGTTATAATGTCACAATTCACTTGTTTGTTGTTGAGAACACCAGCCTGCGGGTGAGGAGAATATCCTCGATAGTGTTTAAAGCAACAATATAGTAAATTATACAGCTAAATTTTTTTTTTTTTTTTTACTGATGATGACCACATAGTGGTCGAAATACGTATCTAGTAATTTAAATATTTTTTGTGGTTAAGGGTTTTTATTTAATTTTACCCATATAGTAGACAAAAATTTGTTTATTGTTCTCTATATAAAACAATGAACAAATTTATTTTTATCTATTATACTTGTAGAACGCTTACCTGATACCAGACAGAATTATTTTTTATAATTGGAATTTTTAGTTTTATTTAAAATCTTCAGTCTGGTTCTCAACCTTTTGAACAGAGAAGTCGCAAACCTTGGTAACAGATTCTAACGTCGTTTAGTTTTATCACATTTCAGTAGTAATTTAAATATTTTTTGTGGTTAAGGGTTTTTATTTAATTTTATTTACTGAAAGTTTTTGTTTTGTTTACAATATCCTCCCCGTGAAGGTTTTTTACGGCCGAAGTCATTATAAATATATATGGTTTCTGGTTGTACCGTGTCATTATATAAATTAAGGTCGACGTTTTGCCCACTTTTGTAAGGGGCTTCATCAGGACAAGAAAAGAAAATAAGTAATAAAATAAAAAATAATAAAGATAAGAATGATAATATTAAGTAGACAAGTTAAAGTGTAAAGAGAAGAGTTACTCCTGAACTAGCAGACTCACTAGCCCATTCAACCCAAAAGGTGTCTTGTGGCGAAGAAACTGGTGAAAGTAGCGAGAGTGGTAGTTTATATAGGGCGAGAACTTGATGCATGAGTGATCATGAATAGAGAGGAATGTCGTAGCGGATCAAATCCTCTAATATTCCCAAAACTATCCAAAAACGCATAATACCTTGCAAATCTAAACTACCTTGTTTGTACGGCCTTCCTAAAGTAAATAAACCTGATGTCTCTCTCCGTCCGATAGTTAGCACAATTGACTCGCCAAACTACCATTTGGCAAAATACCTAGCAAATTTCTTAAAACATTATTATGGTAACACCCCTACTAATGTTTTAAACTCCACTCATTTCATTAGTCTAATTGCAAATATAGAGCTAGGCCCTAATGATATACTAGTCAGTTTTGACGTAACATCCCTATTTACAAACGTACCTGTCATAGACAGTCTCCATTATTAAACAACTCCTACCTCAAGAAAACAAATTTGAATACCTGGCCACGCTCATTGAACTTCTATCTATTTTGTCTTCGACGGACAATTTTACAAACAAACTTCGGGCACACCAATGGGCTTACCTCTATCCCCTATTGTGGCCAATATATTCATGGAGTTTTTGGAATCCATGGCTCTAGAATCCACAGACCTTAAACCATAAACTTGGTTCGGTTATGTAGATGACACCTTTGTAATCTGGCCCCATGGACATCAAACGCTCAATAATTTTCTAGATCACGTAAACAATCAACATAAGGATATTAAGTTTACTATAGAAATTGAAAATAACTGAACTCTGTCATTCCTTGACGTTCTGGTGAAGCGCCAACCTAACGGACGACTAGGTCATTCCGTATATCGAAAACCCACACACACACAGACAGATACCTACATGTGTCGTCACATCATCATGCCTCATAAAAATCATCGGTAATCAACTCTCTAGTCCATCGTGCAATTAAGATTTCACAACCAGAACACTTATATAATGAACTGGCCCATCTTAAAACCAGTCTTATAAAAAACGACTATCGTAACTCAGATATCGGCAGCGTAATAAACCGGCATCTGCATCCTACACGAACCCTCAAACCACGCTGTAATCCCGATACACGATCATTAGCAATCCCTCCATATATACACAGAATAACAGAAGGCCGGCTACTATACTTCTGTTTTTTAAGTTTTTGATCACCTTGGACAATTCGGCCTAATCACTCCTTTATAACCACAACCGTAACAAAATAATCTTTTAAGGGATCTACAAGTTCTAAATGTAAGTTCATAATATAAACAATTCCAACAAACATTTTTTCACTTCAGAAACCTTCGATATATTTTCATTATTAGAACTAGAAGACTGATTATTTAAAACTTGAACTTGTGGCGAAAAATATTTATTTTTAAAAGTACGTGATGGTACTGAAAATTTTTGAATCACATTAGATGAATTAATGGAGGGTAACGATTTATTGCTATCAATTCTCTTTTGAAAATCATTAGACGAATCATAAATTAACTTTGTATTTGATACCAAAGCCTCCTCTAACTGCCTACATAACTTAGTTAAAGTCTGCATATCTTGAATTTCAGATAAGGCTAAATGAGTAATGTATTCAGAAAGTAATTTTTTTTTGCCAACCTAACTCTAGTTATTTCAACAGGAAGAACCGGTAAACGCCTAAATAAATTTTCCATGTGAGCTAAGAATAAAACTACGGGTTCGCCTTTCTTTTGCTTACGATTCTTAATAGTTTCTCAGACTTCGTCTTCTGGATGTGGACGGAGAAAATCTTCTTTTAAACGCTCAACTAAGGAGTTGCATTTCGTTAAAGAATTTCTGATACTACGATACCAAACAAGAGCACTATTGCTGATAAATTCTACTGCGGAGTCATATAGGTTTTCATGAGTAACTTTGCGTGAAACTGCTAACTCCTCTACTCTTTCTAAAATTGAATATAATTGATTTGGATCACTTGAAAATTTAATACCCCACGCATCAACAGATACTGGTTGCGAAATATAAGTAACTATCTGTACAGGTACATTGACACTAGTAGGAGAAATTAAAGACACATCTTGCTTGCTTGTATATTCATCCTTACTGACTTTTTCAAAAAGATCAGCTTCTAACACTAAAACTGTAGCTAAAACGTCATTTTTAAATTTTAAATTTTCGTCTGAATCTTCAATAGGAAATAACTTTTTTTTTTATACGACCACTGAGATGAACTATTCTCGACAAAATTCTTTTAAACATTGAGTCGGAGGGATTTTCGTCAAATTCCAATAAAACATCTTGAAACTAGTCTTATAAAATACGACTATCATAACTCAGATATCGGCAGAGTAATAAACCGGCATCTGCATCCTACACGAACCCCCAAACCACGCTGTAATCCCGATACACGATCTTTAGCAATCCTTCCATATATACACAGAGAAACAGACCGAATTGGCAAAATTCTACGTAAACACAACATCAAAACAATCTATAAACCCACCAATAAAATTTCACAAATATTACCAACCCGAAAAGATTCCGAAAATGGTCTTAAAGCCCCAGGTCAATATATTATACCTTGCAGGTGCGGTTTAATATACATAGGAGAAACAGGACAGTCAGTACAGACTAGACTAAACGAGCATAAGCGATGCTTAAGAACAAGCCAGTACAATCGCTCAGCGATGGCCAAACACCAACATGAAACAAGCCATACCATTAGCTTTGACAAGACGAAACTAGTTGCCAGAATTCCATTTTTCTACAATAGAAAATTTAGAGAATCCATAGAAATCAATAAAAGTTCTAATCATCTAAACAAAGACGATGGCTACTACCTGTTCTTCATTTGGAAAACAAGCATATGTTCACAACAGCGGAACCGTGACGTTCACTGATCCGCTACAACACTCCTCTCTATTCATGATCGCTCATGCATTAAGTTCTCGCCCTATATAAACTACCACTTTCGCTACTTTCACCAGTTACTTCGCCACAAGACACCTTTTGGCTTTGAATGGGCTAGTGAGTCTGGTAGTTCAGGAGTAACTCTTCTCTTTACACTTTAACTTGTCTACTTAATATTATCATTCATCTTTAGTATTTTTAATTTTATTACTTATTTTCTTTTCTTGTCCTGATGAAGCCCCTTACAAAAGTGGGGAAAACGTCAACCTTAATTTATAAAATGACACGGTCCCAACCCGGAACCATAAATATTTATAATGACTCCGGCCGTACAGTGCAGTGTTCCACATATATGTTTTCTGCAGCTTTTCTTTGTTTCTATTTTTGTTGTTTTGAGCCTTGCAGCAACTTTTTCTTGCTAATATACCAAGTCCTTGTGTTACGTGCAGTTTATACATTGTTACGTGCCAATCAAATTGGCCCTTAAACATTGTTTTAGGTTAATTTTGATGTGCGGAAGCTTCGCGCCACAATTTCAATAGACTCGGGGCGCGTATTTCCGCTACGTCACAGTGCGTTTGCGCCAGATCGCGCGACGGAGTGGAGTAGGGAAAAAGTGGTGAGAAGTTTCCATTAGACGCTTGAACGTATCTTTTTGCCTGAACCTTCGAGTGGAGTGGACGTTTGAGGTATCGCATCGTGCCTTATCTTTATCTATGTAGATTTCCTTGCTAATTATCTTGTTTGTCGGCCTTTACCATGTTCCTGTCCATTCCCTACATAGGGTATATAAAATTTGCAGCCGCCTAGGCGAACCGTACCGCACGACCCTAGTTGAACGAGCCCATGACTGCTGTAGCTGGTCGGAGCGCTTGAAGGAACGTTGGCAGGAGTCACCATCTTTAACTATCTCAAAAGGGCCTTACGTAGCCCTGATGGACTTTAAAGAAGCCAACTTTAACTCAATCCCGTCGGACGGCGGATTTCTTATGTGAGTACTCTCTTGTTAATTTGTTCGCTATTATAATCTATTGTCTTGAATGTATAAATTTTCCAATTACTGCGCAATATATTTTGTGCATTGGTGACGTCATTGGCAGATGAGCGCGCCCAAAATCTGTATAAGATTAGCGCTACCAACTGCCGATGGTGTCTAGTAAACCCCGCTTGCGGTGTTGTATTTATCGAACTTTTAAATGTCAGAACATTTGAATTTTGTTAACGATTTTGACTGCTTTCTCGAATTTAAACGATTGATTTTCCATCAGCCTGTAAGACTTTATTAGAATATGTACTTATAATTTAAAGTAATTCAATCTATCCTATGTCGATGTAAGATTGAAAATGCGGTCTTCTGTTTTTAGAAAATTTATTTCGGAAATTTTACGAGTTATGTACGTGTTTTTGCAAGGTTATTTCTGGTTCGTATCTAATATAAGGTATTACTTGGTATGTTACATTTTCTATAATTTTATGGTACATGTCGATAATTCCATGAGTTCGATATACTTTCGTGTCATAAAAAGGAAAAAATACTTAGAAAATAATGTAACAGTAGACAATAGCAATAAAGGACGATATGCAGACGAAATTAATTTCGCAGCAACTATAAAAAATTATTAGGTGACCACATCACACCTAAATAATAGTGTAACTGAACATTTTGGCCAAAATGTCATTTGCAATAATGGACCAATTATGTGGCCAGCAAGATCACTGGATCTTATACAATTGATTTTTATTTATGAGGTTTTGCTAAGAATGAGCTATATGAGTTTGAACCGTCTCATAATATTAACGAACCGCAGGAGAGAATCAGAGACATTCTTAGCTCTATACATGAACGCGCATTAAACAGAGTTGGACGCAAAGTTTTGACTAATTGTCAAATGTGCCGTGATGCAAACGATCATTTTCAGCATCTTGGGGAATGCATTTCGATGATAGTTGCTGTTTCGTTCGCGCTTTATTTTGCTCACTAAACTACATAAGATATGTTGCAGTTTAAGTTAGCGTTAAGATTTATTTTCAATATCTTGAGTTCTACTTAACAAAATGTATGTGGTACTATTTAGAAAGTAGAAATAAAATTTTTGCTGCGTTAGGGTTACAAAACGTTCAAGAACGTACAATATTCATTACTTTTAAAATTCAGGATGGTTTTTGCATTTTTTATTAGACATGTGACATATCGTTGAAAAGGTAATTTAATGCTTATAATAGTCAGTTAATATCCAAAATGGCGGCCGTAAAAAAACAAAAGCTTTGGGTGGTTCCTCGAAAACAAAAGTCAGTCGAATGATTTTGTTCATGTTGAAATACTTCTTTTAAAAAAGTGTCCTAACAATGTGTAAATTTAGTCATGCGGCGGTTTATGGTTTCTGTTTTGTTATCAAAAAACAAAATCCTCCATTTTTAGTTTTCTTCGAATATCTCCAAAACCAGACAGCTTACACCAATTTGATAAACGGTTAAAAAATTGGCAGGTATTTCTCCAAATCTTTTCCCATTAAACCCAATCGCTATTTCTTATACTAACCAAAATCACAATGTAGAGACTCGAAATTTGGACAACATGATGTAAATATATTGAAATAGATTCAATGTATATTTCCTGTTTGTTCGGTTGTACTTACTAACATGCACTCCTGTTAATCCTGTAAATATTCACATTATGTTTTGGCATTGACTGATGTAATGTACGTTTGTATGTTTGTTCTTGTTTGTGCTTATTAACACGCACACGTGTTAATTCTGTAAATACTCAGTTATAGTGTTGTGTGTATGTATTTAAATGTTATTTATTAATTCTTAGTATTGTAAGTATATTTCTTTGTGCTTGTATATATTAATTTTTGTGTTGCAGTAGTGTATTCGCACTGATACCAATTGCACCCTGGAATCAGTCATCATCATCATTGGGTCTTCAGTCCTGAAACTGGTTAAACGCGTACCATCATTGTTTCCTATTCTGAACTAACCTACAGATTTTCCTGAAATTTGCACAATTTGCATCTATAACTATCTGATCTAGGTCTACATCCACCTCTTTTTTCCTATCTCTGCTTGTCATATATCCCATACTATTCCCCAAAAATGCTTTAGAACGTATTCTGCCCTTCTATTTCTCATATTTTTTCCCAAAGATATCCTTGTTCCCTTACTGTTTCTATAACCTATTTGTTATTACCTTTGTCTGTCTATCCTCAAACATCTGAAGCACGGCATTTCAAAGGCCGCTACTGTTCTTCTGTCTGCTTTTCAGACTGCTCGTATTTCGTAGGCATACTGTCTGTGCTGTGCTCCACACATACGCTTTCAACAACTTTTTGTTCTATGTTTGTTGTCTTTCATCATAGGCGCCGTTTTTTCTTGTTAGATGCAGTTCGGTCACCTTCTATTGTTTGACAATTATATACCCTATTTCTCCGACATTCAGTGGTTGCGAAGGGGGGTAAGCAGCCTGTGGCTGCCAAGTTCCCCCAACACTTGAACATTTACTGATTTAATATTTTTTCCAATATGTCTTTTCGCACAGTCAACATTAGTTGCAGATATTTCACAACAAACAACTAGTTGTTTATAATAATCATCAAATTTATCTGCGCTTATTATTTTTTCGTCATTGGGTTTCCCGTCTCAAAACTGGTTGGACATGTACCTGCACTTATTTCTTTTCTAAACTAACCTACATAGTTCCTTGAAATTCTCACACAGCAATACAGCTCGGTTCCCCTTATATTGTTTTCTAATATTATGCCCTATTTCACTGAGATTTATTGAAGGGGGTTAAGCAACCTGTGGCTGCCAAGATCCCCCAACACTTAGACATTTGCCGAAATAATAGTTTTCCAGTAAATGCTTTCACGCAATTACCATTATTCGAGAATATTGCCCCTCCAATGCTTGTAGTTGCTTATAATAAATATCATGTTTAAGTGCAGTTACTTTCTTCGTCATTAATTTAACCACCTTGGGACTGGTTGGATGCGTACCTCCATTGATTTCTCTTCTGAGCTAGCCTACACATTTCCTTGAAACTCCTACAGCCTACATCTTTCACTATCTGTGTGCAGTAGTCTAACCTAGGTCTACCTCTTCTTCTCTTTATTCCTATCTCTGCTTCTAGTATATTCCGCACTATTCCCTCATGCCGTAGTATGTGGCCTATCATCCTATCTCTCCTATTTTTTACCGTTTTCCACATATTTCTTTCTTCCCCTACCATTTTTAGTACCTCTTCGTTCTTAACTTTGTCTGTCCATGATATCTTCATCATACGTCTGTAGCAACACATTTCAAAGGTTTCTACCTTTTTCTTGTCCGCTACTCACACTGTCCAGGCTTCACAGCCATACAGTGCTGTGCTCCACACATATGTTTTGAGCAATCTTTTCCTTGTTTCTATGTTTGTGGTCTTTGAGCACAGTAGTTGCTTTTTCTTGTTAAATGTAGCACGACCTTGTGCTAATCTTTGTTTTATATCTTTTGTGCTTTTTCCATTTGCGTTATTTGGCTTCCTAGGTAGCAGAAATCCTTAATCTCTTGTAAGTTCGTGTTACATATTTCTATTCTTGTTTTTGATTTATTTTTCCCTCCTTTGCATACTAGTACTTTAGTTTTACTTTTCTTAATTTTCATACCGTATCTCTCTGTTAGAACCGTTTCCATTTCATTGAGAGCAGCTTCTAACTTTTCCTTGCTAGATGCTAATACCGCTATATCATCTGCAAATCTAAGCATATCAATTTTTTTCCCTGCATAGTAATTCCCAATGTCTTCCTGCATTTGACAGTATTCATTGCCTCTTCAATGTAAAAGTTAAAAATTAAGGAGATAGGGAACATCCCTGTGTCACTCCTTTCCTGATGTTTACTTCTCTACGTTCCTGCTCTAGTTCTATTACTCCTGTTTGCTCTTTGTATAAGCTATGTACTACCCGTCTATCCCTATAACTCATTCCAATCTTTTTGAGTATTTTGAACATTTTTTTCCATTTTACATTGTCAAATGCTTTTTCCAGACCTACAAACCCTATGTACACGCATTCCCCTTTTTCTATTGTTTTCTCCATTATCGCTCTCAGAGCTAAGACAGCCTCCCGTGTTCCCCTGTTTCGCCTAAACCCAAATTGGTCTTCTCCTAGTATTTCTTCAGCCCGTTTTTCCATTCGTCTTTGTACAATTCTATTTAATATTTTTGATACGTGTGCTGTCAAGCGTATTGTTCCAAAATTTTCACATCTATCTGCGCCTTTCTTTTTTGGTATAGTTACTATGATGTTATGTTTGAAGTCTTTGGGTATCTCGCCTGTCTCATACATATAGCTTACAAGTTGGAAGAGACGTTCTGTTACTGCTTGACCAGCGGCTTTTAGAGTCTCCGCTTGCACCTTATCTGTACCCGGCGCCTTACCATTTTTCAGACCCTTTAATGCTATTTCAAATTCATCTCTAAGTATAGGATATCCAAGTCATCATTTTCAATGTCTGATTCCTTTTCTAATGCAGTTAGTTCTTCTCCTGCATATAAATTCCCTATATATTCTGGCCATCTACCCACTTTCTCTACATTTTCTATAATGACATTTCCTCCCGCGTCCCTTATATTTTTGCTATACGTTTCTATATCCCTAAAATTGATTCTAAATAGTTTGTATGCTTCATCTGTCTTTCCTACTTCCATCTTAGTTTGTACCTCTTTGCACTTTTCATCAATCCATTGTTCTTTAGCTTTCCTGCATTTTCGAATAATTTCCCATTTTATGGCTTTGTATCTCTGTTTTCCTGTTTCGTCTGATTTATTTTTGTATTTTCGTCTTTCTTCTATTAAATTCAGGATATCCTTTGTTATCCATGGTTTCTTATTTACTTTTTGTGTATACCCCAGAATATCTCTGGCCGCCATGTCGAGGCTGGATTTAATGTTATTTCATTCTGTTTCTACTTCCTTAGTATCAGATATTTTTCCAATATCTTTGAGCAATTCATTTGACCTTTTTTCGAATCTTTCTTGAATATCTTTCTCTTTTAGTTTCTGTAGGTCCAAGTGCCTTTTTCCGTTTCTTTTTTTCAAATTTTTAAATTTAAGTGCGGCTTTCATAATTACGATGTTGTGGTCAGTGTCTATATCTGCTTCTGGGTAGCTTCTACAGTCTTTTACTTGATTCCTAAACCGTTGTCTAACAAGAATGTAATCTATTTGATATCTTCCTATATCTCCTGGCATCTTCCACGTATATCGTCTTGTAGCATGATGTTGAAATAATGTGTTTGTAATGATTAAATTGTTCTTGTCGCAAAATTCTACCAGCCTATTTCCTCTGTCGTTTCTAGTGCCTAAACCAAATAAACCTACTATCGCTCGCTCACCTATCACTGCATTAAATTCCCCCGTAATTATTAAATTTTCATGTCCTTTAACGTGTCTTAATATGTCTTCGATATCTTTGTAGATCGCTTCTACCTCTTTGTCACTGTAACTAGAGGTGGGCATGTATACTTGTATTATTACTGTGTTTACCGGTTTAGATTCTAATCTAACCATGAGTACTCTTTCATTCTTTTGTAAGTAATTTTCTACACAGTATCCTATCTTTTTCCGCATAACTATCCCCACACCCAAATTTTCTTCCTCGGCTCCTGTATGAATTACCCTGAAGTCTCCACTCTAAAAATCCCCCGCTTCTGGCCACCGAACTTCGCTGATCCCTACTATGTCTAATGATAACCTATTCATTTCGATTTTTAGGTTCTCTAGCTTACCCACTTGCTTCATAGTTCTAACATTCCACGCTCCGACTCGCAAAATGTTCCCGACTCTTATTCTTAACTTTCCGATCGCATCCTCCAAAGTAGTCCCCTTCTGGAGATCCGAATGGGGGACTATTTTAACTCCGGAATCTTTTACCCCAGTGAATGCCATCATTTTATTATAATTTAGGTACGCTGTGTACTTGTGAGATAATGTGGTGGTTTCCCGTTGCCTTCCACATCGCGGTAGTGTGTCTTAGACTGCCATACCGACCCCTATGGTCTCTGCCAATCTAAGTATCGAAAGAGCCGCTGCCCTCTTTCGGGGACCTGTCTTAGTCTGGTTCCTCACTAACGACCCTACTACTATGGTTGGACCTGTAGTTTGGCTCTTTAGCTCATTAGAACACGCAAGCCATTCCACCTGTTCTAGTAATCTAGAACTTCGGCAAGGTGCAGGTCCATTCGAAATGGCCTAGAATCAGTATCAAAGAAGTTTGTGACCACATGTACAACGATATTACAAATAAAAAACGTTCATTGTCAAATAGAGTACAAATTTAATACAGTTGCTTGATAGAAACGAATCATCATATTAGCAAGTCATTTCGACGACTATAATTAAGTAACGCAAAAATATAAACTAAAGCTTTATTCACGTCTTTCTGAGAAGGATGCTTCATGTCATAAAATCCTTTTCCGGACAATACGTCAACTGTAACAATTTTTGCATAAGTAACAAGGAAAGCCATAAGCGTGTAGAACAAACAACCTATAATTATAGGATATTCAACTTCCGAAATACTACATCTTCTCTACTTATATTTTATTGTTACTGTGAATACACTGGCCGAACAAAGTTCATTAATCCTACCAACATTACAATTTTGAATTAGCCAAATTCGTTATCTCACATTTTAAAATGTCAATCTCAACGTTGTTACGTGTGTGTAGCTAATTGCATTATGATAATTGTAGTGCTCCATCACTAAACCAACGGCATCAGAGCATACCCAGATTAAACGAACACTAGTCTGGTATTCATTTGAAGCATAATTAGAGATTTAAAAACAATTTCAGAACGCTGCACTGAAATTATTTGTGACGAAAATGAATAAAATTTAATTTCATGGTGTTTCATAGTGTATATTCAGATGAATACGCTGAATTTTGCAAGTAATGACACTGATACATACAATTTTTAGCTGCAGCAGCATGTGGTCGAAGTTGTTAATTTGTTTAATGGATTCTACCGGAGAATATCATTAATAATAGTTGACAGAAATGCTACACATAACCATTAATTTTAATCTAAATAAGATCCTTGCGTCGGCTTGTACATATAATGTAATTGAACAGCAACGTAACAGCGGTTGAAATATTGATATAGTTACTTTAATTGCATACATTTCAGTTTATCACTATAATAAAAGCAAAGTAATTATGTAAAAATTATGAAAGTTAGTAAGTCATCTTTGATTAGCGCGTTTACTAATTACGTTAATTTACAACTAATATTTAAAATAAAACAAGTTGAAAATGCAAGGCATTGTCGCAACGAACTTCCAAATGTATACTTACTTTAAAACAATTTAAAGAAATTAAAATTATTATGTTGTAATAATTATAAGTATTCAGATAAAATACAAAAATTTATAAACAACAAAAGAGACATTTTAATATATTTTATTTTATTGAATAAATATTTTAAAAGCTATATATGTGTGTGTGTATGTATGTATGTATGTATGTATGTGTGTTTGTGTGTGTGTGTGTAAATAAGGGGGCATCATATTTCGATTCAGTTTTTTCAGAGGATTCTAAATATGTATCGCACATTAATTTTGGACCTATTTGAAATTTTTGATAAAAATTAATTCCCCGGGGGGGTCGGGTATCCGTGGTCAGATTTTGTGGGGGGTACCATATTTCGACTCAGCTATGTTAGGGGAGTCCAAATATGTATCGCACATTAATTTTGGACCTATTTGAAATTTTAATTTTCCCGACGGAATATCGTGGGGGCACGGTGTCCCCGTGGCCCGATTTCAACTGACATCAAAACTTAAGCTCAGGACACCGAGCTGAATCGATTGATGTATCACACATTGATGTCCGACCATTAGAAAAGCCTCGGACGGACAGACGGACAGACAGACGGACGACAAATCGATTTCATAAACGAACGAAGTTCGTTGAAAACGGTTGTAGGTTGTAAAGTATTCACAGATAATTATTTGCCGCGTGACGTTAGCTATAAAAATTTAGTAGATAAATATTTATAATCTAACCGCCCCGACAAATCATGCTACACAAACTACAACAAATTCGAGTATATGTTGTTACGTTTTATTTCGTACTTGTAAATCTTCTTGCTTCCTTGCTTTACAGACCATTTCGTTCCCTACTTATTTTAATATACGGGTTCGCTACATTATAGTTATTTCCAGGCTGTAGTAGCTCAGTTAAGGAACCAACTTTGCTAAACTTAAAAGTTCCTTATCTCGACATGTGTTTGATAGTAAAGAATTCCATGAATGCTGTTATTTTAAATGGGAAATAAAATTGCTTTGTGGATCTGTTGTCGCTATTTTTCGGGTGTTAATTTTGCAAGGAAGCTTTCTACTGATCGTTATTAAACAATTTTTTAACAAGGTGTATCTCGCATTTGTCATACATAAAACGCGTAAGTTAAATTATAAATAATGGCTGTTCTATCTTCACTGTGGTGCTATTTATTAAGCGTAAACCCAACCAGATAGTTAGAAAGAAAAGTAGGGGTCTGACAGGGTTTTCAGGACAGTTTTGCTCATTATCCCGTATTTCGGTTCCTGGAGGGTTGTGTGATCTGTTAATTGGATCTGAACCCTAATATCCCGGGCGATCTAACCCTGTTAGAATTTTTAAAATCGGACTACCCCTTATAAAGTTACACCCTGTTAAAGCCCCGTACTCCGAGTTTTAGCTCATTGCATTCATATCTAACCTAGGTAAGAGTTTTCTTCGACTAATTATTTTAGCCTGATCTAGAATTCTCTGAACAATCTAATCTTGTTTGAATTGTTTAAATCAAACGAAGGTATGGATCTGGTTGTCAGTGGAATCAAAACTTCGGTACATTTTACAATTCTAAAACCTAGACGGTCTCTATGTATCAAACTATTGGCTAGAAAAGGAGATAGAGGACTTGGGTGTCGATTTAAATTTTAAGATGCGAATAAAATTAGATAAAATTAAAACCACTCCAAACAAACGTAAAGAAAGGACTGTTCTCTGTGTATAACTTTTTATTAAAATCAAGTTTAAATGACTCCATGCTTGGCATTAAATATTTTTAAATTTTGTTAGGTATATTGTCAGAATAAAATTTTTAGAATAGTATTACATTGTTCTTTATTTATAAAAGACTATGACGTCACCACGACCTTGGAAAAGTAGCCGAAACTAGGTAGCTGATAGCATGGCGTTGTGGTGATTTTACCTATATGAAAGATATTTTTTGTATACCTCAAAAATATGTAGTCAATAAGATAATTAATAGAAAGTCCTTTGAAAAGAAATTATACAC
The DNA here is from genome assembly GCA_036346225.1 of Platerodrilus igneus. Taxonomy (NCBI): domain Eukaryota; kingdom Metazoa; phylum Arthropoda; class Insecta; order Coleoptera; family Lycidae; genus Platerodrilus; species Platerodrilus igneus. The sequence goes on from JARFIW010000831.1 coordinate 1,622,139, forward strand.
CGCTTTCACATGTAATTTGGGTAATTCATAATCAACAACAAATTAGTTCAGATAGGAATTGTATTTTTCCAAAGTACCAATTTAATATCGAGTTAACTAAATGTAAAACCAGAAAATTGATAAAATTTGTGTAAAGGTTTACCCTATTTAAAATTTTAAAGGTCGTGTTTTTGAATAATCTAATTAAAGAGTGTGGTTCTTGTTGCTAAACTCGACCTTCCCATTTATTTATTAAAAACACAACATTACTGTTTGAAAATGGTTTTAAATATTAAACACTCATGGCTTATAAAAGGTTCATTTATAAAATCCCAGCGGTAAATTTTCTAAACCTACTCCATGTTTCTCCCTTCAAAGGTTTAAATTGATTTTTAAGGTATTGAGAAAAGTATGTAAGTAATTGGGCGTCTTTAGCGCTTATAACAGTTGATCTTATTTTGAAAAATTACTAGAATTAGAACCCACGCAATACTTTTTATATGGCTAAAATTTTAGTAAGGGTACAATTTTCCCGAGGGTTGCTGCAATTTAAAAAATTCTTAAAGGTTTGGGCCCCCAGAGAAATCTAGACCAAACTTATGTGTCATACCCTAAGACGGCTTGGACAACTTTCTAAAATCCAGGGTGTAATTCGGCAAGAGGTGGTTTGATTTAAACAATTCAAACACGATTAGATTGTTTAGAGAATTCTAGATCAAGCTAAAATGGTTAGTCGAAGACAACTCTTACCTAGGTTAGATATGAATGCAATGAGCAAATACTCGGCGTACGGGGTTTTAACAGGGTGTAACTTTATAAGGGGTAGTCCGATTTTAAAAATTCTAACAAGTTTAGATTGCCCGGAAAATTAGGGTTCAGATCCAATTAACCGAACACACTCCAGGAACCAAAAAACGGGATAATGAGCAAAACTGTCCTGAAAACCCTGTCAGACCCCTACTAAGAAAAATATTTATGCTATTGTCAAGTGGATGTACAAGTTATGCTACAATACTATTAACGTATACATACACGCGGTTTGTTATCAGTTTCTTTTTTATATAATTCTTAAAAATGTTATGAGATATATTATTACAAAATCGAGATACTGCTGTCGTTCGACTTCAAAAATATGCTTTAGGTTTTAGTGTTAATGCTTCGTGTTTCCTTTTGGTGTAGCTGTTCGTTACGTTTTGGAACAGTTACAAAAACGGTTCATCACAGTCTGCGTGACCAACCATTGTAGCCAAAGCTAATGCTTACTTTACTCGTGTACGGTACGTAGGTTGCTTGTATTCTAGGAATATTAGGAGTATGAAGAGTAACTAGTGCTAATTATTTATTGCTGTAAGCTGTAGCGGTATTTTGCACAGACAAGAAAGAAAAATAAAGTAAACAAAGAAAATCTCCCGCACCGAATACCGCAATACAAAGACTAATACAAACAAGCAATGGTCATGCAAAATAAAACGTCGTAGAGTGGGGTAGAACAGAAAGAAAGCAACGGGAAACCTCATTAAAAGAATTTTATTTACAAAACCTCTATTTAAAAAACATGATACCAAAAGAACATTTACAAAACGTGGTACAAAGGGAACATTAACTTGCGTAGAAAATAACATTTACCCAAAACATCCCGAAGGATTTACAATTATAAAAAAGATATCTACGCAAGATAATAATTTATTCTAAAAATAATGTATATTCTTCTAGAATTAAATTTTCCACTTCAATTTTAACACATACATAAACCATAAAAAATAAAACAAAAGTCTATAGTAGACTGTTTTCAACCCTGTAGTTACCAAAATTTCAAACTATTAATAGAAAAAACATATTTAGTTACTTAGTTAGAGCAATAAAGGAGACCATCTACAAGCTGAAATGTATTTCCTATGCAGACGGTCCGGAAAGATGTACTAGTGTCACCCCTAAACAATATGGTAACTCTAAAAAAAATTCTATAGAAAAATTGTTTCGGTATTAGTCAATGTAAAAAATTAATTTATAAATAAATACCCGAATCATCACAGCCAACGTCTCAAACACACTCCAACGATCCGGTGAAGTGAGTCTAATCTCAACATTTGCGGTCGTGCGATGAGTAACCTGATAAATCTAGACCAATTCTTCCCGAGGGAGACCTTCAAAGCGGCGCAAAGAAGAAACAATCCCCACAGCTTACCATAATTGAGTCGTGTGAAAAATTCGATTTCTCAAAGAAACAACTTCGTACAAACTAATTTTCAGAACCCCGTGTTATAAATTTATTAATTGTAGAGCCCGCTGAATTTCAAATTTCGCAGACCTTTGCCCATTCTTTACAACACTTGTTTACCTGCGATTACTGATAAAGTTAAGAAAACGTCATCACACAAATTTGTTTATATGCAGCCAAATTGCAATATTTTGCCACTGTCCTTCATTAAATTAAAGTTTATACAAAGAACAGATTAGCAAACATCGTCATCCTCCTACAAAAATACACTACATCTTGATATCCTTCATACCTGTGTAGCAAAAAATCGTCGGAGCATTTCTTATTATTTCTAATGAGTAAAGTGCGAACTAACCAAGCAAACAGGACAGCAAGCTGCATATCATTGTTGATTTATCAAATCAGAAATGAGTAACAAGAGTAGTCGCCAGACAATAACCTAAAACAACTGATTAAAGTTTCCAAATCACATTACTTATTATCCACCAGAGTTTAATACTCTACCCGAAGGTATTACATTGGCCAGGAGGAGAGTTTTTGGTTGCCTGGAAATTTAGGATTTTGTCGAACCCTTACTGTTCCAGGCAAAGTAGGGATCTTTAACGTGCGTGACAACACTCAAACACGGGACCTCCATTTAACCTCTCATCCAAACCAGGGCGTAATTTTTGTGAAAAATGCTCACTAGCCATTTTTCAAGCAGTCGGCCGTGTCGGGATTCGAACCCAGGACCTTGGGATCCGCAGTCTTTCGCTTATTACATTGATCCACGGCGACTTTAATACCACCATCACATAAAATGAGAGCAGGTATATTATTTCCTGCTATTAACAGACAGAATGGGTTCACTGAACATTGCACTTTATTGAAGGACATAAAATATTTGTATTTAGACGATCACTCATTATTGTCTCCGTAGGAACTTAAAACAATTTAGTGCTGTTTTCGCGAGGATGATGCACATAACCTTTTAATAATTCGCCACGTAACTTTCCTTCAAAATATTTTTCTGTCGATAAACAACCTCATTAAAGGTATTTTTCAAAACATCCACCTGCCGATAGACTAATTACATTTAACTTATGTTGGAAAAGCTCGTTAGTAACCTTGCATTCTCAAAACCTATCCTATGGTTTCAACAAACGAAGCTACACTCGATAAAATGGAAAACCCACGTTCACCTCTTGATTGTAAACGTTCCAAAACAACACGAAAGTACATCGACCCAAGGACTTATGCACGATGTGTATGAAAAGTTGCCTATACTTTCGTATAAAATTATAGAAAATCACTTAATAATTAATATTAAAGAAGGTGTAGATATAAGATAAGCGGGAATTTGTGTGTGTTCGTGAACAACTTTGCAGCACACATCCGCCACATTGCAATATCTCTGAAAACAAATGTTTCAATAACCGAAAACCACGCTTGAAACTTATTATAGTCTGTAAGAAAAATTCCAGCTTTAATGCTATATTAAAATATAGTAAATTTGCAGTATTTAAATTATAATTAAATGTACTAATAAAAACCTACAGGGCGTTGATTTTGATTTAGAAAATAATTGAAATTGTTGATGAATACTCAAACAACCGTGAAGACAGTAGGGAATGTAAAATATAATTAAGTACTAGCAAAAATATTTACGTGCAAGAGCAACACGTTACAAAGCTTTGTTCAATTATTAGTGCTAGTTTAGTAACCGTATCTAAATGTATTTTTGTCTTCATATTTTAGTAATTTATGCTGCGACAAACTCGTCAGCGTGAATCTAGTAGGCTTTTGGCGAAATTTATACCTACGTTTGTGCTTTAGGTGTATTTAATTTTACAGTTATTTAGGCTTATTGGTGTATTTAGAATTTTAAATTGCTTTACGACTGCCGTCATGTTCTAAAATTATTATCGAGTTCAATAGACGCAATCCGAATTCTTTATGTTATTGTGTTTTAACCGTTGTGTAATTATAATCAATTACTTGTTTGCTGAGCCACTACCGAATGTTATAAATTACCGTTGTTAAATGGTGCTTAGTCTTGTTATCCTAAAGTGTGCGGCAGCATTTAAGGCATGTATAATGGCGTAGTTCTTTATTTACTAAACACTCTTTAGTTTGATTGTTACTTAGATATAATTAATATCTAATATTAGTACGCGAGGAGTGATGGATTCAGATGTTTGTTTTTAAAGCAGCAGTTTAATATTGTTTGCTATCTAAGTTCATAGAAGTTACTTATTAGAGTTATATTTGACAAGCCTTTTTGTGTTTAATTATCATTTCAGGCACAAACGTTCTTAAAATGGTGAATTGGGTCGTTTGTCCTGTTGTTTCGTTCTTTAATCACCACCTCCAACTGTGTTAGCGTGGCATTCGTTTCCTTTCTTCTCTCTCTTTGTTTTCGTAATCCGGGCCAGCATTCCGTTTCTCATTTTGTTCTTTGCTTACTTGTCCAATGCTCTACCCGTAGGTACTACATTGGCCAGGAGGCGAGTTTTTTGTTGCCTGGAAATTTAGAATTTTGCCGAACCCTTGCCGTTCCAGGCAAGGTAGGGATCTTTAACGTGCGTGACAACACTCACACACGGGACCTCCATTTAACCTCTTATCCGAACAAGGGCGTAATTTTTGTGAAAAATGCTCACCTGCCATTTTTCAAGCAGTCGGCCGTGTCGGGATTTGAACCCGGGACCTTGGGATCCGTAGTCTTACGCTTACTACATTTATCCACGGCGACGCTTGTTTACTTTAGGGATGGATTCGGGCCGGGCCGGGCCGGGCTTTTAGACGCGGCCCGGCTCGGCCCGAAATAATTTGCTCCGGCCCGGCCCGGTGGCCCGGCCCGAACCAAAACGCATCGGCCCGGCTTGAGGCCCGGCTTGAATTTCGGGCCAGACCGGGCCAATTCGGGCCGGAATGTAACTAAAACCTTAAGTGAAATGATAAATCCAAATTTACACGGCTTTTGTTGAAGCACGCTGGAATCAGGTACATTCCTTGCTAGTTCGCAAAATTTGATGAAAATAAGTCCCAATAGGATTAAGTTCGATGGAGCAAAAACCTCTAAAATTGAACTACTACCGCATATACCAACTACTACAGCTGTTTAAAATATGCGACCTAAAATGCAAATTATAAATTTTCTGGATATCCATTATTGGCCTAAGCTTCTGCAGATAGCAGCAGCTAGAGACGCCTCTGTTAAAATAATATTTACTCTATTCCGTTATTTTTGTATATACCATTTATAATATCACGATTTTTTATACCTTTTTAGGAGCCGCAACATAGAATATTATTTAGTATTTACATTTTAATTTTCTATATCCATGTTATTTAATGCTATAAAAACTTAATCGCATTGTATTCGGTATGTTTTTCAACTAAAGATACATTCAAATAAATAAATATAATTGAGCTGGTTTTTTGTAATCGTGAGTTTTTAATATTTTTTCATATATAGAGTGGTTTCGATTTATTCATAAATAATCTTCAGTGCGGGGCCACAATATTAAGTTAATTAATAAGTATAATTAAATAAACCAGCTCAATTAACAATACGTTGCAATACTCCTTCAAATAATTAAATATAACACGGACAATTTCTATTTCAAATTTCTTGAAAAGTGGAAAGAAGTGAATATTACTTATCGAAAAAAAAATCGAAATTCACAAATCGGTTTAAATCAAATCATTTTCGTTTTCGATTTACTTCCATTATCACACACTTACCAATATGTGTGTAACTGTACCTGGGTGATATGTTAAGAGGAGCGTTAATTATAATTTTGCTTAAGAGGCAACTAAAGAAATCATTAAATGGAATCTATTACTAAATCAATAAATTTTATATTTCGATACATAAATTTCGGGCCGGCCCGAAATAGCCCGAAAAGCCCGAAAAGCTTGAGGAGTCTGGCCCGGCCCGGCCCGGGCCCGAGACGTGCTTGGCCCGGCTTGAGCCCGAAAAATTTGTCGCGGCCCGAAGCCCGGCCCGAATATCAAGCCGGGCTTCGGGCCGGGCCGGGCCAAAGCCCGGGCCCGTGGCCATCCCTAGTTTACTTGTCCGCTCGTCTTACGGATAATAATGCATCAACTATAATGCACGACGATTTTCCCCAATAAGCTAGGTGTACTCACACTCGGTGAAATGATTGATTAAAAAAGTTGTATTATTTATCGACATCAAAGCGAAAAGAAAACCCATTTGAATCAGTACATTCCTTGGCACACTAATTAACTTGCATTACTGGTCTTATGGTTATTATTAATAATTTGAAGTGATGTTGCTGAATGTTAAACAAACATTGAACGATTAACTACATAGAAATAGGCCAAATTGAAAAAAACAAATGATGTGTAGTTTAAACGCCTTTGTATCTAAGCGCATGTTTTTACAAAACACAACTACAATTATTATGAACGCGCGAAATTAACCGGCAGTGTTGAGCTGCCGAAAGATCGGTCTTCTACGAATTGTTCCTCTGTCAAGTGTCGACGTGCACACCTCGTTATCATTTTTTTTAGCAATATCGAATTCATTCATTTTATTGCTGTAAGTGAGACTCAACGTCTATTAGATTATTCAATCAGGTTGAGACTACTGCTGTTTGATATTAATGATATCTAATCGAATACTACGTATTTTTCAAAATGCAGAACTTGGGAATTTACTAATTTATTTTTATTTATTTTTTACTTTCTAACAAATCAAGGTCCAATTACTAGACAGCATTATGAGTAAGTACATAAATAAATATTAAATATAACAGTAAGGCACAGATAGTTAACGGACACAAAATTACAAATTAGTAAGTACATTCTTTTTCATGGCGTGAGATGGTGCTGGGGTTCAGATGTAGCGTCACCACGGTTGACAAATGTTGAGCACTACGACGCTCCCTGCAACGACGGAACACATACCAGAGCAGTTGGTTCTACATAGGAAGAATAATTGACCTACGCAAAACAATTTAGCCTCCAGCTAAGAGCGATACACCCAAAATCTACACTTGTTATAAAGAAAAAACGTGCATCACTTTTGGAGTAATAGAACGAGTAGTTTAGAAAAATACATATGAGGACGAACTGCAGAATCAAATTGAAATTGTTTTAAATAACAAGAATTCGAGCTTTGATCTTCGCGTTATCAACATGCCAAAAAGGAGATTAGAAAACTCGACTCAAGCTTTGTCAAATAATAGAATACACTATTTCAACGAGTCTTTCGGCCGTAGCAGTATAAGGATTAAGTTTACGGTATAGTAATGTGTAGCCAGTTAACGGATACTCAAAACAAGGTACCAACTACAGAATTTATAGCGTAAACTCGTCGTTTTAGAGTAGATAGATTGAAATCGAAAATTATTCGCGAGCGTATTTATTATAAAAAGGTTTAACCTCCAGGCTTTAGTGCGCCGTGAACAAAGGTTAAATTCAGAAGATCAGAAGCTATTGCTTGTTCCTGAACATAGTCTGTCAATATATTTCCAACAACAAATGAAAGCTCGCCGCCTTGATCATTATACTTAATGTTTGTATTGTAAGAATCGTAATTCCCAGGCGAGTCTATTCGATTTCGAGGTGTGTTGATTGGCGAGTCTATTATTAAGGAGCGTTCACGTTTGCGTTTTTGTGACGCCTATGAAGTTTGTTAGGTGCAACTTGGGTTACATACCTACACTAGTGTTAACACCTGAAGTACTGGGAACACTATCAGCATTCAAACTTCGTCGAGTAACAAACTGTTGCAAAATTTCCTCAGTTGGCACCTCAGATCCCATATTTTCCCCTACTTCAGTTTCCAGTACGAGACTAGGCTGATCTTTATTTTTATTTTTATTTACAGGTGCTACAGCCTCCAAAGCGCTAGAAACATAACCACAATTTGCGACCTGAACAACATTGTTAGATGACACTTATGGGTTCAAAGTTTTATTAATTTCGGTTTCTGGTAAATTAACTTGCTGTGCAGCTGCCAACTGAACCATTCTTTTGCCTCGAGAAGTTATTTTTCTCACACTAAACTGAACAAGTGCGCACACGATCCTACCAGATACATGTGCCTGGTAATTGTAATAACGAAATAAATATCTGCGCTGTACGTTACCGGCCACTGATATCTGGTAATAGTAGCTTAAACAAACGGATACTATAGACTACGAAAATCATGCGGATATCTGTAACACCGCTCTTTCTCTAGTAATGAATGTTTTTTTAACCCCGCTAGATAGGTTTTGGGCCTCTTGGAGCGTCTCTTTAAAAAGGTTTTTTCCAAAAAAACTTTTCTATCAATTTTTATTTATACAGAAATTACAAATGATTTCAACAAATGATTACGTTATGTTCAGTTACGTATTGAAATCAATTGACAATCACTATTTAATTTAACTAAAATTAGGATGAGTAGCTTGAACAACCAACAATGTTAAAGTTGTGAAGCTCCAGACTGACTGACCTTCTTGAGGTTTTCAGGGTATTTATGCTATCCCTGCTTTTACATCACTTGTGGGAATCGCAGATTTCATGTCTCCTGTTTCTTTATTCAACACAAAGTATTACTTCTTAGTAATCTTAATTCTAACAATAAGTTTCTTATAATCTATTGTGACATGCACCTGTAGTGTCATGTTACGTCTGGAATACAAAGTAGTTACATCCGTTCTCATGTCTGATTTATGAACTACCATGAACCTTTTGTAATATGTCCTTTAATTATACATTGTAACAATCTATTCTTTAGATTCAATAGTTCTATTTGATTATACCTATATACTAATTTGGGGGATATGTAACTCGCTAGATGGTCAAGACTAACAGATTTTTGTACCGCTACAACGGAAAGCTACTTACCGGTTACACGTGACTGGTAACGCAGCGAACGTGTTAATAAGAGAGATCCCATAGTGACCCTCAAATTTGAATTAGCCTGTATAGACAAAAATGTTTTTACAGTTTATTTGAATATTATGATACGTGATTAAGATGGCAAAAATATCTGTTTATTTTATTTGCACTCATATAAAGTACTTACAAAGAGGATTCCCGTGCATCTTAAATGGGAAGAGATGTCTTATCTTATACTTTGCCGTTTACTCGTGGAAGAATTTCCTTAAAGTTAACTCGGTACAGCTCACTAACAGTAAAGTTCGCACACTAATTTTTAACCTCTATACATAAAAGTATTAAAATTGTCAACATTCTTGTTAATAACCCAATCTTTCTTAGTCCGGCCTGAGAAATTTTCAAATGAGCTCAATGTGTCGGAAACGTTGACTGGATGAAACGAGATAATTCTGAAGCATATAAATGCCGCCACTATGTGCGTACTTAACGACTTTATGCCAATCACCATAAAGTTTTTTAACTTCTTTTAAAACGAATTTAATGCTGTAACTTGATGCTTTACAAAATATATTTATTCTATGATTAAAAATGGTATGATTTTGTAATTTCTGGAATAAGGCAGTTTATGGTTAAAGATTTATTCAATTCGTTAACTGACAAATTTAAAAGGTGCGTTTTAAAGAGGATGCCCACGGGATTCTTTATGTATAAAAACGAAAACGTTTCTTCTGTATTATACAAGCAAAATGACCTGGTTTCCATTCCCTTTGTTTGTTTTGTACCTAGAATTCAGTAGGGATAGCGCTGACACTAGTATCGTGCACGTGTTAGAAATATGTAATAAGCTATTGCTGTTGTGTCCTTCTTGAAAGAGATAGTTTTTGTTTATTACTGTACCCTGTACCTTTAGAAACGAAGCCAACGCATAACAAAAAGTTACTGGATAGATTTCTGGTTTTCTGCGTTAACAAAATCGCTTAAAAAAATTAATTTTGGCAATCATAATTTCAAATCTAGTGTACATCTAGACCACTGATTCTCAACCAACGTGCCGCGGCACTTTTGTGTGTCGGCAAATTCCTGAAGTGTGCCGTCAAATTTTAGAAATGCAAACAATAAAAATTTGTACGACCAAATATAGACGAAATTATCAAAAATCATCAAACTCGAATTTCGCATTAAATGTATTCTTATAATTAATTTGTAATTAATCACTTAATAAACATTCTGTGTCTTTGTAGTACATATTATTTTATTTTATATTGAAAATTGTTATCAATCAATCAATCGATCAATCAATATTTATTGGTAAGATGTATGCCTATTATCAAAAACTAATTTACACGGTGTAATATAGGTAAATAAAATGCTTTTAAACTTCTTTTATTGTTAGTGTGCCGGCAAATTTTGAAAATGCTAAAAGCATGCCGCAACAAAAAAAAAAAGTTGATAATCAGTGATCTAGATGATCACACTATAGACTGTTTTGCATCATCATTAGAAATACAATTCAACATGAAGTTATATTTGATTATCAAACGAATCGTAACACGTTCAATAAAATTTATTAAAGCCACAGCGATTTCTTTTTAAATTAGTCAAACCTTCAAAAGATGTAAATTTCATATTTAAAATTACTTTTAATATATTTTTTATCATCTACCAAATAGTTGGTTTGATGCAACTTTTCAAGCGTTTTATTCTGCGCCAGTTACTGCATGCTGATATACCTGTCACAACCTCGTCGTTATAGTATCTTTAAAATATTCAAATAGTACTCACCCATCGATTTTTCGTTCCATTATCGACAATACCAGTGATGTCTAAGACATCCCATCAGTTCATCTTTTCTGTTAGATGCTTTTCTCCAAATAGATTGATTGGTTTAGTGTTTTGATACCTAAAGTACAAATATATGATAAAATATAGAAGAATTAAAATTTTTACACTATTACATCAAATGAAATATAAAAAAATCAATTTTTCTACTTACACCAAGAATAATTTTTACGTTGCCCTTACAGCGTCTGAGTATACTTACACCGTCGTTTTTACTCTTTTAAAAATATACATCTTCTGCCCAATACGCGTAAATTGCTATTTGTTGTACAAATAATAAATTACCTAAATGAGAATCGTGAGGTACATGTTTAAATAAATCAAACGTAGAAGTTTCTACCACTTCCAATAAAAATTATCAATTTCAGAACACTATACAAATTTCAGATTTAAATATCATCATAAAATCTCTTATAATAAATCACAAATTTTAAAAGCTATTCTAACCTTTATTTACAGGTACGCTAAAATAACTTTAGATTCACCCGCCTTCCAATACTTTAAATTACAAGCAATCCAAATATTAATGCTCCGTCAATAGGAATTTTTCTCATGAATCAGTACCATACCAACCTTGCTTTACGACGTAATTGTTCTAACTTTAATTAAATTATATAGGACTTTCACCAGCAGGAAGTCGAGAAAGCTAATTATGTAATAAAATACAATCGATAGTTTCTAACTGAATCGAATTGAATTAAATTGAATCGAATTAGAATAGACTAGAATTGAATAGATTCGAATTAGAGCTTTAAAAATAATATCCCGTTACTTAAACTAATTAAAAATATGTAGGTTTACCTACAATTTTTCAAAATTGGCAAAATCAACTAACTGCAGGCGTTTTATAGGTATTATGAATACTTTACACTTACACTAATTTTTATTACTCATTGTATTATTTTTAAATAGCTTCGCTTGTCAGTAGAACATCAGGAATAAACCTTCATTTGATAACTTCACATCTAGCTTAAAAAAAATATTTACTAGACTTCTGTTATTGATAACTTCACATCTAGATTGAGAACAATAACATGGTTTGGGAAATTCCGCATTCCTGCTAAAAATCGCATAGGCCTGCACTAGTAATGATGGTTTTCACTTACAAGAAAGTATCTGATTGATTTAGCGCGCTCATCAATGCAAAAATTGACTTTATTACCCAAAAACGTAAAATCCAACCATTTAAGTCAAACAAGCAACTTCAAAGTCCCAAATGTTCCTCACAAATAGAATATTTATTTTGATATCTCGATTTAGCACTGCAAATAATAATTTTATTGAATGGAATAATAAACAACTACGTAATTTCATATATATATATATATATATATATATATATATATATATATCGATTTAGAGTAATAACAATGCAGTTTTCAGTAAGGTTAGCGAGTCTTTTTTTTTTAAAGTTTCAATTGATACTAAACAAACAATGCCACTGAAATATCCGACCATTTGAATAATGTAAAACGTAGTTCAAAATACCGAGTGTTTTCTGTAAAAGTTCAAGCCTCTAGTATGAATTATTATAAATTAGAATTACGTCCTAATCGATCAGAATGGCGCTTATTTTTCTCAGACCCTCCCCCAATTAAAATATGAAATCTCGAAAAATTTTATCATTTTAATTTTCTGCTTCTTCACCATTATATAGATTAATACATTAATAGTATGCATGGAAAATTTGTTTATGACACCTTACTTTGATATATTTTCTATTTCACCAGAAACTTGCTCCTATTTTTGCCAGAATGGTTATTCCTTAACTTCACCAGGGCTCTTTAACATCATCAGGTCAATTAATGGATCCAGCCTTATATAGCCACGTCCCCTTATTTTCAATATAATTAATATTAACGTATTTAATAGCTTGATGCCCAATTCATCACTCCACCGTCTACGGCAATCCCAATAGTATTAGTTTTGCTCTCAGCCTAAACTTAATTTTTAATGTGTTTATTAGATCTTTACCCATTATACACTTTAACTTGTGCCCAGGTACAATCAGAAATCGAAACTGTTAACTGTTGTAAACCTTTTAATGCTCATCGCTATTAAATTTTTCTTTAAAGGTACCATATTTTCTTCTAATAAATTTTTATGATGCTTTATAGCATTTTCTGAAATCAAACTGGCTTCTGTCCCAGTATCAACTAAAGTAGTAACCCATTATTTTCAATAAATAAATTAATAATCTGTAACACATTTACATAACTAGTTTCCGTCTCATTTTCCGTTGTGTGTTCTTATTTCGTACTTTTAGTGATTTTCCTGTCGCGTGCGTTTCCTTTGTCCCGTATCCCAAACATCATAAAAATTTTCTATTATTGCATTATCTCTCACTTTCTATTGTTCATTATTCCCCCTAACCCCCGGTGATAGTTTAAACGTTTACGTTCAAATTCTAAGAACATACTTATCTCCACCTCCACTAACCTAAGTCAAACTTGCGCGTTGCCCTTTATCATTGATCTGTCCACCTTTAGTTTCTGTTGCTCGTCCCTAATTGTTGCAATAACTTTCAAATTATTTAAAAATAGTTTAGTATCGATTTTTCCATCCCCATAAAATTTTGAAAATTGCCACGGGTATTTTTAAGTGAACGTCCAATTTGAACGCCAAAAATTTTATGACACAGTAAATGATCAGGTTGTCATAAATCAAGAGTAGGAGGGGGAGTGCCACGGCTAGCGAGAGCTAGAGAGTGGGGTGGTAGCAAGAAAAATAAGGATATCCGCAACAATTTACCTAGCTGAAAAATAAAATACAGTATTAGCACAAACATAAAATAAAGATAGATATTTATCAAATAGCAGAACACTAGTCTGCTCAAAGATAATAATTATATATTATATTTGAATATAGAAATCAATAAGAGAAAGAAATTCATACAGAAGCTAGTCTGCATAATACCTGTGGAATTTCCCAAAAAACTTTGTGTAGAACTTTTACTTTTATTTTTTTTGTTTCTGTAAAATAAAGAAAATAATTCATAATTATACGTGGAGTTCACAACCCCAAATAAAAGAGTAAGATATAGTAATTTCACTTTAATAAATAATCTAGAATGCTCAACCAAAACAAATTGACTCTTGTAATACATCAGTAACAATTATCAAATTACCAATTATCATTATTTTCACAATGTTTCCAGAAATTATGCATAGTAGCATTTAAAATATAATAGAGTTAATAATATTGTTCAGTAATTCAAAGAACAAGTTCGATATCTGAAAATATGAAATGGCCCAAAAGAAAAACATTAATCGGCCGACTGGGACGGAACTCGATATCGTTTGTACCGCTTACAGCAAATAAATAGTTATAACTTGTCCGACTGAGGGTCAGAAGCAAAACCCCTAGCTAACATAAATTTACTACTTCATTTATAATTTTCACGAATTTAGTATTTCTTAAATTATTAAACTTCTTACAAATTCTCTCTTTTAAATAAGATACAGGTTTGGAGCTAAAGATTGTTAACTTAAGAAAAGATATCAGTACAGTAGGTATATGAAAGTTAAAATGAGCTATAAGTAACATGAGATATAATTGATCTATAACATTGACAAATTTTATCTGTTTAACGATGTTGCCTCAAATTTTCAACTACTTTAGTAAGAGTAAATACCAAATAATAATCTGACAACAGAACCGCAGATTGTAGTGACGTTAACATTACAGCACGCGACGGCGTTGCTTAATTCGACAGGTTATTATTTTCTTTAGAGATTCCGTCTGTGCTATCTACTTAGAAATGCGAAGTACTATTATCGCTGCGTACCATTTCACTAAGAAAGTAAGAACTAAAAGTTTTCGAATAGTAGGACTATTTTAGATATACGAATTCAGTCTGTAGGCATTTAAGGATCCAAAGTACGAGATTTTCACTTAACAAGGTATAAGTAGATATACATGTTTTCGGTAACTTGATGTGCAGAGTACAAGCAATTTAAAGAAAACGTTCTATGGATATTCTTAAACCGTAGATAGACCAAATTAATAACAGCATCACGTTAGGTTCAAAATACTTGAGTATAAAGTTCAACTTCTACAATACGTAAGACATAAAAATCTAACAGGTACTTATCTGAAGATACGTTGAATCTAGCACATACTCACAAAACTACCCTCGTACTTTTTAAGTGAAAGAGCACTTATTTTTTTCATTTTTCAAAACATTTAGTACAGAAAGATAAATATCAACGGCGTGGTATGCCACGATAGTTCGTACCACTCCTCACTTTTCGAAGGATCCTGCAAGAATAATCAAGTTTTCACAGGTGTTTGCTTTAACAACCTGCTATAGATAACCAGAAGCAAATAACACCAACTCATTATTATAAGACGCAATCGCCTAAGGATGTGTTTCAATTTCGATCATCTAACCACACTATCGAATCGTGGAGAGCGAAAGTCGATAATCGTGTAATATAATATACAGAGATTATTCGCAAACGAGTTAATAAATATAAGGAAAATAGAAATAATAGTTACAGAAATGTATTTACGAATTGAGTAAAGCGTAAAATGTTGAGCTACAAAAAATGCACGTTACAAATTGTTCTGAAGATGTGGCATCGCTACTATTCTTAATGTAGTTTATCTGAATTTTTTAGTTCCTTTTTTCAAATTATCTACTTCTACCTCCAGTCTATCAAAATTCTTTGTAACTTCATCATTTGATACTATTATACTCTGTTTTGCTTTGCCAAGTCCCACCCTCGTACTCTGCTCACCTTCTTCGACGGTTTCTTGTTGACTCCGTATGGTAATAATAACATTATCCAACCTCATATCTATTTCTTCTTTCACTTTTGTGATACTTAAGTCAACTACTTCCTGAGTCTCCTACATCTAAAAAATGTAAAATTATCTATTCTGTCATTAATTTGTTTTAATTCTTCACCGACTTCTTTCTTTTAGTTTTTTATAGTGGTAAAAGATTTTATATCCGTTGTGTGGGACTCTTTTTTGCCGGAGCAAAGACACACCCACTAAAAATCAACTTTGGTGTCGGACTCGAGATCCCTTGTCATAGACTTTATGGGAATCCCGTGACTAGCGTATCTAGACTAGGTTCTTCACCTTATATGTGATTTTCCAATGCTCCACCCGAAGGTACTACATTGCTAAATCCTTCACCGCCCCGAATTCGAAAAACATGGTGCTACGCGCAGTTTATTCCTTTTGGACGTCTGATGGGGTGTCTATGTCGTTGCCATAGGGCATCTTCATACGCTCCCAGGGCTCGTATGAGCTGGTTTTCGTGAGAGATCCGTAAAACCTCTTTGCGTTCGACCGGAGCTATTCCTTGTCGGTTTGCAGATATGTCTCTTTGTGAAGCTGAGCGTTTCGAATGAACCAGGGAGCTCCAAAGACTCCCTCTTAGGGCCTTGTTCTGGATCACCTGGAGCTTACGCATGTGCGTTTCCGCTGCGTTACCCCACACCGCTGATGCGTATGCAAACGTCGGTCTGGTTATCGCCTTGTAGAACCTAAGCTTGTTTGAAGCGTTTAGCCTACTTCGGCGATTGGTCAAGGGAATAGCAGAGCGATAACTTCATTGGCTTTGTTTTCCGCATACTTGATGTGAGCTTTCCAAGTGATCTTTGAATCAAGGGTCACCCCTAGATACTTGACGTCTGAACACCAAGGTATCGGTTGGTCGAATGCTCTGACGTCGTCTCCAGGTTGGTGACGTCGCTTCGAGAAGAAAACTGCCGTGCTTTTTTCTGGATTGACCGCGACTTGCCAGAGTCTTAGCTACTCTTTGAGAGCGTCCATCACCGTTTGCAGTCTCTGCATGATGAGGTGCAGAGCACGGGACCTGGCTGGAATGGCTGTGTCGTCGGCGTATACTGCCATCCTGGTGTCTGCAGTTTTCGGTAGGTCGCTCCCGAAGATGCCGCAGAGTGCTGGCTAGAAGAGAGAGCCTGATTTTCCGCCTCGTCGACCACACTCCGTCCAGCCTGATGCATCCATCTATCGTGAAGATAGGATTTCGTCAGTTGGACGAGAGCGCGTGGTAACCCCCTCTTCAGCATTTTGTAAACTAGGTCATAATTACAAACCTTATCGAAAGCTTTATACACGTCCAGGACCATTGCGCCTGTTGACTGTCGCCAGTTGAAGTCTTCCGAGATGTGCTCCACCACTCGCAGTATCTGGTGAACGGTGGAATGCCCCTTACGGAACCCAAACTGCTCGTTTTGGTTTACGTCGTGTTCCTGCATCGCTGCCTGAAGTCTTCTTAGAAAAACAGTTTCCGCTATTTCCCCAACCACCGACAACAAGCTAATTGGTCGGTATTTCTTTGGGAATGTCGCAGATTTGCCTGTTTTCCGGAGCACTACGACGTCTGCCGTCTTCTACGTGGATGGGAAGTGGCGGAGTCTCAACATGGCATTGATAATTTCGGTTAACACCCGGAGGGCGTTTTCCAGTAGCGCTCTCAGAACCCGGTTGGAGATTCCGTCCGGTCTAGGAGCCTTTCTGACTCTTAAGGCCTTGATAAGGCCCTTGAAATCTTCAACTGCGGTAGGGTCGAGTTCCTGAAGGTCGTCGTCCCTTAACCTTCGTCGGACGTTGCGGTGAACCTGTTTGATATGCCGAAGGTCTATGTGAGCGTACTTCGACTCAAACTGACGCTCCATGCTGTCTGCCTTTTTAGAGTCTAAATAGGCTAGGCCTGTTTCGCCATGGATAGGGGGCATTGGAAACGTCTTGATCCTCAGTACTTTTGACATCCTCCACAGAGAGTTGTTTTCGGCTCGGAGATCTTTCAGTCTGGCTTCACAGGCCTCGTTTCGGTGCCGCCGAATCGCTAATCGCATTTCGACGACCAATCAATTATGCCGGAGTCGTTCCACAGGATCCCAGGTTCTTTGCCACTGACGCCTGGCACGGTTCTTCTTCCGGATGTGGTCACGGATGTGCATAAGAATGATGTCCTTTTTATCCGTTACCGGTTTCATGGAAGTGGCTCTACTGATCGAGGTCTGTATGCACCCCACGAGGCGGTCCACTTACGTCTCTAGCTCACCAGTGGACGGGATGTCATTAGACATCCCTTCGACCGACATTGTTAGACGGGCGCCAAATGCCGGCCACGATACCCTACGGGTTTTGTTGATGGTCGGGGCAGGCTACCCTCGGAGACTAAGTAGCAACGGGTTGTGATCAGAGCCGAGGTCGCTGACGGCCCGTCACTTGGTGGAGTATCGCGACGTCTAGTACATCTGGCCTGCCTCTATTGCCGTAGTGAGTGGGTTTTGCCTGTCCTAAAACCTCGACCTCACGTCCGTCAGCAAACTGTCGAAGTATGCATCCATTGCAATTCGCTACCCGACTGTTCCAAGACGGACGTTTGGAGTTGAGGTCCCCTGCCAAAAGCACAGGTTCTCTCGCATCTAACCACGCGTTCAGGTCCTGCGTTCTAAGCGGTTCGCCACCTGGTCGGTTATAAACCGAGACCAGGCGTAGAGGGCCGAAACCCTTTAGTACTATGCATACTGCAGTCGCTTCAAGCCATTCTAGGTCTGGCAGGTCCACCACGTAGTGTTCCAGGTTTGCCTTGACGTACGCCGCTGTGCCTTCTCCGACGCCATTTCGATTGTTGTGAAACAGCCTGTAGTTGGGAAGCCTAGGCTCGACTCGTGCGCTGAGGAACGTGTTGTTCACCAGGACAACGTCTAGATCGTGTCGCAATGCAAGCTCCAGCCACTCAAAGCGCTTTCCCACATAAACCCTCGCGCGTTCCAGAACGCTATCTGCAGGGTTCCTGGATTTCCGCGACGTCTATCCATTAAAATGAAAGAGTTCGCTGAGATTCTTGCTGCAGGCAATAAAACCCATTACTAAATCGCCGAAGTTTTTGGGTTTGGCCTGCACGTGCTCTCTCGTTGAAATCTGGACGTCGACTCCATTAATGCATTCCACTGACATCTTTCTTAGAATTTAAATCGATAAATACAGTAATAATACAAGTATACATGCCCACCTCTAGTTACAGTGACGAAAAAGTAGAAGCGATCTACAAAGATATCGAAAACACACTAAGATGTCCAAGAAGATAAAATTACGGGCGATTTTAATGCAGTGGTAGGTGAGGTTAGGGAAGGAGCGGTTGTAGGTTTATTTGGTCTAGGCACGAGAAACGACAGGGGAAATAGGCTGGTAGAATTTTGCGACAAGGACAATTTAACCATCTCAAACACATTATTTCAACATCTTTCTAGAAGACGATACACGTGGAAGGTACTAGGAAATATAGAAAGATATCAAATAGATTATATCCTTGTTAGACAACGGTTTACGAATCTAGTACAAGACTGTAGAAGCTACCCAGAAGCAGTTATAGTCACTGGCCTTTATATCGTAATTATGAAGGCTGTTTTTAAATTTAAAATTTGAAAAAAAGGAACAGAAAATGGCACTTTGACGTTAAGAAACTAAATGGTAAAAATATTCATGAAAGATTTGAAGAAAAAGTCAAATGAATTGCTGAAAGATATCGGGAAAATTTTTTATACTAAGGAAGTAGAAACAGAATGGAATAACATTAAATCCAACTTAGACATAGCGGCCAGAGATATTTTGGGGTATACAAAAAAGAAAATAAGAAACCATGGATAACAAAGGATATCCTGAATCTAATAGAAGAAGGACGAAAATACAAAAACAAGTCAGTTGAAAGAGGAAAACAGAGATACAAAGTCATAAAATGGGAAATTACTCGCAAATGCAGAAAAGCTAAAAAACAATGGATTTATGAAAAGTACAAAGTGGTACAAACTAAGGTGGAAATGGAAAGACAAACGAAGCATACAAATTAATTAGAATTAAGTTTAAGGATAGAAAACCTTATAGCAATAATATAAGGGACGGGGGAGGAAACATCATTATAGAAAATGCAGGCTATAATAGATAGATGGCAGAATATATAGGGAATTTATATGCAGGAGAGAAACTAGCAGCATTAGAACAGGAATCAGACATTGAGGAGGATGACTTTGGGTATAGATAAGGTGCAAGCAGAAGCTCTCAAAGCCGCTGGACAAGCAGTAACAGAACGTCTCTTCTAACTTGTAAGCTATATGTATGAGACAGGCGAGATACCCAAAGATTTCAAACGTAGCATCATAGTCACTATACCATAAAAGGAAAGCTCGGAAAAATATGAAAATTCCCAAACAAGAAGTTTAACAGCATACGTGTCAAATATATTAAACAGAATTGTACAAAGACGAATAAAAAACGAGTTGAAGAGATACTAGGAGAAGATCAATTTGGGTTTAGGCGAAACGGGGGAACACGGGATGCTATTTTAGCTCTGAGGATGATAATGGAGAAAGCAATAGAAAAAGAAGAAAGCGTGAATATAGGGTTTGTAGATCTGGAAAAAACATTCGAAAATGTAAAATGAAGAAAATGTTCAAAAAGATTGGAATCAGTTTTAGGGTTAAACGGATAGTACATAATTTATACAAAGAGCAAACAGCGGTAATAGAATTAGAGCAGGAACGTAGAGAAGTAATTATTTGGAAATGGGTGAGATAATAATCTGCCCTATCCCCATTAATTTTAATTTGTACAAATGCAAGAAGACATTTGGAGTTATAATGCAGGTGCAAAAGATTAATATGCATAAATTTACAGATGATATAGCGGTATTAGAATCTAGCAAGGAAGAGTTAGAAGCTGCTCTTGATGAAATGAAAGCAGTTCTAACAGAGAGATGTGGTATAAAAACTATCAAAAACAAAACTAAAGTTAAATTAAGTTAAATTAAAAACTAGAATACAAAAATGTAACGAGAACTTGCAAGAGGTTAAGGACCACTGCTATCTAGGAAGCCAAATAATGCAAAATGTGGGAGCGCAAAAGATATAAAACAAAGATTAGCACAAGCTTGTGCTACATTTAACAAGAAAAAGCAACTACTGATTACAAAGACAACAAATATAGAAACAAGGAAAAGATTGCTTAAAACAAATGTATGGAGCACTGCACGCTACGGCTGTGAAACCCCGACAGTAGGAGAAGCGGACAAGAAAAAGATAAAAGTCTTTGCAATGTGGTGCTATAGACGTATGATGAAGATATCATCGACAAACAAAGTTAAGAACAGAGAGATACTAGAAATGGTAGGGGAAGAAAGAAGAATGTGGAAAACAGTAAAAACTAGGAGAGATAGGATTACAGGTCCTATACTAAGGCATAAGAGAATATTGCGGAATATGTTAGAAGCAGAGATAGGAAAAAATGGAGGCAGTGGTAGACCTACGTTAGACTATTGCTCATACATAGTGAAAAATGTAGGCTGTGGGGATTTCAGGGAAATGTGCAGGTTAGCTCAGAATAGAAATCAATGGAGGTACGCGTCCAACCAATTCCAAAATAGAAAACCCAATGACAAAAAAAATAACTGTACTTAAACCTAATGATTATTATAGGCAACTACAGGTATTGGTTTTGCAATACTCTCAAATAATGTTAATTGTGCGAAAGGATTTACTGGAAAACTATTATTTGGGCAAATGTTTAAGTGATCTTCGGTACCCACAGGGTGCTTGACGTCTTTGTCCTGTGCATAAGTTTCTACCGCTCCCCTCGTGCGTTATTGTATCTTTTCCTAGAAGTATTAGAGGTAGTGGCGCCTTCCCTTTTTCCTTTCTACTTGTTATTTGATCAAGTAAACAACAAACCTACAACCACTTTCGTGTTTACACTTTGCCTTATTCTTAAGCCATTTACCATCTGTTACCCTGGCTCTCTTTTATGGTAGGTAATACGCTTTTGACTTAGTACAAAAGATAGAAAAGGGGTTTGATTTACATCATAAATACCACAAGATAAAATATAATAATTATTTCGTTCTAAACTTATAGTCGATTGCTCGTCTTCAAATTGTCACCCTGTATAATAATAGCAGCTAGTCTATGGTGTTTTGTTTTGAAAATAATATTTTTTTAAAAGTCTCGATCCGGTTGATTTTTTATTAACAAGTGTAGTTTGGAGTCGAAAAGCAGTTGCCGTTACAACGACAGATTGACATGTTCACCTTCCTCTTTTGTATTTCGTTCAAGCTGAATTAGAAAGTTCAATTTTAAAATTATACATTGTTATCGATATTGCAAAAAAATACATGTAATTTTTCAATATGCCTTCATGCCTCCAAGTTATTGCGAAACAAGAATAATAACACATAAATTACCATCAACGTATCTATAACAAATTCCATCTAAACTGTCTATTTATTCAACTAAAGCAACAGAATGCAAAAACTTTTCACCTTAACACAAAGGATTCTTGTTCCGACCCCTGAATAAATTATTGTTGACAAAAGGTGGGCCACGTGCTTGGAAACTATTATTGAAAGGATATTGAGAATTTTAAGTTCTCTATTGAAAGACAGCTGCTTTTACCGTATAGGAGAACACACCTATGCTTCATTAGTGTACTTCAATGTGAGCTACTTGATAGTCGATACCGCAAACCATTATCAACTGATATTGAAGGGAACCAGAAACTTTGCAGATGGCAAATCTAACTTTTGCGGGTGTAACTGACTTGGAATATTGATCAGTTTTAGGTTATAAGCGGAAGTTGAGTTTGTACTTTGTTATCAGGTGAAGGTTTAACTAAAATATGCAATTTAGATAGAAGCGGTTTCACATACTCTGGGATGTTTCATTAATTAGAAGACTTCGTGTACTAACAACTTGAGTTTACTCCCTGCTGAATTACGCCAGCGTAACTAACTATTAATCATTATCAATTTACTCCAAGCAAATTGGATGGAATATTAAGTTAGTCACGCAGAAAAGACGTATCAACATTAAGTCAGTTAAGAAAGTTGTTAAAGTTTTAATCCTTGCATAAAATTATTTAACAAACATTTTAGTATTGGGGCACAGTACGAAAAAGTGATATCGCTTAATCGCTATATTATAATTAAGTGTCTTAGTGTAAATCTTTCCAGGCGAGCTGCCAGACTAGAAACTAATACACTACTTCGTTAAATTCCTTTTGTTACAAACACTTTATATCTAGAATTTTTTGACGTGAAAAGGAAAACAGAGAAATGTTTTGGTAAAAATAAAACATGCACTAATAATGTAGTAAGCAAGGACGGAAACGCTAGATTTGATCAAAAGTGTTCTTTGAAAATTACCAAAGAAAGAAAAGCAGATAGATGTCAAGATTATCGAACAGTTAACTTTTGCCAAAGACTTTAATTTCCAGTCGTTCTAAGATCATTAAAAAAAAAAGAGGAATTAGTATAAGAACATCTTAGTTTTAAAAAATAAGGTTACAAGAAACAGTCACGTGGTTAATATTACTATATTACTTTAAAGGGGGGGGGGAGAGAGAGAGCGAGCGAGCGAGCGAGAGAGAGAGCTCGAGAGCGCGAGACAGCGAGAGGGCGAGGGAGCGAGAGAGCGAGAGAGAGAAGGGGTTGGGAGCGAGAGACAGAGCGAGAGAGAGCGAGGGAGAGCGAGAGAAAGCGAGAGAGAGCGAGAGCAAGAGAGCAATAGAGCGGGGGAGAGAGACAGAGAGAGTGAGAGAGCGAGAGTGAGAGAGAGAGAGAGAGTAGGATAAAGAAGACCGACATATTTGGTCTTCCTAAGCTCTACAAATAGCTTTGATAACGTTTAATGAAATAATATGTTTTGGGATATTGTGTAATCATCGTCATCATTAAGTTTTCAGTCCTGGAACTGGTGAGAGGCATACCTGCATTGCTTCCTATTCTGAATTAACCTACACACTTCCCTAGAATTCCCACAACCTACATCTTTCACTATCTGCGAGCAGTAGTGTAATCTAGATCTATGTCTACCTCTACCTCTATTTTTTCTTATCTTTCCTACTAGTATACCCCGCACTATTCCTCAATGCCTTAGAACATGTCCTATCTTTTTGTTTGTCCTTTTTTTTTGTTTTTCACATATATCTTACTCCACCTACTATTTCTAGAACCTCTTTGTTCTTAACTTTGTCTGTTCATTCTATCATCATCATACATCTGAAGCACCACATTCCAAAGTCTTTTACCTACTTGCTGTATGCTTCTCCTACTATACACATTACATAGTCATACAGTACTGTGCTCTACACATATGCTTTCAACAATTTTTCCTTGTTTCTTGTTTGTTGCCTTTGAACATAGCCGCTACTAGTTTTTGTTAGATACAGCACAGCTCCCCTTCTATTGTTTTCTATATATATTGCTGTGACGTCACCATAATTTGGTAACTAAGGTTTTCGAATCGAGCCCCAGCGTTGGGCCGTCATAAAATGCTGTGGAATGCTCATTTGGTCACGGGAACTGGTCCTTTCTAAAAAACATTCGAGCCCCACAGATTGGGCGTCAAAATTGCTGTGTTTCCTCGTATTAGAATCGAGTCCCACGAATTGGGCGGCAAGATTTGCTGTGATCCCCTCAAAATTAACTGGTCCGTTGACTTTCTTCTGATTATCGCCTCTTTACTCTCTCCGCCTCGGCTGCTCACCTAGATAAAACTTTCATCCTCATTCATAAAAAAACACATT
The DNA here is from genome assembly GCA_036346225.1 of Platerodrilus igneus. NCBI lineage: Eukaryota > Metazoa > Arthropoda > Insecta > Coleoptera > Lycidae > Platerodrilus > Platerodrilus igneus. Next base: position 1,646,581 of record JARFIW010000831.1, read on the forward strand.
CCTACCACAAACATTAACGTTAACTCTATTTACACCAATATTCACAATACATTAAAATTTCAAAATTAAATTGTAGCATAAATTTCAGCATCATAAAATTTCAAGTTAAAATTTGTCATCATTTTAATTTGCATCCAGAATTAGAGTCCTTGTACGATGCATACTAATTAAGTTAACAATGTGTGCAGACCTGAGTCTGAATAAAAGGGAACATCTCCCACTCCTTTACGTTAATTTAACAGGTTACTCTAATTGAGCTCAAAGACAGACCCAAATTTTCATCATAATTAAAAACATAAACCTGATAAATACTTTTTTCTACTTATACAAGGAAATTTTACCTTAAAATTAAAAATTTGTTGTTTATACAAGTTTACTACTGTCCATCTTTATCAAACAAATTATAAAGATATTCAACACACACCAAAACATCTAAAATCGAACAAAATTGCATAATTTACCTGAAGGTTACTGCACTCGTGGCTTCAATGATCATCGGACTTGCTCATCCCACCATTCCAGCTGGGTTATGTTTACGTCCTAGGATTCCTGGTCGCCTTTAAAATTTTTCTACCCCACCATTCGTCTAAATTGTTTCAGGGCTTCTCAGGAACTCATCTATGTATATCTAAATCTTGTTTTGTGGATCCAGTCACGTTTACTAATAACACTTGATTACTCACTCCCGAAAAATAGCAAAGCAATTCATAATTCGTTCACGCTATACAAAACAGCATACTTCAATGTATTTATTTATCGCTACTACTTTAGATAATTGGTACAGTAATACCCGCAAATATAACTAGGCTTTATTACCTTATCTATTTTCTGTAAGTGCACTAAAGCATAATAACTTGTATCGTAGCACTAATTCTGCTTGAAGTATGGTATCACATCAAAAAATAAAGAGCAAAACTGTTTAAAGTATCGAATAACATCAAAAATATAAAAGAGCCCAACTCCTATAAACACGGGTTTATATAATGGCCCGCTTACACGTCGAATTTGTTCCGCAACGGTGAATTTTTAGAATTTTGCATTCTCTTTTCCCTTTCGACCGTCCGGCACAGCGATTCTACAAAATTTGCACACGTCCAAGTTGAAAATCTAAGAAATTTTCACACGTCGCGCAACGCGTCTGCGAACAACTAATTAATTTTGTACAGAAATTGTTGTTTCCACCTCTCATATCTGCCTCTTATTTCAACCAATCGTTTCCTCGTGACGTTGCTCAAATCCGGCCATTAATTATCTGTGTCTCTGTTTTACGCTTTTTATCCGTCCTTTTCTACCTTGGTCTGAGTGGTACAAATCGATATTCTTTACTATCTGTTATTTAAATCCACGTGGATTCTTATTTGAGTAAAATAACCTCTCATCTAGCATTTCCTGCTAAAACATCCGACCGTTTATTTACCTTATTTACTGGGCGGCTCCATGGATCAGAAAGTTTTGCATGTAACTGCCATCTCAATGTCCCAAGTTCGGTTACCAACACGGACCGCTTGAAAAACGTTAGGCGAGCATTTTTTATATACGCTCTCGTTCAGATGAGACATTAAATGTAGGTCCCATGTGTGAATGTTGTTGCGTACGTTAAACCTCCGTATCTTGCTTGGAATAGCAAGGGTTTGCCAACATTCAAAATTTTCGGGTAAAATACTCGCTTCTTGACCACTGAAGAACTTTCGGGTGGAGCTTTGGAAAATCAATTGTCGTCATTTATTAACGGCTTCGTGGATCAGACAGGCTTTCGTATGACTGCTGGTCACAAGGTCCTAAGTACGATTTCCGATACAGACCGCTTGAAAAACGTTAGGCGAGTATTTTAAGAAAAATACGCACTCGTTCGGATGAGAGTAAAATGTAGGTCCAGTGTTTGAGTGTTATCAGGCACCTTAAAGATCCCTACCTTGCTTGAAATTGCAACGGTTCGGCAAAATTCAGTATAAAACTCGCCTCTTGGCCAATGTAATTCCTTCGGATGGAGAATTAGAAAGTCAAATATAGGGACCTCATCTACTTGCGGGTCTGTAGATCAGAGACGTTCGTGTATCACTGTTGATCCCAGGGTCCCGGTTTGATTCCCGACCCGTACCACTTGAAAAATGTTAGGCAAGCATTCTTCACATACGCCTTCGTTCGGATAAGAGGTAAAATGTAGCTCCCGTGTGCGTGTGTTGCTACGCAAGTTAAACATCCCTACCTTACTTGAAATAGCAGGGGTTCGGTAAACTTCAAATTTCCAGGAAAAAAATTCGTTTCCTAGCCAATTTAGTACTTTTGGATAGAACATTGGAAAGCCAAATGTTGGAGACTCATTTATTGGGCAGCTCCGTGGATCAGACAGGTTTGTATATGATTGTTGATCCTAAGGTCCCAGCTTCGATTCCCGACACGGGCCGCTTGAAAAATGTTAGACGAGATTTATTCAAAAACAATACGCTTTCGTTCAGATAAATGGTAAAATGTAGATCCCATGTGTGAATGTTGTTACGAACGTTAAATATCTATATATTGTTTGTAATAGTAAGTGTTTGGCAAAATTCAAAATTTCCAAGTAAAAAGAAAATCGCTTCCTAACCTAGTACCTTCGGATGGAGCATTGGAAAGTGAAATGTAGGGGCCTCATTTACTGGTGGCTATGCAGATCAGACACGTTGGCATATGACTGTTGATCTCTAGGTCCCGAGTTCGATTTCCGAAACCGATCTCATAAAAAATGTTAAGCGAGCATTTTTCACATGCGCTCTCGTTGGGATGAGAGATTAAATGTCCCATTTGTGAATGTTGCTACGAACGTTAAAGATCTCTATCTCGCTTGGAGTAGCAAAGGTTCTGCAAAATTCAAAATTTTTGGGTAAAAAACCCGTTTTCTGAGTACTGTAGTTCCTTAGAGGTAGCATTGGAAAAACAAACGTAGGGGCCTTATTTCCCGGCGGTTTCGTGGATAAGACAGGTTGGCGTAAGACAGCTGATCCAAAGGTCCTGAATTCGATTCCCGACACAGACAGCTTAAAAAATGTTAGGCGAGTATTTTTCGTAAGAATTCGCGCTCGTTCGGATGCGAGTTAAAATGTAGTTCTCGTATGGGGGTGTTGTCACGCACGTTGAAGATCTCTACATTGATTGAAATAGCAAAGGTTCTTCAAGATTCACAATTTCTCGGTAAAAATAATCGCTTCCTGGCCAATGTAATACCTTCGGACGGAGCATTGGAAAGTCACATGTAGCGACCTCATTTACTAGCGGATTTGCTGATCCCATGGTCCCGGATTCGAATCCTGACATGGACCGTTTGAAAAATGTTAGGCAAGCGTGTTTTGCTAAAATACACCCTTGTTCGAATGAGGGTAAAATGGAGATACCGTGTTTGAGTGCTGTTACGCACGTCAAAGATCCCTAACTTGCTTGGAATGGTAGAGGTTGGGCAAAATAAAAAATTTCTAAATAAATAAAACTCGCTCTCTGCCCAATGCAGTACTTTCGGGGTGGAGCATTGGAAAATAAAATGCAGGGGCCTCGTTTACTCGGATAATCTCCTGATAACATATTTAGAAATCTTTGTTGGCAAGACTCGTTTTTCTAAACGATTTATCTATTATAAGTTCAGACAAAAATTTCACGCAAGATTACTTAACGTATCGTATTAATAATTTAACACTCGAATAGGTCCAGCTCTATCTGTACACAATATTTTAGTAAAGCCACCATGCTACGCTCCTTGTGATTTTATATTTGCTGCTATGTACTTTAGATTATTCCTATTGTCACGGTAATTCTGATGAAAGCTTACAAAGGTGGGTTCCTTAGAGTAGATACGGTGATTTATTGCACCTCAGCTAATGAAGACTATTCTGCAGGGGCGGATCTTGATTCCTGCAAGTAGGTCGTTAAGAACCCAAAACAGACCTACGAGTAAATACAGTATAAAAGGCGCCAGAGACTTGATTAAAATGCCGAAAGAACTACGAAACCCCAAGTTCCAATGGATTCGGATAATATCACACCTAAAGAGCAAAATAACTATACCAACGGTAGCTACTACAATCATATATCTATATTTAAAAATAACTGAATTGCAAGCACTGGAATTAAATACACACCACAGTGGCAATGCAAATATGAACTTATTTTAATAATACACATAAAGGATAATAGAAACCGGTATCCCACTTTGTAGTGGGATACCGGTTAAAATTTAAATAATCTTTCGCCTGTTGGCGAGTACAAATTGACATTAAACTAGCCGCAAAATGTTTCTCGTTAGTAAGTATATTTCAAAAACACATAGGAGAAAGGCCGTACAATAATACACACAAATGGCTTTTGCCCTACAGGTTAGCGATAAATATTAATTAATTTATATGATACTCACCAGAAAGCGGCATAAATTAAGCATACCTGTACGATTCAATCACTGGTTAGTGGATCGCTGTGCTCCAGTGCTGACCTGTAACATGAGTAAACATACGAACAGCTGGTGGCAGGATACCAAGAGTTTGATATAGTTTACCAATAACGACACAATAATATAACAAGCTTACCGTTAACTACACCGATTCAATCGAGAGTAAACAATAATTATGCCAATACTTGCGTAATGCAACAAACAGCAAATATAGCATTATAACTAACTTCTAAGTATTCAACCTGGAGTCTGGTTACAAATCAATGCTTTCCACTTCCAACGATTCTTCAGTACCTAAACCACTGAATGAAGTAATTTTATCTTGAATTTAAACAGGAATCCAAACGGGTGATTAGTACTGAATTTAAGTGGGCTCACAAGGAGCACCCGAGAGCTGGTATAAGGATCTGTTTCTGGATCACTTATACATAGAACAAAATTTAAAAATCAGACAAGATTAAAATCAGCATTACTGCCAGGCTTAATACCAAGGTTAAAACACTGAAATAAGTAATATTAGTGCTGAAATTTCTGGAATTTATATTTTACCACAGAAGTGGATTTCAATGAATTAATAGCTAACAAAGAGCAACTTTGATATTCGTACAAGATTCTGAAAGATAAATAATTAGTATCAGAAAACACAAAACAAAAAAAACGTGGCTCACCTAGTATAAATAAAAGTAGGAAATATCCGCAAGTCGGTATTGTTAGTAGAAAATAAACGTATAAACCAATGTAATACCAAAATATACTCCACAAATATATCATTTAATACATCCAAAACCGCTATAAGGCGAGATTAAGATGGATGCATCAAAAGACTGTTTGTCAAAAACAGCGTTCGTTAAACGAAGAACAATGGCTTCCTCAAAAAGTTCTTACCAACAACCTCCAAATTGAAGTGATCAATTTAGCTAACATAAAAGGTATTACAGACCATAAAGATCTGAACCCGGAAATAGTACCAAATTACTATGAATAATGGGAAATGTAGAAACTACAAAACCAACCGTTTCACTATCATCCATTTTGTTTTTGTTAGTAGTATCGGTAGCTTTTTTATACATACTGCTATACATGTAGCCTCCGATTTTAGTAAGGTTATTTGATTATTCAGGTCTAGATTGTATTATAAACTTAGCATCAGAAAGTGTAGAGCCCACCGTAGAAAATATCAAAATATAGTAATAAATCTTGTATTCGCTATATCAAACCTAATCTTAAAATGAATCTATGGCTGTCAGGTGTAATCGAATTCTAATGACGTTTTTATTTTACCCTGACATATATCCAGTGTAATATCTTTTCTTATTGAATAACAGACATTTATAGAAGCGGTGTTTACTTGTATCTGCTGAAATATCCGCTTTAGCTTTATACTTCCCTGAATATAGAATTTCAGACATCGAGATAAAATATAATAAATCTGCTTATGATTTGATGGATATCCCAATTTATGTGTCCTTTAAGATGTATCTGCTTGTAGCTTCCGTAGTAGGTTATTCTCCGTTCAATTTGTTATAAGTATTGATTCGTTTTCAGTCATAGTCGATTGTATCCCAGCGTTGCTTTAGCATCACTAATGCAGTTTTTATGTTCGCGTTTCCTGGAATAAATCCTGATATATAGCGTGCCTACTTGAGATAGAAACACCCCCGTAAAAACCCTACCGAAACCAAATGCATACGTAGGATGGAAAAAATCAAAAGGTTTACTACCCCTCATGTTTTTTAAAAACTAACCAATTTATAAGACCGGGTATATTTATTCTTTAATATCGAAATTTGCAGTCTTTTGGACAATTTTTTTGTGAAGTATCTGGCTACGCATCGAAGTCCATGCATGGATGTAGCTCAAATTTCCTTTCAGCGCCTATAATAAAGTAGCTCTAATCAAATAATCTATATCTACAAACGGAGTCATAAAGTAACAAAATAGTATATTTTTATTACGACCAATTATTTCAATACCACGTACCAATGCATATTGGAATTGCATTTGCAAAGGAATATTGCCCTATTCCTGTTATGGGCTCCGAGGAGTGAACGTATTGTTATAAACTGATTCATTATCGTTTTCTATTTGTTCAAAATAATCTTGTTAAATAACAATTTATCGGTTCAGCTACCGTTTGCTGTTTATATTTTTAACACACTTCACCAGAGAGCATGTGAATGCAATAATTTGTTACGTACATCGACGTAGCTGGACAGACAATACAAGAATGACCGGCCCCAATCGGCGAGTAGGCGGGATTTTATAATTACCAAAAATAAAGGAGAGGCCTGAAATGAAAATACACACACTCATTTACAACTCACAACAAAACATAAAAATAACCTCTAATTAAAAAAACATGTTGCAAAAGAACAGTAGTACAAAAAGAAAATATTGAACACAAACATAATTAATACTTATAACTATTATACATGACATTTTAAACAGGCATAAAGCGCAGTATAACCAAACACAAAAAAAATAAATAACCTCAACATACGTATATCAGGAAAACTACAAATATTAAACCACTAAAGAAAAAACAGTTCAACACTAAAAACAACAGCTCTAAATCATCATGGTAAGCATGAAATTACATACAGCCCATTGGCACTACGATGTCTTAGTCAACAAAAAAGATTTCTAACCCCTAACAAAAAGAAAACCAACAGTTCTAAATCACCCTCGTGAGCCTACAATTAAATATGTAGAATGGTCACAATAAATACCATCTTAACATAAATATCATCTCACATAAATATAAATATAATCTTATTAAAGCTACAAAGTTCAGGCATCCTACAGAATGTTTCGACCTTTTCACAGGATCCGTACAAAAAAAAATCGTGGCTAAACACTCACCCGCGCGTCTAAGGTGTAGGTTTGGTCACACCCTTCCTAATGACAGGGCGCGATCACGCAGTGCGGGTGTTTTCCCATACCAAAAGGAACGGTCATTCAACGGGTCGTTATGTCCACCGAAGGTATCTATAATAGTTACGAGTAACAATTAGACCCTTTACGAAGAAAAGTACATGTTTTTAACAATAAAAGTACTTACCTCACAGTGGTGTGTGCACGAAATTTTATCAAATAACTGTCGCAGACCTTGTCTCGTGACAATCCACATCTTATAAGAAGGGCGCGCGACCACTCGTATATATAGCTTAACACGGCTCGTCCCTTTTATGATGAGCACAACCCCCAACATAAGAATCGCGCACGCTGATTGGCTGCACATCACCCCACCAGCCTAAAGGAAGAATATAAAACCAGCCGCATTACGACCAGACCGTCACTGGACTCAGTCATCTAGCGCTTCTCTTAGCCTAGAGAGAAACAATCGAACCCTCGGCGCTTCTCATAGCTCGAGGAACCACCGGAAGACTCTGGCGCTTCTCCTAGCCTGAGGAACCACCGGAAAAACATGGCGCTTCTACTAGGCCGGGCACCGGAGAAGATCTCCGTTCTGCTCTGAGCACGAGGCAGCACGACGACGCCCTGGCGCTTTTCCTAGCCCGGGGTACCGTCGAAGAAGACCTCGGCTCTGCTCTAATCCCGAGGCAGCACGTCGACGCCGACGCCACAACGCTGCATGGGCGACGCCTCGGCGTAGAACCGACATTCGTCCACCCGGACGACCCCAGGAAGGTTCGCTGTGAGGAGGGCGCACCGATACGCCGCGGACCGACGCAACTTCTTGTAAATACTTCACTCCTGTATATATGTATGTTCTAGCTTAGCTTGTAATCACCGTATATATGTATGTTCTTGTTTAACTTGTAATCACTGTGTGTATATATATATATATATATATATACAGGGTGAGTTTTTAGTGTGGCAACGGTCGATAACTCCGTTATTATAAAAGCTACGTAAACCAAATTTGGAGGTATATTAGGCATACCTAAAGTACACATTTTAAAAATATTTGGAAGCATACAGGGTGTTTCATAATTCCAGGGCATATTAAACTTATATTTTTTTAAATGGAACACCCTATATATTATTACATTTTTGAAAAGCCCATAAAAAGTTCTTTAATTTGATATTAAATTGTATCTATCTACTCCTTTTAGTTTTTGAGATATTCAACTGTTTTTAGAAAAAATGACCCTGATTGGATACATTGCCACTGCACTAATACACAATTTATGTTAATTTTCATAATGCAGAAAATTTTACTATATACCATAGTATATTTGTAATTATCACTTTTTTGGAATTTCTTCACAGTATACAGGGTGTGTCAGGTTTCGCAAAATGCAATTTTTAAAATTTTTTTAAATGGCACCTTACCAATTTTATTGCTACAATGGATATTTCATTAAGTGTCCTTTCATTTTTGTTAAGCATTCCCTATACCTAAATCCATTACTTTCTGAGATATTTTTGATTTTCTTCAAATTTTATGAATGTTTTTAATTTACATAACTAAAAATAACTTACTATTGGAGAATATTATAAAACAATTAATACATATTGATTAACAATTAACTAGACTTATCCAATAACAATTTTCACTAAAGATATAACAGCCTACAATAATACACTATCAAGAGAATTCTGCCAGATCAACAATATGCATTTTATAGAAAATGTTCAAACAGGAAATCAGGCAGGCTTTGAAAAAAATAATAATTACAATTAAAATGTCATTTAGGTTTATTAATTGTAGTGTGTTGTCATTTAACACATTATCAGTTCTGTTTTAAATGTAATCTTTGAAGGAGTTTTCAAAATGAATTTTACCGTGGAAGAACAAATAGATATGATTTGGGTATTGGGAGAAAGTTTAAGATGCCTACTTGCATCGAGAATATACCAAGAGAGATATCCTGTTAAATGACAACACACTACAATTAATAAACCTAAATGACATTTTAATTGTAATTGTTATTTTTTTCAAAGCCTGCCTGATTTCCTGTTTGAACATTTTCTATAAAATGCATATTGTTGATCTGGCAGAATTCTCTTGATAGCGTATTATTGTAGGCTGTTATATCTTTAGTGAAAATTGTTATTGGATAAGTCTAGTTAATTGTTAATCAATATGTATTAATTGTTTTATAATATTCTCCAATAGTAAGTTATTTTTAGTTATGTAAATTAAAACATTCATAAAATTTGAAGAAAATCAAAATATCTCAGAAAGTAATGGATTTAGGTATAGAATGCTTAACAAAATGAAAGGACACTTAATGAACTATCCATTGTAGCAATAAAATTGGTAAGGTGCCATTTAAAAAAATTTTAAAAATTGCATTTTGCGAAACCTGACACACCCTGTATACTGTGAAGAAATTTCAAAAAAGTGATAATTACAAATATACTATAGTATATAGTAAAGTTTTCTGCATTATGAAAATTAACATAAGTTGTGTATTAGTGCAGTGGTAATGTATCCAATCAGGGTCATTTTTTCTAAAAACAGTTGAATATCTCAAAAACTAAAAGGAATAGACAGATACAATTTGATATCAAATTAAAGCACTTTCTATGGGCTTTTCAAAAATGTAATAATATATAGGCTGTTCTATTTAAAAAAATATAAGTTTAATATGCCCTGAAATTATGTAACACCCTGTATGCTTCCAAATATTTTTAAAATGTGCACTTTAGGCATGCCTAATATGCCTCCAAATTTGGTTTACGTAGCTTTTATAATAACGGAGTTATCGACCGTTGCCACACTAAAAACTCACCCTGTATATATATATATATATATATATATATATGTATGCTGTAATTTCTGTGCATATATATATATATATATATATATATATATATATATATTGCTGTGATAAGGAGTTGTATAGGGGTGTATTGAGTAGTAAGGGTCGTGTAGTAACTGTAAATAGCAAAAGGAATGAGAAAACTGTATTTACTTAGCAGGAAAATAGGTAATTCGTACATTATGTAAATAGCAAGCATTTAACACCTACAGGGTGTTAAGACCGGAATTAACTTTACGCAATGCCAGTAAGCTTATCTTTCAAGAATAGAACGCGTATTCAGCAGAGAAATAATCGTACATGTAATTAAACTACGTTGGGAAGTGTTCAATAAGTTATAAAACAAATACGCAGAAGATAAGATAAAACCTAATAAATCCTCATGCAATTACGCTTGTGATAAAGAAGGAACAATAAGCGCTTTTATAAGAAAACGCACTTTCAAAGATCAGTCTAAATAAATACATGAACGAAAACAGCAATCATGTTACATTATTTATTTTGTACAATTCTCCAAAAGCATTATCTATACAAAACAACAGACGTAAGTTAAAAGTCCGGTCACGATAACAAGAGTAAATAACAGCATGCTATGAAAATAGAAAAGAGTTTCATCAAAAATCAGCTTGAAAATACTGGAAATGTTAAAAACAAACGCGATTGGTCGCAACAATTTCTAAGACTGCTTGGAAAACCAATACCAAGGTAGTGGGAAGAAGCTATATAACGCCCACAGGTGATAAGGCAGCTCAGTCTCAACTTGAAGCACGTCGAATTTACAACACTTTTAATCAAAAATTCACGCGTCAGTTAAATAAAATTTATATTGTAGTGAAAATAGTGCTGCGTTAAGAATACAAGAAAAGTTTTTGTCGTTTTTTTTCAGAAAACGTGAATAGAAATTGAGTAATTAATTTAAATTAAATATTCATAATGATATAGGGCTTCAATTTATGGTCCTAAGACGATATTTCTAATTATGGGGCAATTCTAATTATAATTCATGGTCCTAAGGCGATAATTCTAATTCTGGTTTAATTCTGGGACAATTCTGGTCCACTTATGGTTCAATTCTAATAAGACTTCTGGTCTATTTATAATACGCTACTAATTTATGATCTGAAGTCTGGAATTTCAAGTGGTATTTAAGGGAAGAGATTCAAAGCATATACAGAGAAATATAGAATAAAGCACGAGGTGATTTTGGAAACAATGGGTAACCGTACTGAAATATTGGTTCAATGTATGTTAAGGAGTACAAAGCAGAGGATTGGTTTCGATTGAGGATAACAAGGGGGAGTTGATCCACAACACGAAACAACATATCAGGAGATCACAGGTCAGACCTACTTCAATTTAAATTTTAATACTGAATTTATTAAATTTATCTAAAACTTGTAAGGAGTCAACAGGAACATTGCATACGTTGAAACTTACGTAATAAATCATAGAAAGATATAGAACGTTCCAGATTTTTTTGTAAAGGTGTAGTTTTTGGTGACTATATATTTAAATTAAAAGAATATAAATTTTGGGATAAATAATCCATATAATATTAATTGATTGAAGGGTGTATTTAAAGAATTTCAAAAATTGTGAAGTGTAAATATTATTTTCTTTCATTATATGAAAGTTGATCGACTTCGTTTTATCAATTCAAACAGGTAATCATAAAGGGGTAAATGAAAATTGATCATCGTAACGGTGTACACTCTATGTAAATTAAAAATGGCTAGCCGTGCGATAATAATAAAATTAAAAGATTAAATTGAGAGAAACAGAGCGGTGGCGTTAAGTAGAACGTTTATTACACCAAGTACGGCGTTATCATATCAATATATATATATTGCTATGCTACTACTGGAATTATCGAGCCCCTACTTTGAGCTGTTATATTATTTGCTATGTCCCTCTTTAAATTATTCGCGCTCCATCATTTGGGCGACCATATTAATATTACTACGAATAAACAAGATTGTAATTATTTCCTCCGACGTTGGGCTGTCTTATTAATATTGCTATCAATTCCCTCCAGAAACTTAACTGGATTTTATCTTGAACCAACCTTGTCAACCAATAACAAAACTCGGTACGTCACTGCCTTACTCGTTATCAATTTCCTATTCAACTCGTAGCTCCTCCTTGAACTATTTAAATTAACAAATTACTCCCATTGACTTTATCTTATGACCTCGAATAGCATTTATTTGGAATTATAGAATTCAGGTAATTCGATTTTATATAATGAAACCAATATATTATGTACAGCTTTTGTAAATTATTTGAAATACACTTTTCAATTAGTTAATATTGTAAATTTCATTTATTATACATCATATCTTTTTTACTCAAAACCCAAAGTCACCAAAAAACCTATTATCTTTATCAACGAAGTGTAGAACGTTCTAAACCTGTTATCATATTACTCACTTTATACGTATGCAACTTCTTTTGTTGACTTTTTCACATTCATTTATATTAAGCAAATTCAATATTCAAAATAAAAAAATATATAGAAAAATAAAATGTCTTATAACGCTTTCATTTGAATAAAAATTATCTTCCCCCAATGTGGGATTATTACATGCCCATTCAAAATATATGCTTGAACCATTGCATTTAAATTATTGCCATCACCCTCTGGACTACCATTAACTTATGCACCCCAATTTATTGTCGTTTCATATCAGACTTATTACTTCTTATCAATCATTTCCTCAAACTTAGAATTGTATTATTCTTCCCCTAGACTTAGAAATTGTATTATTCTTCCCCCAGACTTAGAAATTGTAGTTTGTTTCCCCCGGACATTGAAGCCCTATTATTTTTATGTTTTAGTTTAAAATAAATTCACCAAAATGTACTTACGTTTAATCGGCAGTCGTAATTTTCATTTTTGCACTTTTACAATTTTCACTTTGAATTATTATTATTACGTATCACTTTATTTCATAGTGGCGCACTTCGGCCTTTGTTGAGTTCAAAACTGACCTCGTTATCACTGTACCTGCTAATATATTATTCAGTTCCCACTCCGTTAGTGTGTATGGTCTAGAACTCGTCGCTTATTTATAACCAATCAAATAATTACATTTAAAGCAGTTTATGATGTAATTTTTTATAATTCCCAATAATTGTAACCTGCTTGCAGCTGTCTTCGTTATCAACATGCGGTGTTTTGATAGATCTAATTGCTTTTCCATAAACAACTGATGCAATTCGACTTTTAATTTTCATATTTACATGTTATTCCGCAATTTTTAATCTCCTTTCTTATCAAAAATGGTTAGCTATTTGCACGCATTTATATTATGCTTCCTGAAGCTCTATTTCTATCTCCGTATTAATCTAATCGTTTGAAACTCTTTTGAATGCGTGTCTGCTTACACTTTATTATATTTACATATAAATATACGCGTGCTACCACTGAAAAATATCATTATTTGCTTTACCCAAATTAACTAAAACTTTATCTACAGGGTATTAAATATTTACTATTTACCTAATGCATGTGTTCCTTGTTTCTACGCTAACTATGCGTCTTCCTATGTTTATTTGCGTCGCCTAAAACTATTTATACTTTATATACAGGGTGTTGACTGCTTACTATTTACAAACTATCTCCATTTCTGAATTCTTTACTAAATAAATGCAGTTTTCTGCTGCCTATTGTGATTTCTGATTTCTAAACGACCTTTACTATAAAGTACACCCTTAAACAACCCCTTATCACAGCAATATATATATATATATATATATATATATATGTATTATCTAATTTATTCGAACTGCCAAAATAATATCAAACCTCATTGTTATACAAATATTGTTGCATAATAATATTGTTATCAGAAACCCACCCTGATAGCACACCGGAAAATAGAAAAAGTAACCACGAGTAATCGTTGTATACAGAAAGAATCGAGTAATGAACTCATTTCTAGCAAGAACTACATTTAATGCCGGCACTATCAAATAATACCAAAAGGTGATTAGAAACTGGAACCGCGTTTTATCAAATAGAGTATGATCTATTATTTCAACGAATCTCTAGATTGAAGTAGAATACAAAGTAATTATACGCTATAAGAATATGGGCCAAACCAACAAACACTTAAAACAAGGTACCGACTATGCGATTGTAGAAGAGCTTTTAGTTTTAAAATAAATAGATTTAAATTCAAATTATTAGGAAGCGTACTTATTGTAGGAAGATTTAACATACCGGGTGTTGTTGGAAGATTGAAGCAGATTATACTCCAACGAATAATAAAAGACAAAAAATGTACGTTTTAATTTTACCGTTGGAAAGTGAACGTAACAAATTAAAGATTATGAGGGAAATAATAAATGATGATAAAATATAACCAAAATTAACTATTAGGTTACTAGAAATTATTGGGTTATAGGAAAGAGAGCTCAAGAAAACAAGATTACACAATAAATAACAACCACCATCACATCCACTTACAAGCAATGGACACTAGAGATAACAATTTCTTATCATACAAAATCAAGATATAGAAGACTTACAAGAAGTCCTAAAATAGAAAAATATACAAAGACTGGCATAAATATTTTAATATTTTAATACATCCAAGGATGTAGATGGTCTTAATCTTCTTACGAGGTTTATTTCTTTTAGAAGTACTTATGATCGGGTTTGCATGACTTTAACATTTAATTCGCGCCACAGTACAAATACTGATTTTTAAAGAAGCAGTTATTGCTAAAACACAAAGTTAAGAAATTTAATAAATAGTGACGTTACGTATTTCATTTGCGATTCTTTCTCGAAACGTAATTTTAATTAATTAATTAAATTAATAATAGCAAGTGTACTCCACATTAATACAAGAATTTTGAAACAGTTAAACTTTGATAAACAGTGGAAATCTTTGATTATACGAATTTATAATATTTAATTTTCATTAAAATCTTATAGATATTATTATAACTCCTCCGCGCCGGTACGCGAGCCACTACGTCAGTTTGTAGCAACATTAGATAATGTAAAAATTGATGCGCAAATTATAGATGACGTCACACAATATGCGAATTATTGCAACACAATTAAAAGTTATACAAATTTTAAAGAAAACCCACAACGGGGTACTCACGTGAACATGTAGGGCTTCTTGCAGAATTACTTCATAATGTCGGCGGCGGCTTCGCTAGTCTTTCGGGCGTCGGCTACTTCGCTGATCTTTCAAGCGTGGGAATTCTTGAGCCCGGTTGAAACCAAATTCGATTGTCTTCTTCTTATGTAGAGGTACGATAAAGGAATTGGTTTAAGCAACGATAATCAAAAATAAGGCAAGGAACCTACATAACAAAAAAGACACGATACGATACGGTACAAAGATAACTCTCCTTGTTCACATCTCGGTGGCTAGTCTCCTCACGTATATCCGAAAATCCACCACTTGAAGTGACGGAAATACGCACACGTCCTTTTAAATTTATGGCGCGAAATTCTTACAAATTAAAACTTAATTGAGAATGTCTAGTGCCGATTTCGGCACGTAACAATATCAGCCGACATTCAAAATTATAATAAAATATGGCTGTTCCAATTGGAAAGTTTAATTTAATTGGATTTAATAACTGCTTTCATGAATTCGCTGGACTTAAGTCAGTCGTACCATACCGACTTTTACGTTAATTTCTAAACTAGAGATGCCACATAAAAATTGGCATTGTTCCCAATGTCTTCAACAACGACAATTCCGAGATGGAGCAACTCAGATTTCTTGTCCACGCTGTCAAAAGACCTATGCTAACTCAAAGACACTTGAAAATCATCTGAAAAAGGCTTATCCAGATGAATTGCTTAAACGCAACAAAAACCACATTGCAGAATTAATTACGAAACTAACCTAATCAAAATCAAGAACCACCTACTTCTACATATACCTAAAGGAGCACGATATTCCGTTGCAGATAAATTCACACTCGTAGTTAACAACGCAATTAAAGAGAATTCTATTCAGTCCTGGGCCAATGTCCTCCTTTTCTCTTACAAAACGTTACATGTAGACAAGACGTCGAAAGGAAATCTTACTGCAAAAGTAAAAGAAAATACTATATCATTCCTGATTCTATCAATCGTCACAAAGACAACTTACCAAGCATCCTTTGAAGATAAAATTCAAGCTAAAATGGACGACTGTGATGTCAAAAGTTCCATAAAAATTCTTACCTCAGAAGATTCTCTAGCTCCATATGACAAAAATACGCTTCTACAATTGAAAGCTAAGCATCCGACGTCAATAAAAGTAATAACCTTTGAGGATGACAACGAAGAATGTCTTCCTTTTACTCCCATGGAAGCTTCCGTAAAGAAAGCCATCAACTTCTTCCCTTCCGGTTCGGCCTCAGGTGTCGATGGTCTTCGACCTCATTTCTTTAAGGAAGTAATTTTTACTCCTGCTTGAGAAGATGGCCAACGGGCACTTGCTAGTATTACGTCATTGTGCACTTTTGTCCTGGAAGGCAAACTGAATGAGAAGATATGTCCAATTATTTCCGGAACCTCGCTCTGTGCGCTTACCAAGAAACATGGCAGACTTCGCCCAATTGCAGTAGGAAATACAATACGCAGATTAACTGCAGAATTAGCTTGCAGAGATGTTCAAAAAGACATACCGAGTTATCTGTGAATCAGTTTGGAGTGGCAACGAAGTTGGGCTGTGAAAACTGCATTCATGCAGTACGAAGCTACATCACTTATCCCACAAATTATAACAAAATCCTCTTCCAGATCGATTTTGCAAATGCCTTCAAGACGATCGACAGAGAGTAAATGTTACGCCAGATATAGGCTAAGACCCCATCAATTTTCTACTTTATGCAACAGTACTATGCAAAGCCATCACATTTATTTTACGGGGACAACTTAATTTCCTCCGCAACCAGATGCCAACAAGGTTATTATTGTGGACGCTTGGCCTTCTGCCTGTCTGTTCATTCAATTGTCAAAAGTCTTTCAACAGAGTTCAACCTTTGGTGCTTAGACGACGCCACTCTAGGTGGAGATCTAGAGGAAGTTTATGAAAATTGTTACAGGCGGAAAAGCTACTAAGAATATTATTTTCATTAAAATTATAAAATGGGGGCGGCCTGTAAAACAACAATTAAAAGGAGGTCACCGGCACTAGCTAGCGGAAGGTCGTGGATCGTATAGAGGGCTAAATTAATATATATTATACAACAAAACAATTTGGCACTTACCTTTCATAAATATTGTGGCTTAATGACAATTACCAAGGACGCCAGAGAAGTCGAGAATGTCCAAATGTTCGTGCAAAACCTTGAGAGACTTGTCATCCCAAGGAGGACAATTGTTCCTTTTAATTAATTCTTACCTTTTTTTTGACTACTTATGCAACTTTCACGATCAAATAAATTAAAAAAAACTATTGACTTAATCAACGCCAAACAAAAACTATTTAATTAACAGAGCAATAAAAGTGAACTTCTTACATTAGGAAATTCATGGATTTTAATTTAAAAATTTAAGTGAATGGTTGATATGGAATTATAATAATTTTACGTACATAAGTAATTCCCAAATACTTTATATAGAAGAAACTTATCATATAAATTTTACACTAAATTAATCCTACGTTTATGGCCAAAACGTCCTAACAAATAAATTAACTAAATTCGTCGTACTAGTTCAACTATAAAAACTTACTAAAAATCGTCAATTGGTTGATGGCTTGCCTTGCAACGCAGAAGCTCTTAAATTGGGGGAGATAATCTCGCTTGTTGCTTTTGTACTTACCAATTATTAAATAATTTAAGGGCACACAAACCCGGCATGATCTTGTTGAGCTTAACTTAACTTGTGCATCACATGCATACAAGCTTTTTATTATATTCTTTATATCACTTATAAATCCGCGAACACACGGGCATCAACCCTCGCAAACTGGAAGAGTTAATAACTCTTTTCCAATTTCACTATCGTGATACTAAGTGCAATATCATATCTGTAATGCCGGATAACGCTACCAGCGAACTCTCTGACTACGTTTCTTTCTACCTTTTGACAACGGACAACCCCGTTGGAAAATCTCTGTCTTTTGACTAAAGCCTTAAGTTATATATTAATTCCTACTCTAGCCCATTATTTTACGTCAAATTTTTGTTATACAATGACTGTTAACAGAACCTCCCAAAAACAAGATTTTAGAAACCCAAATCCAACCCCTTTTAAAATGAGGGTCACGGATAGCAATTATTTTTTTAATGGTTTAAATATGTTGTATCTTCTTGAAATTTTAATAATGAAATTGTGGACCATACCTATTGGCGACGGTTGTCTGTCATTGACAAAAGACCGGATAGCCGAAATGGATCTTAATACAATGGATGTCTCCAGACTACTTAAAATTACTTGCAATCTTTGAACAAATCAATTTGGAAAATAGTTTGGCTATTTGTAATGTTTCGTTTTCTGTAACCCGCTGTCAGTCACGAAAATATTAAGAAGATTAAGTTTTACTACTGAAAATTGCTTTTCTTTGTTTACGTTTAAAAGGTACTATTCCATTTAAATTTATCAGATTCGTCAATCTATAACCCACATAAGTTTTAAAAGGGTAATTGTATTCGGTTTACAAGGTTGGAGCTTTAAATTATGATGACAGCCGCTGGAATTTATAATATTTAAGGGTAAAGCTATTTCTAAACCTGGTCTTTATTATAAGGGATGCTTATTAAAATATAACGGTAATTTATTGTGGAATTCTGCCTATAAGTTATGCAAGTTATTGAAATTTAATTAATTATTTAATCTGATAAAACGTTAACATTTCAAAATAATGTTACAAAATTTTAAAAAGTTAATCAATCTGACGGTTGACATCGGTTTGAACATTAAATCAAACAAATGTGAACTATTTTTCTGTTCTGCTGTAATGGACCCGGAAATAGAAAGCCGCCTTAACACTTTGTCACCAGACATTCAGATTTAAAGAAAAGATTCACTTGAAATTCTTGGATCTGTGTTTTTGAATATGCATTTAAAACCTTGTTCGAAAAGAAGATGAAGAAGCTTGCTTTGCTGACGCAGTGACTAGAAAATTTAAAGACCCACAGCGCATACTTCCTACTTAAAAATTGTCCATTTATTCCAAAAATGACATACTTTCTACGTACACCTACATTTTTCAAATTCCCTGATGAAATAAAAAAGATGGATGACTTTCTACATGAATGTTTTGAATAAATCCTCAATCTTCCACGGACAGATAAACGGATCCAGGCGACATTACCCGTGAAATATGGAGGAATTGGAATAAGAAAAATTTCAGATACTTTACCTGCCTTTCTGGCTTCCGTCTATAGATGCAATGACCTTGTTTGACGTTGTCTCAAAAATATGGACGTAACGGTCAATATGCATTTCTTGGAAGAAGCTTTACTGATATGGAAAGAGCAATAAGATGACATCGTTACCCCTATTCTCCATGTTCAGAAGAACTGGGACAATAACATACTTACCAGAACAATCCCAGAAAAATTAACTTTTACATCATCAACAGACATTGCCAGGTTCATTGCTTTAGGAGTAAGAGAATCAGGAGCTTGGCTACAAACTTTCCCTTCCGCAAATGTGGAAACACTACTAGAAGACAAAACTTTCCAAATTTACGTTAGTCTAAGGTTGGGTTGTAAACTTTTCTAGAGTCACATGTGCAGCTGTGGCATCTTGGTTGATGAAGAAGGAGTGCATGGCTTATCATGCAGGAAAAGTGAAGGACGCTGGACACGACATAATGAACTTAACCAAATTGTCCAACGTGCTTTGTCTACCGCTCATATAATTCCGCATTAGGACTTTTTTGTGATGACGGCAAAAGACCGGATGGAGTGACTCTAGTTCCGTGGTCAAAAGACACCTTTGAAATCAAACACTTGCCACAGACATTAGTGATACCTGGTTCTGCAGCCGAGACAGCATGCCAACATAAACACGACAAATACAGAAACCTGAAAACATCCAATTTTATTTTCAAAAGACTAGCTTTCGAGACCTTAGGACCGTGGTGCGTGGAATCAAAGTTATTTATTGAAGAATTATGCTCGATATTGGCTAAGGAATCAGGAGACCCCAAGTCGAAGTACCATTTATTCCAAAGGATTTCATTAGCAATACAATGTAGAAATGCAGCTAGCATCCTAGGGACTTTACATAAGTCAAAAATTATTATGGAAGGAATATTTATTTTATAGTTTCGATATTTAACTTGTTATCTATTAATAAATTAGCTGTTCAACAATAAAATCTAGTAAATAATCTTTTATATTAATAGGTAAGGCATGAAGCTCCTACCTCTTGTACTGATTGTATTGAAATTAAAGGACCGCCATTCTGCTTCTCACTTTCAAAGTAATCTAATAGATTAAATTCCAGCTGTTCTAAGGTTGTACCTTTAGGTAGCATTTCAAAATTTAATTCCAATAAGAACTGATTTTCTACAAACAAACAATAAATATAAGGGGTTTATTCACGAAGAAAAATACACCAAGTGTTGACAGTTCTAAACAAAAATTGACAAAAGCGAGGTTACGCGTTTGAAGTTCAAGTTAGTCAAGTAAATTCTTATCTAATTTGCTAATCAAGATCAGACATACAAAGTAGTCGCTTTCACTTTCTAGCTCATACAATAAAAGCCCGTTACGTATGTGTATTATAAAAACGTATGTCATTGATTTCTTGTTTTTATTCTACTCACTACAAAATCGGTAGGCATATCTATAAATACTTGTATCAATTCTAGAATCTGGTTGCGACTATAATTTCTATTCATGATATTTCGTGCACGTATTCAGATTAATAGATGTCACTAAAGTTTTGAAAATGAAATGTATAATAGTTGAATTTATTGAACTCTTAAAATAACAAGAAGACAAAATTAAAGTAGTATAAACAACTACCTTTATTAAAATAAAGTATTATTGGCATCATCATTAGGTTTTCAGTCTTAGAACTGGTTAGACGCGTACCCTCATTGTTTTCTAGTCTGAACCAACCTACACATTTCCTGAAATTTGCACAGTTTGCATTTATCACTATCTGTGTGCGAGAGTCTGATCTCAATCTACTTCTACCTCTCTTTTCCTATCACTGCTTGTATTATATCCCGTACTCTTCCCCGGAAATGCCTTAGAACGTATCTTGTCCTTCTATTTCTCCTATTTTTTCGTTTTCCACAAATATCTTTATTCCACTAGTATTTCTACAACCTATTTGTTAATAGCTTTGTCTGTCCATTCTACTAACCCCATACATCTGAAGCACAACATTCTAGTAGGCCCCTATTTCATAGACGTACTGTGCTGTGTTGCACACTATGCTTTGAACAGTTTTCTTCTTGTATCTCTGTTTGTTGTCTTTGAGCATAGCCGCTGTTCTTTCTTGTTTGATGCAGTTCTGTTACCTTCTATTGTTTTACAATTATATACCCTATTTCCCCGATATTCAGTGGTGTGTAAAGGGGGGTAAGCAGCCTGTGGCTGCCAGGGATGCTCCAACACTTAGACATTTGCCGTATTAATGTTTTCCAGTACATCCTTTTGCACAATTAACATTAGTCGAGAGTATTGCTAAACCAATATCTGTAGTTGTTTATAATAATCACCATGTGTAAGTATATTCATTATTTTTGTCATTAGTTTTTACATCTTGCGACTGGTTGGAAGCGTACCTTCATTGATTTCTATTCTGAGCTAGCGTACACATTTCCCTGAAATTCTCACAGTCTACAAATTTGACTATATGTGTGCAGTAGTCTAACCTAGGTCTACCTCTACTTCTCTTTTTCCTATCTCTGCTTCTAATATATTTCGCACTATTTCTTCATATCTTAGTATGTGGCCTATCATCCTATCCCTCATATTTTTTACTATTTTCCACAAACTTCTTTCTTCCCCTACCATTTATAGTACTTCTTTGTTTTTAACATTGTCTGCCCATGGTATCTTCATCATACGTCTGTAGCACCACATTTCAAAGGCTTCTACCTTTTTCTTGTCTGCTTCTCCTACTGTCCAGGCTTCACAGCCATACATGTGTTTTAAGCAATCTTTTCTTTGTTTCTATGTTTGTTGTCTTTGAAGATAGTAGTTGCTTTTTCTTGTTAAATGTAGCACGACCTTGTGCTACTCTTTGTTTTGTATCCTTTGTGATTTTCCCATATTGCGTTATTTGACTTCCTAGGTAGCAGAAATTCTTAACCGCTTGTAAGTTCTCGTTACCTATTTGTATTCTAGTTTTTGATTTATTTTACCCATCCTTTGCATACTAGAACTTTAGTTTTATTTTTGTTAATTTTCATACCATATCTCTCCGTTAGAACTGTTTCCATTTCATTAAACGCAGCTTCTAACTCTTCTTTGCTAGACGCTAATACCGGCTATATCATCTGCAAATCTAAGCATATCAATCTTTTGTCCCTGCATATTAATTCCAAATGTCGTCCTGCATTTGACAGTATTGATTGACTCTTCTATGTACAAGTTAAAAATTAATGGGTATAAGGCACATCCCTGTCTCGCCCTTTTCCTAATATTTACTTCTCTAGTTTCTTGCTCTAATTCTATTACCGCTGTTTGCGCTTTGTATAAGCAATGCACTATCCGTCTATCCATAGTATTATTGGCAACAATGCTTTATTAAGATTTATGTATGAATAAAGCTTGTCAGAAACTAACGAATGGAAATATTTATTTTATTATTTATCATTTAGATGCTACATTGACTTGTAATTGTCATCTTGATACATGCGATTACAAGTGACGAAGTAGATGTCTTGTTTCGCGATTTTTTTTTTATTATAATAGTTTATTATTGCGAAATAGTTTTGAGGTCAACCATTTGTATATTATTACATTCTCAAATTTATAGGCAGTGTTCAAATTGAACCGTATTATCTATATCTCTTGGATTTACTGCGTACATTATAGCTTTGCTTTGCCTATTAGATAAGCATTTCTCTTACACCGCCTTTTCGGTTTTGAACAGTTCTCTAAAAGTTGTCCTAATTCATGACCAGGTTCAACTACGATGCCATAAAAGACTATCAACTAGGGGAAAGTTGGGTAAAACGGGATACTTAGTATTCTAGGTCTCATAACTTCTTGAATAAAGCAATGCTGGGGACTATTTTTTGGCTCCAGTTTCAGTTATTAATTGGCTTTTGATTGATACCATTTTTTATGCAAAAAACAGAAGCCACCCAAAAAAAAAATGCATAATAAAAAAGAAGCAAGTATCCCGTTTTATCCACCTAGTCGGATAAAACGGGATACTTAAGCTTGTATAGTTTCCATAACGTTTAGTCCCCAACAAGTAAGACACAACATGGCAAATAAAGAAAAGTTATTATTATTCTTAATAATATAAAAGGAAAGGTTAACAAAAAAAATAATTTAAATATGTTACTGACAGAAGTCACAGGTAAAAACTTCGTCTTCGTCTTCCCCCACTCCCGCACAAGCATCATGGGCCCAGCCTTCGCAATGTTGACACCTTATCCAACCTTCTTCTGCCTTAGAATTAGAATAAAGTTCGCTGCAAAATATTCAAACTGCTTCTTCGCATTCATCTTCTGAACTTGAATCATCACTTTCTCTCAACTTCCTTCTTTTTATATTTTTTTGACCCTTGGTATCATTTTGTTTTTTGTCTCTCACGCTCGTTTCTTTTGCACTGCCGCTGTCTTTCTTATTTGCGTTATTTACTGTTACGTCTTTTCTAGTCGTCATCCCATTGTCATTTATTTTGTCTTTTTTATTTAGTTTGGCTATATGGGCTGTTTTTTCAGTATCTCCTAAGTTTAATTTTGGCTTCTTTGTAGAAAGTCTTTTAGAAATTGATTCTTCTAGTTCCTCTTTATATGGTGTCGATGTTAACACTGCAGTTTTACCCTTCTTCTATCATTTAGATTTAATTTTCGTTCACAATGAGGAACTGGAACAACCTGTTGTGGCGTTATAACAAAATTCTGCGTGGTATGGGAACATGAAGGAGTCGAATTTGCATAAAACTGCTCTGTAGGAATCGGTGTTGTGCTTGGTGGTTTTCTCAGTGGTGATCTCGGTAAACTTTTTGGTGGTGTCCTTGGTGGTGTCCTCGGTGGTGTTCTCAATGGTGTTCTAGGTGGAGAGTTTCTAGGTTCTGGTAACTGGTTATCATTTATTTCACCTTGAGTGGGCCTATTTGTAGTCTCGGCCGGTTCAAACATCCAGTCTGGGAAGATCTCTGGATTTACTGAATGTATCCCCGTTTTTCTAAATCCGCTAACTGCGGTTTGGACGCTAGCGGCTTTCATAAAAGCATTTCCAAAAAGTTTGCCTATTTGAGAAATAGTAATAGGCCTGCCTGGATGTTGTTGCATCTATCTCTGGACCTCTGAACTGTAATATGAGCTGATTGGTGACATAAAACTTACGTCTATTGGTTGTAGACGGTGTGTTGTATGCGGTGGAAAGCACAGTAACACAACACCGTTATCCCTAGCTCTATGAATTAGCTCTATATTCTTGGTATGGGTGGCATGGCCATCTAGAAGCAAAAGAACTGGATTTTCTTTAGAAGGGTTGGAAAAAGCAATAAATTTATCGAACCAACTCAAAAATATTTCCGTTTGCATCCACCCTGAAGGATGGTAATGAGCTGTACCACCAGGGGGAGCATCATCTAACAGTTCTGGCTTTGCCCTAGCTCTTGGGAAAACGAACAACGGTGGCATGAATGCACTACTAGCACTCATGCAGATCTCCACTGTAACCAGAACTCCACGTTCAGCCGAAGACAAGCAGCCAACTTGTCGCTTTCCACACAATGATAAATATTTAGACCGTTTTTTTGGTACTGTCATAATCCCTGTTTCATCGACGTTATAAATACGCTCAGGGGGTATTTTGTGTTTCTCCATCGTTTCAGTAATCAGCGAGAAAAATTTGTTTACGGAAGGCCTATTGAAACCTATTGCCCTAGCTAGTGAGGTTGGCTCAGGAGATCGAAGTTTAATAGTCGGATGCCGATTGAGAAAAGCATACAGCCATGCTTTACCAGCCTTTTTCTTGCTCTTATTAAATCTATTAGGCAAGCCGTTGCGTTCTGCTAATTCAAATGCCAAACACCTTAATGCATTGAGAGTTAAACCAAACAGGCGTGATTCCATACACAAAATATATTCCACTAATTCCTCTTCCTGAGCAGGACTAAAAACAGGTTTATGACGTCCTAGTCCTTTTTTTGCTGAATCCTCTCTGTTAAGAACACCCTGTTTAATTTTCTTCGCCCTTGCTTCAATGGTTGTACGAGGAACCCCATATTCTTTAGAAGCTTTGAGATACCCCATTTTTCCCTCCAGCACCTCCTCAACAGCCTGACGCATACTGTTCTCATCCCAAGACTGCCTTTGCGTTGTTCTTGTATACTTTCCCATTGGAATTCTAGCCTGAAAAAGACATTGACGATGTAGTTGGGTAAAACGGGATGCCTCCCGTTTTACCCAACCACACAGTGTCTGGTTTTACCCAACTGTGGATTGCTAAAATATGTGACTATATTTTAATAACAAACAAGGCAAATTCCTAGAACATATTGTACAAAACTATAGTAAACAAACACAGTATCCCCTAAATCTACTCACCTTCAATTAATTTTGTCTGTAAACTAAAAAATCACCGTTTGAAAGCACGCTAAATATTTTAGTTTAACCTCACAATTCGACACATCCACCTCTTACGCCGTCTAGAGGGAAACTAGAGTTGGTAGATGACTTGCTGGCCATCGGTAGGTACCGAGAGTTATCATTTACGGTCATATCTGATAGATCGTACTGCATGTTTTGAAATAAAACAGGGTATCCTGTTTTACCAGACCATCCCGTTTTACCCAACTTTCCCCTATACTTGGTCGCGTTCATCTTTACTTACACTGTTCGACAAAGTTAGAATTTTTCTGGTTCCTAGTTGCAAACAGCTGATCTTAATATATTTTTTATGCTAAATCCAAATCTGCTTTTGGTTTTCTCCTAATACGTAAAATTTAAGAGAAAAACATTTTGTTTCCAGATAGACGCTATAGTAATTACGTGCATTTATTAATATAAACTGTACATAAAACTCATTACAATGTTTCATTTCAGTTTTCTTTTGTGTAGCAATGTAGTAGGCTTCTCTAATCGATGACCAATAGTAATCACCCAACATGTTCGCATCCCATCTTCCCTGATATCTTTTTCCAAAATGTGTGACGTTCCTTTGAAAAGCTTATAATCATATTTTATTTAAATAGTTTCTGTGTTGGTAAATCCCACCAATAGTGTTAGGTTATTTTCTTTAAGAAATATAATTTTTAGGTTACACGCATTATTGATGTAAGAAAGGATTATTTTTGTATCTTTCTTACATTATTCATACTCAAAGGTTGTAAAATTCATTATGGCATTTTTAAACGTTGGAAATAATATCATTTGATTTGTGTTCAAATGCACCTTCTGAAGATACCTCATTGGTCAGAAAGCGAATTGTTACATGAAAATTTTGAATTTTGCTGCATCCTTGATATTCCAAAGTAAGGATCTTCATCGTACGTGACAACACACACACACACACAAGATATACATTTGATCTTTCATCTGAACGAGGGCATATATTTGTGATGAATACTCGTCTAGCACGCTATCCATGTCGAGATTCACATCCAGGACCTTGGTCTTAGTAGGCACTCAAAGAAACGATATCACACTACATTTAGTTTTCCAATGCACCTCCCGAAGTTACTACATTGGCCAGAACGCGAGTTTTTTAACCTGGAAATTATGAATTTTGCAGAACCCTTGCTGTTCCTAGCAAGGTATGCACCTTTAACGTGCCTGACAATACTTAAACACACGGTACCTACATTTTACATCTTAACCGAACGAGGGCGTATTTTTGTGAAAAATGCTCGTCTAACATTTTTCAATCCCATGTCGGGATTCGAACCCGGAACCTTGGGCATAGTAGCCACACGCATACCAACTACGCCACGGAGCCGCAAACCCCTATTACAATGTTGTAAACCTTAAACTTTCTGAATTTCCTTCAGCTTGTAACAGAATCCACCGTAGTATTAATTTTTGAAACTGTTAGCAGCAAAGCTCCAACTTAATTGCAAAATTATCTGGTTAAAAATCAGACATGATACAATATCGCTTAAGATTTAGCGAGCATTATTACATACGACAATTTAATATTAGTTCTATGGAAAAAAACGTTTTCTATTGATGCTTTAAGAATCTATAATAACAATGTTTAAAACTAAACTGAGAAAAATGAGCTTTTTAAGATATAGATTACCGCAAAAATTACTATAATTGCTTTGATTGTTTTGTAATAGCGTATAAGCTAAATAAATGTTATTCTATTCTATTACATGCAGTGAGCTCTTTTAGTTCAACATTTGTGATTATTGTTTGATGTGTATCGCCGCTGTTCACAAAGAGAAAATTTGGTAATACAGCTTTATAAAGAATACTGTACACATCCACTCATTACAGAATCCGTTTAAGGGAGAGCTGTGATATTTTGTGCGCTTAGTAGATGTGTCTGCCAAGGGAGATTCCTCTGTATTTTATGCAATTTCAAGACTTGTAATATTTTTAAGTAATTTAGTACAAATATATTTAGATTAAACTTCCCCCGCGTCATCAGTTCTGCATAACCTGGACGTACAGTATTACGCCTGCAAACTGGGTTGCATAAATGGCGCCGCCAATGGAGTACACAAGCTAATAACATTATAATTTAAATTAGGACCGCTATGCTTGCGGCCACGTCCCCAATGCTCCGCCCGAAGGTACTACATTGGGTTTAAACGCGAAAAAATAAATGTGCTCCTAATTATTCTAACTTCAAAATTAACACAACCTAAATAAAAATCTAACAACTGAAACAAAAACTAAAAATAGGGTTTGAACAAGCTAACAATAGTAAAACTTAACCAGATGGATCACCAAAAGCCCGGTTGCGTTCTATTTCTCGGAGGTAAATCATAGGGTCGTGAATTCAGCGGCGGGGGTTTTCTCTATGCGGTCCAGCTGTCCTCATCGACGAACCCAAGATCCTGGTTTTGAATTCGGAGATGGTCCGATTGAAAAATGTTGGGCGAACATTTTTCACAAAAATGTGCCCTCGTTCGGATGAGAAGTAAAATGTAGGTCCCGCGTGTAAGTATTGTCACGCACGTTAAAGATCACTACCTGGCTTGGAACGGCAAGGGTTCGACAAAATTCAAAATTTCCAGGTAGAAAGAAACTCGCTTGCTGGCCAATGTAGAACATTTGAATGGAGTACTGGAAAGTTAAATGTAGGGAGCACTTCACCGAGTTTTTCTGTGGATTAACGGTAAGATTTTCTGACGCCAAAATGTACGTAACTCGTTGAAAGATCTTGATCGAGACGCTCGTCACTTACAGCTCCCACATTGTTAAGGAACCAAATCTAAATGAGAATGTATATAATTCATCTACAGAGACGTACTATATTCTACTTTATGGTTAGCTGTCAACATTTTATCGTAAATGCTTTTGACATTCTCTGCTGTGTTGTTGTCCAGGAAGTCGGTTACTACAAATTTGAAACAATTCCACACCACCTCTTCTTTTCCTTGCAGAACCGCATCGATGCTGCAGTCATTCATTAATTGTCAATTTTGAGAACCCACAAATATTCTCCTTTATCTTGGTTTTGCTGATATTTTGAAATTTGCTTTTTATGCACTGAAATGCTCTTCCGCTACGCATACCTTTTACAAAATTCGTCATCAGCCCTAATTTTTAATGCAAATGGTGCAAACTGGAGACTTTAACGAAAATTCTATTTTCAATTACATCAGTTATTTATTTTTAAAAGGAATATACAAGCCAGCTCAAAAACTTGTAAATACAATAAAATTTACTCTCCAAACCATTTATTTTCAGAGCTTTAACTTTCAGTACAAGTATAATCTTCTTAACACTTCGAAGCTAATCCTCTTAATTAACTTATATCAATGCACTATAATTAATTTATATTACTTTATATTATCGCTACAATAAATTTATATTGATTTTTACATTAATTTGTTACGTTTTTTCGTGGCAGCCACGTTGGGCGCCAAAAATTCTGTTACGTTTTTTCGTGGCAGCCACGTTGGACGCCAAATTTATGCTACGTAACACAAAGAAAGTCAAAGAAATGACCGGGCTCAATCGGAGAGTAGGGGGGGTTGTAGAAAGCAGACTGACCTATAATGTATGCGGCGGTAAGGAGTTAGTGACAATACCTGCAAGAAAATTAGTTAAGCAAACCTGAAAAAAAAAGAATAAGTATAGCAGTAATGAAAAGTCTAAATTATTCAGTACTTTGTAGAATGTAAAAAAGAAACTGTTTGGATAATCTATATAATATAACAACGGTAAAAGCAATACAGACAAATGTTTAGTACAAAGCGAGGTAATATTGGGGAGTAGCAGAAACGTATCCTCACACACCAATTAAACATAAATCAGACAAAATATTAACAAAAGATAAATAGATAAGACACAATTGATATGAGTAATTCAGCAGTATTGATTCTTTTTTCTTCTTTCTTTTTTTTTTAATCGCAGGCAAGTCTATTGTAAAAGGTATCAGGACGACGAAGACATGGCAAAACAACGGATAGATATTTAAAGTAATAACAAGTAAGAAATAGTTCAACTTACAACAATTTCTTCATATAACGCTTCCTTGCAATTAAAGTGTAGGATTCACGATGTCCTGCACTAATGAAGTATCTCACCCTTGACTGTGATGGTGTTGATTGATTCTATTACACTTTACACTAATTACACCCACGCATTTCTTGTTGCTAATATCCTTCTTTTCCATTGTTGGAATTTGTGGTACAACAGACAGGAACACATGCAACAAACGCAACTAAGAACAATTAAAGTTAGTATAATTCCGATCCAAACATCCGTTAAGAATTTTTCGTATTGCGGATCTGCTTCAGCAGACAGAACTTCGTCAACTTCTGAATCTAATTTCAGTTGGTAAAGGCATTGGTTGAATACGGCGATACATTTAAAAACACGATCACTCTCACAATCTCGTCTTTAAAAAAAATGTACGTTCATATTTTATTTACTTATTATTGAATGCAAGGTAAATTTAACATATCATTAATACGGAATGAGTTAAACACTTTTGCACTTTCATTTTGCAAATGTTTTAGGGAGTTTAAAACTTGACTAAAGTGGCTCCTTTAAAAATTCTGTACAAGTTTATTGCACTTACCCTGATAAAAAAAGGACCACTAACCTAGATCGCGCACACAGTAATCCCAAAGAAGAATCGGTCAAGTTTAGCAAGCAAGTTCTACAACTTTTATTTTCAAAAGAAACTCAACAAAAAAACCAATTAGTAAAGCAACGCGTATTACTAAAACCGTATTAATTCTCACTATTTTCAAAGCAAACGGGACACAGTATTTCTAACGTAATTACTATCTAGGAACGAAGAACAAAACACAACTCTTCATCTGTTTCTAGGAACTCGTCGCTATTACAACCGCTTATCGACTATTATCTAAACTTGTTAATAACATAAGGAACATCCAATAAAATGAATGCAGCCATCCTATCTACTAATTAATTACAGCGGCCCATCATTTCCGATAAGCTGGAATGCAATTTACGAATAATCCAATTTACAATTTATTTATTAATGAAAATCAATCTTCAAATTATCTACTTTTAAAGTAATACCCACGAGTTAAATTGCATCCAAATCTGAATTATTCTGAAGTATTTCCTTTATACAAACAGCGATTCCAATGAAACGATGTATTTTTAAGTACGTTAACAGAAAGGAAGCGAAAAATGTTAAACTACAAAAATGCCCGTTACAAATTTATCTCACATAGAACTTTATTTGTATCACTAATTTGTATCACGTTACGACTTTCAAAGCTTTAATCGGAACTTAACTTCCGAACTAACATCGTTATTTATTATAATTGAAGCTCAATTAGAACTGACACAATAACTATGCTCGCAAGTTTATACACATTTCAATTGTTTCTGACTAATCTACAAAAACCCAGAATATGCAACTTAAATTCTCGAGATTTCTGCTTGTAATCTAAATAACCCTTGAATGTAAAAATCTTGTACCTGTCGAGCAAGTAATATCACACATTAGGACCTCTCAATCATCTATATTTGAAGATGTCACGCCACTAGATGCCCGTCAATTATCTTTTTCATATTCAAACCCTTCCTTTACATTTAGTGTATTATTTTGCTCATAGATAAACCGATTGACGCTACAATATTGTTTCTACCCACAAGATTTTCATGTAAAATGTTTTTGCTCCCTCATGTCTGCTTGACCAACTTTTTACAATATAATGCAATAATTTAGCACAACTGTCCCATCATCATCATTAGGTCTTCAGTCCTGGAGCTGGTTAGACGCGTACCCTCATTGTATCCTATTCTGAACTAACCTACACATTTCCCTGAAATTTGCACAGTCTGCATCTTACACTATCTGATCCAGGTCTACATCTACCTCCTTTTTCCTATCTGTTTTTGTACTATATCCCATACTATTTCTCAAAAATGCCTTATAACGTATTCTGCCCTCCTATTTCTCCTATTTTTTTCCCACATATATTTATTCCCCTACTATTTGTATAACCTATTTGTTATTAACTTTGTATGTCCATGCTATCATCCTCATACATCTGACGCACAACATTCTAAAAAGCTGCTACCGTTTTCTTACTGCCCGTATTTCATAAGCATACTGTGCTGTGCTTCATAAATATGCTTTGAACAATTTTCCTCTTGTTTCTATGTTTGTTGACTTTGATCATAGTCGCTGTTCTTTCTTACTAGATGCAGTTTGGTCCCCTTCTATTGTTTTACAATTATATACCCTATTTTTTTTGACATTCAGTGGTTGTGGAGGGGGGTAAGCAGCCTGTGGCTGCCAAATTCCCCCAGCACTTGAACATTTCCCGATTTAATACTTTTTCCAGTATATATCCTTTTGCACAATCAACATTCGTTGCCGATATTTCACAACCAACACCTATAGTTTATATTCTGAGCTAGCCTACACAGTTTCCTGAAATTCTCACACAGCCTATATACAACCCGGTTTCCCTTCTATTGTTTTCTAATTATATGCCTCATTTCACCGATATTCAGTGTTATGCAAAGGGGGTTACCAAGATCCCCCAACACTTAAACATTTGCCGAATTAATAGTTTTCCAGTAAATCCGTTCAAACAATTAACATCATTTGAAAATATTGTACACCCAACACCTGTAGTTGCCTATAATAAACATCATGTTTAAGTACACTTATTTTTTTCGTCATTAGTTTTTGCATCCTGGGACTGGTTGGACGCGTACCTCTCCATTGATTTCTATTGTGAGCTAGCCTACACATTTCTCTGAAATTCCTAAAACCTACATCTTTCACTATCTGCGTGCAAGAGTCTAACCTAGGTCTACATCGACTTCTCTTTTTTCCTATCTCTGCTTCTAATATATTCCGCACTATTCCGTCATGCCATAGTATGTGGCCCATTATCCTATCTCTCCTATTTTTTACCGCTTTTCACATATTTCTTTCCTCCCCTACCATGTCTAGTACCTCTTTGTTCTTAGCTTTGTCTGTCCATGATATTTTCCATACGTCTGTATCACCACATTGCAAACACTTCTACCTTTTTCTTGTCCGTTTCTCCTGCTGTCCAGGCTTCACAGCCGTACAGTGCTGTGCTACACATATATGTTTTAAACAATGTTTTCCTTGTTTCTGTGTTTGTTGTCTTTGAACACAGTAGTTGCTTTTTCTTGTTAAATGTCGCACGACCTTGTGCTAATCTTTGTTTTATAACTTTTGCGCTTTTTCCATCTTGGCTTCTTAGGTAGCAGAAATCCTTAACCTCTTGTAAGTTCTCGTTGGTGTGTTGATGTTTTTGGGCGTGCTCCCCTCTCAGTCCCAGACCATCGGCATCGGGAAATTCAAGAATGAGAGTTGTTTACTAACGCGTGTACTCTGACCATTGGCAGCTGGAAACCACAGGCTTCACACCGCGGTCCATAACATGCTGTGTGTTTTGCTTTGAGCCTTTGTGTGTTTCGTCAGTATATATGTGTGTGTATGTGTTTGTGTGGTGTGTTTTTTATTTTGGGATTTTTGTATCGTGTCTGCGTGTGTGTGCGTTTACGGTGCGTTTATGTTTTTGGGTGTGCTCCCTTCTTAGTCCCAGACCATTGGCAGCCGGAAATCCAGGAATGAGAGTTGAGTACTACCGCAAGTGCGCTGACCATCGGCAGTCGGAGACCAGAATGCTCACACGCAGTCCAAAACGTGTTGTGTTTTTTTTTGTTTGTGTGTATTCTTTGTGTTTGTGTATGTATTATGTGTTTGTAAGTGTGTGTGTTTGTTTTGGATGTTTGGGTGCTGTGTCTTTGTGTGTGCGCATATGTTTGTGTTGATGTTGAATGTGCCCCCTGTCAGTCCTAAACCATCGGCAACCGTCGGAAATCCGGAACCGAAAGTTGAGCACTACTGCACGTGCTCTGGCCGTCAGCGGCTGACAACTAGAGAGCTCACGCGCAGTTTAAGACGTATTGTGTGTTTGTGCGTTTTGTCAGTGTATTTGCAAAAGCACCTATTTGTATGTTTGTTCTTTTGTTTTACGCCTAATTAGGTTCAGGAGTGAGTTTTGCACAAAGTCTTGAGTTGCCACATTTAGTGTAGATACTCACTTTTTTTTTTAAATAAGTTAAGTGTTAGTTAAAAAGTCTTATTCTACTAATCTTTTCCTACGTGTTAGTGTTTGATTATATTGAGACCATTAGTAGGCTTCAGCGGTATTGCTACCGGTTATTCCAAGGATTGGCGGTTAGGTATTGTTGTCTGGTTTTTGTTGTATTTATAGTGTGTTTATGGTCTGTACAGATTGTGAAGGGTTTTAGTTGTCCACTGTATTAATGAGTTCAGATATGGGAATAGGTTTTTGTCACATATGATGTCCCTTAACGTCTTCCCGTTTTCTAAGTCGTTGCTGATTCTGTCACGTTTTTGTTGTGTGTTGTTTGAGTCCTGCGGGTCTAAGTCCCGGGCGCTCCGTGGCGTGAAACTATTACGCCCAAAGTCCCGGGTTTGAATCCCGACACGGTCCAGTTGAAAAATGTTAGGCGAGCATTTTTCACCAAATATACGCTTTCATTCGCATGAGAGGTAAAATGGAGGTCCCGTGTGTGGGTGTTGTCACGCACGTTAAAGATCCCTACCATGCTTGGAACAGCAAGGGTTGGGCAAAATTCAAAATTTTTTAGGTAAAAAAAAAAACTCGCTTCCTGATCAATGTAGTACCTTCGTGTGGAGCATTGGAAAATCACATGTAGGGGGGTCTAAGTCTCGACAGTTCAACAGTGTATGTTCAGGTGTACTTATTGCTCTGAATGTATACCTGTACGTATCTGCTATGTTGAATCTGTATTTGTACGTGTGCTAGGGCCTGGGCCCTGTTAAAAGTGTATTAACCGATGACTCTGTATGAATGGTTTTGTTTTAAGCCGTGTGGTTATATTTGGTATTAATTCATAAGTTCTTCTACCTTTCGTTGATTGGTTCCATCTTTCTTGCCCTAAACCGATGATGGCCTCTCTTACTTGCTCCCTCGTGTATACCTCCGTTCTTTATATTTCTTATACCTTGGTGGCGTACCCCTTCCGTGGTCAATATGCAACTACCCGTTCTTTGACCACGAAGTCGAGTGTAATTATGCTTAATGATGCGATTAATGCGTCGTGCAACGATGTTTGGTACGCACTCGTTAGCCATATCATGAGTCCCCGTTGTGCAGAGTTGATTTACTGCTATGGTTTTACTAGTTCTATCCGATGTGACTCCGCGCTTCCCGCATATGTGATTATGGACGCCATCACTTTGTTGATGTATAATTGTGACGCAGTTGAGCGAAATTCTATAAACCCTCTGAGCTAAGCTGGCGATACTTTGCATTAAATTTTTTGCCTTTAGTCATATTGCATTAATGTGTTGGTCATAATTCTGTTTTTTATCCAGAATTACGCCAAGATATTTTGTGTTTGGTGCTTTTTTAATACTTTGGTTGTACAGCTTGATGATGGGGTCTTTTGAAAGTTTCCCCTTCAGCATCATGTAGGTTGTTTTTGATCTTGTAATGTCCATTTTGTTAGTCTTGCGCCAGTCACCTATTTTGTTTAATAAGATTGTTGTTTTACGTTTTATCGCAACTCTCGAGTTTCCCTCTGCCATAACCGTGACATTATCCACATATGCTACGACAGACATCGTTTCGGTCATGGGTTTAATTTTCTATAAAAAAAAATTGTTGTGTGTTTGGTGGACAGCAGTTGGAATTGTCCATTATGAGTTCCTGGAAACGGACCAAACCACCACTACTGTAACCTATTGTGATTAGCTTCAGCGAGTACAAGCAGCGCTCATTCAAAAACAGCCTTCTTTGATCAATCGAAAGACAGTGCTATTATTACAGGACAACTCTATAGCTCATACCGAAATAGTGACCGAGAAAAAATTTCTGAGTTTGACTAGGTAACTACCACCCCAACCGTATTCTCCTGACATTTCGCCAAGTGGTTACCACCTGTTCCTATATCTCTTGACAATTATTCGAGGCATAGACAGTTCAAAACTCGAGTTGATTTTATAGATTCGGTTTGCTAATTTTTTTATTTAAAATCCGTAAATCCGTAGATTTCTACAATATTTTGTGTCACCTTGACAGAAGGTCAATATGAGTACGATGACGATTACTTCGCTGGATAACGGTAGTTACTGGTTTGTAATAAATTTTTATATTTTACCATCAAAAACCGCGCCAATTTATCTAGTTACAAGATAGTAGGCAGGTATAAAAAGTAAATTGATTACTGATATTCAATACACTTTAGTCAATGTTTAATTAAATGATTTATATATATAAAAATATTTTTTAGTCTGTTACATTTAATAAACCTGGCATCATAGTTACATTGTGCTAGAAGCAGTTTTCAATTACTATGCTTTCGTAAAACATTTATGATGTGCATTAGAAGTTTCTACGGTCGTAATACAGAATTATTACAGTAAAATGTGCTGTAAATCTTAATCCATCTGGGTTTAGCAATAATTCCATCTGGTAGTAGCCGTTACTTACTGCCCACGAATAGTCATAGTTAACGACTGATATAAATACAAGTTCAACGCATCAGTTTAATTATTGACGCATCTTTAAAGAATAATTATGCAAATATATGTAAATGAAACGGCATTGAATGTAGAGCCTCTAGTAAACCAGAAGCTTCAATTATATGTCACACTTATTGCAATTGAATCAAAATTTTAGAAGTAGCATAAGTTACTTACTTTAACAAAATAACTATCAATAGCATAGGAATAAGTAAATACGCGTTTTGAGCAAAAATATTACAGACGTGCGGCAGGCCATTTAAAAGAAATCAGTTTTTGAAATCTAGCCGTAAATAATGATATATACTGTAAATGCTGTAACGGGCGTTTGAAGTATTAAGTTTTAAATTTGGAATTCTGTTAGATTTTCAATCCATCAAGTTTAAAGTGCGCCAACTACGTCTACTTGTAATAGGATTTCCTTTGGACCATGTGTAACCTCGAAGATTGTTATTTAGGGGGTATTCTCTTGGTGAAATGGATTTCCTGACGAAAGGTCACCTGTCTGTTTGAACAAGTAAAAAAACTTTTAACTTATCTTACTTAAATCTATTCTATGATAACATTATTTGAGCATCTCTGTAAACAAATAGGCATAAAACAATTTTTAAATGTACGTAGATTAATATTCGAGTTAGTGACCTAAAAATATTCCTATAACAAAATACATACAATAAACAAATATATTAAAATTTATTATCAGTTCATTCCAATTGCATCTAATCTGTATGGTTAAATATCACAATTAATTGCATTTACACTTCTAATGTCTAAACCTAATATTCCTAATAATATAATACTACACGTTGAACAACACTTTATAAATGACAACCATAAATACCGTCCAAACTACACATTTAATTCTATAGCAAATTTACCTTTTAATTTCATCTAAAACTCAGCATAAATTCCATTGTAGCTCAGAGATATCATTTCATCCTTTAGGGACATCCAAACTGATTTATTAGTAAGAAATCCATCTTAATGCACTTGTGGATGTAGGTTATATCGAAAATCTGTAATGAATCACATGGACCCTTATTTATTACGACATAATTGACAGGGTATTTATGACAAACCAAACCTTTACTTTTCTG
The DNA here is from genome assembly GCA_036346225.1 of Platerodrilus igneus. Classification (NCBI taxonomy): domain Eukaryota; kingdom Metazoa; phylum Arthropoda; class Insecta; order Coleoptera; family Lycidae; genus Platerodrilus; species Platerodrilus igneus. The sequence continues at coordinate 1,684,122 of JARFIW010000831.1, forward strand.
TCTAACTTCGCATCTGTTTGTGTTGACTATTTCTAAGGAATTGAAATTCTTTTCTTCAAGTGGTTCTATAGCAATGTCATTATCCCCACTTTTCTGCCTCAGAGGGGTAAACTATTAATATATACATAACATTTTAGTTGTCTGACGTCTTGGTTTCTTTTGTTTACCCCGCGAGTTACGTTTCGGGCCTTGGGAGAGGTGTTTTTAAAAACTTCCTACAAAAAACTTTGTAACAATTTATTTGGTTTAAACAGAAATTAAAATTGAATTTTGACAAACTGATTTAAAATACTCTAAGTCGAAAATTAATTAATAATTGGAATTTAATATGAGCGAGTAGCCTAAGCAAACTGCAATGTTAAAGCTGAAATACTTATGACTGACTGACATGATCTTGGGGCTCCCGGGGTATTGATGTTGTCCCTGCCCCGCACATGTCTGTGGGAACTTGCAGAGCTCATGTCTGCTTATTTCTTCATTCTATTCATTATACAACGTAACAATCTTACTTTCCAGGTAATCACGGTTCTCTACCGTCTGTGACCTGTCACCTGCAGTATCACTATCGTCTGGAATACAATGTATTGCATCCGTTCTCACAACTTGCTTGTGAACTGTGAATAACCATTATTTAATCATCCTTGAATTACATTGTTGCACTTGACTTAATAATTCCTTTAACAATTTCTAATAATTCCTATTAGCTTGTATTTTGTTATACATACATATATTGGGGGTTACACAACTCGCGTAACTGTGATATAAATGAATACCTTGTTCTGTATTATGATGTCTGGGCGCGAATTTGGATGTTAGCTGAATTCACACTCTCGGAGGTCGCCTTACTTCCAGATACATGTAGTTTTATTCGGAAATTTTTAGCCTTAATTGTTCGATTTCTAAAAAAACAAATAAACTCATTAATGCAGATGTTGGTTGATTTGTGTGATTTTTTCATTTATAGAACGTCCGGGCACCTCCGCCAACAAACTGATCCAATTCATACAGCGGTGACAACTTTTTAAGAAATATTTAATTATCGTTAGTTGTCATGAGATAGAACATTGCAAATTAGAGTGTAATAGTCAACCGCAAACAAAGACACACGTGCAAGTTCTTTATTAATAATTTGAGAGGAATGCGGCGCTTTGTTGGGTTATTGGTAACTGAAATGTGATGAAATAATACGTAACTTTAATCTTAAGTGTCCATTACAAATAAGTATCATACTAAAACGTAAGGCAATCAGTAAATTATTAGCTAAAACAACACACAAGCAAAACAGATTTGTCTATTTGCCGGTAAGTTTTGTAACCGCATGTTTAAATTACAGGTGTGTGATTTAAATAATTATCCAAATAAAAAAAGTAACAACTTATGTCAAGAGCGTGTTAACGTATACCTGAGATTTATCCTTACTACTATTACTACTACCACTACTACTTGGGTGCGATTTGGCAAGATTCTTGTAAAGAAGACTAATGAAATGCCCAATGTGATAAAAATTAAACACTTAGATGATTTAAAAGAAATAAATTAAGAATTCAATTGTTTACTGAATATATTATTAGGTTACTATGATAGAGTAAGGTGAATTTATTATTACACTGTATATAGTTATGTATAATGATTAAGTTGATGTAAAATAAAAACCATGGCAGTACAAATTTTTTATAAGAATTTTGTTAATTACTAACAACATGAAAGTATATCATATTGGAACTATAATATAAACAAATTCGTTAACATTAACCAATTTAATATAGCCAGGCTAACTATTATCTAGTTAAACATGAATGGTATTAAAAGTTATTTGGAAGAACTACTGACGTACTTATCAAATGCAAATGTAGATATTATTAATATTAGTAGAAGTGGATTTAAAATAAAACGAAACTTTTAATTATTTTATTTAAGGATATCAAGTTCATTTTAAGCTAGGTATGAACAGAAAAAGATGAATATCTTTGTTTACATTTGCAATATTATTGATTTTAGTGCCAGCCCTTTCATTTTCAAATCATACGAAAATACCGAAATACACTAATATTAAACAAAGATACTGCTATTAAACTAATTGCAATTTATAGACCGTTAATTAATAATCCTAAAGACATTATACAGGGGATAAAGTAACAACTAGGGAACTGTAATTATCCCAAAAATGTAGTATTTGTAGGAGATACAGATATTAACCTAGATCATTTTAATAAGATTGTAAATGGCTACGAAACACCTTTGAATTCGCATTGTTTCTATAGATGTATCTTGGGACCAACTAGACAAGAATATTATAACCAAAGGCTTACTTCTTCAAGTATAGATCATTTATTTATACCTGGCTTATATAAGAAAATTATGTCGGGAATGATATCTACTAAAATTTTGTACAGGAGGAGAAGCAGACAGGAAAAGGTATAAGCCTTTTGGAATGTAGTGCTTCAGATGTTTGATGATGATAGAATGAACAGACAAGTTTAGTAACACAAAGGTTTTAGAAATAGTAAGGAAAGAAAGATAACTGTGGAAAACAAAATAAAATAGGAGAAATAGTTTGACAGGACACATTATTTGTAAACAATAGTAGGGGAACCGAACTGCACTTAACAAGAAAGAGCAGCGGCTATGTTCAAAGACAACAAACATAGAAACAAGGAGAAAATTGTTAAAAGCATATATGTGGAGCACAGCACAGTACGTCTGTGAAATAGGAGCAGTAGGAGAAACAGAAAGAAAAACGGTAGAAGCCTTTTGGGACGTTGTGCTTCAGATGTATGAGGATGATTGCATGGACAAACAAGGTTAATGACATAAAGGTTATAGAAATAATAGGGGGAATAAAGATATCTGTGGAAAACAAAAAAAAAAGGAGAAGTAGAAGGGCAGGGTGCGTTCTAAGGCATTTTTGGGGAATAGTGCAGGATATATTACAAGCAGAGATAGGAAAAAAAGAGGTAAAGGTAGACCTAGATCAGACTATTGCACGCAGATAGTGAATAATGTTGGCTGTGGGAATTTCAGGGAAACATGTAGGTTAGCTCAGAATAGGAAACAACGTAGGTACGCGTCTGCACCAGTTCCAGAACTGTAGATCCAATGATGATGATGATGATGATGGTTCCTACCGTAACTCAAAATAAGAATCGTTTTCCAATATTATACGTAGCAAATCGTTCGCTAAAGAGCGCCGTTTCGTGCCTTACAAAAAGGTACATTCTCGCCCGTTAAAACATTAGTACTCCACGTGGTTGATCAACCTATGTTAGATCTAATCGAAGATCTTGAAGAATTGAAACCATTGATCAAAATCAAATTAGCATTGAACCAGCTTGATCTCGAATATTAGTTTGCAGAAAGTTTTTTTTTTGGCCTGGAAATATTGAATTTTGCCAAATTCTTGCTGTTCAAAGCAAGGTAGGGTTCTTTAACCTGCGCGACAACACACGAAACCTACATTTTACTTCTCAGCCGAACGAGAGCGTATTTTTGTGAAAAATATTCGCTTGACAATTTTCAAGAGGACCGTGTCGGGATTCAAACCGAGAGCTTGGTCTTAGTAGTTACACGCATACCAACTAAGCTACAGAGCCGCCTAGCGTAGTGTGCAACATGGTTCTCACGTTACTTGTCGCTATTGATGATAACTTATCGTTCTTTGGCGTTACTGCTTAATCCTTAAGATTGTAACAAAGGACGTTATCGGATAAAACATCGGTTGAAATTTAAAATTGTCATTGTAGAAATAGAAACAGAAAACAATGACCATGCCTGAGCCATATTTATAACATTTCAGGGACCAAGTGAATACAGATTTGTATTTTGAGTTTTTTATAGTATTTATTTAATTCAATATTGCGTTTATTAGTTTTATACTTCTAATTTCAATTAAACGTGCAGTTCTAAAGAGGTTTCTTTCTTTTACTTCCAACTTATTAATGTATAAAAATTATTCTTCCTTTTATTTATACTACAGGAATCGTACAAAATACCTACTTTGTCTCGGGAGTTAAATGAATAAATCATAAATTATACTTTAACAACTAAAAATCTATAACACATGGTGCAAAAAGAAACGCATTACTTTAAAATAGTAGGACAATCGATTATGGAATCATTTATGTTCAGGCAGTAAAAATAGCACCTTGCATCAATCACTACAAAAAACTGAGCTGGAGGAGCAAAAATGAAGTCACACTATTTTATGTACGGGAGTAGATACTTTTGCAGAATGGTATAATATTAATAGTAGATTGGCAGTAGAATGTATAAGAGATAAATAATAGCGTAAAGTAAAATATTTCGAAGCGTAAAAGTTAAAACAAAATATAAGAGAAAACGTGTGAAACGAATATTTCTATTCAGTGAAACAAATTTTTTATATATATAGCTGACCTCACGCATGGGCGTCAGTGAAACGTATTTATTGTTCCAAAAATCTTCCGACACAACTAGGGGTCTATTCCTGGGTAGAGCAATGAGAAGTGGGGGGGGGGGGAGTCGAATTTTGTTTGCAGATCAAACTTAAGCTAAATCAAATAGGCGCCACCAAGTCCTGATGTAATCACGATAATTGCATAGCATAGTTCTAAGGGCGGACGTGGAGACCCAAAGAAAAAAAGATCGCCTTCGCTGACAAAAGCCTGTCTTAATAAAATAAGACGCAGCTCCTGTAAGAAATTGTGATAGTTAAACAAATAAAAAAGTGGGACACCATTTGTGTCCTGCAAAAATACATAAAGAAATAATAAAAAAAGTATTTCCAATATAACATTGGCATCAATTTATTACTCAGAAGGGTTTTAGCTTTATGTAATAAGATTTGATCACACTTGATCAAGATAAAAAACCTTTAATCTTGAACCAATTGTTTACTAAATGATCTCTTTTAAAATAATATAACTTGTAACAAAAAATTTAATCTTTAACTGCATCAATCTTAAAATTTTAACTTTCATGTTTGTCTTTATTATTTTCAATCAAACACTTTACTTTAAAACATGACCTTGTTGTACAAATAGGGTTCTGACCTGGGCAGATCTTTTCAGGTAGATAACAAATTAATAGCTCCTAACAATATTAGCATTTGAGCTTTCAAAATTATGTATACTAATTTTAATGTAGATAAAGCTGATCACAAAAATATACATGTTTATATATATTGTACTAAAGCTGTTCAAAGCATTTGCTTTTAAAATAACATCTGTCAGCTATACAAAGTAGAAAAATATGACGTCAGTAACACCTGTTGACATTACTGACGATTCATATGGAACAAAGCATGTTGTTTTTAGAACGTTAAATCAATGAACTTTCGTTATACTACTGGTAAATCCAGCTCAACAATTAGTTGGAACTTTTTCAGTGTATATGTATTACGCATCAAAGCAAGTTAACGTGTTCCAAATTTTGAAACACATAAAAAGAACTTATAGCTATCTACGAACCAAAACTGCAATTGTCGCATTGTGACAAAGGAAGACGGGATCACCATTCTTCAAGCAACGATAACAGCGTTTGCAATTTGAAACCAATTCATCCAAACCAACTTCTATAATTCCTGCGTTCCACGTGTCGAATCATATCCTGTCGCCTTACATTCAGCAGCAATCGTACTCTCAAAGTTGAATTACGTCACCTTCTAAAGGTAGCATCTTACATGTGTTTTACCGTGTCCTTGTGTGTCTTTAAAAGTTGCATCCTACTTGTCGCGCTAAATAAATTATCTCAAATTATACAAGTTAGCAAAATATATACATTACCGACCGTTATTCAAAGATATCCTAACTATTTGAAATGGATTCGCAGATTGCCGGCCTCCAACCAAGGGAACATGTTGATATCTCTATCACCTGTGGCCGACTATCTTATAACCAGCTCGGGCGGTCGCGCCGTTAGGAGGGGAACAATCAAACAGAGATGTGCTTGTAAATAGCTGTATACAACACAGATATCTGAATATAACTAGATTATTAAAGGACGATGCAGGCTTAGCGTATTACTTTTGAAGTTGAATGCAAATTATTATTGTTATTAATAAAATTGTTACATTATTCTTGAAATTATATGCAAAGAATTATTATCGAAAATAAAATTGTTTCACGTGCGTAAGGTGAAAATTGAAAAGCAACACAAAAACTATTGTTAATGTATAGGTGAATACTAGAAAAAACTAAATTCATTAACTCATATTCAGCTAAATTAAGTTAACAACAATAAAATTTGAAAATAGTCAATTATAAGACAATACTAAAATCGTTTTATCACTTCTGGCAAAGTATGTTTATTCCTCATTTACGACATCCACTATCTACCATGTATGCATATAAAATTCGAAATAACTAAATTACAGTGTTAACTTTCTGCTTTAGCTCACGCTCACGCAGAAACACTGTAAAATTGACATATCAAAATAAATTTACAAAGTAGGAATTTAACACACAGTAATATATACATATCACTAACCTGAGATTGTAGTCTCTTATAGTACATCAAACCCTTGTTTTGTATAAAATGAGCGTTAAATTAATGAAATTTTGATTTGCCCTGAAGAGTCGGGAACCCCGTAACAGTATAAGGGTGCGTTGGCTAAATGCAGCAGTGCGGGAGTGGATTCCTACAAAAAAAAATAGTAAAGAAAAAGAAGTTTGCAATAAAAATATCAACGTTATATTTCACAACCTGAATTTCTTTATCAAAATCGAGGGGCGCCAAAGCGTCTGTCATAGCAATTCCTAATGATAATATTTCTATACGGAAGACAGTTTTTCCTCATAAATCCCTTTTGCTTCGGTATCCTAAATTTTATCAACTCATATTTACTTTGTTCAAACGTACCTTTAAACGCATTAATTATGTCAAGTTTAAATAAAATTGTAAAATAAAATGCTTTTCAAAGAACATTCTATCGCTGGGTATCTTTTAAAATTAGTCGACTTTATCTAGTTCCTAATTAAATTGAAATGCAATTCTACCTAAACTTAAACTCTATTAACATAAAATAATTTTAAAATAAGTTTATAAATATACGTTTAAAAAAACAATTTCTTTATCTCTACTCTGGCCAGGTATTGCTAAAAGAAAAATCTTAAAAAGACTTTAATTTTAAGCCGTTGACAAAACTATTCGTAACATTTGTAAATCCCAGTTAATGGAAATGCCTTTCATAACAACACCGAAAACGCTTAAATACCAGCTTTTCATATGTTATTACACTTTCCAAAATACTTTAATATCAACACCCACATATTCCTCACTATTTTAAACGAATAATATTGTGCTTAAATTTAATCACTACTCATTCCGTTGGTAAATCATTAATCAATAAAAAAGATAATTACTATTATGTTCAATTATTGTCCTACGCCATAAAATATATAAAATCATAAAAACGCCTATAATATTAGTTACAGCTTGATTCGCCTGTTATAAGGGTGAAAATGTTCAGATCATTTCAGTTTCCATTTTTTTAGCAATCCCTTTCTTTTCCATCCTTCGAACGAGAGCTACCATTGACCCAACACAACAAAAAAATTCCAACTTAATGACGGGATGAACGATCCCAGTTCCAATCCTTCTAAACGGTCACAACAACAATAATTTCCACCCTCAGGTGCATTGAAAATACCATGAACTTGCAAACATAAGTTCAAAGTTTTATGGTTTGCCGCGTTTCTGTCCTCAGCGGGAACACCCATCTTTATTTTTCCTTGAAACTGCACTCCTTTCAACTTACAATTCTATCACCTTACTACATGTTACATTCTAAACTAACTTTGCTTAATTTTTCTCTCCGAACTTTTATCTTGTCTTCATACCACTTCACAGAACGCAGCCCTCTCCTCCCGTGATCTCACATCTTCGTATTTCTACACCTTCGATGTCTTCAGAGTCATGCCAAACGTTATTATCTGAATTATTTATATAGAAACAAAATTCAAAACATCCTGATAAATAAAGAATAATTATTTACAAAATCTTTCACATCTAATTTATTATTAGCGTAACGCAACACGTTACATTCTACATACTCCACGCATTAAGCAACATACAGGACATGTTTAGCAAACTATACATAACTTGACACAATTGGAATTAATTCACTACACGACGCACGGTGTAGCATGGACCACAAAACGATACACATGCCATGTAGTAAATCAAACAAAATATCTGCCACAAAAGGACGACCAATTCCTCCTTGTTTAAAATGCCCGAATCCAATGCTCTAATTTGAGTCTAAAAATCCTGCTCATATTCCCTTGTACTGTTGACAGTGGTTTGACATCAAACTTTTACAGATCGTGCGTCTGTGATATGCCTCGATCTCCATAAGTATGAGATGTTTCCGTATCTAAAGTGGCCAATAAAGGTACCTACTGTGGCATAAAGTGTCTTTCTGTTTTTCTTTAGTAACTATGTCGTCGTCGTTGCATATGTGGCCGGACCATCACCTTTGGCTGCCTGCAGCCCTTTTTTGCTTTCCACTCTTCTGTTCACCTCTTCTACGGCCATAATATTAATTTAAACTTAATGAGTTTCTTGTTAAACCTATGGATAGTTCAATTTTTAAAAAAAGTGCATGCGCTTTTATTAACCACCGTGTTTCTTCGTTTCTCTGCGCACCATAATGTTTAGGATACCAGAAGAGCCGTACCTTTTTCTGGTTAGCTAATTCCTTTAATACATTCCTGCACACATGGTCCGGTGGACACCTGGACTCCACTCGCGTAGCAATACATACCTGCAAATGTTTATACATACACGTATACGCATACATAAATTCATATGACACACTGCAGATTATACATTGCACATCACACGTTACGCACAACATGCAAAAATAACAGCGCATTTTGCAAACTATAGAGCATACGTAATACAACACACATATTAATCGGTACAACGTTCAGCAGAATATAGAACACATTGTATTCTAAACCAAATAATGTAAAACCTATAAAGCGCCTGGGCGCGTGCGCTCTCAAATTCCTGACCAAGCCATACTGACGCACATGCATCAAGGTATCCTCATTTAAACGAACACTTCACGTACACACGTGCGCGTAAACTCACACCACCATACATACGCGCACTTACTCATGATGCACATCCACGCTTACAAGCACGTGTAGCTATGTATCCTTACTGTCACACACACATCTACGTACGTATTCACACGCGTGCGAACACAACACACAGTATCAGATTTAAATAACACAGTCAAAGATGAAATGGCATATTTGTGTTTAAATTTAACTAGAATAAGGAACAAAAAATGATATTTCTTTTCCAAAGACTAATTTTCTGGATTTTTTTTATAAACTAACGTTGGTCATTGAATGCCAGGGGTTTTTGATCTTTAATGTGTTATTATTATTATGTTTCTAGTGGGTTTGAAAAGGTTGGGCAAATAAATAAGGTTAGAACAACATAAAAAATTCACTAAGGTGAAGCTTAGGGAACGAATGGCAAAATGGCCATATAGTCACGATTGAAAATTTTAGATGGTTGTATAAGAATAAAAAGAGTGTTATAAATTTCATCATCATCATCATTAGGTCTTCAGTCCTGGAACTGGTTAGACGCGTACCATCATTGTTTCCTATTCTAAACTAACCTACAGATTTCCCTGAAATTTCTAAAGTCTGCATCTATCACTATCTGATCTAGGTCTACATCTACCTCTTTTTTCCTATCTCTGCTTGTAATATATCCCATACTATTCCCCAAAATGCTTTAGAACGTATTCCGCCCTTCTATTTCTCTTTTTCCCCAGATATCCTTGTTCCCCTACTATTTCTATAACCTATTTGTTATTATCTTTGTTTGTCCATGCTATCGTCCTCATACATCTGAAGCACAGTATTTCAAAAGGCTGCTACCGTTTTTCTGTCTGCGTTTCACACTGCCCGTATTTCATAGGCATACTGTGCTGTGCTCCACACATATGCTTTCAACAATTTTCTTCTTGTTCTATGTTTGTTGTCTTTCCTCATAGGTGCTGTTCTTTCTTGTTAGATACAGTTCGGTCTCCTTCTATTGTTTTACAGTTATATACTCTATTTTTCGTACTTTCAGTGGCAGTGAAGGGAGGTAAGCAGCCTGTGGCTGCCAAGTTCCCCCAACCCTTAACCATTTACCGATTTAATATATTTTCCAATATATCTTTTCGCACAGTCAACATTAGTTGCAGATATTTCGCAAACAACAACTAGTTGTTTATACTAATCATCAGATTTATCTGCGCTTATTTTTTCGTCATTAGGTTTTCCGTCTCATAACTGGTTGGACCCGTCCTGCACTTATTTATATTCTGAGCTAGCCTACATAGTTCCCAGAAATTCTCACACAGCATGTGTATACAGCTCGTTCCCCTTCTATTGTTTTCTAATTTTATGCCCTATTTCACCAAGATTCAGTGAATGGGGGTAAGCAACCTGTGGCTACCAAGATCCCCCAACACTTAGACGTTTGCCGAATTAATGGTTTTCCTGGTTGGACACGTACCTGCCCTTATTTATATTCTGAGCTAGCCTACATAGTTACCTGAAATTCTCACACAGCATGTGTATACAGCTCGTTCCCGTTCTATTGTTTTCTAATTGTATGCCCTATTTCACCGAGATTCAGTGAAGGGGGTTAAGCAACCTGTGGCTACCAAGATCCCCCAACACTTAGACGTTTGCCGAAATAATGGTTTTCCAGTAAATCCTTTCACACTTAACATTATTCGAGAATATTGCCCACCAATTCTTGTAGTTACTTATATTAATCATCATGTTTAAGCACAGTTATTTTTTTCGTCATTAGTTTAACCATCTTGGGATTGGTTGGATGCGTACCTCCATTGATTTCTATTCTGGGCTAGCCTACACATCTCCCTGAAACCCCTACAGCCTACATCTTTTACTATCTGTGTGCAGTAGTCTAACCTAGGTCTGCCTCTTCTTCTCTTTTTTCCGATCTCTGCTTCTAATATATTCCGCACTATTCCCTCATGCCGTAGTATGTGGCCTATCATCCTATCTCTTCTCTTTTTTACCGTTTTCCACATATTTTTTTCTTCCTCTACCATTTTTTTTAGTACCTCTTCGTTCTTAACTTTGTCTGTCCATGATATCTTCATCATACGTCTGTAGCACCACATTTCAAAGGCTTGTACCTTTTTCTTGTCCGCTTCTCCTACTGTCCAGGCTTCACATCCGTACAGTGCTGTGTTCCATACAATTGTTTTAAGCAATCTTTTTCCTTGTTTCTATGTTTGTGGTCTTTGAGCACAGTAGTTGCTTTTTCTTGTTAAATGTAGCACGACCTTGTGCTAATCTTTGTTTTATATCTTTTGTGCTTTTCCCATCTTGCGTTATTTGGCTTCCTAGGTAGCAGAAATCCTTAACCTCTTGTAAGTTCGTGTTACATACTTGTATTCTTGTTTTTGATATATTTTCCCCACCTTTGCATACTAGAACTTTAGTTTTAGTTTTGTTAATTTTCATACCGTATCTCTCTGTTAGAACCGTTTCCATTTCGTTAAGAGCAGATTTTAACTCTTCTTTGCTAGACGCTAATACCGCTATATCATCTGCAAATCTAAGCATATCAATTTTTTGTCCTTGCATATTAATTCCAAATGTCTTCCTGCATTTGACAGTATTCATTGCCTCTTCTATGTACAAGTTAAAAATCAATGGGGATAGGGCACATCCCTGTCTCACCCCTTTCCTAATGTTTACTTCTCTACGTTCCTGCTCTAATTCTATTACTGCTGTTTGCTCTTTGTATAAGCTATGGACTATTCGTCTATCCCTATAACTCATTCCAATCTTTTTGAGTATTTCAAACATTTTTTTCCATTTTACATTGTCGAAAGCTTTTTCCAAATCTACAAACCCTATATACAAGCTTTCCCCTTTTTCTATTGTTTTCTCCATTATTACTCTCAGAGCTAAAATAGCCTCCCGTGTTCCCCTGTTCCGCCTAAACCCAAATTGTTCTTCTCCTAGTATTTCTTCCACCCGTTTCTCCATTCGCTTTTGCACAATTCTAGTTAATATTTTTGACACGTGTGCTGTCAAACTGATTGTTCGAAAATTTTCGCATATATCCGCGCCTTTCTTTTTTGGTATAGTTACTATGATGCTACGTTTGAAATCTTTGGGTATCTCGCCTGTCTCATACATATAGCTTACAAGTTGGAAGAGACGTTCTGCTTACTGCTTGTCCAGCGGCTTTTAGAGTTTGTGCTTGCACCTTATCTGTACCCGGCGCCTTACCATTTTTCAGACTCTTTAATGCTAATTCAAACTCATCTCTAAGTATAGGATATCCCAAGTCCTCATTTTCAATGTCTGATTCCTGCTCTAATGCAGTTAGTTCCTCTCCTGCATATAAATTCCCTATATATTCTTGCCATCTACCCACTTTCTCTACGTTATCTATAATATTTTTGCTGTACGGTTTTATATCCCTAAAATTCATTCTAATTAATTTGTATGCTTCGTCTGTCTTTCCTATTTCCATCTTCGTTTGTACCTTTTTGCACTTTTCATCAATCCACTGTTCTTTAGCTTTTCTGCATTTTCGAATAATTTCCCATTTTATGGCTTTGTATCTATGTTTTCCTGTTTCGTCTGATTTATTTTTGTATTTTCGTCTTTCTTCTATTAAGTTCAGGATATCCTTTGTTATCCATGGTTTCTTATTTTCTTTTTGTGTATAGCCCAGAATATCTCTGGCCTCCATGTCTAGGCTAGATTTAATGTTATTCCATTCTGTTTCTACTTCCTTAGTATCAGATATTTTCCCGATATCTTTGAGCAATTCATTTGACTTTTTTTCGAATCTTTCTTGAATATCTTTATCTTTTAGTTTCTCTAAGTCCAAGTGCCTTTTTCCGCTCCTTTTTTTCGTATTCTTAAATTTAAGTGCGGCCTTCATAATTACGATGTTGTGGTCAGTATCTATATCTGCTTCTGGGTAGCTTCTACAGTTTTTTACTTGGTTCCTAAACCGTTGTCTAACAAGAATGTAATCTATTTGATATCTTCCTATATCTCCTGGCATCTTCCACGTATATCGTCTTCTAGCATGATGTTGAAATAATGTGTTTGTGATAATTAAATTGTTCTTGTCACAAAATTCTACCAGCGTATTTCCCCTGTCGTTTCTCGTGCCTAAACCAAATAAACCCACTACCGCTCCTTCCCTACCCTCACCTACCACAGCATTAAAATCCCCCGTAATTATTAAGTTTTCATGTCCTTTTACGTATCTTAATATGTCTTCGATATCTTTGTAGATGGCTTCTACCTCTTCGTCACTGTAGCTAGAGGTGGGCATGTATACTTGTATTATTACTGTGTTTACCGGTTTAGATTCTAATCTAACCATGAGTACTCTTTCGTTCTTTTGTAAGTAATTTTCTACGCAGTATCCTATCTTTTTCCGCATAACTATCGCCACACCCAAATTTCCTTCTTCTGCTCCTGTATGAATTACCCTGAAGTCTCCACTCCAAAAATCCACCGCCTCTGGCCACCGAACTTCGCTAATCCCTACTATGTCTAGTGATAACCTATTCATTTCGATTTTTAGGTTCTCTAGCTTACCTACTTGCTTCATACTTCTAACATTCCACGCTCCGACTCGCAGAATGTTTCCGACTCTCTTTCTGATCGCATCCTCCAAAGTAGTCCCCTCCCGGAGATCCGAATGGGGGACTATTTTAACTCCGGAATATTTTACCCCAGAGAATGCCATCATGTTTATTACAATTTAAGTACGCTGTGTACTTGGGAGATAATGTGGTGGTTTCCCGTTGCCTTCCACATCGCGGTAGTGTGTCTTAGACTGCCATACCGACCCCTATGGTCTCTGCCAATCTAAGTACCGAAAGAGCCGCTGCCCTCTTTCGGGGACCTGTCTTAGTCTGGTTCCTCACTAACGACCCTACTACTTTGGTTGGACCTGCAGTTTGGCTCTTTAGCTCATTAGAACACGCAAGCCATTTCACCTGTTCTATTAATTTAGAACTTCGTCAAGGTGCAGGCCCATTCGAAATGGGTTATAAATTTAGGAAAGGAAAATTGTGTAGGATCGGAACATTGATCACATTGATCTGAACAAGATATCTAAAGATCAGAAGATACGAGGACAATAGTGAAATCATGGTAGTTCAGCTTATACTATTGCCTATCACTTAAGCAAAGAACGTGTTGCCTTGTGCATGCGCTGTTTTACTTTTAGATTTCTGGAGAGACAGAATTGTTTAGTTATAAATATTTTTAACGCAATTAGTATTATTGTTGGTTACTATTTTTCAACTAATTGACTTTATTGTTTCAGCCTGAAAGCCCGTCTGGTCCAAACCATGCATTTCGATGTAAAATTTTTAAGAAACCTAGACCATGCCATCTATGTCACCAGCCCATTCTTAATGAAGGATCATGTTGCAGAGGTAAGTGAATTTTGAATTTTCATAAAACTGTCTTCAAGCAACGCTTTCTTATATGACTGTAACTTTACTTTATCGGAACAAAAAATCAAATTTTGTAACAGATATGGTTTTCTGCGCATTTAAATGCCCATAGATTTCGTTTATTCAAAATCTTATCTATTTCTTTATTCTAGGAATGTTTTGTAATAACATACTGTTGTGTTAATCTTTACATTAGATCTTTAATTTTTAGTGATAATGAAGTCACGAGAGGTCATATGAAAAACCCACCCAAAGAGAAGGAACCGCAAAAAAATAAAATTTTCCTATATTTAATTTTTGTAACCTATATAAACATACGCGTATTTTAGTAGCACATAAAATAAAATTCTCATATAAAAACACATACCATTTAAAAAAACTAAGTCCAGTCTTAAAGAATACTTTAGTATTTTTTCATTAATCCGTGTGTGAATATTATTCTTCTGAATAATGAAGGTTGTATTGTATTTATGGCAGAATGGAACGATCGTGAAACGAATATAAAATGTAAATACAAAAGCCATTCATCTCAGCCGTGTACAAGTAGTTTCTATTCTCCCAAAAAATACCTTTCAATAACAAGTTTTCATTGCATTTACCGTAGAATGCGTGTAAAATAATATCAATTTGGTGCATTTATAAAGTAAAGCATATTTTTCGTGTGTGGATACATCATTTAAAACAAAAGTAAAATATTCATTCTCGTATTCGAAGAGACATTACTATACGAAGGTCGTAAAATTGATAGGACGCGTTTCACTAATCTCTAATTATATCACAAGAAAGAGATAGTGATTATTGATTACGGGAATAAACAAAGAATGGAAGATTTTACGACCGCGATAACTTTACACAAATAGCTCATTAAAACGCGAAGTCGGCGCAATTATTACATCATCCATGACTAGTCCTTGGGAACATGATATAGAATAGATTGGAAGGGAATTTTAGTATATAAGAAGGAATTGAAATAGAACGGGGCCATGCATTCATTATAACGTCAAGCAACAAGTAAGTTTTAAGTGAAAAATTAATTTTGTAACTTATTTTACGACATATACGTTTTGAGTAATTTGTAATCTATTTTGTCAGTGCTCAATAAGTAACATAGAACCTTGCATAATTATGAAGTATAATTATTTTGAAGAATACTACGAAAACTAAACGATCTTTGATATAAACAATCCTCATACAAATGCAACTGCTGATTATAATCTACTAAAAATAAATGCACCTTGAAAACTGATATTTCTACGTCAAGATTGGTTAAAAATTGAAATCTGAAGCGACACCAGGAAGTATTTAATGCCGTTAATTGCAATGGAAATAAGATTTTTATATGCGTTATTTGACAATACCAACTGCAAGTATAAATTTGTTTTCTTTTGTAACCTAATAAGATATTTGAGTAAATTAAGCTAGAATAAGATGTTAATTTTATACAAATTATTTGTCGAGGGGATAATTTCAGCAGTTTTGAGTTCAAAATTCGAAGCTTTTTGACCTTACTAAATTATCTATCCAGTGTTGTTGGCCAATTACATTGACAAATGGGGTAATAAAAGGATAGGTAAATTATCTTATAAAATTAAAAATTAATTTTGTATCTCTCATGAGAGATGCTTGGGTTCTGTAATTGTTAACAAGGATTAGGCGAGGATTATTTTAATAAGTAAGTAATCATCAAATAAAATTTTCTTTCTAAGCTTAAGCTGTACATTGTTTTTATAAGCATTATTTGTATCTGTTGAATGTAAGAGATTCTTTATATAATGTGTATTATAAAAAAATTTTAGATGCTTAGTAGAAGTGTATTGAAATTTCTGTTTCCTTTACTTTTGATAAAATCTACAACATGTTTTCCGCTTTTTCCGCCTAACTAACCAGGCAAGGAAAAAGACACGGTAAGATAGTAACGTTATATTTTCTATTGCATTCTTATTAATAGAATTTGGCTGTCCCCAAGTCTCAGCATTAATTTGTAGCTAGCAAATACATGCAGGGGTGACAGCAAATAACTTGTCTTTATATATACATCTTAGTTTATATATTGTTCCACACAATTTCTTATTGCGGACTTTACATGTGATTTTCCAATGCTCCACCCGAAGGTACTACATTGTCTTATTGCAGACTGCAAATAACTTGTCTTTTATTATATATAAATATATATATATATATATATATATATATATTGTAATGGGAGACAAAGGGGGGAACAACGTTTCGGATAAAATATTGCAGGGGGAAGTTAAAAAAAGAGATTTTACAGAGACACTCCTAGGGGTTGATATTTGCTCGGGAGACAAAAAATTTTTTTATATATATTAAAATGAAGGATAATATGTATAAACTAGTATGTAAGGGATTAAGAAAAGTTTGTAATTAAAATATAAATAAGTTAGGATAAGATTGTGAAAAGTACAAAGGAAAGATGGTAGGCTAGATTTTATAAAAAAAAATATGAAGAAGGCAAAGGTGATAACCAAGGTAATAATAGAGAGAACAATAAATAAGTAGACAGAATATTAAAAATTTTTGGGAGAAATAACTCTCAGACACTGATATGTGTATATAAAAGTTAATTTATAAAAAAGGGAAATTGTTTATTCGAAAGAATTAGAATAGTTAAAGAAGATATAGTGTTATATTAATGATATTAAAAAAAATATCTGTACTTAGAACTTTGTTTAAAAAAATTTGAAAAGATGCCAAATTTGACAAATAAAAAAATTTAATATTTTGCTGGTGAAACAAGGTGTTAAATTTATTAAAAAACAGAAGTTGTCAAAGGAAGTAGTGTGGAGGAGAAGAAGATACCACGGAAGAAAGATAAACCTATGCCAGAGAAGGGACAAGAAAACCAAGAGGAACATCCAAATTACAACCAGGACAATTAAGGAAAGTATCTTTTATTTTATCGTTTTGAATTTGACATTTCAAGAGAATCCCTCAAAAATTAAAATTTAATTCAAACTTGGAATATAATTTGATCCCGTAAAAATAGCAAAACCAAGGGCGTCTAAGTAGAAATAAAAAAAATAGTTTCTTAAAATCTTAATCAACTTAACTGTAAAAAATTTGGAATATTTGTCAAAATAAAGTGTCAGTCAGATTATTTAAAAACAAAGATATAAGTAAAATTAGATTTTCTAATCCATTTTAAATTTTTAGCAAAATCACTCTACTCTACTAAGCTCTACAAAAATATACCGAAACTTTAAGGAAATAAATCAACCAAAATTTAGAAAGTTGAATCTAAGCATTTTTAAGGGAATTAGAACACAGGAGTTGTACTGGAAAGCGATAATTAAAAAATAAGGACTTTACTTTACGTGAGTAACCAAACTTTAATTACCGTAGAAATTGCAACTGTCAATATAGGTAGTAAAAGATCAAATAATAAAAAACCTGATTATACATAATTTGGTTAGCACATTATCGCTTAATTATTCTTAGTTCTGATATTGTATATAGGGTGTTGGTATAAAATAATTTGACATATCAAAACGTGAACCACAGAGTCCTCCTTGAGGGTAAGATCCTCGAGTCTACCACTGAGCTAACTTTGATATAAATACGGGCATTTAAAATTTGTAAAATATAAGAGAACCATAAAATAAAAATATTAAGAAATAACAACTTATACGCAGGACAAAAGTACAGCACACGACATAACATAACAATATATATATATATATATATATATATATATATATATATTGTAGTGGTTTTAAAGGGCTAAATTTAAGTATAAACAAGGCAATTTCAAACACCCTGTATAGAGGAAACAACCAGAATTTACGTGCGAAATTTATTTCATTTAGTTCATTTTAAAGTAACAAATATTACCATAATTTTACAATTAGTGATTAAAATTTAGTTAGGTTTGTAAAGAAAATAAATTGTAGAAACCAATGCAAATTAATAATTAATGTAATTGAGTTTAATTGAACGGGTAATTACGTCTAATACGCATAAGAGCTTGAAAAATCGATAATACTAAGGTGAAACGCTGTGCTAACACATAAACAGTCGTTGAATATAAAATACCTTGAAAAGTCAACTCTTACAAATGTTGTGTTAAAAACGTTTGTTAATTGAACACCTGCAGGTTTTGCAAATGTCAGGTTCCCTTATTTGTGTAGATAAAAAACAGAATTCAAAGTATATCGGGTAAACGGACGGACGGTTCGCGTAAATGTTAACTAAAAGTTTCCTTAGAGCGCAGAAGGGATAGACGATCAATGAAATACGTCAGAATGAGACAGGCGTAATAACAGTCCACTTCAAAACGCACGTATTCAGTCCACATGGGTTAGTTTGAAACGCGGACAGTAATATCGATTTCTACCACTCAAACAAGTTAGAAGGAAACATAGAATGTGCATAAGAGAGGAATAGCGTTAAAACAGGCGGGGTTTCAAGACATCATTGGATAATGTATTGGTCGATATAGTTAGTTGTACAACAAGACAAACACGGGAATATTGAATGTTAATTTTTCGGAAAATATAATAACGACGAGTTAAATTTCGAAGATTTTGAAAACGGTTGAACCAAAATTTAAAGAAGTATTAGTTTAAATTAAATGCTTCGCGTTAGGAGGATATGGAGAGGTTACATTGGAATTATATAAATACTCTAAAAGATTTAGCATCGCTCTCTTTTAACTTCGTTCTCTTAGTACTTTCATCGCTTCAGACTACGAACGAGCTTGTAAGTATATAAAATTATTTTAAATTAAATAGTACAGTGTTGGCCTCATAATTTTGAACCGCGAATAGTGTCGAGTCTAAATTTTATAGAGGTGCAACATTTATTTTAAACAAGCTTGTGAAGTGAAGTAATGAAACGTAAATTAAATTAAATTAAACTAAAGTACGCAATTATGAAAGAAGTGTAATAAATTTGGAGTTGAATTTGGATGCATTGTCAAGGCAGAGCATGCAGCACAACTTAGATGGTGTTCATCTACAAATAGCTAGAAGAGGTCAGCAGAGCAGAACCACGAAACCGAGAGCGAAAACAACTTAACGGCCTCGTCAACTGAGTAGAGATCTTCAAGAAATTTCAGGTAACGCTTTAGAATTTGTTGTTTTTATAAACTATGACTATTGTTATGATGTGTGAGAATGAACTATGAAAGTATTTTGCATTATTTTGCGTATTGAAAATAATACGTATAACTAACTTTTAGTATGGTATTTAAATAGAAATCTAAAGGTGTATAAAGAACGTTCCTCAGGAATTTAAATTTTTATTGTTACGAGTACATGAGTTTTTTTGTTTGCAGGAAGCGTATGCTAAGTAAAAAGCATACATTTATCATAAAAAAAACTGGGTTGTCATGAGCTCACCATACTCCAGAGTGTCCTAATTAAAATTAATTATAAATAAAGAACGAAAAATAAGGTATTATTCAGGGCCCATTTACTCCGGTTACATTTTATGTGTTTAATATTTCTAGTTAAAATTCTCCATTTCTAGTTAAAATTCTGGACTTTACAAAAATAGAATTTATTGAGGTGTAACTTGAGCACCGAAATGTAAATAATCTTGAATTTTTATTTGTAAATAGTGGTAAATAAATATTGTATGATTGTTGTATTATTTTGTGATGTTATTGAGTGTGTGCGTGAACAATAAAGAGTATGATAGTGAATCTAGGTATTCAAGAGGAGACGCAACTGAGCTATCCAGGGAAGCGGTTGAAGAATTAAGGTGATGAAGAGAGGAATCTGGGTAAAAAATTATTTTTTTGGAAAAATTTATTTTCTATTGTGTGAAATTTATGACGATTTTTGGAAAATAAATAAAATCCTCCAAATGTTTTTGAGAAAGGACTGATCTAGAGCGAAGTTACACGGCAATATATATATATATATATATATATATACAGGGTGTTTTGAGACATCGTTTAAAGATTTTAAGGCCATGTAATACGATCAAAAATAAGGTTGAAAGTCATTATAAACATATGTCCCTAAATTAACTGTTTACGAGATAACAGCGATTTTATCGCAATTGAAGAATAAGTTTGATTTACATATTAAGATATTATTTTATTTTAACATAAAATAGAATATAACTAAAGAAGTTGTTCAAAATAACGTCCTTCCATTTCTACACAGGATCTACATCTTCTTTCAAAGGACGCGCGCGCTCTTTCAAAAACTAAGGGTTTTCCTCGAATTGTCGGGCAACAGTGTTCTATTCGTTGCCGCAACTCTAGAAGATTGTTTACCGGTGTTGCATACACTAAACTTTTCAAATAACCCCAGATACTAAAGTCTAACGGGTTTAGATAGGGAGATCTTGGAGGCCAAGCAATGGGACCTGCTAGCATTTAATTAATTAACCGAACTACATTATATACAATTTATTTTACTGTAGCAAACTAAATACAAGTGTTTAATTGTGTGTTTGAGTAATCCTAGATGTTATGTTTCTAATGTACATTTGAAGGTGTTAAATGAATTATATACAAACTTAAAAACTAAGATACTAAATATTATATACTGTTATAAAAACGTTATTTCAATACTTTGCTTAAGTTCACCAAAGCAACAACTTTACGTTCTTCCAAAGTCAGTTTTTGTTCAAATAATTTCAATTTTTTGTTACGGTATTCTTGCTTTGCCTTTTCTAACGGTTTCCCGCGTTTCAAATTATTGCGTAATCGTTAATATAACACGATTACGCGGCAAAATACGCTACATTTATATCAAATACCAAACACGTTTAAAAGTGATACAATGGTTACAGTTTAAGCACAAATGAAATAGAACACGTGTTTCTTAACATCTGTAACGTGCATTTTTGTACCTTAACATTTTACGCTTTTTCCCAATTAGTAAATACATTGTTTTTGGATCGCTGTTTGTATAAAGTAAATACTTTCGAATATTTTTCAGATTTGTATGCAATTTAACTCGCGTGTATTAATTTTAAAAGTAGTTTAATTGAAGATTGATTTTCATTAATAAACAAATTGCAAGGAACGTGTTTTAAATAGGATTATTCGTAAATGACTTTCCAACTTATCGGAAATGATAAACCGCTGTAATTAATTATTAGATACGATTGCGGCATTCACGTTTTGGATGTTCCTTATGTTATTAACGAAGTCGAGATAACAGTCGACAAGAGTTTATGGTACAACTAGTTTATATAACAGATTAGAGTGCAGAGTGTAGTTCTGATTGCTTTTGAAGGAAGTATGCTATATAGGCGAACGTGTTTGATTGACCACAAGTGCGGTTGTAAGGTCATGGACGGACGGTTTTAGTGATGCGCGTTGCTTTACTAATTGGTTTTTTTGTTGCTTTTCTGTTGGAAATAAAAGTGATAGAACTTGTTGTACTCGACCTGCACGTGCGTTTTACGGAACATTGACTTAGTGATACGCGTTGCTTTACTAATTGTGTTTTTTTGTTGAGTTGTCTTTTTATATTTGAACTGTGTGTGCGATCTAGTTTTCGTGGTCCTTTTTTTATCAGAGTAGTGCATACTTTGGATTATCCAAATACAGTTTTAAGCTTGAGTGTTTCTAAAGGAAAAAAGGTTGCTTCTTATAAACATGTATCTCATTCACATGTAAAGACAGTTGATACTGTAGTTTCTGAATTTTCTAACCCCAAAGAATCTAAAATAGATCATTGTTTGCGCAAATTTCGTTATTTAAAAGCATTAGATTTTTCTTTGTTACCATAGGTAGCAAATAAAACACCTCACGTTACTGTTAGTTTAATGCATTACATCGTGGCTTGAAAGCCCGTGATTCTAAATTTTTATTACCATTTATTACGATTTGTGTTACAAAATATTTCGAAATTATTGTCTCAGGAAATAGAATTAACAAGAAATTTATCAATGCTACATAGTTCCATCAGCATGATAATGTCTGCTGCTAACACCAGTGAAATACGTAGGTGTGATTAGTGTAAAGTGTAAGAAATTCCATCAACACCCTCACCGTCAAGGGTGAAGTGCTTCGTTAGTGCAGGACATCGTGAATCCCACACTCCAATTGCAAGGAAGCGTTACTGAAGGACTTTTTGTAAGTTGAACTATTTCCTACTTGTTATTACTTTAAATATCTATCCGTTGTTTTGCCATATCTTCGTCGTTCTAATACCTTTTACAATATACTTGCCTGCTATTAAGAAAAAAAAAGAAAGAAAAAAAAACAATCAATACTACTGAATTACTCATATCAATTGTGTCTTACCTATTTATCTTTTGTTAACATTTTGTCTGATTTATGTTTAATTGGTGTGTGAGGAAACGTTTCTGCTACTCCCCAATATTACCTCACTTTGTGATAAAAATTTTTGTAATGCTTTTATCGTGATTATATTATATAGTTTATCTAAACAGTTTTATTTACATTCTACAAAGTACTGAATAACTTAGATTTTTCATTGCTGCTATACTTATTCTATTCTTTTTTTTTCAGGTTTGCTTAACTAATTTTCTTGCAGGTATTGTCACTAACTCCTTACCGCCGCGTACATTATATGTCAGTCTGCTTTCTACAACCCCCCCTAATCTCCGATTGAGCCCGGTCATTTCGTGATTTTCTGGGTGTTACGTACGGCTACGAGCCAACGTAGCATAAATGTGGCGCCCAACGTGGCTGCCACGAATAACGTAACACATCCCAGGATCCTTGTTGTTTGGGTGGGTCGGCTACGCCATTGTTGATTCCAGATTTATTCGTCCATCCCTTTTCGTTCGTTCGTAGGGAGGGCGAGAAGGATATAGGTAGAGGTACGATAAGTCAAGATAAGATAGAGGAACCTACATCCTAAAAAAGAGAAAAGACAAACACGACACAGGTAGCTGTTTTCGGCTTCAGGTCTCGTAATCTAATGACGTCGTATTACACACCGCGCACTTGCGCCATTCACTTCGCGTCTGCTCATTCTTTTGCGCAAACGCAACTGTCCGGAATGACGGAAATTAACAAGTTCATTTGAAAATATTCGCGGGAACTTACTCACATAATTTATACTTAATCTAAAAGTGATACATAGCCAATTTTTGGCATGTAACACTTTTCTGATTTGTTATATTGTTTTTCTTTTAAACTTAAATACTGTGTTATATGTGCTGCTCTCTTTCTACTAGTTGTGAGAGTTGTTGTTGTTGTTGGTGAAACAGGGTTTTCTAATTGTACATTATTTAAGGAAGTTATATGCTTTTGAAATGGTTCAATATGGCTGGCATTTCCAACATCTATCGTATGTGGGCTACAATTATTGGGTTGCTCGCCCAATAATTCATCCAATCTTTCAAGAAATTGAAAGCGGGATGCTGCTTTACCAGTTTTTCTATTAATATCTTTGGTTTTTTATAGGTCATAACTAAATTATCCCACTTTTTTTACATCGCATTGCATCCACCTACCAAATAACTTTAGTATTATGTGCATCTAGTTCAAAATTAATTGGTATACTTACATTTATATTTAAACTAATTAATTTTTACAAACTATATCCCATAAATGTTTTTTCTTTTTTGGGTGGTGCATGTCTTCATATTTCTCCTCTACTGCAGATATTAATGCCAATGTATCATTATACTGGCACTGTCGGCTTATATTTCCCTCATGTTTGGAAGTTGGACCAGGATTTTCAGTTACTGGCAATTGTGATGAATTAAAATCTTCATCGTTGCACTCTACTGCATCTTCAATTTGAAGTACTTCAGTGCTACCAGTTATATAGGGCACATTTTCTTCTGTGAAACCTATTTCATTGTAAGACACTCCTAAATATTGTTGAGTTTCTGCAGAAAAAAGAAAAGGATCATTCAATAACTTTACATACTGGCTTTATTTGCTTACCTAAATCTTTTACAACTACATTCCCATTCTCAGCCAAAACCCACCCACGACCTCCTTTTCATTTTAAAATAGCAAATAGCATTTTGCCAAAGAAAACTTAATTGAAACACAATCAACTTCCTATTAAAACCGTCAACAAGTAATGAAATATGCTTCTATAACATTACATTTCAAGTTAGCAATTTATCTTGTTAATTAAGGTCGCTCTTGCGGTACCTAACCAAGGGTAAGAAGGAAGCAAAGAATCTAAGTTCCTAAGTAGTAAATAGAACATGCTAATATCTTAGATTAACTTAGTTTTTTGGCAAATAGAACGCAGCTAGTATGTCAGAACCCATATTAGACAAACCAGAATTTCAAATTGAAAACTTACCATTCTACCTGTTGATAATGCAAATGACGTTAATAATCTCAAAATGAAAATATTATCGTGTTGTCTTTTGATAATGGGAATGACGAAAATATTTTTTTACAACCCATATCCAATGACCAAACATATCACAATGAAAACTTGGCTTCTCTGCCATTTAATAATGCGAATGACGGAAATCTTTTACGTCCTATGTTAAATTCCCAAGATATTCAAAATCAAAATATTCTAATTCTACCGTTTGATAGTACGAATGACCTAAATGATTTGGCACAACAGACATTAAATCTTCAAGAAATTCAGGATACAAACATCAAACATATTTTGAATTATCCGTTTCAGCAAGATGTTGTTGAATCGCTTGAGGCTCATATTGTTCGAAGTACTACCACGTCATCAATACTTCTCGATAATGCTCTTCTTTTAAATAAATATAATTATCCAGAAAATCGAAATGATGAGGATATTCATCAACCAAGCTGGTCTGAAATTAGCTACAACGATAAATGAGAACACTTCAAACATTGAGGACGTTAGTGGTATTATGATGGATAATATGAACACTGAAAAGGAAATCGAAACTGGTCTCGAGGATGATTCTGACTTAAGAGCTCATTACAGTAGCGGCCATCTTGAAATTTCTAAAGATCTAAATTTCTTCCCTACTAGGCACCCAAATTAAAAACCCTTTTAATAAAAGTTACTTATTAAAGAATTGTGTATGTGGGAGTCATTTAGGTTTTTTTAACTGAAAAAATTTTTTTTGCTGATAATAGAGCAATTTAAACAAAACCAGTAACCTTCCGAAATGTGTGAATAATTTTTATGAATTTTCAACAAAATTGCACACTACAACTCACTTTATTTATCGAATAAATCAAATATTAGTATTTTTTAGAAAAATGTACCTGCAATGTGCTGCCGTGGAAAAATTCAGAACTTCCATGTCACACACTATTGTAAAACAGAAACGCTATACTATTGAGATCAAGCTATCATTATGAGAGTTTTCGACTATAGTCATAATTACTCGCAAATCTATTTATAACTTTTATTATGGATATTACTTAGGGCCTCAGCAATTATAGAAATGAGTTGTTCTTCATAACCTTGAATTTGTATAAATTTTTGTTGGGCTTCCTACTTAGTGAAGTAAGTAATTGGTATTCCCCCTGTTTTGAAATAAATAATAATGAAAGACTGCATTGCAATAGTGTTCTATATATTTTTAAAAAATTTTGAAATAATATACATATAGTTGATGAAAAACTGGCTTGTAATATGGTGAAAGAATGGATGTAGTGTAATGTAGAAAAGAATAAACACATAATTGTTTACTTTTTATGCCGAAGTTCAATTAATGTTTTGGGATAAATTTAAAAACGACCGTCTCATACCAGTAGTGCCGTGGCGACAATGATAGGTTAGGTTACTGTTACAAATATATATTATTATTAAAAAACACAAATCACTTAACACACATATCAGAACAGTTGTTGCTAAAACTATTGCAGACTGTTCTGATGTGCGTGTTAAGTGATTTGTATTTTTTAATAATAATAAATAATTTGTGTTTTTTAATAATAATATCTATTTCTAACAGTAACCTAACCTGTCATTGCAGTCAGTAATATTTCGCTCATGTTTAGGCTTTTGTAGTAATAAGGAATAATGTGATAAAAATTCTTAGGGTTAATTAGAATTTACAAACCATGTTTTGTTAAGTGTTTTTACCCTGAAACTTCCCTAATACGCGTAAAAGACTTTTGTTCATTATGGCACAAATTCACCATACGCAATTGTGATGGAACAAAATATGGCAAGCTGCATGCAAAACGTAAATAAATAGAAACAAAGCAAACTTTGGACTACTTAAAATTGCAAAACAAGTATTTTTATTCTACTAGAGAAATGTTTACTGTGTCTGATTCAGTACCCTTTTTTTATTATTTCGTCATTAGAAAATGATAAAGGAAACGAAGGTGTGATAAGAAAAAAAACTAAACCAATATTTGTAGCTTTTCACAAACTGTAATCAAAACCCACTTGACATTAGTCTGTTTTTTTCCATTTATTGGCCAATTAATTAATATAACAGCTTTGTCATATTAGAAATTGTAAAATAACTGTGCGATGCAAATGTAGGATTGTTAAATCTTGTAATTTCTTGTTCCTAATAATTTTTTTTACATTAGATATCGGAATTTCAAAGGTTTTCACTGGTTATAAATGTTAGAGAATATGTATAATTAAAATATCTGTATGGTTTATAACTGGACTAATAAGTTCCACAGCACTGCCATCTATATGTGCTCCCTGGCACTTAATAAACCAAGTAGGCGGAGTATTAAACTTCAATCCTTTTTTAATTAATATCCGCATCTCGACATTTTGTCCCGCCATATGCTACCTCACCCCAACCCACGCTTTTACAGCAGATGGTAGTTAACCTGCTATGATGAGCTCTTAACTTATAAAGAAAATAAAACGTATGAAGAAAATAGTGAACATGATTTATTCGGCGACAGTGATTCCAAAATTGATGGTTATGTCTATACGGGAGAAACATTCTTACTAAAAACAAATTAACATCACCAAATTCTAGTTAAACTAATAAAAGACTTAGGGTTCTTGGCAAAAAATACCGTGGGTATAAAAATGATAGAAGTCCTTAATAATGAAACCTAAAACCTGTCATCACAATAAAACCATCGCCAAGACTAAACGATCATACATGTGCGAAACAATAGACGAAGATACAAGATATCTAGTTTCCTGCATTTTTGGTCAATTGGTAGTTGGGGTTCAAAAAAATTTTATTTGCAAGGTTTAGTTATGTTTAGAGTGGCAAGAAGGAGCCGAAAAGTCACAAATGGGGATCAAGTAAAAAAACATCGCATGTGTAACTGTCATTTGCCGCAGCATCATAGCATAAAGGTAAGAGTATGTAGAAAATTTTTCTTGAATACTCGTGATATCGAAAAAGATTCTTTCTGCAGATGAATAAAATTAGATAATCCTAGTACTCGCACTACAAACTGTAAAAACAATTTAACAAATAGCGAACTTAAACCTGGCGATAAAATTACTAGTGCGAAAAATAATAAGCTTAAATCAGATTCTATTCTGGAATGGTTCTTCCAAAAGTACAAAATCATTATTATAGAGCTTCCAATTCCCGTATTTATGACGAGTCGACATTTAATTCTATAAATCATTTGCACACATTTTTAAATAATGGTGCCAAGAATCTGGTAAGAGTAGTGTGAAAAGACAAAAATTTTGTGAAATTTTGAATAGGGAAAAAATCTATTTTCAAATCACGCAAGAACCATTGTGACACGTGGTGTGTTTCACTTAAGGAAGGGAATTTATCGGAAGAAGAATACACAATTCACCAGATGAAAAAAAAAGGAAGCCCGTCAGGTAAAACAATATGCTAAACTTTCAAATGAAACATTGGTAGTGACAGTGGACGTGCAAAGCATTTTGCTTAGTTCTAAATTGTCCGTATCAAAGCAGTATTATTCTCAGAAGCTACAAGTTCATAATTTCATGATTTATGTCTCTAATAACAAAGATGTTCATATATGGGTGTGGAGTGAAGAAAATGGTGCTGTTACGTCTAATGAATTTACAAGTTGCATAATCACTTTGTAAAGGAACATTCGTATTTCAGGAAAATCGTTTTAATTTCAGATAGATGCGCTTACCAAAACAAAAATCGAATACTAGCAAGCGCATTAGCCGACTTCGCCAAAAAATCACCTGTGGAGATTGAACAACTTATTTTAGAGAAGGACCATATACTGGTGAAGTTGATAGTGTTCATCGACTCTAGCGCAAATTGTAACATATTAAGTTCTTCAAAAGGAAAATAATGTCTGCTCTACCATACAGGCGGCAGAGCCTCGATAGATTACGAGGGGTTCCTGTTTGACGATCAAGCCCAGGGTAAAAAGGATGTTGAATGGCTTTGAGAAAAAAGGGTCCCTCTAAAGAGATCTTCCAGCCAGATAAGCTTCTTCAACTTAGGGCAGAGCTATGAGCTAGGGTCGTAGGATGGTATACGATAAAACAAAAGAAATTTTATTAGACGCCACCGTATCTTAATGAGTGTTTGATAAGAAACTATCCGAAGATCAGATACGGAAATTTTCGAAAGAAAAAAATTTAGGACGAGCAACATAAACAAAAATACTTACCTTGGTCTCTGGAATGGGAACGACGATCTCGTGCTATCTGAAAATTTAACCACACCTAAACATGTTCAAACTAGGGCTTCGTTAGAGCCTAGTCACTTTATTACAAAAAAATTATAAATAAATCCACTAGTCAAAATTATACTTTCAAAAAAAACTTTTAACTTCAACACCAATAATATCTTTCTTCAATACTACAATTTCATATTTATAAACTGTTTGCTTCTATAGGACAATTACTTCTGACTTCAAAGAAAGAAAATTTTATGACAACTTATTATTTTTTCTATTGATTTCTTTAAAAAAATATGTATACATACATCGTTTATATAAACCTATCTATATGGAGACTTTCGAAACAGTTCCGTTATTACGGTTTAATATAAATCTCTAAGCATTCGTGGAATATTTTTTTTTAATTGCATAAATTACTTCAATTCTCGACAAGAAATATATGACTTTCATTTTATGTTACAGTGACTTTATGCTACTAGAATAGGATCCTGTTCAGTGTACAAGAAACAAATTAAATATTCTAAAAAAAAATTTCGCAGGTTATGGCTCTATAGTTTTAATAGCTATCTTTAATAAAATCAAAGGTCAAAGAAAAATACTTATTGTCGATATTGAGCTATACTTTAGGTGTACTATCACAATGTGTTATACACAATAATTTGGCAAACAATTCTTATCATATCACATGTTTAGTAAAGAAAACCTTATAATACAACTTTGTAACTTCAAACATAATCTTACAAAAATACCTTGAAAGTATTAAGGTCAATAAAGCCTTATCCAAATACTAAATTTTCAAACTAAATTTTACGTGAAACAAATTAATTGATCTATGAACCTTTGCAAAATTTCGAGAATTAATTTTAAACAAACTTATGTATAGCTTCTTCGAAAATTATTCGTGCATTTTAAATGAAAGTCCCTTGAAAAGAATATAGGCATAAAAATGGAGGATGACTCACCGCCGGCTGTCTGTTTGGCGGCCGGTTTTTCTTTTTCTAAATTTTTTTAAACATCTGCGTCCCTACTCTTATAGTTGCACGTGGCTGACGTAGGGGTCCGGATTTGACCTTCATACAAACCAATCCCATGTGGGGGTTTCCACTTTCCTGCCTAGCAACAATTGAAGCTGCCTTCCAGTCTCGTGCTTGCCTTATGGTTAACGATTGTTTTTTTTATAATACTTAATTTCCATTGCTTTATTACGTGTAACTTGAATTTAATATTTTAAAACTCGGAATTAAAATTGTCTTCATATTCAATAATTGGTAGTTTAATCTTTAAAACTCTAAACTAAAAAAAAACTTGCGCTGAAATCAAACGAGAGAATATAATTTTGAGGTAAGCTTGCGAAATATTTTCCTACCGTAAAAATATATTTACAACCCATTCTAGGTCGATGCTGCCACCAAAACTAAACTCATGGTATACGTTGACTCCACTTGACTATTCGTTGGGGCGGCATGTTTAATTAAAAACCTGCAGGCGCTGGACAATACTGGTATTCGGATTACATCTCGTATCAAAATGGCTTTTTCCACGAGGCAATGTTAGCTATGCAAGCATGCTCCGGGAAGGGGGATATTGAATCAAGATACAAGCAAATAGAAGTTCACTTAAAGTTTACTTTGGCTATTCTAATGTAGATGGCGTACTATGTATGAATTCGTAATAAAATTTCAATAGAAATTTAATATTTATTGACTAGGTGTATTGAACAAAGTTGTATATTTGAATAACAGAAAATCGTAATTGATACAAACTTCTTGAGCCTCCTATTTATACACCATATCACAATGTTGACCGAATAAAGCTAGCTAGGAGAAAGCAATCCAATATTATAAATCACGTTGATTACACGTTTTTTAGAAATTATGAATATCTTTCAAATAACTTTATATCAATTAGGCCAGATAAAAACAGGAGATCCGATCGTGGCCATCTAGATTTTTTTGTATTTTTTTCAACAAAAGAACATTGTATATGTGGATAAACCGCATTGCGATATATTAGTATTAGTTTGAACTCGGTCCTAATAAACTTTTGATGTAGATTAATTAATGCAAAGATAAATTCGCTTACGTGATACAAGTGTTAGATAAATAAATTCTTAGTAAGATCGATGTTACACTAGTGTTTAATTCGCCGTATAAAGGATCAAATTAGTGTCTACAGATAGGGATAAACAAGACGCCGTAAATACTTGTGATTGTGAAGAATAAGTATTAAACTTATATTTATTGCAAATAAAGGCCAAAAGACAATTAGAAGATTTGTTATAGTATTTTAAGTCAGAGTATTCCTTTTTCATTTAAATATGCAAATCCTTTATCATGGTGTATACTGTATATGATCTTGGTCTGTATATCACAACCCACAAGAAATTAATAATGCATGATATTTCACCGACCTCAGCTTTCTGAAGTTTTATTGATAGGATGACATTTATTATTTTAGAATAATGAATAATATGGATATATTTATTTCTAGCCATATTCACTTTGAGAGTTATATGGAAATTAAAAGATATAAATACCTGACGTATAAGAGAAAATAATCTTTACCTAGCACGTCTAATTCAGATTATAATTAATACCTTCGCCCCGAACTAGCATTTATTTCGTGTATAATTGGTGATTATTTGTGTGCAGGAAATCGAGCATAAAACGCTTAAAGTGCCAATTATTAAAAATCATTTCCATATAAGTGGAGTGATAAATATGGTTTGGCATTTTCTATTAATTGCAGATTGCAGTGAGTGATGAAAATAGCTTGCTTGTGCGCTAACAGCTGAAATGGAAATAAATGTATTACAGATTGCGGTTATCCGTTGTCCATTAATTTTAATGCATGTATAATTTCTGTTGCTGTTGTCTGAATTTATATCGATAGATTAAACAAATTCAGGTTATATTCAAAATGCGCGATTTTAAAAAAGAATCGAACGTAGTTTTTCTCTCTGTTACTACTTGTACTACAAAGTAGAAAAGATATAGAATATCCTAGAGTTCTAGAGTCTCTATACAAGGACTTTCATAGTAAAAGTATATTAATTGTATTTGTAATTTAAATTAAGAGGAAGTCTTACCAATAAAAGTCACTCCAAACCTTCTTTCTTTAAATATGATGCTGTTAGTACTCTATTACTATACATGTCGCCAACGCTTTCTTGTCTGTGTAAATAGTTTGCTGTCTAAAATACAGCTAGCCCCTGTCACCCTAATCCCTCTCAAGCGAAATTTGGGTGGGTCACAATTGAAATACTTAGTGCTATTTATGGGCTCCAGTCGTTAAGCAGGCATTTAAATTTGAAAATTTCCGGGGACTTACTACTAAACTGCCCCTCCTCATATATATATATATATATATATATATATATATATATATATATATATATATATATATATATATATATATAATAATGTTCCTGGAAGATGGTCAGGTATAAGTAAAACAACTCAATTTGTTTTCATTGGTTTTCATATATTTTCATGCTTTACGCGTTTCGGTTCCAAATAACCATTTTCAAAATAGCAGCTAAAAATTACATTGTTATAAATACTATAAAATTATACACTATAAACATATACTTGCACTAAAACATTTTTAAATAAATAACAGATACATTATAACTATTGTACGTCGTAAAGGTTTAAAAATGCTATACTGAATGACTAGATTAGGTTAACTGGTTAGAACAAATAATCTATTAGTGTTGTTAATTTAAAATATGTATACTATTGGAGTAAATTGTAGTATGAGAAATGTGAATTACTTAAAAGCGTATTCTTATTGAGGTGCCACAGGTTACTATTTATTTTGTATTACTCTGTAGTAAATGTTAGTGAATTGTTCATGGTCCGACTTGGAATTTACGGAGTGTCTGTCGCGTTGTATGTGAATGGTTTCTAAAATATTTCTTTTATTGTCGTTTGTTTCAGTACCTAAAACCTTAACATTCTTAAAATCGAAATTGTGTGATGTTTCTATTGCATGGTTAGCAAGTGCTGTGCATTTTTTATTATTTGTTTGGATTGAGTATTTGTGTTCGTATATTCTTTTATGAAGATATTGTTTTGAATTTCCTATATAACATCCCCTACAGCCAAGACAGTTGCATTCGTGCAACCAAGTTATGCTTAGAAGCTACGTACTTTAAATTTGATAACAAAATTTTCTCCCAAATATATGGAACAGCGATGGGGTCACCAATTTCTTCAACCATAGTGAACTTGGTTTTAGAAGAGTTGGAAAATACCGTCATTAAACAACTAAGTTATCAACCGACGTTTTTTAAAAGGTATGTCGACGATTGTATCATGTGCTTACCAATTGATAAAATTAATGAAACCCTAAATAAATTCAACTCCTTCCACCCTAAACTACAATTCACCGTAGAAAAAGAAAGCAATAGAACAATATCATTCTTGGACCTTCAAATTAAATATAATGCTGCAGGTACTATTTCAACTAATTGGTACAATAAAAAAACATGGAGTGGAAGATATTTAAATTATAATTCTAGTGTCCCTAAACAATACAAAAAAAACGTTGTAAACAACCTTGTCGATCACGCCATCCAATTATCACACGGTAAATATAGACCAAAAAATTTGAAAAAAGGAAAAACCGTATTAAAAAATAACGCCTACCCAAAACAATTCTTTGAACCATTAATTAAAAATAAAATCCACAACATATACAATAATACAAATAATACGAACAAACTCAGTCAATGTGAATCAATAGTTGGAATAGAATACATACCTGGTTTGTCCGAAAGAATTAAAAAATGTTTAAAAAGTCATAATATCCATATTGCCCACAAACCAAATAATTTTACTAAAACATTTTTACCAATCTAAAACCACAAATAGAAAATAAGAACAAAACACATACGATCTATAAAATCAACTGTCTTGGCTGTAGGGGATGTTATATAGGAAATTCAAAACAATATCTTCATAAAAGAATATACGAACACAAATACTCAATCCAAACAAATAATAAAAAATGCACAGCACTTGCTAACCATGCAATAGAAACATCACACAATTTCGATTTTAAGAATGTTAAGGTTTTAGGTACTGAAACAAACGACAATAAAAGAAATATTTTAGAAACCATTCACATACAACGCGACAGACACTCCGTAAATTCCAAGTCGGACCATGAACAATTCACTAACATTTACTACAGACTAATACAAAATAAATAGTAACCTGTGGCACCTCAATAAGAATACGCTTTTAAGTAATTCACATTTCTCATACTACAATTTACTCCAATAGTATACATATTTTAAATTAACAACACTAATAGATTATTTGTTCTAACCAGTTAACCTAATCTAGTCATACAGTATAGCATTTTTAAACCTTTACGACGTACAATAGTTATAAGGTATCTGTTATTTATTTAAAAATGTTTCAGTGCAAGTATATGTTTATAGTGTATAATTTTATAGTATTTATAACAATGTAATTTTTAGCTGCTATTTTGAAAATGGTTATTTGAAACCGAAACGCGTAAAGCATGAAAATATATGAAAACCAATGAAAACAAATTGAGTTGTTTTACTTATACCTGACCATCTTCCAGGAACATTCATTACTATTTATAAATGGTCAAGAAAATTTATAGCTTAATATATATATATATATATATATATATATATATATATATATATATATATATATATATATATATACATATATATATATATATTGTAGTGGTTTTAAAGGGTTAAATTTGAGTATAAACAAGGCAATTTCAAACACCCTGTATAGAGGAAACAACCAGAATTTACGTGCGAAATTTATTTTATTTACTGATTTTAAAGTAACAAGTATTAACAAAATTTTACAAGTAGTGATTAAAATTTAGTTAGGTTCGTAAAGAAAATAAATTGTAGAAGCCAATGCAAATTATTAATTAATTTAATTGAGTTTAGTTGAAAGGATTATTACGTCTAATGCGCATAAGAGCTTGAAAAATCGATAATACCAAGGTGAAACGCTTTGCTAACAAACGAACAGCCGTTGAATATAAAATATCTTGAAACGTAAACTCCTAGAAATGTTGTTTTAAAACGTTTGTTAATTGAACACCTGCATGTTTTCGAAATGTCATGTTCCCCTTATTTGTGTAGAAAAAAGACGAAATTCGAGGTATATCGGGTAAACGGTCGGACGGTTCACATAAATGCTAACTAAAAGTTTCCTTAAAGCGCAGAAGGGATGGACCATCAATGAAATGCTTTGGAATGAGACAGGCATAATAGCAGTTCATTTCGAAACGCACGTATTCAGTCCACATGGGATAGATAGAACGCGGACAGTAATATCAAATTCTACCACTCAAACAAGGTTAGAAGGAATCATATAATATGCATAAGAGAGGAATAGCGTTAATACAGGCGGGGTGTCAAGACGTCACTGAATATCTCATTGGTCTATATAGTTAGTAGTACAACAGACAAACGCGGGAAAATTTGAATGCAGGTTTTTCGGAAAATATCATAACGACGAGTTAAATTTCGAAAATTTCGAAAACGGTTGAACCAAAATTTGAAGAAGAATTATTTTAAATGAAGGATTTCGCGTGAAGAGTGGCCGAGAGGTGGCATTTCGAAGTGTATAAATACTTTAAGAAAATTTTCATCGCTTCAGACTACGTACAGAAATTTATCACGAGCTTGTAAGTATATAAAAAATTTTAAATTAAATAGTACAGTGTTGGTCTCATAATTTGATACGCGGATAGTGTCGAGTCTAAATTTTATTGAGGTGCAACATATAATTTAACAAGCTCGTGAAGTGACGTAATGTAACGTAAATTAAATTAAGCAACTATAAAAGTAGTGTAATATACGTGGATTTGGATTTGGATGTATCGTATATAAATAGCATGCAGCACAACTTAGAGGGTGTTCATCTACAAATAGCTGGAGGCGGCGAGCAGAGCAGAACCACGAAACAACTTAACGACATCGTCAACGGAGTAGGGATCTTCAAGAAATTCCAGGTAACGCTTTAGAATTTGTTGTTTTTGATAAACTATGGAAATTATTGTGATGTGTGAGAGTGAACTATGAGGTATTTTGCATTATTTTGGGTATTGAAAATAATACGTATAACTAACTTTTATTATGGTATTTAAATATAAATCGAAAGGTGTATATAAAGCATATTAACGTTCCATCAGGAATTTAAATTTTTATTGTTAAGAGTACATGGGTTTTTTGTTTGCAGTAAGCGTATGCTAAGTAAAAAGCATACATTAATCATAAAAAAACTGGGTTATCATGAGCTCACCATACTCCAGAGTGTCCTAATTAAAATTAATTATAAATAAAGAAAGAAAAATAAGGTATTATTCAGGGCCCATTTACTCCGGTTACATTCAATGTGTTTGATATTTTAAGTTAAAATTCTGGACTTTACAAAGATAGAATTTATTGAGGTGTAACTTGAGCACTGAAATGTAGATAATCTTGAATTTTTATTTGTAAATAGTGGTAAATAAATATTGTATGATTGTTGTATTATTTTGTGGTTTTATTGAGAGCGTGCGTAAACGGTAAAGAGTATGATAGTAAATATAGGTATCCAAGAGGAGGCCCAACTGAGCTAGCCAGGGAAGCGTTTGAAGAATTAAGGTGATGAAGAGAGGAATCTGTGTAAGAAATTATTTTTTTGAAAAATTCTTCTTTGTGTGCAATTTTCGATTTATTTTAAAATTGATAATGCGTAGGGGCACGATTCTTATAAGGTAACACAACAATTTTATGACGGCCCAACGTTGGGGCTTGAATGATTTTTAGAGAGTTCCAGAGATTGATCCCAGTTACACAGCAATTTTATGGCGACCTGAACGTGAGGCTCGAGTTCCAGATAGAATTTTAACAATTTTATTCCAGGAAACTGGCGATCTGAGAGAGAGTTTGTGTTTTGTATAAATTTAAGAATATTTGAGAGTGTGTGTGAGTGATTTGAACGTATGCAGATAAAGGAGTGGTTAAGAAGCCAAGGAGTGAAAATTGGAAGTGACGATAGTGCCTTGTGTGATAAAAATTTGAAAATGGAGGAAGCTGGAGGTAGTAGGGATCAGTCGAAGACGGAATCGGGAGAAGCTGGAAATGAATTAATTTTGAGAATGTTAGAAAGGATGCATGAAGAATCTAACAGAACATTAGAGGAAATGAGATTAAGTAGGGCTGAATCGAATAGAAAATTTGACTAATTAAGCCAAGAATTAAAATAGAAAAATCGACGAAAAAATTTTCTGATTTTAAAAATAGCTTGACTGTAAAA
Source organism: Platerodrilus igneus (assembly GCA_036346225.1). Classification (NCBI taxonomy): domain Eukaryota; kingdom Metazoa; phylum Arthropoda; class Insecta; order Coleoptera; family Lycidae; genus Platerodrilus; species Platerodrilus igneus. The sequence goes on from JARFIW010000831.1 coordinate 1,721,350, forward strand.
ATGGGGGAAGTTGAAAATAGGGTTGATAAAAATGAGCGTGATATTAGAGGTTTAAATCAGGAAATGGGACAATTAAGAACAGATGTAAGGATTTTCTGTGAGGACGAGATTAATGCTAAAATGACTGAGGTAACGGACTCGTGTAAGGATCAGTTAGGTCGGGTTGAGAGAGAGGTGACCAGGATTAAACAGAATATAGCAACTTTAATGGGGGATGGTCCAAGGTTTGTAACAGGTAATGTGTCATTAGAGCAACAGATGAAATTTTATGGAGATAGTAGGGTAAACTCGCAAATATTCATTAACAATATTAGAGGTTTAATAAATAATGTATGTGATGAACAGGCGAAATTAAATGTTGTAAAAGCTTTACTAAAAGACCATGCTAAAGCTTGGTACAACTTAATAGGACAAGAAATTGACACTTACACTGACTTTGAGGACAGGTTTTTGAAACATTACTGGAGTGACCACAGACAAGACCAGGTACAAGACGATTTGATCTACGGGGAAATTTAAAGGAGAATTTTTAGGAAGTAGGGCGCAATATGCTATACGAAAGTATAGCACAGCGAAACAACTGAACCCACCACTGACGGACCGACAGATCATAAAATACTTGTCAAGACATTTTGAGGTTGAAGTGAGACAGCACGTAGCGTTACAGAACATTGTGGACAGGGAGATGTTTCTGGAGTACCTGCAGAGGTATGACGACGTAAGCAGTGGACGACCTAGGGAAAATAGGGAAAGACAGGTTAATGCGGTTAGATTCGACAACAGACGGGAAAGTTACCCAAGACAGGGGAATAATTTTACGTATCAGCGACAGAATTTGGAACCGCGACGGACATTTTATAGGAGCAACAGTGTAGGTAGGGGACCTGCACCGAGACCGGGACCAACGAGACAGAACGGTTCACCGGACATGAGGGGGACAGCAAATACGAACAGGGAAGGTAACAACACGGACAGAGTTGAGACGCCAAGGACATACGTGGAAGTGACAGCAAGACCAGGACCGAGTAGGGAGAACAGACCAGGACAGGATTTTTAAAGCAGGACAAACCACTAGACATCACTGTGTACAAATATGAACATCCTAGGGAATTTTTGAAAATAGAAGAAGAAATTGAGCCAGAAATTATAGAAAAATTTTGTTTGCCCATAATTGAGATTAAAATTTTTGAGAAAAATTTAGGAGCATTATTAGATTTAGGAGCTGAGGCGAGTTTGGTATCGGAGGAATTCGTCAATGAATTTAAAAATAAAGTGTGTGACAGGATAATGCCAATAAAAAGAAGTCACCTGGTTGCGCCGAATAAAAAACGATTTGCTGTTGTAAATAGCGTAGTTATTTTGAAAGTAGAGTAAGGTTCAGTAAGCTGTGAACAAGAATTTATCATTGTACCTGGGTTAAAGTTTAAAGGGACATTAGAGGTCGATTTGTAACGGGCATTTTTAATAGTTAAACATTTTTCGCTTCCTTTCTGTTAGAGTACTTAAAAATACATCGTTTCTTTGGGATCGCTAGTTGTATAAAGTAAATACTTCAGAATAGTTCAGATTTGTATGCAATTTAACTTGTGTGTATTAATTAAATGTGGGTAATTTGAAGATTGATTTTCATTAATAAAAATTGGATTATAAATAAATTGCTTTCCGACTTGTTGAAAGTGATAAACCGCCATAATTAAGTGTTGGATATGATTGCGGCATTTCACGTTTTGTATGTGGCCTTATGTTATGAACGAGTCGAGATAATAAGTCGATAAGCAGTTGTAATAGCAAGCAGTTTGTGTTTGGTTCCGATATTACGTTCAAGATGCTGTTTCCTTGTTGCTTTACTGATTGTGTTTTGAGTTCTAGTTTGTCTTTTGTTACTATATGTTAATTACGTGACGTTGTTAGTTTTCGTGCTTGGTTCTTAAATATATTACTTCCGTAAAAGTTACGGTTTTGCTGTTTTGCTTGGAAACGAATAAACAGATAAGGAGTGTTGTTTTGTTCTTCGTTTCTATTTGTGAAGTACGTTAAAAAACATGAAAAACACTGCACGATTTTAGTAGTACTTTTTAACTGTAGAATGTGTTTACTCGACCGCACGGGTTTTAAGGTCATTGACTGACGGTTTTACTTAGTGGTACGCGTAGCTTTACTAATTGTTTTTTGTTGCTGTGATACTGTAGTTTTCTGAATTTTCGAACAACAACGAATCTGAAATGGATCATGGCTTGCGTGAGTTTCGTTATTCAAAAGCATTAGATTTTTCTTTGTTACCATATGTAGCAAATAAAACACCTCACATTACTGTTAGTATACTGCAAGAACTTATCAGATGACATGCATTACATCGTGCCTTGAAAGCACGTGGTTCTAAATTCTTATTACTATTTTTCTTTACAATTTGTGTTGCAAAGTATTTTGGAATTGTTGTCTCAGGAAGTGGAATTAACTAGAAGTTTATCAATGCTGCCTGGTTCCATCAGCGTGATGATGTCTGCTGCTAACACCAGTGATTAGTGATTAGTGTAAAGTGTAAGAAATTCCATCAACGCCCTCACAGTCGGGGGTGTGGTGCTTCGTTAGTGCAGGGCATCGTGAATCCCACACTTCAAATGCAAGGAAGCGTTCCTGAAGGACTTTCTGTAAGTTGAACTATTTCATACTTGTCATTACTGTAAATATCTATCCGTTTGTTTTGCAATATTCTTCGTCGTACTGATACCTTTTACCATAGACTTGCATGCTATTTAAAAAAAAAAAGAAAGAAAAAAATCAATAATACTAAATTACTCATACCAATTGTGTCTTACCTATTTATTTTTTTTAACATTTTGTCTGATTTGTGTTGAGTTGGTGTGTGTGTGTGGGGGGGGGGCGTTTCTGCTGCTCCCCAATGTTACCTCGCTTTGTACTGAGGATTTTTGTATTGCTTTTGCCGTTGTTATATTGTATAGATTGTCTAAACAGTTTCTTTTTTCTCATTCTACAGAGTGCTGAATAATTTGGACTTTTCATTACTGCTGTGCTTTTCCTTTATTTCAGGTTTGCAGGACTAATCTTTTTTATTGCAGGTTTACTATTCGAATTTCTTTTATTGCAGGTACCGTTACTAACTCCCTACCGCCGCATACATCATAGGTCAGTCTGCTTTCTACAACCCCCCTACTCTCCGATTGAGTCCGGTCATTTCTTGACCTTCTTTGTGTTACGTAACAGATTGCATGATGAAGTTAGGGGTTATAATAGATATGGAGAGGAAAATAGTTAGGATTAGGGATAGCATATTGCCCTGGAAGGCAAGTTATGAGGTCACAGAAGATGACATAGGGTTATGTATAAATAGTATAGAGGGAGATGATGAAGAGGTGAAAGAGATCGACTCATGTGAATATAATGTGGAAAGGTTAGATGAGGTACAATGGATAGTGAAAGAAGAGGCTGAACAAGTAGAGGTAGAGTCAGGCGCAGCATTAATAGTGGATAACGAGTAAGAATTAAGAAAGATAGAAGCAAAAATAGCATTATGTGACACACAAGAAGTAAATGTAGGCATAAGTGAGTTAAGGGGCAAAGATAATTTTGGTAATTTGAATTTGAATTTAAAAGATTTTTATGAGATGAATATTGTACATAAAGGGTCTAGAAGAGAGGAAAAGTTTCGTATAGAGGGGAAAGATAAAGATGTTGAGGTAGTATCGTTTGGTTTGTCCACAGAAAAAAATTATAATAAATGAGAAACAGAAAAGTATAGGGACTGAAGAAGAAATATTTAAGAGTCATGATAATAGGGATAAGTTTATTTTATGTGAAGTAACAGAGATGATGAGTATAGAAATAGAAGTAGGAGAAATAGGGATGAAGAGTATTAAGATAGTTAGAAGAAAGACTTGGAGGATTAAGAAAAGAGTCAGATTTAAATAAGAAATGAAGATTATTGAACAGAATATAAAGATAGGTGAATGGTAGTGTAGAAGTAGAATAGTTAGAGATAGAAATAGGTATATAGAAAATTAGGAATAGGATAAATATGGATAGGTATATATAGAAAAATATAGATAGGTGTATAAGAGAGTAAAATTTAAATAGATAGGGATAGAATAAATGTATATAGAAGAGTAGAAGTAAGTGTTTATAGAAAAATAAAACTAGGTATAAGATAAATATGGAAGATAGTTAGATATAGGTATAGATATAGGTAGGTAGAGGTAGGATAAGAATAGATAGTGACAGTAGGTAGGGTTAAAAGATATGAAAAGTGAAGATAAAGAGAAAAGTACAAAAGAGGTACGTAAAGAGTCAATAAAGGACGAAAGGGGGAAATGAAAAGAAAAAATAAAATGAAATAAGAGGGTGGAGAGTTAATTATAGATAGAAATAGTTAGGTAAAAGGTAGCGATAGGTGTGAATAGGTAATTAAAAGTAAAGATAGGTGTAGATAGATAGAAATAAGTAGAGATAGGTGTAGAAATAGATAGAAATAGGTAGATAAGTAGTGATAGGTTGGATAAATAGGTATAGGTAGTGTTAGGTGAGTAGATAGGTGTATAGAAATAGTAGGTAAGATTAAATTAGAGTGTAGTTAGATAGGTGTAGATAGATAGAAATAAGTAGAGATAGGTGTAGAAATAAATAGAAATAGGTAGATAAGTAGTGATAGGTTGGATAAATAGGTATAGGTAGTGTTAGGTGAGTAGATAGGTGTATAGAAATAGCAGGAAAGATTAAATTAGAGTGAAGGGAAGGGTTGTTCCTAGAATTGAAATAGGGGGATTATGTAGTGGTTTTAAAGGGTTAAATTTAAGTATAAACAAGGCAATTTTAAACACCCTGTATAGAGGAAATAACCAAAATTTACGTGCGAAATTTATTTCATTTAGTGAATTTAAAGTAACAAGTATTAACAAAATTTTACAAGTAGTGATTAAAATTTAGTTAGGTTTGTAAAGAAAATAAATTGTAGAAGCCAATGCAAATTATTAATTAATTTAATTGAGTTTAGTTTCTAGTTGAAAGGGTTATTACGTCTAATACGCATAAGAGCTTGAAAAATTGATAATACCAAGGTGAAACGCTTTGCTAACAAACGAACAGCCGTTGAATATAAAATATCTTGAAACGTAAACTCCTAGAAATGTTGTTTTAAAACGTTTGTTAATTGAACACCTGAATGTTTTCGAAATGTCATGTTCCCCTTATTTGTGTATATAAAAGACGAAATTTGAGGTATATCGGGTAAACGGGCGGACGGTTTGCATAAATGCTAACTAAAAGTTTCCTTTAAGCGCAGAAGAGATGGACAATCAATGAAATGCTTCGGAATGAGACAGGCATAATAGCAGTTCATTTCGAAACGCACGTATTCAGTCCACATGGGTTAGATAGAACGCGGACAGTAATATCGATTTCTACCACTCAAACGAGGTTAGAAGAAAACATATAATATGCATAAGAGAGGAATAGCTTTAATACAGGCGGGGTGTCAAGATGTCACTGAATATCTCATTGGTCTATATAGTTAGTAGTACAACAGACAAACACGGGAAAATTTGAATGCAGGTTTTTCGGAAAATATCATAACGACGAGTTAAATTTCGAAGATTTCGAAAACGGTTGAACCAATATTTGAAGAAGAATTATTTTAAATGAAGGATTTCGTGTGAAGAGTGGCCGAGAGGTGGCATTTCGCAGTGTATAAATACTTTAAGAAAATTTAGTAGGGCTCCTCTTAGTATTTTCATCGCTTCAGACTACGTACAGAAATTTATCACGAGCTTGTAAGTATATAAAAATTTTTAAATTAAATAGTACAGTGTTGGCCTCATAATTTGATACGCGGATAGTGTCGAGTCTAAATTTTATTGAGGTGCAACATATAATATAACAAGCTCGTGAAGTGACGTAATGTAACGTAAATTAAATTAAGCAACTATAAAAGAAGTGTAATATACGTGGATTGTTTTATGTGCTACGTATGTGCTAATTAGTTGCTATAATCCCGATTTTTGTGCCCCAACCGCTTACCGGAAAATAAAATTTAAAAATGCGGGGCCAACTGATGTTAAGCTGGTCCCTTGCATGTACAAAAAATAGCAGTGATAAAAAAACATAATTTATGTGCTATTTATGTGCTGTCGAAATTACAAAAAACTTTTTTGCAAAAGTTAAGTGGTTTCTACAAAAAAATGCATGTATGAGTTTCACGACCCTTCGTTCGACAAGCATCAAAACCTAATTTTGTCCAATAATTTGTTGCTGCGACATACTTAGTTTCAAAATGCTCGCAATGAAACGCACTTTCGGGATATATACAGCATCGAATTAGTTGCTCGTTGCAAAGTGCCGACAAACGAAGTGAAAGCCATTGCATGTAGGCGCAAAAGAGATAAAGCACTCGTATTTCGCAAACTCGCTTTATTTTTTCGGATTTTTTTTCTACTTTTTAAGAGCACATTAAGATCACATATGGCCCACCATAACCATAAAAATTGCTACGATCCGAAAAACGAAATTACCTTTTTTTTATTAACCTCGCCACTGACACCTTCAACCTTTTTTTGGGTTATAGGTATCGTTCTTCTTCTGCATAGTGCTTAAAGACAGCACTATGTATGCTTTATATTTCTTCCTCCAAACGTTGGGAGATCAATTTTTCCTTGATATCAGGACTATCTTTCATTGATTGTATCATTCTCTCACGTCTAGTTAAAGCTTTTGAATGTAAATTCGTTGTTTTCAATTCCCTCCGAAGTGATTGGTTGGATACATAGCATGGTGCGTCACTATTTTCCTCAGTGTTTTGTTCCGGGCTATGTCGAGTTTAACTTTAGCCTTCGGAGCATCATGGGACCAAACTTCGTGTGTGTACATAAGCAGGGCCGTTATAATCTTGTTTAGAATCTTCATCCTAGCGCCCATCCGCTGTCATGTATCAAGATGAGGTACAGTCTTCTTATCGTTTCCTTGTTACCGCTTCATGGCTTATGAAGTGTGTTTCGAATTTCATTTTGGAGTGGAACTTCTCTCCCAGATAAGTCGCTGATTTTTGTATTTCGCATCGTTACGGTGTTGTCCACTGGTCTTATTTTCTTAAATTACACTATTTACTTTTTTGCCGCATCCAACTTAATTTTTCACTCTTCGCAGTAATCGGCTATTTTTCACGAGAATCTGAATGCCCTTGTCCTCCTTGAATGTTGGAATGTCAGACACATAGTATTTTTCTTAATCTTTCTTGGGTATTAGACCACTCGGAGACAATTTTAAAAACTCTGAGTTGTCAAAATTTTGACAGCGATCCTAAGTCATTGATCGAATCGTAAATAAAGACAATTTTAAAAACTCTGAGTGGTTTAATACCCTAGAAAGATTAAGAAAAATACAAAACAAACCACAACAAACATACAGGGAGTATCAGACACGTAGTAGTTGAAAAGGTCCGGCGAGATTGAAGAGTCTTGAGGTAAACTTTCTATTATGTACCTGGCTTGCGAGAGAGTATCGTGTACCTTGATACGAAAAGTTCTTTCTTTTAAAAAGGCTCGAATTATTTTTACCAGCTCTATGAGGACTGTTCGCTGGATGATTTTGAGTATTATGCTGTCTTGCCATACTCTTTTTCTGCGTCTTGCAGTGCCAAGTAAGCTGGTTTAGCCCTACAAACATCTCTTCTCTAATCAGTGCATTCCGATTTGCTGTCTGTTGAGTAGCCGAAAGTTTGTGTCGGACGCGGAACTGGCACGGGGAAAGATTTTATTCCTTTCGGCATGCGTGTGAAGTTTAATTTTGAGTATAATTTCCAAGATTTTGGAGAATTCACCTAGTAGACGTATTGGTCGACGGTCCTTGGGCGCAGAAGGGTCTTTGTTTTTTTTTTTGGGATTGTTACAATGATAGTACCTTTCCATCTCATTGGGATGGAGGACGTTTGAATGATGGCGTTGTATATATTGCATAGTTCTTAGATCGCAGATTCTGGGAGAAGCTTTATCGTTTCATTTGGTATGCAATCTTCCGCTGGTGCCTTCTTTGGAATAAGTGTGCTTATGATTTTCTTCACTATCTCGACTGAGATCTTAAGCCGTATTTAATTGTCTATTTTGCGAGTATGGCAAGTTGGGTTGCTTCAACTACTTTTAACTGTAATTGGTTTGAAGGAATCTATGATTCAATTTATAGGTTTTAGATGGATTTCTGTAGGAAGAAGTCACCTCCTGTTTCAAAACTCTAGTAGTTCGTTAATTGTAGTTCGGAGCCCGTTAGCGTTCCGAGTTGCTACTTTGATTCTATCCATTTCTATCCATTTCTAATGGCTGCCTTTAGAAGATCTAAAAGGACTTTCAACAGAATTTGTTTTATCTTCTGTTGAAGTTGATTATCGCTGGTTGGTGGAGGGTTTGGGTTCAAGGCTTGGCTGTATGTTGACGTTTTCTTCCTGTGAGAGGGCACAGTCCTTCTTCGTTATTTCTCCTCTTTTGCCTTTTTTAATTAGTCGGGATTGTTGGGACAGCCTCGATAGCTTGCCGGGTGTTTGCCCTGGCACCTAGCGCATTTTGCTTTAGCGCTAGCACTTAGTTTAAATTCGAAAGCAGGGGTGGTCTTCTGAACATTTTACGCAAACGTGTTTCGCCGTGCAGCGAAACTGAACATGCCCGTACAGTTGACACCTGAAGCACTGTCTCTTGGGCGCGACTGATACGCAAGCATGCATAACATCTGTGTACTGGGAGATCTCGTTCACTTTTTTATTTTTCTCGGAGTTCACTAGTCCTAAATGTAGATTCCTTTTATGATTTCTATCCACTTTGGTGAGTCATTTGACCGAATTAAACACAGCCTTGTGACTTTTGATTTTCCTCTAGTTCCTATACAAGTACACTCTCTGAGACTCCACGTAACACAACTTTCGGCTTTTTCTCCTCTGGAAGTTGGTACGTGAAGCGATATTCTGTTTTGAGGTCTCGGCAATCCTCGGCGTTTTCTGTAAAGAGCAACATTCCATTTCTACCCCTTACTGCATTTATTTTTAAGTTGTTAGCTCTAACTGTATTAACTATCCTGGTGTAGGATTCAAAATTTCGCGCAGTGACTGAAGGCGGCTTACGGGCTTTGGGGCAAGTGGTAGCTACGAGGGCGTCTGTTGCTGCCGGCGTTATAGATTGGATCTATGTTATGGGGGAGATAATGATTTTCTCTTCGGCGAGGGGTTTTGGGCTGCCCCTAGGGTCTGGGATGATCGTTCCTATCTGTGATGGTTATATTGACATTGTTTACAGTGCCAGAGCTGGTGTTGTATTCGGTTTGGCTCTCCATCGTCTCGTACTCGTCCTTCAACACTTCGAATCTGTTGGACGTACTCACTTCTTTCGTTGCTGAGGCTTTTTTTTATTATGAACTTTCCTTTTCTTCTCTTTTCTGCTTTGTTCTATGCTTGCTTGCATGCTGTCCGTCTGTTCTTGCATGCTCTGAATTGAAATAGCCTGATGCATGTGCTATTTCTGTGCTTTTGAAATGTCAAAAAACATTTTGCAGAAGTTAGCGGTTTTGTAAAAATGCAAATATGCAGCTCTCATGACCTCCAGGTGGATACTATCAAGGTATAATTTTATCGAATAATTTGTTGCTGCGGCGTGCTTGGTATCATTATATTCACAGTGAAACATACTTTCAAAATGTAGTAGGTACCGAATTTTGCTGTTCGCCGCAGTGTGCGATATACATATCCAGAAGTGCTGGCGTAAATCATAGAAATTAAACAGTCGAAAATGGGGAGCTTGTTTTTGTAGCGTTCTAGTGATATTAAATCAATTCAAGTTATAATAATAAAATTTTTATTAATTTTGCAGCATAGTATTAAATAAAACTGGTCAAGATAGTTTGTACAAACCTTCTATTTTTAATCTTCAGATAATTGAGGATTTTGCACTGTTTTTGAGGGTATGTTAGGCGCGACATTGCATTACCTGCGTCGTCCGACATTTCTATTTATTTATTTGATCTTTTGTCAAAATGTATCGGCAGTTGTATCGGAAATTAAAGAAATTGTTGACCGAAACCGATACTTATTGGCTTAGTGTTTGGCAATGCCCGATACACTCTAGACATCACGTTATTAGCGCCGATGTATCAGCATGCCGATGTAGTAAACCGAAGACGTTAACCAATTAACAAATTGCAGTCGATTATTCGATTGTTTAATTTCTATGATTTGCGCTAGCACTTCTGGGCGTGTATATCGCGCATTGCTGCGAGCATCAAAATTTGGTACTTTATATATTTAGAAAGTATGTTTAATACATTCGACAAAGTTAGGCCTTGATAGTGTCCGCTTGGAGATCACGGGAATATCTGCATTTTTGCACAACCACTTAACTTTTGCAAAATGTTTTTTGACGTTTGAAAAGCACATAAAAAGCACATTTAGGCACGTTCGTTTTCCGATCGCAACACTTTACGTGCGATTTTCATGGTTATGGTGGGGTACCTTAACGTCAATCCAGCTCCGCCTCCCCAGGAGATCAAGAAATATATACTACTGCGAGTTTCCGAGATACGAGTGCTTAATCTCCTTCGCGGATACGCACAACGCTTCCGGTCCGTTTGTCGGCACTTCGCGCGAAACATGCTACGTTCCTAGACGTAAACGGAAGGGGACGTCATAATTCATAAGGTTAAGGCACGCCGAAGCAAACCTAAAAGGAAATTAGAAAGACCAGACTAACTACAAACGTGGAGACTGGGGGGTTCATATATACAAGAAAAATACATCGCCATCGATTTTTCCATTTACAAAAACAATAAAAATTTCTATCTAAAACAAGTAGAAAAAAAAGTAAATAAAGTTACTATTTTAAAAAAACATTCCTCTATGAATAATTTAAATAATGGTTCTACGAAGTGCGCATTTCGTCGCTAACAGGTAATGCATTTAGTCAAAAAAAATACTGAAACTAGCATATAAGCAAGTGCGTTAAGTAACAAAAAAAACTATTAAATTTAAAAAACATCGTTAATAAAGAAAAGAAAATTTTAGCATAATAAGGAACACTAGCACAGCTAATTCCAGAGTGGGTCTTTATTAAACAAACAAAAAATGTCCTTCGTTTGTACGTCAATGCAAGTTGGATTTATCACTTGGTATGTACAAAAAAAAAGGAACAGGTCACCTACCTCTTTGAGTCGGGATATATATCCTGTAATCCACTGGAGGTGGATCAATACAGCAACGCCGCAGTGATCGGTAACATCCACCCTGCTATCGTAATTGTAACGGCGGTCTACATTCCAGAGCAGTAGTCTACGTCAAAAATTTGTCGGGCCATTCATAAAAAGCGATCTGGCCTTAGGTAGGAAAATCATTAGGCCACAGTCAAAGAGCTAAAGAGAAAATTTTATTAGTGTTGATAAGTGCGGAAGAACTTACCGATGCACCCCAGATATCCACTTCTGGTCAACAACAAATGTGTATCGCTCTTTTAGTAATAAAACGAGCAACCCATGAAATATATCAAAAGCACCAGCTGCATAATCAATTTGAAGTTGTTTTTTTCAAGAATTAATTCAATCCCAGCGATATGCAACACAAAGGTGTGCTTAGAAACTCGCAACAAGCTTTATCAAATAAGTACGATCTATTATTTCGAGTCTTTAGGATTTGGTATTATAAGAAGTAATTATACGCTATAGTGATATGTATCAAGTCAACGGATACCTAAAACAAGGCACCGACTATTTAAATTATAGCTTTTCATTTCGCAGTAAATAGGTTTAAATAAAATTGTAGTAAAGCATACTTATTGTAGGAAGGTCTAATATACATGATGGTATCTGAGTATTGAAAGCAGAATCTATATGAATGAGTAATGAAATAAAAGGCGTAAGGTTTCGTACACCGTCAGAAGGTGAACGTAGCAAACAACTAATTCGGTGCTTTATGTATTTTCAAAGAACGCTTCATTGCGAGCACTTTCATACCAAGCACGTCGTAACAACAAATTATTCAACAAAGTTACGTTTTGATACTTTTTGACCGAAGGGTTGGGAAACTCATACAGGCAAATTTTTGTAAAACCGCTTAACTTTTGCAAAATGTCTTTTAACATTTCAAAAGCACATAAATAGTACATAAATTAAGCCTGTTTGTTTTTTGATTACGGTTTTTTTCCATTTATGGGGGGACAGCTTAACATTAAGTTGGCTTCCCCGTTTTCAAAATTAACTTTTCTAGTAAACGTTGGGAGTAGAAGCTGAAACATCCGGAATATAGCAACTAATTAACATATAAAACAACACTAAATATTTTAACTGCGCTCTACTATAATGAGGGGGTTGGGGGGCTTAACAAGCACGAACAACCATGTTATTTATACATCTAAAATTTATTTTTACTTATCTATGTCAAAACACATATACGACACATTTAAAAACCTATATTCTAAACTATTTTCCCAAGCTTTAAGTTAAAGAAAAATGACAAACTTTTAAAAATATTTGAGGGCAATGATATCCCCATACACAATATTTAAATAAATTAATATAATAAAATACATTATAAAATGCAACACTCAAATACAACAGTTGTAATTTAAATGAAATTATTTAAATTAAATAAAAGTGTTATTTTGATATTACATGTTTGATAACGGAGCCTGTACATTTATATTAATACTAATACACAGTGACTAAAAGTACATGTTATTGTATTAAATTATGATACACTTTAAAAAGACTTTTAGTGTTTGTTTTATCGTTTATAGTTATAGGGTTTTTGCTATATGAAACATTTCAAGTATTTCTCATTTATATTTTCTATATATTTAAAATTTTTGTTGAATTATATTCGAATTTGTATACGGTCTATTTCTCATGTTTGTCAATGCTGTTTATTTGTTTTTTCATATTTGTTGTCGTTATTATGTTTCTCTAAATATTGACTTCTGTGATCAACATAAACGGCAATACAATTACGCGGAATTTGATATTGCGCAGTGCCATTATTTTTTGGACTTTTACCTTTCAATTTAGTGAATAGATTTTCAGTTAAGTGTGTCCTTTATGTGCTATATTTAGATCGTGTTTATTAATAAATTTTTGTAATTTCTTGGATAATCCTTGAACGTACGGTGACAGAATATATTTTATGTTTATATTGTAACGAAATTTCTTCTGATCTGTAGCCTCACGTTGGCGATGGCAGTGTAATGTTTTAATATTGATTTTTTGCATGCCCCACGTTGGTGGTACTACGTGTAATATATGACGGCAGTCCACAGTGAAGTTAGTTGGTAAGTGGTTAATAGAAAAGGGAAACTCCTATTTAGGTAAACGGTTAACTTTGAACATTAATTCATAACTCTGGCAGAGACGCGGTTGTAGGCAGATTTTGGTTCGTCACTCAAACACTAAAAGGGAGGGCGCCACGGCTTTTACGCTATAACAACACGAAAGCAAAAATCCTGGGGAAAGCGCAGAAACCACTCGACACCTAAATGGATCTCAACGATAAAACAGACTGTATTACTAACCCTTTATACTCTATCCGTGAAAAGAAAATATATAATTAATTGAATGAGACCACCGTCTGTGGTTCTCCACCTACGCACAAATAAATACAAAACATCACTTTACTGTAACGTAAATGATCCACCAATACTCGTATATTAAAATATTAACTTTAAAGTCATAAACCAATCTGAAATAAGCAATTTTTTTTAAATAAATGTTTTAACTCTTGGTAAATTTCAATAATTCTCATATTTACAAAAAACGCGATAAATATCTAATATAAAGGATCATAATCAATTTTGCAACACAAAGCAAGTTCGGGCAAATATTCCCTATGAAGCTATTTGAGAATTAACAATATATAAATAAATATAAAGTTCCAGTTCGTCATAAATTGCTTGTTTATAATTTTCAAACAGTGTTAGCGCTCCGTCAGTATTAATAAAACCTAATATAAAATTATTTTATTCTATGCACATCTGATTGGCTTCACATTTACTATATTAACATGCTACACACGTGTTTTAGTTCTAATCCAAAAAACCAAACTACTAAAAGTTAGGTTCTTGTTAATAAACATTTTAATTCGGCGTTCACAATCACTCAAGAAATTTCATATTTTTAGTTTACAATAAAATTGAAAAAAAAACGGTTCTTTTACTCAATAAAGAGAAGTTACTCCTTATTATTAGGAAATAAATCGCTTACTTCCTTTTATACATTCAATATAGATCGAAAGCGACCTACTCAAAAGTGGACAACTATCTCCGGAATGGTTGCCTTATGAACAATAATAATCTCCAATCAGGTGTAAACACTTTTAACGCTATCTCACTACAACGTATTGTTATTTTCCATGGAACCCAAATATAATATTGCTTTAGTTACGACATTTTAATTCGCAAAATTTATAAAGTTATTTATAGTTAATTCCAACTCAAGAAATTTAGTGATTACTATAAGTGTGTTACGTTTATTTTCGGCATAAATTAAATTACACCTTTTTCCTTTTAATTTATTATCCATTCACATAGATTCTGTTTCTACTTTTCAATACTCCAATACCATCCTGTATATTTCACCTTCTTACAATAAGTCCGTTTATTATATTTTTAATGAAACTCATTTGCTGCAAATTTGGAAAGTTTTCTAAATGAAATAGTCTGTACCTTGTTTTAGATGTCCACTGGTTTGCTACATATTCTGATAAGGTAAAATTACTTCCTAAATGCTCCGACCTAGAAACTCGTCAAAATAAGGTATTGTACTATTTGATAAGTGATTCGAGTTTCTAATCACCTCTCGGCATTTTATGATAACGCGAGGTTTGAACGTTGAGTTCTGCTTTCAAAAACGAATTGAATCTGATGCTGCAGCTCGTGCTTGGTAGTATTTTCGATTTACTCGTTCTGGTACTTCAAGAGCGATGCACTTCTTTTTTTGTTGACAAGTGGCGGATATCTTGTATCGGTAATTCTCCCGCGCTTACTCATACTAATAAAAGTATCTTTTAGCTCCTAAGTGGGGGCCAAATTGTTTAGGCCTGATTGTTCGTTGTCACGGGCCAACTGGTGCTTTTTACTCGTAGATCGCTATAGCCGTTATAGTAATTGGATCCGACTACCGTGGCGATTCTGTGCTGAGTCACGTCCGCTGGCGTATAAAATAAGGAGCCAGACACGTGCAGGTATATGACTTGTTTGCTTTGTATGTACATCAAGAGATCACCCTTTATCGGCGTGTGATGTGGTGATGTCCAATAAACTTGGAAACATAGAACGATTGTTGGTTGCTATGCATAAATATTAGAATCGTCCTACAGGTACGATGTGTAATTTTGAAACGAAAACGTTTGTCTAAAGAAACTCACAAGTTTTATGATTAGTTTTACTGATTAGTTTTTTTTTGTTTTTGTCAAATAGGAGATGCGCACTTTGTATCCAAACTAATAATTTTTCCATATAGTATATTTGTGGGTGGTTAAATAGCAACCCTCAATTCATTTCTTTTGCTGGTTTGTATCGAATTAATTTTTTTGTATATCGTTGTTAGTTTTGGGTGTAAATTTTTCTGTATTCATATACATGGGAGACGTTACTATCTAAATTAGTAGTGAGCAATTTTAGGAAGGTATTAAATAATGTTGCCGTCATACCCTTCATTTTATACTATAGAAATTCTTTTGAAGGGTATGACAAAGGCAAGGGGTGGTGTTTTTTAAGTGGGTTTCCTTTCTTTATGTAACATGTTGCCTAATTAGACGTTTCTCTGTTATAGGGTTCTACTGTTCTAAATTAATGTGTGCTTTTATTTCAGGGCTATCCTTTACTTTTACATTGATAATGCCCCGCCCACTCGCCGACTGAGCCTGGTCATTCTTGTTTTTATATTTCAGGCTACGTCGAGGTACGTAGCAAGTGGTAGTAGGTTAGTTAAACCCTGAATTGTTGCACTGAAATACCAAAAAATATTAGTCTGATAAGTTATTAACCTATACAACCATTGAAACTCTGAGATCGAGCATCTATCTGGCCAGCAAGCAAGAAGATCTGGCCTTACGACATTTCCACTAAAATTTTTGACTACTCCTTCAACACATCACGTGGAAATGCCCAGATTAGGCGGTTCATACGAGACCGACGACCCCAAATAAACGCATTCGGGCCGCAGGTGCAATTTACACGACTCTAAACGACATATGTTTTTACTAGCAACCTGGATTAACTCAGCAAATTTCGTTTGAAAGTTTGTAAGATTATTACATAACACTTGATATTTGTAAAGTGTATTTTATTTATAAGTACAAGGACGCAAATTCTACAATTTTAGATTATAAAACTTGCTTTTCTAAATTAAATACTGAATGATGCTAAATTACATATCTTAAAATTTTATTTATGTTTCAATACTTTTATTTTCATTGTTTGCTGTATGATTGTTCTAATGAAAATTAGTCGTTGTTTAAATTATTGATCTTCAGTTTATGATTGATCTTTTCAATTGTGTTTTCTCTATATTCAGTGTCTGAATGTTTAAATGACCCTGCCAATCAATTTACCACTGACTCTTTTTTGTCTAAAGTATGCTGTGTAAGGTAACTAAGTGTTATGTATTTTAATATATTTATAAAATATTTTAGCAAAATAAATATTCTTCTCCGACTAAATATTGTTCTTATTCACTAAATTAACGATCTCAGCTGGGTTCAAAATTTTATCATCAACTGACTATGAATTAACTTCCCTTTATAAAATTGTATAAAATAGATCGCTTCAATATTTTTTTTTCAAATTATACTCAAATAAAGAAATAGTTCAAAACTTACGGTTTGAATCTTCGATGTTTCAGTGTTATGATGGTTCCTATTCACCGTTATATTAATTCTCAAAATAGCAGTTTATGTCTTCCTAAAAATTTCAATATGAATTAGTAATAATTAAATACCTTTTAAAACTTCCACTTCAAAATATCTCTCAATTTTTGAGAATATTTGACAGATTAGATATTTTATAATTAAATAAATGGAAGTTCTATATTTTTGTGATAGAATTTATTTCGTCTCTTTCCAATTTTTAGATCTGTATAATGATAAAATTATATAGAATAATTACTGTGCTAATTAGTTGTTATATTCTATTACAATAAATAATAAATTTAAACTACCCTGCATAATTTTGTAGATTTTTACTTCTTCTTACTTCAGAAATATTTTTAGGTCCTTTTACTTCTTTGAAATTTTTGATACTGTAGACGTAGAATTTAGGTTCTTCTAAAACTTATTTCCATTCCAATTTTGTTTTTCTTGACATATATTGACAGTCTCTTTTAAAATATTCACAAAATTGATCTCTGTTTTTTATCAAATATAGTTTTGACACTTATTTTCTGTAATGCCTTGTAAAATGGTTTTAATGACACAAGACTTAACGTTTTTAATTGATTCTTATTTTCCTTTTTTTTGATAATGACATTAACTTCAAAAAAACAGACTTCTAAATACAAATGAACTTTCTTCTTTTAATATAAATTAATTTAATCTAATTCGATAATTAACTATTCTTTATAACTCAATATTGTTTATGCCAATTTAAATCAGCATTATAATATACTTCTCTAATAATAATAATATTTTAAAAAACTTTTAATTGCGACTATTCGCGTCAAACACTTATTGAAAAATTGCCTCTTCCTCCTTTATTTATTTCCTAGGTAATCTTTCCTAGCTATTTCTATATTTTATTTTTATATTTTTCCTACCTACTATTTTCTATATTATAATCTATCCTAAATTCTAACCTTATTGGAACGAGCCCAATCTTCTTCCAGAATACAGTTTCTTAACTCCAAAATTTCACCACATAAGATATCGACAGGACTATTATTTTTTATTACCTTTCAGTTGGTACGTACCTAGACGTATACGAAAGGGACGTCATAATTCATAAGGTTAAGGCACGCCGAAACAAACATAAAGAAAGACCAGACTAACTACAAACGCGGAGAATGGGGAGGATTCATATATACAAGAAAAATACATTGCCATCGATTTTTCTATTTACAGCAACAATAAAAATTTCTATCTAAAACAAGCAGAAAAAAACTAAATAAAATGTTAAAACACATTTACGACACATTTAAAAACCTATATTCTAAACTATTTTGTCAAGCTTTAAAACCTAAAGATAAATAACGAACTTTTTAAAAATATTTGAAGGTAATGACATCCCTTTGACAATATTTAAATAAATTAATAAAATAAAATACACTAGTAAAATACAACACTCAAATATAACAGTTGTAATTTAAATGACATTATTTAAATTAGATAAAAGTATTACTTTGATACTACATGTTTGATAACGGAACCTGTACATTTATATTAATACGAACACACAGTGGCTAAAAGTACAAACTATTGTATTAAATTATGATACACTCTACAAAGACTTTTAGTGTGTGTTTTATCATTTATAGTAATAGGGTTTTTGCTACATGAAACATTTCAGGTAGTTCTCATTTATTTTTTCTATCTTTAAAATTTTTGTTGAATTATATTTCTCATGTTTGCCAATGCTGTTTTGTTTGTTTTATCATATTTGTTGTCGTTATGACATTCTTTAAATAATGACTACTATGTTCGACATGAACGCCATTACTATTACGCGACATTTGATAAATTGCAGCGCCGTTATTTTTTAGATTCTTATCTTTCATTTTAGTGAATAGTTTTTTAGTTAAGTGTGTCCTTTATGTGCTATATTTAGATTGTGTTCATCAATAAATTCTTGTAATTTGTTGGATAATCCTTGAACGTACGGTGACAATATATTTTATGTTTATATTGTAACGAAATTTCTTCTGATCTGTAGCCTCACGTTAGCGGCGGCAGTGTAATGTTTTTATATTGCATTTTCGCATGCCCCACGTTGTTGGTACTACGTGTAATATATGACGGCAGCCCACGGTGAAGTTAGTTGGTAAATGGCTTAAAGAAAAAGGAAACTCCTATTTAGTAAAACGGTTAACTTTAAACATTAATTCATTGCTCTGACGCGGTTGTGGGCCGATTTTGTTTCGTCACTCAAACACTAAAAGGGAAGGCGCCCCGGTTTTTACGCTATAGCAACACGAAAGCAAAAATCTTGGGGAACGCGCAGAAACCACTCGACACTTAAATGAATCTCTACGATAAAACAGACTGTATTACTACCCCTTTATACTACCTCCGTGGAAAGAAAATATATAATTAATTGAACGAGGGCACCGTCTGTGGTTCTCCACCTAGGCACAAATAAATACAAAATATCACTTTACTGTAACATAAATGATCCACCAGTCCTCGTATTTTAAAATATTAACTTTAGAGTCTTAGACCAATCTGAAATAAGCAACTCTTTTTAAATAAATATTTAACTCTATTAGTAAATTTCAATAATTATCGTATTTACAAAAAAGCGATAACTGTCTAATACAAAGGAGCATAATCAGTTTAGCAACACAAAGCAATTTCGGGCAAATATCTCCTATGAAGCTATTTAAAAATTAACAATATATAAATAAATATAAAGTTCCAGTTCGTTATAAATTTCTGGTTTATAAATTTTCAAAAGTTAGCACTCAGTCAGTATTAACGAAACCTAATATTGCAAAATTGTTTTATTCTATTCAGATCTGATTGCCTTCCCATTTACTATTCTAACATGCTAAGAAACGTATTATAGTTCTAATCAAAAAAATTGAAGTACTTAATATTAGGTTTTTGTTAATAAAAATTTTAATTCGGTGTTCACAATCACTCGAGAAATTTTATGTTTTTAGTTTACAACAAAATTGAAAAAAAAATGGTTCTTTTACTCAATAAAAATTGACTTACCACGTTAGAAAGAAGTTGCTCCTTACTAAAATGTTTAGCTCTAAGAAACGATATGTAACCTCATAATTTCCGATAATATAAAAGAAAATAAATTGCTTACTTCTTTTTATACATTCAATATAGAGCGAAATCGCCCTACTCAAAAGTGGACAACTAGCTCCGGAATGGTAGACCTTATAAACAATGCTAATCTCCAATTAGGTGTTTACTCTTCTAACGTTATCTTACGACAGCGTACTGTTATTTTCCATAGAATCCAAATATAATATCGCCTTAGTTACGACATTTTAATTCGCAAAATCTATAAATGTTATTTGTAGTTAATTCCAACGCAAGAAATTTAGTGACTACTATAAGTGGCAGAAGGTTAGTTAAACCTTGAATTATTGCACTGAAATACCAAAAAAATATTAGTCTGGTAAGTAATTAATCTACACTAACTATTGAAACTCTTAGATGAAGCATTTATCTATTGGTCATCATGCAAGAAGGTCTGGCCTTACGACATTTCCACTAAAATTTTGTTCGTACGAGACCGACGACACCAAGAAAAGGCAGTCCGGTCGCAGATGTAATTTACACGACTCTAAACGACATATATTTTTGCTAGCAACCTGGATAAGCTCAGCAAATTTCGTTTGAAAGATTATAAGATTATTACATAACACTTGATACTTGTAAAGTGTGTTTTATTTACAAGTACAAGGACGCAAATTCTACAATTTTAGATTACAAAACTTGTTATTCTAAATTAAATACCGGATTATGCTAAATTACATATCTTAAAATTTTATTTATGTTACAATATCTACATTTCTGTTGTTTGTTGTATGATTGTCGTAATGAGAATTAATTTTCAGTTTGTGTTTGATCTTTTCAATTGTGTTTTCTTTATATTCAGCGTCCGAAAATTTAAATGACTATGCCAGTCCAATTATTTATCACTGACCTTTCTTAGATTAAAGTATGCTGTGTAAGATTATTAAGGTATCAACCGGACCACTATTTTTTTATTACCATTCATTTTTTAAACTATTTTTTGGTGGTGACATGCTACATCTAAGAAATTAATCTTATTGTCGTTCAACCCACATCGTAAACTGTAGTTTGTCATTTAAACTGTTGAGCGCATTAAAGATTTAGTCATATCTGTCTAAAGGCCTAGCACAAATAGTCCTCATCATAGAAAGACTGAAATCGAAACTATTTATTACTTGTTCTTCAAACTCTTCCAATACCGGTTATGCGTTACTGCAGGTACGTGTGTTGTTCAATGCAACTCATCCCGAACGGAACCCATTATCTAAAGCATAGTAAGCAAAATAGAGTCCACATACTGTGATTTTGGACATGTTCATAATTCCGTAGATCTCATCATCTCAAAAGGTTCAGATTAATGTTTTATTGGTAGTGCAAAAAAACTATCTCAACACTACCGATTGGTTTCTACTGTTGGTATTATAGCGTCGATAGTCTACAAATTTCTGAAGAAAGTAAAGTACAATTTTTATAAGGTATGCGTAATCCACGAACTGTCTGAAGATTATTTTGATAGGCGAAACCGGTTCAGCTAGCAAGTGTAATAGCTCTGAAATAATAATAATAATTTCGTGAAAACATTATTTTATTTAATTAGGTCAAGCTTATCGCTAACCGCTGTTATTGGACTGCCGAACATTCTCAATGATCACACTCAACATCTACTGCCAGCACATGTGTGATGCAACGTAGTCAACGAAAGAACTCTGGTTCCCTATTTCTTTAACGAAACTTAACCGGTACAAGATATTTGGATTTTCTTCTATACAACTCGACTCCAAGATTAATAGCTTTGTTTCAAATCTAGAGGAACCACACCTTCCAAAATGCAATCTTTTTAAGAAAATGTGCACCTCGTCATTACGCGGTCCCTATATGTTCGTATTTACGTAAGGCGTTCCCGAGTCATTGGCTAGAACGAAGAGGGCTGATTGAGTAAGCAGACAGATCGTCTGTATTAGAAATGTTACTATTATCTAGTTGCAATGCATGTAAATGTCAGTTTTACAATTGTCAATAAATTTAATATAAAAGGCAACAAGTCAGCTAATGTATAAATTGAAAAGGAAATGAAATTTATATTAGGTCCTTGGAGAATTTCATTAGCGTTACCTACCAATCATTTACAAACAGTCAGGTTCGATGCCACTGGATTACTGTTTATGGCGATACTGAAAAATAAATTGTACGCTAGAAAGCTGAAGAAATTAGAAGAATTCGTTACCTGCTAAAGTGATCATGTTCAATCAAAAATTATTTATGGTATTTGTTGGCTACTATCAGGCAGTCAAGTATGCACAGTTTACTTTACCGTTAAATTTAGCATTATACAATGTCAAAATGGTTTCTCTTAATTTTTGATGGTAGGCGGCTCCGTGGCTCGGTTGGTTAGGTATGACTACTAAGCCCAAGGTCTCGGGTTCGAATCTCGACATGGACCGCTTAAAAATATATTAAGCGTGCATTTTTCACAAAAATACGCCCTCGTTCGGATGAGAGGTAAAATGTAGATCCCTGCGCGAGTGTTGTCACGTACAATGAAGATCCCTACCTTGCTTAAAACAGCATAGGTTCGTCAAAATTCAACATTTCCAGCTAAAAAAACGCGCTTACTGACCAATCTAGTACCTTCGGATGGAGCAATGGAAAATCAAATGTAGTGATATGTCCTACACATGCGCTTCCGTAGATAAGACGGTTTAGGAATGACTGCTGATCCCAAGGTCCCGGATTCAATTCCCGACACGGACCGCTGGAAACATGTTAGGCGAAAATTTTTCACAAAAATACGCCTTTGTGCGAATAAGATGTAAAATGTAGGTCCCGTATGAAAGTGTTGTCACGCACGTTAAAGATTCCTACCATGCTGGAATTGCAAGGGTTCGGCAACATTCAAGGCTTTCAGAGAAAATAAAAATCGCTGCCTGTCCAATGCAGTACCTTTGGGTGGAACATTAGAAAGTCAAATCTAGGAACTTATCGTCTCTTAGGTGACTCCGCAGATCAGACAGCTGACCGCAATGTTCCGGGTTTGATTTACATCGCGGACCGCTTGAAAAATGTTATGCGAGCATTTTTTACAAAAATACGCCCTCGTTCGTATGAGAGGTAAAATACAGGTCCAGTCTGTAAGTGTTATCATGCACGTTAAAGATCCCTACCTTGCTTGGAATAGCAAGGGTTCGACAAAATTCGAAATTTTGTAACAGCCTTATT
Organism: Platerodrilus igneus; assembly: GCA_036346225.1. NCBI lineage: Eukaryota > Metazoa > Arthropoda > Insecta > Coleoptera > Lycidae > Platerodrilus > Platerodrilus igneus. The sequence continues at coordinate 1,744,484 of JARFIW010000831.1, forward strand.
TTGTATGGTAGTGGTTTGACAGTGTATTAAGGCCTCAGCTCACTGTCGAATAAAGGAAAGTTCCTCAGTAATCAAGGCGCATACTGTCTTACTTCGATTAAGCAAAGGAGGACTCTGTTATCGCAACAATAAAGGTCGCCGTAATTAGTATGAATTTGACAGTCCATACTAAAACCTCTCGCGCGCTGGTTTAGCAGCTTCGTTAAGATCGGATACTACCCCTATGTCCTTCCATTTAACCTTCCTTTGAACTTCTGTCTAAACAGGTGCGTTATAGTGTTGTGATAGTTTTACAAGCGGTAAGTTTGTCACCACATTTATTATTTCTCACATACAATTTTATTTTATTGTTGCAAACTGCGTCTCTCGTTCAGCTAAGGCTTGATCACAGTGATTTTCGATTAATTTCCAATTAGGATACTTACAAATATGGATTAAGGTTATTAAAGTATATTCCTTGTTTTGGATTACTATTTATTTTTCAGTGAAAACATATATTTAATAGTTGTGTCATTCTGGTATTTAAGTTACAGCAGCTACTTTCTTTACATTTGGAAATTAAGAGTCCGCACCCATAGTAATTTAGATTTTTATGTTTCTTGAATATTTTAAGTCATAGATATTTTCAAGTTATTTTGTTATAGTAATTATCATTTAGTGATTGTAAAACACATGCACATTTTCAGTGAATACAAATTTTTAAAACATACAAACAGTGGTGGCACTGTTTCTGCTAAGTACATTTTATTTTATTGAAGGATTAAATTTTAAAATCATTTAATTTGAATTTCAGTAAGAGAAAATTTTTCTATGAGGGTGCAAATGGTCTTTATATTTTACATGTAATTATATTGGTACATAAATGTGTTTAGATCATGGTATATTTTGTTGTAGGTGTTCCATGTTTTTGAACGTATTCTTCAAAGTTGAGCATGTCATTAAAGTTATAAAAGTATTTTAAACAGCTTTTTGGAGGTCATTCTTCTTTATTTGGAAAGAAAAGCAGGAGCATGGGCTCATCTAGAGATGTAAATCTAATAATATGAATTGTAGTATAATAGATCCGACATTGGAAGTTCGGGATTTTAATATTTTAAGCCTTTTAAAACTTGATTTAATGGTTATTTCGGGTTATTCACAGATTGCCAGATTTTTAGTACATCACGATGATTTTTTCACGACAAAAAATTGTAAGAATTTAAAATAGGTTTTACCGGTTTTTCAATTAAAGTTATGTACTTTAGGTACCCTTTTACTTCTCATTTTATTTTTATGTGTTTTGTTTACTTGGTATCTGTTGTTTGGATTTTAATAGTAGTTCCGAAATACTGGTTGTTGACGTGTTATACAGCTGTCTTCGTAGATAAATTTAGGAGGTCAGATGTAGTATCATTTACTTTTACAAGTATTGAATCCATTTGGACTAGTGGTTCTCAAAGTGGTCCCTACATACCCCAAGGGATCCTAAGATTATTCAGGGGTCCTTGGAAAATTAAAATCGATTTGGGGGTTTCTGAACAACGTCAGGGGATCCGCGAACAACGTCAGGGGATCCGCGCAAAGTTTAATATAAAATAAAAAATTTATTTATTTATTACCGACGTTATTATTTTCAAAATCAATTATTTGAATACAAGCGATAACAAGATTAGGGCCAAACGGCTTTGTCTTACATCTAACTTATAGCCTGCAGATATATTTTTATATACAATATTGTATTAAATAGAAAAATCACAAGGTACGCATGCACAATACGCAAAGTATAATACACGCATAAACAAACTATACTACATAACACACACACGTTCACATTTGCGCATGCATTCGCATCAGGCAGAGACAGGGTAGACCTTACATGTGATTTTTCCAATGCTCCACCCGAAGGTATTACATTGGCCAGGAAGCGAGTTTTTTTTACCTGGTAAATTTGGAATTTTGCCGAACCCTTGCTGTTTCAAGCAAGGTAGGGATCTTTAACGTGCGTGACAACACCCACACACGGGACCTCCATTTTATCTTTCATCCGAACGAGGGTGTATTTTTGTGAAAAATGCTCGCCTAACATTTTTCAAGCGGACCGTGTCGGGATTCGAACCCAGGACCTTGGACGTAGTAATCACACACATACCACTACGCCACGGAGCCGCCTTGACAGGGTAGATCGTTCATTTACATTTCCAATGCTCCACCCGAAAGTACTACATTGGCCAGGAGGCGAGTTTTTTGTTGCCTGGAAATTTAGAATTTTGCCGAACCCTTGCCGTTCCAGGCAAGGTAGGGATCTTTAACGTGCGTGACAACACTCACACACGGGACCTCCATTTAACCTCTCATCCGAACGAGGGCGTAATATTTGTGAAAAAATGCTCACCTGCCATTTTTCAAGCAGTCGGCCGTGTCAGGATTTGAACCCGGGACCTTGGGATCCGTAGTCTTACGCTTACTACATTGATCCACGGCGACGCCTGACAGGGTAGACCGTAGAGTTTTAGCAAATTCATGAACGGCTGTTAGTGTCCTTGGTCAAATAATCATACAAAAAATTACGGAATTTTGTTTTTGAGTGAGAGTGCTTTATATTTTGCGGAATTTAGTTCCAGTGAAGCGAACCTGTGACCAGGAATGGAGAGTGATACATTTGAGATTTGTGGATAGGAATGGATAGTACATCCACTTGCCTGGTATTGTAAGTCCTGCCTGAAAATAGGGAAAACTGCGATGGTAAATATGACGGCGACTGTTGTACCAGTAGTTTATAGATAAAAATAGCTAGGCGAAGTTTGCGTCTTTCATGAGGCTTAAGCCAATTTAATTGATAGTAGAAAATACTAACTCTGGCGTAATATTTTAAATCAAAAATATAACGAATGCATGTATTTTGTACGCGCTGTAAACGCATACGAAGGTCTGAACATAAATTTGTATAGATTAAGTCACAATAATCGAAATGGGGTAGTATAATAGCTTCAACTAGCATCTGTTGGAGTTTAAGTGGTAAAAAACGCTTTAGTCGCTTAGTGTGTGAAGAGTTAAAAAAACTTTTTTGCAAACTTCAGATATTTGAGCGCGCCAGGTTAAATTAGAATCTAAACAGAGAATTCTGTTTATTATTCTTTTACTAATTGTGGACTGTTGAGGCATAGAGGCAAATTTGCACAAGAATCATAAGCGTTTGGTGCGCGTTTGAAGAGGTGCACAAATATTAGTCATAAAACATGACAATCATAGCTTAAATACAAATTGTACGTACGTAGAAACACAAATCTACTTTATCAAATCGCTGACTCACCTGGGTCATACATCCTCTATAAATTACATTGGTATTATTATGTCTTTGGTTATCTTATCGTGTTATTTTAATAATTTACTGACTTCTGTAAACAAAACAAATTGAATGCTCGTATTAATGCCCTCCAGAGTACAGTAACCAGTTTTTAGCAACTTGTAAAAGTATAGAAATAAATCGTATCGTAGTAGGTTGGTCCTCCACGTACACACGCTATTATTAAGTACGCCTACATTTTGTTTAGATAAAGGACAATGCATTGTGTCCTCTTGACCTTTTACTATATATAGGTGTTTTCTACAGATAAATTATTAACGGCATGTAACTGCATGTAACTTGTATGATTGCACTGCAGAAACACTAAACAACAATCATTGAGAGTAATAATAGTTTTCGACTTTATAAATTTCCTATAACCTTTATATACATTTATTTTACCATAGGCAAATGCAATTTCATAAAATAAAATTACAGCAGATATCTCCGGGAGCGTTCCATACGTTTAAGGAAAGTACATTTTCGAATTCTGTCTGGAACGTGATTAAGGAAGCCACGTGAAAGAAAATGAGGAGTTACAGGCAATCTGCTCTGCGTATAATCAATCACGTTGAAATATTGAATGCCCCAGAGCTAAACGTTTTGTGGAAAATCAAGATGCTTGTAGAGACATAAAATTGTAGGAAAACGTGGGCCCAAGAGATTGTGTAGTCCTAATACGGAAAAAAGTGGTATACTTTTAGTTCTAATCTGAAAGATGGTATTGTGTTATTTGCCACAAATTCACTCCATTTTGTTGTACAGTATAATACTGAGTGTATAATAAATAATTGCCTAATCTAAAACTTAAATAATTTTGTCTATTGTCATACATAAATTATTCTAACGACATTGTAATAGTAAAGTGTATGAGCTTTATTTGTTTCTTCTCGTCCTTTTTCAGTTGAACGATGACTTTAGTTTTGAGTCTGGAAGATGGGATCCGGTTGCATTTAAACATTGCGGTATAGGATTTAGCATTCGACTTATTTGATTCGTTTCGGACAAATTAATGCGGAATGTCGAAATTAGCACCAGAATATCGGACAGTGCTGAAACACATGTCGGAATTCTATACTAAAAGATTTTAGAGGGTTACGGATAAATCAGGTGCCATAGAAAGTGACATATTATAATTTTTCAATGTGTAAATAAAAACATGAAACTAAAAAAAACTTTTTTTAAGACCACAATCCAAAGTAGGCTTTTGAACTTTGAAATCGCATCACAAAATTTACGTTTTCTGAGAATTGACTTTAAGTGGCAGCTTTGTCGCTAGTGATGGATTCGAACCGAACCAAACCGAACCGAACCTAGGGCAAGGTTCGGTTCGGTTCGAAAACTTTTTAGTCCGGTTCGGTTCGAAAAAATATATTCCGGTTCGGTTCGGTTCGGTTCGAAAAAAACGAACCGAACCGAACCGGTTCCACATTTTGATATTTTAAACAACTAGTGCGTTCGACTACAACTTAAATGTTTAATGTAGTTTTTATATTTAGTAGTTGCTACTTTCAAATAAACCCAACATTAATTTGCTTTAGATTTTAGTAGCATAAATCATATTAATACTATTTTTCCAGGTTTAATTTTTCGATACGTACTATCTTTAACAAAGCGTAATTACGATTAGGTTAATAGTGAAAGCCACCTCTAAAATTTAGAATGTGTTAATAATTGATGGTTTTTACTAATGTCATTTTACCGTGAAAGAACGATATCACACGATCTTTGCTATTACTTTTATTTTAGTTTTAGTTAGTATAAAAAGAGTATCAAGACAATAAGGTGTTGCTGATTTCTTATACAGTACAAACAAAAAACTGTTTGTCAGTTTATCCTTCATCATTAGGTCTTCAGTCCTAGAACTAGTTGGATGCGTACCCTCATTGTTTCCTAGTCTAAACCAACCTACACATTTCCCTAAAATTTGCACAGTCTGCATCTATCACTGTCTGTGCACGAAAGTCTGATTTCGGTTTATCCTTATTATTATTATTATTTCTTTTAAAAGACAATATCAGATAGTTCTCGGAAAGAATCGTATATCTACCTCAAACAGTGTTTACGTTTTTCATAATAGAATATAACAGTATTTATGGCACGGGTATTATGTCTGCTTATTATTTGCATTACACTGTGTTATTTTATGTCGGTATTGATTGAAGAGTTTATGCCTTACATGTGATTTTCCAATGCTCCACCCGAAGGTACTACAATGGCCAAGAAGCGGGTTTTTTTTACCTGGAAAATTTGGAATTTTGCCGAACCTTTGCTGTTCCAACTAAGGTAGGAATCTTTAACGTGCGTGACAACACTCACACACGGGACCTCCATTTTACCTCTCATCCAAACGAGGGTGTATTTTGTGAAAAATGCTCGCCTAACATTTTCAAGCGTACCGTGTCGGGGAACAAGTTTATGCCGCTATGAGTCATAAACTTCAACTCTTGGTTTTGAGAGAAAGTTTGGGGTCATTCTTCTGGAGTATCGGCTACTTCTAAAGACGTTGCTGGTAATGGTCACACTAAATAAACAGTAAATATTATGGTACCATGCGTATTGTAGCACCATTTATTAAGCGATTATGTACAAAAGAAAAGGAGATTAGTTTTTGCTACAAGGTCACATTTTTTATTACTAATACAGAGCTGGTATTCATACAAAAGTAAAAAATTCAAATTGATGGATTAGTAATACATACTTCATTAAAATTAAATTGTTTCGTTTATTATGAAACCTTTTGTAGTCTCTAGACCGCGACGTCGGCTTGTATATGTTATAAGATGGTTTTGCGACACGACTCTGTTCATTAAATAAAATAAGCTTGTTTTTAAAACCAAATTGTCAAAATCATTTCGAGCTTCTTTAATATCTATTACTAGTTATAAACAAGCAACTATTTGAAATAAGAAACATTAAACAAATCGAACTAATCTAGAATTTTTTGATCTACAAACGTGCCTCGATGACAAAATTTATTTGACATGTAACACTAATATCTATTACATTTTTTACCCATTGGCTTAAAACTCGATGACCATGTAGATTAAAAAATCGTTTTATTTCTTATATGCTTGCGACTAGAGATTTTTAAAATGGGCATTTGGGAGAAATTAAAATTGACATGTTTTTAGAGAAAATTAAATTTTTAAACTATATTTTTATTTAAAAAATCGAACCTTTCGAACCGAACCGGACCGAACCTTGAACTAGGTTCGGTTCGGTTCGAAAAATTTGCCGGTCCGGTTCGAGGTTCGATTCGAAAATAAAATGTCCGGTTAGGTTCGGTTCGGTTCGAAAAATCGAACCGTACCTCGAACCGAACCTCGAGCCTGTTCGGTTCGTGTCCATCCCTATTTGTCGCTATACACCTAAAGCAACAAAATTTTAAAAACGCTTGCCTAATTTTAATTAGGTTTATGTTTATTATGATACGGAATCCTAAACAAACTCTGTTACGTATAGTAGGCTATTTTAAATGAAATGTCATTTGATAATTTCAGTTTTGAAAGTCATTTGTGTGAATATTGAATAGTGAAAGTGAATTTTCAAGCACACCTGATGTAGCGGCTTTTGCGAAAAATATAACTCTTAAGCTTCTACCGAGTAAATTAAGAGAAAAATATGAAAAACAATACCACCACTTCACGGATAAGTGCCGCTCAAAGAAAATTAAAAAGTATTTTGCGAATGTTTTGCTATCTTATTTTGGCGAAAAATCTAAAACTTTAAAATCGTCAACTTTGTGGTTACAATATTCCATGCTAAGAGCAACTTTACAAGTAAAAAATGATATTGACATTAGTCGGTACACAAAACTAATTGCTTTATGGTTATTTGAATTGGTTAACAAGTCCATTCCTGGCTGTCAACAGGAGGACCCGGCCGGTCCTTATCTATTCTGCATTTCAATTCACCCCAATGTAGAAAAATTGATTTCTGAACTAGTATGTTTCTACCTGGATGACGGCCTGATTGCTGCAGATCTCGAGTCTGTACTCAAAGATTTCTAAGTTTTGAAAAGTAACTGCTAGGAAATGGGTTTAATCATCAACCCAACCAAGTGCGAATTATATTTTTGAGGAGATATTGATGAAGACATTGCTGCAAAATTTGATTTAATTTCTCCGGGAATTATATTAGTTCTGGAGTTATCATTGCTTGGGGCCCCTATCACCGACAATTTTTTACAACCAGTTTGAGAAAGAAAAATGAAGGAAATTAAGCTTTTATTTTCAAAACTGCTGAAGCAAAGATAATTGTCTATCGTTTACTATTTGTTAAGAAATTGCCTTGCCGTACCCAAGATGACTTATCTTCTGAGGACCACGCCATTTTGGAATTTTGAAAATTTACTCTCAGCTTTCGATAGTCAAATTTAAGGAACGCTGAAAAAATAAATAATTGCCATTTATCTCCTTTTCAATTTGCACGTGCCTCTCTTTCTGTTCGATTTGGTGGATTAGGAATTTGACAACTTGCCCAGATTGCTCTGCCGGCTTTCCTTTCATCTGTATATGGTGTATCTCGACTTGTCAATTTGATGTTAAATCTGGAGGATACAGACAATCCCCGAATCACCTTTCATGACGAAGGACTCTCGGCATGGAATACTAGAAGCGACAACTGTCTGGTTCCGATGACACCTGCTTTACAAAAAAGTTGGGATAACCTACTCATCCGTCTTTTTATGCTACAAACTACACCTTGGTCAGAATGAGAAAAGGCCACTTTACCAGCTACCGAGAAACCGGAAGCAAATGCTTGTTGACAGCTCTTCTTTCACACCCTATAGGTACACCATTAAACAATAACTCATTCAGAATAGCTATTGGTCTACGACTATGTTCCAAAATATGCAAACCACATATTTGTACGTGTGAAGATAATGTAACAGAGTCTGGAATTCATGGCCTAAGTTGCTTGAAGAGTATGGGACGTTACTCGAGACACCAGGAGCTTAATAATATCATCAGCAGAACTATAATTTCCGCAAAAATTCCGTGTCATTTGGAACTAATTGGACTGTCCAGAACTGATGGGAAAAGGGCAGATGGTATTACAATTCCCTGCGTAAAAGGACAACATCTCGTATGGGACGCCACTTGCACAGATACTCTTGCTCCTTCTCACTTATCTGACTCAACCAAATTAGCAGGTTCAGCAGCTAAACAAGCAGATCAAGCTAAAATTCTGAAGTATACCCCTGTCGTCGATTCCAACTACTTTTTCCTCCCTTTCGCAGTAGAAACCATGGTACCTTGATACGAAGAAGCAACGAATTTCATAAATAAACTTGGAAAACTCATCGCTCATCAATTTGGAGAACCTCGTTCACGGCCTTTTCTTATTCAACGGATTGGAATAGCAATTCAGCGCGGAAACGCGATTTCAGTCATGGGAACTTTCCCTTCATTGGAGTGCTTTTCCGAATTTTTTTACATTTTAAATAGTTCTTAAGTTTTTTTTAAATTTTTTTTTATGTTGAAATTTACACATGAAATGTTAAGTAAGCCTTTTAAACATATAAAAGCCTTATTCTTTAAGTATATTGCCTACTTGAAGAAGGAGGCAGTAGGGTACAAACCAAAAAAAGTCACATACATTCTCAAAGGAACAAGTGGAGAACTTTATTAGATATGCGCCTAACGACAAACTTTTAATGAGAAAGGTAGAGGCTACTATTACTATTGTGATAAGAAATTCTTAGTGTATTATTTTGAGGTTATTTTAATTATGGGTATTGCTAGCGCATGCCGAAGGGATGAATTAATCGAAATGGAGTTAAAGGATATTATAGAAGATAATGAATCCTTTCTAGTAGTTCGAATCCCTAATTCTAAAACGAGACAAAGTCGTATATTCACCATAATTAACAGTGTAGAAGAAAATGTGATTGACTACATTTCCTATTATAAAAAATATTATAACTTAAGACAACAATGCCAAATGAAAATTAGCAATATTGTCGAACGCTTATTTTTACGTTATTCCAAAGGTAAATGCGTAAATCTAGTAATTGGTATGAATACTGTGGGCAAAATACCAAGCGAAATAGCAAATTACCTAAAACTACCTAACAAAAATTTATTCACTGGTCACTGCTTTCGACGAACCTCCGCAACGTTATTAGTTAATGGTGGGGGCGACTTAATTCAGCTGAAGAAGCCTGGTCGGTGGAAGAGCAGTAAGGTGGCCGAAAGATATATATTGACGAATCAATTAATACTAAAATATAAACTTTCCAAAAACTTTCTGGAAGTACATCGGTACCGATATGTGAGAACATTAAAAAAAGAACAGGCGAAGAACTTTCGCTTCCATCAACATCTAATTTTGTTACACAAATATCTACAAAAGAAGTTTTACAACCTTCATTTTCTTCAGCCCCTGGAATAAATATTAAAGATTGCCAAAACTGTACATTTAATTTCAACATCGTTAACAATAAAAAATTATAAATTTTATTTAAATAAATGTAGTTCAACTTAATTTTGTAGGTAGTTAACAAATCGTTGTTTTGAAAATTAATGAATTGTCTCTGTTTTTGTTTTAGTCTCTATTTAGTATAAGGACTTTCAATATTGACTCCGTTTTCATTAAATTGTGAAATATATCTATTTTTAAAATAATGGGATCGTAAAAAAATCTTGTGCGCAATTCGAGCGGAAAGTTCGTTGCCGCTTTCGACAGACTGCCCGCGCTCCGCAACGTGTCGCACGGGCAAACTTCTGTCTCAAGCGGCAAAGTATCACTTTCCGCTCTTTATACACAAATAGCTATTGTTAATGTCCTGACCCATGCAACGTGATATTTGGCTGATTTTGTCTCACGTTAGTTGCTGGATCACGTTTTCTTTTTCTTGATAGAAGTTTTCCGTTTGGTGGTCTGCCTATTGAGTCTTTTACTACCTCTAGGAGACCCTATTGTGCGTCGACTAATTGCAGTAAATTATACTTTAATAGTTGTTACGTAACACAAAGAAAGTCAAGAAATGACCCGGCTCACTCGGAGAGTAGGGGGGGTTGTAGAAAGCAGACTGACCTGTGATGTATGCGGCGGTAAGGAGTTAGTAACAGTACCTGCAATAAAAAAAATTAGAATAGTAAACCTGCAATAAAAAAGATTAGTCCTGCAAACCTGAAATAAAGAAAAAGCATAGCAGCAATGAAAAGTCTAGATTATTCAGTACTTTGTAGAATGTAAAAAAAAGAAACTGTTTAGATAAACTATCTAATATAATAACGGTAAAAGCAATACAACAATTTTTAGTACAAAGGGAGGTAATATTGGGGAGTAGCAGAAACGTTTCCTCACACACCAATTCAACATAAATCAGACAAAATGTTAAAAAAAATAAATAGGTAAGACACAATTGATATGAGTAATTCAGTAAATAAATAGGTAAGACACAATTGGTATGAGTAATTTAGTAGTATTGATTGTTTTTTTTTCTTTCTTTTTTTTCTTAAAAGCGGGCAAATCTATTGTAAACGGTATCAGAACAACGAAGACATGGCAACCAACGGATAGATATTTAAAGTACTAATAAGTAGGAAATAGTTCAACTTACAAAAGTCCTTCAGCGACGCTCCCTTGCAATGGAAGTGTGAGATTTAACGATGTCCAGCACTAACGAAGCACTTCAGCCTTGACTGTGAGAGTGTTGATGGAACTTCTCGCACGTTACACTAATCACACCTACGTATTTCACTGGGGTTAGCAGCAGACAATATCACGCGTCGTAACTAGGTAGTTGATAAATTTCTTGGTAATTCTATTTCCTAAGACCATAATTTCGAAATATTCTGAAGCACTAGTTTAATTGCAACTGGGACCAAAGGTATATTAGTTTCATAAACATCCCCAAAAGCAGTGAAAAACTACAGCCAATACCTTAGTAAACCGGTAATCTATTATGTTTCGCAAATAACGAAATTTGCTCAAGCAATGATCTATTTTAGGTTCTTTGTTGTTAGAAAATTCAGAAACTACAGTAGCACTGTATTTAAATAATTCAAAGTATGCGCTACTTTGAAAAGTAAAAGGACCGCGAAACTAGATTGCACACACACCGTTTAAAAAAAGAAACAAAAAGACAAAGCAACTAGGAAAACCACAATGAGTAAAGCACGTGTATCACTAAAGTACGTCCGTAAAAATGCTCCGTAAAAACACTTTTGTACAGTTAATATACAATTTTTTTATTTCACAAGCAAACAACTAAAGAAAAATCGTGCCGTGCTCATACATGAACAATACGAAAATTAAATCCCGCATTGATTTTCACTAGTCAAAGCAAAGAGAGCAACCAGAATTTTTAAGGTACTTCACATATAGAAACGAAGAACAAAACAACACTCCTTATCTGTTTATTCGTTTCCAAGCAAAACAGCAAACAGAAACTTTTACGTAATCAATAAATATCAACCAAGCACGAAACTAACTACGTAACGTAATTAACATATAGTAACAAATGACGAACTAGAACTCTCAAACACAATTTGCCAAGCAACAAGGAAACATTCTTTTTAACGTAATCTCGGAACGAAGAGCAAACGACAACTCCTCGTCCGCTTATCTCAATCGTTGTTATACCAACCGCTTATCGCCTATCAAGACTCGTATATTCACATAGGGAACAACATTTATATCAGCTAATTAATTGCAGGCTGTTTATCGTTTTCAATAAGTATGGAAAGCAATTTACGAATAATCCATTATTTATTAATGAGAATCAAGCTTCAATTTATCTATCTTTTAAAATTAATACACGCGAGTTAAATTGCATACAATATGAAAACTATTCGGACGTATTTACTTTATACAAACAGCGATCTCAAAGAAACGATGTATTTTTAATTACGTTAACAGAAAGGAAGCGAAAAATGTTAAACTACAAAAATGCCCGTTACATAGTTTGTTCGGCGACGGATTGGAATTGAACTTTCAGCAGTTTTTATAAATGACTCCCATTTTGACTAATACATTTTAATCTTTTATAAAGTTTGTCTTTGTTTAAATGTGCCGTGCCAAAAGAATTGTGATGATCTTGCATAAGATTAGTATTTCATCGAAGCCCCTTCAGAAAACTCTTGTGTGCAATCAGCAGAAATAATATTGTTGGACGATATTGAAATATTATTAGTAACAAATATTATTGATATCGGAGCTGATTTCAGAATTGTAAACGATGTTAGTGTTTTCAGTTTGAAACTACTAATGGTTCGTAAAATGATATAGTTTGAACATTTTCCCCAAACGCTAATTTGGTCATAAGATACCGTGATTTTAAATTCGTCTTTGTTGCTCATACTAGGAGTTTTGTACGTTTTTCGACTGATGCATTGAATATTTTTTTGTTAATTCCAGAGATTCTTTTTAATAGATTTAATAATAACAATCTTGAAGTCTCATTTCTCAAGTGAACAAATTTTCTTATTCTTTCTGGTGATATTCCTTCAACCATGTAGCAATATACTCATTTAAAGGTATTGCATTATATGCTGTGTTACGCGATAAAACAACGTCTTTATACAACCGGATGCTTACATCGCAGAAGTTCTTAACCTCATGACCAAGGGGGGATGAATTACGAAAAGTCATGCATCAATCTTCTATTCTGGCTCAATAAGTCGGCAATCCATCCACTGTCTAACTCTCGTACTTTCTCTCACTTTCTATGTTTCGGAGGTATGTCATTCTTTTCATGTTAAATGACGTGAAAAATGCGCGATTCCTTATGGTTCGATACGTGATTATTGTTATGTTATGTATTTTTATTAATTATTCTAAAAGTTTTCTTAAAGTAACTGGTTAGGTCATAAAAATTTACTCTTGCGAGTAGTCTGTTTACACAAACTAACTACGGTGGTTGCCCATGCCTGCATCTTTTTATTAGAATTTGTAAAACAAAACATTGGAACATATTTTCTTTTTTGTGGTTTTGAAATAAACTTTTGGCTCGAGTTACGTTCTACTATGTATTGTATAAAAAATATAGCTATGGTTTTGTGTTGTGGGTATAATATACACGGGAACCGCCCTGTTGAATCGCAAAGTGTGGCTCCATGGAATTTGCTTACCCTGCGTTGACTTCACAAGGCTTTTTCTGTGAAATGAATGGGAAACAATGCTTCCTATAACTGGCCTGTCTTCAGGCTACACATCACTCCATGTGATTTTCTTCTGTAGAGTTTGACGAAAAAAAAGGTTAATAAAACAAAACTGTAATTATTGACGCATTTGAACAAAAGATGTAAACGCAATTGGTGCAACGGCCCATATGCTACAAACAGCAGCAGTTAATGGCATACCTACAAGGTTACAGAATTTTGCATAAAATGCAAAAGCCTATGTTGAACTGTGATCAGATATTTAAATACCGTACAGAGTTGTTATTTCCTTGTTTTCTAAATAGTGAGTTTTTAACACATAATTAGGTTATAAAATATAGCATAATGACAGAACGTATTCACTCTGCATTATACAGACATAGTTGAAAATACATTATCAGCGCATCTTTTGAAAAGAACGAAACGTTGAGGTGAGCAGAGAGATTCAATTTTAACAAGAGCATATAGAGTAATGGTCGCAGATCGTAGACCTTAGAACTGATAGAACAGACTTTTAAAATTTTTGAAAAGTGGAAGTTATACCAAAGATATGTCTAATAACAGTAAAGATGGTAGATCCTCAAAGTAGCTAGTTATGAAAATGTGATTTCTTGAAAGTGAAATCATTAAATATTATTCTACTGAGGAACCGCTATTGCCTACACCAATTCTACCTACTGCTCAAGTATGGAAAGTTTTGCATCAGTAGGGCACTAACGTGATTGCCTTTGAACAAGCATTAAATACGTACAAAAATGATGCCATAAATATGGTTTCTTTTTGTCAGCAGACCTACAACTTCAAATGGAGTCGTTAGTAAAACAAAACAATGAAAAGTTAAAAAAAATGTTTTTAAAACAAAATTTCAACCTCGTCGTATTGAAACCCTATAAACTTAACAAATGCAGTGCGGCGGCATAAAACCGCTGTAAACCTTTTTTTGTATACAAAAGGTTTTAGGTTACAACTCTTGAATTTTTGTAAAATTAACAAACCCAGAGTAAGATTAGGAGAGAAAGCAGTTATTAAAAAAATAATTCTTGAAAGACTTGCGTCTAACTGGGTTCGACCCGCGGTTGCATGAGCTTAGGTCAATGGATTCATTGAAGTTCGAAAATAAGATAATGAACGCCACCGATAATTTTTTTATGATGCACGTGACTGCTTCAAACTGCAGAAAAGAAAATTTGGAAACCCAATATCAGCGTTGTTCTGGTAGTAAATACAAAATTTGATAAATTACAAACAACTTATATATATATATATATATATATATATATATATATATTGCCGTGGATCTTTCTAATTTATGCTTTGGTACTTTCAAAAAAAGCATTCGACACTACTCCAACGTTGGGCCGTCATAAATTGCCGTCGAAGTCCGCTTTGGACCTCGCCAGAGTAAAAAAAAATAGTTTTCAAAATTATAAAGATTTCACAAGAATTTTCTTACCCGGATTCTGCTTAATCAAACTAATTACTCAGCTACTTCCCTAGCTAGCTCAGCTGTGCCTCTTCTCGTATACCTAAATTTACTATCATTCTCTTAACCATTCCCACACCATTCAGTAAAATCACAAAATAATACAACAATCATACAATATTTATTTACCGCTGTTTACAAATAATAATTCATAGTTACGTACAGTTCGGTGCTCTAGTTACACCTCAATAAATACTATCTTTGTAAAGTCCTTGTTTTTTTTTAAATTGTAATTTCAAACACATTTAATGCAACGGGAGTAAATGGGCACCAAATAATACCTTATCTTTATTTATTGATGCACACTGGAGTATGGTGAGCTTATGATAACCCAGTTTATTAATGTATGCTTTCCACTTTGCATACTATTACTACCAACTTAAAAAAAAGTCATGCACTCTTAACAATTAAATTTAAATTCATCAAGAAATTTAATAAGCCTTACGTACACCTTTTGTTTTATATTCAAAATACCATAATAATAGTCAGTTATACGTATCTCTTTCAATACGTTAAATTACCGAAATAACCATCAAAGTTCACTCACACATCACAAATAATTTCAACAGTTTATCAAAAAAACAGCAAATTCAAATGCGTTACCTGGAAAAGCTTCGAAATTCCATCTCCGTTGAAGATGTGTTATATTCCTGAACCCCCAGGCTTCGTGATTATGCGCGCTGCTCCATCAGATATTTATACATGAAAACTCAATCTAAGCTGAGCTTCGTGCTACCCATTCAATATCAATTCCAACATCCAAATACATTTATATTACACTTGTTTACTACTGTATTATTAATTTACGAGCTTGTTAAAGTATTCGTGGACCTCCGTTAAATTTAAATTATTCGCCACTATTCGCGTTACTAACTTTAAAGGCCACAAATAATCTAATACTATTTTACTGAATTTTACAAAGTTTTAATACTCACAAGTCTCGTCAGTTGATTATTATACGTCGTTAAGCGATGCAAAATTAAAGAAAGCCCTATTAATTTTCTTCCCGTATTTATATAATACAACCAGGCCCCTTTTGGCCACACTTTACTTGAAATTCTTAACTGAAAATAATATTTCCGCAAATTTTGTATAACCGTCTTAAACTTCCAGAAATATTCCCTCGTCAACACGCTATATCATACAAACTATTACATTCACCTGTCGCGTGTTCATCCGTTGTAAAACTAACTATTTCGACCAATGACACAGTTCTGCGTCGTTACAAAACTCCGCCCGTAATATTGTTATCTTCGTCTTATGCATATTGGATGTCGCATTCCCATTTTACTTGAGTGGTAGAAAATCGATATTGCTGACCGCGTCTACGTGGATTAAGTACGTGCTTTATGAAATCGAATGTTCTTGTACCTTTCTCATTCTGTAACATATTATTGATTGTGCATCCCTTTTGCTCTTTAAGAAACGTTTGTTAGCGTTTATGCAAAACCACCGACGGTTGAACAATATTTCCTTGAAGCTCGCCTTGTTATGCTTACAAATAAGCGGAAGATGATCTTTCCAACATGCAGGTGTGCCTAATTAATGATCGTTTACAATAACAATTCTCGGAGCTTCTTTTCACGGTATTCTATACAACCGACGTCTGTTTGTTTGTTAAGAAAGCTTTTGCTTCTGGATTATTGATTGTACATGCTCTGATGCTTTTTCTGACGTTACTATCCTTTAAATTAAAATAAATTAAATTAATTAATGATTTCTATTGGCTTATAAAACTGATTTTCTTTATGAACTTATTACTTTTTAATCCCTAATTATAACAATACATCAATTAATTTAAATTAAATAAATGAAATAAATTTTATGCGTGAATATTATGTTCCTTTCTTTATACAGAGTGTTTGAAATTGCATTGTTTATCCCCAAATTTAACCCTTTAAATCCACTACAATATATATATATATATATATATATATATATATTCGAACGTTGCAAAAATGGGATGATCAAGTTATTAGTACATGAATTATGTATATAACTAGATTCAATTTCCTTAAATCAAGACGTAATTGAAAATCATTAACAAGGGCCAAGCTTCAGTAGTATTAAGTATAACATCATCTAAACAATTAGGCTAGATAGCTCAATTGGTTAGAGCACTGATCCGGAGAATCAGAGGTTGCAGGTTCAAATCCTGCTGTAGCCGTTCTTTTAGTGGTTTTCAATTACTAGTTCGATTTGAAATGGTAATTCAACTTTAAATACAAAGTTGGGTTTTCATTTCATCTTAATAACTATTAATATATATATATATATATATATATATATATATATATATTCCTTACGCCTAATCTTTCAAAATTGACCAACGAGAGCTGGCACTGTTCTGAAGCATAAACACTACCACCGAAGATACAGTTTGTACCTTATAATATTGTACAAACACAAAATTTTTTAAAGAAAAATATTATTTTTGTTTTATTATTATGTGAAATTATAGCAAATTTGCATAATTCAGATACCTTGTTACTACAGACATATATGAAAAAATCTAATAATCGATTAAAGCTTAAATAATTTTATATTCTTTTAGGAAAATGAATAATTTACAATCACAAACATAATCAGTATTCATGAATAATTAATAGTGTATTATATGTTCAACTTTTACTCTCAAATGTTTAATCATGTAATTCAAAATCTCGTTCTATAATTAAATTTCAAAAACAACTATGATTTTGTAAGATTTTTTTGTGTACAAAAATTTCTTTACAGTGTAACAAAGTTGTATTAATGCAATGAAAAAAATGAAAAAATTTGCTAAAAATTATTTATTTGCAACCAATATAAGTTTTCGAATTCTTAATAAATCTTTGGTCCCATATGGAAAACAACAAACAATGTGTTATTTCCTAGTTTAATTAAATTACAAGGCTAAACTCTGCATTTTGTACCAATAATAATATTGAAAATAATTCAGGTATTTTGAAACCTTGCTTAGAATGTTGTAAATAGCATGCTTATCGCTAAAAGTTCG
Source organism: Platerodrilus igneus (assembly GCA_036346225.1). Taxonomy (NCBI): domain Eukaryota; kingdom Metazoa; phylum Arthropoda; class Insecta; order Coleoptera; family Lycidae; genus Platerodrilus; species Platerodrilus igneus. The sequence continues at coordinate 1,762,402 of JARFIW010000831.1, forward strand.
TGTAAATAACTTATTGTTCACATATATCTCAAGGTTTTCAACTTTTTTCATAAACACGGCGCGTTGTCGCCTAGCATTTGTTCTGATTAACATTTCGGAAAAATAAAAATTCTTCAGATTGAATTGTATTCATAAGCTATCTTCCTAATCCGCTCACTTTCACGTTAATTTGCGAGCAAAGTGGAATGAGAGTTGTTGATGGTAAAAATTTGTGATGAAGAATTAGGTGTCTGAATTTTTATTCGTTTTAACACAAAATCTCTTATGCCAATAAGTACCACAATTCAAAGGATTACTCTATTTTTGTTATACTTTTCTTAGGAGTGGTAATACCGTTCTCTGACTTTCTTAACGTAAAGGCTTACCCATCATCTTCATTTTAGATTCTTGTAAAAACTCCGTATGTCGCTTAGTTTCGAGGAAAAAAATGTTTTCTCGAACACTGCTAAACAATATTCATAAACATAAATGTCATAAAACGCAATCGTATCACTTTAGTGTTTGGCACTTTTGACAGTAAATGTTACGATAATTTGTTCGCTTCAGTTTGCTTTTGTACTGTTTTCTTTAAAGCAATCACCGTTATAGCTTTAATCGCTACTACTGTTGTGTAATTTTGGCAGCTAGCAAATTATAGAGCTCTTTCTTGATGAGCAGATGGACATGCTATTAATTCTTGGGTTCTGTCAGGGTCTGTCTAGAAAGTGTCCCCATGTAACAAGAATTCCAAATCACAAAACCTTTGCCCGAATCGAAAGATGTCTTTGAGAAACGGGAACATTGAAGCCAGTCAGAACTAACGCCACGACAAGCCAAACACCAATTACGGGAGATGATGTTCTTCAAATGATTAATGACAATCCTGAGACCAGTACCAGAACATTGCAACAAGAGACTGGAATTCCAAAAATCGGATCATTAGAGATTAATTACTTCGTGCATTCTACATTCAACCAGTGCAGGAATTACTGCCACTTGACCACGGATCACGTTTAAATTGTTCACAAATTGTTCGGGAACGCAGGGTAGTTGACAACTGATTCCACACTAATATCCTGTTTACTGATGAGTCTTGTTTTAGACGTCATGACATGATGAACCTGCACAATGAGCATGAGTATGCAGATGAAAATCCGCATACTATTAAAAATAGACATTATCAACGAGAATTTAAAATTAATGTCTGGGTCGGAGTATTGGCAATTTTATGGTTGGGTCTTTCCGATTGCCTGATCATTTGGATGGCGCTATTTACCTTCAATTTCTTCGAGAAAGTTTGCCAGAATTACTAGAAGTCTTGCTCCTTAATGTTCTTCGAATCATGTTTTTCATGCACAACGGTGCACCACCTCATTTTGCACGTGCCGTAAGAGAGTATCTTAATGAACAATTTACTCGTAGATGGAGTGGTAAATGCCACGAAGCACCCATTCAATGGCCTCCGCGTTCTACTGACTTAAATGCTTGCTACTTATTCATCTGGAGAGCGTTAAAAACACAAATGTACAAGCTTCAAATTAATAATTCCGAACAATTGTGAAATAGAATTCAAAATGCTGTAAACGCATTACGACAAAATGATGATGCCCTTGTCGCTGAATTTGAGTCACTTGCTAACAATTTCTTTTTACTTTGTTCTGGAATCACTTTTCGAGCCTCACAAATTGGATGCCATATTTGCTCTGAATTTCCGGATTGTCCGGGTCGATAACTCTAGCCCCACAATTTGGGTGTCATAAATGCTCTACATCTACCTGTAAAGAGTGCCCTACCACCTAGACTTGCATTTCATATCACTTATTGTACTACCCTCTGAAGATGCTCTCCGTGTAGGACGCCAAACCTCCAGCTTTCTGTTCAACCTCCTCAGGGATATTTGCCACGGCTGCTCACTTGCTCTCTGAAAATGCTACCCTACTTATTCAAAGAAAAGAAAATTTGACTACCAAAATTACATCATACTTTATGGAAACATCAAATCGCTATTCAAAAATCTCTGTCTTAACACTCTTAATTCACCCCTCGGATATTTAACAACCCTTATCAATTTTAAATGAAGTCATTTTAAAATAAAATAATTTCAAAATTTATCTATTTACATTTATCACTAATAAAAAGTAACAGGGCTTATCCCTAAACGTTATTTTAAAACCCCAGGTCTAATACGAGCTCATAGTAAAAACCGTTTTGTACCTACGTGCTAACTACTGCACTAAAAAATTACCAAAAACCCGTTTACTTTGTGCAAAAGCCACTATTACACACTCATTTTATAATACATAATTGTACATGAATATATTTTCATATAATTCCTTCTCAAAGGTAAAAAGTCAATTCGAATGTCCATAAAATTCAATAAAAATCCACCAAAAAAAGGACAAAATGTCATAATCACCAAAAACCACAACAGTCAAAAAGTTTTATAAAATTCATTTACCTGGACTGTAGCACAACCAGTTCTCTGCTTTGAAATCATCTCTGATGTAATCCTCCTTCATGACTGCACGTGCATGACTCAGTCTATGTTGACTCCCACCATCAGGAACAGTACTCATCTATCCAGATCTTCCAGCATCCAATGTGCGGTACTTCCAAACTCTCGTACGTCCGCTACTGGTCCATCAACATCCACTATTCCAACCCAGTGCACACCAACTGCCTCCAACCATAAATAACAAGTCTACTTACGTTCAGCAAGCTTCATTTTTCAAAATGTACTGTATATAACTCACAACTGCTACATTAAACTTGCACCAACTTGTGCATAATTAATTAATTGTAATTAATCTCAACTCACTTAGTCACATTTACTACCGTAGTTCGAAGCTTGGCTGAAGATCGGAAAAGAAAAAAAAGAGAGCATCTACTGCCTCGTTTTCGTTTATATAAATTGCCCACAGAATCATTTCACACCCTACCCCTAACACGCTTTCTCTGAAACGTTTCTCAAACCGTCCACCGATTTCACAAACTCATTCACACCACAACACCTAACCGTCGTTAAATTCTCCAAAACCAGACCATTATTCTTCAGTTATGCTCGGTAAACTTGGCATCCGTCTTCCAACCGTCTCGAAATCTTGGAATTTTACTCGCAAACAAGTATTTTACTTCGAAACCCTCATTAAAAATCTCCAACGGCTGTCGACTTCGTCGAAATCCCCTGGCAACTAACTCCAATCCAAGCATTTAAAACACGCCTTTCTCACACGCGCACACCCTATCACCTCACTCTAACTTGCATTCAAAATGTTCTGTTTTTTGTCTTCTACCCTTTCTCAATTTTCTACGTCTGTTATCCATTTCTTGTATCTTTGTTTAACCCGTGCGTTATATCTCTTTACCTTTATCCCCTCTGTTAACAAGTTCCACTCCACCCTACCAATCTACACTATCGTCTTTCTCGTTCTTATACATATAGTCTAACAGTCCTACTCTGTCCGTAGCCTTCTACCGTACTTTCCATTTCCCCTTTTAACCAATGCCTCATGCAAATACGCTGCATTTCTGTCTAGCTTATTTACTTTTAAAAATTTCTTTGTCTTACAGACGTTTCAAAGTCAATGACAACTAACCATATGATATCTTTCATTCCTTGCTACCTCATATAAAAGACTATCTTTCTATTTATATTATCGATCCATTTTTGTATGTAACATTTGATATCTTATCTAACATAGACCTGCTGTTCGTTTTTAACGATCTTTTCCTAAGAAACCATAATGTTTGTTTACAGGCTTTTAAATTAATTCAAAGAATATATTTACCACCCTAAACCTTACTGGAAATACTTCTTTCTTAGAAGCTCCTAATACTTTACTTGCTTCTTGACTACACTTTTCTATTTTATGCTAAACCTTTGAAAAATTATACATGTTCTAGCTTCATATTATCTTACATTAAGCTATGTACACAAATAAAATAATTACGCTTTAAATATCCGTTACTAACAAATTCACTCTTTTCAATTATCGATTTCTTATGCTACAAAATGAAAAGCTTTCCTATCACTAACTTTACATGATACTTATGTATTTAAACGCGCGGACTTATGCTTCCTATATGTAATTTGTACAATCTTTACCCTAATTCTAAAATAAAGCGAAATCAATCTTACGGCTTATCTTAAATACTAAATTAATATGTTCTAGTTTTGAAAAATGTTTTAACTAATTACTGGCTTGCTATATACATGGTGTACCCTATTAAAATATTTAACTGACCTATCTATCATCAGTCATAACCTAAAAATCCATAGAAATATATATATATATATATATATATATATATTGTTGTGACAAGCCTCTGTGTTGGGAAGATTAAATTAGATTAATATTTTGCAACTAGAAAAATATAAAATTGCTATCGTATATTTCTTTTTCGTGCCTGGCTAGCTCAACAGAAATTATACTGTGGAATCTACAAAAGAGCTGAAACAGCAATACCAAGAAACATCTCTACATTCAAAAACATTTTTCTTTCGTACAAAAGAATTTATCAAAATAGAACATTATGCTTAGATTACCTATTTACAAAAATTATCCTTACCTAATCTTTGTTAATAGGTACAAAATCCTCTTTAATCTATAAGTGAATAATTTGCCTATCTTTTATTACCCCGTTCGTGAGTGTGATTGGTCAATGACGCTTCACAGATATTTTATTAAAGGTCTAGATGCTCCGAGCTCTGATCTCAAAATTTGCTGGAAATTATCCTTATTTTAATTAAAAGAATTTATTCTAACAAATATTCTAACCAATTACTAACAAAGAACCAAAATTTATACTTGCAATGGTAAAATAGCGCTTATCAATATCACATTTCCATCATTGTTAAATACTTCCTGTTTTTTTTTAATTTTCCACTTCCATTTAGAATATGAGTTCACAAAACTGATTTTTTATTTTTCATTAATTAATCTCAGTAGTAGCTCTTGTAATGGAAAACGTTCAATTTTCTTAGTTTTCTCCAAAACAATTATGCTTTATCAATTAATTGTGGTTAAGAACTCGCTACTCATTTAATGCCAATAAAATAGATTTCATTGCTACTTGAAACGTATGAATTTCATGTATGCTGATTGACTTAGCAAATAATGAATCTTGAATACTGAATTCAATCTTACACGACGAATCTCTAAACAAATTTCGAATTACGCATTAATCTTTACCCAAACTTACATGGTCGATATCGTAAGATGAATGAATCCTGAATCTCAATTACTTCCGTTTATATACAAAATATTCTCTATATGTCATCTTTCAATTCGATTCCATGGTATTCTCGAAAATTAGTCACTTTAAGTGGTGTAATTTTTACGACAATTGCTAGTGTAAAGTTATGATTTTTGTTTAAGTTTGCGGTCGTTTTTTATATTGTAATACATAAAGCTATTAAACTCTCTTATCTTAACTGTTATATTTTATGGAATTTTAATAACCGCGCGATTCTTTGTGTTGCAGCGTTTATTTATTTACGGGCAATAATTGACTTTTACAAGATCTCTTAGTAACGTGACGTCTTCATTTATTATATAGGAAATTCCTGGAAGTTTTTAACAAAAATGAATATTTTTTAACCTACACACTGAAATTAATTGCACGATCAAAAAAGACTTCTTTATTTTTTGCAAATTCAATAAGATTGGCGTTGATTTGTATTCTAATAGGGTACGGATGCATATTTTAGAAGAGATAGCTTAAATCTAGATTATTTGTAGTATTTTTAAACGCGTGTTAAAGTATCTTTGACAAGAATGAGTATTTTTAAAGTCTACACATGGAAATATGCCTTTTATTTTAATGGTAATGAAATGAATGGCTTTGTATTTATATCTTAAAATGAAAACTCGTTTTACTTAGTATAGAATGATTATTTGCAGAAATCCTCTATCAAGAGTAATTATTTTAGGTAATCAAATTGAATGGCCTTTAAAAATGAAAACCCGTTTAAGTTATTCATACACACGACTGCAACAGACTAATTTAACAATTGGGCTTTTTATGTTTATATCCGTTTCACGATCTTTTTACATTCTGCAATAAATATAATACGCCGGATTTAATTACATAATAAGAGTTTCTTTTTAGGTGCTAAAGAAATATGCTTATTTTTATACAGGGTAGAACAATTAAATATCGGGACATTTTAATTTTTCCGGTTTAGTAAGACAAATAACTTGTACAGCGTATAATGCATTTTAAATTAAATATACAAACATAAAATTAAAAAGAAATACGCAGGAATAACGGTTTAAACGCAACGAGTTTTATTAAAATAAATGCGCAATTAATGAAAGGAAATAACCTGGCATGCTAGCTATAAACAAATTTCATTCAAAATATTAAGGCTTAAATAAATGCATTCAAATACATCATCATAGAAACTTTATTACGTGACCAACAACATTGTATTTTTATAAAATCCAACAGATTTTGAAGTACTAAATAACAAATAACAAATGTTTGATTATACGATAAAATTAAAAAAATAGCAAATATAAATAAGAGGACGTGACTTAAACGAAGTTCAAAGTTGGATTTTCAGAGACATACGCTATGCAAAGTACGTGTCAACGTGAGAATATGCATCATATCGACACGGGTCTAGATGGTAAAATTTATAGAAAGGCCGAAGGCTGCAATGATAAAGGCAAAGTACAACGCTTCAATTAACAAAATGCGCGAGTAAAACCAATACGCACAGGTGGCAGGAGGAGCCTTTATATAGAACACAGAATTAGTAAACAATCGGTATTTCTTCGACCAAGGCACAGACAATACCAATTTAAAGCCGAATATCACGCAAGTGAAAATAGAGAAATTTAAATAGTTATTTAGTGACAGAAATATTTTAAAAGTCATGATAATTTAGGTGTCTATAAATATAATAATTGTTAATTAAACATAATATTAATGTTTAATAAGTTAAAGCTACAAGTATCTTCTAAATATCCTCCAAATATACTCTAAAATATCTTCGACGTATACTCTAAGCATATTCTAAATATACTTTGGGTAAATCTACATAAATTCCAAGGTGAACGAATTTAAGAAACGAATTTAAGTCTAAACATTGATGGCTGAGCATTGAAAGGAAAATTAATCAACAAAGGGTTATACTGCGCGAAAATAAATGGAAACAATCCAGGGGAGCTGACCTACCACATGCAGAGGCAGTTCTAAGAAGTAGAAATGAGCAGGAGTGGAAAAGTTAAACCGCTTTTGAGTATCAATATTTTACGTAATTTCAGATATTGCATATTAAGAAGAATGGTACGATGTCCCAATTCATCATCATTTTGTTTTCGACCTTATTTAAAGTCGGTTTGATCCAGCTCTAACTCTTTTCTATTCTGTGCTAATCTAAAAATTTCTACATACCCTTCACAACCTAAATTTCTAATAATTTGACTAATATAGCTTGGTCTAGGTCTTCCTATACTCTTCTAACTTTTTCCTATCTACCTGGCTCTACATAGATATTAGCAACCTCATGGTTGTTAAAGAACTCCAACATGTTTACATGATTCCCATTTATAAGGAAATGAAATATTATCTGGTTATTCCCTCCAAAAAAAGGAAAAGTGTTAAATTATATGTTATGGTTAGGCGTAAGCAACGAATCGCTGCCAATATGCCAGACCGCTAACTAATTGTGAGTTATGTCATGGAGGCGTTTATTAAGTTATATGTTATGATAAGGTTTAAGCAGCGAATCGCTGCCAAAAAGCCAGACCGCTAACTAATTGTGAGTTTTGTGAAGGTGACATTTAGTTAACTGATTTTTTTTTGTTTTGTTTTCGAACTTACTTAAGGTCGGTTTGACGCAGCTCTAAATTCTTTCCTATTCTGAGCTAGTTTAAAAAGATCTACATGCCCTTCACTAATATAGCTTTGTCTAGGTTTTCTTACTATAATTTTATTTGGTAGTCTATAATCTAAGACCTTTACTAAATAGTCCCTAATGTCTTAACTGGTGCCCTAGCATTTTATCTCTCCTGACAATTACTTGTGTCCACATATAGGGTTCCTCACCTATCCCTCTATAAACTTCCTCATTTGTTATTCTATCTGTCCAACTAATCTTTAACATTTTCCTCTAACACCAAGTTTCAAAAGCTTCTATCTTCTTCTTATCCACCTCTTTAATTGTCCAAGTCTCACTACCGTATAATAGAACTCTCCATACGTACGACTTTAAGAATCTTTCACTGTTATCTAAACTAATACTATTAGCTATTTCTTTCTTTTTAAAAACATTTTTTTAGGTTGAGCTTTTCTAGCTACTATATCCCTTCTGCTACGTCCATCTGCTACGTACATTGACGTGACCTAAAAAAGACCAAGAAAAAGAAAGAAAGGATGACCGGGCTCAATCGGTGAGTGGGCGGGGCTTTATACCTATAGATAAATTAAAAAGAAACCTGAAATAAATAGAGAGAAAATTTATATACACTCACTCATTCACACTCAGAACAGAACATACAAAAGAAAAAAAGAACTTATAATTAAACAAAATATTTACAGAACACAGTATTCCCAAACCCAACCAAAAAAAGTCAATGTCCCCAATTTACATATTACATTATGAGAAACCCCCAAACATTCAAAAAAAAATTACTCGGGAAAATGGCGAGCTGTAGTTTATAGGTAATTACACCCTGACATTATTTGTTAAAAAAGAACCAAACGCAACCCTAAAAACCACTGCTCTAGATCATCGTAAATATAAACTTAACCTATATTTACAAACATAATGGCAACAACATTTTCAACTGTGCAAGCAAGTCTTTAAACCGTTTTTACATTAATACGTAGTATATTTTTAGTTATTTATAAACAAATAGTAAAGCATTAATAAAAGAGCAGTAAATACCAAAATAGTTCAATAATTTTCGTGTATAAGAATTAAATTTGGAAATGCCTGATATTTGAACGGTAAAATCCCAGGCGTTCTGGTTCCAAGGTAAATAGCGAATACAAAGAAAAACTCATCCTCGAGTTGCTGACGTCGAGGTTGAGTCAGTCGCTGGTCCACGTCAACGAGTAGGTAGGCCTACGCCCAGGAAGAACGCGTTTGGCCTCCTATTACCAGAAGAAACGACAGCTCAAGGGATTAACGTGTCCCCCGCAGGAAGCTAGAATAATTACGAACAATAGATTAATTTATTAAAACCAAAAATTAGCGTTTTATAAACCCTAAATACTCACCACGCTATAATGCGTGCCAGCAAGTCGCATAAAGAAAAACCGAACGAAGCAAAACAGGAAGGATGTTTTCTTGTTGCTATTCAAACAGAAAGTGAATATTAAATTTGTTTAGTTAAAGCACCAAAGCTCAACGTAAACTTGTCGTCAAGGAAATAAAACAAGAAACCCCTAATTTATTGAGATAATTTCGCGGAATTTTTTAAAAAGGGAAAACACACCAACATTAATTATTGAATACTTGGAAACACCCGTATCTAATTATAGCGTAAATTCCACGTTAAGGAATTCTTACAAAGGATATTTATTTTTCTAATGAGCAGAAAGATTTATCAAGTAAAATATATAGGATATTTATTATGAATTACAATACAATTTTTAGTACGCGAAAGGGATATATTAATTTACGAAATTAATTTTCGTGTTTAACGCCAAAGGAATTTAAGTTAAAAATTATTGTATATAAACTAATCAATTATTTACAAAAATGAACGTAGCAAATCCTTTGTAATTATACTACCTAAATAGCAAAATTCATCTACCTCCTCTAGCTCGATATTACCTATTTTTAATTTTGGGTTAGAACTAGGCTGTAACTCACTTGTCATTATCTTTGTCTTTCGTGAGTTAATTCTCATACTATAGTTACTCTGTAGTATCTCATTTAAAATATTAAAAACTCTCCTAACTCTTTTCTAGACTCGGCTATAATGGCTATATCATCTGCAAAACGTAACATGTCTTTTTTCTGTCCCTGTACACTAATACCTATCTCTTTTCTCTCTCCAGCTAAGTTTAAAGCTTCCTCAATATAAACATTAGAAATCAAGGGAGATAGAATACAGCCCTGTCTAACACCATTTCTAATCTTAGCTTCCTTTTTATATAGACTGTTAATAATTCTTCTATCGCTATGAGAGATTTCTATTTTACGCAAAACCCTGAACATAACAATCCAATTAACCTTATCAAATGCTTTTATTAAATCTTCAAACGCGAAATGAGTCTTTTTATGTTTTTGTAACCTTTTTTCAATAATTACCTTAACCATTAGTATCGGTTCTCTAGTCCCTCTGTTTTTACGAAAACCATATTGGTCTTCGCCTAAATAATTCTGTCAAAGTTTCTACTCTATTTTTAATTATTACTGTTACTATTTTGGAAGCGTGGGAAGTTAAACTAACCGTTCTAAGAACTAAGAACTTTTACTAGTTCATATAATCTGTCTAAAGTTTACTGACTTGCATATTTTATTAATTCTGCGGGTATATCGTCTGTTAATCAAAATGTTAATTTGCATTTACAATCACATAAAGGAAATGATAATTTAAAGGAATATATCACCTACCTTTCACTGGTTGTAGTGGTTGATTGTATTTGCACTGCTATCAGATAATTATGGACTGTATGTATAATGTTCACTAATTGTTGCTAATTACTGATGCTCGATGCACCTAACTAAATCACGAACCAAAGCCAAGCGAGAACGAAGTTGAATTGTCGTCCACTCGTACATTACCAACCCTTTTATGTCGTTGCACTAAAGGTAGGGATAATGGAGGGTTTCTAGGTGGGAATAGTTTAAGGACTTAAATTAATTGTGATTGGCATACTACACTACAACCAAAATACTTATAAAGCCTTAACATACCGCCCACCAAAATAAGTATTAGGAACTTATTTTCTAAGTGTGTCTAAACGAGCAAAAAAAAAAATATATATATATATATAATCGTAAATTTAAAGTTAACTTACCCTAATATACTAACTATAATACTAAGTTGCCTCTGAAATGGGAGAGGGCACAATTTTACCACGGGCCTTTTAAATAGTCCCTGGGATGTTGCCACGGTAGCCACACGACAAACATTGTCCTTTCCATAATGCAACGTATGTATACGTCCCATTTTCCACTGTAATGGAGACACTTGAGTATCCTTAATCAACACCAACGTTCCCACCATTAACGAATAATTAGCAGAAAACCATTTGGTTTTCTGTTGAAGTGTGTGCAGGTACTCCAAATGCCACCGTTTCCAAAATGATTGCTGAATACGTTGAACCAGTTGCCAACGATTTAAAGAAGATAGTTTCAGATCTAAGACATTAGGGTCGGGAATGACAGACACTGGTTCTACGTTCAGAAAATGACCAGGACTTAAGAATGAAAAATCAGTGGGATCGTTACTCATTGGACATAAAGGTCTGGAGTTTAATATGGCTTCAATTTGAGCAAGAATGGTGTTAAATTCTTCGTACGAGAGAATTTGTTCGCCTACCACCTTCTTGAGATGGGACTTTACAGATTTTATCCCAGCTTCCCACATTCCCCCAAAGTGAGGAGCCGACGGAGGATTAAAAACAAAGTGAATACCTTCCGTTTCAGATGACTGCTTCATATATTCGATTAGTTCCCGAGATGCTCCGATAAAATTTGTTCCACAGTCACTATGAATTTGCAAGCATTTACCTCTGCGTGCTACAAACCGCCGTAAAGCTGCAATAAAGGCTTCTTTAGATAGGTTTGATGCCAACTCCAGATGTATCGCTTTTGTACTAAGACAAACAAATAAACAAACATAGGCTTTCAATGATTTGGCACCTCTAATACGGTTCATGGTGATAGAAAAGGGTCCACCGTAGTCTACCCCAGTATGTAGAAACGCTTTACCGGCAGTAAGTCTAGCGGCGGGCAAGTCGCCCATAGGAGGGCATAGCGAAATAGGTTTTTGACGAAAACATCGAATACAAGAGTTTAGGCACTGTTGAATAGCCCTTTTTGCAGACAGAATCCAAAAATTTTGTACTAACAAGAAATGAGTAGTTCTAAGTCCAGGGTGTAAATATTTCGTATGGCAATCTCGAATAATGAGCTCTGTCACCCGGTGTGACCGAGGAAGTAGCAATGGAAATTTTGTATCATAAGATACGTCTGCATTTCGCAACCGGCCGCCCACCCTTAACAACCCATCACTGTCAAGGAAAGGACTGAGAGGTCGAAGTTGTTTATTACTAAGTTTTCCCTTTCGAATGATATCAATGTCCTGACTGAAAACTTGTTCTTGAACCCGTTTTATTAATAAATGAAGTGCATACTGTTCGGGGGAGACCAATAATTGTTCTAAGTTTCCAATATCCAAATTTGCACGAACTTTCAAGTTACGAATGAACTGACAAATATATACCAGAATCCTGCATATTTTTCGCAAATCTGAAAATTGATTTACCATCGAGTCTACGAAATTATCTGCAACGTGTATGTTAAGGGATAAAGTTCTTTTTTCAATGTGCATCTGAGTGTGATCTGTAAGAGTTGGTTCCATATGAGCAGGCCAATTCTCTTTAGGTAATAGTAACCATGGTGGAGCCGTCCACCACAAAGGATGATTAACAAGCTCAGCAGCTAATAATCCTCTTGATGCACAGTCAGCAGGATTATCCTGTGATTTAATATGATGCCACGATGATGGAGCCACTCGTTCTTGGATATGCGAGACACGATTGCTAATAAAGGTCTTCCAATTATACGACGAAGATCGAATCCATGCTAATGCTACTGTGGAATCTGACCACGCAAATGTATCGTCCAATACTAAATTATCTCTATACGTATTTTGCACATACTCGACCAAGTTCGACAACAACACTGCACCACACAATTCTAATCGAGGTAATGATATACGATTGGTTGGTGCGACCTTAGATTTGGCACAGACCAATGATACTTGGATGTTCCCTTTCTCATCGACACAGCGGAGATAAACTGCTGCTGCATATCCAGCTTCCGATGCATCACAAAATGCATGAATTTGTACAGTTTGATAGTTATCGCAAAGAATCCGTCGAGGAATTTCAATTTTCAATAACTCGGGTAATTGTTGAAGATACAGATTCCATTTTAAAACAATTTGTTGGGGAGGAAGTTCATCCCAGCCAATTCCTAATATCCATACAGATTGAATCAAATGTTTTGCGAAGAAGACCAATGGTGATAATAACCCCAGAGGGTCAAAGATCCTTGCAATTTCCGAAACCATATTCCTTTTGGTACAAGGCCGATCAACGATATTAAGATTGTAAAACAACACATCACTCAATGGTTGCCATTGCAGTCCTAAAATTTTTTGAGAAGTATTGTTTACCTCTTCAAACAAAATGCTTGCTGATACCGAACGGAATCAGGTAAATGGCCAATGACACTTGGCACGTTGCTATTCCACTTTCGCAACATAAAACCACCTGATTGGCAAATTTGGTTTAATTCATACACGAGTCGTTTGCCATCCTCTATCGAATCACACCCTGTAATCAAATCATCCACGTACGTATCCGATGCTAAAATCTTGGAAGCAATAGGAAAACGTAACGATTGACTTTTTGCAAGTTCTTGAATTACACGCATGGCTAAAAATGGTGATGATGTGATGCCGTATGTAACAGTGTTTAGCTGATAATCGATAACAGACTCCGAGGACTTAAATCTCCAAACTATACGTTGATAGTCTCGATGGCTAGTAGAAATAAGAATCTGTCTATACATTTGCTTAATGTCCGCAGTTAAAACTACAGAATGTAAACGAAAGTGTAATAACAACTCCATGATATCTTTTTGAAGAGGGGCCTGCGAGTAAATGATCATTTAAAGACCCTCCACTGTGAGCGCTGGCTGAAGCATCAAATACGACACGAAGTTTTGTAGTTGTACTGTCTGGTTTGAACACGGCGTGATGTGGTATGTAATATACCGGCGATAATGTAGACGATCGAGTTGAATCCGATACAATACGAGACATGTGACCACTATCGATATAATTCTGCATAAATTCTCTGTACGAATTATACAGTTGAGGATTTATTTCAAACGGCGTTCTAGTGAAAGAAATCTTCGAAGTGCTATTTCCGAGAGCCAGCAAATAGCGGTTCAGGACCATTGAAAGGTAACAAAACAATAAAACGACCGGTGTCATCCTGCTTGTGAGTGTCCACAAAATGCCTTTCACAAATTTCCGCATGAGGAGATAATTTGTTAGAATCTGGAATATTTTCCAGTTCCCAAAATCGAGTAATGTTAGCATCTTCTACAAGTGCAGCTAATGATATACGAGATGTAACAGAAGAAAGAACCTTCCTGTTAATATCCACCCAAAGGTAGTGTGAATTGCCACGGGTTCTTCTAGTGACCCAATGCGAGTTGCGTTTAATAAAACACGCGCGAACAAATCTGCACCTAACAATAAATCGATATGGCTAGGTTTGTCGAAGTCCGAATCTGCTAAATCTAATCCAACTATGTGAGGCCAACTATTTGGTGAGATCCTTGATGAAGGAAGGGTTCCACAAATGTCTGGTAAAACAAAACAATCAATACTGTACTCTGGAACAGTTTTACCTTGAGGACTAATTTTACACGATACTTGTCCATACGCATGAGAAGCAGATAGACCTAAGCCTTCAACCTTCATTGAAATATTCGATTTTCTTAAACCTAAGCGTCGACAACACTTATCAGTCATGAAATTTTCCATTGATGCACTATCTACAAGTGCTCTTACTGTCTGAACTTTACCAAACCCATCTGTAATTGAAATTCTTGCGGTGCCTAATAACGTCATTGTGTTGGACGATCTAGATGATAACAACGTACTTGTAGTAGTGTTGCAGGTGGGTTCGGGAAGTTGATCTGTTGCCTGAGTGATTGCAGGTTTCTGTGCAACTGTAGGGTTTTCAAAGTGCAATAAAGTATGATGACCCTTGCACACTTTTACAAACAAGTTTGGAAGAGCAGCGTGTAACCATATGAGAGTTGCGAAGACAATTAATGCATAAGTGTTTGTCTTTAACAAAGTTATAACGGTCTTGTGGCGATTTATTCAGAAACATTTCACATTGGTATAAGTTATGAGTACCACTGCAAAGACTGCATTTCTGAGCGAATGAAGTTGTTACGAATGACTTTCGAACTTGGGGTTTTGAATATTCAAAGGAACGTTTAGAAGGTACACTAGATGATATGGTTTGTTTAACGGACGTATTAAATTTGGACGGTGTATCGGAAACAACCATATTGCTAATTTCTAATGCCTTGCAATGTTTTTCTAGAAATAATTTTAATTGATCATAAGATGGAATGTCTGATGTATTTTCTAATTCAAATGTTTTCAACAGATTTGTATCTACCTTTTTTGATAACAAATTAAACAATACGAAGTCGAGCAAATCAATCTTAGTTTGACGTAAGCTTGATATATTTTCCGTAAAGCAATTAAGCAATTCTCTTAAATCTGTATGTGAATTAAATTTTGCTTTTGGTGACGATTCTAAAGCATTCCAATGCGTGTTTGCAATTAAACGTTTTGAATTAAACCTCTCCACAATAATTGAATAAGCTAGCATATAATTATTATTCGAAATTTGCAAATGTCTAATGAGTTCTCTAGACTTAAAATCCAATGCATCAATTAAAAATAGAACTTTTCGATCGGTAGCAATTGATTATTTTCATGAACTAAATTATTAAAAATTGAATAAACTCTTGGAAATGTTCTATTTTTCCAGAAAATTTTTTCATTTCTATCCGAGGGAGACGAATATTAGTACATGAGCCGATGCTAGTAATATTTTCAGTCAAGCATTTTTCAGCAGTGGATATATTATCAAATTGTGCCTTAATAATTTTAATGTTTAACAAAGACCTATCTATTTCAATTCTTAATGTTGTAACTTCATTTAATAATTCAGAGTTGTCCTCATCCAATATGCACGTTTTATAAGCAGTATCTACATCGTTTTTGATATCAAAGGCGCTTTCAGCCATAATATTAACAGAAATACAATTGCCTTTAATATGCTCCAATTTATCTATCGCACCAGATATATCAGATAATCTATCGAGTGCGGCCTTTAAATCCACTATCAACCTATCCGATGAAATATGTGCCATCCTAACGAACAAGGTTACTAATATCGATTTTATATTGATTTCAGCTACAAAAATGAAGGGTTTGTTCACCTAATAATAGGATATACCAAGGGTAATGTTGAACTACCTGTTAAAGAATTTTTACTACAACGTGCCTAACGGGAGCTTGCAAGTTTCAATATGACAAAGAGCAAAGGGTTTTATTCTACCCGGTTTTACGAATACCTGAATTCTCTAGCGAACTTGAATTACAAGTTTAAAATAACTGTATTGCTTAAACACTTTTCTGACTACAAATTCTTACGTTAACTATCCCTAAAATTTACAAAGATTTGTCATTTTTAAGGCTTTATAAGATTCTGTATCAGTACAAAATTTCAAATTTAATGCGAGATTGCATCTACTATAAGTTAGTTTACACAATTGACTATGAAACTGGTGGTATGACTACACTTTTCTTCTAAATGCGGTCAACCCCTAATTTAAGCGAAGAGCAATTAACAATGTAGTTAAATTGAATGCCAAAAATGCCAATAATAAACCAATTAATAAGCAAAATATTTGCTCAAAGGACCAAAAATGTTAATCAAAATGTTAATTTGCATTTACAATCACATAAAGGAAATGATAATTTAAAGGAATATATCACCTACCTTTCACTGGTTGTAGTGGTTGATTGTATTTGCACTGCTATCAGATAATTATGGACTGTATGTATAATGTTCACTAATTGTTGCTAATTACTGATGCTCGATGCACCGAACTAAATCACGAACCAAAGCCAAGCGAGAACGAAGTTGAATTGTCGTCCACTCGTACATTACCAACCCTTTTATGTCGTTGCACTAAAGGTAGGGATAATGGAGGGTTTCTAGGTGGGAATAGTTTAAGGACTTAAATTAATTGTGATTGGCATACTACACTACAACCAAAATACTTATAAAGCCTTAACATCGTCTATCCCAGACGCTTTATTTAGTTTAAGATCCCTAACAGCTCTATCAAATTCTTCTCTTAATATTGAGAACCCTATTTCTACATCCTCTTTTTGGTCGTTCTCTAATTTTTCGATATCGTTTCCCTTATATAAATCTTCTATATATCTTTTCCATCTATCTAGTACCTCTACTTTTTTATTAGAAGCTCATTATTCTCATCTTTAATACCATTATATCTTTTCCTATCTTCCCTGAAAAACCTTGCAACTGCCCCGTAAGCCCTTACTGTTTTACCTACTTCCAAATCATTTTGTATTCTCTTACAATTCTCCTCCATCCATTTACTTCTTGCTTTTCTACACTCGTGTACCATCTTATTTCTAAGTCTATTATATTTTTGTGTACTTTTACTATCCACTTCTCTGAAAGGTTTAAGCGTTCTTCTATTATCTAATTAAATCTAATATATCCTTTGTTACCCAGGGTTTTCTCGCTTCTACTTTTTTCTTACCTATAGTCTGTATTGCTGTTATGTACAGCCCTTTGTATTTCTTTCCATCTATTTTCTACGTTCTCTCCTATAGCTATGTCCTTGATCTTTTTATCTAATACTTGTTTATAATCCTCTTTTACCTCACTATCATTAAGCTTACCTAGATCCTATCCCTCTCTTTTAACCTTTCTCAGTTTTTGAGTTTTAGCTTACACTTCCTTTTAACTAAGTTATGATCGCTATCTATGTCAGCCCCTGGATAACTACGACAGTTTTTAATTCGGTTTCTAAATCTTTGTTTAACTAAAATATAATCTATTTAGTATCTAGCCCTATCATCTGGCGCTTTCCAGGTATATCTTTTCTAACATGTTGTTCGAATAGGGTATTTACAGTTACTAATCTATGTTCCTGGAAAAACTCAACTAATCTTTCTCCTCCATCATTTCGTCTAACATACCCAAATTTTCCTACCATTTTTCCCTCACTACCTTCTCTCACTGACGCATTAAAGTCACCCACAACTATTAAATTCTCATCTTCCTTTACTTTTTTCACTATACTATTTATACTCTCGTATACTTTTTCTACTTCCCCGTCCTCATACTGAGTTGTTGGCATGTAAACCTGTACTAAAACAGTGTCTGTGGGTTTCGAACTCAATCTAACCATAATTATTCTATCACTAAATTGTAAGTACTCTTTAACTTTACGTTCTAATCTTTTACCTAACACTATTCCCACCCCTGCCTGTCCATTCTATAATTATCTTTGCAAAAGTCATTACTATCTGGTTATCTCACCTCACTAATACCTAAAATGTCCAGCTTTTCTTTTCTCATTTCGACTAATAAATTCGTTAAATTATCTACTCTAAGTAATGACCTCATACTCCAAGTCCCTATCACTAAATCGAACCGTTGTTTTAAATTCTTGCGGTGACGAGCCCCAAGTACCCTCTTCCGGAGATGCTAATGAGGGTGTATTTTACTTCCGGACAAGAATTTTACTTGTGAGCTCTCCATCATACACATTTCGTGTTTTAGGTCACGCATACCTGGGGAATATTGTGGTAGGTTCCCATATCTTTCCACAACGCAGTTTTTAAAGATTTTAGCAAAAAGCCGTATCTGTCACGGCCAAACCCCAACAACATTGTAAATTATTGAGGATCGCCCGAGACCAACCGACTCTCCTCCAATATCTTTTAGCCAGCAAGGCTGCTGCTGCCCTTTTCTGAGCCTTTTAATCGCCTTTTACGATAAGCAGGCTTACTATAGTAGTATTCTTTGTCCCCTACTATAGAGAAGATGTCCTAATTATATTAATTTATTTAGTTTTAATTCATTTATAGTATATACTATCTCAATATATTTGGTCATACGTTTACACCTTTAAGAGTATGTGGGATTTATTACGTTTATCTCTACTATATAATGGCGCTCAATTTCAGTATCTAATTATTTTTGGGGTAGTTTTTTTTTTAAAATTTGACCCACGTGCATATCATTATTTCATCTTCAGGGTGAAATTAGAGCACTCTTTTAAAATACTTCAGTTTTCTAAGAATATTTATTATAAATTAGAAATACATCGTTTAAAAAATATCGGTGTTTATTTTTATCGATTTGCACATTAATAGTTGTGTGGCAAAATAACTACACGAGGAAACAACCTTTTTAGTCTCTAAAATGATTATTTAATACCTCAAACTTATACATTTTCATGTTGGAATAATAATAGCAGTGATAGTAGCTTTAGATTAAATTTCAAAGAATGTAGAATATTTACTAATGCAAAAATCTTGTTTCAGTGTGCAAATACGTCTGTCACAAAGTCTGCGAAAGCAAGGTAAGATGTAAATTATAGGTGCTGATATATCATTATTATACTACACCTGTATTATTTCATTATGCACTAATTATATTTGCATAAATATGAGATGAATAGTTAAGTATTGATTAGATGCCATACGAGCTAAATATGCAAATTCGACTTTCTGCATCAACGTTATTAAATGACACAGCAGGAACTCGCATCTATGTGACTGTCCATTTACAGCAACCATCATGTTTACTTACCTCACATACCCACATACCGCAAAGGACAACGAGATATATCGTACAATGAATGTATAATTATTATAAATGTTTTTTCGCCCGAGAATACTTGTCAATTAGACGAACAATCACATACATTGGTAATAGTTCCTGTTTGATATTGATAAAACTGTTAGACGAACTAAGTTAAAGGAAGTAGGCACTGAACCGTTACCGTTATTTATTTATAGTAATTTATAGCCTATTCAATGCAATTCATTAATTTAATAGAAGTCGCCGTATATGGATTTACGTAAAAATTCTGATTTGAATATTTCTATTCATTTGTAACACAACCACGAACAAGTCCATATCGCATGAAACAATTATAATTTTAAGATTGAATGTTCTTAGTTAAAATAAACTAAACATCACTTCACTCTTTCTTCGAAAGTCTCAACCTCAAGGTTGGTTTGACGCAGTTTCCTTTCCTGAGCTAACTCTTTTATTGTACTGCAACGATCGCTACCTATACTTTTGTAATCTGGTCAAAATACTTCAGCCTTTGCATTCTTTAACAAAATCTGTTTTCCTATTCATTCCCCTATCATTTCTTAATCATTCTGTTACGTTGCATTTTGTATTTGTAAATTTACTGCATTTAATTCAAAAACCATTTCAATTTCTACTTATTTGAATATGCGGGTTAGATACACTACACTTTTATTATTTCAAGTCAGCTCAGCTAGGCAACTGACGTTGATCGTCCTTTGTTTAATTCACAAGCCAAGATGCGTATATTACATTTTGTGGTTTCTTTTTTAGGCATATGATTGACAAGAATTCGCTGAATGTTGTATTTTAATTGTAATTATGTAAAGCGACTGCTTTATCTTTCAAAATTAGAAATATGCTCAAACTTATTTCCATTCTATATGGAATTTCTGTGATTATTCTTTAGAAAATAATTTTATAAATACATTGGTTAAATGAGTTTACTATAATTCTAGCGCTAGTTCGCGTTGTTTCTTCTTTGATGAATAAGATAAACTCAATAGCGCAGTTACAAAACCTTGTGATGAAAAAACATACTTTCTCTATTATTATGACTGACAGCTGTTTACGTTGCTCCTTGACGATATGTACATTGCCTACATTCTAGATATGTTAAGAGAAGTACTTGAGGTTATAAAATTTGTCTAATAATTGGAGGGTTTGTATTTAAGTGTACTATTGCAAATATCTATTTTCTGTGTGCTTTTATGTTTTAGTAGCTTCTATTCAAATCGATTTCGGCGTGAATCAATGTAGCAAGTTATTAAGTATTTAATATACGCATGTTTTTGCCGTTATGCAAATATGATTAGTTGTTTGCTGAGCCAATACAGATTATTATTAAGTATAGTGGTTAAATGCCACTTACTTTTGTTCTAAATTATACGGCAATATTTAAGGGGTGTATAATGGTGTAGTTCTTTTGTTTACAAAACACTTCAATTTGAGTGTTACTTGATATAATTAAATTTCAATGTTAGTACGTGAGGAGTGAAGGATACAGATATTTGTCCAGCAATTTAATTTACTATCTAAATTCCTATAAATTATTTATTATAGTTATATTTTATGTGCGTTTTGTGTTTAGTTATACTTGCAAGTACAGATGTTTGAAGAAAAAGACTAATTGGTTGGTGTGTACTGTCATTTCGTTCTTTAGGCACCTCTCCCCGCCACATTATCCGCCTGTGTTGAGCGACAATTTCTAAAAGCTGTGCGCACAAATTAGAGGTAATAAACACGGAACCTTTTCAATCAAAAGTGTATCCGATGCCCGTAGCTTAAACGAAGCAAATTAATCTAGAAATTAATTTTTTAAAGCTTTCCAAATACATCATCATCACTAGGTCTTCAGTCCTGGAACTGGTTAGACGCGTACCCTCACTGTTTCCTATTCTGAGCAAATCTACACATTTCTTTGAAATTTCCACAGTCTGTATCTTTCACTATCTGCGTGCAATAGTCTGATCTAGGTTTGCCTCTACCTCTTTTTTTCCTGTCTCTGTTTGTAATATATCTCACACTATTCCTCAAAAATGCCTTAGAACGTATCCTGCCCTTCCATTTCTAATACTTTTTTTTCTTTCCCACAGACATCTTTATTCTTCTACTATTTCTATAACCTCTTTGTTATTAACTTTCTGTCCATGCTATCATTCTCGTACATCTGAAGCACAACATTCCAAAAATGCCTCTACCGTTTTTCTGTCTGCTTTTCCTACTCTCCCTATTTCACAGACAAACTGTGCTGTTCTTCACACATATGCTTTCAACTATATTCTTCTTGTTTTTATGTTTGATGTCTTGGATCACAGCCGCTGCTTTTGGTTCCTCTTCTATTGTTTTACAAATATATACCCTATTTCTCTGATATTTAGTGGTATGTGAAGGGGTTAATTAGCTTGCGGCTACCAAGATCCCTCAAGAATTGAACATTTGCCAACATAATAGTTTTCCAATATATCCTTTCGCACAATCAACATTAGTTGAAAATATTTCAAAACCAACACCTGCAGTTGCTTTTAATAATCATCAGATTTAAGTACAATTATTTTTTTGCCTTACGTTTTCCGTCTTGAAACTGATTGGACGCGTACCTCCACTTATTTCTATTCTGAACTAGCCTACACATTTCCTTAAAATTTTCATAACCTACATCTTTCACTATCTGTGTGCAATAGTGTAACATAGGTCTACCTATACCTTTCTTTTCTCCTATCTCTGCATCTAATATACTCCGCACTATTCCCTCATGCCTTAGTTTGTGGCCTATCATCCTATCTCTCCTATTTTATACAGTTTTCCACATATTTATTCCTTCCTCTATCACTTCTAGTACCTCTTTGTACTTAATTTTGTCTATCCTTGATATCTTCATTATGCGTCTGTAGTACCACATTTCAAAGACTTCTACTTTCTTCCTGCCCACCTCTCCTACTGTCCAGGTTTTACAGCCGTATTGTGCTATGCTCCACACATATGTTTTAAGCAATCTTTTCCTTGTTTCTATGTTTGTTGTCTTTAAACACAGTAGTTGCTTTTTCTTGTTAAATGTAGCACGACCTTGTGCTAATCTTTGTTTTATATTTTTTGCACTCTTCCCATCTTGCGTTATTTGGCTTTATAGGTAGCAGAAATCCTTAACCTCCTATAAGTTCTCGTTATCTATCTGTATTCTTGTTTATTTCCCTTTCCTTTGCATACTAGTACTATAGTTTTATTTTTGTTAATTTTCATACAGTATCTCTCTGTTAGAACTGTTTCCATTTTATTAAGTAACTCTTCCTTGTTAGATGTTAATACCGCTATATCATCTGCAAATCTAAGTGTATATCAATCTTTTGTCCCTGTATATCAATTGCAAATGTCTTACTGCATTTGACAGTATTCATTGTCTTTTCGGTGTACAAGTTAAAAATTAATGGGAATAGTGCACATCTCTGTTTCACCTCTTTCCTAATATTTACTTCTCAACGTTCCTGCTCCTATTCTATTGCCGCTATTTGCTCTTGTATAAGCTATGTACTATCCGTCTACCCCTAAAATTCATTCCAATGTTTTTGTATTTCGAAGATTTTTTCTATTTTACATTGTCGAATGCTTTTTCCAAATCTACAAACCCTATATACACCCTTTCTCTTGTTTCTATTGTTTTCTCCATTATCACTGTCAAAGTTAAAATAGCCTCCCGTGTTCCCTTGTTTCCTCTAAACCCTAACTGATCTTACCCTAGTATTTCTTCAGTTCGCTTTTCCATTCGTCTTTGTACAATTCTAGTAATTATTTTTGACACGTGTGTTGTCAAACTTATCGTTCGAAAATTTTCACATATATCGGAGTTACTATGATGTTACGTTTCAAATCTTTGGGTATCTCGCCTGTCTCGTACACATAGCTTACAAGTTGGAAGAGACATTCTGTTACTGCTTGTTCAGAGGCTTTTAGAGTTTCTGCTTGCACTTTATCTATACCCAGTGCCTTACCATTTTCAAGCTTTTTACTGCTAATTCAAACTCATCTCCAAGTATAAGATATCCCAACTCATCGTTTTCAATGTCTGATTTCTGTTCTAGTCTTGCTAGTTCCTTTCCTGCACATAAATTCTGTATATATTCTTGCCCTCTGACCACTTTTCCTACATTTTCTATAATGATATCTTCTTCCGCGCCCCTTATATTTTAGATATACGGCTTTATATCCCTAAAATTCAGTCTAATTAGTTTGTATGCTTCATCTGTGTTTCCTATTTCCATCTTAGTTTGTACCCCATTGTACTTTTCATTAATCCATTGTTCTTTAGCTTTTCTGCATTTGCGAATAATTTCTCATTTTATGGCTTTGTATCTCTGTTTTCCAGCTTCGTCCGGTCTGTTTTTGTATTTTCGTCTTTTTTCTATTAAATTTAGGATATCCTTTGTTATCCATGGTTGGTTATTTTGTTTTTGTGTATACCACAGAATATCTCTGGCCGCCGTGTCTAAGCTGGATTTAATGTTATTCCATTCTGTTTCTACTTCCTTAGTATAAGAAATTTTCCCGATATATTACAGCAGTTCATTTGACTTTCTTTCAAACCTTTCGTCGATATCTTTATCTTTTAGTTTCTCAAAGTCAAAGTGCCCTTTCCTGTTACAAGAATGTAATCTATTTGATATCTTCCACGTGTGTCGTATTCTAGCATGATGTTGAAATAATGTGTTTGTGATGGTTAAATTGTCCTTGTCGAAAAATTCTATCAGCCTGTTTTCCCTGTCTTTCTAGTGCATACACCGAATAAACCTATTACCGCTCCTTCCCTACCCTCACCTACCACTACATTAAAATCCCCCGTAATTATTAAATTTTCATGTCCTTTTACGTATCTTAGTATGTCTTCGATATCTTTGTAGATCGTTTCTACCTCTTCCTCACTGTATCTAGAGTTGGGCATGTATACTTGTACTATTACTGTATTTACCGGTTTAGATGCTGATCTAACCAGGAGTACTCGTTCGTTCTTTTGTAAGTAGTTTTCTACACCTTTGCCCTATCTTTTTTCTCATAACTATCCCCGCACCCCAATTTCTTTCCTCCGATCCTGTGTGAATTACCCTAATGCCTTCGCTCCAAGAATCCCCCGCCTTTGGCCACCGAACTTCGCTGATCCCTACTATGTCTACTGCTAACCTATCCATTTCAATTTTCATGTTCTCTTGCTCACCTACTTGCTTTATACTTCTGGCATTCCACGCTACGACTCACAGAATGTTCTCCAAAGCAGTCTCCTCCCGGAGTACGCTGTGTACTTGGGAGGTAATGTGGTGGTTTCCCGTTGCCTTTTACATCGCAGTAGTGTATGTTAAAATGCCAAACCGACCCCTATGGTCTCTGCCAATCTAAGTATCGAAAGAGCTGCCGCCCTCTTTCGGAGAACATTCTTAGTTGGTTTGTCACTAAAGACCCTACTACTTTGGTTGGACCTGTAGTTTGCCCCTTTAGATCACTGGAACGCCCAAACCATTCCACCCGTTCTAGTAATCTAGAACTTCTTCAAGTTGGAGGTCCATTCGGAACGGTTTCTAAGTACACCTTCCAAAACTAAATAAAGATTATTTGTGAAAATAGCTGGAGTTAGACACCTATTATATGCAGGAGAAGAACTACCAGCATTAGAACAGGAATCAGACATTGAAAATGATGATTTGGGAGATCCTATACTTAGAGATGAGTATGAATTAGTATTAAAGGATTTGAAAAATGGTAAGGCGCTGGGTACAGATAAGGTGCAAGCAGAAACTCTCAAACCTGCCGGACAAGCAATAACAGAACGTCTCTTCCAACTTGTAAGCTGTATGTACGAGAAAGGCGAGATACTCATAGATTTCAAACGTAACATCATAGTAACTATACCAAAAGAAGAGGCGCGGATAGATGTGAAAATTTTCGAACAATAAGTCTGACAGCACACATGTCAAAAATATTAACTAGAATTGTACAAAGACAAATGAAAAAAGAATTTGACAGTGTAAAATGAAAAATTTTCGAAACACTGAAAAAGATTGGAATGATAGGGATAGACTGAGAGTACGTAGTTTATATAAAGAGCACACAGCTGTAACGGAATTAGAGCAGGAACGCAGAGAGGTAAATATTAAGAAAAGGGTGAGACAGTGGTGTCGCTTATCCCCATTAATTTTTAATTTGTACATCGAAGAGGTAATGAATGCTATCAAATGCAGAAAGACATTTAGAATTAATATACAGGGACAAAAGATTGATATGCTTAGATTTGCAGATGATATAGCGGTATTAGCATCTAACAAAGAAGAATTAGAAGCTGCTCTTAATGAAATGGAAACAGTTCTAACAGAGAGATACGGTATGAAAATTAACAAAAATAAAACTAAAGTTCTAGTATGCAAAGGAGGGAAAAATAAACAAAAAACAAGATTACAAATAGGTGACGAGAACTTAGAAGAGATTAAGGATTTATGCTACCTAGGCAGCCAAATAACGCAAAATGAAAAAAGCATAAAAGATATAAAACAAAGATTAACACAAGCTCGTGCTACATTTAACAAGAAAAAGTAACTACTGTGTTCAAAGACAACAAACATAGAAACAAGGAAAAGATTGCTCTAAACATATGTGTAGAGCACAGTACTGTATGGCTGTGAAGCCTGGAGAGTAGGAGAAGCGGACAAGAAAAAGGTAGAAGTCTTTGAAATGTGGTGCTACAGACATATGATGAAGATACCATGGACAGAAAAAGTAAAGAACAAGAAGGTACTAGAAATGGTAGGGGAAGAAAGAAATATGTAGAAAACAGTAAAAATAGAAGAGATAGCATGATGGGTCACATTCTAAGACATGGGGAATAGTGCGGAATATATTATAAGCAGAGATAGGAAAAAAGAGAAGTAGAGGTAGACCTAGGATAGACTATTGCGCACAGATAGTGAATGATGTGGGATGAGGGAAATGTGTAGGCTAGCTCAAAATAGAAATCAACGGAAGTACGCATCCAACCAGTTCCAAGATGGAAAAATTAGTGACGAAAAAAATAAATGTACTTAAACATTATGATTATTATATTCAACTACAGGTGTTGGTCTTGCAATATTCTCAACTAATGTTAGTTGTATGAAAGTATTTACTGGGAAACTATTAATTCGACAAATGTCTGAGTGTTGGAGGATTCTTGCCAGCCACAGGCTGCTTAACTCCCTTCACATATCACTGAATATCGGTGATATAGAAGGGAAATCGAGCTGTATATAGGCTGTTGTGGGAATTTTAGGGAACTGTATAGGCTAGCTCAGATCATAAATAAGTGGAGGAACGCGTCTAACTTGTTTCAAGATGGCAAATCTAATGACAAAGAATAAGTGCACTTAAATCTGTTTCAAAACGGAAAACTTAACAACAAAAAATAATTGTACTTAAATCTGATGATTATTAAAAGCAACTACAGGTGTTGGTTGTGAAATATTTTCAACTAATGTTGATTGTGCAAAATGATATATTGGAAAAACTATGAATTCGACAAATGTTTAAGAGCTGGGGGAATTTGGCAACCACAGACTGCTTACCCTCCTTCGCATACCTTACATGTGATTTTCCAATGCTGCTCCTGAAGGTACTACATTGGCAGGAAGCGAGCTTTTTTACCTGGAAAATTTAGAATTTTTCCGAACCCTTGCTGTGTAACGTATTTTTTTACGTAGTTACACTTTGCTTATTAATCTAAAATAATACAGCAATAATATAAAAATATAATTTGTAAATTTCCGTAGAATAAAAATAATTCATAAAATTTATAATAGCATATAGACTCCTATGCTCTTGAGGTCTAAGTTTCGTTAATAAGGTTCGTCAAGTTGTCATTTCGTGTCACTTTTCTATCGGCGTCTGAACGGGTAAGCTGCTATCAGCGGCGTAGTAAAGTCAAGATGGTGGTATCCAGGCACATGGCCTGGAACACAGTCCGCAAGAAGGTTGAATTGATTGAATCTTCGTGTCTGAATGTGGCTCCTAGCGGCTTTAGCGTGATGATTTTTTTATGTTCCACCTAGAGCACTTCAGTTGATTCCTGCACGTTAAAGGAGATAGAAGCGCCCCCTCATCGTTAGAACAGTTGGTATAATCAAGTAAATAAATTTTATTAATATTTTCCTCTTAGTGCAATATCTCGGAAGAATATTTAATGCTGAGAAGAAAATTTAGTTTGGGATTTGGAATACTAAATTTTATAGGATGTAATTAAGGAGGAATTGGTTTCGTTAAATAATGTTTTGTTCAGAAGAATTCTCATAGTTCCAGCGATAAATTCGTCCGTATTCATGTGTTTCCTGATTGTGCATCGCAGAACGCAGATATTAATGGAATATCCCACAGCTGAGGTCATAGCTCGATTTCTTTTGGTCGTACTGTACTTTCACACGTGAGTGATATTTAGCATTTAATCACATTTATAATTATTTAATCGTAATACGAAAAATACAAGATTGAAGCTTTACCTAGATTAAAGTAACTTAAAAATTATTTAGTGAAAGAAAGAATTCCGTAATAAATTTGTAACCTTGCGTAAATTTTAAAGATGGCTATGCTGTTTGCTTATCATAATTATTTCACAAACAGATAACGTTAACTAAACTGAAAAAGTTGTTAGTGACATATGATGTCAAAGAAATATTCAGCTGTCCAAATTTAAATATCACATGTTATTTGACGCTAATCTAAAAATATATTTAATAATTTTGAGGTCTTGTACTTTGATTGTTAAACAACGTGATGAATTCTTTTTATACATATTAAGTAACACTAACTCTATGTTGAAAAATGCTATTTTATGAGATCCTAAATAATTAAAGTAAATTGTGAAGTCAATGTAGTACTACACATGGCTGGGAATTAAAATGTGTAATATGAATTATTAAGTGAACTAAGACTTTTTAGAAAATTTATTATGAAATATTCCATTTAGAGATTAATATGTTTTGTTTGAATACAAAACCTTATTGATCTTCTGTTCTATAAAATTAATAGTAGAAAAAGATTATATTAAAACAAATCAAGGAATTTAATCAAATAGAATCCATTTTTGCATAACTTTTTTATTATTCAAAATACAAGTAAAACTTATATGTCATTCATGAGCAGACATTGTGTCTACTGATAACAAATACCCTGGGCGTATATTTTTGGAACTTAAATTCTATTATATTATTTTTGGTAAATATTTTTAAGGACACAAACGGTGTCCATGTTGTGCATATGTTTGTTTACAGGTTAAGTCGAGACATCTGTATGACATCTGATAATTGAGATTTTGGTAAGTGTTTTAAAAAGGTGAAATTCAAGTTTTATGGCTATATTAGTGGTGTTGATATAAGATTTCCGCATTCCCCTAATACAAGCACAGATAATTTTTGTAGGTTGTTGTATTGAAAAATACGGTGGCGTTCATTATCTATATTTTTGGTTATCTGACAACCCATGACCCAAGCTCATGATATACCCAGAGCTAACACTTTACTAGCCGTTTATGTCTAAAGAGTTTTTCTTTTCCTCAAACCGTTTTCCATCCAACTTTACCTTGGGCTTTCATTGTTAATAAGAAATTCTCGACCTTGTGATATCAGGTAAGGGTTTAGGATATATAAGGGTGCAATTTGTTATCTGATATTCACGAGGGAAAACTTTTTTTGTTTTCAAGCAAAGGTAAGGATCTTTAACGTGCGTGACAACACTCACACACGGGACCTGCATTTTACTTCTCATCCGAACGAGGGTGTATTTTTGTGAAAAATGCTGACCTTATATTTTTCAAGCGGACCGTGTCGGGATTCAAACCCGGAACCTAGGGCGTAGTAGTCACACACATACCACTACGCCACGGAGCCCCCCCCCCCTTTCACATTCCACTGAATATCGGGGAAATAGTGTATATAACTATACAACAATAGAAGGTGACCGAACTGCATCTAACAAGAAAGAACAGCGTATATGTTCAAAGACAACAAACATACAGAAAAGAAGAAAATTGTTTAAAGCATATGTGCAGAGCACAGCACAGTACTTCTATTAAATAGAGGCAGTAGGTAAAGCAGGCAGAAAGAGATAGACACCTTCTGGAATGTTGTCCTTCAGTTGTATAGAGATGATAGCATCGACAGACAAGGTTAATAACAAATAGGTTATAGAAATAGTAAAGGAATAAAGAGATCTGTGAAAAACTAAAAAAAATGGAGAAATAGAAGGGCAGGATACGTTTTAAGGAATTTTTGATTAATAGTACGGGAAATATTACAAGCAGAGATAGGAAAAAAGGAGATCGCTGTAGACCTAGATCAGATAGTGATAGATGCAGGCTGTGCAAATTTCAGAGAAACGTGTAGGTTAGTTCAGAATGGGAAACAATGAGGGTACGCCTCTAACTAGTTCCAGAACTGAAAACTTAATGTTGATGATGCATACATTGTAAATGATATCGATAATTATGTTGATGATTATTAGATGGAATATTTTTAATAAAACATATACAAAAGCTTTTTAAAATTTATGAGAAATCTGTTTTCCTTTTCGGTGGCTTTTAAAATAATTAATGAATCGATTTTCATTTTAATTTGTAATGTACAGAAATGAAACGCTGCTTTTGTGACTTGTACGTTTATGATTTTATAAAATTCCTATTTATTGCAGTAGCTTATACTGAAATTAAAATTAACAAGGTGCTTCAATAATAAGTTGTCCGTTTTAAATTATTTTTTCCTTTCTCACGTCTAATGTTTATTTACCGTAACGCCCAAATGTTAGAATTAACATATATTAGCATGTGGCATATATTCAGTATAAAGAATCTGCG
The DNA here is from genome assembly GCA_036346225.1 of Platerodrilus igneus. NCBI lineage: Eukaryota > Metazoa > Arthropoda > Insecta > Coleoptera > Lycidae > Platerodrilus > Platerodrilus igneus. Next base: position 1,792,901 of record JARFIW010000831.1, read on the forward strand.
ACAATTTGTGATTGACAAAGGACAGCTGAAAACATAAATGGCTTTCTTGCCTTCAACAACTCCGAGAATTTTCATTTTTAGTACAAATGAAAGCATATGTGTGGAGCACAGCACTATATGGCTGTGAAACCTGGACAGTAGGAAAATCGGACAGGAAAAAGATAGAAAGTCTTTGAATTGTGGTGCTACAGACGTATGCTGAAGATATCATGGACAAACAAAGTTAAGAACAAAGAGGTTCTAGAAATGGTAGGGGAAGAAAGAAGTATGCAGAAAACATACTAATACATGAGGGAATATTGCGGAATATATTAGAAGCAGAGAGAAGAAAAAATAAAGGTAGATGTAGACCTAAGTTAGGCTATTGCACACAGATAGTCAAAGATGTAGGCTGTGAGAATTTGGGGTAAACGTGTAGGCTAGCTCAGAATAAAAATCAATAGAGGTCTCGTCCAACCAGTTCCAAGACGGAAAAACCTTATGACAAAAATATAATTGTACTTAAAACTGATGATGATTATAAGAAACTACAAGTGTTGGTTTTGCAATATTCTCAAGTAATCTTATCATGTGAAAGAATTTACTGGAGAATCTTAGGAATATTGATAGCCGCAGGCTGCTTAACCCCGTTTACCACTGAATATCGGTGAAATAGGGTATATATTTACAAAACAATAGAAGGGGAACCGAACCTTATCCAACAAAAAAGAGCAGCGGCTATGTTCGAAGACAACAAAACTTGGAAACAAGGACAAAAGTGTTGAAAGCATATGCATGAAGTACAGCACTGTCCGTCTATGAAATTGGGACAGTTGAAGAAGCAGACAAGAAAAGGAAGAATCTTTTTGGAATGTTATGCTTAAGATGTATGATGATGATAGCATGGACAGATAAAGTTAATAACAAAGAGGTTATAGAAATATAGTAGAGGAATATAGATGTCTGTTGAAAAAAATAGAAGAATTAGGAGGACAGGACACGTTCTAAGGCATTTTTGGGGAATAATGCGGACTATATTACAAACAGATATAGGAAAAGAGAGATGTAGATGTAGACATAGATCAGACTATTACATGCAGATATTGAAATTTACAGAATGGGAATCTCAGCAAAATGTGTAGGTTAGTTCAGAATAGGAAACAATGGAGGTACGCGTCTAACCAGTTCCAACTAAGAATTTAATGATGATGATGACAAATTAGTACTGAATATAGAAAGTAGAGGACGAATAATTTACTGTGTCCCTGCGAAAGTGTTTAGAAAATGTTGACAGATATGTTACATGAGATTAGGGACGTGCAGTATGGTTTCACGCCAGGTAAAGGACGTATGGATCATCTGTTTGTGTTGCAGCAAATAGTTGAGAAATGCATAAAAGTAAAACCCAGTGCATTGTGCAGTCATGAATCTTAGGAAAGTATATGATAGAATAAGTAGGAGTATGTTGTGAAAGGTGTTAACGAAATACGATGTAGATAAAAAGCTGACGAATGCGACTAAATCCTATAACCAAAGCAGAGTGTTAGAATGAATAAATCCTTGAGCAATTGGTTTGCTATATGCTGATGATATTGTTTTAATAGCCGAAAAGCAGCTGAATTTGCAGAAAATGTTAGATAGACAAGTATTGATTGAAATGCATCTACTGATAAATGTATCAAAAACTTTAAGTACGGCCGAAGAGTTCATCACTTGGCAAATGTGATACAAGAGCCGTCAAATGTTTGTCAAATGTCAAATAAGTGTAGACAATTTTTAAAAGTGGTCAACCCCTCGAGTTCGCTCTAAAAGGTTAAGGCTGTATAAGAAGAAATTGTAGAAAATGATTTCGTGTTTGTAGGAAAGATGTTTAGTAGAGATGAAAAACTGAATATGGAGGATGAATGCTTCACGTAAAGTAGTATTGTCTATTGCGAGGAACGAAGTAGTATTAAAAAAAGCAAAAATGGTAGTATACTGAGGTGCATGCGTGTTTATACATGTGAAACATGGGTGTACTAGGACGGATAAGAGCCGGAGAAGTGTAGCAGAGTAGGATTTTTGAAAATGTATATGGCAAGGTTAGGAGAGACTTGGTTAGCAATGACAGTAATGAATGTTTCTATAACTTGGATTGGAAACCGAATAAACTGATGAGTATGAATGAAACGTGTTTCGTTTGGTCATGTAAAAAGAAAGAGTGAGGAGTTTAGGAAAGAAAGTGTACGTAGGATAGATGAGTGGTTCGAGAATAAGAGATAGGTCAAGAAAGACGTGTCTGGACGTGATGGATGAAGGTGTGATGAGAGGGAAAGTGAAACGTTTCAAGAATAAAAGGGTTTGAAGGAAGCGATGCATTGCTGTCAACGAGGCACGGGAAGTGTATTAGAACAGGAAAGTGTAGAAGAAGATCATTAACAGCATCTGAAACTTTTGAAAAATGAATTAAAAATTAATATTTTTAATAAAAAAAAATTTTTTGCGAAACCTTCGTACGTTTTTTAGGAAATGGCGTGATTAGTAAGGATATACGTATTGTACCTACCTAGGACGAATTGTGCTTCAGTGATTTAGAGTTGAATTTAGTTCACTCCGACAAATCTAAGTGAATCGAATCAAAACGTACTTTGTTAAAATAATTATTATTAGACTGTATGAGTTGGAAATTCTCGAAGCAATTTGATTAGACGCCCACTCTCAAACCAGATACACTTATTAAATTATCATATGGATATCCACTCTTCAGTTGTAGATAAGCTTACTTTAAGCCAAAAAAAGAATATTTTATAGTACGTATAAGCTCCGAGACCATGAGCATATTTCTTGGGTATTATAGGTCGTTTCAGGGCTGTCATTCACAAATCTTTGCAACATGTAAAGAGCGCCAAGTTAATGTGTCTATTACCTTCAATCTGTCATAACAATAAAAAAAACTTTCACCCTAAACACAAAAAGCTTTTGGTTGTAAAAAATATTGCTTGATGACACATGCAATTATCGGCAGACACAGCCATATCCGACACGCCGCGTGTTCAACTATATCAGCAATTTGTACGTTCCTCCCTTTTTATAAATTTGGGTTTTCAGTATGTTAAAGGAACATTTCCGGACACGTGTTTGTAGATAGTTAATTTCCGCTCGCGACTGCAAAGTTCGATTTCACGATGCTGTTGTATTGTAATTGCTAACATACAACAAACATCAATCGGATTGCGTTTCCATCACAAACGTTAACCAGAAATGCCCTAAATATAATGTAGTACTGATTCATTACTTGTAACAATTGCGTTGCAATTGCCTATTTTCTGTGAGCAATATTCGAGTTTTAAAACGGCTCTTGAACCCCGAGCATACGAATGGGAATTATAGAAGACTCTATTTTCATAGGATCATTTGCAATTTTCTCAACAAATGATGATTGTACGAAACTATTGATCCGGCAAATACCTAAGTGGTGGGGGATCTTGGTAGTCGTCAGGTTACTTACACCCCCTCACTTACCATTGAATATTGGTGAAATAGAGTATATTTTCAGAAAACAATAAAAAAACAAGAAAGCCTGTTTATATATATATATATATATATATATATATATATATATATATATATATTTGCTATGCATTTTTCTCTCTTAGAATGCGCGTGTATAAATAAAATAATCATCGTGTATGATATAAGCATATTGTAAATACGCAGCAAGTAACATAAGTTGTATATGTAAAAGTAATTAATTGCAAGATACCGTAAAACGCATTTAAATGCGAATGCAAATCGATACATTTTTTGATAACATTTGCTGTAAATAACAGAATAGTACTAGCCTTACGCATTTAAGTTAAGAAACTACAATCAACGTATATTTAAAAACCTAAATTTCCATATCAATTTTGTGTACTGAAACACGAAAGCAAATACTTTCTATAAAATACAACCCTTTTGCGTTAAAAAGCAAATAAAATTTAAATTAATTACCCCGTGGATTACAGAAATTTATTGTAAATAAAGAATTTTCTAGAATATAAACGGATGAGTCATCGGTATTTAGAACCACGTAAATAACTCAATAATAAATAAACATTTTATTGCTAGAAGCGGCCGGAACACGAAAAATCTGCAAAATCCCTGGAATAGCTGATAAAAATTATTTATGATTTTTGCATTCACTGTTAGAAAGAAAAGATACTCCACAGTAATAGTATATGTAAGACAAGGATATATAGAGAGCATCACGAATAACTGGAACTAAATAACAAGGTGATAAATGCCGCAATTTTAGACGCTAATTGGTTTTTCTGAAAAAGCTTGCATGTTCCACATTTTTCTAGTAACTTGTATATATAGTTAATTTAGAGTATATAAAGAAGCGTTTATTAAAAACGAGATCATTCGAAATTCATTTATTAGATTCGATTAATTCCATTCTTAAATTAGATCGCGAAATGTTATTTTAATTAAAGCGCAAGCTGTTGCGTTATGAAGATGATATTTGAAGTATGCAGTAGCCATGCTGTAATTTAATAATTATTTTGATGCAATGAATATAGAAGTGATGTTTTTAAACGCAATTACATTAAAAATGGAATTATTAGTTACAATGAATAAGAAAAATTCTTCAATATAACACTATTTTAAAGATTTTATTAAATAATGGAAAGGTAGATTTAACCAAAAATGTACTTTGATAATTGCTGTTTGAAATCAGGAATTTTAGTATGGAAAATCTTGTGAGCTGATTGGACATCAATTTAGAATAAAAAGATATTTTAATTATGAGGAGTGTTTCGTGGATACTTCAAGTATTATTTTTAGATTTATTTTTAAAGGATGTTAAAATATTTCTATTTAATTTAGGGTAGAATAATAAGTGTTAATCATATAATAAATTTTTTTGTAAAGGATTTTACCAAGAGAATTTGTGTTCAGAGTGCGAAATACTCTGACCTTTAAATAGATTATCTGTTAATGATTTTTTGGCCAAACAAACCTTACAAATTTGGCAATAAATTATAACCAGGTAAACCAGCCTCAAAAGAAGAAGTTTTATTCTGTAAATTTAAAATAAGGTAAGGCACAATTTTGGTTTTGTAATAAATACTTTTTAGAAATTATTTTATGTTTGAAAGAAGGGAAGTTGTAAATGTTCTATTTGTTTTTGTATGAGAGAAAATATTTCATACTGTATAAAGGATTTGTGATATTGCTGTGTTTGATTTCATTTTGAAAACTCCGTCAATTCGATTGAGCTAGCCAGGTAAAGTTAAAAAGGAAGGCAAGTGAACAATTTTAAGTTTTATAAATTGCTATATCACTCCTTCGGCGACGCTCAACGCGGGTCTAGTCACAGCACTCTTTTACTGGCCCCTCAACGTGCAGCCTTTTCATATCATCCTTTCAGCGGCGCACCAAAGTGCGGCCTTACCACAGCAAATATATATATATATATATATATATATATATATATATATTACTCATATTTAGACCAGGGTAGAAAATTAAATAATCACATCAAATAATTTTAATCACCGTGTAGAAGCTTTGGGAAAAGGTACGCGTTATTAAAAAACCGTGGAGAATAAAAATTCAGTCGTTTCATTAAAATAAGAGATTTAAATCATTTACAAGACGCTTGCTATAAAAAAGGAAGCAGTATTAAAATGCTCTACGTGTAATTTAATTATTCCGAGTAAAGAAACAAATGGAAATTACGTGCAAAATTTATATTAATTAACTCAAGTTTAAGTAAACGGTATTAAACAAAATGTATAGATAATAATTAATATTTGATTAGAGTCACTAAAAATTAAAGGGTATTATTTTCAATTGAAGTTAATTGAACCATTAGTAACATATAATATGTATAAAAGCTAGTAAAAACCCAATAATATTCAAATCGTAGAAGTATTATGTTTGAACACCTGCGTATTTTTAAAAGACTCATTCTGCGTAAATTTGGCAGATAACAAATGGTTACAGAGAATGCTGGAGAAACCGTAGCTTAATAGTTACGGGAAATGCTAATAAGGTGGGTTATTTCACAGTCCACATGGACTGAAATAATCGATAATAAAGAATATCAATTTGCACCAATAAGAACAGGGTAGATAGAGACAGATAATATGCGCAAGACAGAGACGTCCTAATTCTTTCTGTAAGTTCCTAATTTTATAAAGTCGAACATACATACATCAAACCAGTTCCAAGATGGAAAAACTAATGACGAAAAAATAAATGTACTTAAACATGGTGATTATTATATTCAACTACAGGTGTTGGTTGTGCAATATTCTCAACTAATGTTAGTTGTATGAAAGTATTTACTGGGAAACTATTAATTCGACAAATGTCTGAGTGTTGGAGGATTCTTGCCAGCCACAGGCTGCTTAACTCACTTCACATATCACTGAATATCGGTGATATAGAAGGGGAATCGAGCTGTATATAGGTTGTTGTGGGAATTTTAGGGAACTGTATAGGCTAGTTCAGATCATAAATAAGTGGAGGAACGCGTCTAACTTGTTTCAAGACGGCAAATCTAATGACAAAGAATAAGTGCACTTAAATCTGTTTCAAGACGGAAAACTTAACAACAAAAAAATAATTGTACTTAAATCTGATGATTATTAAAAGCAACTACAGGTGTTGGTTGTGAAATATTTTCAACTAATGTTGATTGTGCAAAATGATATATTGGAAAACTATGAATTCGACAAATGTTCAAGAGCTGGGGGAGTTTGGCAACCACAGGCTGCTTACCCTCTTTCGCATACCTTACATGTGATTTTCCAATGCTGCTCCTGAAGGTACTACATTGGCCAGGAAGCGAGTTTTTTTACCTGGAAAATTTAGAATTTTTCCGAACCCTTGCTGTTCTAAGCAAGGTAAGGATCTTTAATGTGCGTGACAACACTCACACACGGGACCTCCATTTTACCTCTCATCCGAACGAGGGTGTATTTTTGTGAAAAATGCTGGCCTTACATTTTTCAAGCGGACCGTGTCGGGATTCGACCGCGGGACCTTGGGCGTAGTACTCACACACATACCACTACGCCACGGAGCCGCCCCCCTTCACATTTTACTGAATATCGGGGAAATAGGGTATATAACTATACAACAATAGAAGGTGACCGAACTGCATCTAACAAGAAAAAACAGCGTATATGTTCAAAGACAACAAACATAGAGAAAAGAAGAAAATTGTTCAAAGCATATGTGCGGAGCACAGCACAGTACGTCTATTAAATAGAGGCAGTAGGTAAAGTAGGCAGAAAGAGATAGACACCTTCTGGAATGTTGTGCTTCAGTTGTATAGAGATGATAGCATGGACAGACCAGGTTAATAACAAATAGGTTATAGAAATAGTAGAGGAATAAATAGATTTGTGGAAAACAAGAAAAATTGGAGAAATAGAAGGGCAGGATACGTTTTAAGGAACTTTTGATAAATAGTACGGGAAATATTACAAGCAGAGATAGGAAAAAAAGGAGATCGATGTAGACCTAGATCAGATAGTGATAGATGCAGGCTGTGCAAATTTCAGAGAAACGTGTAGGTTAGTTCAGAATGGGAAACAATGAGGGTACGCCTCTAACTAGTTCCAGAACTGAAAACTTAATGATGATGATGCATACATTGTAAATGATATCGATAATTATGTTGATGGTTATTAGATGGAATATTTTTAATAAACGATATACAAAAGCTTTTTAATATTTTATGAGAAATCTGTTTTCCTTTTCGGTGGCTTTTAAAATAATTAATGAATCGATTTTCATTTTAATTTGTAATGTACAGAAATGAAAAGCTGCTTTTGTGACTTGTACGTTTATGATTTTATAGAATTCTTATTTATTACAGTAGCTTATATACTGAAATTAAAATTAACAAGGTACTTCAATAATAAGATGTCCGTTTTAAATTATTTTTTGCTTTCTCACGTCTAATGTTTATTTACCGTAACGCCCAAATGTTAGAATTAACATATATTAGCATGTGGCATATATTCAGTATAAAGAATCTGCGACAATTTGTGATTGACAAAGGACAGCTGAAAACATAAATGGCTTTCTTGCCTTCAACAACTTCGAGAATTTTCATTTTTAGTACAAATGAAAGCATATGTGTGGAGCACAGCACTATATGGCTGTGAAACCTGGACAGTAGGAAAAGCGGACAGGAAAAAGATAGAAAGTCTTTGAATTGTGGTGCTACAGACGCATGCTGAAGATATCATGGACAAACAAAGTTCAGAACAAAGAGGTTCTAGAAATGGTAGGGGAAGAAAGAAGTATGCAGAAAACATACTAATACATGAGGGAATATTGCGGAATATATTAGAAGCAGAGAGAGGAAAAAAGAAAGGTAGATGTAAACCTAAGTTAGGTTATTGCACACAGATAGTCAAAGATGTAGGCTGTGAGAATTTGGGGTAAACGTGTAGGCTAGCTCAGAATAAAAATCAATAGAGGTCTCGTCCAACCAGTTCCAAGACGGAAAACTTTATGACGGTAATATAATTGTACTTAAAACTGATGATGATTATAAGAAACTACAAGTGTTGGAATGTTATGCTTAAGATGTATGATGATGATAGCATGGACAGATAAAGTTAATAACAAAGAGGTTATAGAAATATAGTAGAGGAATATAGATGTCTGTTGAAAAAAATAGAAGAATTAGGAGGACAGGACACGTTCTAATGCATTTTTGGGGAATAATGCGGACTATATTACAAACAGATATAGGAAAAGAGAGATGTAGATGTAGACATAGATCAGACTATTACATGCAGATATTGAAATTTACAGAATGGGAATCTCAGCAAAATGTGTAGGTTAGTTCAGAATAGGAAACAATGGAGGTACGCGTCTAACCAGTTCCAACTGAGAATTTAATGATGATGATGACAAATTAGTACTGAATATAGAAAGTAGAGGACGAATAATTTACTGTGTCCCTGCGAAAGTGTTTAGAAAAATGTTGACAGATATGTTACATGAGATTAGGGACGTGCAGTATGGTTTCACGCCAGGTAAAGGACGTATGGATCATCTGTTTGTGTTGCAGCAAATAGTTGAGAAATGCATAAAAGTAAAAACCCAGTGCATTGTGCAGTCATGAATCTTAGGAAAGTATATGATAGAATAAGTAGGAGTATGTTGTGAAAGGTGTTAACGAAATACGATGTAGATAAAAAGCTGACGAATGCGACTAAATCCTATAACCAAAGCAGAGTGTTAGAATGAATAAATCCTTGAGCAATTGGTTTGCTATATGCTGATGATATTGTTTTAATAGCCGAAAAGCAGCTGAATTTGCAGAAAATGTTAGATAGACAAGTATTGATTGAAATGCATCTACTGATAAATGTATCAAAAACTTTAAGTACGGCCGAAGAGTTCATCACTTGGCAAATGTGATACAAGAACCGTCAAATGTTTGTCAAATGTCAAATAAGTGTAGACAATTTTTAAAAGTGGTCAACCCCTCGAGTTCGCTCTAAAAGGTTAAGGCTGTATAAGAAGAAATTGTAGAAAATGATTTCGTGTTTGTAGGAAAGATGTTTAGTAGAGATGAAATACTGAATATGGAGGATGAATGCTTCACGTAAAGTAGTATTGTCTATTGCGAGGAACGAAGTAGTATTAAAAAAAGCAAAAATGGTAGTATACTGAGGTGCATGCGTGTTTATACATGTGAAACATGGGTGTACTAGGACGGATAAGAGCCGGAGAAGTGTAGCAGAGTAGGATTTTTGAAAATGTATATGGCAAGGTTAGGAGAGACTTGGTTAGCAATGACAGTAATGAATGTTTCTATAACTTGGATTGGAAACCGAATAAACTGATGAGTATGAATGAAACGTGTTTCATTTGGTCATGTAAAAAGAATGAGTGAGGAGTTTAGGAAAGAAAGTGTATGTAGGATAGATGAGTGGTTCAAGAATAAGAGATAGGTCAAGAAAGACGTGTCTGGACGTGATGGATGAAGGTGTGATGAGAAGGAAAGTGAAACGTTTCAAGAATAAAAGGGTTTGAAGGAAGCGATGCATTACTGTCAACGAGGCACGGGAAGTGTATTAGAACAGGAAAGTGTAGAAGAAGATCATTAACAGCATCTGAAGCTTTTGAAAAATGAATTAAAAATTAATATTTTTAATAAAAAAAATTTTTTTGCGAAACCTTCGTACGTTTTTTAGGAAATGGCGTGATTAGTAAGGATATACGTATTGTACCTACCTAGGACGAATTGTGCTTCAGTGATTTAGGGTTGAATTTAGTTCACTCCTACAAATCTAAGTGAATCGAATCAAAACGTACTTTGTTAAAATAATTATTATTAGACTGTATGTGTTGGAAATTCTCGAAGCAATTTGATTAGACGCCCACTCTCAAACCAGATACACTTATTAAATTATCATATGGATGTCCACTCTTCAGTTGTAGATAAGCTTACTTTAAGCCAAAAAAAGAATATTTTATAGTACGTATAAGCTCAGAGACCATGAGCATATTTCTTGGGTATTATAGGTCGTTTCAGGGCTGCCATTCACAAATCTTTGCAACGTGTAAAGAGCGCCAAGTTAATGTGTCTATTACCTTCAATCTGTCATAACAATCAAAAAAAAACTTTCACCCTAAACACAAAAAGCTTTTGGTTGTAAAAAATATTGCTTGATGACACATGCAATTATCGGCAGACACATCCATATCCGACACACCGCGTGTTCAACTATATCAGCAATTTGTACGTTCCTCCCTTTTTATAAATTTGGGCTTTCAGTATGTTAAAGGAACATTTCCGGACACGTGTTTGTAGATAGTTAATTTCCGCTCGCGACTCCAAGGTTCGATTTCACGATGCTGTTGTATTGTAATTGCTAACATACAAAAAAAGATCAATCGGATCGCGTTTCCATCACAAACGTTAACCAGAAATACCCTAAATATAGTGTAGTACTGATGCATTACTTGTAACAATTGCGTTGCAATTGCCTAATTTCTGTGAGCAATATTCGATTTCTAAACGGCTCTTGCAACCCCGAGCACGCGAATGGAGATTACGGAAGACAATTCTATTTTCATAGGATCATTTGCAATTTTCTCAACAAATAATGATTGTACGAAAGGAATAAGAGCAAAACTATTGATCCGGCAAATATCTAAGTGGTGGGGGATCTTGGTAGTCGTCAGGTTACTTACACCCCCTTGCTTACCATTGAATATCGGTGAAATAGGATATATTTTCAAAAACAATAAAGAAACAAGAAAGCCTGTTTATATATATATATATATATATATATATATATATATATTGTTGCTTAGGGGTGTATCGAGTAGCAAGGGTCATGTAGTAACAATAAATAACAATAGGAATCGAAAAACTGCATTTATTTAGCAGAAAAATAGGTAATTCGTACATTATGTAAATAGCAAGCATTTAACATTCTGTATATAGACCGTTATTAATTTTAAGTAGTGCCAGTAAGAATATCTTTCAACAATAAAATGCGTATTCAGAAGAAATAATAGTACATGTAATTAAACATACGTTGGGAAGTGTCTAATTAGTTATAAAACAAATACGCAGTAGAGTAGAGTAAACACCTAACAAAGCTTTATGCAATTACGCGGAAACACTAAACATTTTGATAAGAAAACGCAGTTTCAAAGATGCAGAAATACACAAACAAAAACAGCATTAAAGTTACATCATTTATTTTGTATAATTATCCAAAAGGGCGATTTTTACACAAAACAACGTCTGGCAAAGATAACAAAGTATCAATAGCACATAAACACCATTACATGGAAATCCGAATTAATTACATCAGAAACCACTTCAAAATGCAGGGAATGTTGAAGACAGGGCTTGGTTGGGTGAGATAATCGGCAGAACTTCTTGAAAGCCCAGCCCACATGTAGTAGGAAAATGCTATTAAACACCCATTCTGTGATAAGACGGGTCAGTTGTCAACTGATGCACATCGAAGCTGCGACACTGTTAACCAAAAATACAGGCGTAAAATAAATAAATAGAATATCAAGTTCAGGTTACAGTGTAAATCGTGCAACAATTACGAAGAGTTTTTGTCGTACTACAAGTATGTGTCGACAATAATAATTCAAGTCTGCGTTGACGATACTTCAAATCAACGTCGACAATAATACTTCTGGATTCAAAGAGGATAATTCTAATCGAATTTTGGTACAATTCTGGTACAATTCTAAGCTGCGTCGAAAGCATTTGAGGGAAGAGATTCAAAGCATTTGTAGACAAATATAAAACAAAGAAGCACGATGTAATTTTTGGAAAACGAGGGGTAACTGCACTCAAATATTGGTACAACTAAGCAGAGCATTGGTATACGATTAAAGAGAATAAAGGGGTGTTGATCCGCAACACGAACAACATATCACAGGTCAGATCTATTTGATTTTAAAATATTTTCAATTTAAATTTTAATACTGAATTTATTCAATTTATACAAAACTTGTAATGAAGTCAACAAGAAACGTTGCATACGTTAAACTTACGTAATATATCATAAAGAGGTCTAGAACGCTCCAGATTTTTTTGTAAAGAGGTAGTTTTTGGTGACTTTAGATTGAATTCAAAGTATATAAATTTTGGGATAAATGATACATATGCTATTGATTGATTGAGGAGTGTATTTAAAGAATTTCAAAAATTGTAAATAATATTTCTTTTCATTATATGAAATTGACTTCGTTTTATCAATTCAAACAAATAATCATAAAGGGGTGGAAAGAGAAAATTAATCGTTGTGCACTCTGTGTAGATTAAAAAGAGCTAGCCGTGGCATAATAATAAAATTAGTAAGATTGAAGTGAGAACACAGAGCGGCGGCGTTATTATCAATATATATATATATATATATATATATATATATATATATATATATACACACACACACACACACATATACATATTATTGACGTGACAAGGGTTTACGAGACGTCATTGAAACCCAAATTATACAAATAAACACCACCAAAATATAAAAAAAAAGAAAGGAACCGAAAATTCCGTAAATTCATGGTTACGTCCTGTATAATACAATCCTACTTTTATTCGTTAAAGTGCAATGCGAAAACGTAGATTGCGCATGTATAAATAATCACCCTATTTGATATAAGCATATTGTAAACACATAGCAAATAACATAAGTTGTATATGTAAAAATAATTTATTGTAAGATACCGTAAAACGCATTTAAATGCGAATGCAAATCGATTCATTTTTGATAACATTTGCTGTAAATAACAGAATAGTACTAGCTTTACGCATTTAACTTAAGAAACTATAATCAACGTGTATTTAAAAACCTCAATTTTCATATTAATTTTGTGTACTGATACACGAAAGCAAATATTTTCTATAAAATGCAACCCTTTTGCATTAAAAAGTAAATAAAGTTTAAATTAATGGCCCTGTGGATTACAGAAATTTATTGTATATAAAGAATTTTCTAGAATATAAAAATGATGAGTCATCGGTATTTAGAACTACGCAAATAACTCATTAATAAATAAGCATTTTATTCCTAGAAGCGGCCGGAACACGAAAAACCTGCAACATCCCTGGAAGAACTGATAGAAATTATTTATGATTTTCACGTTCACCGTTGGAGAGAAGAGATACGCCACAATAATAGTACATGCGGGACAAGGACATATAGAGCGCGTCACGAATAACTGGAACCAAATGACAAGGTGATAAATGCCGCAATTTTAGACGCTAATTGGTTTTTCTGAAAAATCTTGCATGTTCCACATTTTCTAGTAACTTCTAGATATAGTTAATTTAGAGTATATAAAGGAGCGTTTATTAAAAACGAGATCATTTGAAATTCATTCATTAGATTCGATTAATTCGATTCTTAAATTAGATCGCGAAATGTTATTTTAATTAAAGCGCAAGCTGTTGCGTTATGAAGATGATATTTGAAGTATGCAGTAGGCATGCTGTAATTTAATAATTATTTTGATGTAATGAATATAGAAGTGATGTTTTTAAACGCAATTACATATAAAAATGGAATTATTAATTACAATGAATAAGAAAAATTCTTCAATATAACGCTATTTTAAAGATTTTATTAAATAATCGAAAGGAAGATTTAACTATAAATGTACTTATATAATTACTGTTTGAAATCAGGAATTTTAATATGGAAAATCTTGTGAGCTGATTGGACATTAATTTAGAATAAGAAGGTATTTTAATTACAAAGGGTGTTTTGTGGATTCTGCAAGTATTATTTCTAGATTTATTTTTAAGGAATATTGGAATATTTGTATTTAATTTAGGGTAGAATAATAAGTGTTAATCATACAATAATTTTTTTTGTAAAGGATTTTACCAGGAGAATTTGTGTTCAGAGTGCGAAATACTCTGACCTTTAAATAGATTACCTGTTACACATTTTTTGGCCAAACAAACCTTACAAGCGTGGCAATAAATTATTACCAGGTAATCCAGCCTTAAAAAAAGAAGTTTTAATATCAGTAAATTTAAAATAGGGTAAGGAACAATTTTGTTTTTGTAATAAATACTTCTTAGAAATTATTTTATGTTTGAAAGAAGCGATGTTGTAAATGTTCTGTATGCTTTTATATGAGAGAAAATATTTCATACTGTATAAAGGTTTTGTGATATTGCTATGTTTGATTTCATTTTGAAATCTCCGTCAATTCCGTTGAGCTAGCCAGGTAAAGTTAAAAAGAAAGGCAAGTGAACAATTTCAAGTTTTATTGCTATATCATTTTCATATCACTCTTTCGGCGACACTCAACGCGGGTCTAGTCACAGCACTTTTACCGGCACCTCAACGTGCGGGCTTTTCATATCATCCTTTCAGCGGCGCACCAAAGTTTGGCCGTACCACAGCAATATATAATATATATTTGTGTGTATGTGTGTGTGTGTTGCAAATGATATAGCGGTATTAGCATCTAGCAAAAAGAATTAGAAGATGCTCTTAATGAAATGGAAACAGTACTAACAAAGAAATGTGGTATGAAAATCAACAAAAATAAAAATAAAGTAATAGTATGTAAAGAAGGGGAAAATAAATAGAACACCAAAATACAAATAGGAAACGAGAATTTACAAGAGGTTAAGAATTTCTACTATCTACGAAGCCAAGCAATGCAAGTTTAAAGTATATAATAAAAGCATAACACAAAGCTGTGCTACATCAAGAAAAAGCAGCTGCTATGTTCGAAGACAACGAACATAGAAACAAGGAAAAAATGATTGAAGGCAAATGTATGGAGTACAGCACTCGTACGGTTGGCAAACATGGACAGTAGGATAAGCGGACTTTGAAATGTGGTGCTACAGACATGATGAACAATGTAGGTTATGGGCATTTCAGAACTTATGTCAGTTATAGACAGAAAGCAACGATCAAAATTACGGCTATAAGCCAAGTATTAAATATATAAATATTTTATGTAGATGTTTACACAAGGTAAGTTGATAAATACTAACTTGGCAATGTCAGATATGATTGACAAAAATGCTAAACGTAATTGAAAGTTAGGTTTATCTATAGTTGTGTACACGATTTAGATTTGTAAATTTTCCAATTATAGTCATCGGTCTCGGTGGCGTAATTGGTAAACGCATAGTCCCGGAAAGACTAAGATACAGGTTCAAATCCTGTCCAAGACCTTATATGTTTCTTCTTACAATTACTAGCTCAATTTGAAATGATATATATATATATATATATATATATATATATATATATAATAAAAGCACGAACATACAGATAACAACCACATTAAATTATAAATCAGTTAGGGAAATGAAGCAGGAACAGGTTTAACACGAGTGCGTGTTAATAAGTACAAATAAGACAAATATTAAGTTAATTAACGTAGATATTACATAAATACAAGATTAACCCGAGTGCATGTTAATAAGCACAACGAGAACAACTGGGAATATATGTGGAGTCTATTTCGCAATAAATATACAAACCTAACCTACGAAAATGTTATGTACTAAAAAAGAATTATTATTAGCTCAAAAGAAGATCCAGGCACTCTGAAAGTGACTGTGGGAGACGGTGGCGGAACTGGTGCTTCCATTGTTGCACGACGTGAATCCGCTGACAAGACTTAGCTGGCTGACGGCGTCGGTAAGGTGATGCTTTGGGTTTTCAAGTGTAAGCAAGTAAGGTGGATTCAGACTGTAATTACTGACCATGTAATAAATAAAATGATTTTGTGCCACCAGGATACCAATCGCTGATTGTATAATGATGGAGTAATAGCGTATTATTAGATGCTTGGGTAACAATCATAAGCTAGTAGGTACTATTCCTTGGCTAAAAATTGACAAAAACTGAATGACAGGTTTCTCGTGGTTGATCTTGGACGCGTCTTGTAATGAGCGTTAACCTTGTGGTTTTTACTGTCTTGTGTGTATCGTTATTTATCGTGCGTGTGTTCTAGGTGTTTGTTTTCCCACCTAGTGGTATGCGTTTTGTGTTGTCTTCTAGTTGTTTTTTATTTTCCCAACTAGTTACGGTCTGTTGTGTTGTTGCCTGATGTTATGTTACACATCTAGTTGTATGGATGGGTATGGTGAGTCGTCTATTGTTTGGTACGCTTTTATGGCGTTTGTTCTATAGTATTCATGTACTGTGGGAATGTGTAAGTCGTTTCGTATTGTGTCCTTTCTGACCAACCACCGTGCGCCGGTAATCATTTGGGGGATGATGTTTTGGAATACCTCTAGACGTCGTACGTTTGTCTTAGATAGGTATGTCAGTCATGCTTGTGAGCCGTATGTGATGATCGATCTGATGTGCGTTCTGTGTATTCTGGTCCGTGTTTCTGTCGATAGTTTGTTGTTAAAGTTCAGCATCGGATGTAGGTAGCCTTTGATTTCGCTTGCTTTCTTAAGTGTCTCATCAAGTTGTTTTTGAAAGCAGAGGTTTCTGTCAATAGTGACTCTCAGGTATTGGATGGTGTTCTTCCACGGAAGTTGCCGCCCTTCAAACACTGGCAGAGAATGTCTGTGTAGTCTGTGTTACGAGAATAGTATGGCTTCGGTTTTGTCCACGTTAATTTGGTTCTCCATCTTCCCAATCAGTCGCATAGGGTGTCCAGTTGGCGTTGTAGTCTTTGTGTGGCTAGTCTGGCGTGACGTGCAGTAGTTATGAATATAGTGTCGTCGGCGTATAGTCTGCTGAAAGACATCCGCCTTGCGGAATTCCAGCCGCGATAGGTACTACGTGTGATAGTTGTCGGTGTACTCGTAGTTTTCGGTCTGTGAGGTAACTATGTGTGGTACTTGGTGTATGATCGCTAGTTTGCACAGGAGTTCTCTGTGCCATACCTTGTCGAATGCGTTTTGTATGTCCAAAGATACTGCTCCGTGACGTGTGTTTTGTTGTAGTTCTCTGCAATGTGGTCTATGATATGTATAACTTGTAGTGTGGTTGAATGATTTTCTCTGAAGTTACATTGTTCTTATCTATCTCGTAGGTGATGTTTCAGTTTTTGTAGTAGTAGTTGTTCGAATAACTTTGATATCGCGCTTCGAAGCGATATCGATCGGTAGAGTGACGGGTTTATTCTTGTTTTTCCAGTTTTGTGGATCATAACTGTAATTGCGGTCTTCCATGCTGTAGGGTAATGTCGCTGGAGGAGTATACCGTTGAATAGTCTCGTGATGTATGCTAGCGTGCATTTCGTGATATGTTTGAGTGCTTGATTTGTGATGTTGTCTTTTCCAGGTACTTTTCTGTTTCTGTTACCGAGGATTGTTTCTTTTGTGTCTTTTGGTGTTATAAGTGGTATGTGTTCTTCTGGATGCGTTTGTATTAGTTGTCCATGGTTTCGTTTACTTGTGTTTCATGTTGATAGTATGTTGTTGGGTTCGGTGAGTATGTTTCTGGTAGTGTTGTGGCGAATATGCTTGCCTTTTCTCGGGCGTTATAGTTTTTTCCGTCTGGTCTGTCTAGTGGTGTGTGTATTGGTTAGTTGATGTCTCCTTATGAGTCCTCTGTTAAGTTGGTGTAAGTTCTTTTCAGCCTCAAGAACATTGTTCATCTGTTCCGTACACTGATGCGTATTGTGTTCGTCTAGTAGAGTTTTGAGTGTTTGTGTTGTGTTTAGTTGGGGTTTAATGGCTGGAGTCCTGGTTATCCGCCATATCCGAACTAACTTCCTTTTCTGTTTCATGATGTCGTGAATGTAATCAGGAAGTCGTGGTCTGTTAGTGTTACGGATTCTTGTCATAGTGCTGTGATTTAGTACTTCTTGTAGTGTATTGGTGATGCATTCTGTGGTTGCGTCAATTTGTTCGTGTGTACCGAAGGTCGGGTTTCTAGATGTTATTTTGTGTTGTATGTACTCGTTGAACTTCCTGCAGTTTGTTGATGTCACGGTGTTAGTCGTCTCTTGTGTATGTGACGTTGTGTGAATCGTAGTTATTATTGATAGATGGTCGGAGCTCAGGTCTTCTATGACTTCTGTCCTGAAGTTATATGGCATGTTTTTGACTAGTGTGATGTCTAGGCTGATGATCTGGATTTGGAGGTATTGTTGTTGGTGTGTCTGGTCCAGTGATGTCAAAATCTTTACCTAGTGAGTGAGTGTACATCAGTCCGTTGTGATTGTTTATTCTGGAACCCCATGTAGTGTGTTTGGCGTTTAAGTCGCCCATGATTATTGTAATGGTGTCTCCTAGTATTAGGTTGTCAATGTCTTGCATAGATAGTGTTCTGCATGTGCTACGGTATACAGGAGATGATTCTCAGTAGTCCTCCATCTTCATTGATTTCCACGCCTGCAGCATCTAGCTGTGTTTGCGGAAGGTCTAGTGCGTGATGTGTAATTCGTCTGTGAATGAGTACGGCTACTCCTCCGCTTGATACATGTTCTAGTTTGATAATCTTGTCTTTTCTGTGAGTTGCGTAGTTGGCGATCTTAAATGAGTGGTTGTGATTTAATTTCGTTTCCCAAGTAGTGCAATGTCGATGTCGAATTCCGTGAGAAAGTGTCGTAGTTCAGTTAGTTTGTTTTTGACTCCGTTGGCGCTCCAGGAGAGTAGTCGCAGTTATAGTGTTCGTTGTTTATCTATTAAACGTCATGAAGATGTCGCACAGTGCCTTCAGGAGAAGCGGTATAACAGGTTCCCCAGCCATGTAGGTCGATATGAGTTATTGTGTCCATTGTAATATCTTGTTTAGTAGTTTGTTGACGTTGCTTTCTTGGTTGGTGTTTGTTGGGGGTGTCTACTTTAGGTGCTGAAGATGCTGGAGTAATCCTTTCGGTAATGTGTGGTTTTGTTGTAGAGGTTGCGGTGTCGTGTTTGGTGTCGGCTAGTTATTAGTGGGCCGTCTGCTGCTTCTTTTCTCTCGTTTTTCGGGAGCGGAGTCCATGCTTACGTCGGTGGAGCTGTCGGTTTCTGGTGGATAATGCGTGCTGGAAGTGGTTTCAGTAACCGCTTGTGTCTGTTATGTCGGTGTTTCCTGTGGAGTCTTGCAAATGTCAGGCCGATTCGAAGCTGTTTATATACGTTTTCTCCCTTCTGATTGCAGGCGTGATTACCGTGATCGGGGCAAAATGAATTACGGACGTCTGAGTTTTGTCTAGTAATAACTTTTTATGTCTGGTAATATTTACACCAACAACTGTATGTTTTGCTAACTAGAGGAGAACATGTCTGCAGAATAAAATTTATTTGTAAACAGTAACAATATCACTTGGGTCAGCAGTGCAAGTATATGACACTTGGATCACTTTTGCTGAATTGCTTATGTGAGATAAAGGAATGGTGTTTGGTTTAACTGCTGTCTAGATAGCAGCACTATGCAGATGTCGCTTGAATCATATTCTCTAAACAAAAATATATTTTTGTGGATGCCTTGCTAGCAAAATCTCAAAATTCGGGTTGGGGCACTTGGATCAATATTGCTAATCATCTTCAAATTGCTATTATAAAGTAACTGATGAAATGGAATAACCACTTTAAATAAATAGTTTAATAGTACAAGTCTACAACTTTACGATAAATTAGGTTATAAGGGTAGGCTGAAAAGTGATGCGCACATTCTTGTAGAATAATACGAACAAAAACAAATAGCAGGATAGGGCAAAAATTAAATCAAAGTACAATTCTAAAGGTTGAAAATCATATATTTATTTTTCAGCATAGTCACCGTTAAGAGTAACACATTTCTTCCAACGTGTAACAAATTTTATCATTCCGTTACTGAAGAATTCTTCCGACTTCTCTTGAATCCAGGACGCGATAGCTGTCTTCACCTCATCGATTTGTGATGATTACCCTTTAGCCCCTCTTGGGTAGACGAAAAAATAAAAAACCGTAATGCGTGAGATCGGGCGAGTAAGGAGGGTATGGAATCGGTTCAAACTTTAGGTTTCGCAATGCTTCTTCGCGAGGTGTGTGAACGAGCGTTGTCATGTTGAAAGATTATAGGCGACAGCTTGCCTCTAACTTGACAAACTCGACGTCAGAGATGTTTTGAATCAAATCGTCAGCGAATTAGCTATGTTCAGTTAGCTATGTTCATCGTTTGTGGCAGTGTTTGATCAACAATTATGGCTTTTCGGGGTTCGCAACCACACAATTTTAATACCCATAGATTTACAGTAGATCTATCACCATTATCGTCAGCATAAACAGGCTTTAAACAGCGATGAATTTCAGTGGAAGTCACAATTTCAGCAGTTAAAGATTCTATACTAGCGGGCTGTTTATCTTGCGTTGACATAGCCCTGTAACACGTCTTCATATTTTTGTTACTCAAAGCGAACTGGTGAACGCAACTCCTTGGAAATAGGTGTGCGGATAAAGGGGGATTGTGACTTCCGAATGTTACGATGCACGCTTGTGCATGTTATGTTGTTCGTGTTCTTTAAGCATGTGTGCTTCATTTTTCAGTCTCTCCAGTATAGAAGTATGCAACCAACCATGCTCCTAACTAACAGACCAATAAGCACGCAGCATGCAAATAAATAGCACATGCGTTTAAAATACCCATCGTATGATAATGGACTCGTCCTATACCCCTCTAAATACATAATAAAACCGCACGAACGTACAATACAAACCAACCCAGGATACAAAAGGAGACTCAAACGCTAGAGTAAATTACTTCTTAATTGTTCTTTTTTAAGTTGTCACTAAACTCCTTGAAGAGAACTTAAGAATAATGCAAGAAGGAAGTACCCAATCTCCTCGTGCAGTAAGTGTTTTCTTTTCAGATTATTTCGTAGTGACCACCAAATCTAGCGGAATAAAATGAAGTAAACTCTTACAACAACACCACGTACGCAGGAGCCCGCCATAACACAGCTTGGACCCGCTCCACCCTTAAGTCATCAGCTCCACGTCCTAGAGCATGTGACGCCAATATGCACCCCAGAATTGGAGACACTCATTTCACCAGCTTGTTTTAATTTCTACCAACCAAGGATGTCGCCTATATGTCAGTAGTTGGACCTACCAGCAGCTGGGTACCAAAGCATGGAAATTATATCCCAGTCACCATTTCAATGTTCTGAATTGCATTCAGCTTAACGATGGATTTAATCCACGCAGCACCAGCTCCAGGTCTTCGTCATGAAACCACAACATTCAATTCTTTAACATGGCAAAACATCCAGCAACTTTACAAAAGTGCTTTCAGTGTTAAAACACATTTGCAATTACGCACACAAACACTTTTGTAAATATTTTCTATGTTCGTCATGCTTTTAATGTATAATTAGTTCGTAATTTTAACTTATAAGAAAATGTTTTCTGTTGTTACAAAGCATTACCAAGATTACCCCAGACAAACCAGAACACCATACCTGTAATCCACAAAAACTTAGTTTCTCCGTCTTCATCTCAGAATGGCGAAATACATATACGTCCGGCCATTGTGTACATTTGTGCATCAACAATGTACAAACGATTGTTTCTAGAGAAATAAAATGTTCTTTGCAGTAGGGCGACTACTGCTTTTGTAGCCTCCTCCACAGTAATATCTGAATATCTTGGTTTGGAAAACTGCACAAACATCCGGACATAATGTACAGTGTGTCCCAAATTGGATGTATTAAATGAGTAACTTAGTTGTTATTAAAGATACAATAAAACTGTGTGCGCAGTCATGTGCCAACTTTTTGAGATCAATTCAATGGTGAAATCACAAATGAGCGATCTTCTTTTGTTTTCGAGCTATAGCCAAAAATTGATATTTTTAACAATTCTATTAATTCGTATAACTCGTTTGGTTGCAAAAATATCCAAAAATACTGTAGAAGTCTTTTATACGGTTTTTTACGTAGAATACAGTGACATACGCAAATATTTAATATTTATAATACTTTTGAGGTTATAATATACACTTGCATTTTTTAAATAGAAACCACAATTTGTTGTCGCCTTATTTAAAAGCGCTTTTTGACAGCTTTTCAAAAATATATAGTTTGGTATAATTATTTTTTCAAATGGCCGATTTATTCCATGTTTTTGGTATAATAAAATAATTTATTGTATTGGTAATTTTGGCCGCGAAACAAAAGGTAAACAAAACAAGAGTTTATTATTGTACCACACCACTCTAAGCAACAAAGTTTGAAAGCTAGAAGAATACAATATCATAACTACATATATTACAAAATTAATATAACTACATCTTAAATTGAAAATTATACTTTCCTATCCACATTTAAACAGTCCATAATCCATGTATGGATACACAAATACATACATACTCACACACCTCATACCCTCACAAACACGCACACACACACAAGCACGCGCCCACGCATGCACGCACTCATGCGCACACAACCACACACATCCTCACCTACACACACCCTCACACATAATATATATAAAACACTAGAACACAGATGGGAATACTACTATAGTTTTATTTACTGATAATTCAGAGATATTGTTCAAACTGGCCTCCATTCTCTCTTAAACAAAGTTCGCATCGTTTTATTAAAGACTTAATGGAATTTAATAAATAAACCGCCTTAACTTTACGAGATGCTGCTTCAATTGAATTCCGCAACTCTTCAATACTATGGTTCTGGGTTTTATAGATTTCCTCTTTCAAAAAATTCCACAAGAAATAGTCCAATATCGACCAGTCATGAGATCTAGGCGGCCACGGAACAGGTCCAAACGTACCCATCCATTTATTGAGATATTCTCTATTTAAATAATCACCAGTAATTATAGCGTTGTGCGGGGGTGCACCATCTTGTTGGAACCAAACTTTTTGTCTTTTTTCGAGAGGCATGTCCTCCAGTAATTCGTGCAAGTTGGTATACAATATTTCAATATAGCGACAAGCTGAATGATTGTTTTCAAAAATATGGTATTGAAATTTGCCACCAACAATGTAGCAACAAATATTCAAACCATAACGGCTTTGTTGACGCCTCGTATGTTTGATAGGTATTTTCATTCGACCAGCAAGTGCTTCATCAGACCATATAATGTTATTTCCAAAATTGTTAGTAGCAGAACATTTACGGGGATACCATTGACAAAATCGCCTTCTTTTTGAAAATCGTAGGAAACAAACTATGTATAATTTTATTTTATAGGGTCGATGTTTATTACGCTTCAATATTCTTGAAGCTGCTGATTTAGAAACACCCACTTCCTTTCAATTTTCCTACATGATGTTCTTGGGTTTGTTTCACACATGCTATGGTTGAAACAGTAGTTTGCTCTTAATTAAAAACTGCATACTGTTTCGTTCTAGGTTTTCAAAGCAGCCAAACTGTTGTAAATTACTATCTATCCTTTTAAACATGTTAATATTAGGTTGTTGTCTTTCAGGGTATCTGTATTATTTACAAACGACATAGTAATATTATTTGCTATTAGTTACACAATTACCTGTTAAAATATAAAGTTTTTACCGATAGAGGAATTCTCGCAGACTAAATAAATGCAACTAGCATATCGTATTTTTCGTAATTTTCAAATTTTGCCATTTAGTAACAGACTGATGCTTCACTTACAAACTAACAATACAATTTATTGCATGTGCAATAGATATGATTGAAGCTCGTTGACGTTTGTTATACAAACAATTGTCGTTTTTTGTTTACCTTTTGTTTCGCGGCCAACTATTGATTACCAATATAATAAATTATTTTATTATACCAAAAACATGGAATAATTTGGCCATTTGAAAAGATAATTATATTAAACTATATATTTTTGAAAAGCTGTCAAAAAGTGCTTTTATATAAAGTAACAACGAATTGTGGTTTCCATTTAAAAAAATGCAAGTTTATATTATAACCTCAAAAGTATTATAAATATTAAATATTTGCGTACGCCACTGTATTCTACGTAAAAAACCGTATAAAAAACTATTACAGTATTTTTGGATATTTTTGCAACCAAACGAGTTATACGAATTAATAGAATTGTTAAAAATATCAATTTTTGGCTATAACTCGAAAACAAAAGAAGATCGCTCATTTGTGATTTCACCATTGAATTGATCTCAAAAAGTTGGCACATGACTGCGCACACAGTTTTATTGTATCTTTAATAACAACTAAGTTACCCATTTAATACATCCAATTTGGGACACACTGTACAATGCACAATCGATTGCCTTTGAAAAAACATTGAAAATTTATTTGGTGGAGACGCGGCTGTTTCTAAGGGTAGCCTTACATACTCGCTTCTAGAAGTCGCTTTTTTTCGTATACGTATTTTAGTTGGTTGCTGAGTACACGTGACTCCCGAATAAATCATGATAAAAAGAAGCAAAGAAGTTGGTTTAACTTTAATTTTTTCGCTTCTTTATACATTTTGACGTATCATTATTTAGGTTAGGTCAGAAAATTCAATGTAGAGCGGCTTTCACAGAAAGTGATAGACAAGGTTAGAACTTAGTAGAATCAATATAATGAATTCTTATTTAGAATTATTGCTTCATTTACAATTAAAAAGATTTTTGTTACATATATAACTGCAAGAAAGTGGAGTAAATTGCATAGAAAAATACTGAAAAGCCAAATCTAGAAGTCACTTCTTGCTGCTACCGTGTAAGCAGTATACAAAAATAGTGTCACTTCTTTTTGAAGAAGCGACTTCTAGAAGCGAGTATGTAAGGCTACCCTAAGTCCAGCCATTAGGATCTCCATCTCGTAATATGGAAAAGTGTGCCAATGTCCGGACATAAGTGCATTTGTATGCACCTAACAAAATAGTTGTATTTTAAAAATAAAATTTTTTTACAGCTCTCTAAATGAATTACTCTATATCGTATTACGGTGATGTGCATAAACGACCGCACGCTGTGTACATCTACGAGGCACAAACGTATAAAAAGTCTGTATTTTTTATCGTAAGGGTTGTAGAAATGGATCTGATTTCCTTTTTCCTCAGTTAAAAGGTATCATAAATTAACGGTGAGCTAAAACTTTTTATACTTTTTACCCACAAAATAAAACTCCGTTCTTCGTATGCCATATTCCTGAACAAACTTTCAATCTAAGTTTTGTCAATTTATTAAATTTGTTATTTGAAATTTTGCCGTTAAGATTTTGCCTGCTATCAAGCAACTTAACATACACGTTTGAATTGCTACTGCATATACGGTACGGCGTGATATTTTGTATACGTAAAAAGCTTGAGGTTATCTATCACACTGCCATATTTCATACACGTCCAATTTGACGTAGAGGTATTTGCATAAATGAACCTGATATAATTAAATTGCTTTTTTCAAAACCCATTTATCTCGTAAATTACGAAATTGTGCTGATCTGTGCAATACATAATTCCTTTTACGTTGCCATTAGATACTTTTATATACTTAAAAAGTCCATGGCCAGTTATTTTAAGACTAGTTAGTGGGTTTGTAATGCTAATTAATTCATAAAAAGTTAGAATGCTTTGAAAAATGTAATTTATTTCGAATGGTAACGTCATACACAACATTATTTTAAATTAAATAGTACACTTCAGCTTGTAGCTTCTCTAACCGAGGCCGATATTCATAATAAACAACAAATAGGTGCCAAATACTTTAAATTGTTATACTAAAAACTTATAGAAATAGAAACAAGGTCAGGGACGCATCTGACTTTTTATACACACTTTGGCGATACATATAAAAATCTAAAATTGGTGGTCGATACAATTTCTTACATTATTTTGGCTGCTTATTTGTGTATGCATTGTTATTAGTTACTCTACTACAAAATACTGTGTATCTCGGTACTACCCCTACAAATGTTATTGTTTATTAGAATAAACCAAATAAGAGAAATCTTTAAGCGATTTCTGTTTACTAATCAACCTGTCAAACTTACTTGGAATCTTTTAAAAATGATAAAAACAATTATTTTTGTATCCTGGTAATCTTTAATTAAAACATTAAAAATCTTGCAAAATAAGATACTAAAGCAATTGTATGCTTGAGAATGGTCAAGGTACAGTTACAATTTATCTCATCATTAGATCTTCAGTCCTGGAACTGAATAAACGCGCACCCTCATTGTTTCCTATTCTGAGCTAACCTACTCATTTCTCTAAAATTCCCACAGTCTGCATATATCACTATCTGCGTGCAGTAATCTGATCTAGGTTTACCCCTACCTCCTTTTTTCCTATTTCTGCTTATAATATATCCCGCACTATTCCCCAGATATACCTTAGAACATATCATGCCCATCTATTTCTACTATTTTTTTTTGTTTTCCACAGATATCTTTATTCCCATACTATTTCTATAACCTCTTTGTTATTAAATGTATCTGTTCATGCAATCATCCTCATACATCTGAAACACAATATTCTAAAAGACTTTTACTGTTTTCTGTCTGCTTCTCCTACTGCCCGTATTTCACAGACATACTGTGCTCTGCTCCACACATATACTTTCAACAATTTTCTCCTTGTTTCTATGTTTGTTATCTTCGAACATAGCCGCTGCTCCTTCCTGTTAGAAGCAGATCGGTTCCCCTTCTATTGTTTACAAATATATCCCATATTTTTCCAATATTCAGTAGTATGTGAAGGGGGTTAAGTAGCCTGCAGATACCAAGATCACCCAACACTTGAACATTTGCCGAATTATTAGTTTTCCAATATATCCTTGCGCACAATCAACATTAGTTGAAAAATTGCAAAACCAACAACTGTCGTTTATAACAATCATCAGATTTAAGTGCTATTATTGTTTCGTCATTAGGTTTTCCGTCTTGAAACTGGCTGGACGCATGCATTAATTTATTTCTATTCTGAGCTAGCTTATACAATTCCCTGAAATTCCCACAACCTAGAAATAACTCGGTTTCCCTTCTGTTGTTTCCTAATTATATGCCCTATTTCACCGGGTTTCAGTGGTAAGTGAAGAGGTCAAGGTATCGGGTTCAAATCCCTACACGGAACGCTTGAAAAATGTTAGGCGAGCATATTTCACAAAAATACGCCCTCGTTCGAATGAGAGGTAAAATGGAGGTCCCGTGTGTAAGTTGTCACGCACGTTAAAGATCCCTACCTTGATTTGAACAGCAAGGGTTCGGCAAAATTCAAAATTTTTCAGGTAAAAATAACTCGCTTCCCGGCCAATGTAGCACCTTCGGGTAAAACATTGGAAAACCACATGTAGGGTGTGTGAAGGGGGGCGGCTCCATGGCATAGTTGGTATGCGTGTGATTACTACGGCCAAGATCCCGGGTTCAAATCCCGACACGATCCGCTTGAAAAATCTTCGGCGAGAATTTTTCATAAAAATACGCCCTCGTTCGGATGAGAGGTAAAATGAAGGTCCCGTCTGTGAGTGTTGTCACGCACGTTAAAGATCCCTACCTAACTTTTAACAGCAAGCGTTCGCCAAAATTCAAAATTTTTCAGATAAAAAAACTCGCTTCCTGGTCAATGTAGTATCTTCGGGTGGAGCATTGGAAAAGCACATGGGGGAGCCTGTGGCTTCCAAGATCCCCCAACACTTAGGCATTTGCCGAAGTAATAGTTTTTCAGTAAATCCTTTCACACATTTAACATTAGCTGAGAATATTGCAAAACCAAAACATGTTGTTACTTATAATTATCATCAGGTTTAAGTACAGTTATGTTTTTCGCCATTAGCTTTTCCACTTTGGAACTGGTTGGACGCGTACCTCCATTGATTTCTATTCACTATCTGGTGCAATAGTCTAACCTGAGTCTACCTCTATCTCTCTTTTTTCCTATCTCTGCTCCTAATATATTCCGCAATATTTCTTCATGCCTATTCCATTTCTAGTACCTCTTTTTTCTTAACTTTGTCTGTCCATGATATCTTCATCAGACGTCTGCAGCACGACATTTCAAAGGCTTCTATCTTCTTCATGTCCGCTTCTTCTATTGTCTAGGTTTCACAGCCGTACAGTACTGTGCTCCACACATATGTTTTAAGCATTATTTTCCTTGTTTCTATGTTTGTTGTCTTTGAACACAGTAGCTGCTTTTTCTTGTTAAATATAGCACGACCTTGTGCTGATCTTTGTTTTGTCTTTTGCACTCTCCCAATCTTGCGTTATTTTGGCTTCCCAGGTAGCAGAACTCCCTTATCCCTTGTAAGTTTTCGTTATCTATTTGTATTCTAGTTTCTAATTTAATTTCCCCTGCTTTGCAAACCCGTACTTTAGTTTTATTTTTGTTAATTTTCATTCCGAACTGTTTCCATTTCATTAAGAGCAGCTTCTAACTCTTTCTTGCTAGATGCTAATACCGTTATATCATCAGCAAATATAGGCATATTAATTTTTTGTCCCTGCATAATAATTCCAAATATCTTCCCGGATCTGACACTATTCATCGCTTCTTCGATGTACAAGTTAAAAATAAATGGGGATAGGGCACACTCCTGTCTCACCCCTTTTCTAATATTTACTCCTCTACGTTCCTGCTTTGATTCTATTATCGCTGTTTGTTCTTTGTATAAGCTATGTACTATCCGTCTATCCCTAAAACTCATTCCAATCTTTTTGAGTGTTTCGAACATTTTTTTCCATTTTACATTGTCGAATGCTTTTTCCAGATCTACAAACCCTATATACACGCTTTCCCCCTTTTCTATTGTTTTCTCCATTTTCAACAGCTAAAATAGCCTCCCGTGTTCCCCTTTTCGCCTAAACCCAAATTGATTTTCTCCTAGCATTTCTTCAGCTCGTTTTTCCATTTGTCTTTGTACAATTCTGGTTAATACTTTTGACACGTGTGCTGTCAAACTTATTGTTCCAAAATTTTCACATCTATCCGAGCCTCTCATTTTTGATATATTGACTATGATATTACGTTTAAAGTCTTTGGGTATCTCGCCTGTCTCATCACACTTAGCTTAGAAATTGGAAGAAACATTCTGTTTCTGCTTGTCTAGCGGCCTTTAGAATTTCTGCTTGCACCTTATCTGTACCCGGCGTCTTGCCATTTATCAGACCCTTTAATGCTAATTCAAACTAATCTCTAAGTATAGGATATCCCAAGTCATCCTTTTCAATGTCTGATTCCTGCATATAAATTCCCTATACGCTCTTGCCATCTAACCACTTTCTCTTCATTTTCTATAATACGTTTCCTCCCATGTCCCTTATATTTTTGCTATACGGTTTTATATCCCTAAAATTTATTCTAATTAGTTTGTATGCTTCATCTATCTTTCCTATTTCCATCTTAGTTTGTACCTTTGCACTTTTCATCAATTCATTGTTCTATAGCTTTCCTGCTTTTGCTAATAATTTCCTGTTTTCTTGTTTCATGTTTCTTGTATCTTCGTCTTTGTTCTATTAAATTCAGAATATCCTTTGTTATCTATGGTTCCTTAATTTCTATTTGTGTATATCCAAGAATATCTCTGGCCGCCATGTCTAAGCTGGATTTAATGTTATTCCATTCTGTTTCTACTTCCTTAGTATAAGAAATTTTCCCGATATCTTTCAGCAATTCATGTGACTTTTTTTTTCGTGGATATCTTTATCTCTTAGTTTCTCAAAGTCAAAGTGTCTTTTTCCGTTGCTCTCTTCAAATTTTTCAATTTAAGAGCGGCCTTCATAATTACGATGTTGTGGTCAGTGTCTATATCAGCTTCTAGGTGTTTCTACAGTCTTTTACTTGATTCTTAAACCGTTACCTAACAAATATAATCTATTTGATCTCTTTTTATATCTCCTGGCATTTTCCACCTGCATCGTCTTCTAGCATGATGTTGAAATAATGTGTTTGTGATAGTTAAATTGTTCTTATCGCAAAATTCTACCAACCTATTTCCCCTGTCATTTCTTGTGCCTAAACCAAATAAACCGTTCCTCTCCTATCCTCACCTGCCACTACCTTAAAGTTCCGCGTAATTATTAAATGTTCATGTCCTTTTACGTATCTTAGTATGTCTTCGATATCTTCGTAGATCGCTACTACTTCTTCACTGTAGCTAGAGGTGGGCATGTATACTTGTATTATTACTGTACTTACCGGTTTAGATTATAACCTAACCATGAGTACTCTTTCATTCTTTTGTAATCAGTTTTCTACACAATGTCCTATCTTTTTTCGCATACTATCCCGACACCTGAATTCCTTTCCTCTGATCCTGTACGAATTACCCTAAAGTCTACACTCCAAAAATCATCTGCCTCTCGCCGGCGAACTTTGCTGATCCCTACAATGTCTAGTGCTAACCTATCCATTTCAATTTGTAAAGCTTACCTATTTGCTTTATACTTCTGACATTTCACACTCAGGCTCGCAAAATGTTCTCTGCTCTTGCTTTAAACTTTCCGATTACATCCTCCGAAGTAGTCCCCACCGATTATCCGAATAGGGAACTATTTCAACTCTTGAATCTTTTACCCCAGAGGATGCCATCATTTTAATACAATTTAAGTACAATGTTTACTTGGAAAATAATGTGGTGGTTTCCCGTTGCCTTCCACATTGCAGCAGTGTGTCTTAGAATACCATACCGACCCCTATGATCTCTGCCACTCTAACTGCTACCCTGTTTCGGTGATCTGTCTTAGTCTGATTCTTTACTAAAGACCCTACTACTTTGGTTGTACCTGAAGTTTGGTTTTTTAGATCATTTTGGAACGCACAAGCTATTCCACCCGTTCTAGTAATCTAGAACTTCTCCAAGGTACAGATCCATTTGAAACGATTCAGAAGAAAACTTCATTTTAATCTAACTCCTACTCCTCACTGTTACTGTGATAATATAACCTTAGAATCACCAATCTATCTCATTTACTTCTGTTGCATAACTTCCCCAATTCAATCCAACTATAAATTAGACCTTACTCGGGACCCGTTTTAATCCATCTCAAACATGATTTACTTAGTTACACACTATCTCCAACAGCTTAACCAATTCCTGACTGAAATCCACACAAACCCTCTTTGATTTGCAAGAATCCACACCACCACAATTATCCTCACTTAATTCCCTCCCACACTTACACAAACCAATATCACACAGAAACTCAACAACGTTGTCATTGGCGGCAAAGGTAAAGACACTCTGGCCTAACGCCTGAACCATATAATCCGAAGTTTAAAATTTAATTTATTTTGATTTGAAATTATTTTGTTTAGAAAGTGTATTTTATTTTATTTTGTATGTGTTGAATGTTCCATTTCGAATGGACCTACACCTTGCCGAAGTTCTGGATTACTAGAGCAGGTGAAATGGCTTGAGTGTTCTAATGAGCTATAAAGCCAAATACAGGTTCAACTAACGTAGTAGGGTCGTTAGTAAGGAACCAAACTAAAACAGGTCCCTAAAAGAGGGCAGCGGCTCTTTCGGTACTTAGATGGGCAGAGACCACTGAGGTCTAATATACACTATCGCGATGTGGAAGGCAACAGGCAACGGAGGCTGCGATCGGAAAGTTCAGAATGAGAGTGGGAAACATTTTGCAAGTCGGAGCGTGGAATGTTACAAGTGACGAAGAGGTAGAAGCGATCTACAAAGATATCGAAGACATACTAAGATACGTAAAAGGACATGAAAATTTAACAATTACGGGGGATTTTAATGCAATGGTAGGTGAGGGTAGGAAAAGAGCGGTAGTAGGTTTATTTGGTTTAGGCACGAGAAACCACAGAAGAAATAGGCTGGTAGAATTTTGCGCCAAGAACAATTTAATCATCAAAAGCACATTATTTCAACATTTCACCATATACGTGGAAGCTGACAGAAGATATAGGAAGATGTCAAATAGATTACATTCTTGTTAGACAACGGTTTAGGAATCAAGTAAAATACTACAAAAGCTACCCAGAAGCGGATATAGACACTGACCGCAACATCGTAATTATGAAAGCCGCACTTAAATTTAAAAATTTGAAAATAAGGAACAGAAAAAGGCACGTTGACTTTGAGAAACTAAAAGATAAGGTTATTCAAGAAAGATTCGAAAAAAAGTCAAATGAAGTGCCGAAAGATATCAGGAAAATATCTGATACTAAGCAAGTAGCAACAGAATGTAATAACGTTAAATCCAGCCTAGATATGGCGGCCAGAGGTATTCTGGGATATACACGAAAAGAAAATAAGGAACCATGAATAACAAAGGCTATAATGAATTTATTAGAAGAAAGACGAAAATACAAAAATAAATCAGACAAAACAGGAAAACAGAGAAACAAAGCCATAAAATGGAAAATTATTCGCAAATACAGGAAAGCTAAAGAATACTGGATTGATGAAAAGTGCAAACAGATACAAACTAAGATGGAAATAGGAAAGACAGATAAAGCATACAAACTAACTTGAATCAATTTTAGGGATATAAAACCGTAAAGCAAAAATATAAAGGACGCAGGAGGATATGTCATTATTGAAAATGTAGAGAAAGTGGGTAGATGGCAAGAATATATAGGGAATTTATATGCAAGAGAGGAACTAACAGCATTAGAACAGGAATCAGACATTGAAAATGATGACTTGGGATATCCTATACTGTAGCAATTTTATTTTCCACCTAATATATATCCGTCTAATCAATCCTTTTATTAAATATTAAATAATATAATACATTATAATGTTATCCAATCCACTTAATTTAATAACATCTATTGTCCAATAAAGAACTAGTATTTAGTTCATGTTAAAAGTTAAATTCTACGGTGACAATATATGAGCTCTTGTTTGGTATCCTTCCTAAAGCCCCCTCTACTCAGAAACCGCAAGGTAACGCTGTTACCGGGCAGCGACAAGCTCGGCCCGCACTTCTAACACAGCTGGGGTTAAAGCAGGTCGAAAGTTGTTCTTAGGAGCGATGTCCGTCATTGATTTTTGGTGTTGGAAGCGTGCACGATGGAAGATTGCACGTGTAAGCCATCTTCAGAAATTGTTTTGGATGGTCCATTTTTTTGTTGAAACCAGTCGTGGAGAACGATGAAGTTTTTGTGAAAGTACCGTTAGGAACATGTAACTTTGGGAATAATTTATTTTAAAATATATTGCAACGTAAATTATAAATAAGCAACCTTTCTGAATGGTATTCATGCGAAAATTAAATGAAAACAATTCTATTCTTGTATAATATGGAATCACATTTATAATTTATTCAAGTTAATTACAAACAACATTTGCTTTCTTGTGGTGTGAATTACGCCTGGAACATCTGTAAATTGAAACGCAGATATTGGAAGCCAAGTGACGTGTTTTTCAGTATGCAGCGCAGCTGTTTGTTTGGAATGGAATTTTCCGTTGTTAATACATACGTCAGCTTTCAAGCAAGTATTTAGGTGCAATTTGGAGTTCTGGTATGTACAAAATTATATTCGTATGTTGTTTGAACTGTCGACGTAGTAACGAGATAAATTTTACTTTAACCGACTTGTGTTAACTTTGAACAGGTCAAGGACAGACCTCAATTATATTTTACGTAGTCATACGATATGAATCTGTAATTTGTTCCTACAAATTCTTTTATTAACTCAATGAAACATCAGAAGATGTCACTACTAATTAGATAAAGTAAATTCTCATAACTTTGAACCTTTAGAAATTAAATTTCTACATTTGATATTTTATGAACAATTATCTGTAATTATCTACTGTGAAATTAAGGTAAATTTACCATAATTAACTCTTTCTATAAATAAGCAATTTTATGCTTTGTCAATTTGTTATATAAACTTCATTAAATAGTAATTGGTACGGATATATTCAGTACCATTGTAATTAACTCTTCCTAATTTAAATTAACTTATAAAGGAAGACATATTTTTGTAAAAATTACTTTATTGGATACCAAAAGAATAGATTCTTATTTTCGGACTAAAGACTATCTTTTATTTAAGAGGAATGAAAATCGATTCTGATTGTATTTAATTATTTTTGAGTTTGAATGCACAAACAGTGCTTTTCTTTGTTTAATCTGTTCACAGGTGCTGTGCAGGATTGCTAAGGTCAAGGTCGAGCCATAAGGTAAGAAACTTCAAAGATTAGGTGGTCTTTGAAATTATATAGCGGTTATAGGAGAAAGGTTTCCGCATTAGCCTTGTACAAGGGACTTGTATCAGGTCTTCTCAGTATAAAAAAATACGGTGGCGCCTTATTTTCATTATTAGTGGTTGCAATTACACCCCGACCCACAGCTCATTCTCTACCCAGAGCATATAGCTCGACTAGCCGCTTTGCCTTTGAGATTTCCTCAACTTAGAGCCACCTTCCATCTTAATTTGCCGTGGGCTCCATTTCTAATTATCGGAAATTCTCGTTAAACTAAATTGGAAGTAAAAAGGCAATAAATAGCGCCCAGCGTGTAGGCCTCGATTGCTGTACCAATTGTATGAACACATAAAGTATAGGCTTCGATTGACTTTGGTTGTTTACACTTGTGATTCGTAACTCATTTACCCTCAGATTAATTTAGTCTATTGATGTTGTTGTTTAATTGAGTTTAATTTGTAATTAGTTAGTTAGTCTATCCCATGACGGCTGAGACGTATCAAGTAGTTTATTTGCATAAAGATGAGTTGGATTATGAATTGAGAATTCGTGGAGTTGTTAGCAGCAGACCGATGCAGGATAAGAGGAAAATGTTAGGCCGATTATTAGCCAAAGAAACAACATTACCTGATTTTATTTGTCAATTAGCTCTAACGGAAATTGATAGTATGTCAACATTAATAAAGTTGTGTAAGAAATTAGAAGAAGCTTTCTTACATGGTAAAATTGTTCGATAGGAATATTATTGTTCTTTTAGTCGCAGCTTGTAGTATTTCAGTGAATAATAATTCACAGTGTAGTTGATAGAAGTGATTTGTATTTAGGTTTTTCTTCCATTTGTATTAGCTACAATAGTTGTTTGATAAATTTTTTATAGTAGAGATGATAGATGTTTATAATTTGGTACACTGGTTTTTACTGTCGGTAAACCGTTTCAAGATTGCTCTTGTGCATAGGCACGTTTTGTTTTGATATAATTTATTTTGATAGCAATTTTGATTTATTTATATCCGCATTGCAACGCAGTATGTTAATTGGTTGTAAGTCTAAGTGAAACTTGTCGTCGTGGTTGGTCGGATTAGCAGTATGTCAGTCTAGACGAGACTTAGGAAAAGTCGGTCGCTCAGCATTACATTAGTCTAAACGAGACTCGAGGTAAGTTGTCACTCTAGCAATTTTGGCATCACTATTTTTGAGATTGGTGATGAGGTTATAATTTTTTGTTTATAAGTCTAGGTGAGACTCACAGAGGAGTTTGTCACCCTAGCAAGTTTATGCGTTGTGAAGTACTTTTGTCTATCTTGACAGTTTGATTATGAGTAGTGTAAGAGTGTACTAGAACATTGATTTATTGTTATCCTAGATGGAAGGTTGAGAGTAATCTAAATTACAAATTTATTATGTTTAAAATTGTCATTGTCTGCGAATTTAAAAGAAAAGGTGTTCTTAAAGT
Organism: Platerodrilus igneus; assembly: GCA_036346225.1. Classification (NCBI taxonomy): domain Eukaryota; kingdom Metazoa; phylum Arthropoda; class Insecta; order Coleoptera; family Lycidae; genus Platerodrilus; species Platerodrilus igneus. Next base: position 1,828,829 of record JARFIW010000831.1, read on the forward strand.
TTGAAGTTCATTGGTTTAATGTTTGAAGTCATGTTGATAATTTAGTTGAGATCAAGTTAGATAATGTGGATCCCTGGTATGTGTCTCTTCGAAAAAAATTTTAGCTTTACCTGATGATTACCCACAATGGAAGGTAGAAGATAATTATGTATTTAAATTTCTTTCATCAAGTTTACCACTCTCGTCGAATGTAAGGAATGGAAATATTTAGTCCCTAGATCACAGAAGGAAGAGGTTATTCGGATAAATCATGACCCTTCAGTGGCCGGACATTTTGGTTTTTAAAACATTGGCACGCATACAAGAGAATTTTATTGGCCAAAAATGCGTATTGATGTGTTGAAATTTTGTAAAATTGTTTAACGTGTGGTGCACAGAAGGCATCGAATAGAGGACCCCTTGGTTTAATGGGAAAGGAAAAAGAAGTGAAGTTCCCCTTTCAGATTATCGCTATAGACCTCATGGGCCCATTTCCACGGTCCAAGGTTGGACACAAATGGTTATTAGTTATTGGTGATTGGTTCTCAAAATTCACGTTAATGTTTCCGTTACGTAGTGCAAAAGCGCATATAATAAAACGTGTATTGGAGGAACAAGTTTTTTTAGTTTATGGTGTTCCCAAATATATTATTTGTGATAATGGCTCACAATTTAGTGGTAGAAATTTCAAAGCAGTATGTAAAAAATATAACGTTCAAAAAATTTGGTTTAATGCAGTTTACTCTCCCCAATGTAATTTTGTAGAGAGGATAAATAGAACGGTAGGAACAGCTATACGTTCGTATATTAAAGAACATGATACTTGGGACATAGAGTTACCCCAAATTCAGTATGCGATTAATTCTGCAAAACATCATGCCACTGGTTATTCGCCAAATTTCTTAGTTTTTGGTAGACATGTTCCAGTGTCTGGAAAATTTTATGGTCTTGATGTGGAACCCTCAGTTGATATTGATTTTATTTCTAGTGATAGGCCTTCGTATGTGTCAGATCATCAAGGACTATTTGATATTTTTATAGACGTACAGAAAAGGTTACATTTAGCTTACATGCAGTCTAGTAATTCATATAATTTAAGGAGACGTAACATTTCTTTCGAAGTAGGTGACAAGGTTTGGAGGTCAAATAAAGTTCTTTCGAAAGCAAGTGATAAGTTTACAGCTAAACTAGCGCCAAAATATGTTTTGAGCATTGTTAGAAAAAGGTTTCGAATTTAATTTATGAATTGATTAATAAAATGGTTCAAGGGCAGGCAGATGGCATGTTAAGGACTTAAAACCTTATTCAGAGTTCAGTGGTGATATTGAAAATGAGAACGTTTCTGAACATTAATTAGTGTTGTTGATATATTTAATGGTTGATAGTAGGAATTATTTCTGTCTTATCTTTTAGTAAAGGATTTAAATATTGTATTGGAATACTGTTTGGTAGTCTAAAATTTTAGATGTTGGATAAGAAGCATAAAAGGAATTTTGTAGTGCAGTAAGGTTGATACTAGACTGTGCTGATATTGTTAGTTAGCAAGTTATTCATTTGAGTCAAGATAAAAGTTACATGTTTCCGTTTGTCAAGTGATTTCATTTGTCGTATGATTCTTTAGTTCAAGGTTATAAAGGAATGTTTAGGTATCTTTATGATTAAAGTGTTTGATAAATAAAGTTGTATATAGTTGGTCATTATTTTCTTTCGGATTTAAGATTAAGGTGTTTGATAATTATAATGGGAATCGAGTAGTTTGAGTCCATATTAAATATTGGTTGGAGGTCAATATTGTTAGTAACTATGATAGTTATGTTTAGTAAGAATATTGTGTAAGCTGACAATGTTCTATGTTTAATTATGAATATTGCGTGAGATAGCAATGTTCTATGTTTGATTATGGATATTGCGTGAGATAGCAATGTTCTATTTTGTTCATTCATGCGTGAGTGAGATTTGTGAGAAGTAAGACGTGGTGACGTTTTACTTGTCTCTTCTGGGAAAGAGATATTTCTACATTTTGGTTGCATATACATGCGGTAGATTGTTGAACGTTAGTGATTTCAAGACAGGTTTGCCGTTTTGAAGTTATGTTTGTCGTGGATCTCAAAAGTAGTGAGAGTCCTTTTCTTCTTTTGTAAATATGTAAATTACGGTTAATATAGTAAAAATATGTTTGTCATGATAATTTGATATTTTCATTAAGGAATCATAATACGGCAGTATTATATATTTTGTTGTTTAAGTTTCGAGTATAAATGAGTGATATAATAACCCCGAATATGTATTAAATAAAAATGAAACCCTACCGATTAAGACTTCCCGAATTTGTCCCCTTGTGGCGTATAGTACGCGTAGTTACTCGTCACTCATTTTCAGTTATGTTGTATCTTAAGTGGTAATTTTTGTTTTTAGGTTGTAAAAGTTAATAATAATAAGTTGTGAATATGTAACAATAAATTCAAAAAAAAATTCTTCGCATTTATTCCAGAATTTTTTCTCTTAGAAAGAGGCAGTGTAGCAATTTTATTTTCCACCTAATATATATCCGTATAATCAATCCTTTTATTAAATATTAAATAATATAATACATTATAATGTTATCCAATCCACTTAATTTAATAACATCTATTGTCCAATAAAGAACTAGTATTTAGTTCATGTTAAAAGTTAAATTCTACGGTGACAATATATGAGCTCCTGTTTGGTATCCTTCCTAAAGCCCCCTCTACTCAGAAACCGCAAGGTAACGCTGTTACCGGGCAGCGACAAGCTCGGCCCGCACTTCTAACACAGCTGGGGTTAAAGCAGGTCGAAAGTTGTTCTTAGGAGCGATGTCCGTCATTGATTTTTGGTGTTGGAAGCGTGCACGATGGAAGATTGCACGTGTAAGCCATCTTCAGAAATTGTTTTGGATGGTCCATTTTTTTGTTGAAACCAGTCGTGGAGAACGATGAAGTTTTTCTGAAAGTACCGTTAGGAACATGTAACTTTGGGAATAATTTATTTTAAAATATATTGCAACGTAAATTATAAATAAGCAACCTTTCTGAATGGTATTCATGCGAAAATTAAATGAAAACAATTCTATTCTTGTATAATATGGAATCACATTTATAATTTATTCAAGTTAATTACAAACAACATTTGCTTTCTTGTGGTGTGAATTACGCCTGGAACATCTGTAAATTGAAACGCAGATAATGGAAGCCAAGTGACGTGTTTTCAGTATGCAGCGCAGCTGTTTGTTTGGAATGGAATTTTCCGTTGTTAATACATACGTCAGCTTTCAAGCAAGTATTTAGGTGCAATTTGGAGTTCTGGTATGTACAAAAATTATATTCGTATGTTGTTTGAACTGTCGACGTAGTAACGAGATAAATTTTACTTTAACCGACTTGTGTTAACTTTGAACAGGTCAAGGACAGACCTCAATTATATTTTACGTAGTCATACGATATGAATCTGTAATTTGTTCCTACAAATTCTTTTATTAACTCAATGAAACATCAGAAGATGTCACTACTAATTAGATAAAGTAAATTCTCATAACTTTGAACCTTTAGAAATTAAATTTCTACATTTGATATTTTATGAACAATTATCTGTAATTATCTACTGTGAAATTAAGGTAAATTTACCATAATTAACTCTTTCTATAAATAAGCAATTTTATGCTTTGTCAATTTGTTATATAAACTTCATTAAATAGTAATTGGTACGGATATATTCAGTACCATTGTAATTAACTCTTCCTAATTTAAATTAACTTATAAAGGAAGACATATTTTTGTAAAAATTACTTTATTGGATACCAAAAGAATAGATTCTTATTTTCGGACTAAAGACTATCTTTTATTTAAGAGGAATGAAAATCGATTCTGATTGTATTTAATTATTTTTGAGTTTGAATGCACAAACAGTGCTTTTCTTTGTTTAATCTGTTCACAGGTGCAGTGCAGGATTGCTAAGGTCAAGGTCGAGCCATAAGGTAAGAAACTTCAAAGATTAGGTGGTCTTTGAAATTATATAGCGGTTATAGGAGAAAGGTTTCCGCATTAGCCTTGTACAAGGGACTTGTATCAGGTCTTCTCAGTATAAAAAAATACGGTGGCGCCTTATTTTCATTATTAGTGGTTGCAATTACACCCCGACCCACAGCTCATTCTCTACCCAGAGCATATAGCTCGACTAGCCGCTTTGCCTTTGAGATTTCCTCAACTTAGAGCCACCTTCCATCTTAATTTGCCGTGGGCTCCATTTCTAATTATCGGAAATTCTCGTTAAACTAAATTGGAAGTAAAAAGGCTACAATACTTAGAGCAGAGTTTGAATTAGCATTAAAGGGTCTGAAAAATGGTTAGGTGCCGAGTACAGATAAGGTGCAAGCAGAAACTCTAAAAGCCGCTGGACAAGCAGTAACAGAACGTCTCTTCCAACTTGTAAGCCATATGTATAAGACGGGCGGAATACCCAAAGATTTTAAAAGTAACATCATAGCAACTATACCAAAAAAAAGGCACGGATAGATGTGAAAATTTTCGAACAATAAGTGTTACGTCATCATCGAACAATTTAGTATTGGTGACAATAAATACCATTAGTGCGGGTACTCTACAGTTTTTAGTGAAACCTTATGCCGGTAGTGGGAGTGCGCGAAGTAACAATGAGTCGTGCTCGGACGATTGCAGAAGGTTGTTGTACGAGAGCCCTTAAGGCGACACCACACCGAACGTGCGTGTTCTTGGTTGTCCGCTAACCTTTTGTGTGTGACGTTTATTGGCCAGAGCGGCACAGGCTTTAAGGTATTTATATCCTTTATTAAGCAGTTTGTCGTAGTTGCTTTGTGTATTACATAACCGCTACACTGCCATCGGTATTGCTACATAATAGCAATTGGTCCTTCCCTATAATTAACATATTTAGATCACCTTATCACCCCACAATAAGTTTGACAGCACATGTGTCAAAAATATTAACTAGAATTGTACAAAGACAAAATGGAAGAAGTACTAGGAAAAGATCAATTAGAGTTTAGGCGAAACAGGGTTACACGGGAGGCTATTTTAGCTCTAAGGGTGATAATGAGGAAAACAGTAGAAAAAGGGGAAAGCGTGTTTATAGGGTTAGTAGATCTGAAAAAAGCATTCGACAGTGTAAAATGGAAAAAAGTGTTCGAATTACTCAAAAAGATTGGAATGAGATTTAGGGATAGATGAATAGTACATAGCTTATACAAAGAGCAAACAGCGGTAATAGAATTAGAGCAGGAACGTAGAGAAGTAAATATTGGAAAAGAGGTAAGACAGGGATGTGCCCTATTTCCATTAATTTTTAACTTGTACATTGAAGATGCAATGAATACTGTCAAATGCAAGAAGACATTTGGAATTATTATGCATGGAGAAAAGATTCATATGCTTAGATTTGCAGATGATATAGCGATATTAGCATTTAGCAAGGATGAGTTAGAAGCTGCTTTTAATAAAGTGGAAACGGTTCTAACAGAAAGGTACAGTATGAAAGTTAACAAAAATAAACTAAATTACTAGCATGCAAAGCAGGGAAAAATAAATCAAAAACAGGAATACAAATAGGTAAAAAAACATAACTCACAATTAGGTAGCGGTCTGGCATGTTGGCAGCGATTCGTTGCTTAAGCCTTACCATAACATATAATTTAACACTTTTCCTTTTTTGAGGCGGATAACCAGGTTATATTTCATTTCCTTATAAATGGTAATCATTTAAACATGTTAGAATTCTTTAACAACCATCAGGTTGCTAATATCTGTGTAGAGCCAGCTGGATAGGAAAAAGATAGAAGGATATAGGAAGACCTAGACCAAACTATATTAGTCAAATTATTAGAAATTTTGGTTGTGAAGGGTATGTAGAGTTTTTAGATTAGCACAGAATAGAAAAGATGGTAGAGCTGCGTCAAAGCAACCTTAAGTAAGGTCGAAAACAAAATGATAATGAAAAACCCTAACAAGAGGTTAAGGATTTCTGCCATCTAGGAAGCCAAATAACGCAAGATGGGAAAAGCGCACAAGATATAAAACAAAGATTAGACAAGGTTGTGCTACATTTGTCAAGAAAACGCAACTACTGTGTTAAAAGACAACAAACATAGAAACAAGGAAAAGATTGCATAAAACATATGTGTGGAGCACAGCACTGCACGGCTGTGAAGCCTGAACAGTAGGAGAAGCGGACAAGGAAAAGGTAGAAGTCTTTAAAATGTGGTGCTGCACGCGTATGATGAAGATATCATGGACAGACAAAGTTAAGTACAGAGAGGTACTAAAAATGGTAGGGGAAGAAACAAATATGTGGAAAACGATAAAAAATAGGAGAGATAGGATGGTAGGCCACATACTACGGCATGAGGGAATAGTACCGAATATATTAGAAGCAGAGAAAGGAAAAATGTGTAGGCTAACTCAATGGAGGTACGCATCCAACCAGTCCCAAGATGGATAAACTAATGACGAAAAAAATAACTGTTTTTAAACATGATGATTATTATAAGCAACTACAAGTATTGGTTGTGCCATATTCTCGAATAATTAATTGTGTGAAAGGATTTACTGGAAAACTATTAATTCGGCATATGTCTAAGTGTTGGGGGATCTTGGCAGCCACAGGCTGATTTTCCAATGCTCTACCCGAAGGTACTACATTGGCCAGAAAGCGAGTTTTTTATCTGGGAAATTTTGAATTTTGCCGAATCCTTGCTGTTCCAAGCAAGGTAGGGATCTTTAATGTGCATGACAACATTCACATACGGCACCTCCATTTTACCTCTTATCCGAACGTGTCGGGATTTGAACCCGGGACCTTGAGCTTAGTAGTCACTCACATACCAACTACGCCACGGAGCCGGCTCCCCTGAATAACGGTGAAATAGGGCACATAATTACAAAACAATTAAAGGGAACCAAGCTGTATATAGGCTGTGTGGGAATTTCAGGAAACTGTATAGGCTAGCTCAGAACATAAATAAGTTGAGGTACGTATCCAACCAGTTTTGAGACGGAAAACCTAATGACGAAAAAATAAGCGCAGATAAGTCTGATGATTATTACAAATACTGCATATGTTCGTTGTGAAATATCTGCAACTAATGTTGACTGTGAGAACAAATATATTGGAAAAGATATTAAATTGGCAAATGTTCAAGTGCTGGGGAAACTTGGCAGCGACAGGCTGCTTACCTTCTCCACAACCACTGAATGCCGGAGAGATAGGGTATATAATTGTAAAGCAATAGAAGGGGACCGAACTGCATCAAACAAGAAAGAACAGCGCCTATGATGAAAGACAACAAACAGAAACAAGAAAAAATTGTTGAAAGCATATATGTGAAGCACAGCACAGTACATCTATGAAATAGGGGCAGTAGGGTAAGCAGGCAGAAAAACGGTAGCAGCCTTTTGGAATATTGTGCTTCAGATGCATGAGGATGATAGCATGGACAGACAAATTTAATAACAAATAGATTATAGAACAAGGAAAAATAGGAGGTCAGAATAAGTTCTAAAGCATTTTTGGGGAATAGTACGGGATATATTACAAGCAGAGATAGGAAAAAGGAGGTGGATGTAGACCTAGATCAGATAGTGATAGATGCAGACTGTGCAAATTTCAGGGAAATCTGTAGGTTAGTTCAGAATAGGAAACAATGATGGTACGCGTCTAACCAGTTCCAGGACTGAAGACCTAATGATGATGATCGCGTTGAATGTTAGAATTGCTCGAATATCTTTAGCATGTGCATAACGGCCAGCAATGATTACAAATAAATGTACTAAAAAAAAGTACACTGCATTTTCGAAATTTTAATTGGTCATTCAAAGTGTAATGTAAAACTAGCTTTTTGTAGCAAGTCTACAAAATTTTGCTACACAATAAATATTTAAGAATTTACTCTCTTTAAAATTCTAAACTTCAAAGTCGCTGTATATTTTGAATATAATTACTGGGTATTGTGCTATACTTGAAAGCTCATTACAGTAAGCGTATTAAACTCCGATAATTCAATGAAATCATCGACCCGTTAGAAGCAATTTTCTGCAAATTACAAACGATTTCTCTATTAAATGCATATTATACGCGGAAGGTTCAAAAATACTGTGATATATTATGTAGGAGTTTTATAGGTTATTTAACTACGCTCACGACCTTCCACTTACGTAAGGTAGACCACTTTGGCATTATCAACTTCTGCAATGCAGGGACAAAAACTGGAAGCCTGTTATATCCTAATATGTGCTTTAGGTAAAGTCAGGCTATTGACTTTTACAATTGCGGGTTTATAATACTGTTTATAAAGAAACTTTCTAGGAAGCAACTGTAGGTACGTGTTTAGTTATGGGTTTGACATTTTCGAAATTTTCTAGTTTTGATAGTTGTGCATCATGGGCTGTGATATAAGAAAATAAACATAATAATTTCGAAAAGTAAGTAACTATTACTCAATATTATAAAATATTACCTATTGTACAGCTCATATTACTGGACATTACCAAATATCACCCAAAATACTAAACATTCTACATATTACCGCTCGTGCTGCGATAATAGTATAAATACCATGTCCCTCTCAAACGTACTGTATTGTTGTAATCGTTGCTATATGTATCCAAAGGTTAACTCAGTGGTTTTCAAAATTTGGAGCGTTCTCCTTGCATGTGGAGGGTGCGAGTAAAAGTTAGAAACGAAAGTAAAAATTTATTAATTGAATAAAAATTCCTGGAATAACATCATGTAAATTGCATTCATTTGAAACATCATCATCATTAGACTTTCTGTCCTAGAACTGATTCCATACGCACCTCCATTGTTTCCTATTCTGAACTAACCTACACATTTCTCTAAAATTCCCACAGCTCTTTACTATGTGTAATAGTCTATAGGTCTACTTCTGCCATTCTTTTTACCTTTTACTGCTTCTAATATATCCCGCACCTTCTCTCATGCTTTAAAACGTATCCTATCATCTCATCGCTCATAATTTTTACCGTTTTCCACATATTTCTTTCTTTCTCTTGCATTTCTAGTACTTCTTTATTCTTCATTTGTGTGTCCACGATATCTTCATCATAAGTCTGTAACACCACATTTCAAAGACTTCAATCTCTTTCCTGACCACTTCTGCTGCAGCCGTACAGTGCTGTGCTGCACGCATATGCTTTCAGCAGTTTTTTCCTTGTTTCCATCTTTGTTGCCTTCGAACATAGCAGTTATTTTTCTTGTTTAATGCAGCACGGCCTTGTACTAATCTTTGTTTTATAACTTTTGCACTTTCCCATCTTACGTTATTTAGCATCGTAACAAAAATTCTTAACATCTTGTAAATTATGGTTCCCTATTTTTTGTTATATTTATGATCTACTTTCCTCTCTTTCACATACTAATACTGTAGTTTTTTTTGTAGATCTTCATGCCGCATCTCTCTGTTAGTCTGTTTCCATTTCAATAAGAGCTGTTTCTAATTCTTTCGTACTAAATGCTAATACCACTATATCGCCTGCGAATCTACGCATATTGATCGTTTGTCCCTGCATAATTTATCCAAATGTAAACATTTGACAACATTCATTACCTCTTCCATGTATAAGTTAAAGTTTAATGGGAATAACACACAACCCACTTTCACACCTTTAAGCTAATTTTTATTTCTCTACGTTCCTACTATAATTTTATTATCGCTGTTTGCTTTTAGTTTAAACTATGTACGATCCTTCTATTACTATAACTCATTCCTATATTTTAAGTATTTGAAGCATTTGTTTTCTATTTTACATTGTTGAATTCTTTTCCCCAATCTAAAGGCTTATATACACACATTCTAATTTTTTTTTCTCTATGGTAACGCTTAAAACCAAAATGATTTGCCGTGTTCCCCTGTTTCTCCTAAATCGTAATTGATCTTCTCCCCTGGTATTTCTTCAGCGCATTTTTCCATTCATTTTCGTACAATTCTAGTTACTATTTTTGTCGCGTGTGCTCAAATCTACCAGCTCCTCGGCCCTTTTTTGGTATAGTGACTATGGTATTAGGTTTGAAATCTTAGGGTATCTCACCTGTCTTAGACATATAGCTAACAAGTTGGAAAAGACATTCTCTTAGTACTTGTCCAGCGGCTTTTATAGTTTCTGCTAGCACTTTACTTTTACCTGGCATCTTATTATTTTACTGACTCTATCCTAGTTCAAACACGTCTGTCAATAGAAGATATCCCAAGTCATTCTTTTTAATGTTTGTTTCCTTTTCTAGTGCTTCTAATTTCGGTCCTGCATATAAATTCCCTGTATACTCTTTCCATTTATCTACTTTCTCTACATTTTCTATAACAAGGTCTCCTTTTGCGCACAACTATTTTTGCTTACGGCATTGTATCCTTAAAATTCATTCTAATTAGTTTGTATGCTTCGTCTGTCTTTCAAGTTTCCATCTTAGTCTGAACCGCTTTATACTTTTTCTTAATCCATTGTTCTTCATCTTTTAGTTTCTTAAGGCCAAAATGCGTTTTTCTGTTCCCTTTTTCACCTTTTTTAATTTAAGCACGGATTTATACGAGGTTTGTTCAATTAAACCCAATCTTTGGTTCAGGAAAAATTTATTGACAACTAAATTTACAAATAATTACCACTACGATTAAGGCACATATTCCATTGTTTCGACAACCTATGTATACCCTGCCTAAAGAAATCTTGTGGCTGCTGCTCGAAGAATTCTTTCACGCCGTTTTGTACTTCTTCACCCGACTGAAAACGGTTACCTTTTAACGCTTTTTTCACGATTATAAAGATGTGAAAATCGCAAGGCGATAAATCGGGAGTATAGGGTGGATGCTCTAATATCCTCCATTTCTTTCGCTGTAGATTTTCTTTCACTACGTTAGCAACATGATGTCGAGCATTGTCGTGAATCAGAATGACACCACGTGAAAGCTTCTCTGGACGTTTTCGTCTTATTGCTTGATGGAGCTTTGTTACGTTTTTTTTCGTGGCAGCCACGTTGTGCGCCAAATCGATGCTACGTAACACAAAGAAAGTCAAAGCAATGACCCGGCTTAATCGGAGAGTAGGGGGGGGGTAGAAAGCAGACTGACCTATGATGTATGCGGCGGTAAGGAGTTAGTAACAGTACCTGCAAGAAAAGAAATTAGAATAGTAAACCTGCAAAAAAAAGATTAGTCCTGCAAACCTGAAATAATGAAAAAGCATAACATGTTTATCAAGCATAAATTGTTCAGTACTTGGTAGAATGTAAAGAAAAACTGTTTGGATAAACTATATAATATAACAACTGTAAAAGCAATACAAAAATTGTTAGTACAAAGTGAGGTAATATTGGGGAGTAGCAGAAACGTTTCCTCACACACCAATTCAACATAAATCAGACAAAATGTTAAAAAAAATAAATAGGTAAGACACAATTGATTTGAGTAATTCAGTAAATACATAGGTAAGACACAATTAATATGAGTAGCCAGTGGTATTGAGTTTCTCTTTTTTTTTTTATTTAAAATAGCATGCAAGTCTATGGTAAAAGGTCTCAGAACGCCAAAGGTATGGCAAAGCAACGGACAGGTATTTAAAATAAAAACAAGTAGGAAATAGTTCAACTTACAAAAAGTCCTTCAGCAACGCTTCCCTGCAACGGAAGGGTGGGATTCAACGATGTCCTGCACTAACGAAGCATTTCACCCCCGACTGTGAGGGTGTTGATGGAATTCGGCACACGTTACACTAATCACTAATCACTGGGGTTAGCAGCAGACATTATCACGCTGATGGAACCAGGTAGTTGATAAATTTCTTGGTAATTCTATTTCCTAAGACAATAATTTCGAAACACTCTGAAGCACTAGTCTGATTTCAACTGGGACCAGATGTATATTATTTTCATAAACATCCCAATAAGCAGTGAGAAACTACCGCCAATACCTTAGTAAACCGGTAATCTATTATGTTTCGCAAATAACGAAATTTGCTCAAGCAATGATCTATTTTAGGTTCTTTGTTGTTAGAAAATTCCGAAACTACAGTAGCACTGTATTTGGGATAATCCAAAGTATGAACTACTCAAATAAGAAAAGGACAACGCAAAAAAAACACAATTAGCAAAACAACGTGTATCACTAAAAACCGTCCGTGTTCCGTAAACAACACGCGTGCAGGTCGAGTCCAACAAGTTCCACGCCTTTTATCTCCAACAGAAAATCAACTAAAAACCGTGTCGTGCTTGTAATTAATGAACAACTTTTAAAATTTTATCGCATTAATTCTCACTAGCTTCAAAGCAAAACGAAAAGCAAACCGTATATTTTTAACGTAATTAATATATAGAAACTAAACACGAAAACTCAACTAACAACCGCTCATCTGTTTTCATTCAACTCGTTGTTACCATCGCGTATCGACTCCTTATCTAGACTCGTATATTCATATAAGGAACAACATTTATATCAGCGGTTAGACAAGAAAACGATGCACTCCACTCATTATAATACGACGCATTCACCTAAGGATGTTAATAAATATAAAATGTAGAGGTAGTAGTTACAGGAATGTATTTACAAATTTGGTAAAGCGTAAAATGTTACACTTAATAAAAATGCACGTTACAGCTTGTTCAAAGTTTAATTATACAGGTTTGCGTTGATATGCACCTGAGGTTCTGTAAATTCTATCAACAAGGGTCCTTCATGGTCAAAAAATGTCAACATTACCATACCGGCAGAAGGTTGAACTTTAAACTTCTTTGGTGGCGGGGAATTTGCGTGTTTCCATTGCATCGATGACAGTTTACTGGATGGTTCAAAATAATGACACCAAGATTCGTCGCCAGCAATTATTGACGAGAGAAAATCATTACCATTTTGTCTGTATTCCGTGAGGTGTTGCAACGATAAGCCCATTCGCAAGCTTTTTTGGTTCTCTGACAAAAGGTGAGGAACCCATTGCTCACAAACTTTGCAGTAGCCTAGTTTGTGTACGATGCTATGAACAGATCCGATACTTACACCTACATTTTCTGAAATTATTCTGATTGAAACTCGACGATTTTCTCTAATCAGGCCTTTCACACATGCCATATTCCTGTCTGTTGACGTAGTACATATTGCACCTGGTCGCGGCTTATCATTCGTCCCTTCTTAAATTTTCGACACCATTCCTTGACAGTTGGATACGCAAAACATGCGTTTTCATACACTGCTTGCATACGTGTATGAATATCCAATGGTTGCAAACCTTCAGCACACAGAAATTGAATGACCGCACGCTGATCACATTTGGTCGGTTTGTTAACAACAAACGTCATTTCAAAGTCACAATACTTAAAATTGCTGTCAAATATATACGAGAGAAACTGACCAGTGGGAAGTTTTCAAACACCACTAACGTTGCAAAACGTCAGTTGAGTGATTACAATTGTTTCCAAGGCTAACCTGACCAAAGATGGGTTTCAATTGAATGAGCCTCGTAATTACTATGTTGTGCTCAGTGTCTAAACTTGCTTCCGGGTAGCATCTCTAGTTTTTACTTAATTTCTCTACCGTTGTCTAACAAAATGTAATCTCCCTGTCTCCTGACTTCTTTCATATATATAGTTTTCTAGCATGATGTTGAAATAATGTATTTGTGATGCTTAAATTGACTTTGTCGCAAAATTCTACCAGCCTATTTCCCCCGTCGTTACTTGTGCCTAAACTAAATAACCTACTACCGCTCCTTGCTTACCCTTACCTTAGTATGTCGTCGATATCTTTGAAGATGGCTTCTACCTATTTATCAAAGTAGCTAGAGGTGGGCATTGTATTATTACCGTATTCACCGGTTTCGATTCTAGTCTAAGCATGCATACATTTTTCGTTTTTTGTAGGTAATTTCCTGCACAGTGTCCTATCCTTTATCGCATAACTATCCCCACATCTTCATTTCCTTCCTACGATCCTATATGAATCGTCTTATAGTCTCTGTTCCAAAAATACCCCGCCTTTGATCATCTAATTTCGCTAATCTTTACTATGTCTAATGCTAATCTGTCCAATTCAATTTTCAAATTCTCTATCTTACCTACGCGTCATGCTTCTAACATTCTACGCCCAGACTCGCAAATTGTTTGCGGTTCTTCTTGTCTTGTTATTGAGTTTATTGAACTAATCTCTTCCTCTAAAGTAGTACCCTTTCAGAGATTCGAGTGGAGGACTATTTTATCTCCGGAATCTCATTATTTTAAAACCGTTTCCGGTACGCCGTGTACGTGTTAGGCAATGTGGTGGTTTCTTGCTGCCTTCCATATCGTAGTAATGTGTCTGAGAATGCCACACATACCCCTATGTTAGATATTTAAGAGAAACACTAAATTAAGAATATGCAGCACAGAATAAATATTAAGTGACATAATACTATAATGCTTTATAACAGAAAAGTTGTGCCGCTTACCAGTTCTGCACTTCGGGGTACAATACATGCAAAACTAACTGGAAATGTATCTTGGTTTGAGTTTAAAAAGCACGGGCACGCATTAACGAAGCAGTAAGGACTTTGTCATTGATCATTAATGATCACTAGTACTCTTGCAACAATAAAATAGTCAACGTGCTACGTACAGATTTGACCTCAACAAATCTAGCTAGTAATCCACAGAAAATATTGAAGAAATACCTCGCTAAAAATTCCGTTTGGTGAAAGTTTTTTAAAACTTAGAATGTACTAACAAAAATGGTTGCCGACTAACTTAGTGGGAGGGGGTGATGTAAGTGTTTTAAGAAGCTCCCGAAATGCTGTCGTGGGTGAAATGTTTTATTCAGGTAGTATCTTGGACGCTACCTAATCTCGAAGTACGAGGATTTCTAGAAAAAAGCCCGCAAAAGAACAACAAGAGGATGCCAAAACCAGAGATCAGACAAGTGATGTAGGCCAAAAATTCGCATGAGAAATTATGAAGTACACATAAAACAAACGTTAATCATAAGAACACTAATATGCCTGCTTAAAACTACTAGCTGAAAGGAAGGTTTGTAGAATCAAATGTTAAATCATCCGAATTTTAATCACTTGTCTAGGTAATTGCAAAATAATTTATTATAACAAAACTGGAATTATTATCTTCACATTAGTGGTAAAAAACGCCAATAAAAAAGCCTTTGAACTATTACACGATTATTCTTTCAACTGTGTTATACAATTATGTTTTCATTACACGTACATGATAGACATTTTTAAGCATATATTAAAATTCATATTGTATATGCTGCTCGTTCTGTCGCCAAACCTAACAAATCTAAAATTTTGTTTGTTACAATCGATGTAGAGGAGGAAGACCACCAGCGAATTTTAGAATTCTTTGGAATTAAAAAAGAAGAGGTTCCCACTGCACGTATTATTAAACTTGAGGAAGAAATGTCAAAATTCAAACCTGAATCGTCCGAACTTGATGCTGAAAGCATAACTACATTTGTAGATAAGTTCTTAAAAGGTGAGCTTAAACAACATTTATTAAGTCAAGAACTTCCTGAAGATTGGAATAAACAACCCGTGCGTGTTCTTGTTGCAAGCAATTTCGATGAAGTTGTATTAGATAAATCCAAGGACGTCCTTGTAGAATTTTACGCTCCATGGTGTGGTCATTGTAAACAGTTGGTCCCTATTTATGAAAGTAATTTTTGAAAGTAATGTTGATGTTGTTATTGCTAAAATTGATTCCACAGCAAATGAACTCGAACATACTCGTATTACAAGCTTCCCTACAATTAAACTATACAAGAAAGAAGACAACAAAGTTATTGATTACAATGTTCCTAAGACTTTTGAAGGGTTATCTAAGTTTGTAGAGTCAGGTGGTGTTGAGGATGGTGCAGCAGAAGAGCCAGTTGAAGAAAAGACTGAAGATGATGATACTGCACGGCGAGATGAATTGTAATTGTAGTACTGACATATTTTTGTTCGTTTTCTTTTATATTATTTTTAAGTGTCAATATGCTTCTAAATAGCTTAATGGAAAATGTTTTCAAGGAATAAAATTGCTAGTTATTCTCTTAACCTAGTAATAAAACCGTACTGTGGGTGCTGTGAGTACATTTATAAATTTTATGCAATTAATTCACAAATTTACAGTAACTGCAGGTTATAGTTTCAGAAATTTTAAATATAAATACCTGATGAGTGATTTTTGCCTGTTGATAACTCGGACACCATTCAAAATCTTTACCTCTGGGACGTATTCTGTTTGAATCAGATTTTTATGCGACTTCTTAAGGGAAAACTAAATATTCTGAGTCCACATGCTATTGTTCAATATGAAGTTGTCAATCAAACGGGAACCAATGTCTCTAAAATTAAAAGCAATCAACCTGACAGGTTATTATCCGAACAATATTGACTACTTACAGTCAGTTTGATACCTACTCGTCAATGGTAACTAACCTATCCAAGTTACATGTTACTTATTTAACTGGTATAATTGCAGTGCTATATATATAAAAAAAATTCTTCCCTTCATAAAGTAATTCAAGATATCTTCCAAAGATTTCGGACAGCTGAATTAAAACTGCAAATTAAATTTACTTGCGTTATTTTTCTCTATACAATAGATATAAAAATAACTTACGGAAACCTTTTTCTAGACTAAGAGGAAGAATTTTTATTTTTTAGCACAGCACAATTTTGCATGTGAACGTTTTCATGCCTAAACAATAAGGTTATAGACATCAGTGGCATACATTAATAATCAAAAGAAATGAATCATAAAACTAATAATTTACACAAAGTTACGTTGCTGATATCATTTTTGACCTTGAAAACCGCCATAGTGAATTTAATAACCTTTGAGTATGGACAATATAAGATACAGAAATAAATCTTCTTTAGATTAAGAATGCAAGTAATTCAAAGATTATATTTCTTAAAGGAAATAACCTAACCATATTGATGGGATTTACTAATATAGAAACCATTCAAATGAAATATGATAAACATTTCAATATAACGTCACAAACCAACTTTAAGGTCTAATAGTTCAGAAGCCAGATGTGCGACTGCGTTGCGCTGGTGAAGCACTAGGGATTTTGCTATGTCAGTGTCAGATCATTTGTGATTCTATAACATATATAATTATAATCAAATTTCTATCCACTTCGATATCTAATATTTCAGAAATGGAAATTGCAGCTTGAAGTTTGAAGCTCAATGAGCACTACCAGAGAGTAAGGATTTTGCAACATCAGATTAATAGTGCTTATATAACAAAAAGTTGCAGTTATTTTTCAGTTCTGTACTTTGGGTCTAATATTTTCTTGGAAGTAGCGGCTGGATTGAGGTGTGAAGCACACTGAAGCACGAACAAAGCCCTAAGGATTTGTAATACGACATCTTTTATGTTTTGTATGTGGGAGCCACAGATAAGCAGAGGGAAGGCTGTGTTATCGTTCGGGTGGGCCGGGTCTGAAAGCATGTAGGCTTGGCTTGTTTATTTGTTTAATAAGTATAAGCAAAAATAATTATAAGTTTCATGAATGCATAAAAATAAAAGTGAAATACTTAAAATTGAATGATTTTAACAGTTTGAAGCAGTTCGGAAGTCTTCGGTAACTTTGGAACTCTTCAGACGGTTTTATGGTTGCTTGTGGAACCAAAATAAACTTACACATTTATTGAAGGAATGTATATACAGTTTAGTGGGGTGTAAAAGTTTTCGGTAGTCTTCGTAACTCTTTGGAAGGTTTTGGAATTTGCTTGTGAGGCCGAGTAGCAACTTGAATAACGGTGGTTAGAACATATTTACAGTTTGAAGAGGTCCAGACGTCTTTGGCGGTCTTCGGAACTCTTCGGAAGGGTTCGTGTTTTACTTGTGGGACAACGTTAAGCTGCAAAGAATTATGATATGAAACTAGAAACTACTAACTGACAATATATACAAGTATAGAGGGTTCAAAAGTCTTCGGTCGTCTTCGGAACTCTTCGGAAGGCTTCGGAATTTATTTGCGAGGCCCAGAACTTGAACGGCAATGGTTAGAAAATATTTACAGCTTCAAGAAGCCCAGACGTCTTCGGTGATCTTCGGTACTGTTCGGAAGGTGTCGTGGTAGTGGTGGTTTAGGCTTCGTCGAGTGCGTCGCCGTTGGAACTCTACAGGGTGTCGTCCCGGTGGTAGACTTAACAGACGCAATCACAATAACGACGTGTCAGTAGGGTATTTTGTTGGCTTCTGGGCCCATATTTGCTCCCAAACCCACATTTGCTCCCAAATTTACATGTAAATCCCCACAAGGAGCAAATGTGGAGATGAGTGATAGTTTGGTGGAAATGAGGAGAATACCTCATTTCCACACACATTTACATGTAAATTTCCATAAGGCGGAAATGAGGAGAATCCCTCATTTCCACACACATCTGAACCAAATAGCTTTCATCGGCTAGCCATTGAATCTTTCGAGATAAACCTATCTTGTTTGGTATCAATTAATATTAGATTTTTCTCAGCTACCCGAATTTCTATGAATTTCTTAGATTGCATCATCCCCCAGAGAGCTACGATAATTTTAAGATCTTTTACTGCTAACATTCTGAACCAAATAGTTTTCTTCGACTAGCCATTGAATTTTTCGAGATAAAGTTACATTGTTTGGTATCAATTAATATTAGAATTTTCTCAGCTACCCGAATCTCTAGGAATTTTTGAGATAGCATCATCCCCCAGAGAGCTACCCCAATTTTAAGATTTTTTGCTGGTAGCGATTTCTGACCGTTCTTATAAATTTTTTAGCCATGTGACACATCTTGCTGGTCCAGAATTTTACGCCCAATCCAAATATGTAAACAGATTTAAAATAGGACCACCCCTTACAAAGTTACACATATACCCTCTGCGAGATAAATCTTTCTCCACATTTCCACCCACGAGATAAATCTATATTGTTGTTATCAATTAATATTAGATTTTCTCTGCTACCGAATCTCTAGAAATTTTTTAGATAGCATCATCCCCCAAGGAGCTACCCCAATTTTAAGATTTTTTATCAATGTCGATTTCTGATCATCCATCCTTTTTAATATCTAGAATCCTTTAACCAAACACTTAGCGGTATTAACACAAAGAAATTAAGCACGCAAAAATTTAATAATTTATTTTATCCGATTTACAGTTTAATAAACTAATTGAATACAATATTTATAACGTATAACATTATCTTCTTAGTGTAGCCGAATCCAAGCAGGTTAAAGTAACCTGTAACAAAAAGACATTAATGTGTGAAAAATGTTTGTAAATTATCAGAACGGGGGTGAGTCGAAGTATAAGTTAGATGGATGATTGACCGAGTTTTTTCTACTTTTTACGAGGGAATCGGAAGTTGACAGACATCGAGCATCTAATTCTCTATTTGGGCGATATCGAGTACTTACCGGTTCTAGAAATAATTACGTGATACCGACCGCTATGCGGAAGATTTGGTTCTAGGAAATGAACAACCTACGAAAGTACGGAATACTTGGTATTAATGCTAATTGGTTTAGCGACCACGTTTGTGCACTCTTCGAGTGTCTTCGGCAATCTTCGCTTGGTGATTCATTTAGAAAATATTCAAATCTGGCATTTCCGAAAATATAACGTAGAAGTTATTTAAAATTAAATTGCTTTATTAGTAAGTATTCTGTAGACAACAAGTTTGGTATTCCCTTAGTAAAGGTTTAAAGTGTTTTTATTAAGTTTTTGTATATAGTAGCACTGCATCTTCTACAGCACGACTTGCACACAATTTGTGTGCGTGTGCTACCACCTTTATGGATTTTTAATATGCATGCGATGCGATTGCCGACCTGTATAACATGGAAGACGTTTTCGATGTTTCTACTGACTGCATTCGCAGCATGGACGAAGCGAACCGGGCGCATGAATTGGTCCTGAATGTACTGGACGAGTAGCAAGGATTGGTAAAAGATGACGTCATTTAGTTCCCCACTGAATCCACAACTTCGTTCGGGTGTCTTCGGAAACTTTCGGTTTGCATTCTATAGGGTACATAAAGCAGGTACGCAAGAGTATAACTTTTAGTTATAAGTTAGTTCGCTTACAAGTTTAATCAAAGTCTTATAGTGCGGATTTGGTTTTGTACTAAAATGGTACCTGCAAACGTTTTTAAATGCGACTCTTGCGGTGCTTCCTATACCTGGAAAAATGCTCTCAAACGGCACCAGAACAAATGTTGTGGTGTAACATCGTCCACGGTTAAGCTTATACATCAGTCCGCAGCAAAGTACTTAAACTGTGGGTCTTGCGGTATTGCTTTTACGAGAATAGCTTACAGCGACACAAGGAAAAACAGCATGGTATGTCATTAAGCCGTAAACGTTCAGCTCCGCCAGCAGTTGGAGAGCCTTCCCCGAAGCAGTCACGGATTCTGTGTAAAGTGTGCGACATGGAGGTGTTAAAGTCTGCATACCCTGGTCATCTACGGAGCAACAGACATAAAAATGCATCAGTTACCGCTACTAGCGAAGATAGTGTAAAAATGGTTAGCATAGCGTTTAACAATCGTATGGCTAGCTATCGCATAAAGAACGCTAGTGTCGACGATGGAGTGCCCGAACCGAGGAAGAGGTAGGCCTAGGTTAAAAATAAAAAATTGTGAATATGTATTTAGAAATGTGGTTTACAAAATTTAAACTGAATTAGTAAAAATTACTATACACCGCTTTCACATGTAATTCGTGGCGATGATGACGTCGATCTCGACCTTACCATTTACAATATTAAAAACACATTACATTGGAATGTTTTACATTATTCTCATATTGTTAGATTAACGACAATATGTCTTATTGACCGAAACACGTTTCCTCTCTTTTTAAACAGCACATTAATTTCTTTTTTGTTATACGTATTTTTAAACACATTAATGTCTTTTTTGTTACAGGTTACTTTAACCTGCTTGGATTCGGCTACACTAAGAAGATAATGTTATACGTTATAAATATTGTATTCAATTAGTTTATTAAACTGTAAATCGGATAAAATAAATTATTAAATTTTTGCGTGCTTAATTTCTTTGTGTTAATACCGCTAAGTGTTTGGTTAAAGGATTCTAGATATTAAAAAGGATGGATGATCAGAAATCGACATTGATAAAAAATCTTAAAATTGGGGTAGCTCCCTGGGGGATGATGCTATCTAAAAAATTTCTAGAGATTCGGGTAGCAGAGAAACATCTAATATTAATTGATACCAAACAATATAGATTTATCTCGTGGGTGGAAATGTGGAGAAAGATTTATCTCGCAGAGGGTATATGTGTAACTTTGTAAGGGGTGGTCCTATTTTAAATCTGTTTACATATTTGGATTGGGCGTAAAATTCTGGACCAGCAAGATGTGTCACATGGCTAAAAAATTTATAAGAACGGTCAGAAATCGCTACCAGCAAAAAATCTTAAAATTGGGGTAGCTCTCTGGGGGATGATGCTATCTCAAAAATTCCTAGAGATTCGGGTAGCTGAGAAAATTCTAATATTAATTGATACCAAACAATGTAACTTTATCTCGAAAAATGCAATGGCTAGTCGAAGAAAACTATTTGGTTCAGAATGTTAGCAGTAAAAGATCTTAAAATTAGGGTAGCTCTCTGGGGGATGATGCAATCAAAGAAATTCATAAAAATTCGGGTAGCTGAGAAAAATCTAATATTAATTGATACCAAACAAGATAGGTTTATCTCGAAAGATTCAATGGCTAGCCGAAGAAAACTATTTGGTTCAGATGTGTGTGAAATGAGGGATTCTCCTCATTTCCGCCTTATGGAAATTTAC
Organism: Platerodrilus igneus; assembly: GCA_036346225.1. Classification (NCBI taxonomy): domain Eukaryota; kingdom Metazoa; phylum Arthropoda; class Insecta; order Coleoptera; family Lycidae; genus Platerodrilus; species Platerodrilus igneus. The sequence goes on from JARFIW010000831.1 coordinate 1,850,628, forward strand.
ATGTAAATGTGTGTGGAAATGAGGGATTCTCCTCATTTCCACCAAACTATCACTCATCTCCACATTTGCTCCTTATGGGGATTTACATGTAAATTTGGGAGCAAATGTGGGTTTGGGAGCAAATGTGGGCCCAGAAGCCCCCAAAATACCCTACTCGTGTCAGTAATGTATGGAACGGAGTTTGTTAACTATTGATTGATGAATTATATTGACGTGCCCTAGGTACGGCGGTGGACAGCGTCACCGTCAGAGAATACGCAGGCTATGGGGCGCACCAGGCTATGGAGAGCGTTGCTCGCTGAAGGTTTTGCAGAATATGGTGATCACTTTTTTCGGTCTATTATCTTTTGCTTACTTTCTATCACAGTTTTCATTTTTATTTCGTACTGTAAGGCTTATGATAACTCTGATAAAAATTTCGAATTTAGTAGGACGCAAAGTTGTCAATTAGTAACTTTGGAATATTAACTTCGCTAGGAGTTTTTAAAGTCAACTACTGACATTTATCTACAAGTTTCTGCTACTGGACGATTTATCCAAAAACGACTAACATATCGGGAAATTGCAGCAATTACTATTTGCCTAAATGTAAAAAGATGCTAACATGTTTGAAAATCATCGAATAAATTTCAATTGAAACGCTATACATTTTGATTTAAAAATCAATATAAATGCAAATTTCAAGTAATCTAGGGACAGGTTTGATATGCATTGTACCATACAATGGAATGCGTTATTGAATAAGCCATAAAGAAATAAATGTTTTCTTAATTTTGCTTTATCATCATAATTGCGTTATAAACTTTCATAATATTACCAAATATTAATTAAATCAATTCTTGACTATTTTAAAACAATTCTATACTGTATTTTATGTAGATTTATACAGATGAATTTACTAACCTCATTGTTCATCTGTGGCAAATAGTACCTATTATTTTATAGCTTACTAATATAATATTCTATCACAGCGTATTTCACTACTAAGCGACCAAAAAAATTAATATTCCCACAACCTAATTCGAAACTGTTTTTCGTATACGCGCTTAAAAGGATTTACAAATAATATAAATGGAGTTGTCTAAAGTCTTCTGAAAGCTTTGCAATACTTAAAAGCAATTCGGTCACAAAAAAAATAGAAAGCGTTTGTAGAAAAATTATGTAAACATAGCTGTTGTAAATTTATTGCTATACACAACGTAAAAATATTCAAAGTGATCTACGAGAGTAGGTCTTAGGAACGATTTGAGATTTGCTAGCGCTTATAGAGATTTAAAACTGTTCGTGTTTTTATCTCATTAATCATATAGTACGTAAATTTAGAATGAATTCGAAAGAAAAGCGGCTGGAGATTTCGCCATCAAATGAACTATAAAATTTACAACAGCATTTTGTTGTACCCAAGATACGTCCTAAATAATAGCCAGTTTAACGTAAACAACAAAGAAGATTACACATAAATTAAGTTGGTCGGTGCCAACTTTACGTCCACAAACTGGTTGAAACACAGCCTTATCAAATTCTTGTTTACCACTTTTGCGTTTAAAAGCCAGCTATGCATCCAAAAATAAGAATCTTTAAATAAGAAAATTATTATGGAAAAAATGTCAGTTACAGATATACATTTAGTAACGAGTGTGGTTTTACAAAAAGCGTAACATTGTACAAATTTTACTACAACGAAAAAGCAATTCGCAACATAAACAAAGAGCTTGCCTTTAATTAATAGTCGTAGTTTAAAGTAGGCCCTTGCGTTCTTTGCTTCTCGGGAAAACTACGCTGGCGTCTAAATGTTCAAAGGGTTTCATGAGGTCGTAATGTTAGTTTTTCTTCTCAAATTGCCGCATTGAAGTATTGTTGAACCTACAACTTTAGGGAACACAAAAGGTAATGAAGGTAATTAAAGTACGTATTAACGCTCGGTTAAGACACAGTGGACTGTAATTTTTAAACATGAACAAACAAAAGTAAAACAATGAACTTACCCAAGATCTGCAGCTCACTTTAAATAGGTGTTTAAAGGGTGAGAGTTAGGATGGTCATTGAAGGAAGGCAAGGATCACCAATTTAGAAATTTCACCGTTTTCGAAACCCACTCTCTAAGACGGGTGCAAGGGGTTATTTTGACGTACACACCGTAATGCCACAATTTACTAGAGAACCGAATCACACCGATGTTTGTTACTATCTGTCTTAATTTTGTTATTGTCAGAATTGGCATATGTTTCAATTTATCTATAAATTAAAAATAACTTGAATTGAATGCTATTCTGGCAATAATTTATCGGATTAATAAACTGTAATTTAAAAATAAAAAGAATTTGTTGCCGGCGTGTTGTTGTTTGGCGGATATCCTGTAAAAGGTAAAGCAACAATGTATCATCTCGTTTTGTTGAAGTAGAGAACAATTCTTCACATTTAATATCATCGGAACTACGAGTAACGACTTCACCTACTTCTTCAAGCTCCCAAAATTTCTGTAGCAAAGGTTCTATGACCTCGGACCCTTCAACACAACAATAAACCTGTAAATTGGTCGTGACATTTTGAATTGGAGTTTGACCCATAATTATAAATCCTAAAGTGGAATTTATGGCAACGGGTAAATCGGGACCTGAATATTTGAATGATTCCAAAATATGAGGTACAAGTTCAGCACCTATAATTTCGTGAATTTCTCCAGGACGAAAGAAAGTTTCATCGGCTAAACGTAGATTGCTGAAATCTTTACAAACTGCTGGGTCGACAGCACAAGATGGCAAACGATCCGTGAATTTGTCCAACACGAACGCTTGCATTTTGTATTTAACATCTGCATCGTGTTGAGATGTAAATGCTATTTGCGTTTGACCGCGAACAGGTTTGAAAGACGCACCGATCCCTAAAATAGACGTGTAAGTTTTAGTTACAGGTAATCGAAGCAATTGACAGCATTTAGATGTAATGAAGTTACATTGACCAGCACTATCAATTAGGAATCTCAACCGCAGGTGAGTACCCATTGTTGATTCAACTTTAACGATCGCAGTCGCTAAAAGAATCGTGTAATTTTTATCTGAAACTTCCTTAGTCGACGTTGAACAAAGACTCACATTAATTGCTTCATTTGTATTTATAGGATTAGATAACACTTGATTATTTGTGTCAACAATCGGACTAAGAATATGTAACACTGAATGATGACGGTTACTGCACAACCTACATGAATACGTGGAAGGGCATAACGACAAAACGTGCTTAGAACTGAGACAGTTAATACACAATTTTTGATCTTTAACAAAAGAAATTCGATTTTGCGAAGAAAGATTAAGAAATTTGTAGCACCTAGCTAATCGATGATGTTCGCCTTTACAATAAGCACATTTAAAATTGTCGTGATTATTTACTTCTTTTGTGGCGAAGGCATGTAAGACCTTCGTCTTGTTTGTGTGGCCACTAATTTGCTTTGTATTGCTACTGCTGGTTCGATCTAAAATTTTAACTTGTTCTTTTACGAGCGTGGCTAGCACACCGTAAGTAGGAATCGAACCTCCCTTCAAAGATTGTTAAAAATTCGTCGGGTATGATTGTCTAGCTTTGATAAAGCAATAGAAGTAAGAATAAAATCAGACAAGTTTGTAATATTTAATTTACGAAGAGCATTGATTGCAGAGTCGACCTTTTCTATGAATGAATTTAGACTGATAATACTTTCTGTTTGAAGCGCTTAAAGTCGAAAACCTGAGAAAGATAAGTGTTAGCTAAAGCGCGTTTAGCTTCGTATTTTTCAATTAAAGCGGCCCATAGTATAGAGTAATTTTCAGCCGTCGGTAACATACCAAAGCTTAATGCCAGAGCGCTACCCTGTAATTTTCCTAATAAATAATGTATTTTGCAAGTATTGTCCAACAGAATTATTATGGATAAGGCTTTTAAATGTTTCGTAGAAAAGAGGCCATTTTAGAAAATCGCCGTTAAAATCAATTAGATCAATTTTTGGGAGACGAACAGTAGCTTCAGCTGCCTGCATAGTTTGATTTTGAGAAGATTGATCGGTAACTTTCGAAGTGATTAGACCGGTAGCAACATCCTGAATGTAACAACAAAGTTCATCGATAGCGTTTAATTCATTGTAGTTCGGTTTAAATTCTGGATCCGTTTCAAACCCTATCGTATTAGTTTCATCTATAATTTCATCTAATTTACGTTTTGTGTCATCTAGGGTTGCGTGTCTTATTTTAAATTCTTTTACAATTACCGAATCTTGAATGTTTTTACTTTTATCGTAAAGAATTTGAATTCTTTGGAAATAGATTTCCTTTTTAGATTGAAGTGATTTTAATCTATTAATCGCTTTACTCATTGTGATATTAATAATTCGGTAATTAATAACAAATTGCAGATGTATAACAAATATGTAAATTTAGAACGAAAGATTTGTATTGTTTACGCTATTTCAAATGTACTCACCATTGCAAGGATAGATAAGCGAATTTGAAATAGAAAAGCATATGCGACAACAGAGCGCGAAAGATCTGTTTAACATACACCTGTTTATGTTATCTATAGTGAACGATTTTTGTAAATGAACTGTGGCATGAACGAGCAAAATAACCCTTATAACCCGGTATTTAGTAGAGTGCTAAATTCCAGCTACTAACAATCCGTGCCCGAAGGTAACCAAAAATATTAACGCTCGGTTAAGACACAGTGCACTGTAATTTTTAAACATGAACAAACAAAAGTAAAACAATGAACTTACCCAAGATCTGCAGCTCACTTTAAATAGGTGTTTAAAGGGCGAGATTTAGAATGGTCATTGAAGGAAGGCAAGGATCACCAATTTAGAAATTTCACCGTTTTCGAAACCCACTCTCTAAGACGGGTGCAAGGGGTTATTTTGACGTACACACCGTTATGCCACAATTTACTAGAGAACCGAATCACACCGATGTTTGTTACTATGTGTCTCAATTATGTTATTGTCAGAATTGGCATAGGTTTCAATTTATCTATAAATTAAAAGTAACTTGAATTGAATGCTATTCTGGCAATAATTTATCGTATTAATAAACTGTAATTTAAAAATAAAAGGAATTTGTTGCCGGCGTTAGCAGTACGGTAGAGGAATTCAAAGGTAATATTCACTGTATACTTCACGCACAAAAACCGTACACACTGCGGACAAGAAAAAAAAAATAAAGTAAACAAAGAAAATCGCTCGCACCAAATAACGCAACAAAAAAGGAATCGTAAGAACGTCGTGCTGCCACAGAGTGGGGTGGGTCACAAAGAAAGTAAAAGAAACCCTCAAGAAAGCAATTTTATTTAAAAAGCATCTAACTAAAAAAAAAGTAACAAAAAGAAAAACCACCTCACTTAGAAAACAACATTTATCCAAAACATATTCCGGAGGATTTAGACAGTACAAAAATCGACGCAAAAATAATAAATACATTCATACCTTACACTAAGTTTTACCCTCAAACCTAATATTTACATAAACAAAATTAATAAAGAAAAACATATAGTGGATTGTTTTCAGTTCCTTGTTTACCCCAATTTTAAATATTAATAAACCAATGTAGATACTTACATCATGTCCACATGCGCTTAATAAATGCCAAAAAAATAATGTAATAGTAGACTTATAATCTACAATTTTTAAGTATTAGTAAGAAGCATATATATATATATATATATATATATATATATATATATATATATATGCTATGATACCGCCGCACGCTGATGTGATTAACGTTCAGTTTCCTGCTGAACGCTACCGCTTTGTGTCTCTAAATAACCTCAACTTTATATTTTAAATATAACTCTTTTTATATGTCTCGACTAGCTCAGTTTAATCCACATAGAGTGCACGACGATACGATAGCAAACAAATTTTAACCCCCTTTTCTCTAGCACCTTCCTATTTGAATGATGTAAACGAAACAAACCAAAATTTGTATAATGACCAAGAATATATACACTTTACAGTTTAATAACTTTAATAATTTGTTGCTATTTATAAATTAACCCCTAAATCAAAAGTAATAATATCAATCTGATTGTGCCCAAATTATAACTCCCTTAAAGCCAGCAAAAATAACACTGTAAACTACTGGAAGTACCTTTGAACGTTCAAACGACCTTCTTTCTCTCTAGGTAAATTTTTAAAAGATCTTTGATGACACTTTACAAAATAACTTCATTATATGTAAAAATGTAAGTGTTAAAAAGAAAATAAAACCTTATGTTAATAAAAAATATTCTTATTTCTGACCTGCGTTTTTCTTGCTTGTTTCCAATTCTTCTGCCTCTGCATGTAATTGATCAGCACCCCTGGATTGTTTTCAATTAAGCTCTCTTGTCTGTTGGGTAGTACAGCTCGCTCAGTCTAACTCTTTAGTTGATTGATTTCTCCTTTCCACACTCAGATGCTTATTTAGAAGGTTGTTTATATCGTTACTTAGAGTGGTTATTTAAATTCGTTTCTTTAGAGTAATTACTTAAAGTAGTTCAATAGCGTGGATACATAGATTTACTTAGAATTCGTTATTTAAAGTAGTTCACCAGAGTAGTTAATCAGATTTACTTAGAGTCGTTCATTAGAGTAGTTCACCAGAGTAGTTAATCAGATTAGTTCGCCAGAGCTCTAAATTATTAAATATTAAAATTAGGTTTAATTAATAATTCTAACTAATTTTTTTCAAAGTTACCGGCAACTTCTCTCGTATATATTGGCACTAGAATTAGTCTTTTAAAATTTTTCTATCACAACTTTTTCATTAATTAAAGTTAGTTGTGATTTATATACAGTGCGCTCGATATTAGCTTTTTGCATAATTGTCGAGTTACTTCCATTTTATGATGAAATTGTTTAGATTTCTAAACTTTAGTGATATTTACATGTAGCCTACGACCGTTATGACTCAATATACCCCTAAATTACCCTAATATCATAGCAATATATATATATATATACATATATATATACATATATATATATACACATATATATATACATATATATATACACATATATATATATACGTACATATATATATATATATATATATATATATATATTTTATAGCCTTTTTACTTATTATGGGATTTTATTTTACGAGATTTTCCAGTAAGCGAATAGAGCCCACGGCAAGTTCTGTTGGAAAATGGCCCAAAGTTGTGGAAATCTCAAAGGCAAAGCGGCTAGTCGAACTATATGCTCTGGGTGGAACATGAGCTGTGGGTCGGGGTTGGATTGCGACCAAAAATATGAAGAATAAGGCGCCACCGTATTTTTCTATACAGAGAAGACCTTACTCAAGTCCCTTGTACAAGGCAAATGCGGAAACCTTTATTCTTTAACCGCTATACATTTTATTAAAGACAACATAATCCCTAAAGTTCTTACCTTATGGCTCGACTTTGACCTTAGTACCTCCCTGCTTCACCTGTGAACAGATTAAACAAAGAATAGCACTGTTTGTGCGTTTATACTCCAAATTTTTAAAATCCAATTCGAATCATCTTTCATTCATTCTAATTAAAAAGAATAGCCTTGTTCAAAAATAAAAATCTATTCCTCTTGTATTCAATTAACGTGCTTTTTTACAAAATATCCTTTCATTTATTATATATTTTTGATTAAATTAATTTGTGAAAATTATTTACAAAGGCACTGCATATAATCAGTACCGTTCAAGTTAAATGTGGTTATGTCTGTAAGAAATATCTGGCCAAGTTTTATTAACAAATTGATTAAGCATAAAGTTGCTTTCTAAACTGTTACTTACTGATAACAAAAATGTTGGTTTGGGCAGATCTACCATAACCTCACAATAAATAATTCCAAGTAGTTATTAATGAAATAGTAAACATAGAAGTTTAATTTCTAATTTTTCTTAAATAGAAGAATTTACTTTCTCTATCACATAATGACATCTTTCGTAGTTTCAGTGAATTAATAAAAGATTTAGAAATGTAAAATTTACAGATTCCTATTGCTTAATATTGAAAAATATATTTATAGTCTGCCCTTGACCTATTTTGAAGTTTAAATAACTTGATTAAACAAAAAATTATCTAACTGCTACGTCCATAGTGCAGCTAACATACGAAAACAAATTTCTACATACCAGATGTCCGTCTGACAGAAAAATACCTGCTAGGCGTCTTGCGGTTGCATTAAAATAAAAAAATCTCCAATCCAGAACAAATAATTTTGCTGCTTACTGAAGCTCCAAACTACTCGGCATCCATTTTAAGTAATTAAATCTCGCCAGATCCACACTTGAACAAAGCGTAAAATCCTATATTTTCTTCTTGTGCATATAATTAAAACTACGTTAAAACAGGCTTCTGTTAACTATAGGTTGTATGTTTTTTCCAAGCTAAACGTTATTTCCAATTTTCACATTATTACCAAGCTGCATGTTAATTAAAGTTGCTTTACGTATAAATTAAAACTACGAATATTATCAAACGTTACATGTTAATTTAAAGTTGCATGTTAGTTTAAAGTTGCACTGCAAATCTTTACTTAATATGGTTACAGAATCAAATTTTACTTACTGTTACCACGGCCCTTCAACCAAAAAAATTTCACGTCATCTACGAGCTGTTCTAGCAAGTGGACAATACAAAAGTGCTTTTCGAAGATGACATTCTCTCCTAAAACAACTTAAATCGTACGTGCTTCCAACACGAAAAAACTGCAAAAACCATTGTCCTCGGATTCAAGGAACAATTCGACTTGCTTTCACCACAGCTGTATTGGAAGTGTCTAGGTCAAGCGCGTTACCGCTCGGCAACAGGATTATCTTACAATTTCTTAACAGATGGAGCTCTAGGAATGATACTAAATGAAAAGTTTATTTTGTCACCGTATAAATTAAATTTTAATTTGAATTGAATGCTAATATTTTATTGGGCAATAGGTAATATTTATTTAGTGGATTGTGTAGCATTATTATGCATTATATTGTTTATTATTAAATAAATAGATTAATTATATGAACACATCTAGATAGGAAATAAAATCGTTACAATATATTGACGTGATAAGGGTTCATTGAAAACCAAATCCTACAAATAAACTCCACGAAAATATAAAAGAATCCTAAAAAAAACGGAAATTTTCGTAAATTCATGATTATACCCTGTACAACACAAGCGTACTTTTATTTATTGAGGTACAAGTGGAAAATCAAATTTCCCGTGTATAGATAATTACCCTGTATGATATAAGAATATTATAAATAAATAGCAAGCAACGTAAGTTGAATATGTAAAAATAATTAATTGTAAGATACCGTAAAACGCATTCAATACCAACGCAAATCGATCGTTTTAAGATAAACACGAAAGCAAATATTTTCTATAAAATACAACCCCTTTTGCATTAAAAGGCAATTAAAGTTTAAATTAATAACCCTGTGGATTAACAGAAATTTATATTAAATAAAGAATTTTCTAGAATTCTAGGAATTTAAAGATATGAGTCATCAGTATTTAAAACTACGTGAATATCTAATTAATAAATAAACGTTTGTTCCAAGAAGCGGCCGCAACTGAAAAACAAAATCCAAGAAATATCCGATAACATTGATCGCTTTTGCGTTAGTCTGCAACGCCACAAGAATGGTATATATGTTGAACAAGGACAAACAGCACGCGTCACGAATAGGTGAACAAGATTACGAGGTAATTACGCCGCGATTATAGACGCTAATGAATTTTTCTGCGAACCTTACATCATAATGTTCCATGCACATTCTAGTAGGTTCTAGAAAATAGATAATTTGTATACATATAAAAGCATTTATTAAAAAAAAGGGGATTCATTTATTAGATTCATAAAGTCGTTCGCGAAATGTTATTTTGATGGAAGTCGCGAGCTGTTACTTGGCGAAGCTGATATTTGAAGTATGCAGTAAGCATACGGCAATCTAATAATTACGTTGGTACAATGTATATAGAAGTGATGTTTTACTTGCAAATTACATAAAGAAAAAATGGAATTTATTATTTACAATAAAGAGGGAAGATTCTTCAAAATAACGTTATTTTAAAACATTTTATTAAATAATCGAAAGGAAGATTTAACCAAAAATGTACTTTGGTAATTTTAAATATGGAAAATCTTGTATGTGTATTTGGACATCAATTTAAAATCAAAAGATATTTAATTACAAGGAACGTTTTTGTGGATTCTGCAAGTTTTACTTTTAGATTTATTTTTAACTAATATTGGGTTATTTATATTTAGTTTAAGATAGTCCTAATGATTTTTTTTTGTAAGAGATTTTTACCAGGAAAATTTGTGATCGGAGTTCGAAACACTCTGACCTTTTAATACATCATCTGGCAAGGATGTTTGGCCAAACAAACCTTACAAGCGTGGCGATAAACATAACCAGGGAAACCATCCATATGAAAGGAATTTAGTTCTGTAAATTTAAAATAAGGTAAAGAACAATTTGTTTATAATAAGTGCTTCTTAGAAATTATTTTATGTTTGAAAGAAATGATGTTGTAAATGCTTTTGTATGAGAGAAAATGTTTCATACTGTATAAATGCTTTCTGATATTGCTGTGTTTTATTTTATTTTCAAGAATTCGTCAATTCCGTTGAGCTATAGCAGGGCAAAGTTAAAAAGGAAGCTAAGTGAACAATTTCAAGTTTTACAAATTGCTGTATCTGTATCACAGCACTCTTTTAGAAGCGCATCACAACGCGGGCCTTACCACATCACTCTTTTAGAGACGCTCCAATGCGAGGCCATTTTCATATCACTCTTTCAGCGACGCTCCAACGCGTACTTTACCACAGCACACTTTCAGCGGCGCCACAACGAGCGGCGTTGTCACATCACTCTTTTAATGGCGTCCAACGTGAAGCCCTTTTTACAGCAATAAATATATATATATATATATATATATATATATATATATTGATGCGATAAAAAGGTCACGAGAGTCATTGAAACCCAAATTCTATAAATAAAACCCACCCTAAGAGAAGGAAACGAGAAAAATGGAAATCTCCCAATTTTTAATGTCGGTACCCTGTATAAGATAAGCGCATTTTTTTGCCATTAAAAGAAGTCCTTATTAATTATGTGATTAACTTTCCCGTATGTAGATATAAAAGAGGTCGCATGAACTTTTAAAGCATATTCCCGAGTGCGCAAATAATTTTTCAATACTTAAAAAAACGAGTTTTCATTCCAAATACAAAGCCATTAAATTTCATTCTGTAAATAATTAATTGTTGAGAGATGTCAAACAACGAGTTTTTATTACTAAGATATAAAATACATAGCTATTGCAGTTATCAACGAAGCCCTCATTAATTAAAATACTAAATGAATTGTCTGTGTATAAAGATGCATTAAAACACGCTTCATCCTCGTAAATGGCATAAAATACCTTAAGTTTTTAAATTTTCCAATGCTCCACCCGCAGTTACTACTTTGCTCAGGAAGTGAGTTTTTATTTCACTTGGAAATTTTGAATTTTGCCGAACCCTTGCTGTTCCAAGAAAGGTAGGGATCTTTAAAGTGCTTAACAACACTCATACAAGGGACCTACATTTTACCTCTCATCCGAATGAGGGCCCATTTTTGTGAAAAATATTCACCTATAATTTTTCAAGCGGACTGCATTCGAACCCGGCACCTTGGGAATAATAGTAACACGCATACCAACTACGACACGGATCCGCCTAAATCACCCAGCAGCTGAATTATGTTTTGTTGTAGATAAATGTGGGCAATGGGTTTTCAAAGACTCCTCCAGATGGTATGCTAAAGTTGCTGATTGACAATTTTTCCTTCTGAATTCGTAATTTTTAACAGAGTTATCCTAAGCCTTACAATATAATACGACATAACCAAAATAAAATTGATTTAGAGATTAAGAATTTGGTAATTAAAATTGTACTACTACCAACGTTGATCCGACGTTGTTCAAAAACTTAACAATTACGGTAAGGTCAATTACCTTACGAGTGCCGGCACATTTTGGTTATGTCGTACTATATTCTAAGGCTTATGATAACTCTGTTACAAATTACGAATTTAGAAGAAGGAGAAATTGTTAATCAGCACCTTTAGCATACTATCTGGAGGAGTTTTTGAAAGTTCATTCCTCACATTTATATACAACAAAACATAATTCAGCTGCTGGGTGATTTAGGCGGATCCGTGTCGTAATTGGTATCCGTGTCGTACGAAGGGTGACAGGAAAATAAGGTTTCCAACGCTGTAACTTCGCCGGATTCCGCGCTAGGCGAAATCTGGCAACAGCGTCGTGTTGCCTGGTTCCCCCACTATAACTTTGCTGCTGGGCGCGTTATTGCCCGAACGCTCAGTCTTGGCTGAGCAGCCGTCAACAATGGAAGTACCTCTCGCGTCAGCGTCCAAGTGCGAATTGCGTTCGGTAATACGTTTCTTAAGTCCGAAAAAGGTGATACCAAAAGAAATTCAACGTCAATTAGTTGAAGTTTACGGGGAAAACTGTATGAATATTCAAAACGTGCGTACTAAGTGGTGCCGCGAGTTTAACTCCGGGCGAATTAACGTTTACAACGAGCAGAGAAGTGGCCGGCCGCCACTGTCGGATGAGATTGTTCGGGCAGTGGAGGCGGAAATGCTCAGAAATCGCCGCGCGACTGTTAAGGACTTGGAAGGAAAGCTCGGAGGAGTGTGCAGCAGAGAATCAATTCGTGAAATTTTAACGGAACGGTTACATTACCACAAGGTTTCTGCCCGGTGGGTACCGAGACAGCTGATCGAAGGTCATAAGACGCGGCGCGTGGAATGTGCGGACAAAGTTGTACGCCGTTTTGAAGAGGAAGGAGAAGAATTTTTGAAAGGCTTTGTTACGGGGGATGAAACATGAGCTCATCATTACACCCCCGAGACAAAGGAGTCGTCCAAACAATGGCGTCACAGCGGGTCTCCAAAACCCAAAATATTCAAGACAACACTGTCGGCCGGCAAGGTGACGGCAACAGTGTTTTGGGATCGCCAGGGTGTATTGTTGGTGGATTTCATGCCACAGGGAACCACCATCAATGCAGAAAGGTACTGCGAGACTTTGGAAAAGCTTCGCCGTGCCATAAAAAACAAACGCCCGGGATTGCTGACCAAAGGAGTGAAATTTCACCACGACAACGCGCGCCCGCAAGCAGCCAACGTTACCCGGGACCTAATCAGGAAATTGGGCTGGGAAATCATCGATCACCCTGACTACAGTCCCGACGTGGCCCCAAGTGACTTCCACTTATTCCCCGCCCTGAAAAAACATCACGGAGGGAAGAAGTTTGGGTCGGACGCGGAGGTTAAAAAAGAGGTCAACACCTGGCTGCGCGAGGCGGATGCAGAGTGGTACGACACCGGCAAACAAAGGTACATCGCGCGGATGCGGAAAGTGTTGGAAAAAAATGACAAGTATGTTAAAAAATAGCCAAGACCCTGGCCTTTCCAACGATGTATCACACTTTATAAATAAATGTCATTTTCTGTGGAAAAAAAATAGGAGATCTTACTTTCCTGTCACCCCTCGTAATTGGTATGCGTGTGACTATTATTCCCAAGGTGCCGGGTTCGAATGCAGTCCGTTTGAAGAATGATAGGTGAATATTTTTCACAAAAATGCGTCTTCATTCGGATGAGAAGTAAAATGTAGGTCCCTTGTATTAGTGTTGTCAAGCACTTTAAAGATCTCTACCTTTCTTGGAACAGCAAGGGTTCGGCAAAATTCAAAATTTCCAGATGAAATAAAAAACTCGCTTCCTGACCAAAGTAGTAACTGCGGGTGGAGCATTGGAAAATCAAATGTAGTGCTGGGTGATTTATCTAAAACCAACTAACATATAGGTAAATTGCTGCAACTACCACTTGCCTAAATGTAGAAAGATCTTTACAAGAATGAAAGTCTTCGAATAAATTTCAATCGAAACGCTACACATTTTGATTTAAACATCAATACAAATGTAAATTTCGAGTAATCTACAGACAGGTTTGATGTGCATTATACCATACAATGGAATGCGTTATCGAATAAGCCATAAAGGAATAAATGTTTTCGTAATTTTGCTTTATCATCATGATTACGTCACAAACTTTTATGACATTACCGAATATTAAATTAATTCCTGAATATTTTAAAACAATTCTATACTGTATTTTATGCAGATTTATACAGATAAATTTACTAAACTCATTGTTCGTCTGTGGCAAAGAGTACCTATTATTTTATAACTTACTAATATAATATTCTATCACAGCGTATTTAACTACTAAGTAACCAAAAAATTAAATATTCCCACAACCTAATTCGAAACTTTTTTTCATATACGCACTTAAAGGGATTTAGAAATAATATATGGAGTTGTCTAAAGTCCTGAAAACTTTTCAATATCTTGGAAGCAACTGGGTCGCGCAAAAAATGGATAGAGTTGGCAGAAAAATTATGTAAACATGAGTGTTTTAAATTTATTGCTATACACCACACCACGTAAAAATATTCAAAGTGATCTACGAACGCAGGCTCTAGGAAAGATTCGAGATTTTCTTTGGTATTATGGGGATCTAAGTTCGTGTATTTTATCTTATTAATCATATAGTACGTAAATTTAACGTTCAATTCTAAAGAAAAGCGGGTGATGCCTTCATCGCAATATGAAGCATAAAATTTACAACAATGGTATTTTGTTGCGCTCACAGATATGCCCTAATTAACAGCTGTTTAACGTAAACAACAAACACATAAATTAATTTGGTCGCCAACTTTACGTCCACAAATTAGTTAAAATACAGACTTTTCAAATTCCCGTTTACCCTTTTTGCGCTTAAAAGCCCGCTATTGCATCCACAAATAAGCATCTTTAAATAAGAAAATTATTATAGGAAAAATGCCAGTTAAAAATAAACATTTAGTACCTAATGTGGTTCCTCACATGTCGCACCATTGTACAAATTTTAATATAATATGTTGCGGTATTCCGTACGGACAAGGAAAAAGTAACGTACGCAACAAAAAAGGAATCCAAAGAATGCCGTGCTAGCTAGAAAGTCGTAGAACGGAGTGGGTCACAAAAGAAAAAAAAAGAAATCCTCAAGAGAGACAATTTATTTTACAAAACCTTTAATAAAGAAATATGTTACCGAAAAGGAAAACCAGGCCGCGGAGAAAACAATATTTATCCAATATATCCCGGAGGATTTACACAGTACAAAAAATTTTGCAAAAATAATTAATACACTCATTAGTTGCCTTAAGCTAATTTATAACCTCAATTCTAGTACTCACATAGAACAACAATTTTAAAAAAATTATTTATACTTACATTGAAATATTCTAACAAACCCTCGTGAATATCAGATAGCAAATGGGACCTCCATACAGCATTAACGACTATCTTACCTGATATCACAAAGTCGAGAATTTCTTATTAATGATGGAAGCCCAAGGTAAAGTTGGATGGAAAACGGCTTGAGGAAAAGAAAAACTCTTTAGAGATAAACGGCTAGTAGAGTGTTAGCTCTGGGTAGATCATGAGCTTGGGTCATGGGTTGTCAAATGACCTAAAATATAGATAAAGAGCGCCACCGTATTTTTCAATACAACAACTTAAGATACATGTACTTGTATTAGGGGAATGCGGAAACCTTAAATCTACACCGCTTAAATAGCCACAAAACCTGTATATCAACCTTGCAAAGCACTTACCAAAATATCAATTGCCAGATGTGTTACAGATGTCTCGACTTAACCTGTGAACAAATAAATGCACAACATGGACACCGTTTGTGTCCTTAAAAATATTCATCAAAAATAATATAATTTAATTTAAGTTCCAAGAATATATACACCCAGGGTATTTGTTATCATAGGACACAGTTAACTTTTTGCTTGTTAAGATTCTATAATTTTCACTTGAATTTTTAATAATAAAAGAGTTAAGCAAAAATAGATTCTATTCAATTAAATTCTCTTGGTTTGGTTCAGCATTAACTTTTTCAACAAAAATTTACATAAACAGAAACTAATATGGTTCTGTTTTCAAAAAAAAAATACAAAGATCTCTAAATTGAATACTTCTACATAAGTTTACTATAAAGTTTATGTTTTCTTAATAATTCATATTTCATATTTTAATTATAGTCATCTATAGTACTACGGTCGACCTTACAAAAAAATTGATTATTTAACGTCTTATAAAATTGCATCATTCAACAAAGAGTTAGCTTTTCTTAACGTCTTATAAAAAAATTCGTCATGTTCTTTAAAAATCAAACTACATGACCTCAAAATAACTAAAGATATTGTTAAAGTAACGCAAAATAACATGTGGTATTTATATTGGATAGCTAGATATTTTTGACATCATTTGTCAATAACAACCTTCGAGTCAAGGATTAAACGGCGGTCAACTGGGCAAGGTAAAAGAACTAGTCGGACGATATCGAGATGTTTGCACTGGATGATGGTGAGAAAGGAAGGACGAATGTTGTGCAACACAAGATCAATACTGGAGATGCGCAACCGATAAGACAATATCCCAGGCGGCTTCCTTTGGCAAAACGTAAGGAAGCCGAGCAAATTATCACAGACATGGAAGAACAGGGAGTGATTGAACCCTCGAACAGTCCATAGTCATTCCCGGTAATGTTAAGAAAAAAAATGGATCGAGAAGGTTTTGTGTAGACCACCGGCGGCTAACCATTGCGACAAAGAAAGACAGCTATCCTTTCCCCAGAATTGATGACACCTTGGATACTCTATCCGAATCTAAATGGTTTTCGATCTTGGACTTGAAAAGCGGATACTGGCAGGTAGGCTTGAAGCGAAACGATCAAGAGGAAACTGCGTTTACAATTGGAAATGGATTATGGCAGTTCAAGGTCATGCCCTTTGGATTATGCAATGCCCCTGCTACTTTTGAACGTTTGATGGAGTCGATACTGCGTGGACTGTCCTGGAAAACATGTCTGATGTACCTAGACGACGTGATAGTGTTAGACGGGTTTTTTGAAGTACGCCTTAAGAACCTAGAGGAGATATTCCAAAGATTACTCGGGGCAAACCTTACCTTGAGCCCCAAGAAATGTCACCTATTTGGAAAAGAGGTGAAATACCTAGGATATGTCGTTTCGGAGACCGGAATAAGAGCTGACCCCGACAAAATAAAAACGGTGCCAGAGTGACCTACACCAGCAGATATACACCAACTACGCAGTTTTCTAGGATTGTGCACATATTACCGACGTTTTATACTTGGGTTTGCGAACATTGCCAAACCGTTGACGAAATTAACCGAAGATGGACAAGAATATAATTGGAATGACGACTGTCACAGCGCATTTTAACAACTGAAACGGCTACTTCTTACAGCACCAATTCCGAGTTATCCACGGATGGGGGGGGGGGAATTTGTATTGGATACCGATGCCAATAACACAGCTACAGGACCACTACTGGGACCAATATTTACATTTGTTCCTACTGGCGTACCGACCTTCGGTAAATGACAGCATAGAGGAAGAGATCGCAGGTGAGGATTACGTTAGTAAGCTTCGTGTAAGGTCAAATAGCATTCACGAAAACGTCCGAAAGAATATCCAGGCAGCAAGAGATCGAATGTAATCACAATATGACACGAGAGCACAAGAAGGTGGTTACCAACCTAGAGATTTAGTGTGGTTGTACAATCCACAAAGAAAGTGTGGATTGTCACCAAAATTACAAAGACAATGGGAAGGTCCGTACGAAGAGTTAAAAGAATTAATGATGTAGTGTACTAGATCAAAAGATCTTTCCTTGGTAAACCGAAAGTGGTACACGTTGGCCGTTTAACATCTTATGCTGGCAACAACCAGGAAGACTCGAGTAATGAGAATGGTGTTCAAAGAGTTATTAATCGTGAGCCAAATGTAGATTTTGAGAGTTTCATGGCGGCGTATGGTGGTTCCGTTAAGGCGAGATTTGGCGTTTTTGTTGAAAAACAGCAACATCTGTTTAGAGCACCAAAAGAGTATTCCCTTGCACATTGCGTAGCTTAAAATCTGCAAATGTCAAGAGGGATAGCTATAGTTTTCAAGAAAAAGTTTGGATGTGTGGATGAATTAGTACAACAGCAGCCAACTGTAGGAAAAGCTTTGGTTCTTCAGGATAGAAATCGTTATGTTTACTATCTGGTCACCAAAAATTCTTCATGGCAGAGATGTAGTTATGGACATCTATGGGAGGCTTTGCTGAATCTTAAGGCTCAGATGCTGGAAAATGGAGTACCGAGACTAGCGGTGCCCAAGCTAGGCTGTGGACTGGATCGCTTAGATTGGAGAATAGTTCAAAATATGCTAGACGTAATTTTCCAGGGAACCAACGTCCAGGTCCTTGTTTGGTGTTATCAACCAGTTGCCTACCAAGATCAAGAAAATAGTGTTGACTATTATTTTCAACAACGTGGTGGATGCACCAGACGAGATAGCTTCGATACCGTCATCAGTCATCGAATTGGCTTTTAAATGTTTTTACAGTTACGGGACGTAACGGTTTTAAAGAGGGGGCAGTGTTACGAACTACTATTAGGCAACCCGTTAAAGACACAAGCTTCATAACCCAAGTACATTCTCCAGGATGCGAGAATGTTCGAGCACATAACAGAGTATGAATCATCTATTTAATTCAGGCTGTAAATAAGATCGCTGATGAAATACAGAGTTAGTCTATATCTAAATGTCGAATATAAATTCTATCGTGTAAAGTTAATTAGTTACGCTTTTGAAAGTCTAAGAGTAAATATAAATTTGTGTTATGTGAACGTGTATATTGTACCGCCAGCTTGTAGAATACAGAAATAGACAAAAGTCTAATCAATAAATTATAGTAATGTTTAGTGTTTAGTAGTTTAAGAAAATATTAGTGCGTGTAAAGAACATTAATGTTATAGTGCTTCATTGTTAATTGAACTGAAAACATCTACAAATAAGGCATATACTGTTAATTAGACTTGTGACCAGTGAGTAATAAAAACTTGTTATTACTTATTTTAAATTGGTGAAACGCGTTAATAGTAACCTGTTACAATACGATGGCCGAGAATTATACCAACCATGAAACTTGTAAATACGGTGATCATTTCGAACACTAATTGTGAAATTATCTCATGTGCCTGATGTGTTTCAGGATAACACTAGCAAAAATAAGTTATTTCTTAAAAACATGCAACAAAACAGCTGTCGTAAAACTTTTACTCAAGTTGACTTACGTTGGGCATTTAAAAATCGGTCTAAGAGTAAAATGCCTTGTAGGTTTTTTATTTAGCCAATCAATCTATATCACCTCCTCATTTAATGGTATAAAACTTCATTTTATTTCAATTTATCCATAAGCTCAGCTCAGGTAAACAGAATACATAAACTTATCTTACGTCCATGGGCAATAAGTTGTCGTTAAAGACTTCAGCTGTTAGTTTTTTAGTCACATCTAATTAGTGTATCATTGTTAATATAACTTACGTTCAGGCTTTGTTTGTTTTTGAGCAATATACAATAATATTGCGGGTTAAATGGAAGAACAGTGAGTTGTTTCTTTAGTACCTGAATTTCGTCCACTATCAGTTAATTCATTTATTTCTATTTCGTTTGAATTATATATTATATTAATAATAAAGACCTTCATTATTACTATTATCTACCACCCTCCATATTTTTATTTTTCTATCATATCGATATCAAAGTGCTTGCCATTTGGGTTTTAAAATTCTAAGCTCTACTTTACCGTCTTATTACTATTTTTACTATTATCAAATTAAAAAGGTGTACAAAGCGCAGAAGAAATTTGGTACGCCGGAATCGATGATATTTGGGTGCACCGGGTTGGAACGGCCTTAATGACAGACAATGATATTCCTGGAGTCCCGTTCCCAGATGAGATTATTAACAGGGCTGTTAATGAATTAAAGTTCGTTTCAAAAACAAGCACGAAATAATAACTAGGTATAAGCACACAAACCAATATCTACTATTATGAAATTGTTTAGATTATTAATATCGGTACACAAATGATACGATTGTGCGCCAAAATTCAGATAAGAACGCTTGTATTTCTCATTTGTTTTGATGCCTGAATGTCTCAATAAACTTGACCTATTATAACTGGTAATGTCTCGCTCCTTAGAAATAAATATTGTTATTTAGATGTATCATGTTTAGCAATTTACGACACATTCTAATGTACTGACGCAATCAACTGTATATTATTAAATTATTATCGAGCAAAACACTGGGCGCAGTTAGCACTTACACTCAAATCGACCAGGAATTATTTGCAAACGTTGCTACGTATATACACGTATTTCGTTTCATATCACCATCGCGCTTGCATGTAGTTGTATAGTTTGATATGGTATAGCAACTTCACCGAGTAATAAAATCCTATACATACAGTCGAGTAAATAATCATAAAGATATAGATAAGGTTTCAAGGTACTCATGAGGTACGAGGTATATAGAGCATACATACATAATCCCCAGACTCTTTAGCGGGCGGATATTCAGTACCACCGTAGCAGTGAGTGTTCGTAGTATATGATTACCGGTTCTGTTTGTGTTGAAAACTTGTCATTATTTATTATTTAGTAAATACGTATCCGCGAATGTGATTTGGACGGCGACGAAAACCGTGGCACTCGCTTTGCTGGCATTGGCACAATTCTTTGGATGATTTCGCGACTGCCGAGCGATCAGTTGTATTTACACCGCGATAGCGGTGTGTGTTGTGTTGTGTACTTCGTCCTATGTATAAACTTTTATTTACATGTTACGTATTGGTAAATAGTGCTTATGTAAAGGATGGTATCAGTGGAATTTTCTCACATACATAGTAATGGTGAGTGGATTTGCATATTATTTAACAGACCTCTCGCGTATATGTAAAATCGTATTAGATACTTGTGATTAGTAATCAAATTGATGTGCTAAATATATGACCGAGTCACGAGCTTTGAAAGCTTTTTATAGTCCCATAATATATCTGGTTTTTAAGTTCAATTGACTGTAATGGATTAATCCTGTAAAAATACGGCCAATCTGAAACTATCTAGTGCAGATTTTATGAAATTATTAATCCATTGTTAGAGAATTTAATAATTAATTTTTAAGAAAGTATTAGAATTTGTTTTAAGAACTATCTAAAGCTTTATAAAATTATTTGGAATTTGAATCTTAGACAAGAGTAGTGAAAAAATTTATATTAAATTTAGAAATTTAAATTCATGATTAAATTGCAGATCATAAATGATCAGAAGTTAATGTAAATACGATACAATATAAAAATATTTGGTAGAAAACGAACGGCTTGGAGACAGAATAGGCACCCCTGTGAAAATAATAAGATTCTATTTTCTGTGGTATATTTAACTACATGTTAGACCTAGAGCAACTCGACGGAATTTTCTTCGGTTACGGGAAGATTCGGGAACCTGTCCTACAAAAATTGAAAATCACTAGAAAACCATGTATTTTAATCTATCAGAAAATTTTTCCAAAAGCATTAGTTTTTACATGAATTTGGTTAGGAACTTGACAATAGAGCGCCGACGGATCGAGATTGTTGAACTTTATTTCTTGGAACTATCGTAACTGATCTACCTCGATAG
Source organism: Platerodrilus igneus (assembly GCA_036346225.1). Lineage (NCBI taxonomy): Eukaryota > Metazoa > Arthropoda > Insecta > Coleoptera > Lycidae > Platerodrilus > Platerodrilus igneus. The sequence continues at coordinate 1,872,283 of JARFIW010000831.1, forward strand.
CCATAATAGTTCGCAAATAACGACATTTAAGCTTTTCTATTTTTAAGAATATCACAACACGTCTCTTAAATTGAAATACCATAATTAAATAACGGGGTTGTATCATAAATTCGCTGCTTAGTGCCTATTGATTTAGGCAATTGGTTAGGAAGCCCACGTGCTTACATACAGCATGTATTTTCATAACTTTTCGAGCAAAGCGCACGCACCTGAGCAATATGAACAAATTTTCATCACTTTGGGAGTAAAGGACATAAGGATCGCCAAATAACGTAGGTTTGGTTAGAGTTTTAAAAGTATGTACTTTAGAAACACTGAAATAAATCGAGCCAGTAATACAGATCGAGCTACTAAAAAAAAACAGAGCCAGTGGAACAAAATCTTGCTAGTAAAACAAATCGGGCTAATGAAACTCAATCGTGCCAGTAAAACAAAATAGAGCCAGTGAAACAAAACGGGCCAGTGAAACAAATCGAGCTAGTAAAACAAAAAGGGTCACTGAAACAAAATTTGGAATCTCATCATAAAGTGGGTGAGTGGCTAACTACAAAATTCCTTTCCTAAAACAAGTTGTTAAAGGAAAGGCAGTCTTCCGATGTAACTAGGGGTCTATTACTGGGTAGGACAATGAGAGATGGTCATGGGTCTTCAAAGGCTATACTTCATATGACATTCTATAGAAACTAAAATTAGAACAACCCTAAAGAGGACGCCACCAAGTCCTAGGCTCATAAAAAGCAAGATGTACTTTAAGGGAAAACTTGGAAACCCTGAGGAAAAAATATCGCATTCACTGTGTGAACACTATTGTCAAAAAGTATGCATTGTATCTATAATAAAACAATATATGTAGTTAGAACAAGAAAGGACATAAGAGGCATGCTTTTGCTATTGCGAAAGAAGCAACATAAAATCATTTCCTGTAATAAAAATATAGGTTATCCGACCACACCATTGGAACTACTTAAGGACTACTGTACGACAAGAGTATAAAAGAGCTTATTGTTTTAAAGTCCTACTAATATAAAAGTCAACTAGTATTACTGACCAAACCTGATAGGAAACACTGTAAAAACGATTATCAGTAGGCCTTCATTAATATCTCACTCATTTAGCAATATAGGTCAAAGAAATGTATTAAGATTCCTACTGCTGACTAGTTACCTACTTCGTTCAGCCTGCTGGACTAGCAGCCTTCTGTGCCATAGATGAGAAAAATAACCTATCACAAAAAAACTCTCTTCTATCATCCTCAAAATTAAGAACATAAGCCTTAAATAAAAATATCTCAGGTAATACAGGCACACACAATCAAGTATAAGCAAATATTGTTCAATTTAAAATCGATTTTGTTTACAAATTTTTGATTATATGTACAATACCACGAATATTTCTTTTATACTAAATTATAATTATCATTTACATAATCAAATAAACAAAGTTTAAAAATCAAAATCTAGCCCCTTACACACTGTTAATAATTATCATACAACATTAAGTTTAAGGAAAAATCATTCACGGTATCGTTTTCTTAAACCAGAAACCTCACTTCTGGATTGATCAATTCCTTGAAGCATGCCTTAATGTACCCTTATTACAACAAATTCCAATATCTTTTCTTATTTAAAAATAATTTTCAAAATAAATAAATTATTACAGTAATTAATAATTTAGAACAGAAAGTTCTCCTTATTAAATTATTTAGAAAAAATTTAAATGATAATTTCATCATCATCATTAGGTCTTCAGTCTTAGAACTGGTTGGACGCATACCCTCATTGTTTCCTAGTCTGAACCAACCTACATAGTTCCCTGAAATTTGCGCAGTCTGCATCTATCACTATCAGTGTGCTAAAGTCTGATCACGGTCTACCTCAACCTCTCTCTTCCTATCTCTGCCTGTAGTATATCCCGTACTATTCCCCAGAAATGCCTTAGAACGTATCCTGTCCTTTTATTTCTCTTATTTTTCATTTTCCACAGATGTCTTTATTCCACTAGTACTTCCACAACCTATTTGTTATTAACTTTGTCTGTCCATGCTACCATCTTCATACGTCTGAAGCACAACATTCCAGAAGGCTTCTATCTCTTTCTGTCTGCTTTTCCTACTGCCCCTATTTCATAGATGTACTGTGCTATGTTCCAAACTATGCTTTGAACAGTTTTCTTCTTGTATCGATGTTCGTTGTCTTCGAACATAGCTGCCGTTCTTTCTTGGTTGATGCAGTTCAGTCACCTTCTATTGTTTTACAGTTTTATACCCTATTTCCCCCATATTCACTGATATATGAAGGGGGGGTAAGCAGCCTTTGGCTGCCAAGTTCCCCCAGCACCTGAACCTTTGTCGAATTAATAGTTTTTCAATTTATCCTTTCGCACAATCAACATTAGTTGATAATATTTTACAACCAACACCTGTAGTTGTTTATAATAATCATCAGATTTAAGAGCACTTGTTTTTTCGTCATTGGGTTATACATCTTGAAACTGGTTGGACTTGTACCTCCGCTTATTTATGTTCTGAGCTAGCCACACCGTTCCCTGCAATTCTCCCAACAGCCGATATATAGCTCGTTTCCAATCTATTGTTTTCTAATTATATGTCCTATTTCACCGAGATACAGTGGTATGTGAAGGAGGTTAAGCAGCCCGTGGCTGCCAAAGTTCCCCCAACACTTTTGCTGTACTAAAGTTTTAAAATAAATTCTTTCGCACAATTAACATTAGTTGAGAGTATTGCAAAACCAATATCTGTAGTTGTTTATAATAATCACCAAGTTTAAGTACAGTTATTATTTTTGTCATTATTTTTTCCATCTTGCGGCTGGTAGGAAGCGTACCTCCATTGATTTCTATTCTGAGCTAGCCTACACATTTCCCTGAAATTCTCACAACCTATATCTTTCACTATCTGTGTGCAGTAGTCTAACCTAGGTCTACCTCTACTTCTCTTTTTTCCTATCTCTGCTTCTAGTATACTCAGCACTATTTCCCCATGCCGTAGTATGAGGCCTATCATCCTATTTCTCCTATATTTTACCGTTTTCCACATATTTCCTTCTTCCCCTACCATTTTTAGTACCTCTTCGTTCTTAATTTTGTCTGTCCATGCTATCTTCATCATACGTCTGTAGCATCACATTTCAAAGGCTTCTACCTCTTTCTTGTCTACTTTTCCTACTGTCCAGGCTTCATTGCCATACAGTGCTGTGCTCCACAAATATGTTTTAAGCAATCTTTTTGTTTTTCTATGTTTGTGGTTTTTGATCACAGTAGTTGCTTTTTCTTGTTAAATGTAGCACGACCTTGTGCTAATCTTTGTTTTATATCTTTTGCGCTTTTCTCATCTTGCGTTATTTGACTTCCTAGGTAGCAGAAATCCTTAACCTCTTGTAAGTTCTCGTTACCTATTTGTATTCTTGTATTTGATTTATTATCCTCTCTTTTGCATACTAGAACTTTACTTTTATTTTTGTTAATTTTCATACCATATCCCTCCGTTAGAACTGTTTCCATTTCATTAAGAGCAGCTTCCAACTCTTCCTTGCTAGATGCTAATACCGCTATATCATCTGCAAATCTAAGCATATCAATCGTGTGTCCCTGCATATTAATTCCAAATGCCTTCCTGCATTTGACAGTATTCATTACCTCTTCAATGTACAAGTTAAAAATTAACGGGGATAAGGCACATCTCTGCCTCACCCCTTTCCTAATATTTACTTATCTACTTTCTTGCTCTATATCTATTACTGCTGTTTGTTCTTTGTATAAACTATGTACTACTCGTCTATCCCTATAAGTCATTCCAATCTTTTTGAGTATTTCGACATTTTTTCCATTTTGCATTGTCAAATGCTTTTTCCAGATCTACAAACCTTATATATACGCCTTCCCCCTTCTCTATTGTTTCTCCATTATCACCCTCAGAGCTAAAATAGCCTCCCGTGTTCCTCTGTTTCGCCTAAACCCAAACTGCTCTTCTCCTATTTCTTCAGCTCGTTTTTCCATTCGTCTTTGTACAATTCTAGTTAATATTTTTGACACGTGCGCTGTCAAGCTTATTGTTCGAAAAATTGTACATCTATCCGCGCCTTTTTTTTATATAGTTACTATGATTTTGCGTTTGAAATCTTTGGGTATCTCGCCTGTCTCATACATATAGCTTACAAGTCGGAAGAGACGTTCTGTTACTGCTTGTCCAGCGGCTTTTAGAGTTTCTGCTTGCATCTTATCTGTACCCGGTGCCTTACCATTTTTCAGACTCTTTAATGCTAATTCAAACTGATCTCTAAGTATAGGATATCCCAGGTTATTTTTTTCAATGTCTGATTCCTATCCTAATGCTGTTAATTCCTTTCCTGAATATAAATTCCCTATATATTCCTGCCATCTAGCTACTTTCTCTACATTTCCTCCCGCATCCCTTATATTTTTGCTATATGGTTTTATATTCCTAAAATTAATTCTAATTAATTTGTTTGCTTCGTCTGTCTTTCTTATTTCCATCTTAGTTTGTACCTCGTTGCACTTTTTATCCATCCATTGTTCTTTAGTTTTCCTGCATTTGCGAATAATTTCCCATTTTATGGCTTTGTATCTCTGTTTTCCTGTTTCGTCTGATCTATTTTTGTATTTTCGTCTTTCTTCTATTAAATTCAGAATATCCTTTGTTATCCATGGTTTCTTATTTTGTTTTTGTAAATACCCCAGAATATCACTGGCCGCCATGTGTAGGCTGGATTTAATGTTATTCCATTCTGTTTCTACTTTCTTAGTATCAGAAATTTTCCCGATATCTTTCAGCAATTGATTTGACTTTTTCAAATCTTTCGTGGATATCTTTATCTTATAGCTTCTCAAAGTCAAATTGTCTTTTCCCGTTCCTCTTTTTCAGATTTTTAAATTTAAGTGCGGCCTTCATAATTACGATGTTGTGGTCAGTGTTTATATCTGCTTCCGGGTAGCTTCTACAGTCTTTTACTTGATTTCTAAACCGTTGTCTAACAATAATGTAATCTATTTGATACCTTCCTATATCTCCTGGCATCTTCCACGTGTATCGTCTTCTAGCATGATGTTGAAATAATGTATTTGTGATGGTTAAGTTTTTCTTGTGTCAAAATTCTACAGCCTATTTCCCCTGTCATTTCTCGTGCCTAAACCAAATAAACCTACTATCGCTCCTTTTCTACCCTCATCTACCACTGCATTAAAATCCCCTGTAATTATTAAATTTTCGTGTCCTTTTACGTATCGTAGTATGTCTTCGATATCTTTGTAAATCGCCTCTACCTCTTCCTCACTGTAGCTAGAGATGGGCATGTATACTTGTATTATTACCGTATTTACTAGTTTAGATTCAAATCTAACCATGAGTACTCTTTCGTTCTTTTGTAGGTAGTTTCCTACACGTTGTCCTATCTTTTTTCGCATAACTACCTCCACACCCGAATTTCCTTCCTCTGATCCTGTATGAATCACCCTGAAGTTTCTACTCCAGAAATCTCCCGCCTCTGGCCAGCGGATTTCGCTAATTCCTATTATGTCTAGTGCTAACCTATCCATTTCGAGTTTTGGGTTCTCTAGCTTACCTACTGGTTTCATACTTCTGTAATTCCACGCTCCAACTCGCAGAATGTTCACGGATCTTTTTCTATTCTTTCTGATCACATCCACCTTCCAGAGATCCGAATGGGGACTATTTTACTTCCGGATTTTTTTATTCCAGAGGATGCCATCATGTTTAACAATTTCTGTACACAGTTTACTTGGGAGGTAAAGTGGTGGTTTCCCATTACCTTCCACATCGCAGTAGTGTATCTTAGAATGTCATACCGACCCCTATGGTCTCTGCCACTCTAAGTACCGAAAAAGCTGCTGCCCTCTTTCGGGGACCTGTCTTAGTCTGGTTCCTCACTAAAGACCCCATTAATTTGGTTAAACCTATAGTTCGGCTCTTTAGCTCATTGAAACGTGCAAGCAATTCTACCTGTTCTAGTATTTTAGAACGTCGTCAAGGTGCAGGTCAGTTCAGAATGGCTAAAAATGATATTTTAGAAGCATCAAATTCTCCCCATCAAAGTATTCAGAAATTCAATACTAATAAATTTGTTCATTTATCTACAAATTATGTATATTACCATAACTACCCTTAAAATGTTTTTCGAAATTAAGATAGATGGTTGCAAGATATCCTTTTTAAACGCCAAGTTTTCATAATTCAAATTGTTAAAAATATGTTTCAAACTACCGAATTAAAATGGTCTGCCGGTAGAATCGGTTTAAGTATTTTTCCAGCTTCAATTTTAACCTGTTGTTACTTCAAGCGGGTTGACACTTTTAATTTAAAATTTGTATCACCTAAACATATCTATTCTTTGCAAATTATACCATTTTTAATGCAGTTACTGGAATAAGCAAAAATAAGATCGAAGACAGCAGAGAAAAAATTTTTGCTTAACTTTTGACCAAGATAAGAACTTAATTTGAACTTGTACTAGAATTTGAACCAAGATTTGAAGTAGTATAGATATACATATATTGGTGTGATACGGCTCCACGTTGGAGCGCGGCTAATATTGCTGTGTTATGCCTCTGAGATAGGGTAGCCCAAATTATTGCTGTGGCTTTAGGTACAGCGATTGGAAATTCGAAAGTGCCTTCCTTTTCTTTGGCTTTGCCTGGCTAGCTCAATGGAAATTATACTGTAGAATTTACAAAATGAAATGAAACAACAATCCCAATAAACATCTATACATTCAAAAACATTTATCTTTCATACGAAAGAATTTATAAAATATTTTAGAGCTTAAGTTCCTACAGAAAATAATTCCTACAGGTTACTTAATAATTCTTACCTAGGCCTTGTTAAAATTCTTTTTAATTAATAGCTGGTTAGTTTGCCTATCTCTTATTACCACGCTTGTAATTGTGTTTGGTCAAAAACTATTGACAGATAGTTTATTAAAGGTCAACATGCCTCGAACTTCGACCTCAATGTTTGATGCAAACTACCCGCTTCATTAATAATAAACATGAGAACTTATCTAAATTTAGTTTACCCATATTATAATATTCTTATCAGTTACCAACAAGTAAATCTAAAATTTATACTTGCAATTTTTATGGCCATATAGCGCTTTTTAAAATCTTATTTTCAACGCAATTAACGGTATTAGAACTTCCCATTTCCATCTTAAATTATCATCATAAAATGCTTCTTCTATCTACAAACAATTACTTTCGGAGTAGCTCTTGTATCGAAGAAGGTTCAATTTTCTCGGTATATTACAAAATAAATGATGCTTCATCAAATAATTACATTTGATAACTTCTATGTTTGAAACTATTCAAGCGTATAAATTACATGTCCTAAACTTATTTACAGCATACAATTCTGCTTTATATCTTACATGACGAATGCCGAATCGCCCATTTTTAAATCTTATATCTTACATCTTACTTGGTTTTAAAAAGAATCAAACGCGAATTTTACATGTTATTTGGCTTTATATACAAAATTATCCCAATACGTCACATTCCATTGTATTCTCGAATCTTAGTCACCCTACATGTGATTTTGCAATTCTCCACCCGAAGGTACTATAGTGACTAGGAAGTGAGCTTTTTACCTGAAAAATTTTAAATCTTGCCGAACCCTTGCTGTTCGAAGTAAGGTAGGTATCTTTAACATGCGTGACAACATGAAAACAACGTGAAAAATGCTCGCCTAACATTTTTCAAGCGGACCGCGTTGGGATTCGAACCTGGGACCTTGCGTGTAGTAGTCACACGCATACCAACTACGCCACGGAGCTGCCTGAATCTTAGTCACCGCTGAATGATATATTTCTTCGAATGGCGCGTTTTATGCCTTGAATAGCATAAATTGTGTTGATTTGTTATCCTCAAACGTGAGGCGTATCTTTTTCTAATGCACGAGGTTAATGGTCACGTTTTGTTCTACCTTATTGAATGCGTAAGGCTATAAAATAATTCTTACCTATCTCGGTTGAATTTTACTGAATTTTAATGTTCGCGGGTTCCTTGAACTGGAGCTTTTTATTTATTGATTGAAAATAATTGACTTTTAAAACATTTCTTAGTATTTTATGACGTATTTGTCTTTATTAATAATATACCCGAAAATTCTAGAATTATGTTGTGATTGGAAAGTCTTATATGAATTTACATTATAAAGGCTCATAAATGCGTTCCTATGCTTTGCAAATGCAATGAGATTGATATGGTTTTCACGCGAATATATTAAATGGCTTTGTAATTACAATGAAAACTCGTTTTTATTATATATAGATGGCTTTATTTACACAAAGTTTTAAGGTTTTTACATAATTTAATAAGGGGATTCTTATGCTGAATGCAATGAAATATGTTTTAATAGTATCTTTCAACGATTAATTTATACGGGATAGAGCAATTAAATGCACACAAACACACACACACACACACACACAGATATATATTTATATTCTGTTGGGTTAACAGCCCCACCTATGGTTATAAAATTTTGCCACGGCTGTTTTTCTCGCTTCCTGAAAATAAACTATCTACTCGACAAATTCTGCTATGGGAAATAAACAACATTTATTTACTCTCTAACTAAATTGAATATACAACACAAAACAAAATTAGTTTCCTCTCTCTCTCTCTATCTATCTCTCTTTCCTCATTTACAAATTATATACATCCCCTTCAAGACACTCCCTTAACAATACATTTCAATATCAATATTTTCACCATATAATATCCAATTAATAATAAATAAAAAAAAGTAAAAGGGCGTCAACACACTTCTTACTCTAACTCTGTTTCAATACGAGCTCATAGTAAAACCTTGACCTTTTGGTGCTAAATTTTACACACCAATATTCATACAGATCTTTTTACCTTGTACACAATATAAAATACTTTCAATACCATAAATTATTCACACAAAATATTAAAAATAATTCTAATTAAAATATTCCATCAGAAACTTTCCCCTTTTTCTTTGTCCTTTTAGTTAATATACAATTATATACCAATCCACAAAGTCATGAATTACATATTTATACATGTACAACAATAAAGCACAGTTACTTAAGATACATATTTACACAAGGAGTCTGCTGCCTGGAACTGCTGCATGCACGAACAACTCTAACTTGGATTTCTTCATTCAACTTCTGCTGTAACCAAATTTACCACGAGGTCCTCTATCATCAAGCAAACTACTGCAGTACCTCAAACATCTTTCTTCTAAGACATTTACTCCATACTAATTGCATCATTTTCACAATAAGTGCAAAATAAAATCAAATTGCTTTTACTTAAAAGCGTTTATCGTAGTTCAGAAGATTATGCAATCGTATAAGCATATCGAAGTTTCAAAGTAGTAGTATAATAATAGGCTAAAAGCGTAAGAACGTCGAAAATTAAGAGAGCTTTCAATCAAAAACTTGCGCCTTATATACATGTCCTCCACCTCCAGAGACGGCTACAATTCCTAAAATCACAGAGGTCAAATTCTTGCTTTCCACAAACCACCCCACACTCACAACTCACGTTCACGACAATTCTACGTAATCCTTTCCAACCGCCACTCTTAGTTACATAATTTAAAAACACTTCTCTGAAAATCAAGTTGAAACTAACAACCGTCGCACGTGTACTAATGTTTTCGTAGCATTTTAAAAAATCGATATTCAAAACAACCTTGGCATTTACCCCAACTCAACGACAACTAACATCAAAGCTACGCCTCTAACGAACACGTGTTATATCCATCTCACTCTTACCTACGCACTCAAATCACCTTTTTGTGTTACATAGTTTTGAACATTTGTATAACGAATGACTGTTACCCCATTCTATTATGCGTATACCAAAGTTTGACGTCCTTTTTAGAAGTCATAAATTTATTTCCCTTCCAACTAATTGACGTCGGTAACTAAACTATCTATATTTGCTGTTGTTTGCCCAAGTCTTATCTCCCCTATTTAATGATATAAGGAAAAATAAAACGGTTTGAAATCGAGCTAAAAGCTTTTCAAATATTCCTACCAACTTGTCTGTACTTTAATAAGAGGATAAATTTGTGTTTAAAAATATGAAATTTAATATTATACATGGGATATTTCTCGTATATCATACGCTATATTTTCTGAATAATTATCTGAAAGATTATGAAAATTACATTTTACTTCCTGAAATTTATTGATAAATTATTACATTCTAAACTATTACTTTAAAAGAGCTATTTGATGTAATTTCACATGCTGAATACCGAATCAGTTTCCATATGAAAAATAACACCCTTTCAGCCCCCAAATATCACAGTAATATGATATATATATATATATATATATATATATATACATATAGATATATATATATATATATATATATATTAGGTAATTAATTACACAAGGTAAGTTGATAAATACTAACGTATTATAGTTAATAAAATGAAATAATAACATAGACTTTTATGCAAACCCTAAATAATAATTTCAAATCGAGATAGTAATTGAAAGAAGGAAAATATAAGGTCTCGGACAGGACTTGAACCTGTATCTTAGGCTTTCCGAGTCCATGCGTTTTCCATTTACGCCACCGGGCGGATGACGACAATTCGAAAATCGACAAATCTAATTTTGAGCGCCGCTTCCTGTTTATAACTGACATAACAAGAACTTGACACTGTCAGATATGGTTGACAAAATGTCAAACGAAATTGAAAGTTAGGTTCATATAGGGTTGTGTACATGATTTAGATTTGTCAATTTTCCAATTGTCATCACCTGTCCCGGTGGCGCAATTGGAAAACGCATGGGCCTGGAAAGTCCAAGATACAGGTTCAAGTCCTGTCCCGAACCGTATATTTTTTATCTTTCAATTACTAGCTCGATTTGAAATGATCATTTGGGGTTTGCATAAAAGTCTAAGTTATTATTTCATCTTATTAAATATATATATATTCGTGTAATTAAGGGTTCATTGGGAATACATGAGGGCATAAGGCAAAGCTAGAAAATCAAATTAGTCGTTTGATGAATTAGGATATTTTAAACAATTATTTTAGAAGCTTAGGTAATATATAATAATGTAGGGTTAATTTAGTTTAGTCACAGATAGCTAGAAATGATGTAATATAGTATTTATTTAAACATAGGGCATAAGAATTAATAATAATGGGGTAAAAGTATAGCATATCTAATATTATATGGGATTGTAAAAGCGTTGAATATGTGTTAAAATAAGTCTTATTTTTTCCAAGGTAAAACCCAAACGTTTAAAGCAGAGCAAAATAACAAGGGGTTATATATTTCTAGATAACATTGATACAAACAAATTTTAATAGCTTACAGGAAAACAGACGATTATTGGAATTAACGTAGTCAATTTTCAGCAGGGATAAGCAAAACCACATAAATCTGACAAAGACGCAGTATGTTTGTTGAGATATCGATTTTAATTCTGGAGCTAGTATCGGAGGGAACTAGAGACAACTATCATGAAATAACAAAGATGGAACAAAAACGTATGCATACAAGCGAGATACATAGAGTTAATCACGGAGCCAGTATTGTAAGAAGACTTGAACAAATGTATTGTAGCGGGGAAAGAAAATCAATAATTTCAAGGATTTTAGAAGCTAGCACGCGTCGGTTGAAAGCGGGAGAAAGTAGCCAAGCAAGGTGATTGGAGGATATAGATACACGTTCGACAGGTTTAGATGGAGAAGGGTAAATATTCAGCTGGTGGAGGTATATACGTGAAAGGAAGTTATAGGTACAAGCGAGATAAAAGATGTTGTTCTAGTCAGGAGACGTGGAAGTAGTGGGAATGAACTGAACGGTGGAGGCTAATTTTCATCGAATCGAAGAGGCAGTTGACAGTTAGAAACGTTTTACCTAGTATTTGTATGTTTTTGTTATCGAAATTCACGCGAAACCGAGATCCGTTATAGCTTTCTCGCTGGAACACGAGGCCATTAACAAATAATTTTAAGAATTGTTGAAACGGGTACGAGTTGTACGTGCGATTTAGAAACAGGAGGGGGTGTATGCTTGATTATTTAACCATATTCGAAGAGGGACCTCGCTCTCTATTAATTTCATTAGTCATTCGCGATACATCTGGTTACTTTCAAATGAATTAGTACAGTTTGATGAAAAATTATTTAAAAGCTATTTAAATGAAAGTTAATCTGGTATGTAAGTACAGACAGAATGTTATTGTGTTGTTGGAGTGCACGAAATTAGTAAAGATTAAAATTATTTGGATGATGAAACCAGCGTTTTTTGGGTATTAAATTTAATTTGGAATAAGAGAAGAAAAATTTGAAGATTGGATGTTTTTGGTGGTATATTATTTTTGGAAAGATAGTTTGGAGTAGCGGCCGACATGGTGATTCGACCCGGGGAGATATTTGATGGACTGAGGACATACTGGACGGCAGCATCTCCAAGGGGCTAGTTGGTGGACAACATTCAAAAGATAGCTACCAGGCAGGCCATTATATAGAACATTGAGTGGTGAATATTTTCCATGGTTTTTGTTATTTTGATTTGTGTTTTGGTGTGTTTTCTAATGATATACATTTTATGAACTGAGATTTAAGAGACTTTAAAATGAAATTGAAATTTATCTTTGAAAATCGAGAATAATTAATTAATTTACTGATAAGCATGCGATGTTGTAAAGAGTTGTAGAGGGCTTATTTGATATTTGGTAGTGCAGTAAAGTTGTATGCATATTTATAGAGTTTCACTATGAGCTCATGATAAGACAAAAAGATTAACGTAAGGTATGGGGAATGCCCTCTTGCTTTAATTAAAAATATGTGTTTAAAAGGGTTATCGATCTGAATTATTTTTATTATTACAAAATTGTTGACAATACGAGTGTATATGAAGAAATGACATTCTTGAAAATGTAATATTGATTTCACGTTAATAGAGTGTGATATATTTTGTGAATTGAGTTATTTTTGAGTGTGTGATTGTAGGGTGTGAATTTCTATTTAGGTTTCAGCATGGTGATAGTGAGCGAGAGTTTATAGATTTAACAGGTAGGTGTCTGTGTAAATTTTAAGCAATTTTAGCTAGTAGGAGACAATTGTAGAGCAGCCGAGGGCGATTTTCAGGAATCTCATAACATTTATGTCGGCCCAACATTAGAGTCCACGGTATAGAGGGCGAGTAATACAGGAACCTCACAGTAATATATATTGTGTTAATATTTCTACTAATCATGGCCACATATTTCGAGTTATATTAATTTTTGTGGTTAAATGGTTATAATTACAGTGTATTTTCAAAAAATATAAATTTCCAGAAAATTCTAAACGTATACAATACACGAGAAAAATTCTGAAAAATAAAAACGTTCGACTTCTATTGGTTTCCATGTACTTTGAGTGTGAGCATAGATCATGGTTGAAAATCGTTGTTATTTTTTACGTTTTCTTTTTTCGCTGCAATGCTCCGAAAAAGTTGGAATTTTATTGTTCTTGCTGAATACTCGGATAAAAATTGTTCTTGGTGGTACTCATATGATATGCACGAACGGTTAAAAGTTATCAACCCACAAAACATAATTATATTAATTTTCAACAAAAGAAAGTTTAAAACGATTATAATCGCGTAATTTCTATAGTGAGAGACAAAAGCAATTTAGCTTTTGTGACAGAAGGAAAATATTTACTTTCATAAAAAAGCCTTTTAGGAACGAGATTTAATTAAACTGAAACTGATGTGTTATCATACCTTGTGTGCTTTTATTGTAGTTTGTCACGCAGCTGCCAACAAATGACGCATAAGTTACTTACTTATCTAGTTAAACCACCAGATGGCTCAATCTCTAAAGTGTTCTTTGTTTATTTTTCAGGGGCGTCACTAATTGTGTGGTTGCGAATGTGGTGATTCCATGCAATCATAATAGGTAGTCTAATTTCTTTTAACTACTATAATGCTACTAGTGTAGTGTATTAACTAAGCCCCAATAACTAATATCTGTGTCCACGAATTGTAATATAAATTTTCTCTCACTCACTGAAGTAAGCGAGTTTGTTGTTGTTTTATCAAGTGAATGCTTTTATATCTTTATAGTGAAATAAATAACGCAACGCCCAAGAGAATCGATTTTAATCATATTTTCCTCACTCGATTATACTGCACTTACCTATTGATGATAATTTTTTATTGTACTGGAGAATTACACTCGTAAAGCAATTTAATAGACCGTTTAAATGATGCAAAATATCTTGAATTTTTCTTTCTCTCTTAGTTATAACTTGATTTGACCCAGCTCCCTATGCTGTACTCCTTCCGCAATACAACTATCTTTGTCTACATCTTTCTTAATCTGGGCTATGTTACTTGAGCCACTGTCTTCCTATGTAAATCCCTCCATCCGTCTATTACTCTTAACTATCCCATTGTGCCCCAAAATGTAGCGTATTATCCTATAACGCCTTGTTTTAATTATACTTATAACACTTCTATTTCATAGAATCTTTTTGTGGACCCTATTGCTATTAACTTTCCTTGTCCAGCTGATCTTAGGCATTCTCATATCATATTTCGGCAGCATCTAATCTAATGTTCTTTTTTTCTGATGTTATGTTATGCAACCATATAGTGCCAGGATGTAGACAGAAGAAGCTATCTATAGTTTTTTAACTAACGGCTACAGATATAACTATCCCAGTCTTGATCGAAGGCTATCTTTCCTTGAACTACTTTGTTTTTTACATTCCTTTAACTATTTATCATTTTTAATCCAAATCCCTACGTAGCAACACACCTTTATATTTTCTTAACCTTCTGACCTTCGCATTACTGTCATCTTTATAACGCTATATTGTTTACTACATCTCATTGTCTTTCTTTTGGATTGCTAATTTCATGCCTAAATCTGTCTAAATTTTTCTTTATTGCCTTTAGCCCTATTTAACGGGTTTTTCATTAAGAGCTAAATATTTGGTTTTTTTTAATAAAACGCCAAACATTGGAGATATCGAAAAATCTTTATTCAAATTGAAGTACATTTCATACCATTACGAAAGAACTCGACTTCGGCTATATGTTCACCACGGCTACAGCTCGATTCTTCCGCACGTATCAATCGATATTGCAGCAATCTCGCGTTCAATATTGGCTTGGAGGCTCCTCCAATGTCTTTGGCTTGTTTCCGTGAACGAAGACTTGATGTATCCCCAAAAAAAAGTCACCTTTAGCCATAAATGCGCCTCGTCGCCGAAGATGAGTTTGCGATGAAAATCGGGATCGGCATCAAACTTTTCCAGAACCCACTCTGAGAACGCACGACGCTTCGAATGGTCACGTGGCTTCAGTTCTTGGGTCAACTTTATTTTATACGGGTGTAGCATGAGATCCTTGTGCAAAATGTGCTACAATGTTGTTTGAGCGATGCCTAATTCCTTCGAAGGACGTGGAATCGATTGCTTTGATTCGTTCAGGATAGGCGCACTTACCGCCGCAATATTTTCAGCACTCCGCGAAAAACTTTGTCTTACGGACACTGGAACATTGTGTCAGGAAAATGTGAAACAGGTGGGCCGATTATAACGACCAAAAATTGGAGTTGGTGCTCTTAAGGTTACAGTATTCGATTCCGAATTTTGGTAATATGTTTTAATGATATGTGAACATTGCTCGTTCGTATAACACACCATGATAAAATGATAAACCTTAGGAGGCTGACATTGGTAGTTCACCTAAAAAGTTTAAAGATACGTTCATAATCTTCAAACAAAATGTGTAGCTCTTAATGAAAAATCCGTTATAACTTCCTATCTGTGTCTGATAATATAATTTTTGAATCTTCTCTTCCTGAATAACGACACTTATGTCTACTATTTTGATCTTATCGATTGATTGCGTCATATACTAGCTGAATAAGTTTGATAATAAAGCACTTTTTTTTAACACTAACCCTAGTGTTAGGATTGCTTCCCTAATAGTTCTTTCTACTCCCAAACTGGCGTCCTGCCTATTTTTTATCTATTTTATTCCGTATCTTATTCTTTTAATCAATATTTTTGAATAATGGCTCAGAAAACCAAATTATTTGAAATTTTTGCATTCTTTGCTGCAATATTTTTAGAAACATCACTCATCTATTCTTAGCAAAGTCTGAGAGTAGTTTTCCTCTAATTTCCTCTAAATTGCTCATCCACTGCTGTTTATTCTGCTTATTTCTAAGTTTGCTGTATTTTTTACTACCTTCATCGTTCCAGCACCTTTATATTTACTTCTTTTTTATATAAAACTTGAGATTTTCTGCGTTATCCATTATTTCAAAAGACTTTAAACTTTCTACACTCCTATTTGTTGTGTATTATTCTTCTTTGGTGCGTTTTCTGCCTTTCTTTTTTTGTTAGTTTTTGTTTCTACACAGAATCCGAATAGGGATAACCATCAAAGTGGGATATGTGACCGAGACATTCTCTTTCCACTTCAAACGTATACGTTTTTAAAGTTATCTCCCCATGCTTGTTTTTATTTGTAATAAACGAATGGAGTATAAATAACCCGACAGGTACCAAAATACTCCACTCTTTTTTAGTATCTACTAACCGACATTGTCAGCCAATCTTTCGGTTAATTCCTACAGTTCTACAATAGTATATTGTACAACGAGCATGGAATGATGCCCATTTCTCACGAGTATGATAAATTGCAGCACGAGCTGAAAGCGAGTGCTGCAAATCATACGAATGAGAAATGGGCATTCCATGCGTGTTGTACACTATACTTTTTCTACGACTGTAGTACGTACTTTTTAAATGTGATACCTCTTTTGTTAATATTATAAAATACATGGTAAGTATAGGAGTATACATTTTATTAATATCATAAGTTTATTATCGTTTGTGAATATACATAAATTCAAAGAAAAGTACAAATTTATCATAATAAAAGTAAATCAATTGATTTAAGTTTAGTTTTTAGATTCATTATTATTAACAATATTAAAGGTTACATTGCAATTATTAAACGTCATTGTAGAAGGTGTTTTTCCAAAAACTAAATTTTCTTGACGTTGGAAATTCTTGTCTTTGGACGTTGATGGAACATTTGATGTACTATCAATTGAATTTTGTATTATGTTGTCTACATTCAACTTATTTGTTAAAGAATCGGTTATATAGTTTTCGGCGACTGATGTTGATTTCCAGCCACCGTGCCTTTTTAAAGATGTTATATCTTCTCCAGCATCTACAAGAATAGTGGCGGAAGATCTCCGGAAGCAATGACCAGTATATAATTCCGGATTGGGTAGTTTTAAATACGTTGCAATTTGCTTTCCCATAGCACCAAATTTATTGATACCCACTTTCTGTGTGGTGCATTTTCCTTTCTGATAATTTAACAAAAAACTAGGATCGCAAACATTTGATGGACGTAGATTCCAGTATTTTTTTGTGATTTCATAAAAATTACTCGTTATCGTAAAGCTGCGTATAATTTTTGTTTTCGTGTCGGGAACTGTAACTAATATCGCAGAACCCAATTCCGTGAAATGAGTAATCTTCATCTGATATAATTCCTGTCTGCGGCAAGCACCCATAATTCCCATAATTAATGTAGGCTGTAACAATATAAAAATAGCTATAAACACGCATTATTCTCTTAAGTTAATATTACATACTTTTGTCAGAAGAAACTGTTGATCCGGAGCCTCAGTAATAAATTTATTTATTTCCTGTTGTAAAAATTTTTGATTTTTTCGATTTATAACCGCTTGACTTCCGTTTGAGAAACGCTCTTAATCTTCCATACTTTGATATATCTACATTATGATGGATGGCGAGACTTGTTCTCAACATAAAATAATGCGTCCACAATGTCGGAGATTTATACTTATTAGATGATTCATTAAAGTACGCAATTAGAACATTTTCAGAATAAGATGTTGTCTTTTGATCTCTTCGCCAATCCATAAACGATTTATAAGCAGTCTCATATTTTTTTTTGGAAATTTCCGGTAATAAATTTAATGTAGTTGCTTTTGCAGCTTCCACAATATTTGGAGGCGTCGGTTCTAGTTCGCTTTCACTATCACTAGCCATTTTTTAAAGACTTTGCAAATACTTTAAGATTTTAAACGCTTTCACAGTATGAAATTATTTATTTGACATTTGTTGGTTTATTATTTGTTTAATAACCCACCTTTGAAAACTCGGCCTTCATTGGAAATAAGATGCAAGTGCAGGGCTACTTGATTAATAGAAATATAAGCGCAACCGTGCAAATTGAACATTCCCGCGCTGGTTGCTTAGGAACTTGCCTAGCAACGAGTGCGGGAATAAAAACCTGTATAGAATGTAGTAGATTTCTCTATCAAAAACACACCTGAAATAGGCTCGTTCCAAAACAGTCGTAGAAAATAGTTCTTTACGCTTTAGATGATATAAGGAAATAATTTAAATAAAGTTTCACGTCTTTGAAGGCCCGTACAATAATGAATGTTAAAACAATTGTAGACTTTAGATATCTAAAAGCTGGTCGTAAAGGTCGGTAAATGTTCGTTGTTCTGCCTTTTTTATTTTTTGCTTAGTTTATGTTTCTACACAGAATTCGAATAGGGGTGGCCATCAAAGTTGGATAAGTCACCGAGACATTCTCTCCCCACTTCAAACGTATACGTTTTTAAAGTTACCTCCCCATGCTTGTTTTTATTTGTAATAAGCGAATGGAGTATAAATAACCCGACAGGTACCAAAATACTCCACTCTTTTTTAGTATCTACTAACCGACATTGTCAGCCAATCTTTCGGTTAATTCCTACAGTTCTACAATAGTCCTTTACGCTTTAGATGATATAAGGAAATAATTTAAATATAGTTCCACGTCTTCGAAGGCCCGTACAATAATGAATGTTAAAACAATTGTAGACTTTAGAAATATATCTAAAAGTTGGTCGTAAAGGTCGGTAAATGTTCGTTGTTCTGCCTTTTTTATTTTTTGCTTATTTTATGTTTCTACACAGAATCCGAATAGGGATGGCCATCAAAGTGGGATAAGTCACCGAGACATTCTCTCCCCACTTCAAACGTATACGTTTCTAAAGTTACCTCCATGCTTGTTTTTACTTGTAATAAGCGAATGGAGTATAAGTAACCCGACAGGCAGCAAAATAGTCCACTCTTTTTTAATATCTACTAACCGACATTGTCAGCCAATCTTTCGATCAATTCCTACAGTTCTACAATAGTTCTTTACGCTTTTGATGATATAAAGAAATATTTTAGATAAAGTTTCGCGTCTTCGAAGGACCGTACAACAATGAACGTTAAAACAATTGTAGACTTATATAAATATGCCTAAAAGTTGGTCGGAAAGGTCGGTAATCATGCCTTATTCTTGTGGTACAGTGCTGAAGTTGATTTAAAAACGTTTAAAAAATGGATAAAGGCTAAAACAGTGGACCAAACGCAAATTTCGTTGGAACTGTTGTAGAACTATAGGAATGTATAAAAGAGTTGGCTGAACACGACGGCTAACTGATACTGTACTCTTGCTGTGCGTTATCGGCGTTGTCTCAAAGGTGTTTAAAACACGGATAAAGGTCAAAACAGTCGATGAAGTCTACATAAACGTTAGAAAACTATTTCAGAACCAAAAATATATAGCAATGCATTGATTGAAAGCGCTGACAAACTGTTTTGGGAAGTTCACGCTCGTTAAATAATGTTAACAAATGAATTAAGAGCGGAACAGTCGACGAGACCCCCATTATTCCTTAGCACTATTGTAGAATTATGAGTATACAAAAAAATACCGTTCTGAACAGACCTGCACCTTGAAGAGTTCTAGAATACTAGAACGGATAAAATGGCTTGCGTGTTTCGGTGACCTAAAGAACCAAACTATAGGTTTAACCATATTGTAGGGTTCTTTAGCGAAAAACCAAACCAAGACAGCTACTCGAAAGAGGACAGCTGCTCTTTCGGTAATTAGAGTGACAGAGACCAAAGGGGTCGGTATGGCATTCTACGACACTATTGCGATGCAGAAAGTAACAGGAAACCACCACATTACCTCTCAAGTACACAGCGTGCCAAAACGTTTTCAAAATGATAGCATTCTCTGGTATAAAAGATTCCATAGTTAAAATAGTCCCCTATTGAGATCTTTGGTAGGGAACTACTTTAGAAGATGTGATCGGCAAACTCAATAAGAAGAACCGGAAGCTTCTTGCGATCCGGGGCATGGAATGTTAGAAGCATGAAGGACTAAGGCAAGCTAGAGATTTAAGAATTGAAATGGATAGGCTAGCATTAGATAGAGTAAGGATTAGCGAAGTTCGGTGGCTAGGGAGTGGGAGATATGGAGCGGAAGTTTACGGCACTTTATGCAAGATCAGAGGGAGGAAACTCAGGTGTGGGGATAGTTATGCGGAAAAAGTTAAGACACTGTGTAGAAAATTACTTACAAAAGAACGAAAGAGTACTCATGGTTAGATTAGAATCTAAACCGGTAAACACAGTAATAATACAAGTGTACATGTCCACCTCTAGCTACAGTGAGAAAGAGGTAGAAGCTATCTACAAAGATGTCGAAGACATACTATGATTCGTAAAAGGACGTGAAAATTTAATAATTATGGGAGATTTCAGTGCAGTGGTAAGTGAGGGTAATGAAAAGGCGATGGTAGGTTTATTTGCTTTAGGCACGATAAACGACAGGAGAAATAAGGAGGTAGAACTTTGCGACAACAACAATTTAACCATCACATGCACGTTGTTTAAACATCATACTAGAAGATTATATACATGGAAGATTCCAGGAGACAAGGTGATATCAAATCATGAAAAATTGCCCACAACGCGTTTCTCCGCTCTTCCAGTCTTAGGTAAATATTGTACCATGTTTCACATATCGTAGCTTTTGAAAGGAAACCACCAGCGGCACACAAAAGAAGAGTGTTAATCAGCTTTCGTTCTTTAATAGAAGTTAACACCGGCTGGCCTCTAATTTTTTTCTAAAAGTAGACAGATACTATCATTCATCATTCTCTAGAATACTCCAAAATTTTTCGTCGCCTTTCAAATAGCCATCCTTCGTTTGACCGCCTCAACCGCCCTTTTTAAGTAGACAGGGTTATATGTTGTTTTCTTGCAGGGCGCTGTTTTTCGTATACTTTGGGGGAGTTTTTAATCTAGAACAAAAATTAAAAATATATAACATATTGATTACAACCAGGGTTATACCACAAATGGCTAAACTGGGAGAGCGACTTACTAAAAGTATTTGGATGAGAGCTTTATTTAGACAAATTAGTTAGTGTTTGACTTCGCCCCGTCATTTCCCCGCTTTTTATAAAAATGTAAATAAAAAAATTACACATTGTTGATAAAAAACTAAAAACTTTTACTACTAGAACCAAATAATAGTTTAACTCAAATTTATTCACCATGTTCTCTCGGCTCTTTTCTGTCTCTCTGCACAACCAAACGTTTTCGCAAGTTTTCAAAAACTACTTTTTTACACCTCTAAAGCAACCTCGACGGACCTACAAAAATAAACCTTCTTTATACGTGTTTTCGTAAGGACATTTTTCCTACAGCAACTTATCAGCTTTCGCCGCGCGCAGACTGCTGTATACTACCCAGTACTCAGTACTAAAATCATAAACCCAAAAATAACGTGTTGTTTAGTTTCACCCCTACTGCGGGTTTCATACCGTTTGACGGTATTTGTAGTACTACTACAATATACTAAAGATTAACCGGAAATATCGGTAAATTGATACCTTACTCTTGGGATGCGGTGTTGCGCTAAGTCTAAAAAATGTTTAAAGAAAGAATAAAGACTTGAAAAAGCTTCGTGAGGCCTTAGAACCATTGCAGAACTGCAAAAATAACTTAGGAGTTGACTAAAAATTCCAACAAACTAATACTTTATTCGCACGATGCGACTAGCAAGTAAATTGAAAAGATGTTGAAAGAATTATAAATGCGGGAACAGTCGATGAATCCTGCATAATCGTTAGAACATTGAGAATGTAAATATGTCAAAGAGTTGACTGAAAATTCTGTCGAGACATTACCTGTGCAGTGCAGTATTGGTATTGCAACGAACTTATCTTTAACTATTCTTTATTGGTCGAACGTAATCCTGTTTATTCGCAAATACAGAGAAATCTTAATTTGCAGATGATAATAATGGCAATATTTACTAACACTAAATTCTTTTTAACACGATTAACTACTTTATTACATAGTTCAACTATGTGGATTTAACTAAACAATTATTTATTTATATTCACATGAAACGTATTTATTTTAGCGATTTATCACATAATTTATATATTAATCGCGACTTCACACTTAGATTGAAACTGATCTCTCTGTCGTATCCTACGGTTATACATAAGCCTCCAAATACAACCCAGACAGTACCAAAAACCATCGAAAAATTTCTAGATTTTTCACTTTTGTATGCTGTATAGTGATTCTTTAAGTGCGCCTTGTAACTGTCAATCAATCAATCAATTCTTAGTTTAATAGCTTTGTACCTTTCGACTCTAGACACTTCGGCGCTTTTGTTACTGTATTAAATATAAAAAAAATATTTAAAAAATACAAAAAGGCGAAACAGATGGCAAACCCCTCGTGGACCGTTACAACTATTGTAAAACTATTAGAATATAGTAATGCGTTGAGAGGAAATGCCAGGAAACTGTTGCTAC
Source organism: Platerodrilus igneus (assembly GCA_036346225.1). Classification (NCBI taxonomy): domain Eukaryota; kingdom Metazoa; phylum Arthropoda; class Insecta; order Coleoptera; family Lycidae; genus Platerodrilus; species Platerodrilus igneus. Next base: position 1,895,017 of record JARFIW010000831.1, read on the forward strand.
TTTTTTTCTCTTGAGGTGTGCCTTTGACGTTGTCTAAAGAATGTATAAAAATTGAATAAATGCCGGAGCAGTAAAAATCTCATATTATTCATTTTGTAAACAACGATATACCAAAGAGGTGGCTAGAGATATAGGTACCTAATATAGTACGGTGTTGACGCAGTCTAAAAAATGTTTAAAAATTGAATAGACAGGAACGGACCACGAAACCCACATGGATGGTTAGAATATACCAAAAAGTTGTCTGAAGATCTATACTTTTGTGGCGCGATACTGAGGTGCGTTAAGTTAACCGCAACATTTTTGAATTTTTTAAAAATATTTATGTCATAATTAGGCGCCAATTAGGCGCCATTTTGCGCCGCTAAAACTAAATTTTGCGCCGTCTTGGCAAACAAGTTATTGATAAAATAAGATTTTTCCGGTCAAGTTCACGAAGCCGCACTTTTTCAATTTTCAGAAAATTTTTATTCCATAATTTAGCGCCAATTAGGCGCCATTTTGCGCCGTTGAAACGAAAATTTGGGCCCTCCTGTGTATCAAATTATTCGCAATAAACTATTTTTCTGAACTACCTAAAAACGTGAAGTTGGCCGCGACTTTTTTGAATTTTTAAAAAAATTTTGTACCACAATTAATCGGTAATTAGGCGCCATTTTGCGCCGTTGAAACGCAATTTTGCGCCCTCCTGTGTAACAAGTTATTTTAAAAAAACTACCAAACTACCCAAAATCGTGAAGTTGGCCGCGACTTTTTTGAATTTTGAAAAAAAAATTTTGTACCAAATTTAAGCGGTAATTAGGCGTCACTTTGCGCCGTTAAAACAAAAATTTGCGCCCTTCTGTGTAAAAAGTAATTCAAAAAAAGCTATTTCTCCAAACTAGCCAAAATCGTGAAGTTGGCCGCGACTTTTTTGAATTTTGAAAACATTTTTGGACCACAATTAAGCGGTAATTAGGCGCCATTTTGCGCCGTTGAAACGAAATTTTGCGCCCTTCTGTGTAACAAGTTATTTGAAAAAAACTATTTCTCCAAACTACCCAAAATCGTGAAGTTGGCCTTACATGTGATTTTTTCCCAATGCTCCACCCGAAGGTACTACATTGGCCAGGAAACGAGTTTTTTTTTACCTGGAAAATTTGGAATTTTGCCGAACCCTTGCTGTTCCAAGCAAGGTAGGGATTTTAACGTGCGTGACAACACTCACACACGGAACCTCCATTTTACCTCTCATCCGAACGAGGGTGTATTTTTGTGAAAAATGCTCGCCTAACATTTTTCAAGCGGACCGTGTCGTGATTCGAACCCGGGACCTTGGGCGTAGTAGTCACACACATACCACTACGCCATGGAACCACTCCGTAAGTTGGCCGCGACTTTTTTGGATTTTGAATAAAATTTTATACCAAATTTAAGCGATAATTACGCGCCATTTTGCGCCGTAGAAACAAAATTTTGCGCCCTTCTGTGTAAGAAGTTATTTAAAAAACAAAACTATTTCTCTAAACTAGCTAAAATCATGAAGTTGGCCGCGACTTTTTTGAATTTTGAAAACATTTTTGTACCAAATTTAAGCGGTAATTAGGCGCCATTTTGCGCCGTTAAAACGAAATTTTGCGCCCTCCTGTGTAACAAGTTATTTGAAAAAATAAACCATTTTTCCGAACTATATACATTCATATCTTGATTTATACCAAATTCTAGAACTAACGGACACATCTAGTAAGCGAACATAATATAGTTGGCCACCAGCGGTGTCCTCTTACCAGAAAATAGCTGTCGCGCTCCTCTTCATGCTTGAAGGATTCGTAATTTGCATATCATTTTTTATCATATTTGAAAGTATTACCATGGAATTACACCCCTTGGTTAGTAGTTTTATATAATTTAAATACTTGATTAATAATATATTTTTATGAAGTTTCAAGTTAATAACAGGAAATAAAATTTTCATAATAACTTTCATTCTCTATTCTACACGCTTAAGAGTTGTTTCTTAAAAAATGCTTATACAAGTATTTTATTATTTAAGACTAAGATCCTAAATGCCGATTTTAATATCTCTAACTGAGATTTTAGAAAGTCAGCAGCGAATTGTATTTCACTTGTATTTATTTAATTCTTGGCTCTATATTATACTTAAATAAATCTTGTTTACTCAGCAAAATGCAACACGCTACTGGTTATAATGTATTTATTTGTTTAGACTACAATAATATTTTCTATAGCACATTCCTTGTATGTAAGGTTTTAAAATAATACAATTATTTCTCAACTACGATGCTTATTGTAAAGAACGGTAATTTCAACATTGAAGACATGCGTCTAAGATAGCCAGAAAAAGTTTTCTTCAAATAAATTGTTACACGGGGTGCGAGAAATTTTGTTTCAACGGCGCAAAATGGCGCCTAATTACCGCTTAAATTTGGTATAAATTTTTTTCCAAAATTCAAAAAAGTCGCGGCCAACTTCCCGATTTTGGCTAGTTTGGAGAAATAGTTTTTTTTAAATAACTTGTTACACAGAAGGGCGCAAAATTTCGTTTTAACGGCGCAAAATGGCGCCTAATTACCGCTTAAATTTGGTACAATTTTTTTTTCAAAATTCAGAAAGGTCGCGGCCAACTTCACGATTTTGGGGAGTTTGGAGAAATATTTTTTTTCAAATAACTTGTTACACAGGAGGGCGCAAAATTTCGTTTCAATGGCGCAAAATGACCACTTAATTGTGGTATAAAAATTTTTCAAAATTCAAAAAAGTCGCGCCCAACTTCACGATTTTGGGTAGTTTGGAGAATTAGTTTTCTCCAAATAACTTGTTACACAGGAGGGCGCAAAATTTCGTTTTAACGACGCAAGATGGCGCCTAATTACCGCTTAATTGTGGTACAAAAATTTTTCAAAATTCAAAAAAGTCGCGGCCAACTTCACGATTTTGGCTAGTTTGGAGAATTAGTTTTTTTAAATAACTTCTTACACAGTAGGGCGGAAAATTTTGTTTCAACGGCGCAAAATGGCGCCTAATTACCGCTTAATTGTGGTACAAAAATTTTTTCGAAATTCAAAAAAGTCGTGGCCAACTTCACGTTTTTAGGTAGTTCAGAAAAATAGTTTATTGCGAATAACTTGATACACAGGAGGGCGCAAAATTTCGTTTCAACGGCGGAAAATGTCGCCTAATTGGCGCTAAATTATGGAATAAAGATTTTCTGAAAATTGAAAAAAGTGCGGCTTCGTGAACTTGACCGGAAAAATCTTATTTTATCAATAACTTGTTTGCCAAGACGGCGCAAAATTTAGTTTTAGCGGCGCAAAGTGACGCCTAATTGGCGCCTAATTATGACAAATATTTTTAAAAAATTCAAAAATGTTGCGGCTAACTTCACGGGCGGCTCCGTGGCGTAGTGGTATGTGTGTGACTATTACGCCCAAGGTCCCGGGTTCGAATCCGACACGGTCCGCTTGAAAAATGTTAAGCGAGCATTTTTCACAAAATACACCCCCGTTCGGATGAGAGGTAAAATGGAGGTCCCGTGTGTGAGTGTTGTCACGCACGTTAAAGATCCCTACCTTGCTTGGAACAGCAAGGGTTCGGAAAATTCCAAATTTTCCAGGTAAAAAAAAACTCGCTCCCTGGCCATGTAGTACCTTCGGGTGGAGCATTGGGAAATAAAATGTAAGGCTAACTTCACGCACCTGCGATACTGGCAGGTGCCAGCAACATTTTTGAATTTTTTAATAATATTTATGTCATAATTAGGCGCCAGTTAGGCGCCATTTTGCGCCGCTAAAACTAAATTTTGCGCCGTCTTGGCAAACAAGTTATTGATAAAATAAGATTTTTCCGGCCAAGTTCACGAAGCCGCACTTTTTTTCAATTTTCAGAAAATCTTTATTCCATAATTTAGCGCCAATTAGGCGCCATTTTGCGCCGTTGAAACGAAATTTTGCGCCCTCTTGTGTACCAAGTTATTCGCAATAAACTATTTTTCTGAACTTCAAAACGTGAAGTTGGCCGCGACTTTTCGAATTTTGAAAAAATTTGCACCACAAGTAAGCGGTAATTAGGCGCCATTTTGCGCCGTTAAAACGAAATTTTGCGCCCTTCTGTGTAACAAGTTATTCGAAAAAAACCATTTCTCCAAACTAGCCCAAAATCGTGAAGTTGGCCGCGACTTTTTGAATTTTGAAAAAAATTTTGTACCACAATTAAGCAGTAATTATGCGCCATTTTGCGCCGTTAAAACGAAATTTTGCGCCCTTCTGTGTAACAAGTTATTCGAAAAAAACCATTTCTCCAAACTAGCCCAAAATCGTGAAGTTGGCCGCGACTTTTTGAATTTTGAAAAATTTTGTACCACAATTAAGCGGTAATTATGCGCCATTTTGCGCCGTTGAAACGAAATTTTGCGCCCTTTGTAACAAGTTATTTGAAAACTATCTAAACGAAACATTTGCGTTAAAGGCGCATTTTGCGCCGTTAACGAAATTTGCTTCTGTGTAACAAGTTATTCTGAAAAACCATTTCTCCAACTAGCCCAAAATCGTGAAGTTGGCCGCGACTTTTTGAATTTTGAAAAAATTTTGTACCAAATTTAAGCGTTAATTAGGCGCCATTTTGCGCCGTTGAAACGAAATTTTGCGCCCTTCTGTGTAACAAGTTATTTGAAAAAACTATTTCTCCAACTACCCAAAATCGTGAAGTTGGCCGCGACTTTTTGAATTTTGAAAAATTTTTGTACCAAATTAAGCGGTAATTAGCGCCATTTTGCGCCGTTGAAACGAAATTTTGCGCCCTCTGTGTAACAAGTTATTCGAAAAAACTATTTTCCATAACTACCCAAAATGCGCGCTAATTGGCCCGCTTAAATTTTGAAAAAATTTTTTACCAAAATTGAAGTCGCGGTTAACTTAGGCGCCATTTTGCGCCGTTGAAAACGAAATTTTGCGCCCTACTGTGTAACAAGTTATTTCGAAAAAATAATCTCATGTTTTAACGGCGCAAAATGGCGCTAATTACCGCTTAAATTTGGTACAAAATTTTTTCAAAATTCGAAAAAGTCGCGGCCAACTTCACGATTTTGGCGCTTAGTGGAGAAATAGTTTATTTCGAATAACTTGTTACACAGGAAGGCGCAAAATTTTGTTTTAACGGCGCAAAATGGCGCCTAATTACCGCTTAAATTTGGTACAAAAATTTTTCAAAATTCGAAAAGTCGCGGCCAACTTCACGATTTTGGGTAGTATGGAGAAATAGTTTTTCAAATAACTTGTTACACGGAGGGCGCAAAATTTCGTTTCAACGGCGCAAAATGGCGCATAATTACCGCTTAATTGTGGTACAAAATTTTTTCAAAATTCAAAAAAGTCGCGGCCAACTTCACGATTTTGGGCTAGTTTGGAGAAATGGTTTTTTCGAATAACTTGTTACACAGAAGGGCGCAAAATTTCGTTTTAACGGCGCAAAATGGCGCCTAATTAACGCTTAAATTTGGTACAAAAATTTTTTCAAAATTCGAAAAGGTCGCGGCCAACTTCACGATTTTGGGTAGTATGGAGAAATAGTTTTTTTCAAATAACTTGTTACACAGGAGGGCGCAAAATTTCGTTTCAACGGCGCAAAATGGCGCATAATTACCGCTTAATTGTGGTACAAAATTTTTTCAAAATTCAAAAAAGTCGCGGCCAACTTCACGATTTTGGGCTAGTTTGGAGAAATGGTTTTTTTCGAATAACTTGTTACACAGAAGGGCGCAAAATTTCGTTTTAACGGCGCAAAATGGCGCATAATTACCGCTTAATTGTGGTACAAAATTTTTTTCAAAATTCAAAAAAGTCGCGGCCAACTTCACGATTTTGGGCTAGTTTGGAGAAATGGTTTTTTTCGAATAACTTGTTACACAGAAGGGCGCAAAATTTCGTTTTAACGGCGCAAAATGGCGCCTAATTACCGCTTAATTGTGGTGCAAATTTTTTTTCAAAATTCGAAAAAGTCGCGGCCAACTTCACGTTTTTGAAGTTCAGAAAAATAGTTTATTGCGAATAACTTGGTACACAAGAGGGCGCAAAATTTCGTTTCAACGGCGCAAAATGGCGCCTAATTGGCGCTAAATTATGGAATAAAGATTTTCTGAAAATTGAAAAAAAGTGCGGCTTCGTGAACTTGGCCGGAAAAATCTTATTTTATCAATAACTTGTTTGCCAAGACGGCGCAAAATTTAGTTTTAGCGGCGCAAAATGGCGCCTAACTGGCGCCTAATTATGACATAAATATTATTAAAAAATTCAAAAATGTTGCTGGCACCTGCCAGTATCGCAGGTGCGTGAAGTTAGCCTTACATTTTATTTCCCAATGCTCCACCCGAAGGTACTACATGGCCAGGGAGCGAGTTTTTTTTTACCTGGAAAATTTGGAATTTTCCGAACCCTTGCTGTTCCAAGCAAGGTAGGGATCTTTAACGTGCGTGACAACACTCACACACGGGACCTCCATTTTACCTCTCATCCGAACGGGGGTGTATTTTTGTGAAAAATGCTCGCTTAACATTTTTCAAGCGGACCGTGTCGGGATTCGAACCCGGGACCTTGGGCGTAATAGTCACACACATACCACTACGCCACGGAGCCGCCCGTGAAGTTAGCCGCAACATTTTTGAATTTTTTAAAAATATTTGTCATAATTAGGCGCCAATTAGGCGTCACTTTGCGCCGCTAAAACTAAATTTTGCGCCGTCTTGGCAAACAAGTTATTGATAAAATAAGATTTTTCCGGTCAAGTTCACGAAGCCGCACTTTTTTCAATTTTCAGAAAATCTTTATTCCATAATTTAGCGCCAATTAGGCGACATTTTCCGCCGTTGAAACGAAATTTTGCGCCCTCCTGTGTATCAAGTTATTCGCAATAAACTATTTTTCTGAACTACCTAAAAACGTGAAGTTGGCCACGACTTTTTTGAATTTCGAAAAAATTTTTGTACCACAATTAAGCGGTAATTAGGCGCCATTTTGCGCCGTTGAAACAAAATTTTCCGCCCTACTGTGTAAGAAGTTATTTAAAAAAACTAATTCTCCAAACTAGCCAAAATCGTGAAGTTGGCCGCGACTTTTGAATTTTGAAAAATTTTGTACCACAATTAAGCGGTAATTAGGCGCCATCTTGCGTCGTTAAAACGAAATTTTGCGCCCTCCTGTGTAACAAGTTATTTGGAAAACTAATTCTCCAAACTACCCAAAATCGTGAAGTTGGCGCGACTTTTTTGAATTTTGAAAAATTTTTATACCACAATTAAGTGGTCATTTTGCGCCATTGAAACGAAATTTTGCGCCCTCCTGTGTAACAAGTTATTTGAAAAAAAATATTTCTCCAAACTCCCCAAAATCGTGAAGTTGGCCGCGACCTTTCTGAATTTTGAAAAAAAAATTGTACCAAATTTAAGCGGTAATTAGGCGCCATTTTGCGCCGTTAAAACGAAATTTTGCGCCCTTCTGTGTAACAAGTTATTTAAAAAACTATTTCTCCAAACTAGCCAAAATCGGAAGTTGGCCGCGACTTTTTGAATTTTGGAAAAAATTTATACCAAATTTAAGCGGTAATTAGGCGCCATTTTGCGCCGTTGAAACAAAATTTCTCGCACCCGTGTAACAATTTATTTGAAGAAAACTTTTCTGGCTATCTTAGACGCATGTCTTCAATGTTGAAATTACCGTTCTTTACAATAAGCATCGTAGTTGAGAAATAATTGTATTATTTTAAAACCTTACATACAAGGAATGTGCTATAGAAAATATTATTGTAGTCTAAACAAATAAATACATTATAACCAGTAGCGTGTTGCATTTTGCTGAGTAAACAAGATTTATTTAAGTATAATATAGAGCCAAGAATTAAATAAATACAAGTGAAATACAATTCGCTGCTGACTTTCACAAAATCTCAGTTAGAGATATTAAAATCGGCATTTAGGATCTTAGTCTTAAATAATAAAATACTTGTATAAGCATTTTTTAAGAAACAACTCTTAAGCGTGTAGAATAGAGAATGAAAGTTATTATGAAAATTTTATTTCCTGTTATTAACTTGAAACTTCATAAAAATATATTATTAATCAAGTATTTAAATTATATAAAACTACTAACCAAGGGGTGTAATTCCATGGTAATACTTTCAAATATGATAAAAAATGATATGCAAATTACGAATCCTTCAAGCATGAAGAGGAGCGCGACAGCTATTTTCTGGTAAGAGGACACCGCTGGTGGCCAACTATATTATGTTCGCTTACTAGATGTGTCCGTTAGTTCTAGAATTTGGTATAAATCAAGATATGAATGTATATAGTTCGGAAAAATGGTTTATTTTTTCAAATAACTTGTTACACAGGAGGGCGCAAAATTTCGTTTTAACGGCGCAAAATGGCGCCTAATTAACGCTTAAATTTGGTACAAAAATTTTTTCAAAATTCGAAAAGGTCGCGGCCAACTTCACGATTTTGGGTAGTATGGAGAAATAGTTTTTTTCAAATAACTTGTTACACAGGAGGGCGCAAAATTTCGTTTCAAAGGCGCAAAATGGCGCATAATTACCGCTTAATTGTGGTACAAAAATTTTTTCAAAATTCAAAAAAGTCGCGGCCAACTTCACGATTTTGGGCTAGTTTGGAGAAATGGTTTTTTCGAATAACTTGTTACACAGGAGGGCGCAAAATTTCGTTTCAACGGCGCAAAATGGCGCATAATTACCGCTTAATTGTGGTACAAAATTTTTTTCAAAATTCAAAAAAGTCGCGGTCAACTTCACGATTTTGGGCTAGTTTGGAGAAATGGTTTTTTTCGAATAACTTGTTACACGAAGGGCGCAAAATTTCGTTTTAACGGCGCAAAATGGCGCCTAATTACCGCTTAAATTTGGTACAAAATTTTTTTCAAAATTCGAAAAAGTCGCGGCCAACTTCACGATTTTGGGTAGTATGGATAAATAGTTTTTTTCAAATAACTTGTTACACAGGAGGGCGCAAAATTTCGTTTCAAAGGCGCAAAATGGCGCATAATTACCGCTTAATTGTGGTACAAAAATTTTTTCAAAATTCAAAAAAGTCGCGGCCAACTTCACGATTTTGGGCTAGTTTGGAGAAATGGTTTTTTCGAATAACTTGTTACACAGAAAGGCGCAAATTTTTGTTTTAACGGCGCAAAATGGCGCCTAATTACCGCTTAATTGTGGTGCAAAATTTGTTTCAAAATTCAAAAAAAGTCGCGGCCAACTTCACGTTTTTGGAGTTCAGAAAAACAGTATATTGCGAATAACTTGATACACAGGAGGGCGCAAAATTTCGTTTTAACGGCGCAAAATGGCGCCTAATTGGCGCTAAATTATGGAATAAAGATTTTCTGAAAATTGAAAAAAAGTGCGGCTTCGTGAACTTGGCGGGAAAAATCTTATTTTATCAATAACTTGTTTGCCAAGACGGCGCAAAATTTAGTTTTAGCGGCGCAAAATGGCGCCTAATTGGCGCCTAATTATGACATAAATATTTTTAAAAAATTCAAAAATGTTGCGGCTAACTTCACGCACCTGATACAGGCCCTATTTAAAAATGTCTAACTAGTCGGAACTGGTGTTATGTGGTCTCAGGAACTATAAAACTATTCTAAAACTGATAAGATTTTGTATTTGAAAAGTTGCAGTTTTACGCAGTTAGCACCTCAAATTTTCAGTTTGTCGTATTTTTGAAAGTAATACAGCAAAATTATAGAACTATTTGAGTCGAGTCATAACGATTGTAATAGCTTGTGCTGCAAAAAAATGAGGAGTTTATTCTACTGCTGCACTAAATTCGATTCAATTTCAAAGTGGAAGGCTTGGTGCAACTGAATTGAAATCATCCAATGAATACCGTTAGGGTAAGAATTTTGAGATTATTAAACAAAACATTAATCTAGAATGTCATATACAAAGCAAAGTTGTTTTTATCTTTAATTTGTTGTTTTACAACTTTATAATTCATCATAGTTTTTGCCGTTTTCCAGGAGCCTTCTGGCTTAGTACGCGAGAATATTCGAACATTTTCATTAAATTTGCGAAAGCATAATTATGTCGGTTATAGGGAACGGATATTGCCTTTTCAGCCCACTTTTCATATAAGTACCACTTTTAGATTTCCCCCAAAGCGATTTTTAATAGTAAAATTCCTTGAACATTCCGGATCTCCACCATTTCTTGTACATATATTGCGTCAGTATCAATTTTTCTAATGCTGATCACATAACAGGAATATGGAATATTTATGTATTATAAATAATGTTCATTTTTATCTTTTGCTATTTCTGAATCTACATCCCAGAAACTGATATTCTGAAAATCCTTGTTCACGCGCACAGAAGATAAATCACAAAACCAAGGCTGGCAGTTTTTAAAATAAATTTGTACTCAGAAACAGCCGATAAACCTAAAATTATACGAATAATTTTATTTATAACCTTAGGTAATTCAAAAATTAAGTGGCTAGACAGACCTAAAGGTATGAAACGAGAGTTGTGGGTTTAAATATAAATCATCTGGCGCTACACCTAATATTAATGCTGTTCTGTTCTAAGCCCAAAAACGGGTTTATACGTGACGCCCACGTTTACCCGTTTCAGCTCAGCTCCATTATGCAATATTTAAATTTCAGTTTTGCACGGCAACAATAATTTAGCGCCATTAATTTTAGCTGACTTGTTTAATTCACTCGTTGTTAAAGTGATTCTGCATGTCTAGACAAATATAAATACGCAATAAGTCAAGTAGGTCTTTCAGGAGCTGTTGAAGCGCTCCAACATAAAATTTACATGTATTAGCATTACACGCAGTTTATTTTTGTCGATTTTTGCATTAGAAACAGCGAGTCGTGATTTCTGACCTTCGAACTTTTGAATAAGTTGTGAGCACAAGTTGTTTTTAGCTGCGTTTCATTAAAGAAATATGCGGAATATGTCCCCATTCGTTGCATTTATCAATTAGACCGAGAATTAACTTACGCTTTTATTTTATGAAACATGCTTATTGTATGTGATGCTGGTATTATACAGGGGCAGTTACAATCGTTGTAACATGGTATACAATTTAACCAAGCAGCCTTGTGGTGAGATTTGTATAAGAATTACAGATCGTGTAGGTTGCCAGATCTTAAAAATACGTGGGTTTGAAAAGTTCGCAAAACGAAGGGGAAAATGAAAAAGTTTGTTTTTAAAATATAGTTTATTTTTCAACATAATCTCCGTCCAGAGGAATACACTTCATCCAGCGATGTTCCAAATCCATTATGCCATCACGAAAGTGCGATTCTTCAAGGCCTCCAAAATAGTCGCCGACAGCTGCTTTCACTTCTTCGTCCGTGAAAAATCGTTTCCCCCAAGGAAAAATTTTAGTCGTGGAAATAGGTGAAAGTCAGAAAGAGCCAAATCTGGCGAATAAGGAGGATATTGCAACAGATCGTACTTCAGATCATTCAATTTTTGCATTGCTACTGCACTTGTGTGTGGACGTGCATTATCCTGATGGAAAATGATCTTCTTCTTACGCAATTCAGGTCTTTTTTCACGAATATTTTTATCCAGTTGGCTTAGAAGTTTACTGTAATATTCACCGTTTACTGTTTGGCCCTTGGCAAGATAGTCAATTACTAGGACACCTCTTGCATCCAAAAAAACTGATGCCATAACTTTTCCAGCCGACTTCAGGGACATTGCTTTCTTTGGTGGTGGAGAACCCCCTATGTCTCCATTGTTTAGATTGTCGCTTGGTTTCAGGGGTATAATAGTGAACCCAAGTTTCATCTGTCGTAACAAATCGTCGGATGAAATCGGTTTTATTGGAGTTAAGGCGGTCTAAATTCTGTTGCAAAATTCTCTTCCTCTGAAGGTTTTGATCAATTGCCAATATGCGCGGCAGCCATCGTGCCGAAAGCTTTTTCGTACCTAATTCCGCAGTTAAGATATGAAATGCTCTTTCATCTGAAATACCTGCATCCTTAGCAATTTCGGAGACCTTTAATCGACGATCCTGCGTAACCATTTCATTAACTTTTTGGACGATTTCAGGCGTGGTGGCAGTTTTTGGTCGTCCGCTGCGCGGGTCATCTAGGCTCTCACGACCACGTTTAAATTCCGTCACCCTCTTGTGCGCAGTTGTAAATGATGGAGCGGAGCCTCCTAATGTATCCTGCATATCATTATGTATTTCTGTTGCTTTCCAACCCTTTTTTACAAAATATTTGATAACAGCGCGCGATTCAGTTTTATCCATTTTGAAAAACTCATAAAACTAACTTTACTTCATATAGCACAAAATTAATACTACTTGACAGAATAATGTCAAATTTAACATCTGCGCACTAGATAGTTGGATCCAAATTGCATATATTTTATACGAACTGATGCTGCCATCTGTGCTCCATTTCGCGAACTTTTCAAACCACTCTCGTATAAAAGCCAGCGGTAATCATAGCTGACACTCAATTTCTAAAAAAAGGAAAATACGTTTAGTCCAGTCAATCTATGATTCGACCTCAATCAAATTGCAAACAAAGAATTTTCAACTATACACAAAAGGTAGTAGTATTTTACATATAAATTCAAAAGTTTACCATAATCGGACCTGTCATAAGGTCAAAAATTGAAAAACAACTTGGCACCTGCGAGAAAAAATGCAATTAAGGTAATAAGGCTGATATCAAACAATAATGAATCACAGAACGAAGAACACAGGGATCCCTTTAGTGATTGGTGCCAAGATATATTGAACTGTCATGTAGATGTACCACTGCATTCTTTCTCTCGATGAATTATATAATGATGCAGAAGATGAGCAAGACAAAAACATCGGCTGTGATTTTGGCTCAAATTAGTTCCGTCTTGCTCGCACCGAGTTTAGTGATTTATCGTATGCCTCAGCAATGACAAAAGATTATAAGTGCGATTTTTGTTGATTTTGAGTTTTTGAATTGTCTAACCATTTTGTTTTTGTTTTAACCTAGGATACATTTTATTTTTGTTTTTATATCTACCATACTGTTTTTTTTTAGAATTTTATTTTATTTCCAGTTTGGTACTTGTGTATTTTATGCATGTGATAGGTTAAGAAATTAACCTTTTTTAACCGATAGATATTTTCAATACAAAATATGCTGCCAAAAACTGCGGCCGATAAATAGACCCCATTTTGACCGTCGGCCGAAAACAAGCTTATTTCTGGCCGACTTTAAGCATATGTGGCCTGCAATAAGGAAATGTGACTTTTGACTTATATCACGCTTGCAGGTGTTTAATAATTGTTTTACAGGTCATATGATTCTAGGGATGTCATCAAATGACCTTCAGCTACAGTCTCACGGCAGGTGCATTCCAAAAACCCATTAGATAAGAACAGCATGGTCTGTTTTCAGTGATAGAAACTTTAAGTGGCTGGTAACCGGCGCATAGACCTAAAAATACGTAGGGTAATTCCATTACAAAGAACCAGATTTTCTACAGTTAGATGGTAAAATAATGACAGAAAAATCGTTTTGTAAAAAAGACCTAACAATATTGCTTGCGATATTTGCGGTTGCACCCCTCGGACCTCAGGTGCGTGAAGTTAGCCGCAACATTTTTGAACTTTTTAAACATATGTCATAATTAGGCGCCATTTTGCGCCGCTAAAACTAAATTTTGCGCCGTCTTGGCCAAGTTCATGAAGCCGCACTTTTTCCAATGTTCAGAAAATCTTTATTCCATAATTTAGCGCCAATTAGGCGCCATTTTGCGCTGTTGAAACGAAATTTTGCGCCCTCCTATGTAACAAGTTATTTGAAAAAAACTATTTCTCCATACTATCTAAAAACGTGAAGTTGGCCGCGACTTTTTGGAATTTTGAAAAAAATTTTGTGCCACAATTAAGCGGTAATTAGGCGCCATTTTGCGCCGTTGAAACAAAATTTTGCGCCGTCGAAACAAAATTTTGCGCCCTTCTGTGTAAGAAGTTATTTAAAAAAAATTTTTTTTCCAAACTAGCCAAAATCGTGAAGTTGGCCGCGACTTTTTTGAATTTTGAAAAAAATTTTGTACCACAATTAAGCGGTAATTAGGCGCCATTTTGCGCTGTTGAAACGAAATTTTGCGCCTTCCTGTGTAACGCTTTTAAATAGTTCAGAAAAATAGTTGTTTTCGAATAACTTGTTACACAGGAGGGTGCAAAATTTCGTTTCAACTGCGCAAAATGGCGCCTAATTGGCGCTAAATTATGGAATAAAGATTTTCTGAAAATTGAAAAAAAAAGTGCGGCTTCGTGAACTTGGTCGGAAAAATCTATTTTATTAATAACTTGTTTGCTAAGGCGGCGCAAAATTTAGTTTCAGTGGCGCAAAATGGCGCCTAATTATGACATAAATATTTTTTGAAAAATTAAAAAATGTTGCTGCCAACTTCACGAGGTCCCGGGTTCGAATCCCGACACGGTCCGCTTGAAAAATGTTAGGAGAGCATTTTTCGCAAAAATACATCCTGGTTCGGATGAGAGGTAAAATGGAGGTCCCGTGTGTTAGTCTTGTCACGCACGTTAAAGATCACTACCTTGCTTGAAACAGCAAGGATTCGGCAAAATTCAAAATTTTTCAGGTAAAAAAAACTCGCTTCCTGGCCAATGTAGTACCTTCGGGTGGAGCATTGGAAAATCACATGTAATGCCAACTTCACGCACCTTCGCATCTCTTGAATCCGCGACTTGTTTACATTTGTCCCTGCGGATCCCTCCCAAAAAAATTTTCTATTTATGCCTCTGATTTTATCTTATCTACATTTCTAAAACAGTTGTGTTTTTGAGTTTTTCCATCTATTGTGTTAGTAATGTGTCATGTGCATCGAGAGGGAAATTTAAATAACTCTCTATGCTAAAGGGTACCCTTTTTAGGCGTACCGGACCTAGGTCACACAAACTAATTTTACCCATGTATATGCATGCACTTTACACAAAGGTATAAAAATATAAATAGATGACACAGCGATATTGTACTCCTGTCTTGTTTCGAAAGTTAAAATGTTCATCCGGTTAAACCACGCACACCAGACCAGATATACTTTATTTATAGAACATAAGCATAACCCACCAACCATTTACAGCCTAAACACTTCAGCACTAATATGGTAGTGTATGTAAATTAATGTAAAACGTTTCCAACTCTTTTACTTTTTAAACAAATGTAACTCTACTATAATTATAAACATAAAGCGTGAATCCGTCGATGTGTATAGAACGTACATGTTTAAGTTCGGTTTTCGAATTTATCCCAACAGTAAAGTGCACACACAGCGCTGCTAATAATGCAAGACCAGCAGTCTTCTTGTAGTTCAAATAAACTAACCAGCCGATTGGATCAAGCTACTTTGATACGGTTCGTGACCAGCGATGAAGTTAGTTAATAGTTACGTTAAATACCTTGTAAGTAGGAAATTAGCTACGGGTAATTTGGCGTTTAATAAATTAAGGAGTGCGGTATTTACTGCTACGAATCGTAGTGTCGATGCAGCTTGTAAAGTGTCGGCTTATTAAAAACATCTAATAAATTGTATATAATTATACAACTCAGTCTAAGAGCAATAGTTTATCAACTCGCGGTTAACATTGTCTTTATATGCTTTATCAACAAAATTCTTGATGCTCCAATTAAAATAATGGGAAGAGATTTAGTATTCGTACGGTGAGATGGGCGTAATACCTACGTGCTTGTAATTACCATATGACTTTGTTATTTTAAAGTAACCTGTGCAGTGTTTATGAAATTAAAATGTGACAGACTTATTTGAATAACCGATTACGGTGTATGCTATGCCACTCAAGTTGTTTAAGTCATATGTTGGAAGTAAAAGCATCACAAGTAGGAATGAAGATATAAAATTGCAGGTAATGTTAATGAACCTGTTTTTAATGAGATCCATTTATCTCCAAAAATATCCCTGTAAAAGCTTCCTGTTTTCCTGACAAATTGCCTAAAGGGTTACTCAGTTAAAAATAATCGGTGTAACTTTCAAAGTTAATTAATTTGGCGTACCCAATGTAACAAAAAGTAAAACGAATGGAAGAATTACCCAATTTCTGTATTGTTTTCTAATTAGTTATTAATTTCTCAATAAATTTTCACACCCCCATATGTCATCTGTGAGAAAATTGTATCCACAGAATCGTAAAGAACTCAGATGAGACTGTCGTTTGTAGGACATCTTTGATTCTGCGTTTTGTTTTCGCAATAATAAAGATTGTTTTAGCTACTTTGATAAGGAGCTGAAGCGAATGTGATAAAATTGAGAGTGTATTCTTGCAACGATTATTACACGAGTGGCCTTAGAGAGAAAACATCGAATATTTCGTAATAATTACGGCAGCATACATTTAAAGAAATCCTTTTCACTTATAATATTAATGTAATCAGCGGTGACTTGGTGAAGATTCATAATAATAATAAATAAATAAATAAAAGAAGAATATCTTCGTACTTTTATCTTCACAATAATAAAGTTATTATAATGTCAATTTAAATTAAAATACTACGAACGCTTTCGACTATAAGTCATTATCCAGTTTAACAGAAAACTAAAATTGAGCTAATATATATATATATATATATATATATATATATATATATATATATATATATATATATATATATATATATATATACTTACAGGTTATTTGCGTTTTAGCGAGCTTTCAATTTATATAAAACTTCTTCAGGGTGCTGTAAAGTAACTGTGATTGTCATTAACATAAGAATTCTAAAATATTACTTACAAAAACTGGAGTTAAAATACTGTCATGGCTTTGATAATTATCATTAAAACTTAAAATAAATAAATTAAATAAAACATTTGATAAAAGTACAAGAAACAACTATTCACGTCTATCACAATACACGTTACAAATTAAAATAAAATTTGGCTTTTAAAATATAAATTCCATTGAGAACCAAAACATAATTAGTAAGATAACATTCTTGAAGTGCATGGTTGATTATCTGTATTTACCTAATGTTATTTGATTTCCTGTACTTGAATAAATACATATACACAGCGTTCAAATTGTTTGTATCTGTTTTGAAGTTTAAAGCTTTTTCGTTGTTTACTATATGAGCCTTTTCCAGAAAAAGTCTACTCTTGTATGAATTTTCTTTATCCAACACTTTTACATTATTAAAATCCGGATAATGGTTAGTATTGTTTGTGTGACACGCTAATGCGCACGAATTCTTATTTTGCAATCGCTCTTATGCTGCACAATTCTTGAGCGCAGCCATTGTGATGACTGTCCTATATAAATTTTGTCACATCCTTGGCAAGGAATGGAATACACAATATTGTAACGAAGTAGCATAGGAGTTTTATCTTTTGTGTTTGAAAAAAGTTGGCCAACCGTGACTGAATTATATTTTGAAATAACCATGCCATCGTTTTTTAAAATGTTTACTAATTTTGGGGTTAAACCCTTTATCATCGGTAACTTTTTATACGCAACACTATTTGTTAATTGCTGTTTTTTTGAAATTTTTTATTACTGCTCGAACTGAATATCAATTTATTTACGAGAGATTTTGGATAATCATTGTTTACCATGGTGTTTGATAGAAGTGTCAAATTTTTTCCAAGAAATGAAGGATCTGAAATTCTTGTAATTCTGTTTTTTAAACATAACAACGTGTTTATTTTGTAATTTATACTGTGATCCGAATAATAGTTAATGTACCTACCTGAACTAGTAGGTTTCTGGAACCAGTCCAGCAGGAGCTTGTTGTTGAGGCTTCTTATTATTTTAGTATCCAAAAATGGAATACTGCTGTTATGTTCTATTTCCAATGTAAATTGGATACGTTTGTTATATTTGTTAAAGCTGTTTAAAACATCATCAACTTCATTTTTAAGTACGGCACAAATTACATCATCAACAAATTTTTTAATGAAAGTTGGGTTCGATAAAGTGGGAATGACATTGTCAAACAGAAAATCCATTACTATGGTAGCAATAATAGGACTTAAAGGGGAACTCATAGGAGTACCAAAAATTTGTGCATAAAATCTATTGTTGAATGAAAAATAAGAGTTGTGAAAAATGAAATTTAAGGTTTCTGTTAGTAATTCCAAAGAAAAGTGGCAATTTGGTTGAATAATATCCCATTTTTGGTTAATTATTTCTATTACTAAGTTGATGGGGACATTGGTAAATAGAGAAATTACATCGAGAGATATTAAAACAAAATCATCAGGTATAAAATAATCCTTTATTTCCTCTGCAAATGTAAAAGAGTCTTTGGTGTTGTAATTGTTAGTATTACTAAAAGATTTGGTTAAGATATCTGCAATAAATTTAGATAATTTGTATGTGGGAGAATTATTTGATGCATTTATGGGTCTTAAGGGGATTCCATTCTTATGAATTTTTGGTAATCCATAAAGTTTTGGTGCTACCGAATTTGTTATACACACTCGTTTTTTTAATAATGTAAAAGTGTTGGATAAAGAAAATTCATACAAGAGTAGACTTTTTCTGGAAATGGCTCATAGTAACCAATGAAAAAGCTTTAAACTTCAAAACAGATACAAACAATTTGAACGCTGTGTATATGTATTTACTCAAGCACAGGAAATCAAATAACATTAGGTAAATACAGATAATCAACCATGCACTTCAAGAATGTTATCGTACTAATTATATTTTGGTTCTCAATGGAATTTATATTTTAAAAGTCAAATTTTATTTTAATTTGTAACGTGTATTGTGATAGACGTGAATAGTTGTTTCTTGTACTTTTATCAAATGTTTTATTTAATTTATTTATTTTAATTTTTACTGATAATTATCGAAGAAGCCAAGATAGTATTTTAACTCCAGTTTTTGTAAGTAATATTTTGGAATTCTTATGTTAATGACAATCACAGTTACTTTACAGCACCCTGAAGAAGATTTTAAATAAATCGAAAGCTCGGTAAAAAACAAATAAGAGTTTTTTACTAGAAGACCAAATAACCTGTTAGTATTATTTGTATACACTGCTGGTCGTCACTTTTAACTAATTGTTATCTAAGTGATGGGGTTTTATCGAGAAACAACAACTGCTCATGGCGCTAATACCACTAAGCTGCTAAAACTCTGGGCATAAGTGACAAAGAAGCTTGCCTCTAAACTAAGTCGACGTTAGTTTTTATTAAAATGCCGAAGATTCAACATTATTCCAACTCATATTTCACAAAACTGGAAGAGTCTAATCAACCTTATGTGCACTCATGACAAGTATTTGCAAAGAAAGATTGATAATTTTAAGAATAGATTAAGTATAACAATTTTAAATTTTGAAATTAAAATAACGGTTGCAGAAATTAAAGAAATTACTGATTCTATTAGTGCAACTATACAATCTGTTAGATGTTTACTCCCCGAACAGGTATTTACAGACTTTACTAATAAAACTGATAAAGCTTTTAAGAGAATGTTTACTTTTGTAAAAAATAATAACATAAAAAAGTTTGAGAATTTAAAATCCAACACTGTTAAATGCAAAATGTTTATTAACAACGACAAATGGTTACATAATTTAACCAAAGAGGTCATTCCTACGGATGTTTCGAACTTGCTTTCGTTAAGGCCTAAATTTGGTATATCTCCTATACCAGAAACTATAAACATTAAAAAACTTTTAGTTGATATTGAAGCTATATTAGCAATATTACCTAGTGTTACCAATGTAGTAACTAATTATCTAAAACGTACTGTTCACGATCAAACAAGTAATAGACGCATTTTTAATACAACTTTACGTTTTCTAAAAGATAACCCTAATATCATTGTGACTAAATCCGATAAAGGTTCGGCTACAGTAATTATGTATAAACAAGATTACTTGACTAAAGGAGAAGAATTAGTGAATGACAAAACTGTGTATAAATTACTAAAATGTGACCCCTCATTTACAACTCAAAAAAAGAACAATGACTTAGTTAATGGACTTTATAAACAAAACTGTATTAACGAAGATGACAAAAACGATTGTGTATAACAAATTCGGTAGCACCAAAACTATATGGATTACCAAAAATTCATAAGAATGGAATCCCCTTAAGACCCATAGTTGCATCAAATAATTCTCCCACATACAAATTATCTAAATTTATTGCAGATATCTTAACCAAATCTTTTAGTAATACTAACAATTACAACACCAAAGACTCTTTTACATTTGCAAAGGAAATAAAGGATTATTTTATACCTGATGATTTTGTTTTAATATCTCTCGATGTAATTTCTCTATTTACCAATATCTCCATCAACTTAGTAATAGAAATAATTAACCCAAAATGGGATATTATTCAACCAAATTGCAACTTTTCTTTGGAATTACTAACAGAAACCTTAAATTTCATTTTTCACAACACTTATTTTTCATTCAACAATAGATTTTATGCACAAATTTTTGGTACTCCTATGGGTTCCCCTTTAAGTCCTATTATTGCTACCATAGTAATGGATTTTCTGTTTGACAATGTCAAAGATAATGCGGGACAGTTAGTTCTAACGTTAATATACGTTGAGGAGCCGTTCTGAAATATTTGGCAATTACAGACCCCGAGATAACGAGTAGGGGTACAGAGCAAGTTTATAAGCAAGTACCGACAACACCTGATAATATGATTGAGCGAATCAGAAATGCTTGTACCGAAATTCTAGCAAACGTGTACAGTTATTTGAAATGCGGATTACTAAGTGCATTGTAGTCGAATGCCACCATTTTAAGCACTTACTATAATTGAACATATGAGAAATAAAATTTATTTTAAGACTGATTTGGAGTATAATTTTATCCAATACAGCGCCATCTGGCATCGATCGCAAATAAAAGTTTCAGACAAATCCTTTGTATTTTTAGCGTTAGAATCCAAATCTGCAATAAAAAACAAGGTTCCGTGTTTAAGATACCAAAAGTCCTCGCTCTACTTACAAGGACGGGGAAGGGGGAATAGTTTTAGCACTACTGTATTTTCACTGCGGATTGATTAAATTTTGATTATGGTCAATTTTTTCGGTACAGTGCTATTCGAGATATTTGAAAGTTTCAGGTTAAAAAATTTAAAAATCACTTGGTATAAAGAAGCATTGTCAACGCAGCTTGTGTCAGCTTATTATTAAAAGCTAACACGTAATAAATTGTATGTGCTATTACTTATTTTAATTACTCTCGATAGGATTGAGTGTAACTAAATTCGAAGTCCCTGTGGCAAAAAGGAGATCGACAGTCATTCGACTAAGCTACGGGACTATTCCTTGGGTAGAGCTTTGAAGAATGGCCGTAGGTTTACGTAAATTAACTTTAATTCTTTTTAACTTCAAAAACAACAATTAGAACAAACACATTACTACATAAAATAAAGGGGCGCCACCACGTCCTATGCTCAAGGAGAGCAAGCAGTACCTTAAGGGAGAACTTGGAAACCCTTAGAGAAAAATATCGCATTCACTGCTAAAATGCAGGATCTGAAAGAAACACTATTGTTAAAATAAATAAAGCACACAATAGATGCACTCTTGCTACCTTGTACTGTAAAAAGGAACTGGTTATAATTGATATCATAAATTTGAATGTAAACGCTAAAAGGAGATTTAAAGACCAAACTTTTTGGAAACACTGTTCAATTAATTTATTATTAAGTCACAGCTAGTGGTCTCACCTTTTTAATAAAATAGATTTAAAAATTATAGTTTAGTTTCCCTATTTTGGGCGCATTTGCCCGAAATAAAACAGTTAGTTTAACTTAACTCTTTTGATCAATAAATCGTTTACAAAAAATATACAACAACTATATATAAAAGGTTGTCTAATCTTTTAGACATAGGCACTATTATTATAACATAACCACAAATATATTCCTTGATATTCAGATCTGAATACCTTGGTTCACAGCCACTACTGGTATCTCTAATTCACATTTATCGTGGATATATATTAGAACTACTTGGTAAATATCATTTTAAAGCACAAAAGTTTCTTAATTTCTGTTAGTATGAATTTTTAAATTTAATTGATAAACTTCATAATTCCAGATAATCAGTTAAACCACAAATCGCATAATGCAAACAGTAATGTTACTAAAACTATTATTTTAAACAGCAATTTTCATTACAAACATAATGTATACAAACATTTAGGTTAACGTACTCATTTAAATATAAACATTGACTTCGTTCACAACTTCGAGAAAAACAGCTGTCACTAAAGCTAATCGCTTATCTTTGATTGTTAAGCGTATGATGAAACATCACAAGAAAAATGTCTTACTGTTGCCATATGTTCTGACTTACAATAACTGGGCAAGCAACTTTTCTTACAGGAATTTTCTGGAACGGTAACTAATGAAGAAGTTAGATGATACTCCCTGTATGTTTGTTGTGGTTTGGCTAGCATTCTTCTTAATCTTCTTTGCGAATTAAACCACTCATAGTTTTTAAAATCATCTTTATTTACGTTTCGATCCATGACCTAAGATCGTTGTCAAAATAATAAAATAAAAACTTCAAGTTTGATATTTATGACATAAATTGATGGTGACTTTGATGTATTGATGTTCGAAATATTTGGCCTGAGTACACTAAGCAAAAACTTTTAAAGTTTAAAAGAATGATTGCCTTCAATTTGTGTTGCGGCCTGGGACCGACTTTTTTTAGGTAGCCAATACGCTTAACGTGAAATCAGCTGATTAATTTTTATTGGTGAATTTTATATAAATTCAATAACTTGGGGATTGGAAAACATTTTTTAACATGTTTCTATTTATACAATTGAGAGGATGGTTATTAAAGAAGTGTGCAATTGCGTTACCGTAAGGCTTAAGCAGTCGTTTTTTATATTTATTTTGAGGGGGAAAATCATTATGATTTAGGCTACCTCTTTGGTAGATTTTAACATGGTTCTGAGGCGACCCAAAACTGTCTACACAATGACGCCATGTTTATCCTTACAAACTAAACAACAAAACTACGTAACTTCTTAACAGCTTAACATCGGTTTCTGATGAGCGCGTTAATAGGCAAAAATAAAACTTTCAAATGAATTTAGCACTTGAAGACACAAACTCAATGGCTATTCGAATATCGTTCGATCGGTGTCTTTCAAAGTTCATCTCGCACCAAAACCCGAGAGCGAATGACAACAAATCACGATCAAACAAAACAATCATATATCGTTGTCATTTTAAGCATAGTACTAGCAACAACCATCAGTTAAAGAATGGTCTTTATTAATTATTTTAAATAATACTCGACTCGTAAATGTTAATGACGGAACAGTAATTAATATTAAGAATTAATTACTAGATTAAATAAGTGTCGCATTAAATATAGTAACCAAAGAATATACGCATTTATGAACGTCAAAAAAATATGCTACAATGCTTATGCAACTCAGTCTAAAGGGTAATAGTTTACCAACTTGCGGTTATGTGCTATATCAGCAAAATTCAGATGCTCCAACAAAGATAAATAAAAGGAAAGATTTAGTAATCATATCGCCCAATGAGACTACCGCGCGCATACGTTTATCAGCGGGCTTTATTATTTAAATTAACCCGTGCTGTATATATAAAATTGAATGTGACATTTATTTGAATAAGCGATTACAAAACATGCTATGTCACTAATCTGCTTAAGTCGTTTCATGTTGGAGGCAAAAGTATCACAAGTAGATACGAAAATATAAAATTGCAGGTAATGTTGTAATGAACTAGTTTTTAATGAGATCCACTTCATCTACAAAAATATCTCTGTATAAGCTTCCGGTTTCCTTGACAAATGACCTAAAGGGTTACTCAGTTAAAAATAATTGGCGTAACTTCCAGAATTCATTAATTTTGCGCCCCCAAAGCAACAATAGAAAGTACAACAAAGGAAGAATTACCCAACTTTGTATTTTTTTCTAATGGGTTGTTATTAAGTTCTCAATTAATTTTCCCACCTTGGCTGTTGTAATCTTTTGAAACCTCCTACGGAATTTAAATGAAGCTGAAATTTGCACGACTTCTTTGCTTTTCTCCTTTCTTTTGTAGGCTAACAGGAACTGTTTAGCTATCTATGCAAAGAGCCAAAGGGAAATGAGTATGCAATCTGGAGTTTTAATGGTCCTAAATTACAAAATTGCTGATGTTACCAGTTGGTTATATGCAGAGCCGTACGCAAAAAATTATTAGGATCTACTCAAAATAAAATAAATCAATTTACCATTACAGAACAAAGTATGGTAAATACAATATCGATAATTGAGATTCGACATGCGATATACTTCGAAATTTCAAACTTAAATAAATATCTGTACTAAAGGTAGAAGTGTAGCTTTTACGAAGGTGTATAAATTGGGACACTTTATTAAAAACCAAAAAATACAAGAATAATAGGGTACGTAAAATAAAATTAACTCTTCATGACGAAAACGCAAACCTATTGATTACTTCCTCAATTGATACTTCAATTTCTTTAATGAATACTCAACAGGACTCCAGTTAATCTCACGTACGACTGAGTTTCTAAAATAGCTTTTAATCCGTTCGTTGTCGAGAATGTCCTCTCTGGAGTTATAGTGATACAGGTGAGACACAAAGCATTTTCTGGAAATTGTAAATATTTAGAAATAATGTTTAGCTGCACAATTTTATTGCTTCTAAAGAATTTTCCGAAATATCCGCATTTTCTAACACATTGGACGACTTCGTCTTCCAAATATTTAGTCCACTAAATAACGTATCTTCATCAAAAAATTGCATACATATTTCTAACTGTTCTATAATATCACCATTAAAGTCACGTTTACACATTGTTTATGCGAAATTCAACCTAAGGCTGTAATCATATTTTTATGGTTTAAAAATCGCGAATCTAAGTAGAAACGTCTTAAAAAAGGATTGCAACCGATATTCTATTATAAAGTTTTGGACCTGAAGAAACTACATTTACACGATTTTTTTGTCTTGACGTTAATGTAGCGATAGTTATTTCACAGCCAATATTTTCTAATAGCACTTTGACTCCGGGAAAACTTTTGCAAACGTCGAGTCTGTGTGTTCTAGATATTAATACATTTTTTATGTTCTTAAGATAGCCGAGCGCGGGAGATAAATCGCAATCTACTATTTGCAAAGGGTTAGTTGTATATGAAAATATATAGTCAGAAACAAAAACTGACGGTTTCTCCTGTGGTTACGCACGTTATATATTGCATAGCCCTTGAAGAAGCTTCAACTCTGCCACTTCGGTAGTTTTTCAATAGAATATGCGATCATTTGATATATTTGTTTAAAACGTAAGAGGTTGTTATTATTTTCAACCCACCTTGTCGGACACAGCAGTAACATTTCGATATTTATAATTTGGTAAATGTTTCCTTATGTTAGTTTTTAAAAGTTCAGTTCTTTTAGGCTAATCTCTAAAAGAGTTTCCGGCCTAATTGTTCCCATACAATTTCTGATATATTGATTTTGACACGACTGAGCTATTTCTAAATTTAACGAGTGAGCATTACAATGCAAGCACATATAAAGCTCTCATATGCCGTTTTAAAAATTAACTATTTTAAAATGGCCTGACATGACCAGCAAGATAATTTATACGTATTCCTAAAGTTTTAACGAATCAGTTATAACCGCAGCGAATGTTCGCCCGTTGTTTCTTTTACCGAAACAAATCTCAAAAAATCTTCTCGTATTGATAGATGTTCATCTCAATACCGCACAAAAAATGGTAACTGTTCCGTTCGTGAAACATCAGAAGTTTCTTCCGCTAACATAGAAAATCAATTAAAGTTAATGATTTATTTCACGAATTTTTCCTGAATTATATTCCCACATAAGATGTTTTGCAATTTTGCATTTGAGGGCTAAGATAGGTTGCATTACTTTAAAAAAATTTAACGGTTTTTGCAACAGCTGACCAACAACAAGCACGAAAACACAGAAGAACCCGTAACTCGCCCTCATTGTGCAACAAGGGACTGCAAGTTCTATGAATCTACAGTCTAAAATCTCATACAACGGAAATTTGTCAACCATAAAAAATTATAGTATCTACAGCAGGTTTGGTTTTCTAGCGATTTTGCGCCGCTTGCTCACTGTACTTTTCGTTAAGTTTCGATACTATATCATGTTGTAATTTAGAAAAGGGTTTACGAAAATTATCAGTAAAAACTGTGCATTTGTTATAGTATTTAAATTTTTTATGGTCTTCAAATTTTCCTATTGTATTCTTGTAAGTAACAAAATGATTTTCCTACTAAGGCACTATCCCCATAGTAGGGGACAAAGAATACTACTATAGTAAGCCTGCTTATCGTAAAAGGCGATTAAACGGGGGCAGCAGTCTTGCTGGCTAAAAGATATTGGAGGAGAGTCGGTTGGTCTCGGGCGATCCTCAATAATTTACAAGGTTGTTGGGGGTTGGCCGTGACAGATACGGCTTTTTGCTAAAATCTTTAAAAACTGCGTTGTGGAAAGATATGGGAACCTACCACAATATTTCCCAGGTATGCGTGGCCTAAAACACGAAATATGTATGATGGAGAGCTCACAAGTAAAATTCTTGTCCGGAGGTAAAATACCCCTTCATTCGGATCTCCGGGAGGGTACTTGGGGCTCGTCATCGTAAGAATTTAAAACAACGGTTCGATTTAGTGATAGGAACTTGGAATGTAAGGTCATTACTTAGAGTAGATAAGTTAACGAATTTATTAGTCGAAATGAGAAAAGGAAAGCTAGACATTTTAGGTATTATTGAGGTGAGATGACCAGATAGTAATGGCTTTTGGAAAAATAATTATAAAATAATTACAACTTATTTAACTAATGGACAGGCAGGGTTTGGAATAGTGTTAGGTAAAAGTTTAGGACGTAAAGTTAAAGAGTAGTTACAATTTAATGGTAAAATGATTAGGGTTAGATTGAGTACGAAATCACAGACACTGTTTTAGTACAGGTTTACATGCCAACAACCCAGTACGAGGATGAGGAAGTAGAAAAAAGTATACGAGGGAGATGAGAATTTAATAGTTACGGGCGATTTTAATGCGTCAGTGGTAGAAGGTAGTGAGGGAAAAATGGTAGGAAAATTTGGGCATGGTAGACGAAATGATAGCGCCAGGTGATAGGGATAGATACCAAATAGATTATATTTTAGTTAAACAAAGATTTAGAAATCAAGTTAAAAATTGTCGTAGTTATTCAGAGACTGACATAGATAGCGATCATAACTTGGTTAAAATGAAGTGTAAGCTAAAATTCAAAAAATTGAGAAAAGTTAAAAGAGAGGGATGGGATCTAGGTAAACTTAATGATAGTGAGGTAAAAGAGGAATATAAACAAGTATTAGATAACAAGATCAAAGAGATAGCTATAGAAGGGAACGTAGAAAATAGATAGAAAAAAATAAAAAGGACTGTACATAATACAGCAACACAGACTATAAGTAAGAAAAAAAATATAAGCGAAAAAACCCTGACAAAGGAGATATTACATTTAATAGAGAATAGAAGAAAGCTTAAATCTTTCAGAGAATTGGATGGTGAAAGTAAGCAAAAATAGTACATGAGCGTAGAAAAGCTAGAAATAAATGAATGGAGGAGAATTGTTAGGGAATACAAGATGATTTGATAGTAGGCAAGACAAACAGGGCTTGCAGGGCAGTTGAAAAGTTTTTCGGGGAAGATATGAAAAAATATAATGGTATTAAAGATGAGAATAATGAGCTTCTAATAAATAAAGTGGAGGTAGCAGATAGATGGAAAAGATATTTAGAAGATTTATATAAGGGAGACGATATGGATGAGTTAGAAAACGACCAAGAAGAGGATGTAGAAATAGGGTTCTCTATATTAAGAGAGGAATTTGATAGAGCTGTTAGGGATTTTAAACTACATAAAACGCCAGGGATACAACGATATACCCGCAGAATTAATCAAATATGCAAGTCAGAAAACTTTTGACAGATTATATGAACTAGTAAAAGTAATATGGCACAGGTGAGGTCCTAACAGATTTCGGAAAAAATATTATCCCAATCACAAAAAAGTCAGGAGCTGATAGGCGTGAGAATTTTAGAACGTTTAGTTTAACTTCCCACCCTTCCAAAATACTAACAATTATAATTAAAAATAGAGTAGAAGTTTTGACTGACAATTATTTAGGCGATGATTAATATGGTTTTCGTAAAGACTGAGGGACTAGAGAACCCATACTAATGATTTAGGTAATTATCGAAAAAGGTTACCAAAAAAAATAAAAGACTCATTTCGCGTTTGTAGATTTAGAAAAAGCATTTGATAGGGTTAATTGGATTGTTATGTTCAGGGTTTTGCAAAGAATAGGAATCTCTCATAGGGATAAAAAAATTATTTACAGTCTATATAAAAACCAAAGCGTAGTAATTAGATTTGATGAAATAGAAAAGGAAACTAAGATTAGAAATGGTGTTAGATAGGGCTGTATAATATCTCTCTTGATTTTTAGTGTTTATTTAGAGGAAGCGTTAAACTTAGCTAGACAGAGAAAAGAGATAGAAAAGTTTTTAAATATTTTAGATGAGATACTACAGAGTAACTATAGTATGAGAATTAACTCAGGAAAGACAAAGATAATGACAAGTGAGTTACAGCCTAGTTCTAAACCAAAATTAAAAGTAGGTAATACCGAGTTAGAGGAGGTAGATGAACTTTGCTATTTAGGTAGTATAATTACAAAGGACGGACGTAGCAGAAGGGATATAGTAGCTAGAATAACTCAAGCTAGAAAAATGTTTTTAAAAAAGAAAGACTTACTAATAGCTAGTAGTATTAGTTTAGATAATATAAAAAGTTTCTTAAAGTCGTACGTATGGAGCGTTCCATTATACGGTAGTGAGGCTTGGACAACTAAAGAGGTAAATAAGAAAAAGATAGAAGCTTTTGAAAGTTGGTATTATAGGGAAATGTTAAAGATTAGTTGGACAGGTAGAGTAACAAATGAGGAAGTTTATAGAAGGATCGGCGAGGAACCCTGTATGTGGAAACAATTAAAGATCAGGAGAGATAGAATGATAGGGCACCAATTAAGACATGAGGGACTATTTGGTAAGGTCTTAGATTATAGACTACCAAATAAAAATAGAGTAAGAAGACCTAGACAAATAGAGTAACAAATGAGGAAGTTTATAGGAGGATAGGTGAGGAACCCTGTATGTGGAAACAATTAAAGGTCAAGAGAGATAGAATGACAGGGTACCAGTTAAGACATGAGGGGCTATTTAGTAAGGTCTTAGATTATATACTATTAGATAAAAATAGAATAGGAAGACCTAGACAAAGCTATATTAGTCAAATTATTAGAGATTTGGGTTGTGAAGGGTATGGAGACCTTTTTAGACTAGCTCAAAATAGAAAAGAATTTAGAGCTGCGTCAAACCGACCTTAAGCAAGTTCGAAAACAAAACCAAAAAATAAATAAATAAAAATCAATTAACTAAATGTCACCATGACATAACTCACAATTAGTTAGCGGTCTGGCATGTTGGTAGCGATTCGTTGCTTAAGCCTTTTCATAAGATATAATTTAGCACTTTCCCTTTTTTGGAGGGGATAATTAGATAATATTTCATTTCCTTATAAATGGGAATCATGTATACATTGAAGTTCGTTAACAACCATCAGGTTGCTAATATCTATGTAGAGCCAGGTAGATAAGAAAAAGATAGAAGAGTTAGACCAAGCTATATTAGTCAAATTATTAGAAATTTAGGTTGTGAAGGGTATATAGAACTGTTTTGGATTAGCACAGAATAGAAAAGAAGTTAGAGCTGTGTCAAACCGACCTTAAATAAGGTCAAAAACAAAATGCTGACTAAGGCACTTGTTTTCTGTATCTCCCCTTTACCCACAAATTCTCGCTCCATGACCATGCTGGCTTGTTTAGCTTAGCCAAGGAAATTTATTCAACTATTGTTTTTGAAATTTTCCTGAAAGTATGCGTTATTTAGAAAGTAAGAACTAGCTTAAAATGTATTTCTTTTCATGTTTAACTAAAGGAAATGAATGGGTATCCTCTGGGATACAGGGATAGTCAAGAAGTTCATTTTAATATATTGACAATATTGCCGTGTTTTGCATAACGTCCTACTTCCAAATTGTTATTCGTCTGACAAAAGGAAATACTAATAACAGCAATTTCTTTTGCACTGTATTACCTGATATTACCTGATTGAGTAAGTTCTGCCCTATCTTTACTTCAGTCTGATCTATTATGACTTTTTAAAATGAAAATAAAAAGTGTAGCAGTTATGTATGTTATTTATATTTTACGGCACTGAATAAAATAAAAAGTCTATACTCTCTTGTTGCTCTACTTTATCAAATTGAACTGAATTTGAAATATTCCAGCAAAAATAACAAACGTTTGTAAGGAACCCAAAAGGAGCATATCTCTACTATAAACAGCCATTGAGTTTTAAGCGAGACTGACACAAAATTCTACAACTCTTGACAGTACTAACTGCTCTCTGGCACTTCAATCAGAAGTATTAAAATAATAAATAACCATCGGTGCTGTTGCGCTGTCTTTTTATAAAGCGAGGAAAACATTTTGTTCTTTGGGATATCGGGCTAACAAACATTTTTTAGTAATGTAATAAAAGTAGTTTCCGCAGTAAATATTATTATAAAGCCTTCGAGGATATAAGTGAAAGCGTAGAATAAACAACACTATTGCAAAATTTTTGTCAAAAATGAAATCTTTTATACATGGCATACTTATCACCTATAGCTATCAGTTCACACGATTTTCATGACTCATTAATGATGATATTTTAATATATATTATATGATATTCGAGAGTCTGAGTCAGATTCACTAACAGAAGCTTTTTTGCGTGGTTAAATACCTTTTACGTCTTTGTCTTTCGTATGATTTGTCTACTTTCTGCGTTTTCATCTTCTTCCTCTTTCGTTTTTAGCTTTCAGAAGTTTATTTTATTTGGGGCCATCTACAATAATAAAACGTTATCATTTTCCGACCAACATGTTTAGTTTGTTAAGATCTTATAACTTCGTTTGGTGTTCTCTTGTGATATTGGTACTATTCGAGCTGTACATAGGATGCAGATTTTTTGAAGGACCATTTATTGGAATAAAATTGGTAGAAGCAGAAGTCTTATCGAAATCAGAAGTGCTATCTTCTGTTAAACCTTCACTTCTTTGCTAATAACTTACCAATTGTTTGCCTAGTTTGTTAAATTTGCTTGAGGTCTGTCTCTAACAGCTGACATTAGATAATCTTCGCTGAAGGTTTTGGAACTAAAGGGATATTTCTTCTTCGAGTCTTTTGAAATGTCTCTGATTCTGAGTAATCAAAAGTCCGATTAACTAACTTTACAATTTCTTATAACGTACAGTTTTTTCTGGGTTTGGAGTTAAACAATTATTGATAACCAGGTGCATTAGGAGATTCAATTCCGTGGCTGCAATGAGAAGGTAATGCTAAAATTATTATTTAGTTACGTTGTGCAAATTAAACAACTTGCAAATTTACATTGCTACTTGTCAATTAGACAGGTAAAAGGTACAATAGTTTATAGCATACTCGCACAGAGGGTGTAAAAATATTGCGCAGATTTTACAGTACAAAATAAATAATTAACTCAATAAATGAATCAAGCTTACCTTTATTAATCTGATAGTTAAGTTGAGATATACTAATTATTGAATCTGTGTAATTTAATACACCCCTTGATGTGCAGCAAATCCTATGTATTGTTTCTCTAATCAATACGCTTGGGCGTATGGGTTTCCGCGGCCTTTTTCACCAGAAAGTAGTGGAGCTTGTTTACAACCTACAACATTAAAACATAGAACACATATGTTTTGGGTAAAAGGAAAGGCAGAAGGATTACAGACAATAAAACTCGCTGCATTATAACGCATTGCTTATTATTTTGTCTTTTAGGTACGGTAGACCCATGTACTTTGAATATTATGGCCGTGCATTTTACATTTTCAATGCTCCACCCGAAGGTACTACATTGGCCAGGAAGCGAGTTTTTGTTGCCGGAGATTTAGAATTTTGCCGAACCCTTGCCGTTCCAGGCAAGGTAGTGATCTTTAACGTGCGTGATAACACTCAAACACGGGACCTCCATTTAACCTCTCATCCGAACGAGGGCGTAATTTTTGTGAAAAATGCTCACCTGCCATTTTTCAAGCAGTTGGCCGTGTCGGGATTGAATATTATGGCCGTTCATTTACATTTCCAATGCTCCACCCGAAGGTACTACATTGGCCAGGAGGCGAGTTTTTTGTTGCCTGGAAATTTAGAATTTTGCCGAACCCATGCCGTTCCAGGCAAGGTAGGGATCTTTAACGTGCGTGACAACACTCACACACGGGACCTCAATTTAACCTCTCATCCGAACGAGGGCGTAATATTTGTGAAAAATGCTCACCTGCCATTTTTCAAGCAGTCGGCCGTGTCGGGATTTGAACCCGGGACCTTGGGATCCGTAGTCTTACGCTTACTACATTGATCCACGGCGACGTCTGAATATTATGGCCGCCGTTTGTTTACCGACTTCCGTCAGCTGTCCCCCACTTTTTCCACTGTTCGGTAAAATGAGCGTTACGTTATGAATTTAAAATTTGACCTGAAGAGGCGGGGATCCCATAAGAATTTAAAGGTGGTTCGGCTAAGTACAGTTGTGCGAAGTAGGTTCCTATCGAAGAAATTATAAAATAATGCCAGAATTCGAAAGAATAGAATGGCTGAAATACAGACAATCTAGGTTACACTAATCACGTACCCTGAAAGATATTTCTCTTGTCACAGTAATCTCTTCGATATTATTCCTATACGGAAGACGGATATTCCCCACAGCTCTCTCTTGTTTCGATTTCCTGAATGCTATCACCTTATATGTTACCACTCTCTGAAATACCACAAAACTACTCATTAATTATTGTCATAATTATAGAAATTTTCAAAATAAAATGTCTTTTACAAATACAACTCCATCGCTGGGGTGACTGGATATTCTTTTACAATCACCTAATTTTTATCCTAATTCATAAATAAATACAAATTAAGTTCAGCATATACTTAACCTCTATTGACATTAAATAATTTCAATAAAAATACAAATAAACTTTCTTTAAAAAAACTTTTTAACCTCAAACTGGCTAGGTATTACTAAAGAAAAATCATAAAAAAAGATTATTAAATTAAATTCATCAATAATACTATCTATCACTTCAAATTTTCCAGTTTTCCATATTAAATTATCTGGCATTATAAAGCTCAATCTTTGTAAATATTGTTAATAATAAACACAGAAAATAATTAAATACCAACTTTTTCGTTATATCATTTCATTGTCCATTAATAATTTAAAGCCAATGCGTACTTATTTCTTAATATTTTAAAAGGATAACATTATGTTTAAATTTAATCAATACAAGTTCCGTCGCTAAATCATCGTTCTACAGAATAATCACTTTTTAGAATAATGTCCTGTGCCATAAAATACCAACCGTTTACAATTACAATTAACGCCTACATAATGAATATGTATAAACATAAAAACTCCTTAAATTTCATCTTAAACAAGGTTCAGGGATTTCCTGCTTTCTTTTCAACTATTGCAATTTTCTTAACGCAACATTTCATCAAATCTAAATTATTGGAAGGGTGAACTCTCCAAGTTTCTTACCGCGTTTACGTTGGTCGTCACGACAGTATATCCACTCACCCTTCCCGTGTGAACATACCCTTCACTTGGAAGCGTATTTCAATTTTATGTAGTCCGGCGTGTTTTTCTTTGCGGGAACTCTAAATTGTCGTCTTAAAA
This sequence comes from Platerodrilus igneus, assembly GCA_036346225.1. Taxonomy (NCBI): domain Eukaryota; kingdom Metazoa; phylum Arthropoda; class Insecta; order Coleoptera; family Lycidae; genus Platerodrilus; species Platerodrilus igneus. The sequence goes on from JARFIW010000831.1 coordinate 1,928,898, forward strand.
ACGTTCCTCTATCATTTTCAACTTTTAACTTGATTTCATACCAATCACAACCATGCGACCCTTTTGCTGCATTATTTCCTCGTACAACTACATTTTCGACCTTTCTAATTACCTGCTCGTGAATAATTTTCGTAGGGTTCAACTACTCTTGATTTCTTCCAATATAAAAATTCTTTCAACTGCAGTAAGCACACACTATTACAATATGTCAATTTTAATCTACGCTGAATAAAGATTTGTGTTACGTTAACTATGTATGTTGTTGCAATATGGTATTCGTTTTCATGTCCTTGGTGGTCGGGACCTACGATATCTGTCTCCTCTTCATGGGAAATGCATACTCAAGGTTTTACTATATTGAGCTATGTTTTCATTTGCGGTTAATTAAGTCATCGTCCTGGATGTTATAATGTATTTAAAAGAAATAATGTTATACTTTATTGGCCGAATGATCTTTACATAAACAAAATTTAAAATATCCTGTTTAATTAAGACTAATTATTCGTAGAATCTATCATAGAAGGTGCGTCTATACCTAGTTTGTTTATCCACGTTTTAATATTTACATATTTATGTCTGAGTAATGCAAACGCCTTATAGCGTAGCGTGTTTTTATTTGCCGATCCAATGACATTTATTTCGAAGCGTGGCAAACGTTTGCGTACGCGAAATGCATAATAGTAATTGTAATTAATTCCCAAAGCAGTGCTGGGAACTTAACGCCACTATTATAATGCGTCAGAACCTACTTAGTTCTACAAGAAATAGTCTCCTAAGATAATTATTTAAAAAAATCATTGTGTAGCCAAATGAGGCGTAACAATATGATATGTATAACTGAAAGAATTGGACCATTTTTTATTGGCTATTTCAATATTTATCTATCGAGGAAGCTTTCCTTACACGGCAACACCCTTCCACAAAGTTTGCAGCTTAGCCTGCGATCTTGGAAGAAGCCATGTTAATCGTGAAAATATTGAATCCACAATTTTTGAGAACAGCCCTGCCAAAGAGGTCTATTGCTGTACGATTTTCATACTTATTTTTTTGTACCAAATGGATTACTTGGTGCCCTTGTCAGAATCTCCGATGGCATATTTATTTATTCGTGGAATATAAATAAATTCTAGTTACAAAAGGTTACGCGCAAATTTAAAGAGATAAATAATTATGAAACTTTGTATAAAGTGTATAGGTTATCAAGTTTCGGTTGTTATTACTTTGTGTTTATCGCAGAAAATTCATGGTGCTCCAGTTTTGTTTTAAAACGAAAACCATACTGTAGCAACGGGTTAATAAGAAGAATTATGTGCAAGTTTTCGTAAAGAATGTACGCACTGTTCAAAACTACTCGATTGACTTTTATGAATAAGTGATTTTAGAATATGTCCAATTATTTATCGAGGAGGTTATATAATGGTTGTAGCAGCAGTATCAACAAAAAACACGAGGAGTTGAAGGTATTATTGTAATTTGTTGCTTAGTATCCATTTGGGGGATGAAGTTACTCAACCGTGGGGGAGAGCGGTACTCTTTTGATTTTGAGAAGATAAAAACTAGGTTTTGCTATTCCATTTTGTATCGTAATTTGTAAACTTAAAGATTTAGCGCAAGTTATTGATTGTAGACTAAAACTATTATTTTTCTAAGTAGTTCCTTTTAACAGTACCTTATTTGCGTATTCTCTCCAACCAGTTTACATTATACGGCGATTCCTCAAAAAGATTGAGAAACTTTTTGAATTGTATCCCAGGCATTGTTTTTCGTGCATATAATTTTTTAATTGTCGAGAAGATATAATATCCACACTGTCCAATTCTTAACTATCACATGATGCACAGTTATTAAATTCCGGAATCATTTTCAAAATCAAAGGTTTTAGAACTGTTTGAGTTGTTTCGTTACTGGAATGAAATTAACTCCCAGTCGTTTTAAACTACCTTGTTTATGTGTGGTCAGGAGATTCCACGATGTTAGCCTACTTTGACTTCTAAGCGAAAAGATTACTTTTGGGCTATTATGACGAAGGATACTAACAACTAAATGTTTTTATCTATATTTTAACAACAAATACTTTGTTAGAAATTCTTCGTAATTGAGCACTGTTACGCAAGACTTTTAAATTGGTTTTAATTTTATTTTTGCTCCTAGTTAATACTGGTTTGATGCAACTCTCCAAGTCTCTCTAAGTTGCATTAGTTACTTTATGTCACTGTTGTTAACGCAGCCCACATATTTTGTAATTTGTGTAAAATATTCAATTTTCCTACGCAATTTTTTTCATTTACCTTTCGTTCCATTATCACTGTTATTAATCTAGAACATCACGAGTGACGGCCTATTTATCAATTTTTTCTTTTTACTCAAATAGATCGTTTTTGATCAATTCGTTAAAGTTCTTTATTTGCAATTCCGTTTACCCGGTTAATTTGCAACAATTTTTTATGGCACCACATTTCAAAAGTTTTAACCCTCTTTCCTTGTCTCTGTTCACCATAGTCCATGTTTCACAATCATACAATGCTACGCTATATACAACTGTTCCTAAGATTTTCGTCTATAATTTAGATTTGTATTTTGATATGATCAAATCATATTTGTTAAATAACACTTTCTATGCCTGTGCTATACTGTAGTTTATATCACTCTTACTTCTCTCGGCTTTTATAATTCTACATTCCAAATAACAAAATTCTTTGACTTGCGTAATTCTGCCCTATTATTTTTGTACATTCAAAAGATCAATTTTATTACTTCTACTTCATGTTTCAACTTTTGTTGTATTTTTATTTTATTTTGTATTGTAATTTCTGTTAAACTTTGTTCATTCTAATTAACATATTTTTTAGATTTATTGTGTTATTGCTCAAGTTATTCGCAAAGCCTAGCATTCATATTTCATCTTACACGTTTACTCCACTACTCACTACTTCTTCCAAACTGCTTGCTCTGTGCATAACGGAAGATTAAAAACATCGTCTGACAGCTCTCTGTATATTTATCACCTCTTAAGCATCTACTGTGATTTTAGCTATTTGTTTTGTAAATATTTTTAATTTCTTTTGTGCAATATCTCAAACATTTTATTCTATTCAACGCCATATAATGCTCTACCAAATCTACTAATACCACACATGTTTGTTTTTTTTTGTTCTATTTTACCAACAATCTTGGGCTCGCTCCTCTTGAACTTTTATTTTTAGTAAAATCAATTTTTTCTGTTCCTAATTCCTTTAACTTTTCGTTCCATTCTTCTGTATATGCGAGTTAAGATTTTTAATGAATACGACGTTAAACTAATTGTTCTGCAATCTTCACATGTGTCTACTTTAGTTTTTTTTTATTTCATTATAAGAGCACTTTTCGTAAAATGTGACAATATTTCTTTACTTTCATATATCTTACAAACTAGAATGTGTAACCTATTTTGTGTTATTTTTCTTGAAAGTTTTAGTACTTTCACAGTTATGTTATATAATTCTACTACTTTATTTATATTTAAGTCTTTTAATACTTTTCAAATTCCGATTTCAAAATCGGGTTCTTCATCTCAACGTCTTCTTTTTCCAGTACATCAATTTTTAACTTATTTCGTCTATATAACTCTTCAATATATTATCCCACCTATTAACCCTTTCCTTACTGTCAACTGTTTTTCATCCTTGCTTAACAAATTATTAGTACATATGTTACCTTAACCAAAATATTCTTTTACACTCCTGTTACGTTTTAAGAGCGGACTGTAAGGGTTGGTGCACTTGATAATTGCGGGTAAAATAGGTAAAACAGAAATGAAGGGAACTTATAAAATCTTTGGTACTCACCGGCACATTAATGTGGGTAACTATAATGAAGACAGTGTGTTAAGCAGCTCGGGCTTGGCAGTATGCAGTAGTTCAGGTGATCGGCACGGGATCCTGTTCTTCCACACACTTACACGAACGCGTTTCAATAGACAATGATAATGTTATACTACACTACACTTGCTCACGCGCAAAAGTATTTGACCCACATTTTATAAGTAAGGGAAGATGGTTAAATTAATAGGAAATTTTGATTCTTATTGCAATCGTAAACAACTCCCATGCGCCTTATCTTACTTATCAACAATAATTTCTTTTAAGTTCCGAACACTTTGCATTATTCTATTCTTTCTTGGTCTCATAATTTCCATTTATTCTATTTCTAAGTTGCCTTTATATTATACTCCACTGCACATATCTAAAGTTTTTAAAGTCCCAGCTTTCATTGATCAATTTGAATTTTTACAATTTTGTCCAAGGTTTTCTACCACTGGTTTGATTATGCCGCCGTTTATTTCCACTTTATGCATAAATTTCCTGTCGAGGTTTTATTCCATCATCTTCTACATTTACTGTATTTTCTTTGCCTTTAATAACCTTCACCATATAGTTTGAAAAATTTCGTCGTTTCCTCTTTTTGCTTTTGCTCTAAATTCCACTTCTTCGTTCTAGATTTCTTTGTGAAGTTTTTGGACATTTTATCATAACTAAGCTGCGATTACTATCTACAACTGCCCTGAATACATTTTGGTTTTTTATTTTTTTTCCTGAACTACTACTTCACCATTAATACAATCAACCTTATGCGAATCTCCATCTTCTGGTTTCATCGATGTATATAATTTTCTTTTGCAATTTTTGAAAAAGTGTTTACAATTAAAATAATTCTACCAGAGTTGTTTATAAAAATCTTTTTGTACATTACAAATCTTACTCGTCTTTGTCATTTACTTGATGCGGTAAATATTACTCTAGTATACTCTGACCAACAGTTATTTTTTTCTTTCCATCGACCCTAGCCCACAATATATATTTTTAACCTATTTATCTTACGTTTTAATTTTCTAATCTACCAACGATTCATAGTTTCGAAACTTTCTTTGTATTCTTTCTGATGAGATCTGCTTTAGTAGTCCCCACCCGGAGATTCGAACAGACGATGAGTTTATAAAAAGTCTGCCATCATAATTATATAAAGATATATTTTCTTGGGATAGTCCTAATAAGTTTTAATTCAATGGTTTCTCGGTTCCCTCCGTATCTTCGTGCCTTTGACCATACTGTAAGTTCGTCCGCCCACAAAATCGATTTCTCCTCTCTAAGACTAGTGAGTACCCAAATCGTCTACCCGCTGTCCTCGTAAGGGTGGATTGCTTAAACAGGAGTTCCTTCGGCTGGACGATTGCAATATTATAACATGGGCGATGGGGTCGCCAAATCCCTGAGCCTGGTGTTAATATTATAAGGTGTCTCAAAAAGAACGCCATTTTTACTTATTTCAGTTGGGACAAGATGGGTTTTTGCGTTTTCTGTTATTTGCGGTTATTGAGGTTTCGTTCTGATACGGTGTTTTTTGTTCTAGGTTAGTGTTTACGTAGTATCTTAATAGAAAGGTACAATAAGGAACAGCGATTATTGATTGCGTAAACTTACTACCGGAATGCTGAAAGTTTCGCGGTAACTGTCCCGAAATTTCGTACGATTTTTGGACATCACCAAATGAATCCATTGTTTGTAGGTTAATCACGAAGTTTGAGGAAACCGCTTCAACAGTAAACATCAAAAGCACAGTGAGTCCATGATAAAAATGACGCCGTCATGTTCGTCCTGAACTATGTACGCGCGTAAGTACAAATCCTTTACTAAGATTCTTTGCATTGTCACTGAAGACATTTGCATTTCTTGAGCATGACAGCGAAATAATTTTCCTAGACTCACAGTAACAAAATAACGCAAGCATCAACAATTTGCTTCACTTCGGCCTCTTTGAGATCGTCCAGCGCTTTTGATGCCTGCTGTTGAACCGGTTCCTTTAAATTTCTTGATCACCCCACGAACAGTGGATTCACTTGGTGCATTGTGATGTCCAAGAATCTACAAGTTTCCGAACAATTACTGCAAAACTTTCACTATTTCGGTAGTAAGTTTTCACAATCAAAACTCGCTGTTTCTTACTGTATCTGTCCATTTTGATACTACGCAAACACTTACATAGAACAAAAAACACCGTATTAAAACGAAACCTCAACGATCACTGACAACAAAACATGCAAAAACAATATTGCCAACTGAAATAAATAAAAATGGCAGACTTTTTAATCCGGTATTGTTTTTAAGACGCCTTTTATATTCATAGTTCATTCCCTGCTTAATTTTAAGATTTGTGTGCTTCATATTAATCTAAGGTATATTCACACCAGGGAAGTTGTTACCTTTTTCTCTTCATTTAACCTTTTCAACCCTGTAGGGACATATACATCTCACCCCACTTTTATACTTGAGTAAACTTGGAAAAGGATATTTAAAACTTGCACCTTAGAGTCACTTTGTTGAATTTTAAGGGAAAACACTGGACTATAACCTTTCTGTAATCATATGGTGGCTTAGTTCCATGTATTCTGTTGCAATTTTCACGTTCGGCCAGGTTTACTTGTAGTTATTGTGTTTTCTACATTCTACATTTAGTTTTTGTGATTAATATAACCACATAAGTTAATTCTTAACTTGAGCAGCAAAACAGCAATACAGCAATACAAATCATGGTTTGATAATATTTTTATCGCAAGTATAGCTTATGGGACATACATGCCCCGAAAGTGCTTTCTTGTGGGGATATATATATATATATATATATATATATATATATATATATATTACTCATATTTAGACCAGGGTAGAAAATTAAATAATCACATCAAATAATTTTAATCACCGTGTAGAAGCTTTGGGAAGAGGTACGCTTTATTAAAACCGTGAAGCATAAAAGGTTATTAGTTTCATTAAACATAAGAGATTTAAATCATGTACAAGACGCTTTATATCAAAAGAAACAGTATTAACAAGCTCTACGGGTAATGTAATTATTCCTAAACAAATGGAAATTACGTGCAAAATTTATATTAATTAACCCTATTTTAAGTAACCGGTAGTAAAACAAAGTGTACACATAATAATTAATATTTAACTTGTATTCGCTAAAAATGAAAGGATAGAAGTCAATTTTAATTGGAGTTAATTAAACCATTATTAATAATAAGCATAAAAGTCTGTGAAAATCCAAGATTATAATACCAGAAAATAAAGCTCTGAGAATTAATATTATTTTGAACACCTGCCTAGTTTAAATATCACGTACGGCGAAAATTGTGTAGATAACAAATGGTTTCAAAGAATCTTGAAGAAACCGTGGCTTAATATTCACGAGAAGGTGCGATACGTGGTTATTAAACCCAGATAGTCCACATGGACTAAAATATAATCGATAATAAAGAATATCAATTTGCACCAATACGAACAGGTTAGAAAAGGAAAGAGAAAATGCGTCAAGCAAAGACACATATAGTAAAAGGCGTGATTTAAGCAACGTCACGAGGGTCACAATTGGTTGAAAATATGATGCAAATATCAGAGGTAGAAACAACGATTTCTGTACAAAATTAATTAGCTTTTCTCGGACATGTTTGCGTGCCGTGTGAGAATTTCTGAGTTTTAAATGGGGCGAGTGAAAAATTCGTAAAAACCAACGCGCGAGCGACGGAATGGGAACATAGCATGAGAAATTCTTAGAATTACCCGTTTTGGGGAACAAAGCGACGTGCCGGCTATTCGCTATATATACCGGTGGTAATATGAATTTCGGTCTCTTAGACTTTTGACTATTCGATGCGTTAAAAGCTCTTACATCCGCGACTTGATTCAAGATGTTAAACAGGGCATTTTAGTTTGATAAAATAATTTAAAGTTTGCTCGTATATTTTAGTGATTCAAAATAGTTTGTTATTTACGTGCTAACATGAATGTACTTCAGTGCACTTAGATACAAGGTAATAAAATTTCGTATCACTGTACCAATTAGCAAAATTTACAACGACAAATGTATACACAAAAGTAGGCAGTTTTGGCGTATATTGGTGAAAGAAGTATGAAGTTCTTTGTTATTTTTCGGGGGTGTTAATAATTAAATGGTTCAAATACGTGTCTGGATCCACGAAACAAGGGTCAGATATACACAGATGAGTTCCGGAAAAGCCCAGAAACAACTTTAAATAAATGGTGATGGAGAAAATTTTAAAAGCGTTGAGAATTAGAAGCCGTAAATATAATCCTGTTGGAATGGTGTGATTAACTAAAGGGACGATGTACATTAAAGCTACGAGGACAGTAACCTTCAGGTAAATTATACTATTTTGTTTGACATTTTGGTGTGTGTTGAATAACTTTATTATACTATTTTGTTTGACATTTTTGTGTGTGTTGAATTACTTGATAATTGATTTACTTTAAATGGACATTAGTGAAATTGTACTAACCATAAAATTTTAATTTTAAGATGAAATTTGCTTGTTTAAGTAGAAAGGGGTATTTAGTATTGATGTTCGGGAATATGATGTAACTTTGGGTATGTCTTTGAGCTCAATTAGACGAACCTGGTTAATTAACGTAAAGGGTGGTAGATGCTCCTTTATACTCAGACTCCGGTCTGCTTATATTGTTATATTAATTAGTAGGCATCCAACAAGGACTTTAATTCTGGATGCACATTAAAATGATAATAAAATTAATCTTGAAATTCTTTTAAAACTGACTTTTATGCTGAAATTTAATTTGAAAATTTAATGTATTCTGAATACTGATGTAAATAGAGTTAACGTTGATGTTTGTGGTAGGAATGTGTTGTTTAATTTTATGAATGAGGAGGTTTATAAAATTAGGTGAGCAGCCGAGGCGAAAACAGGATCACAGCAGTTTATGACGCCCAATCGGTGGGACTAGAATTTTTTGTTGAAAGGACCCAGTTCCCGCATTCACAGGAGTATATCACAGCAATATATATATATATATATATATATATATATATATATATGGATATATTTCTGCGATCTATAGCTGCTTTGGAGCCCCACGTTCTGGGTGCCATTAATTGCTACGATGTGCCCTTAAAATACAAAAAGATATCTGCTTAAAAGTCCCACGATTTGGGCGTCATTAATTGCTGCGATGTCGCTACCTCTCCTGTTAAAATTCTACTACTCGAGCCCCACGATTGGACGTCTATTAATTCTGCAATCTCTGCTCTAAAGAATATCTGCTTAAAAGTCTCACGACTTGGGCGCCATTAATTGCTACGATTAATTAAGGACTACAAGCTCCACTGTTGTGGTGATGTGATGTATCGATTTTAAATACTACCTCTGCTTAATGAAGTTTCCACGGCTGCTCAGCCGTTTCGATATCAATAATTACCTCAGATAAATTTTTCCTTTTAATTAAATCAGAGAAAGTAATAGAGTTTTACCACATTTCTTACTTTAACCCTGGTTCAATATGAGCTCATAGTAAAACCTTAACCTTTCGTGCTAATTTGTGCGCATCAATAATCAAAAATACCCTTTTACCTTGTACATAAATCAAATAGTACAAATGTCATATATCACTCCTTAACATAAACTCGCACATAAAATACAGTAAAAATAACTCAACTTAAAAATTTCAATTAGTACGTTTTCCCCTGTTTGTCCTTTTAGTTCATAAAATTATGTCCCCAATGCACCAAGTCATTAGCACCTATTTAGACACATATACAACGAAAAGCGTCAGTTACCTGGATTTCATGTTCAGTCACGGGCCAACTTCCATTGTATCGAGAAATACTGCATTTAGAAATACCCCAATCTGGATTGCTATAACCGCAACTACAACCATATCACCAAGATGTCATCTTGTCTACCAATTTGCTAGGGCATCCAAAATCCAAACCTCTTCTACTAATACCATAAATTGTTGGTAATCTACCAAACCGACCAAATACTCACATTTACTCCATTTCAAATTGCATACCTGGAATTAAAATCAAACAGTTTTTACTTACATCAATTGGCGATTGAACTTTTATGCAAATAGCCCTGCAGTCGTCAGCTTATCGAAAATCAAGAGCGACGTACTCTTGTCAAAACATGAGCTGTAAGCTGGTTGAAAACTAAGAGAGCCTCATATCCATGTCGGGAAGTTTATATTTAGTTCCTCCACCGCTAAAAGCCTGCCACAATTCCTCAAATTTCCTTCAATACAAAAATTCGTACACAATTCTCCAAAATCACTTCACTTCCAACGGTCACAGTTTTCCGTATGTGTGTGACTACTACGCCCATGGTCCTGGGTTCGAATCCCGACACGGTCCGCTTGAAAATGTTAGGCAAGCATTTTTCACAAAAATACACCTTCGTTCGGATGAGAGGTAAAATGGAGGTCCCGTGTGTGACTGTTGTCACGCACGTTAAAGATCCCTAGCTTGCTTGGAACAGCAAGGATTCGGCAAAATTCCAAATTTTCCAGATAAAAAAAAAGTCGCTTCCTGCCCAATGTAGTACTTTCGGGTGGAGCATTGGAAAATCACATGTAAGGTCACAGTTTTCCAAAAACTGCCTTTAACCGACACGATTTTCTTCGAAAACATAAGTTTCAAACTCACAACAATACACCCGTACTAAATCACTTCAATAAGGTTGTGTATATCCATTCCAGTTGACGAAAGTTACCGTTTAAACTACGCCTGTTTTAACACGTTTTATCTTCATCACATGCCAACGAATAACCTCTCTCTGTTACCTTGTTTGCAAGCTTCGTTTGTAACGGACACAATCACCTACTTCAACTCAAGCTTCATATCGTTTTTAAGAAGCTCTAAATTTCTTTAATTGACGCCTGAACTAATAACTCCGGGAATTTGCTGTTGTTTGTGCAATCCTAATCTATCCTATACAAGGAAAAATGCGACGGTTACATTTGTTTATAATTTAATGATACTAGGAAACTAGCTTCTTCTAAAACAGGTTTAAAAGTTTCTACTTAATAATATAACCGTCAACTTTGTTTTCATTTAACACTACTTGGAAACTACAACGGTTTGAAATGAAGCCAAAGCTTTTGAAAATACAAATTAAATACGAAATGCCATGTTTTAATCTATATGAATAATAATCTGTAAGAATTAATCTAAATTACATTTTAGCTTCTTGAAATTTCTTTGAAACAAATTAAATTCTAAAACTATTGACTTTAAAAACGCGTCTCAACGTTGTTTGTTATTTTCACATGCTGAACCATGGAATAAATTACCAAATGAATAATTAATGCCCTTTTAACCACTAAATATCACAGTAATATTTATATATATATATATTATTATTATGTAAGGGGGGGGGGTACAAGGCTTCTAAGGGTAGATTTGTGTTAATAGGGGTGTATGCCAAACAATAGGATTAATATATCAGATCTAATAATTTAAAAAACTATATTTTGCTGTACTTTACATATGCTAAAGTATGTACCATTTTAGTTTGAAACATATGTGCCAAAAGGTAGACAACATGACTTTATGACGTTGATACAATGCACGGTACTTAAGGTTTTATACTGAGTTGATATTTTGTGAGCCAGTGAAAGTACATTTGCCGTCGGAAAGCCGAACGCATTTATGGATATCTGCAACCAACAAAGCGTCCAGGTCGTGTGTAAATTATTTGGTTTTTCTTTTAATAGAATCAACTTTTGGACGAATTGTAAAATCAAAATTAAAAGTGAATAGAAATGTAAAAGGTTATTGGAGATTTGTGAAGTGTTTTGGACCAATAGTAGAAATTAAGAATATTATAAAGACTGTAGTGAAGGTATTTTGGACACGAAAGGAAAGACGAATTGTTATTGGATATTGTATGTTTTAGAATTGTAATTCAAGTAAGCTAAGGTTGTTGATCTTATCGCTAAGCAAAATTAATATAGAGATTCTAATTCCGATTATATTCAGATAAAGACGTGTTTTACAAAACCTGCGTTAAAAGTTGTACAAATATTTATTGAAATAAAAGTTTATGTGTATTAAAGAGTTTAATTTAGTAAAGTGAGAGTAATAAGAAGCATCGATAGTAAAGGCAACGAGTATTAAAGAAGATTTGGAGTGGTAACTAGTGCGACGGGAAAAGCGACGATTATTAAGGTTTGAGCAAGATTGGTGTTGGTTTTGGAAAGATTTGGTTTAACGGCAGTAGGAGATTTGAGTGGATATAGAAGGCAACGACGATATTGATAATTTTTGGAGTGATTTGAGCAGATTAACGGCAGTAAGGACATCGTGTGGATATTAAAGGTATAGCAGGACAAGGATTGATTTAAAATAGGACGGCAGGATTGATTTGGATTAAGCAAGGAGAGGATTGATTGGAGTACGAAGCAGAGAAACAGGAGAGCAGTATATTACGAGGAAGAATTAACGCAGGGGAAGTAGATACAACGGTTTTTTTTAAATTCTAAATTGGGGTAAAATTATTTCAGATTTGGGGTCAACGAAATTGGTTAAGAACACCTGGAGGCAATACGCAAGTGGACTACGATTGAGAATCCTTGTGAAGGTGCGTACGGTGTATACGATCTTGAGCCAGCAGTTAAAAGAAGGCCTTCAGCGCGGTATAATTCTGGTAAGTACCGTGAATATCTTAAAACGTCAAAATTAAAGTCATAAATAGTTATATAAATTAATTTGGCACCAAGCAACTTTGATCTGTTAAAATTTGGCATATATAGTAAATCAGTGCATTAAAAAAAGTGGTAAAACAAACGAGTGTGCAGTTTGGTTGGGTAGTGCACATCTACTCACGATTGAACTCACGGTGAGTAGGTGAACGCCCTGAGATTAAAGTTTCATATAGTCGAGGCATAATAAATAGTAAACAGTAAATAAAGATAACCAACCAAACGTTGCTAAAGCACCTCGAATAGAAGTCATTTATCGAATACTAAAATAGGGACGACGACAAAAGTCGTGTAGCAAATTTTGTTTAATTAAATAAAGTAGTAAAGTTTATAATCACATATTTTTATAAAAATAAAAATAATAGGGAGGAGTAAACAAGCAAAAGTAAATAAGTTAAGTTTAAGTAGGTAGGTAGAAGAATATATATATATATATATATATATATATATATATTATATATATATATATATATATATATATATATATATATTACTCATATTTAGACCAGGGTAGAAAATTAAATAATCACATCAAATAATTTTAATCACCGTGTATAATGAATATTATTAGATAATACGCGTTATTAAAACCGTGAAGCATAAAAATTTATTAGTTTCATTAAACATAAGAGATTTAAAATCATGTACAAGACGCTTTATATCAAAAGAAGCAGTATTAAAAAGCTCTGCGTGTAATGTAATTATTCCTAAAAAAATGGAAATTACGTGCAAAATTTATATTAATTAACCCTATTTTAAGTAACCGGTATTGAACAAAACGTACAGATAATATCTATAGAAACTTGTAAAAACCCAATAAAATGCAAATCCTAGAAGTGTTAGTTAGAAGTAGGATGTTTGAACACACCTGCGTAATTTAAAAGGCAATTTCAGTTTAATTTGTTTAGATAAACATGTCGATTCTAAGGATATTGGAAACGGTCAGATGCTTTAGCACGAAATACAAAACAGGGTTTATTTAAAAAGCTCATTCGGCGAAAATTTTGCAGACAATTAATGTTTACAAAGAATCTTGAAGAAACCGGGGCTTAATATTCACGAGAAGGTGCGATACGGGGTTATTTAACCCAGATAGTCCACATGGACTAAAATATAATCAATAATAAAGAAGATCAATTTGCACCAATACGAACAGGTTAGAAAAGGAAAGAGAAAATGCGTCAAGCAAAGACACATATAGTAAAAGGCGTGATTTAAGCAACGTCACGAGGGTCACAATTGGTTGAAAATAGGATGCAAATATCAGAGGTAGAAACAACAATTTCTGTACAAAATTAATTAGTTTTTCTCGAACATGTTTGCGTGCCGTGTGAGAATTTCTGATATTTAAATGGGGCGAGTGAAAATTCGTAAAACCGACGCGCGAGCGACAGACTGGGAACACAGCATGAGAAATTCTTAAGAATTGTCTGTTTTGAGGACAAAAGCGACGTGCCGGCTATTCGCTATATATACCGGTGGTAATATGAATTTCGGCCTCTTAGACTTTTGACTATTCGATGCGTTAAAAGCTCTTACATCCGCGACTTGATTGAAGATGTTAAACAGTGCATTTTAGTTTGATAAAATAATTTAAAGTTTGCTCGTATATTTTAGTGATTCAAAATAGTTTGTTATTTACGTGCTAACATGAATGTACTTCAGTGCACTTAGATACAAGGTAATAAAATTTAGTATCACTGTACCAATTAGCAAAATTTACAACGACAAATGTATACACAAAAGTAGGCAGTTTTGGCGTATATTGGTGAAAGACGCATGAATTTCTTTGATATTTTTCGGGGGTGTTAATAATTAAATGGTTCAAATACGTGTCTGGATCCACGAAACAAGGGTCAGATATACACAGATGAGTTCCGGACAAGCCCAGAAACAACTTTAAATAAATGGGGATGGAGAAAATTTTAAAAGCGTTGAGAATTAGAAGCCGTAAATATAATCCTGTTGGAATGGTGTGATTAACTAAAGGGACGATGTACATTGAAGCTACGAGGACAGTAACCTTCAGGTAAATTATACTATTTTGTTTGACATTTTGTGTGTGTTGAATTACTTTATAATTGATTTACTTTAAATGGACATTAGTGAAATTGTACTAACCATAAAATTTTAATGTTAAGATGAAATTTGCTTGTTTAAGTAGAAAGGGTATTTAGTATTGATGTTCTGGATTATGATGAAATTTTAGGTATGTCTTTGAGCTCAATTAGACGAACCTGGTTAATTAACGTAAAGGGTGGTAGATGCTCCTTTTACTCTGCATATATTGTTATAGTAATTAGTAGGCATCCTACAAGGACTTTAATTCTGGATGCACGTTAAAATGATAATAAAATTAATCTTGAAATTCTTTTAAAACTGAAATTTATGCTGAATTTTAATCTTGAAATTTTAATGTATTGTGAATATTGATGTAAATAGAGTTGACGTTGATGTTTGTGGTAGGAATGTGTTTGTTTTTTATGTATGAGGATGAAAGTTATATAGGGGAGCAGCCGAGGCGATTAACAGAAGAAAGTCAATGGACCAACACAGTTAAAGTAATGAAGAGCTTTTCGTAGGATTCACAGCATTCTGGACATCCAATTCGTAGGGGCTCGATTCGAAAAGCGGAGTACCCGGATTTTGGTGGTATCACAGCAATATATATATATATATATATATATATATATATATATATTGCTGTGTTATTCGAAGCCCCACGAATTGGGCAGACCATATAATGCTGTGTTATACTCCTGTTATTACTCAAGCACTTGTAAAAATGTTAAATCTCTTTGCCTTAACTAGCTGATTCAATTAAATAAAGCAATTCTACAATACACAGTATAATGATTTAATATTTACAACCTTTTCAAATATCTTCCCCCTTTTAAATTATTTACATCTGTCAGATTTTTAGAAAATAAAGCCAGCAAAACGAGATTTTTATTACATTTAGAGACCTTTTGAAACGTTTTAAGATGCCTATTGCCTTTAATAAATTTATGCCAGAAACCCCAGTTTGTCGGCTTTTACATTGTGAATTATTATTGAAATAAAACAGTTTATATAAATAAACCATATCAAAATATCTAACCTGGATTGGTTCAGTAGGTTCTCTGCATCCCCAAGAATTTTCGTGTCTAGTCTTAATGTTCCGAGTCGAATTTGAAAGTCGACATCCAACCAACATACTATCCAAATCGTTGTTTGTGAGGTTGTTCCAATAAAAGGTTTTTTATCTCCGTAATTAGTGAATATTTACCATTTTCAGAGATTACCAAATTAATTTAACAGGAGCATTCGCCAGAGTCTTCCTGACTCGTATCCAAGATTGTATTTAAGATCGTAATTAAGATCGTTATTAAGAATTTTAACAGGAGTCGTAACAAGATCTTTATTAAGTGCCCCGTTTTATTTATTAGAAATTGTATAATTTCATTAAATCTGGTTTACTTACGTCTGTAGAAGTACGGCTCGCTTACACAATTTTACACTCTTTAAAAATGATTTTCACTTTAATTTAATTAACTGTTCACGTGAATATTAATCACTTCCGAATATAGTGACTGCCCAGTTTCAATAGTATACTAACCCGTTGTTCAATTGGCATCATATTTATAGACCCGGCCCCTTTTGTTTGCGATTCGTTGACTCCACGTGCTGGGCGACACCAATTGTGTTATCTCTTGTTATTTTGGGAAACTTTACCAATTGTGTAGTTTAATTGCATGAAACGATGCTCAATTTGTCACGTAATTCATTCTTATACCTCACATTTAATTCAGAAATCTCAGGAACCTTCGTTCATAAAATCAAGTATTATTGTTGTTGGCTTTATTCTAATCTGAATGGAATAAATTTGGTATTTGTTTATTTCCTAGTTAATTGGATTTTTGAACAAATGTAATACTTTTGTATCAAGTACGCTTTTCAAATAATGCATAATTTCTGCCTGCATTTATGATGATATATTAACGCACTTTTTGAATATTTATCTAGCCAATTCATACAGGTTCTTCATTGATTTAATTTCAATGCGTTTCGTTACATTTTTAAATTCTTATCTTTGCTCGTAGCTACTCTTGGATACGCGTTTAATCGCTTGTACTGCTATATACAGTGTATTCTCAACTAATAATATTTATACTGACCTATTTACTCTTCTAATATCTGTAATTATGTGCTTTTGTTACTTGGGAGTTTCTTTTGTTTATTTTACGACCCCTATGACTTAGCTTACCCCCAAATTAACCCTATAATTACAGCATTAAATATATATATATATATATATATATATATACACACACACACACACACACACACACACACATATATATATATATATATATATATATATATAAAATAAAAAAAAGAATAAGCACTGACTTCTGCAAGGTTACGAGGTTTGTAGATAATCCTCATTTGATAGAATCTATGGAAGAAGCTGTATATGATGATGACAACTCAAGCGAACAGTCTAATTATGAATTGTCTTCTGACAATGATGATGACGAATCAATATCTGAACCCATGGAGGACATACACATCGAACAGCTAATAATTGATGTTGTAAATTATAATTATATCGATCAAGATGAGAGGAGAACTGTACATGATTTAGTAGTGTGGTCGAGCGTTATCACTGACATTTTTACGCCGAGGAATACTTGTCCATTGGATTAACAAGCAATTGTGCGTGCGAAATTGGATTGCTAAAGTCGTAAACTGGATTGCTTTTGTGCTGTATTTACAGGAAGCCTATTCATATATCTTTCACCGTTATACTAATACGAGATTAGTTATGAAAATGAGAACAGGAAAAGAAATCAAATAACTTCATCTGGTGAAATTATGAGCCTTACAGGGACCTTCATAAAGCATTACAATCGAGTTCCTTCATTTACTATGTACTAGTCAATAAATCTATCACCAGTAATCAAGCAATAATGAGCGTTTTGTCCAGAGACAGGTGTTTAATACTCATGGCAAAGGTATATTTCAACGACCCTAAGAAACTACAGTACTCTCCAAAAACCTATCATGTAAATGATCACATTTCCTACCACAAGAAGACAGTCTCAGAGCCGCAGGAAGAATCCCCTTATCAATCCATCGATGAAGCAATGGCTAAATTCAAGGGCCGGTCTTCCTTCAAACAGTTCATGTCTTTGAAGATATTCAAAAGGAGGGGTGTCAAGATATGGTGCTGGTGCGACGCAAAAGCTGGGTAAATCTACAACATGAACATATATTGGAAAAACCCGACTGCACAAAAGAACCACTTGGAGAACGAGTCTTGAATAAGCTGGTTTTCATAATTAGAGACAAAGTCTGCTTATGCTTTGAATTATTTTTTATATAAGTTCACCTTGTTGATAATATAAATTTTCCTACTGTTGCTACATGCTTGAAAGGGCGTAAGAATGTTTCCAGATTTGAAAGAAAGTTGAAAAGAGGTGATGTCTGTAGATAATTCCAAAGGAACTCTGGCAATCAGATGGCAGAGTACAAAAGATTTTATGGTCTTGACAAAATTGTCATCCACCTTTCATTGACAAAGTGAAGCGTAAAATGAAATACGGCTCATAGAGGTTCATTGTCCAGAAGCCATCAAATTTTATAATAAACACATGGTAGGTGTAGACCTCGCCAACCAAATGACTACCTTATATGCCAGTCGCAGGAATTGTGGAAAAAGTATATTGTAAGCTACTCATGATGACAGTTTACAATTCATATATTTTATATAAAGAAATCACCCACAAACGGCTCACATTCATTAAATATCTTGCTGAATGCCTTATTGCAGAAGGTAGGAAGACTGCTGAAAGGAAAGGCGCTCGAAAAGTTCGGCGACATTCGAAATCGTCTCAACAACAACTAAACGTAGGTGATCACGTGCCTCAGGAAATCAATACTCGAAAACTTTGCCATAAACGCGCCCAAAACAAAGAGGTGGAAAAACAAAGTTCTCCTACTTGAAGTGCAATTTGTCGCTTAGTCTCAAATGCTTTACATCATTCCATAATTAACTGTCGGGACATATACGTTCCAATATAAAACCTAACGGGACACGTATGTTCCATCTTCGTTTATAACAATTATTATAAAGAAATAAATATTGATATTTGTCGTCTTTTTGCTTATTATGAAACCCAGTGGTCATAAAAAATCTTACCAGTACTGAAGGAAATAAATCAGGGTTCAAAGGATTAAGATATATGATGTTGATTCATCAACATGCAGTATTTTTTAACTGAAGATATTCATGTTGAGTGGTTAGCACTGTTCCTGATCAAAGCTATTTTTCTTGGCTTAATATTATGCTATGATTCATCATTGCGTTATAACTTCCGCTAAGTGTCCATGTGGGATAATTGTCGTTACCTTTCCTTGGTTTTTACTCTGGAGCTTTAATTGAATTGCAAAAGTTACAGACCGGCCGGTTCTCACTAAACTGCATTGGCCTCACTAAAATTCGCGAAATAAATATTAATTATTAAGGGAATTGTGACCACCCACTACCCCAAAACTAAATTATTATAGCTTCGAATCTGTATATCAGCTAGATAAAGCTTGGAAAGTCCATACATGATACTGTACGTGTTTAAAAATAGTAAGCCAAGAAGATATTCCATCAGGATAATGTGTTTTACTTGTTCTAAAACTTACTACTCAATAAATTATGTTGTTGTACAAGGGAAAGAGCAGCCTTCGTAAAAATAACTTTTGTGCTTATAGGTTGTATTTTGGAGTTAGTTTCCACCTCATTGAACACAACTTATAAACCCTGAAAAAATAAACCTGAATTTATTCTAGTAGTTTTACCATCTAAACCAATGAAGTTACTTTCATAAAATGCTAGACTATATGTTTAAACAAAGAAAACAACTAGTTTCGGCTCATTACGTCACCTAAATCTATTTTTAATACAACACCCTATCATTATTCTTGTAAAAACAGGTACATACAAAATTATTAAGTTATCTAAATCAATTTAAACACAAGTCGCATAACAATATTTCTATAAACAGGTATATACAAAATTTAAAAGTTACATAAATTTATTTAAAATACATGTAGCATAACAATCTTCCTGTGAACCGGTAGGCATACAGCAATTGAAATTACATAAATCAGTCACTTTTGAGTGGTCACACCTTTTCCATTTAACTATAACAATTTAACCACATTCTCCAACTTGTAGATCTTAGTTCCAATGTTTAGGCTTGGTAAATAAGTACTAGTTTAAATAGTACATCCATTCTACCAGCTGAAATCCTACTGAAAAATGATTAATTAATTCCACCAAGGTGGCATAGAGATAAACTATCTCAGAGCCAATGGGGTTGTTCGGCTTCCTTTATCTATGATAACCTTTCACATGTTTTATTGTTAGCGGCCCGCGAGTAATTAATTAATCGTTTTCCTGCGTCTGTCTAGCTTTCGTTATATCCCTTCCACTCTTTATGCATTCGGGGTCTTACGTCATGGTTTAGTCTTCCTATTGAGCTTATGGATATTACGTGAATAATTCTATCATGTGTACTCGACAATCCTGCAAATGGATACATTGAAAACATGCTTGACTTGTCTATTGAGAATATTGGCAACCTTATGTTTGTGAGTTTTACTAAACAAGGTCTGTTTTGTAATAATGTTATTAGTTTTTGTTCTAGAGGTTACTTTGTATTATAACTACTCGTGTGTCCATGCAACGTTAATTTTGCTTAATTTTAATAAAATTTGTATAATTCTTATGTTTGGGATAATTATGGTCTGGAACATACATATTAATAATTTCATTGTTATTTAATTATTTTAAACTTTCTTAAAAGCGACATGACCATGCTATGAAAACTTACTATTGTAATAGTTCGGTTAACAAAATTAACTCGGGTAATTACTAATGCGTACATCTTTGAATACGACATCGTAACACTTAATATTGGAATCTGTTTTCCTTTTTGCGGTTTTAAATTAATTTATGGACCTGACTTATGTTCAACTAGAAATTTTACAAAACTATGGTTATACTTTTGTGGTTTTAAGTTTGTTGCCACTGTTCCTTTATAGAATTAAAAATTATTGAACTGTCACGCTTAAGAAACACCACTTTTCATGAAATCGGAATATACAGGGTACTTCGTAATTGTTTATCAGATTAAGATTAATTTTTCTTTTTCTATCTGGTTTCTATTTAACGTAACGCGAACACGTTATAAGATACTGAATATTTTAAAACTAAACAGTCACGCATGTTTATTACCTACAAGCTAGCTAACGATCAAAACACACGGGATTATTCCATTAATTTACTCAGTGAACTTAAGCACATTTTAAGAAGATTTGATATGAACAACCTATCAAGAAACTTTAAATCTCACAAAATGTTCTGAATCTGATTAAAACAAAAAGGACACGAAATCAAATCGGTTGTTATTCAAATGGTAGATGTACGCTATACTCACAAGACGCTTCACGGCTTTTGCGATAGATCTAGAACAAGCGGCTACGTTGAGTAGTCAGTTCTCGGGACTGGTTTCAGACACGGACAATTTAGGGAACACTAAGCGAGCATTCTTCACAAAAATGAGTTCTAGTTGAATGAAATTAAATGCACGTAGGGTGGTATGTGAGTATTGTCGCCCACGTTAAACGTACGTACGTTGCTTGATATGGCAAGAGCTTGGCTAAATTTTAAATTTCCAAGTACCTAATAAGAAAATTAATCTTTAGGTCATGTAGTAGATTCGCACCATTAGAGAAATCAAGTTGAAAGTGCAATTAAAAGATTCGAAACTACATTTACACTACTTGATGTTGAATCAACAGCAAGAGTTCGTCTAACACGATATGAAGGAAATATCGCTATCATTGCGGCTGATGTCGAGATTATCCAAAATTTATCGATTCGTCATTATGCTTAGGAGCCTGGATTATTTCTGTCTACCACTTGAATAATTTTGCACACTCGTGTAAGATGCAGTTGGTGCAGAAATTGAAGCCGCAAGACTATGGTTTGAGTCTGAAATTTGCTGTGCGGATTCTTGTGATACTGAAAAAGAACTAACATTTTTATAACGACGAAGCACATTTTTGGCTTAATCGCTCTGTAAACAAGAAAATTTCCCCATATAGAGTGTCAACAATTTACCAGTCATTGTGACGCGCTAATTCACACAGACAACTGCACTGTTTGGTATAGTTTTCAAGCTAGAAGCCTTAGTCCTTCAAAGACGAGAATGGAGCTTGCGTTAGATCATGTACCGTACATTTGAACTTCCAGTGCTTCACCCGAAGACATTGGTCAGCAAACGAGTTTTTCTTACCTGGAAATTTTGAATTTTGCCGAATCCTGGCTGTTCCAAGAAAGGTAGAGATTTTTAACGTGCGTGACAGTACACGGGATCTACTTTTACATCTCATACGAATGAGGACGTAAAATGCTCGCATAACATTTTCAGGCGGTTCGTGTCTGGAATCGAGACTTTGAGGTCAGCAGTCACGCCAATCTGTCTGATTCACGGAGTCGCGTTAGTTAATGTAGTTTCAGCAGTGGGTTTAGGCTTTTCTAATCGGTTTTACAAAAGTTTAAATTCAAAGCCGGTGCAATATGTCTACTGGAATAATGTACATGAACTTGTGGATCGGTTGAGATTGTTGAACGCATCCAACCGAGCTGGAAATACAAGCGAGGAAAACATTAACGAGATGGTATCCATAATACAAGAGTTGAGAGAAGAAGGTATAATACAGTGAGCTCAGTAAATAATTACACAGTTTTAAAATGCCTATCGACCGCTTCGGACGTTCAGAGCGTAAAGATGCTGATATTCGGCGCGGTCCTCCAGGTCGAGGATTTGTGCTAACGTTGGATGGTGATGGGTACGATATGCAGCAAAGAAGGTTAGTGAATTTATCAGACCCGAAAGAAGATAGTATTGTGTTAATCAGAGAAGCACTATAGTATTCAAGTCTGGAGAAGAAACAATTAGTTTTCGTAAAGAAGGCTAGTGGATGTAATGGATCCTAAAGAAGATAGTGATTGTGTTAATAAGAAATCTGTAATCAAGCTCGTGAATCAAGCCTTTTCATACTGTCTAAAAGTTCTGATGATATACAGCGTAAAGATAAAGCCTTCAATGCAAGAAACCAGCGTATCGCAATGCTTGCTCAACCAGTTGAGTCATCTGATGCAGTTAATAAACAGTATGTAAATGAAAATTGGATAAGCTTGTATCTGACTTTAAAACGTTTATACAGTTTTCATTAATTTGACTTCAACTTCTGAAACAAATGAGAAGGAGCTCGGTCTTGCAATAGCATCGATTTACGAGGCGTCACCAGCAGCTATAAAAAACAAATACTACAAACCAAAGCTTCAGTTTATGTCAAAGGTGCAATTGGATAAAGATAACCCTATTAGTTTAGCAACAGTGTTAAGCAAAAATGAGTAAAGAAATCATCGTTAAGGAATTATTTAAACCTGTAAGAAAAATTTTCAGCGTCGTCATACAAATCTGAAACATGTGAAACGTGATCTTATCCAATCGGACTTGTGCGAAATGCAGCCTTACTCGCGTGTGAACAATGGGTACAGATATATTATAATAGCAGTGGACTGTTTCACAAAATATGCTTTAGCTGAACCCTTAAAAAATAAAACTGGATCAGAAGTCACAAATGCTATGAAAAAAATATTGGACAAAATGCTGCAAGGAGAAAATAACGTAAAAATCAATCTACAAACGGATTTTGGGAAAGAGTACTACAACCGCTGGTTTAAAAATCTTATGCAAAATATAAGATAAACCATTACTCCACGTATTCCGCAATCAAAGCTAGCATGGTCGAGCGGTTGATTAGAACAATCAAAAACAAATTGTACAGAAGATTTTACTTGCAAGGCAGTCATAAATGGGTGAATATTTTGCCTAAGGTTATGGAAGAATACAATAATACACCGCATCGGGCTATTACCATGACACCTATGGAGGCAGAAGAACATCCGGAAAGAATAAAACTTTACACCGCTAACAGCGTTTCTAAAAGTTACAAGAAGTTGTATAAGGTTGGAGACATTGTGCGTATCTCAAAATATAAAGCAGTATTCGATCGAGGATTTCACCCAAACTGGAGTACAGAACTATTCAAAATTGTTAAAGTACAACAAACGAGACCGACAACCTATCTGCTACAAGATTTGGAAAGTCGGCCAATTCTAGGTGCTTTTTACGGCGATGAAATTCAGCTCACAGCAGCACCCGACACGTACTTAGTGGAAAAAGTTTTACGGAAACGGAAGCACGGGCGCGAATTATTAGTGTCGTGGTTGGTGGATGGTAAAAGTTGGATTAAGAAAACAGACTTGCTTTAGTATCATCCAGATAATTACCCAGTTGAAAAAATCATAAAAGGAGGGAGTAAAGTCCCTTAGCTGGATATATAGGAGAGATTTGCTTAGAACCCCCATTCCCATCTGTGATTTGAAGCAGGAAGCATGTGTTTCATAATCGATTTACAAGGGTATCGATACAAAACTAGTGATTTCTATTGCAAGGAGATTGCCATTTTGGATGTAGCGAATAATGTAATATGGCATGAGATACTGGACATGGCTGTGGAGTATAACACCCTAAGTGATGATTTCAAAAAGCAAGTGCGATGGTTAAAGCAAAGAATCCATGGGCTTAGCTGGGATGAGCAGTCCATAAGTGGATATACAAATGTAGGCGATTTGCTGAAAGAAGTCATACTTCCCGATGCTACTGTCTATGTTAAAGGCGAACAGAAAAGACAGTTACTATCAAAATATTTATCAAACAACATTTTAAACATGGAAAGTGTATTCTCACTTCCAAGGCTCAAAGAATTAAGAAGATTCGGTAATAGGTACAATCACTGTTTAAACCATTGTTTGAATAATTTAAGCTGTTCTAAAGAAAACGTATTGCTATTGAGGCCTTTTTGTTAATGTATTTAATTTTTAATAAAATATTTTGTGAGAATTGTTTTTTTATTCCAGCTAAAAGCATACCTTTAAAATTTGAAAAAAAAATATATCTGTAAAACAGCGCATTACTTTGGAAAAAATTAATGTTTTAAAATACAAATAAGAACCAATAACAGAATACATAATAATTGGTGTTTGCAAATAAATTCAGTTCTACTTTAATAAAAAAATGTAAACTTACCTTAAATCTTCCTTCAAAACTTTCCACAAAATAACTACACGAAACAACGGTTTAAAATTTCAACGGGCTTTACACACAAAAGCATGCGAAACTAATACAATTTTTTCTAATTACACAGCGTTATATACGGTTTGAAACCGTTAATTATACTACTAAATGAAGTTTGTATTTCCCCTAAATACGCACTTTTCAGCGCCTCGTGTTATTAGTAATCTACAAACAATTATATTTCGATTTTCAAATGTACGTCATTGAAACATATTCTCAACATAATTAATAGAAAGTCCAAGAACAGAAATTATAAACAGCTTTTCACATGCTCGTTAAGAATCTAGAATATTTGCTGGATTACGAGTTACAAATGAATTAATGCTACATTGGAAGTTTCGAAAATATTGAATTATAATGCTTCTATGACTCTATGCAAGGTTTCCCGATTAGCGAAATAGATAGGATACCAAGAAAGAATGCAGTAAGTCATACACTTTCTTTCTAATGTAGATTATTAATTATACACCAAACGGTATCAATTAACCTTGCCATTTCTACATTATTGTTAAGCATGCATTGGAATTTTTGGTTGCTGTAATTTCTTGTTTAAAGTAACTTAGTTAAATAAAGTGTAATTTAAAATTCATAAGTGATTGTATAGTCAATTATTACAATTGAAAACACATTAAGGGAATAATTTATTTGCTCTATATATTTTACAGTAGCGTTTCCGGACAAAACTTTCTGCTTTTAATTAATTAAAAGCATGCAAGTTTCTGGCATATATTCCTAAATAGAAAATAAGTAGTTGATGTACCGTTGAATGGAGTTCATCCTTGTTTACACAAATTTCAGATCATGCGAACTAGCGGCTTTGTTAAGCTTCTACCGCGTCACGTAAGGTAATTTAGGATTTCAATATGTAATAAGACCCATTTACTTTCACTCTGATTATTATTGAACAGTACTTAATCTGGTTTATTATATTTTGTTAATTCTGAAATTTAGGTAGTTAATGATGTCATACACAAAATTTCTAATTAACATGGCTGGTATCTAGCGAAAGTTGTAGCACGCATTTTCAATTACGAATGCATTCTTCTTTCATTACAGGAGAAATTCCATAGATTCATACCAGCAAAATGCGCTTTCTTAATTTTTAACCAGGCGATCCTTACACCAAAAGTCGACCTTCCCATTCACATATTTAAAACCCATTACATTGGAATGATTATTAAAATATTTGCGTGCTTATTTCTTTGTATTGGTTAAAGCATATGTCATAAATGAGCAAAAATTTTAAAGAGGTTTGAGAGCTTTAAAATGTAACTTTGCAGGGCGTGGTCCGATTTCAAATCTGTTTGCAGATTCGGGATGTGCGTAAAATTTTAGACTAACAAGATGCATCGCATGACTAAAAAAATTTATAAGAACGCTCAAAAGTCGCTACAGGTAAGAAATCTTAAAATGAGGGTAGCTCCCTGGGGGATGATGCTATCTAAAAAATTCCTAGAAATTCGGGTAGCTGAGAAAAATCTAATATTAATTGATACCAAACATGATAGGTTTATCTCGAAAGATAAAAAAAATGGTTAGTCGAAGAAAACTATTTGGTCCAGAATGTTAGCGGTAAAAAAATCTTAAAAATAAGTTTATCTCGTGTGTGGAAATGAGGATGCTCATTTATCTCGAAAGATGAAAAATTTAAGATAGGTTTATCTCGAAAGATGAAAAATGGTTAGTCGAAAAAACTTTTTGGTCCATATGTGTGTGGAAATGAGGATGCTGGTGGAAATGAGGGCCTGATTCGTCACTAAATACTCTACTGGAATCCTACTGAAAAATGATTAATTAATTCCACCAAGGTGGCATAGAGATAAACTATCTCAGAGCCAATGGGGTTGTTCGGCTTCCTTTATCTATGATAACCTTTCACATGTTTTATTGTTAGCGGCCCGCGAGTAATTAATTAATCGTTTTCCTGCGTCTGTCTAGCTTTCGTTATATCCCTTCCACTCTTTATGCATTCGGGGTCTTACGTCATGGTTTAGTCTTCCTATTGAGCTTATGGATATTACGTGAATAATTCTATCATGTGTACTCGACAATCCTGCAAATGGATACATTGAAAACATGCTTGACTTGTCTATTGAGAATATTGGCAACCTTATGTTTGTGAGTTTTACTAAACAAGGTCTGTTTTGTAATAATGTTATTAGTTTTTGTTCTAGAGGTTACTTTGTATTATAACTACTCGTGTGTCCATGCAACGTTAATTTTGCTTAATTTTAATAAAATTTGTATAATTCTTATGTTTGGGATAATTATGGTCTGGAACATACATATTAATAATTTCATTGTTATTTAATTATTTTAAACTTTCTTAAAAGCGACATGACCATGCTATGAAAACTTACTATTGTAATAGTTCGGTTAACAAAATTAACTCGGGTAATTACTAATGCGTACATCTTTGAATACGACATCGTAACACTTAATATTGGAATCTGTTTTCCTTTTTGCGGTTTTAAATTAATTTATGGACCTGACTTATGTTCAACTAGAAATTTTACAAAAACTATGGTTATACTTTTGTGGTTTTAAGTTTGTTGCCACTGTTCCCTTTATAGAATTAAAAAATTATTGAACTGTCACGCTTAAGAAACACCACTTTTCATGAAATCGGAATATACAGGGTACTTCGTAATTGTTTATCAGATTAAGATTAATTTTTCTTTTTCTATCTGGTTTCTATTTAACGTAACGCGAACACGTTATAAGATACTGAATATTTTAAAACTAAACAGTCACGCATGTTTATTACCTACAAGCTAGCTAACGATCAAAACACACGGGATTATTCCATTAATTTACTCAGTGAACTTAAGCACATTTTAAGAAGATTTGATATGAACAACCTATCAAGAAACTTTAAATCTCACAAAATGTTCTGAATCTGATTAAAACAAAAAGGACACGAAATCAAATCGGTTGTTATTCAAATGGTAGATGTACGCTATACTCACAAGACGCTTCACGGCTTTTGCGATAGATCTAGAACAAGCGGCTACGTTGAGTAGTCAGTTCTCGGGACTGGTTTCAGACACGGACAATTTAGGGAACACTAAGCGAGCATTCTTCACAAAATGAGTTCTAGTTGAATGAAATTAAATGCACGTAGGGTGGTATGTGAGTATTGTCGCCCACGTTAAACGTACGTACGTTGCTTGATATGGCAAGAGCTTGGCTAAATTTTAAATTTCCAAGTACCTAATAAGAAAATTAATCTTTTGGTCATGTAGTAGATTCGCACCATTAGAGAAATCAAGTTGAAAGTGCAATTAAAAGATTCGAAACTACATTTACACTACTTGATGTTGAATCAACAGCAAGAGTTCGTCTAACACGATATGAAGGAAATATCGCTATCATTGCGGCTGATGTCGAGATTATCCAAAATTTATCGATTCGTCATTATGCTTAGGAGCCTGGATTATTTCTGTCTACCACTTGAATAATTTTGCACACTCGTGTAAGATGCAGTTGGTGCAGAAATTGAAGCCGCAAGACTATGGTTTGAGTCTGAAATTTGCTGTGCGGATTCTTGTGATACTGAAAAAGAACTAACATTTTTATAACGACGAAGCACATTTTTGGCTTAATCGCTCTGTAAACAAGAAAATTTCCCCATATAGAGTGTCAACAATTTACCAGTCATTGTGACGCGCTAATTCACACAGACAACTGCACTGTTTGGTATAGTTTTCAAGCTAGAAGCCTTAGTCCTTCAAAGACGAGAATGGAGCTTGCGTTAGATCATGTACCGTACATTTGAACTTCCAGTGCTTCACCCGAAGACATTGGTCAGCAAACGAGTTTTTCTTACCTGGAAATTTTGAATTTTGCCGAATCCTGGCTGTTCCAAGAAAGGTAGAGATTTTTAACGTGCGTGACAGTACACGGGATCTACTTTTTACATCTCATACGAATGAGGACGTAAAAATGCTCGCATAACATTTTTCAGGCGGTTCGTGTCTGGAATCGAGACTTTGAGGTCAGCAGTCACGCCAATCTGTCTGATTCACGGAGTCGCGTTAGTTAATGTAGTTTCAGCAGTACGAGGCTACACTCCATACTATACGTGATACCAATGCCTAAAACACAATTTGGAGAAAAACGGTTTCGCAGTTTGGATTTGTCAACTAACAACCAAAACTCTGTGATTTGACATCTTTAGCTTTTTCCCGTGGGGCTGTGTGAAGTCGCAAGTTTATGTTGATAATTTGGGAACACTTATTGCTTTGGAAGACGATGAGCCTCGAATAATTGGGAGGGTGATCCAAAATTCGTCTAGCAGCGAAGCTATATAACAGAAATCATTTTAAATATTAAATAGTATATTATTTTTCTAATCATCATCATTAGGTCTTCAGTCCTGGAACTGGTTAGACGCGTACCCTCATTGATTCCTATTCTGAACTAACCTACACATTTCTCTGAAATTTACACAGTCTGCATCTATCACTTTCTGATCTAGGTCTACATTTACCTCCTTCTTCCTGTCTTTGCTTGTAATAAATCCAAAACTATTTATTCCCTAAAAATGCCTTAGAACATATTCTGCCTTTCTATTTCTCCTATTTTTTTTCACAGGTATCTTTATTCTCCTACTATTTCTATAACCTATTTGTTATTAACTTTGTCTATCCATGCTATCATCCTTATACATCTGAAGCACTACATTCCAAAAGGCTGCTACCGTCTTTCTGTCTGCTTTTCCTACTGCCCGTATTTTATAGGCGTACTGTGCTGTGCTCTACACATGGTTTCAGCAATTTTTTTCTTGTTTCTATGTTTGTTATCTTTGATCATAGAGGCTGTTCTCTCCTGTTAGATGCAGTTCGGTCCCCTTTTATTTTTTACAATTATATACCCTATTTCTCCGACATTCAGTGGTTGTGAAGGGGAGGCGTCGCCGTGGATCAATGTAGTAAGCGTAAGACTACGGATCCTAAGGTCCCGGGTTCAAATCCCGACACGGCCGACTCCTTGAAAAATGGCAGGTGAGCATTTTTCACAAAAATTACGCCCTCGTTCGGATGAGAGGTTAAATGGAGGTCCCGTGTGTTAGTGTTGTCACGCACGTTAAAGATCCCTAGTTTGCCTGGAACGGCAAGGGTTCGGCAAAATTCCAAATTTTTCAGGTAAAAAAAACTCGCTTGTTGGCCAATGTAGTACCTTCGAGTGGAGCATTTGAAATCACATGTAAGGTTGTGAAGGGGGCCCTTCGAGTGGAGCATTGAAATACCAAATGTAAGGTTGTGAAGGGGGGGGGGGGGTAAGCATCTTGTGGCTGCCAAGTTTCCCCAGCAATTGAACATTTGCCGATTTAATATTTTTTCCAATATATCTTATCGCACAATCATCATCAGTTGCTTATAATAATTATCAGATTTACCTGCGCTTTTTTTTTCGTCATTAGGTTTCCGCCTCAAAACTGGTTGGACACGTATCTCCACTTATTTATATTCTGAACTAGCATAAACAGTTCCATGAAATTCCCACACAGCCTATATACAGCTCGGTTCCCCTTGTATTGTTTTCTAATTATGCCTTATTTCACTGAGATTCAGTGGTATGTGAAAGAAGTTAAGCAGTCTGTGGCTACCAAGATCCCCCAACACTTAGACATTTGCCGAATTAATAATATTCCAGTAAATCCTTTCACACATTTAACATTATTCGAGAATATTGCACAACCAATACCTGTAGTTTCTTAAAATAATCATCATGTTTAAGTACAGTTATTTTTTTCATCATTAGTATCCATCTTGAGCCTGGTTGGATGCGTACCTCTATTGATTTCTATTCTGAGCTAGCCTACACATTTCCATGAAATTCCTACAGCCTACATCTTTCACTATCTGTGTGCAATAGTCTAACCTAGGTCTACCTCTACTTTTCTTTTTCCTATCACTGCTTCTAATATATTCCGCACTATTCCCTTATGTCAAAGTATGTGACCTATCATCCTATCTCTCCTATTTTTTACCGTTTTCCAAATATTTCTTTCTTCCCCTACCATTTTTAGTACCTCTATGTTCTTAACTTTGTCTGTTCATGGTATCTTCATCATTCGTCTGTATCACCACAGTTCAAAGGCTTCTACTTTTTTCTTGTCCGCTTCTCTTACTGTCCAGGCTTCACTGCCGTACAGTGCTGTATTCCACACAAGCAATCTTTTCCTTGTTTCTATGTTTGTTGTCTTTGAACACAGTAGTTGCTTTTTCTTGCTAAATGTAGCACGACCTTGTGCTAATCTTTGTTTTATATCTTTTGCACTTTTCCCATCTAGCGTTATTTGGCTTCCTAGGTAGCAGAAATCTTTTACCTCTTCTAAGTTCTTGTTACCTATTTCTATTCGTGTTTTTGATTTATTTTCTCCTCCTTTGCATATTAGTACTTTAGTTTTATTTTTGTTAATTTTCATACCGTATCTCTCTATTAGAACCGTTTCCATTTCATTAAGAGCAGCATCCAACTCTTCCTTGCTAGATGCTAATATTGCTATATCACCTGCAAACCTAAGCATATCAATTTTTTGTCCCTGCATAGTAATTCCAAATGTCTTCCTGCATTTGACAATATTCATTGCCTCTTCGATGTACAAGTTAAAAAATAATGGAGATAGGGAACATCCCTGTCTCAATTCTTTCCTAATGTTTACTTTTCTACGTTCCTGCTTTAATTCTATAACTGCTGTTTGCTCTTTGAATAAGCTACGTACTATTCGTCTATCTCTATAACTCATTCCAATATTTTTAAGTACTTCGAACATTTTTTTCCATTTTACATTGTCGAATGCTGTTTCCAGATCTACAAACTCTATATACACGCTTTTCCCTTTTTTCTATGGTTTTCTCCATTATCACTCTTACAGCTAAAATAGCCTCCCGTGTTCCCCTGTTTTGCCTAAACCCAAATTGATCTTCTCCTAGTATTTCTTCGATTCGTTTTTCCATTCCTCTTTGTACAATTCTAGTTAATATTTTGAGCACTTGTGCTGGCAAACTTATTGTTCTAAAATTTTCACATCTATCTGCGCCTTTCTTTACTATGATGTTATGTTTTAAATCTTTGGGCATCTCGCCTCTTCACCTTGTAAGCTATATATATAGCTTACAAGTTGGAAGAGACGTTCCGTCACTGCTTGTCCAGCAGCTTTTAGATTTTCTTCTTGCAACTTATCTGTACCCGGCGCCTTACCATTTTTCATATCCTTTAATGCTAATTCAAACTCATTTCTAAGTATATCCCAAGTCATCATTATCAACGTCTCATTGCTATTCTTATGTTGTTAGTTCCTCTCATACCTATAAGTTTCCTATATATTCTAGCCATCTACTCACTTTCTCTACATTTTCGATTATGACATTTCCTCCCGCGTCCTTTATATTTTTGCTATACGGTTTTATATCCCTAAAATTCATTCTAATTAGTTTGTATGTTTCGTCTGTGTTTCCTATTTCTATCTTAGTTTGTACCTCTTTGCACTTTTCATCAATCCATTGTTCTTTAGCTTTCCTGCATTTGCGAATAATTTCCCATTTTATGACTTTGCATCTTTGTTTTTCTGTTTCGTCTGATTTATTTTTGTATTTTCGTCTTTCTTCTATTAAATTCAGGATATGCTTTGTTATCCATGGTTTCTTATTTTCTTTTTGTGCATACCTCAGCATATCTCTGGCCGCAATGTCTAAGCTGAATTTAATGTTATTCCATTCTGTTTCTACTTTCTTAGTTTCAGATATTTTCCCGATATCTTTCAGCAATTCATTTGACTTTTTTTCGAATCTTTCTTGAATATTTTTATCTTTTAGTTTCTCAAAGTCAAAGTGCCCTTTTCCGTTTCTTTTTTTTCAAATTTTTTAATTTAGGTGCTGCTTTCATAATTATACGAAGTTGTGGTCAGTGTCTGTATCTGCTTCTGGGTAGCTTCTACAGTTTTTACTTGATTTCTAACCCTTTGTGTAGCAAGAATGTAATCTATTTGATATCTTTCTATATCTCCTAGCGTCTTCCACATATATCGTCTTCTAGCATGATGTTGAAATAATGTGTTTGTGATGATTAAATTGTTCTTGTCGCAAAATTCTATTACCTATTTCTCCTGTCGTTTCTCGTGCGTAAACCAAATAAACCTACTACCGCTCCATCCCTACCCTCACCTACCACTGCATTAAAATTCTCCGTAATTATTAAACTTTTATGTCCTTTGATGTATCTTAGTATGTCTTCGATATCTATGTAGATCGCTGCTACCTCTTCGTCATTGTGGCTAGAGGTGGGCATGTATACTTGTATTATTACTGTGCTTACCGGTTTAGATTCTGATCTAACCATGAGTACTCTTTCGTTCTTTTGTAAGTAGATTTCTACACAGTGTTCTATCTTTTTTCGCATAACTATCCCCACACTCGAATTTCCTTCCTCTGCTCCAGTATGAATTACCCTGAATTCTCCACTCCAAAAATCCCCCGCCTCTGGTCACTGAACTTCGCTGATCCCTACTATGTCTAGTGCTAACGTACTCATTTCAATTTTCAGGTTCTCTAGCTTACCTACTTGCTTCATACTTAACATTCCACGCTCCGACTCGCAAAATGTCCTCTACTCTTATTCTGAACTTTCCGATAGCATCCTCCGAAGTAGATTCGAATGGGGGACTATTTTAACTCGGGAATCTTTTACCCTAGAGAATGCCATCATATTTATTACAATTTAAGTACGCTGTGTACTTGAGAGGTAATGTGGTGGTTTCTCGTAGCCTTCCACATCGCGATAGTGTGTCTTAGACTGCTATATCTGCCAATCTAAATACCGAAAAAGCCGCTGCCCTCTTTCGGGGACCTGTCAGTCTGGTTCTTCACTAACGACCCTACTACTTTGGTTGAACCTGTAGTTTGGCTCTTTAGCTTATTAGAACCCGCAAACCATTTCACCTGTCCTAGCAATGTAAACTTCGGCAAGGTGCAGGTCCATTCGAATTGGTATTTTTCTAATAATGCCAATTAAATTGATTACCTCGATTTCATGCTTTTTATTTATATTTAATGTTTGAAATATTTATTTGAGGAATATGGTTTCATTCCTTATTAATGTTAGAATCAAGAGAAGGTACCTCAAAAACAGTTACATTTTTACAGTTGTTTTTAAACATGTTGAATTATTTTTTTTGTTTATCAGTGGTCTAGTAACCCATTATAATTCACGCAAAATTGTGTATGAGGAAACACTTGGTAATAATAGATTCAGAATTTGAATAACATAAGTTTTTACGCTGTGGGTAAAGTTCACGGATACTGTGACACAGTTTGACTTTCTGAACATTTGTATATAAAAACTGACTGATTGCAGTTTAGTCTTCAGAATTTCTTCACCTGCACAAAAGATAGTAATCGCCCGTTTTCAACTAACGTCTCAAGAAGAGAATCATTTAGGTCAAATTTTGACCAAAGGAGAATGATATTTTTGAAAGCCAGTCTAAGAATTGAGCAATGGATCTTACCAATATCTTTATATTAAAATTTCCCAACTGATGGGAGTTGTTTTGGCGCATGTCGATATACACACACCGGTTGAAAACATGCATAAAGGCTGTGAATCTATAAATAAACATTAACTGCTGTTTACATAAATGCTGTAATATGTTAATTTGCTAATGGATGACCTTAGGTTATCTTTTTATTGCATACGTGGATTTATTTGTAATACATAAAAATACCGCATCAATTAGCAAATTGGAAAATTTTTAGTGATGTGCAAATATTGCAGTCCTAATGCATAACGTAAACATATTGAACAGAATTATATACACCCGAAAAACCTTTAATCGCTTTTATTATGTTTGACCTTATAGCCAGCCGAGGTTTAGCGTTTTTCAGAAGGAATGAAACAAGAAAAATTTGATCAAATTTAATCCAACTTTTATTGTTTCCGTTAGTATACTTTTAAAGTATTTTCTTAACGAGCTTAACAATATGAGCAATATAAAGTAACAAACGGAACCATTAAAATTTATAAGAATGCATATCTTAATTAAAATGTAAACTGACAAACTAGCGTTTAAAGTATTTCCTGAAAGCGAGGATTAAAAATAGTGCTTTCATCTCTATAACATTATTCTGATAACTTTTTTATTATGGTTTCGTATTGATTGCAGTGAACTTGTCTTAGCTGGAAGCCACCTTGGTTGACTTTGTATCAAATATCAGACAGAAGATATTAATATCGAACTATTTCTATTACACGCTCTCAATAATGTAATGGACTATGAAAATAAAGTAATTGGTTTTTCGTTCTTTAATTTTTTACGTGCGTATATAGAATGAGTTTCAGTTTTATTGTAACTAATACGTAGTTTTAGAAATGTTCATCGAATTGACTTTGACCACACATGCGTTGTGTAGTAAAAAATTTTATAACTCAAATTGTTGAAACTTGTTTGAAAATAGGTTTTTGTGTAGTTAAAATGTTCAATTTCTGGACGCTTTTTGAATGTTCTTGCATAAAACCCTGATGTTATTTAACATCGGCGCCGGATTGGAGAAATTTTTCTTACCGAGTTTCTGTTTGCACCGACCCACTAGCTGAAGGGTGATAGGGAACCCGTGAATCCACTTGAAAAATGAAATAATATAAGTTTATAAATTTTGGTCGCATATTGCATATAAAAATATATAAAAACCTATCAAATAATAAGCAAACAACATTCAATATTGATTATTTTTATATTAGAAGAATTTTGAAGAATCAAAGATCAAAATAAAATATCTCTTAAACTAGACCTATCGATACAAATTTCTCGAATAATACTGTCATTTTTAATATTTACTAATACATCTTCTTCTATTGACATTAGTAAAAAATTTTCTAAATGTTCTTGTGTTAAGCAACTTCTTAAACGATTCAAAATATATTTTAACGGTCACATGTTACACCTTTCGCTGCACAAATTGTTTATTTTAGTTATAGGAATAGGAGATTTTTTAATCCGAAAAAGTAAATCTTTTTTCTCATCATTAATTAATTAGATTTATTAAGATAAAATGGCGGTCTCTAGTTCTCACGTATTGCAGTGAACTAGCTTATAATTTTATTGTATATTAAATAGGCCGAAAAGTCGACTAAATCGCCGTTTCCGAAGAAAGGAACAACGGTCTAGAAAGCGCATACCACAGGAAGAAGATCGAAAATTCAACTAAGTGAGCGTGAGAACTGACAGTAAACAACACCAAATGAGTATGAGGAGTGAAAGGAAAAAGAAAAAGCAAACAAAATCAAAAAATATTTTGAGGCGAGCACAAAATCCGAAGAAATCATTAAAAAAAACAGGCATTATGAACTGGGGACGCGAGTACTAGGAACGGGGTGTACGGCATTTGCGTCACCAGAAGTAAACAAAACCATGAGTATTAAGATTGTCAGGATAGGCGAGTTTAAGGTCTTCGACCTTCCAAATACCTATGGATGTGTCGGAAGGATCGACAGGTTGATAGGTCCAAGGAGAAACAATTTAACGGATAAAGAAGGGACCAAGAACTTTAGAAATGAGTTTGGCATTAAAATGGTGCGAAGCGTCGGACAGTGAAATTATGGCGCCAAACAGAATAGCCTATTTAATAGGAAACAGAACAACGACGGAAATTATAACGGTTATGGGTAGCACGGTAAACAGCGGAAAGTTTCTCGAGAATATAGAGCCGGATATTTTTTAAATGTTGGGAATCACGAGAAAGATGTTCAGGATCAGGTCATTTATCTCGGACAGTTGTCCGAAATAATCGCCGGAGTGTAAATGTTCTCGACCAAACAAGGCACAGTTCGGATGACAAAGGAAATTCTAGGAGGGTTGACATCCCAGTGACGCTAGTTGTCACGGATATAGGAAGCAAGCATAGACTAGAGGGAGCTGTTAACACGTTCGGCAAGATGGCTTGAGGATGGTAACGGGCGGTGAAAAGGAATCGGGGGCGATAACGTGCACATAAGGAGGTGAATTAACGGTTGCGGAATTGTACACCGCTATCAATGATGGGGTATTGTGGAACACCAAAAATTAGGAACACATGTTCTTTGAGGATCTTGAAAACCGACTGTGCAGCGCGCTGCGCAAAATAAAGAAGAGGAAAAATTTAGTGAAGTAATCAACCACTACAAGGATTTAGGAATGACCTTCGGTGGAACGGAGAAGAGGACCTACAAGATCACAAGAGATCACTTCCCAAGGTTAGGATAGTTCCCAACCGTGAAAGCAAATATTGACGAAAACGGGATATTTAATTAGAAGAATGTAGGGAAGATCTAACGTACGGAAATGAACGTAACAAGTTCAATGAAATTATTAGAAATTATGCAAGTTAAACGTTCCATGCCCCCACCTACCGCTGCATTAAAATCTCTCGTAATTATTAAATTTCCATATTCTTTTACGTATATTAATGTCTTCGATATCATTGTAGATCACTTCTACCTCTTCGTCACTGTAGCTAGAGGTGGGCATATATACTTGTATTATTACTGTGTTTGCGGGTTGAGATTCTAATCTAACCATGAGTACTCTTTCGTTCTTTTGTAATTTACACAGTGTCCTATGTTATTCCGCATAACTATCCCCACACCCAAATTTCCTTCTTCTGTTCCTGTATGAATTATCCTGAAGTCTCCATTCCAAAAATCCCACACCTCTGGCCACCGAACTTTGCTAATCACTACTATGTCTAGTGCTAACCTATTCATTTCGATTTTTAAATTCTCTAGCTTACCTACTTACTTCATGCTTCTAACATTCCACCTTCCGACTCGCATAATGTTCCCGACTCTTATTCTGAACTTTTCGATCGCATCCTCCTAAGTAGTCCTCTCCCGGAGATCCGAATGGGGGACTATTTTAACTCCGGAATCTTTTACCCCAGAGAATGCTATCATATTTAATACAATTTACGTACGCTGTGTACTAGGGAGGTAACGTGGTGGTTTCCGGTTGCCTTCCACATCGCGGTGGTGTGTCTTAGACTGTCATACCGACCCCTATGGTCTCTGCCAATCTAAGTACCGAAAGAGCCGCTGCCCTCTTTCGGGGACCTGTCTTAGTCTGGTTCCTCAGTATCGACCGTACTAGTTTGGTTGGACCTGTAGTTTGGCTCTTTAGCTCATTAGAACACGCAATCCATTTCACCTGTTCTAGTAATCTAGAACTTCGGCAAGGTGCAGATCCATTCGAAATGGGGAAACTCATTAATAACGATAAATTTATTTGGATATCAAGCCAAGACATCTCTATATACAAAGATTTATGTTTCACAAATCTATTTTGGATACTTGATACCGCTTTGTCATAAGTTACATTATATACAGTGACACAAAATTTGTCTTTTGGGTTACTTATTACGTGACTGCTACTTTTTTTCGCCCGGTACTTTTTTCATTTTTTTTTAACTCTTACGGGAGTAAATTCATCTTGTAGGAATAGTTCTTCATCTCTGCTTTCCAGTTCTTCATTTGCCCCTTTTATAAATTTATTGGTTGCCTCAATGATGGAATCAAAATCTCCTGATTCTTTTTTAAAGTATTTAACGTCTTTTTGACCTGTTTATATGCTGTAATAGCTTTTAAACCACTGGTTTGCAAATAAAGAGACAATGGTGTAGTAGAAGAAAATATTCGTAAATATATATGAGTGGTTACTAATTCGTAGGGTATCATTTTTTCCGATAGACATTTTGCGCGATATCTAACATCGGCATTAAATTTGTTTGATTTTGATATTTCGATTAATCTTTGAATTATATCAACAAACAAAGATTTATGGGGAAACATCAAACTTTCCAAAACTTTACTCAAGCATCTATCTTTGGCCACCATCGTGTGTCACCAATTACGGAAATAAATTTATACTTACTATTTTCTTCCCATGTGAATATTCGCAGGTACGACTCTCTTACAAATACTGCCAACGTGTTTAAACTAAAGTTTCAAATAATGTCACAGACTCTACGGAGACTTGAGTGGTGTCGCTCGTTACAAGATTCAGTTCATGGGCATAACACCAAACATGTAAATGCATACGAGTCGATGATTCTTTTTTGATCCTAGCTGAAAATCAATTATAATCGCCCTGCATATAGGACGCACCATCTTCAGAGCTACCGATGCAATTTTGTATAGGAATTGAATTTTTTTAATAATTCTGAAGTTACATTTATAGATAAACTTTTACCAGTTCCATAATTACAATTTTTAACTGCAAGTAAACGTTCGCGTATTCCCAAATTCGTAACGTATCTAACAATTATGATTAGCTGATCATGAACATTAATATCTTGGGTAGTATCTATCTGAATTGAGTATATTTCTGAATTATTTACTTCTTCTGCTATATTTTGCTTTATTAATAAACCAATTGCTTGTATAATATAATTGTATGTAGTTTTGGAAAGAAGCTGCCATGTCTTTCAGGACCAGGGTCGGCTTTATTTTTGTGATATTTTAAATTTTTTGTACTACATTATTAATATGAGCCTGCATTAATAGATCAAATTTATTAAAAGCAATACAATTTCT
The DNA here is from genome assembly GCA_036346225.1 of Platerodrilus igneus. NCBI lineage: Eukaryota > Metazoa > Arthropoda > Insecta > Coleoptera > Lycidae > Platerodrilus > Platerodrilus igneus. The sequence goes on from JARFIW010000831.1 coordinate 1,968,262, forward strand.
AAAAAATTGCCGTGATCTAACGTAGGATCAGTTAATGTATATGCAACTTCGGCATATTTAGTACCCCTATAACTCAAACCTCTTTTGCCTATTAATTTGATGACTTCTATAATTCTTTCTAATATTCGTCTTCGTTTCTTTACATCTTCATCTTGTTTATTTAGTAACTTTCCTGCCATATCAAAGTTTTTAGACCACAACAAGTACCTTTCGGCAGATTTGTAATGAACCAACGACGTTCCATGTTCTTTTATTTTTTCGTAGGAATTATTGCTATTTTTGGAACTGCATCTAATAGTGAAACGATTAGTATCTTTGCTAAAAGCGAGACAGAATTAACAATAAAAACTTTAGGCTTGTGTGGAATAGCTTAACCATTGACTATGTATAAATTCATTAGAAGTGTGATTTCTTTGTTCGCTTCTATAGAACGCTTTGTTGGAATTAAAATTTACATTTTTAACCGGTTGAACAGGATGAAACTCAAAAAAATCGTTTAAGTTCTTATATTGTGTTTTAAAATAATCTATACCAATTTTGTCATCAAGATGGTCTGATATTGTTTTATTTGGTTGCTCATTTTCACTTGCAATCTAATAAGTTAAATATTAAAAATAGTATGTATCTAAAATACTTCTAAATACCTCAACATTTAGTGTATCTACATTTGACATCACCATACCGAAGTCGGACGAGCATCCCGCTATTGGTGAATTAGTTAAGTTCAACTCAGTACGGGTATAATCCTCATCTATACACATTTTTCCTGGATTTATTTTTCTTTTTCGATTCCTTTTTCTGCCTCGATTTCTTTTTTCTTTTCTATCAGAAACTGATGAAACTGAATTCTAATAATTGGATTGCAATTACAAAGAAGCAATAATTAAATCCGTAAAATGAACTCACTTGCGAAAACATACTACGAGAGGTCGTCCGGAAAGTACTACCCGTTTGTACCATGTGTACCACTAGTGAGTAGAGTAGCATCTGGACTAGTTATAACACGGTTACATACATTGCAGCTGTTTATGTGCAAAGTTACGTCTCGCTGGTACTGACTGTGTTTTTTCTGTGAATGTTTATAATGTTCAAAAAATAAAGAACGCCGCCAATTGTGAAATTAGGACTGTGATTAGATTTCTCAACGCAAGAAATGTGAAACCCTGCGATATTCATCGTCAACTAAAGGAAGTGAATGGAGACAGTGTTATGGATGCATGCTTACTGACGAACAAAAAACCACCCGCATGGCTGCAACACTGACGTTTTTGGACCATTATTCTCGTGAAGGAGACTCTTTCCTGATTCACGTAGCCAGTGGTGACGAGACAAGGGTTGTTATGCAACATCTACAAGTAAAAGGCACTCAACGGAGTGGCATCATGCTCATTCAGCAACCAAGCAACCATTTTCTGGGATCGGCGAGGTGTACAGTTCATTGATTTCATGCCCCATGGGGACACTATAAATGCCGATGCATATTGTGTGACATTAAAGGAATTACGGCGAGCAATTTAAAATCGACGGCGAGGTCTGTTGTCTAGCGACGTCCTTCTCCTCAGCGAGGAGGCCTCATAATGCTCGAATAACAGAACAACTTGTTCAACAATTCAAATTGGAAACTTTTAACCATCCACCCTACAGCCCAGAGTTGGCCCCCGCAGATTTTCAGCTGTTTACAAAACTCAAGGATTTTTTGGCAGGAAAGAAATTTGAAAGTGATGATGAACTGAAAACAGCTGATACTACATATCTCAATACTTTGGCGGAAGAGGAGTACGAAGCTGGCATAAAAAAATGCTTATATTGGCGAGGTGACTATGTGGAGAAGCAGTGTAAGGTTTGTTCTTTTCAAATAAAACATTAAAATTTGTTAACATGTACTACTTTATTTTTTATTCAAAAACGGGTACTACTTTCCGGATGGCCTTCGTATGTAAGGTACGACATGATTTTGCGCTGTCATCTAATATTTTCCTTTTCAAGTTTTTTCAGCCCCACCTTTCTGGTTTTTTTTGTCCTTTTTCATTCTGTAAAAAAAGCACTTCTTCTATTTTAATCTCGACGTAACACAGCACTTATAATCAAGACCTCCTACACGCAATATTCAGAATGTGTTAAATAATTACATATTTAATATAACATATTAATTAAATATCTACCGAACAGTTTGACAACAGTCGCGAAAATAAGGCATATAGCTTCAAATTCAAACTTGCATTAATCATTTGTTGACGAGGGCGACACCGTGTCGCCGCCACGACAAGTTGAAATGTTAAAATGTACACATAACAGAAAAAAGTTAAAACAATGCACAATCATAATCTCCCGTCCCGTTCAGTGTTTAGGTAATATGCCTGTTTCAGCGTTTCTCGGAAACTCTTACTTGTGATTAGTGAATTACAATTAAAATCGTGATGAACCAATAAAATATTTATTCCGTTTGCAATGGTTTCCGTTTATTTAATTCGAATGCAATAAAATTGTAAACCAAAAATCGTAACGAATAAGAGTCGCAAACTACTATCTAAATCAATCAATCACACAACATATGAAAATAAGGAACTGTCATAAACGAATAGTTAAGACAAACTGTTGAAGATGGTTCTAATAGATGCCTAGGTGTTTACGACGCTCAAAATGAAAATACAAATGTATTTAGATTTAATTGTAACACATCAAAAACATGAAAAATATACCACTGTCCACAGCTGTGCTGGACCTAAATTTTAGACATCATCTTGTTCTGTAAATACGGTTAAAATTGGAATGACATTTTCATACTAGATTCGATACCTTTTAGGTAAAATTTTATGACTGATAATTCCTCAATCATGAATACCTTGTGTCATTTAAGACACCAATAATTAGTGTTCATACAAGAATATTTACATTTTAAGTTGCTATTTCAATTAAATCCTATAAGCTGATCTTTAAATTTCGGAATCGCCCCTACTTAATTTGGGCATTTTATAAATTTTATTTACATTATTCTTCAATATCGTAGAAAGCAGATCTGATATCTTCAATTTACACCAGTACCTGATTTTATATTAGCATGGTACATAAAATTTACGTAATCAATAGTTAGCCAAGAGAATTTAGTCACACATCAAGTTCTAGTAAGTTTAAATCTCTATTTTTAAGGTGAAATTTTTATACTCAATTAACCTTCAAAAGTTACATCGCTGGACTTGGACATCAGGAAATAATTTAATTATCAACTCTCACCTTCTGTTTTCCTACGTCACGGAATGTGACAAAAACTTGAAGCACGGTATAACTGCCGTATCCCATTAGGGCCTGTTAGCATCAATCTCGGATTTTAACGAAAGGGGTGGAACAAGTTTTCAGACCGATGTTAACCAGTGACATTGACGACTAGTTTGCAGAATATGGAGTAGGAATTTTCTAGGCGAATCACCACCAGGTTACGCTTTTACATAAGTACCATAACAAAAATCTTCATACGATAAACGTTCAGTTATAGTTGAAACATATTTTAAATGCGTCTTCCAGTTTCAAAAAGTTACTGCATTATTAGCGTATCGCTAACAATGCAAATACGAACAATTTAAATGTAACTTTTGTTATTACAATATAGAATTTCATATAGTTTAAATTAATTTAATATAATTGCGCTGCAAGAAAACCGGAGAGATTAGACAGAATATTTAAATAAAAAATATACAAACCATTGATTACTATCACCCAAGTTCTTTGTACATGGCTGTTATTTTGGAGGTCACAAACTCAATGCGATTCTCCAATCGCCGGAGCTTGAAGTCGGGAAAAACATCCTTGCTCTACGACAGATAAAAAGCGACTGACTGGTTTTTGAACGTTGTAGATGGGTGTTGCATAGCGAAACAAACAACATCAGGCGTGACCTTGTATCGAAAACTGCACGATTTCTGGAGTAATTTTATTTGAACTTGAACAAAACTAATCGTAGATTGAAAGTTTTATGAAAGCGAAACTTTGTTTATGAGGGACCAAAATATACTGGGCAGTTTATAATTATATAGCATTAAATATTTTATCAAAACGAAAATTTATGAAACTAAAAATGATTCTAAATCAAAAGTATTCAGATATAGGGGTTCTGGAAAATGAACATGTTTCAATTTAAGCTCGGCATACGGCCAATGGACGAGTAAGCCTATTTAGATGTGATATACAGCAAAGTCTTTAGTTGGGCATACAGCTAGTAAACTTTGGACTGGTCGTTGTATAAAGATATAGGCTAATATAAGTTTTGCCAGGTGGTCAAGATACTTGATAAGAGATTGTAGGTGTTCTAAGTTATCACGTCATTTATATTTTGAAATTCTCTAACGTTTTTTTTTCTTTCTTGGAGCAGTTGCTATTCTGAGAGCAGAATAGTATTTTACCGGATGACCGAATATGGGATGTGCTGCGCTTTTCCTGCAAGCAGGTGTGGGTACCTGATTCCGAACCCAATGACTTATGGACATTGGATATAGCTGTTTTTTGTTTGGAAAAAAAGCTGAAGGGTGTTGAAAGGGTTGGGGGAAGTATTATGCTAGCAAGAGGAGAATACTCACCTACCACCCTTCTTTTTACTCGGACATTCTTATTAAATTCGCAGCGTTAACTTCATATTGAGTATCCCCATTGTACTTTTAATAACTAAAGATAAGTTGTGTGCAGTATGAAGGATTTTCTTATTTTAAGTGAAGTAATTAGAAATAGATGGATTCACGACAAGAAGTAACGTCTTTGCATACACTACTTTGCTGCAAGATACTTCTCGGCTTCATTATCCGTATCGCATCTTGTCTTGTTGATGTTCTAACAGCGGACGAAACCCGTCGACTTTATTAGTTTCTAATATGACATGGTTTAAACCCAGGACAGGTATTATAAATTATGATTCCAGCCGTGAAAGTCTACGAATATAACAAACCAAAGTTTAGCAATTTAGCAAAAGTGGCAATACAAAAGAGAATTCAATTTACTCTCGTAACGTATATTATTACATCCTGCGAAAGGAATTTAAAAATAATTTCAAGCTGTATAGTATACTTTCGTGTGTCGGGGATGCATCAGAGGTCTGACCCGATTATTCGCTTGTTGAAATTCTTAAGAACGCAGTTCTGTTTTATAATTTTTTGTTCGAACAGAAGTATTAAAGAACATCTGCGACGCAAAGCTAAGCATTATATTACAATTTTCTTGAGGATCATAAAAGCTACTTACGCAATACAATTCTAAAACGCTACATTCCTTTTGCTTTATGTCTGTTTTACAATGTGATTACTACAATGCTATGACTTGAACGAGAATACAGTGAGATTGTAGCAATCCTGAAAATGCTGCCCTGTCGAGTAGTTTGTAGGTATACAGTAAAACTGGCTTTTTGTTCGTAATAGGGCCATTAGAGAACACTTCACGAACTTTCCGCCCAATTAAACTAACAACTTCTTGCCTATTACGGGAAAGTCAGAACTCTCGTGCAGAGTTTTTCAAATTACTATTTACAGGAGGCAAGGTCGCGGCTTCGTGCCTACTTGCAGGTGTTCAATTTTCTTTAGATTAAAAGGAGCATTACATGTAATTTTTCCTTGTTGTGGTTTTTGAATGCAACGTTTGACCTTTGCGCTTGTTAATTTTTAAAAAGAACGTCTACATGAGTGCTAAAGGAATTTTAACAATTTATCCAAAAGTTATGTGCCAGAGAGTCCTGTGGGTCATGAAACAAATGGAATTTAAATTAATAGGCGAGTTAATTGCGTATGGTGAATCAGTCCCCTCGTAAATGAAAATAAAACGCCGCATAACAGAACAGTTTAAATTGAACTTTATACATTTAGGTGAAACAGTTTCAGAGCTGTTACTGAAAGAGCTTCGTATACTGTTCTGTAACTTAATTTTTTTATGATTTTTAATAACTATAATTCTCTTAATTTGTTTCTTGATAGTTTCGACACATTCTTTTTATGTGGCCAGTCTTCAAATTTCGTTTCTATTGATGGATATTGATTCGATCAAATAGATAGAACCGTTATTTGAAAATTTTTCGTTTCAGTTTTACGATATGCTATGATTTCGTAGGCAAGCCCTATTATTTTTGCACGTACTACATACGAGATTTTCCACAAATTAAGCCGCTGGTACTTTACTGTGAAGACTGTTCACTTTTTACAATATACACGAGACTACTTGTTATCTATCAACAGCATTTTATTTTCAATCCTGAAACTGGTTGGACACGTACTTCCATTGTTTTCTATTCTGAACTAACCTACACATTTTCCTGAAGTTCCCACTGCCTACATCTTTCACTATCTGTGTGCGATAGTCTAATCTAGGTCTACCCTACATCTCATTTTTCTTGTCTCTGCTTCTAATATATCCCGCACTAGTTCCTCATACCTTAGAACGTGTCATATGACCATATCTCTATTTTTTACTGTCATCCACAAATTTCTTTGTTACCCTACTATTTCTAGAACCTCTGCTTGTCTATGATATTTTCATAATACGTGTGCAGCACCCTATTTCAAAGGCTTCTATTTTTCCTACCCGCTTCTCCTACTATCCACATTTTACAGTCGTGCGGTGCTGTTCCATACACAACTTTCAACAATCTTTTCCTCGTTTCCATGTTTGTTGTCTTCGGACATAACGCTTGCTTTTTCGTGTTAAATGCAGTACGGCCTTGTGTTAGCCTTTGTTTTATTTCTTCTGCACTTTTTCCCATCTTGCTTAATTCGGTTTCCTTGGTAGCAGAAATCCTCAACCCCTGGTAAATTCTCGTTTCCTATTTGTATTCTGGTTTTTGACTTATTTACCCCTCCTTTAACAATACTACGTTAGTTTTATTTTTGTTAATTTTCATACCGTATCTATGTGTTAGAACTGTCTCCATTTCAATAAGAGCTGTGTCTAACTCTTCTGGCTAGATGTTAATACCACTACATCATCCGCACATATAAGCATATCGACCGTTTGTTCCTGCATAATAATTTCAAATGTCTTTCTGCATTTGACAGTATTCATTGCCTCTTCGATATCATCATCATCATTAGGTCTTCAGTCCTGGAACTGGTTAGACGCGTACCATCATTGTTTCCTATTCTGAACTAACCTACAGATTTCCCTGAAATTTACACAGTCTGCATCTATAACTATCTGATCTAGGTCTACACCTGCCTCTTTTTTTCTATCTCTGCTTGTAATATATCCCATACTATTTCCCAAAAATGCCTTAGAACATATTCTGCCCTTCTATTTCTCTTATTTTTTTCCCCAGATATCCTTGTTCCCCTACTATTTCTATATTGTTATTATCTTTGTCTGTCCATGCTATCGTCCTCATACATCTGAAGCACAGCATTTCAAAGGCTGCTACCGTTTTTCTGTCTGCGTTTCAGACTACCCGTATTTCATAGGCATACTGTGCTGTGCTCCACACATATGCTTTCAACAATTTTCTTCTTGTTCTATGTTTGTTGTCTTTCCTCATAAGCGCTATTCTTTCTTGTTAGATGCAGTTCGGTCACCTTCTATTGTTTTACAATTATATACCCTATTTCTCTGACCTTCAGTGGTTGTGAAGGGAGGTAAGCAGCCTGTGGCTGCCAAGTTCCCCCAACACTTAACCATTTACCGATTTAATATATTTTCCAATATATCTTTTCGCACAGTCAACATTAGTTGCAGATATTTCGCAACCAACAACTAGTTGTTTATACTAATCATCAGATTTATCTGCGCTTATTTTTTCGTCATTAGGTTTTCCGTCTCAAAACTGGTTGGACACGTACCTGCACTTATTTATATTCTGAGCTAGCCTACATAGTTCACTGAAATTCTCACACAGCATGTGTATACAGCTCGTTCCCCTTCTATTGTTTTCTAATTTTAACCCTATTTCACCGAGATTCAGTGAAGGGGGTTAAGCAACCTGTGGCTACCAATATCCCCCAACACTTAGACATTTGCCGAAGTAATGGTTTTCCGGTAAATCCTTTCACACACTTAACTTTATTCGAGAATATTGTCCAACCAATTCTTGTAGTTACTTATAATAATCATCATGTTTAAGCACATTTATTTTTTCGTCATTAGTTTATCCATCTTGGGATTGGTTGGATGCGTACCTCCATTGATTTCTATTCTGGGCTAGCCTACACATCTCCCTGAAACACCTACAGCTTACATCTTTTACTATCTGTGTGCAGTAGTCTAACTTAGGTCTGCCTCTTCTTCTCTTTTTTTCTATCTCTGCTTCAAATATATTCCGCACTATTCCCTCATGCCGTAGTATGTGGCGTATCATCCTATCTCTCCTCTTTTTTATCGTTTTCCACATATTTCTTTCTTCCCCTACAGTTTTTAGTACCTCTTCGTTCTTAACTTTGTCTGTCCATGATATCTTCATCATACGTCTGTAACACCACATTTCTTGTCCGCTTCTTTTATTGTCCAGGCTTCACAGCCGTACAGTGCTGTGCTCCACACATATGTTTTAAGCAATCTTTTCCTTGTTTCTATGTTTGTGGTCTTTGAGCACAGTAGTTGCTTTTTTTTCTTAAATGTAGCACGACCTTGTGCTAATCTTTGTTATATATCTTTTGTGCTTTTCCCATCTTGCGTTATTTGGCTTCCTAGGTAGCAGAAATCCTTAACCTCTTGTAAGTTCGTGTTACATACTTGTATTCTTGTTTTTGATTTATTTTCCCTACCTTTGCATATTAGAACTTTAGTTTTGTTAATTTTCATACCGTATCTCTCTGTTAGAACTGTTTCCATTTCATTAAGAGCAGCTTCTAACTCTTCCTTGCTAGACGCTAATACCGCTATATCATCTGCAAATCTAAGCATATCAATTTTTTGTCCCTGCATAGTAATTCCAAATGTCTTCCTGCATTTGACAGTATTCATTGCCTCTTCTATGTACAAGTTAAAAATCAATGGGGATAGGGCGCATCCCTGTCTCACCCCTTTCCTAATGTTTACTTCTTTACGTTCCCGCTCTAATTCTATTACTGCTGTTTGCTCTTTGTATAAGCTATGTACTATTCGTCTATCCCTATAACTCATTCCAATCTTTTTGAGTATTTCAAACATTTTTTTCTATTTTACATTGTCGAATGCTTTTTCCAGATCTACAAACCCTATACACACGCTTTCCCCTTTTTGTTTTCTCCATTTTCACTCTCAGAGCTAAAATAACCTCCCCTGTTCCCCTGTTTTGCCTAAACCCAAATTGGTCTTCTCCTAGTATTTCTTCCGCCCGTTTTTCCATTCGTCTATGCACAATTCTAGTTAATATTTTTGACACGTGTGCTGTCAAACTTATTGTTCGAAAATTTTCACATCTATCTGCGCCTTTCTTTTTTGGTATAGTTACTATGATGCTACGTTTGAAATCTTTGGGTATCTCGCCTGTCTCATACATATAGCTTACAAGTTGGAAGAGACGTTCTGTTACTGGTTGTTCAGCGGCTTTTAGAGTTTCTGCTTGCACCTTATCTGTACCCGTTGCCTTACCATTTTTCAGACACTTTAATGCTAATTCAAACTCATCTCTAAGTATAGGATATCCCAAGTCATCATGTTCAATGTCCGATTCCTGTTCTAATGCCGTTAGTTCCTCTCCTGCATATAAATTCCCTATATATTCTTGCCATCTACCCACTTTCTCTACGTTTTCTATGATGACGTTTCCTTGTGCGTCCCTTATATTTTTGCTATACGGTTTTATATCCCTAAAATTCATTCTAATTAATTTGTATGCTTCGTCTGTCTTTGCTATTTCCATCTTCGTTTGTATCTCTTAGCACTTTTCGTCAATCTATTGTTCTTTAGCTTTCCTGCATTTTCGAATAATTTCCCATTTTATGGCTTTGTATCTCTGTTTTCTTGTTTCGTCTGATTTATTTTTGTATTTTCGTTTTTCTTCTATTAAATTCAGGATATCCTTTGTTATCCATGTTATTTTCTTTTTGTGTATACCCCAGAATATCTCTGGCCGCCATGTCTAGGCTGAATTTAATGTTATTCCATTCTGTTTCTAATTCCTTAGTATCAAATATTTTCCCGATATTTTTGAGCAATTTATTTGACTTTTTTTCGAATCTTTCTTGAATATCTTTATCTTTTAGTTTCTCTAAGTCCAAGTGCCTTTTTCCGTTTCTTTTTTTCACATTCTTAAATTTAAGTGCGGCCTTCTTAATTACGATGTTGTGGTCAGTATCTATACTGCTTCTGGGTAGCTTCTACAGTCTTTTACTTGATTCCTCAAACCGTTGTCTAACAAGAATGTAATCTATTTGATATCTTCCTATATCTCCTGGCATCTTCCACGTATATCGTCTGCGATCTTTGTGATTAGTGTATTGCAGTTATCAACCAAACTTACGAAGTAAGTTAGGTTAATAAGATCGCTATGTCGCCGTCGTCGCCGCCGTCGTCCGTTGCACGTTTTTTTGTTTTACAAACATTTGATATATGGATCTTGTTCAGTTTTTTACGCTGATTAAGAATATGCTATCCATTTTTCGATATCTCATTTAGTTTTCGAGTTATTCGACTTTAAAGTCGAAATTTTGACTATGATAAACTTCACTCCAACAAAAAATAAATAAAGTTTTAGGTTAATATCGACCTCCTGAGCATATTTTCTCATAGCTCTCATAGCTCCATACCTCCTGAACATATTTCTCAAAGCACCAATGCTCTAAGTCGAAAGGTTTTCGAGTTATTCGACATCTTGTTTTTAATGTATATGTAATATTTATATTTTTGATAACAACATATCTGTAAGTTTGGTTAGAAGTTCTGCACATGAGAACTTAGATTTTTTATAGTTTGTTTACTGCATATTCTGACATATTTTTTTTTAGAAGGAAAACAAAATGGAATTAAATCTAAGATACTTGTACAGTTAGTTCACTAATTAATCATCCCAAAACTCGTCGAAACTTATTACAAGTAATTCAGTTTTTATGTACTAAAATTCAGAAAATTACAATTTGGACTAGGAAATCGGGTCGTGGGGGGCATTAGTAAACAATTAAAGGAATAAAGTAAATAGCTCAAATTCTGTTGTTCTGTTGTGCATATCATAGTAAATTCTTTACTGTAATTAAAATTTGGTAAACGGTCCGATTAAAGGTATCCCATTTTTTCGAAATTTGTCCAAGCAGACGTGAGTTATTGAAAGCACATAAAAAGGCATGCGAGAAGTATCGTGTTTATTGTCTTGATTTATACGTTATAAAGACAGGAAGAGTTCGCTGAATTAATTATTCAAAGTAAACCTTTAATAAAAACCAATTAATTTAACCCACTGAGGTTGAACTTCTAACAAAACAATTTCGTAACAGACATACATCTAGGTAATTATACAAACGGCACTGCTTGCATAAGTAATATTAGTTGTAAATACACAGTATAATTTTGATGAGTAATCTTATGACTTCAAGTTCAAGCAGAAAATAGTAATTTAAGTCTGAAGCGTAATTTAATTAAATAAAATTATACATTCCAGTGGCAAATTACTTATAATAATATATAAAAATAAGAATATATTTAAAAATAATATTTTAAACGTGTATTGAAACTTGATTAAAGAAAATTCCAGGTTTGGGTGGAAACGAATGGAAGTTTAATCTTGAACACTGTTCTTATTCAGAGTGTTACTGATAAAGTGAGCATGAAGTCAATAAATTGTGATTTGCTCTGAATAGATGGGGACACCGTAGCAATATAAGGGTGCATCAGCTAACTGCACTGATGCGGGAGTGGGTTATGGAAAAATGTGCAAAGAAATTAAAGAAAAATTAAGAAAAAGTAATGAAGTAAAAGATTGAAATACAAAAAAAAATTCTACTTTACATATCACTTAATCTGACAGTTTTTTCTACTTTTGTCAAAATCGAAAAGTGCCAAACCGTCTGTCACTCTTTTTATATTGTTTGTACATACAATACGGTTATTCCGAATAAATCTTCCTTGCTTCGGTATTCTAAATTTTGTCACCTTTCTCGAAAATACCTTAAACACTTATTAATCCTGTCATACTTAAAGAAACTTCTCAAAATGAAATGCCTCTTTTAAATAGATTTCGTCACTGGGGTAGTTAGATATATTTTACAGTTAGCTGACTTTTCCTAGTTTCTAAATTAATTTAAATAAAAATTCAACCTAGACTTAAATTCCAACAGTATACAATATTAATAAAAATAAATACAAATTTACTTTCGCAAAAAACAATTTCTTAACCTCAAATTTGACCAGGTAGTGCTGAAAGAAAAAATCCTAAAAAGACCTTAACTCTAAACCATTGACAAAGCTATTCGTCTCTCCAAATTTTTCCTGTTTTTAATATTAAATTACGAGACATTTATAAATCCCAATTACTGGAAATGTCGCTCATAACCAAAAAAAAAACCAGTTAACTACTAGTTTTTCGCTGCAACATTTCATTTTCTATTCCAAAATGATGTAAAACCAATACGTATATACTTCTTAATAATTTAACTAATAACATTATACTTCAATTTAATTAACACTCGTTTTGTAGGTAAATCGTTAATCAATAATGACTTTCACGTTCAATAATCTCTCTGTCATAAAATACCAACCAAGTTTACATACAAAATTCAAACTCGCATATACAAAAAATTATATAATTATAGAAGCTTATAATTACTCACGATAGATTCATGTTATAAGGTTAAGGATGTCCAGACCATACCAGTTTTCTAATTTACTAATAATTCCATATCTTTCATCTTTCAACGACAGTTACCATTAATCCAAAATTGCAAATTACTGGCGGGATGAAGTATCCAAATCCCAACTCCTCTAAACGGTCACAACCACAATAATTACATGCACAAGTGCATGGAAAATACTTCGTCCGCGCGAGAGTAAGTTAGCATATTTTATCGTATGCCGCGTTTTAGTCCCTGCGAGACTTCCATCTATATTTTTTCTTGAAGCTGCGTTCCGTTCTACTTTCTATTATTATCGCGTATTTGCATTTATACTTTTCAGAACTTAACTTCCCCTATATCAACATGACCGTGCAGGTTACAGCCGTATCGATTCGCTCGTATATTTACATTTCCTATGTTTTCGATTCTCGGTTTACGAATGATTCATTTCATTTCTTTTCCGTCGGCTTCAACTAACTTATTTTCTCCCACTTTCTCTGCTTTAGAGGTGTATTTTCTTAACATACCTAACACGCAAAAGATGCATGCCTGTATGGTTTATACGACATGCTTAGTTTTCCTTATGTAACTAGGTTAATACAATGTAACAATTGTATGAGAAAGATTAAATCACCTGCAACTTAATACGCGTGAATTTTTTCTATACACAGTCTGGCTTTTACATTGAATTATAAAATATGCTTAAAGTGTGTTTGTGTATTTTTTTGTATCTGCAACTATGTAATATTGATTTTAAGTTATTTAACTAAAATTTCTGCAGCATCTAATATTTGGGATGCATATTAATGAATTTCCTGTTATTTTATAATTCTGTTTTCCTAGAATAACGGATCCGTTATAAAAGTTTATATTTATGAATGTTTTGTTTATGTTTTTGTGGCGTAAAGTAATGTACGACTCGGAGTTCAGTCAATATCTAGTGTACCCTAAATAACTTTCTAACTTCTTGGTTTAAGTCTATTGTATGACGCCCCACAGTTATTACATTGTATGATTTAAGACATCTGTTATTTCAGCAATTTTCATTGTGGCGACATTTATTCTATCGCATAACTAATATATTAAATTGTACCAATTTAGTGTAAGGAACTTTATTTTATATTGCTTTTATTATTTTACTTATCCTAATTTAAAATTATATTTCTAAAACAAAAGAATTAAAATATAATGTCTATGTAATCTTAGTCATTCCCGAAATCCACTATAAAAGCAATGTCATATTTAATTGTCCAATCTACTTAATTAAATTTCCATACTCCTTTAATTTTATAGCTAGCGTAACGCGCCCACGTTACAGGAGTTGATGTTAAATTTGAGCATTATTAATTTACAATTGATTTTAAAATTCTGGGTGCTAGTGTTTGAGTATTTGGAGTTTACTTTTAGATTTGTTTTGAAAGTAAAGAAAGTTACTTATATTTGAAATTATCTTATCAATTCATATGCTAATGAGAAATTGAAAATTTCCGTTACATTACAAAATAACTTCAAAAGAAAATGAGATTTTAAAAATATAAAAGTTTTCTCGCTAATATTAGTTCTAGTTTTCTGGAGAATAATTATGTAGAGATGGAATTATCTTTAAAACTAATTAAAACCAGGGAAATTGTCTCCGATAACCTACTAATGATGATGGTGGTGACCTATTTCGATGCAAAAAACTTTACCGAAATTAATTACAAAACTCTACATGATGATATTTTTGAAGATTTGAGTGAAATATTAAAAAAAGACGTCTAAATAGAACCTGAAAAGAAAGAACCTATTTTATTTTGCGCTGCAGTATCGGAACAATCTGACAACCGGCCTATATGATGTGAACGAACAGCCTCAACTGGTCGGAGATGAAGATGCATCACTTTCAATTTATTAAAAACTGACTTTATCTACGAATATGAAGTCATGCTTTTCATGTCAGTTTTCTGTTCTATTGGTTCTATTGTTCCGTTCCTGTTTATTCTTGCTCTCTATCCACTTTCTTTACATTTTCTAAAAAGATGTCTCCTCCTACGCCCGTATATTTTTTATACGGTTTCATTTCCCTAAAATTCATTCTAATTAGTTAATATGTTTAGTCTGTTTGTATTTCCATTTTCCATCTTGGTCTGTCCCTCTTTGCACTTTTCCTCAATTCATTGTTCTTTTGCTTTCCTGCATTTGTGAATAATTTCCCATTTTATGGCTTTGTATCTCTGTTTTCCTGTCTCGTCTGATTTATTTTTGTATTTTCGTCTTTCTTCTATTAAATTCAGATAATTCTTCGTCACCCGTGATTTCTTATTTTCTTTTTATTTACACTTTAGAATAACTCTTGCCGCAATGTCGAAGCTGGATTAAATGTTACTCTATTTTGCTCCTACTTTGTTAGTATAAGAAATTTTCCTGATATCTTTTTACAATTCGTTTGACTTTTTCTCAAATTTTTTTTTGTTCTTATATCTTAGTTTTTCATGATCGACATAGCTTTTTTCGTTCTTTTTTTTTTAATTTTTAAATTTAAGCGCGATTTTCATAATTAGTATGTTGTGATTAATGTCTATTTCTCCTTCAGGAAGGCTTCTGCAGTCTTTTATTTGATTCTTAAACCGTTATCTAACAAGAATGTAATCTACTTAATATCTCCATATGTTTCCTGGCATCTTTCACGTGTATCTTTTTTAGCATGATTTTGAAATAATGTATTTGTGATGGTTGAATTGTTTCTGTCGTAAAATTCTACCAGCCTGTTTCCCCTATAATTCCTCTTGCCTAAACCAAATAAACCTACTACAGCTCCTTTCCTACCCTCACCTACCACTGCGTTAAGATTCCCCGTAATTATTACATTTTTATACCTTTTTACTAATCTTAGTATGTCTGGGATATCTTTGTAAATCGCTTCTGCCTTTTCATAACCATAGTTAAAGGTGTGCATATAAGCATGTATTATTACCGTATTTACCGGTTTAGATTTTTTTCTACAGATTCTCCAACGTTTTTTCACATAACCATTCTCACACCCGATTTTCCTTCCATGATCCTGTATGAATTATCGTAAAGTGTTCGCTCCAAAAATTCCCCGCATCGTCACCAAACTTGGCTAATCTCTACTATGCCTAATGCTAATCTAGCCATTTCATTTTTCAAATTTTCTAGCTTACATACTTGTTTCATGCTTCTAGGATTCCACTCCTCGACTCGCAAAATGTTCCCGGTTCTTCTTTTAAACTTGTCGATCCGAATGTGGCACTATTTTTACTCCGACATCTTTAAACCCAGAAGATGCCACATTGTAAAAATCGTTTTTGGTTCGCCGTGTACGTGGGCGGTAATGTGTCAAAGAATGCCATATCGACCCTATTTTCTCTGCTATTCTAAGTACTGAAAAAGCTACAGCCCTCTTTCGGGGACCAATCTTAGTCTTGAGCCTCACTAAAGACCCCACCAATTTGGTTAAACCTATAGTTCGGTCCCTACCTCACTGAAACACGCAAGCAATTCTACCTCTTCTAGTATTCTAAAACTTCTTGAAGGTGGAGGTACGTACAGAGCGGTTTGTCATTATATAGAAAAATTATTTCTTTCGTTAGGAACTTTAAAACTATTACTGGTTGAAAGTATACATTAGAGGGAGGTGGCAAAAATATGTATCATTGCAGTGTAGGAACAACTGTTGTGGGAAAGGAAACACCAAAAAATATTACCTGAATGGCATCGCCACTGTTTCAACTGCGTCCGGTATATTTGTAGTTTCCATCTGTTGCAGATGTATTGCTTGTTGTGAGAAGCTTAAGATGTGATCAGTCTTTCAGTTTCAGGGGAGGATGGACGATTCAGTTGAGAACCACTACTAACATTAGCATCTTCTGATTTGTCTCTGGAAGAATGATTAATATTGTTATAATTCGTTCTACAAAGATGTAACAATTTTAATAAATTTCAGTTGCCCTGCAGTCGTGTGTTAAAAACTTCATTCGAGGTGTGGCTATAAAACAACGAAACTGATTCCGTCAAACTTTTTATTTTAAATTTATACATATATAATCATTGTCCCTTTCAATATACATCCCATTCTCCCCGATATTCCTTACCGCTGCATGCGAATTTTCCATAGTTAATAACAGTTTGCAATTATTCTTTTGTGAGCTCGTTATTGATGCGTGCCACTTTTTTTCACAGCTTCAATAGTCTGAAATATTGTTCCTTTTAATGGAGATTTAACCTTGGGGAACAGAAAAGTAATATGGTACCAGTTCAGGCTCATAAGGAGAGCGGTCTAACTCTGGGATGTTATACTTGGCTAGAAACTTCCGGTTAGACAATACAGTATGCGCCAGTACGTTATTACAATAAAGAACCCATGACTTGTTTGTAATGTAAAATTTGCCTTAGGTATTCTTTGTCAATTTCTACAGTTTTAGCAATCGCACGAGTAGTCAACTTGTTATATTTACGCGGCATATTTACCCGCCATTTGTACGTTAGTCGTGGCTCTAATGCCATTGTTATATTTCTACAGATTACGTTTTACCGGGTGATGCAAACGCTGTCTAAGTCAAATTTACATGCACTGATTTAGGTAAAATCAAATTACTTACGTGAGGTGTATCTCGAAACTTCATCAGGGTCCAGCACGTGGTTGTTGAGTTTGGTTACGCCATGTTGAACATCAAATTTACTATCCGTCCCGTAACTCCTGTTGCACTCGTAGGGGGTTGAGAGAGATAGGTAACAGGTACGATAGAGGCAAGGTACAGAAAACCTACATACCTGTTTTAAAAAAAAAACACAAACTCTACTCAGATAGTTGTTGCCTCGTCCATGTCTCGTTGCTTAATCCTCGCTTTCGACACTCGCGCACATCCGCATGCTTTCTGCGCAGACGCGACTGTCAGCGACGACGGAAGTTAGCGTTATTAATTTAAAAAATACGCGGCAATTAACCTATGAATTATATCTAACCCTAAAAATGATACATGGCCAGTTTGGCATGTAACAAACTGTCGGTCAGTTTACGGATTTTTTCAATATTTTTGTCCGTTTTCTATGTGGAATAGCGTTTCGAACGTGCGTCATCTTCAGCGCCTTCTTCACCATCTTGGAAACGCTTAAACCACTCAAAAACCCGCATACTTGATAAATATTTATTGCCATATATTTCTTTCAATAAAAAATAAGTTTCAGTAGCGGGTTTTTCCAAGTTTCATATGAAATTGTACGACAATTCTTTCCTCTGTTAAAACACACCATTTTTCCGGCAAAACAAAAAGAAATTGCTATTATACCAACAAATACCACGGCCAAACTAAGGTGTCTACAGACACGGTGTTACGGGTGTTTGAAGCATTATATTTTTTAATTTGGAATTGCCCAAAAGGGACGGGAATCCCGTAACGACTTAAGATGCACCGATGAACAACAGTGGTGTGGCATTGTGTTCCTATAGCAACAAATGACAGGAAATTAAATAAAATTGAGTAATGATCCAAATGTTACCTAGGTGACATTTCGAGCTACGTTAATACTAGCACTAACCCTTTCAGGTGTTCAATCCATCAAGTTTAAAGGGCGCCAACTACGTCTGGGTCAATAGGATTTCTTCTAGCCGACGTGTAAACCAGGGGATTGTTAATTCTCTTGGTGAAATAGATTTCCTTTCAAAAGGTCACCTATCCGTTTGAACAAATGAAACCATTCTCCGCCCAAATGGCTTAAATCTGTTCTACAGTAACATTATTTAAACACTTCTCAGAACAATAAGCATAAAATAAATTTTAAAATGTACTTACAGTAATAGTCGGGTTAGTGACCTACAAATATTCCTATAATAAAACATACATTAAACAAACATTGCTAAAATTCATTATCAGTTTATTTTACTGCATCTAACCTCTATGGTTAGATATCTTTGGTACTTATTATTAAATTCACCATGACCAAACCTTATATTCCTAAGAAATGTAATGCTACACATTGCGAAAATACTTTACAAATGATTACCACAAATACAGTTTCAGTACACATCTATATTTCTAACAATTTTACCTTACAGGGCCTGAATGATATTGAACCAAGGGATCATTTCATCCGCTGGGGTCTTGAATTCCAAAATATCCTATTTGGAAACAAATCGTCCCAATCTCCATTTGTTTGTAGGTTGTCGAAAATCCGTGCTCAATCATATGGAGCCTCACTTATTATTTCATAATTAATAGGTGTGTTTACGACAAACCCAAACTTTTACTTTTTTCTAACCTCAAATGTGTTCGTATTGATGACTTGGGAGAATTGAATTCTTTTGTTTAAGTAATTGCCTTGTGGTGTCATTATCCCCACTTTTTTCCTCAGAGGGGATAGCTATTGATATGTACCTAACAAGTGTAAGAAATCTGCTGTCATGGTTGCTTTTTGCTAACACAACGTAACTGTGATGTAAATGAATTTATTGATGAATACAATGTTTGGTTTGTAATTTGTTCTCTGTGAGTTTTATCAACTTATGGTTTTTACTTTGCGTTACTTTGTAAAACTGATTTTTATTGCGTCTTGCATACATTGTACTGAAATTATGTTATGTAGGTGTATTATTAAATAGAATATTTTTAATGTACAAAAATTTTCTTAATATGTTATCAGAAATGTTTCTAACTTTGTTTCCTATTTCGTGGCTTATAAAATAATTAATGAATTGGAGCTTTATTTCAAATGTATTGTACAAAAGTAAAATGCTACTTTTGTGATTTCTACATTTATGATTTTTATAGAATTCTAGTTTATTGCAATAGCTTATTAAAAACTATTAAACTGAAATCAAAATTACACAGGGTGCTTCAGTAATAAATTGTCTGTTTTAAATTACTTTACCTTGTTCTCATCTGATTTTTATTTTTCGTAACATCCAAATGCTACAATGAAGGGGTGACAATCAAAAGAGAAGGGTTTGCCCTTCACAATTCTGTCGGTCGTATGACTTGGCGCATGCGTAGTTTATCTGTAGTAGCATCAGTCTCGTCGTTTGATAGCCATACCCCGTCTTTCATCATTATTTTATGACATAAAACGAATCCTAGTGCTAAAAGCATCGTTCCAACAAAACCACTTTATTAAAATTTTACCGTTTAATCGACTTATGTAAAGTCTGTGGTATGAAAAAGCTTTCATCACTGCTAACATTTACATTAATAATTGGTTTGACTAGCCATAAATATTACCAAAGTCAACATTTTTGACATTCATGAATAGCTAATCTCAAAATTTTACAAGGTTAGCTTTCCAATTACTTACATCTCATTATGGGAATATTAATTCCGCCTTTTTACCAGTACAAAAGCATTGATTTGTGGTTAATCAAACAGCCTCTTATAACACAGTGGCTTTAGTAATATTAGCTATTTCAATTACTATACACCGTAAATCTTGAGGTACAAACATGTTATGATGCCTATACCACGAGTTCTGACCTAACAATTTAAAGGTTTATCGATATTTAATTATTAGTAATCAATGTGTTTAGCTCTAGGCATTTCTGCATCTTTAATATGCTGTTATTACAACGTTACTCTTGGTAATTACATGGCTATGCTTATTTTATAATCTTAATAACAGCCTTCGGCATATTGCTTTGAATTTTTTTCTGTATTTGCACTAGATTGCGTAGGTAACAGATAGAAAGAAATCGTATGTAAAAGCGTTGTTAGATTAGTTATGCATTAACAGGCAAACTTTATTTTATTTAAACTCGAGTGAGTACTATGCCAGAATTTGACAGATTTTTGCAGAAAAGGCTCTAATTACGTACCGACGTTTCAGTGATTTTCGATGCATTATAAAAATTGCACACTTGTGGGATCCGATACGGATTGATAGAAGTCAATTATGAGTTTGTGTGTAGTATCTCTCACAGCTCCTTGCACTTGACAAGTTTTATTCAATATTTAGATGTAGCAGAAGTGCATACTGAAGCGTTACAACGTAAGTAGTTTTTTGGTTAAAATAAAACTTATAAATTTGGTATTACCTTTATTTATAATTACTAATTAATTAACTCTCGAAGGGCCAATTAAATACAAATAACAGTAGGTTAAAATCATGACATTTTTAGGTAGCATGTATTTGACATATCTATGTAGAAAGACGCGCCTTGAAGGCTCACCTTCAAACTTGAAGTATAAACATGAACTAACTCTTTCATTACACTAAGAAAAAATATATGTTCATTAGAAACCCATTACCTGTCTCAGATATTTTACAAATCTTTTTGTTAGCAAACATTTCTGGTTTACCTGCACTGATGTATAATAGTTTAATATATGTGACAGGACCAATTGTAATTTAAAAGCTGCTGAATGACTTTCACTATGTCAGTCATACATTTGCTTACTGAATAATTAAACCCTTTTTTAACTGAAACACATTATTTAGGGGTTCGATTTCTTGAACATGCCCACCCTCCTAATCCCTCCATTGAAGGCTCGTCTTCAACAAACAATGAATTTTTTTATTAAAAATTTTTTTGTTTTTAAAGTAACTCAAAACTAATAACTAACTAGGTAGGAACACAAAATTGTATATTAAACATAATATCTTATCAACTAATTTACACAAACATTTTATCTGAATATTATCTGTGAGAATTAATTTTCTTCACTAGGAAGGCGGCATAATTTCGTAATGCTTCTGCTAAATACACTATTTTAAGTTTAGGTTTTAACTGCTGTAATCTTATTATCTCGACCACATATTAGTTCGACTACTTTAGCCAAAAGTCGATTAAGTGGGCAGGAATGCTCTTTACCTTTAAATCCTTTGGACGAGTAAGTCATTTTAACCTAATGTGGAGTTGATTTAGGTACTCCTTCACCCACCTTCTCCAAAAATTTTGCTGTACTCGAATACACTTTTGATATCGGCCTTCAGGAGCGTCTGATATATCTCCTAAGAAAAGCCATATGACTGCTACCGAATTCAAAATTGCTTCACTTTGGGCAAAAATTGTACTAAACTCCTTGAACGTGAACCGCAACTCTTCTACAATACGGATTAAATGAAATTTTGTACTTTTGATAATTGCTTCCTCCAGACCTCCCTACTGCGGACTTTTGTTAAAGAGCCTTTCTTAAGTTTGAAAAATGGACCGCCAAAATTTTCTCCGACTTTCAAAAACGGCCTGGAAGGTTGTAATCTGTCGCGCGATAAATCGGACGTTATTTGTTCACCAATTTTAGCTTTAAATTGATAACAAACGAAGCCGTTTAGGATTATTCTTTTTATTTGTGTAAGACCGTTTGGGAGCCAATGTTTTAAGCCAACGTTTGACAGAATGGTCTGCGCACCAGCGTGTCCTAATCTTAAATGTTCGTAATTCATTATCCTGTCAGTTACGAAATTCTTTGATGCTAGTAACAGGATGTTTTTGATCGGAGGGTAAATTTGAGTAAGACAACCTACAGCCTAACAAAGAATCCCATTATTATCACGAAAGGTGACGTAATAATGCTTTATTTATTTATTAGATTGCAGTTCATCTACTTTTAATGGACCCAAGTAAGTTTTCGATTTGTTTTGTAGTTTATTTACAAATCTTAGACAATCAGCCATCACTCTTTTTTTTCGTTTAAATTGAAGGAAATTTAAAGAGAATAATATTACAAAAATTTGACCAAATGTTTAGTGTTATATAAAACAGTTTTAATATTTTTTTCCTCTGGAACGGTGCACACACTAGCATTTTTAAAATCAGACTCATCTAACTCAGAATTTTTAAAAAATTGTAACCCATGTCACCAAAGAATGGATTTTATTATTTCTTGTGGGGCCATTCTCCTTGAAAGAAAATCAGCAGGTTTATTCTCGCTCTTGACATGACGCCACCGACAATTTGACGTTATTCGTTGAATTTCTAAAACTCTATTGGAAACGAAAATTGACCATCTAGCAGGATGTGCGTTTAGCCAGCACAGTTCAATTTTCAAATCGGTCCTCAAATTTATGGTAGAAGTGTTTAATTTATCTCTACAAATCGACAGTAATTTTTTGTTCAATATGCTAGTAGCATGCACCACACAGCTCGAGAAGAGGTAGCGTAATGGTTTTTAACGGAGTAACACGACTCTTTGAAGCAATGAGATTACAGAGCACGTAATTCTGGTTGCAATGATTAAGTGTAAAAGAACTGGAGTTATATTTCTGAATATCTATCTTCAGGCATAAGTAAATTCCCTTAAGGTTTATTTGCCTTTCCTTCAGAAAATTATTTTTTGTTTATGTAATTGACGTAGTGGCGACCTAAATTGTACAAAGACAGGTTCAATGATAGAAAAAGGCTCCCTATCTAATACCTCCGCAGGGATAGACCCCGAGACTAGTCCGCGAGCATTAATAATTCTTTTTGGCAACACAGTTTGGCTCATTGTCATCCTAATTAAAAGCCACCCTCAGTAATATATAAGCCAAAAAGTAAATTATAAATTTCAGATTTACAGATACATCTCATAATAATTGTATTAATTTAAATTGCGGATTACAGAAAAATGTTGCTTTTTATTATATTTTCTTTTAATCTTTGTCAATCATATCCGACTGTCAAATTTTTCACTTCTGTCAGATATGAACAGGAAGCGCAATTCGTCAGCACGCGGATTCCCAACACGTGACTCGCGTACCCATAGGTGTCCGCGGACGATGATGCAGGGGTCCGTGAAATGTTACTGAGACATTAAATTATTTTGTATTTTACTCGACTTACAGTAGCCATTATCCTAATCTAGTTCCCACATAAGTTAGCAGGTTATACACCAGCTTTAAAAGTTTAACTTGTTCAATCTAACCCAATAT
Organism: Platerodrilus igneus; assembly: GCA_036346225.1. NCBI lineage: Eukaryota > Metazoa > Arthropoda > Insecta > Coleoptera > Lycidae > Platerodrilus > Platerodrilus igneus. The sequence goes on from JARFIW010000831.1 coordinate 1,991,790, forward strand.
TAGGTACTAGTAGTAATTTTGCCAATTTCTGTTAGATGGTGCCTGCTGGACGTTTCAGATATCTATCGACGGTCGGTCGTTTTGATGTTTGGTTATTCATCGCAGTAGCAGTTGTGTGAAAAATCGTGTTATTTATGTGTGTTTATAACACATCTATTTATCAAGATTTATTTTGCTCGGCAAGGTACAGCAACCGAAAATGGATCATTGGTAGAAAAATGGATTTTTAAAATATGATATTAGTGGTGATATAGTGAATAAGTCATCGTCTGTTGAACCTAACCCTTCAATGTCTAAGAGCAATGTTTAAAGACCTCCTGTGAAAATTAGGAAATACAACAATGATTATTTGGAGATTGGTTTTACATATACTGGATCTGAACATGAACCTAAACCTCAGTGTGTTATTTGCTACGAATACCTATCTAATGAGTGTATGAAGCCTGCAAAACTCCATGGGCGTTTAGAAACAAAGCATCCGGAGCACAAAAGTAAGTCAGTAGAATATTTTGAAATTAAACTAGGCGAGCTCAAATCATCTGAAAAGTTGTTTCAATACATTCTGGTGCTAATGTAAATGAAAATGCAACCCTTGCATCTTATGAGGTATAGTATCTTTTTGCAAAATCTGGCAAAAACCATACCTTTGCCATCAGCGGTAATCCTATGCAAAAGAATGTGGGGAGATGCAGCTGCTAAGCTAGTAGGTACTGTCCCGCTCTCAAACAATACTGTCCAAAGACGAATTACTGATATATGGCTAGCAACATTGAAATACCATGTTGGTTAGGCTTTGCATGTGTGACATGTTTGCTCCTCATTTAGATGAGAGCACAGACATATCAAAGTTATATTGGTTTTTGTACCTGATTTATGGGGACCGGTTATTTGAAGATTTTCTTTTTTCGTGTTAACCGCTCTACACAACAGTAGATGATATTTTCACGGCGCCTGGAGAACGTGTGTGGATTTGTCTACATATAGAGCAAAATTCATGGCTAGGTACAAAACAGGTCTTCAAGCTCGTATCAAAGCCGTAGCTCTAACTTGAAATGAACACACATCGAGAGGCTTTAGTGGCCAAATGGTTGCCTGAAATGTTGCAGAAAATTTTTAATGAAGTAGTTAAAATTATTAACTACACTAAAACTCGAACTTTGCAATCCAGGTTACTTTTGTTTGTTGTGCAAAGAGATGGACAGTGAACATGAGCAACTTCTTATTCGCACCGAACTGAGGGCACCCTCGAGATAGAATCTTGACGAGGTTTTTGAAGCTTAAAGATGTGGTCAGAATCTTCCTTCTTGACATCAAGTATGCAATTCTCACTTAATTGATACTTGAACATTCCAAATGTTTTGAATCTAGGCTTACAAGATAACAACATAGACATGTTGAAAGTTGAAAACAAAGATAGTGTCTTGGTTAAAATAGATTAGTTGTGAGCAGCAAGGGTAAATAAAGGCTCTTTTACAAATTTTCCCACTTTAAAAGAGTTTTTGGAGCTTTCTGATGAGAATTTACCAAACCAAATAAAGGAAAGCATAATTGAGCACCTTCGCAGGTTAGCAATCACGTTTAGGGAATACTTCTTGGAACCTGATACTAGTGAGGGTTGGATACGAAATCCGTTCTGCTTCTCTGAAATAGAAATGATCCAGAGTCTCTCGGAAGAGAAGCAAGATCAACTTGTAGACTTGACAAGCAATAACACAATGAAAAAAGTTTTTAATGGCGAAAATATTGTAGACTTTGGTTAACAGCAGCACGTATGGACTACTAAACACTCTGCGATAAGACAATGAAGTTTCTACTTCCTTTTCCAACCCCTACCGATGTGAACAGGCATTCTCAAGTATGCGCTTTATCAAAAACAAATACACGAATCGGCTTGGTATGCGGTCTGGTTTCAGAGGGAAAGTGCCAAGTATGGAGAGTAACATTTCAAAAATCATGAATTCGAAGGACAGACTCAACATATCACACTAGAATTGTAAAGTTATAGTTATTGCAATTGCTTTGCACTTGTATTAAACTTGTGTTAACATTCAATTTCATTTTCATATATGAATAGTTTCCCATCTTAATGTAAATGGGTAGGCAAACATATACCATATATTACTTACTAATATAATTCAAATGTGTGTAATGTTCCTATAAAAATTTGAGTTACATTAGTAAGTAATTTTCGGTAGATTCTACAATTTACATAATCTACAGCTACATTTCAAGAATTTAAGCTTTTGAGAGGTGTTTGTCTAGTATAGCGACCGATGAGGAGGGGGTCGTTCAAAATTTTTTCTTGGGAACCACTGATAGTTATATTATAATACAGAGTTATTCTAAAGGATGGACCCATGTTTAAAAATTCGTATTTATTAAGGTACAAATCCAAAATGAACAGTAGTTATACCAATGAAAACAGGAAGTTTCAAAATTTTTTCTAATACATTATAAATGTTTAATGTGTCCACCGTTTGCTGCACGGCAAACATCTACGCTACGCGGTAGGTAAACTCATCCCACACACGAGAAAGCGTAGTTGCTGTCACTGAGTGCACAGCAGCAGTGATACGGTTCTACATACCAATGAAAAGATTAAGGCGGACGGTTATGGTTCCAGAAGTGGCTGACAGAGTTCACGCGGCAATAAGCCGTCATTTCATTTCACTGTCAGTTGTGAGTGAGATAGCTATTGTGGAGCACAAGGTTTTCGGCGTTGTTGAATTCGCAAAAAGTGAGTCGCAAATTGTACTGCAGCGGGCGTTTCATACCAAATTCGTTATTGAACTACCAACTAGAAGAAGCATTAGTCGATGGTTTAAGCACTTTCGACAGACTGGAAGTGTGTAAATGAAAAAGCACTGGCCGACCTCGTGTGTCAGAGAATAATGTTAGACAGATTGAAGAAAGTTTTTTTCGCATTCTATGTAAGTTTATCAATAGAGCTAGTAGAGAACTTGGAATACCCCAACCAACTATATGGAAAGTTCTGATACGGCGTTTGCTGTACAAGTCCTACCAATTACAACTTCTGCTGGCTCTCAAGCCTAATGACAAAGAGAAGCGCTTCGATTTTTGTGGTTATGTGCTACAAATGTTGGAGGATGGCGCGTTTCTACGGCACATAATTTTTAACGATGAAGCAACTTTTCACCTTAGTGGTAAGGTCAACAGGCACAATGTTCGCATATGGAGTTTGCAAAATCCACATTCAACATTGCAACACGTTAGAGGCTTACCGAAGATAAACCTGTTCTGTGCCTTACTACGTGCATCGACGTAGCTCAACAAAAAACCAAAGAAAGGAAATAGTCGGGCTCAACCGGTGAGTAGGTGGTATTTTACAAATACCAAAAATAAAGGAAGGTCTGAAAAATAAAAAAAAATTCACTCATTGCACAACTCATAACAAAACATACAAAAAAACTCTAATTAAAAAAAATCGTAGAAAGCACAGTATTCCCAACCCCAACACAAAATTCAATAACCCCAATACAAATATATCCGGCAGAACAACAAAATTACTTCAAAAATGGCGAGCTGCAGTTTTTAGGTCGTTACCTCTTTGAAATAACAACAAAAAAAACAAATTCAACAGTAAAAACAACAGCTTGTAATTCTCATAGCAAACCTAAAGTTAAATACCTAAAAGTATTAATATCATGTCTTAATTACCCAAATTTACAAATTTAAAATAAAAACAATAGTTTGAAATCCCTCCCCTTAAACACGCAATTGACCTATTAAATTGTCCCACATAAAGAAAAACCCAATTCTTAACTAATTGAAGATCACCAACACATACACCCGCACCGAAAATAACCATTTTACCACTACCAACGTGAGTCATTCAAAACAAAAAGCAATGCCTTAATTATTACGGCCATAAATCCTAACATCGTCCTAACATCGTATATATATATATATATATATATATATATATATATATATATATTGCTGTGATACTTTACCAGCCCCTACGCTGGGCACCATAAAATGCTGTGTTATTTTACCCCACGACTTGGGCAGATCATAAAATGCTATGTTATTTCCTTTTTATTAATCAAGCACTTGTAAAAATGTTAATTTATAGATTTTTGCCTTAACTAGCTGATTCAACTAAATAAAGTAATTCTACAATACACAGTATAATGATTAAATATTTACAACCTTTTTAAGTATCTTCCCCTTTTTCAGAATATTTACATCTGTCAGATTTAGAGAAATTGAAGCCAGCAAAACGAGATTTTTGTTGTATTTAGAGACCTTTTGAAACGTTTCAAGATGCCTATTACCTTTCATAAATTTATCAAAGAAACCCCGATTTTGGTGACTTTTACATTTTTGAATTATTATTGAATTAAAACAGTTTACAGAAGTAAATTATATCAAAATATCTAACCTGGAGTGGTTCAGTAGCTTCTCTGCATCCCCAAGATTTTCGTCTCCAGTCTGAATGTTTTGAGTCGAATCCAACCAAATACTATCCAAATCGTTATTGATAAGTTTAATTCAATAAAAGGTTTTCCATCTCTGTAATTAACAAAACAGTAATGAAATATTTACCATGTCAGTGATTACCAAATTAATTTAACAGGCAGTAATCTCCAGAGTCGTGTCCTGACTCGTCTCCATACTCGTATCCAGAGTCGTCTCCAAAAGTCGTATCCAAAAGCCCTGTTTTATTTATTTTAGAAATTGTATAATTTTACTAAATCTGGTTTACTTACGTCTGTAATAGAACGGCTGGCTTACATAATTTTTACACTCTTATAAAAATGATTTTCACTTTACGTTTATGTAACTGGTTGCGTGAATAATTTAGCACTTTTGAGTATAGTGACTGCCCAGTTTCAAATGTCTACTAACTCGTTGTTTAATTGTTATCGTATTTATAGGCCTTGCCCCTTTGTTTGCTATTCGTTGATTCCACGTGTTGGGTGACACCAATTGTTTTATCTCTTGTGTATTTCGGAAACTGTACCAATTAGTTAGTTTAATTACTTGGAAGAACGCTCAAGTTCGCACGTATTCATTTATATAACATTACATTTACCTTAGGAATCCCAGGAATTTTCGTTCATTAAATCACTTATTATTGTTATTTGCTTATTCTAATCTAAATAGAAATAAATTCGGTGTTTGTTTCTTTCCTAGTTAAATTGGATTTTTGAACAAATGTAATACTTTTCTATCACGTACGATTTTCAAATAATACATAATTTATACTGCGTATACGATGATATATTTAACGCACTTGTTGAATATTTACCTAGCCAATTCATATAGGTTTTCCGTTGATTTAATTTTTATGCATTTCGTTACAGTTTTAAATCTTATCTTTGTCCGTAACTACTCTTGTATATGCGTTTAATCGCTTGCACTGTTATATACAGTGTGCTTTCAACTAATAATATTTATAGTGACCTATTTACTCTTCTAATATCTGTAATTCTGTACTTTTGTTACTTGGAAGTTTCTTTTGTTTATTCTACGACCCCTATGACTTAACCTACCCCTAAATTAACCCTTTAATTACAGCAATATATATATATATATATATATATATATATATATATATATACGAACCAATCTTGTAACTGCCTGGGACCACGCCACCTGTGTACCCTTCTACACCAAAAGGGCGGCAACTCATCAGATCATCATGTCCAACGGCGAAAACACAGTAGTGTTCTTCCATAACAAAAAGGGACGGCAATCCCACGGGTAGTTTGGTCCACCGAAGGAAGAAGCTACAATAATTACGAGTAAAGATTAATTTATTTACGCCGAAAAGTATAAATATTTTTTTAAATAAAATACTCACCACACAGTGTGTGCACAAAATTGTGAAGATAACAACTAAGAACGTTGTCATAGTAGTACAGAAAGAGTCGAGTAAATGAATTAGTTTTCTAGCAATAATTCACTACAATACTCTCGTTATCATACACAGGTGTTAAACACAGACTTGGAAACACGCTTTATCATATAGTTTGGTACCTTATTTCCACAAGTCTTTAGATTGAAGTAATCTAGAAAGTAATTATACGTTATCGCAATGTGTCACAAGTTCACGGATACCTAAAACAAGGTACTGACTATTTAATTTATAGAATAAGCTTTTCGTTTCAAAGCAAATAGGTATAAAATGAAAATTATTAGGATGCGTACTTATTGTGAACAGGTAAAATATGCAGGATGTTGTTGGCGTATTGAAGAGTAGAAACGGAAACGACGTGAATGAACAACAGAATAACCGGTTACGGTTTTGCCGTCGAAAATGAACGTAACAGCCTTATTCCGTACAAATGTCTATGAACCTATTTTCTTTGTGGAAAGAACTGTAACTGGAATAACGTACCTGGACATGTTGGAACAATGGCTGTTCCCTCAAGTTACGAAAGATTCACAGGACTTTATTTTCCAACAAGATGAAGCTCCCTCCCTTTGGCACCTCGATGTACGAGGAATTTTGAATGAATTTCCTCCTCAGCGCTGGACAGGTCGCAGGGGAAATGAAGACCTGGCTCTACACTTCTGGCCACCGAGATCTCATGATCTGACCCCATGTGACTACTTCTTATGGGGTAATGTTAAGGATGCTGTTTACGTTCCGCCTTTACCGAAACTCTGAGCGATCTGTGGAACAGTATCACTGCTGCCGTGCACTCAGTAACAGCAGATACACTTTTTCGTGTGTGGGATGAGTTTACTCGCCGTTTAGATGTTTGCCATGCAGCAAACCGTGGACACTGAATATTTATAATGTATTAAAAAAACCTTGAAACGTCCTCTTTTAATTGGTATAACGATTGTTCATTTTAGATTTGTACTTTAATAAATATGAATTTTTAAAAATGGATACATCATTTAGAATAACCCTGTATTTTGTATATAGGTTTGAGTTTAGGTGGGAGAAAAATTAAAAACACTTTATTGGTGCCTAAAATTGGCGGATCTATTTGTGTCCTGTTAATTTTTTTACAATTTGATATAGTTATTTGTGAATTTGTGAATGTATTCGTATTTGTATATTTTGAGTAACTCTAATGGATGAAAAATATATCCTACCAGCTTTTATATTTATACTTATTTCTTATATATAGAAATTCAGTTTGATAGCTACTTAAAATGTCTAGATACACATATCATAATTTTATATTAATTCTTAAAACCGCATTTTATAGAAATTCGGACTATCTAAAACTTGAGATTTTTACAGGAGGCGGCCGACCGTTTCACGGACACAAGCTGGCAAATTCACAGACAATGGCAATCGGATGCGTCTGCAGCTTTTCCGACTATCAAAACATCTCCAACTAATAAACAAAACGGAACCATGGCCAAAAATTCAATTTTAAAGAACAACACACAACCTAAAGCAAACGGATTTATTCCTAATAGTATTATGAAACCATCTCGAAGCGAAACTAGCCCTTCAGTTACTGGTAATACCCTCGGGAAATCTCAACATGAACCGAAAAAAGTAGTTCAAATCGAAACGGTACAAACAACGTTAGAAACCGTCAGTCCATCCACATTATCTCGAAATGAAAGCCCTTCTGGTAAACGAAACTCACTCGAAAAGTGTCAAAATGAACTGAAAAAAGTAGTTCAAATCGAGACAGTGCAAAAAGGTTTAGAAGATGTTACTTCACCTACTAAGGTTAAGACTGCAGCAATTTTGGTAAGATTTTGTTGTCTGAGTGGCTTAGTGGTATTGAATAACCATAGCATACTAACAAAAGTTTTGTAATTAATATTTAACAATTAACCTTACTAACATTTTATTTATAAAACCTATGACTTACATTTAGATCACTTTTAATATTCATTGTATTATAGTGTTTAAAATAGTTTGCTATGAATAGCGTTTAAGTAGTCTTTTGACGGGTGAAATTTTGAATTGCTCTAAGGGGCGAGAATTCCGTAACTAATTAAAGTTGCACCGGCTAACTACTGTGGTGTGGGAGTGGGTCCTATATAGCCAAATTGATAAATGTCCAAGTATAACGGGGAATAGTAAAATTATCAAATTTTGTTACACTAAACACCTACCCTGAAACGTTTTTTGTACGGTCTTAATTAATGGGCGCCAACTCGTCTTGTTTAAGGTACAATCCTCTGGAAGACGAGTTTTCCTAGTGGATCCTGATTATTTTGGCATCTGGTGGAATGGAGTTGTTTTTACAACCAATCTAACGTATATTCTACACAAAGAAAATAAACGTTTTTTACTGCATCACCTAATTCTCTTTAACTACAAGCCTCATAACATTATACCTGTTAACAGATATACACAATTTGTTAAGTTACATAAATAACCTCAATTTCGATTTGTCATAACATTAAAATAACTAACTATAGTAATTTAATCAAATGTCCAACCTTTTAAATTAAATTTAAATGTCCAGTGATTTATATCTAATAAAGTAAGAACTATAACCTACAATTAGGGTGGACGTTTTGTACTTTCATTACTACCTATCTTAGCAATACCAATTCACAAATCCCACCATAATAGACAATATTTAATAATAACTTTTTTTTACTTTAAGTTATTCTGAAAGACCCCCATGAGCCAGGTATGAGCCCGCAACTATGTTGTTGAAAACAACACTGTTCAACCCGTTTTTGTTTGTCGAAGCCATCTTCAATGGAGTCCGCGGATATCACCACGTGAGAATCATTTAAGCTTCTAGACAGATATGTTCCCTTGACAACACCTAGACACGGATTACTCCAACATGCATTATGTTCACCGGTTCACGAATAATTAATTCTTTTCTTTCGTCAACTCTCCAGTTCTCATTCTCCTCCCCACTTCTTTTGCTTTCGGGAGGTAGGTCATTGTATTACGGAAACTCATGTGAAAAATACGTGCTTCCCTGTGGCTTCATCATATTACAATGTAGTACCTTCGGGTGGAGCATTGGAAAATCACATGTAGGTTTCATCATATTATTATCCTGTTTATTTTTATTTCGTGTCTTTAGCAGCCCGTAAGTTCTTACTTTGAAAGCATTTTTCGTTATATGCTATTATTATATTCGGTAACACCGTTTGTAACATTATATTTGTGAATTCCACTTAGGTCATCGGCTATATCTAGGTGATTTAATTATATTGTTACAAAGTTATTTTTATCTTTTCTGATTACAATTTAACTGCGGCTACATTTGTTTCCTTAAAACTTTAAATGTAGTCATTTTAATGATAAGTATAAAAAAAAGCTTTTTTAACTACGTGATAGTTATATGAAAATATTAATATAGACAGACAATCCTACTGCTATTTAACCATTTCTTATTCTAAAGTTTTCAGTCAATAAAAAACGCTTAGATACAAAGATTCAGTATCGCAATTGGTGTGTTTTTCAAAACTATCTACAGTAATTACGCATACTTGCATCTGTATATTCTGCTTCGTAATGCGCAACACTAAAATCTTTCCTATTGCGTTGTTAAATGTCATTGACTTGAGTTACGTTCAACTATGAATTATAAAAAGAAATAACTACGGTTTTGCGGTTTAGTTTTGCGTAAATTCTCTTTATAGAAATTAAAGAAATATTGAACTGTCATGCTTAGTCAGCGTTAATTATTCTTAAGATCTAAATACACGGGGTACATCCGTATTTATTGTGTTTATAATTAGTTTTTCCTTTCCTATCTGGTTTATGTCTAAAGTATCGCGAAGGCATTATATCTCTTAATTGCACTTGTCTATATTGTGTCAATGTCATCCTACCCTAATAAATTGAGCGCCCCTGGGTGTCATTTACTTTAATGTTAATCGTTCAAAATTGATTTCATATTTATACCGTAGTTTGTCAATAAAGTTTAACCACAGTGTAATAGATCATATGCCTTTGAACAAGATCAGCTTAAACATTTTTCTTTATGTTCATATTTTTCCATACGTATTTAAACCATTGTCGTAATTTCATCTGTTTAAATTGTTTATCGAAAATTAAGGTATTGGATTAGTCAACTAAAATTCAAGCACTCCAATTATGGTAGGTACAGAAAATGATAAGGGCGAAACAAATTGCATTTTGTATTAGTTTCTTCTTTGTTTATATTAACGTTTACTACAATGCTAGAAAGCTTATTAATTGGTAATATGAAGATATTTAAAACGTCCTTTAGCCAAATCAAATACAATTGCGTCTCCTTTTACAAGCTGTTTAAATGATTATTGACTGTTTCAAATCTAAAATCAATCAATAATGGAACATTAGTTACGGCAATTTGTTCATGATTCCATGACTTTTATTGTGAAAAGAGACATAATCAATCTCATGAGCTGCAAATTGCCAATAAATATATTTATTTATTAAGATGTTTCCACTGCTCGTCAGATAGGTGTGGTACTTTTTCTATTATATTAATATTTCTTATTTGGAATGTTTTTGTGATTTTAAGATTTTCTAATGTGTACCTAACATTGAATTCGCTTTGTATCGTTAATACGAGCAGTGTATGTAGCTTAATGATGTTTTATATCAATTTGTTTTATATATTTTTTGATATTATAACGATTAAAAAAATTCCCACTGGCAATTTGATATCGTCAAATGGCATTATTACTGTTAACCAATTCCATTCCTCATAAAACAATCACTGTAATCATTTTTCTAAAGTAATAATTCCTAAACATACAAAATGTCAGATTTATTTTGCATTCGTATTCTTTAGAAGTAACTGTACAATGTTTGTATAGAATAATCATAAATATGACCTTTGGAAATCAAGTTTAGACGTGCTATATCAAACATATTCTATAAATAGATTATCTACAAAGCACAGTTTGTTGAAACCTTGTTTTCGCAACGTACTATTTATCTTCACCAATAGCAGGCGTTGAAGTTCTTGTTCGTCAACCTGTTACACAGCATTTACGGGCAGTTGGCATAGTCTTATCTCACAGGAAGGATGTCTTTCTGATTCCTCTCAGTGGCCGACTGGCATACGACATTTTTAATAGATGGATAGTTTCTGAACAGACTCCTGACATTGGTAGTCGTGCGGTAAACAATTTATAGTATTTGAATCTTCTGTAAAAACTTAATAAATACAATCAAGGAAGCTTACTTCAACTGATTCAATTATTTGACGATGAATTTGCATAAATATGTTTATTATTTTTATGTTTATAGATAATCATAAAATGGAAAATACTATTAATGAATTAGTAGATATACTACAAGTTTATTTTGAGTGCCACAAAAACAATTTGAGCGTAGAGGCTTTATGTTGTTCGTTTTCCCGAAAGAATTGTTGTCAACTGTCGTAAGTTCGGAAAATTAGAACAACGTTTAAGAGGTACTGGATCGTTACTAAAAGCGAAACGAAGTCGTTTCATTCAAAACCAAAATTTAGAATTGGACGTGTTGTCGAAAAAAAATCACAAACATCGGTTCGTGAAATTGCACGTAAGACTAATGCGTATGTTAGTACCGTTCACCATATTTTAAGAAATCATAAATTACGTCCGTATAAGGTAAGTTACATCTTATTACCTACATAGTTGCATTTACTTATTTCATTAGGTTAACCCCTTACAAAATTTACTTCCTAATGATGCCCCAAGACGAATAGTCTTTGCAAATTGGTTTTAAAACTCGTGCCAAGCAAATCCTGCTTTCCGTGGTCCAATGAAGGCATTTTCGAAACAGAAATTATCGTTGGAGTCATGAAAACCCAAGAGAAGTGAGAGTGCGCTATTTTCAGAGAAGGTTTAGTGTTAATGTTTAGTATGACATCTTTAGCGGGAGTATCGTGACGCCGTTTTTTTCTATCAAGATGGTGTCCTGCCCACAACGCCTATATACAATATTAGTACAATTTGTTTAACGAAATGTTTGGATAGAACTGGATAGGTTCTAATGGCTCAACTAAATGGCCCTTCGTTTCCTCGATGTAATCCCCCCACAGATTTTTTATTTGGGGCGAATTAAAAGACAAAGTTTTTATAACATTACTTTAAACCGTAGATCCACCAAAAGACCGCATTGGTCAGGCTATCAGGGATATTCACGACGATGTTTTATTCCGAGTAGTAAATAGTGTGAGCTGAGATGCTAATTATACGTAGACAAAAGTGGCCTACAGTTTGAATAATTCATTTAGTTTTATTTCATTTTTGTTTTGTTGTGTTATCACTATTATTAGTCTATACACTAAATTACAGTTCAGAACGTGTTTTTAAGGCTGTATGGTTGTTTTTAATTACTAATTTTTACATATGATTTAATTTCATAGCCTACCTGCTTAAATCAATTTTGCAAAAATTTTATACTATAAACTCTATTAAAAGTCGATCCTGCTGAATAGTATAGAAAATTATCTACAAGAATACACAAAAAAATCATACTAACTAATTTTTAAAATATAACCATGTCACTACAAACAAATGGTCTGCAAAAAAAATTTCCTCACAAATTTGTAGCTAAGACTACCTCATTTCAAAATGTATATGGTTTATTAAAGGTTAAATCACAATTGAAGGTTCTATAGCCTTAGACCCGTTTTGTAGAACACGCAGTACACACACACGCACGCACACGCGCGCACGCACGTACAAACACGCGCGCGCACATACACACACGCACACACACACGCACAGAGGTAAGTGTCTCGCTCTTTATAATAGTACTTCATAATTTAGTATTGCTATATTAAAATCTTTTATTTGGTAATTATGTCTAAAACAGACTAAAATTTCATCTTAGGAGAAGCGATAAATTCATTCGAGAAGTCGTCGTTGTTTAAAAAATTTTTAAATCTTAGATAAAAGTTTCTATCCTAGATTAGAGTGTTTATTGCATTTGCTATGTTATATTTATTATAAAAATCACCTAATAGCGATATAATTTACTATTAAAACCTGACTCTAGATATGTATGTAAACATCTAAAAATTTTGGTAGAATGCAGATCTTCAGATTTTTTTCTAGAATGTTATTTAAAATCTAAAATCTAAAAATATTACCTCTTGCATTTTAAGAACTGAAAGCAATATTGAAGTGACATTTTGATGCTAATTTTCCTTAAAGTTATCTTTAAAGCAATTGATTGTTACACAACTGGATAGATCTAACTCAGCTGTGCCCAAAAATTTATGTAACAACAATATCTTATTTTACGTAAAGACTATTTTGTAATTTCCAATATGTTGAATATAAATACAAATACTTAATAATGAACTGATAAGAAACTAAATTAATAGAAAGTATTTACTATTTTTGAAGTTATCTTTTATTATCAATCTTTATATTGAAATTGTTGTTAAGTGAGCATATTTTTTTAAATATTGCATTTATGATTGTCAAAAATCAAATTGAGTGATGTAGTAACTTTTTTACATTTGGGTTAGTACAGTTTAAACAAAACAGATTCCACAGAGCGTAGTTAGTGTTTCGAATTTTTGACTTATGTTACAGGAACAATTCAAGGCATTGTAGAGCAGCTCTGATGCAGGTGATGAGTAAGTATACATGTTTCTTGATAATTGTTATGAATTTAGTGCTCATAGAGCTTAGTCGTTTGTGAGGGTTTCTGTACCCTCCTTCTAGTGTATTATTTAGATCTGCATCATACGACATCGTATACTGGCACCCCTTACTTTATCTATAATTCATTGATTAAATCCTTTAACTAAATTCTATCTTGTTCACAAATCGTAATTTCCTCTAGCAAAGCTTATGCTCACCACAGATCTAGAAAGTTAGTTAGCCGTTTTGCCAAAGTAGGTTTCCTTATTTCTACTGGCCACTTCTAACCCCGGGCCTTATATTTAAACAGGGAACCTGATCTACTTTTTTCATTATCATTTTATGGCAGGAGTCCCAAGGTAACAATTCCAAGGAAGTGACATCGAATGCAATACGACGATTAAACGCATTTCACTACCTCTGCATTTTATTAGTTTTGTGCAGCAGTAGCTGCTTTGTGTATTGGCACTAGTTTAATGTAACTTATACGCTTTACATTTAATAATTTTCAAATTGAAAATTCGCGACAGTTAAACAACCCTAGCGTAGCATGCAAACTGCAGCAAGAGTTTCTTGTTTTGTTGTAGCATATATAAAGAGCTTAACTTCAGAAAAGCTCATATCACTGAAACACTGAAACAGCGTTATTCTATCCCACGCATACAACGAATAAAATGCTCTGATTCATGTAAAGCTGCATATTTTATATTTTGCCATTCGTAAATAAAATTGGAACCTTACGATAGCTACAATTCTCTTACAGAACTTCTGCAGTAACATAAATGCAGCATTCAACTTCGTACTCGTAAATAATACTTCAGGCAGTTCGCACATAACTGTCCTTCGATTTTTCGTTCAAGACGCGCCTGAAGTCAGCTGATGGATATTATATTATAAGTTTTCTAGAAGTAGGTCACATCAGAGTACTTACTAGATTAGTAAAAAGCGCGAGTAACGAGACTGAACCTAAACTGGAACGTGCCTGTTCGGATGGATTAATGGACCCGAATTTTCAGTATCCAGTATAATTCAATGCTATAGGTACGTTTAGGATAGATCAGCTTTGGACAGATTAGTTAAATCTCTTGTTAGGCTTGTGCATCAATTTATTATTTTTTTATATATATAAATGCTAGTTTTGACGCTATATAAAATTTGCATGGAGTTATCCACGGTTATCCGGTACGAATTTGTAAAATCCGGAAAATGTAATTTCAATATTTATAAAAAAGTATAATTGGAATTTATTTCTGAATAAGGCACTAATAAATTAGCACATAAAATTCTCTTACTATAACTCAAACGATCCTACAACTCTTATACTACAAAATTGTAGATCTAAAGCTGATTTGTATTTAGAAAATCTTTGAAATTTTCGCAAACATATATTCTGACGCGCATCAAGTCCCTTTCAATTCTTAATTCCTTATATGTAATTTCTCATAATTTTGTTTTAATTAAGTGTCTTTCTGAACATTTGCGTGGCTTTCTGTTGAGAAGATTGCGATAGGCTTTCGGTGACCGCGTGACCGTCCTAAAACAATGAAAATAGCGTGACTTTCCCAGAGAAGAGAGCACTTGTAACTTGTGCCTTGAAGCGGTGAGCTGCTGTAAGTTGTGCTTCTAGCAGGATCTATATCTTTACACATTTTCCTTTATTTACCCTTTATCTTTTCTAGGTTTTTCTCAACGGAAGCGCTGCAGCAAAATCCGAAAGTAAATCGTGTTATCTCTGCACGGAGATTATTGAGATTATAATATACGCGCACTGATTACAAATGCAAGTAATTTACTGTACGCTTTTATAGTAGCTTAAATAAAAACGTAAATGGAAACTGTAAAATTATAACATCAAAAATATAACAATAACGATATATAATGATAAGTCAAAGCCACACTAGAGGGAGGCTGCGACCCCTACACTAAAAAAAATTGTTTGAAGATGACTAGAAAGTTTTCAAAATTCTTATACAATTTTTTAGTAATATACAACAATAACATCCACCAGTAACGACGCATCAGAGCCAATCTTCGGGTGGTTTTAGCTCCTATACTAAAATACATAGCTCATACACGGGTTACATAGGTGTTCAAAATATTCACATGCAATTTTCTAATCGTCTAAAATAAATACATTCACTAGCAACGGTGCTGCGCCAAAGCCAATTTTGCGAGTATTTGCGACTCTTGCCCAAATTAAACTTCGAAAATGGTTAGATAGAAAGTTTTCAAAATATTCAGATACAATATTTTAGTATATATAACATTAACATCCATCAGCAACTGTACGTAAAGCCAATTTTATGATGACTGGAACGTTGAAACTAAACGATTAGATTAAACATTTTCAAAATTTTAAACGTAATTTGAACTTCATCATCATTATTAGGTCTTCAGTTCTGGAAATGGATAGACACATACCCTCATTGTATCCTATTCTGTGCTAACCTGCACATTTCCCTGAAATTTTCAGTCTGCATCTTTCGCTATCTGCGTGCAATTGTCTGATCTAGGTCTACCTCTACCTCTTTTTTCTTATCTCTGCTAGTGATATATGCCGCACTATTCCCCAAAAATCCCTTAGAACGTATCCCGCCCTTCTATTTCTCTTTTTTTTTTGTTTTCACAGATATCTTTATGTTCCTACTATTTCTATAGCCTCTTTGTTATTAACTTTGTCTGTTCATGCTATCGTCCTCATACATCTGAAGCACAACATTCCAAAAGGCTTCTACCGCTCTGCTTTTCCTACTGCCCCTATTTCATAGACGTACTACGTTGTGCTCCGCACATATGGTTTCAACTATTTTCTCCGTATTTCTGTGTTTGTTGTCTTCGAACATAGCCGCTGCTCTTTCTCGTTAGATACAGTTCGGTTCCTCTTCTATTGTTTAGAAATATAAGCCCTATATCCCCGATATTCAATAGTATGTGAAGGGGGTTAAGCAGCCTGCGGCTATCAAGATCCCCAACACTTGAACATGTGCCGAATAAATAGTTTTCCAATATATCCTTTCGCACATTCAACATTAGTTGAAAATATTTCAAAACCAACACCTGTACTTGTTTATAATAATCATCAGATACAAGTGCAATTATTTTTTTAGTCATTAAGTTTGCCGTCTTGAAACTGCTTGGAAGCGTACCTTCACTTATTTCTGTTCTGAGCTAGCCTTCCTGAAATTCCCACAGTCTAGATACAGGTCGGTTCACCTTCTGTTGTTTCCTAATTATATGCTCTATTTCACCAAGATTCAGTGGTATGTGAAGCGGGTTAAGCAACCTGTGGCTACCAAGGATCCCCCAACACTTACACATTTGCCGAATTAATAGTTTTCCAGTAAATCCATTCGCACAATTAACATTAGTTGAGAGTATTGCAAAACCAATACCTGCAGTTGCTTATAATAATCATCAGCTGCAAGCACAGTTATTTTTTTCGTCTTTAGGTTTTCCATTTTGGAATTGGTTGGACGCGTACTTCCATTGATCTTTATTCTGAGCTGGGCTGCACATTTCCCTGAAATTCCTACAGCGTACATTTTATCACTATTTCTGTGCAATAGTCTAACCTAGGTCTAACTCTACATCTATTTTTCCTACCTCTACTTTTAATATATTCCGCACTATTCCCTCATGCCTTAGTATGTGGCCTATCATCAAATCTCTCCCATTTTTTACCGTTTTCCACATACTTCTTTCTTCCCCTACCATTTCTAGTACCTCTTTGTTTTTAACTTTGTCTGTCCATGATATCTTCATCATACGTCTGTAGCATCACATTTCAAAGGCTTTTATGTTTTTCCTATGAGCTTTTCCTACTTTTTAAGTTTCATATTCGTACAATGCTGTGCTCCACACATATGTTTTAAGCAATCGTTTCCTTGTTTCTATGTTTGTTGTTTTTGAACACAGTAATTGCTTTTTCTTGTTAAATGTAGCACTACCTTGTGCTAATCTTTGTTTTATATCTTTTGCGCTCTTCCCATTTTGCGTTATTTGGCTTGTAGTAGAAATCTCTAACCTCTTGAAAATTCTCGTTACTTATTTGTATTCTAGTTTTTAATTTATTTTCTCCTCCTTTGTATACTAGTACCTTAGTTTTATTTTTGTTAATTTTCATACCGTATCTACCTGTTAGAACTGTTTCCATTTTATTAAGAGCGACTTCTAACTCTTCCTTGCTAGATGCTAATAGTGCTATATCATCTGCAAGTCGAAGCATATCAATCTTTTGTTCCTGCACAATAATTCCTAATGTCTTCTTGCATTTGACAGTATCCATTGCCTCTTCAAGTTAAAAATTAACGGGGATAGGGCACATCCCTGTCCCACTCCTTTCCTAATATTTATTTCTCTACGTTCCTGCTCTAAATCTATTACCGCTGTTTCCTCTTTTTATAAACTTTGTACTATCCGTCTCTCCTTAAAGCTCATTTCAATTTTTTTGAGTATTTCGAACATTTTTCCATTTTACATTGTCGAATGTTTTTTCCAGATCCACAAACCCTTTTCCTTTTTCTATTGTTTTCTCCATTTTCACCCTCAAAGCTAAAATAGCCTCCTGTGTTCCCCTGTTTCGCCTAAACCCAAATTGATCTTCTGTTAGTTTTTTTCAGATAGTTTTTCCATTCGTCTTTGTACAACTCTAATTAATATTATTTGACAGGTGTGCTGCCAAACTTATTGTTCGAAAATTTTCACAATCTATCCGAGCCTCTCTTTTTTTGGTATCTCGCCTGTCTCATACAATTAGCTTACAAGTTGCAAGAGACGTTCTGGTACTGCTTGTCCAGCGACTTTTAGAGTTTTTGCTTGCACGTGATTTGTACCCGGTGCCCTACCATTTTTCAAACCCTTTAATGCTAATTTAAAGTCATCTGTAAGTATAGGATATCCCAAGTCATCCTTTTCAATACACACACATGTTTGTGTGTGTGTGTGTGTGGGTGTGGGTATGCGTGTGCGCGCGTGCGTGCGTGAGTGCGTGCGTGCGTGCGTGTGTGTATGTGTGTGGGTGTGTGTGTGTGTGTAAAACGGTTCTTGGCATTTAAAATTTCAATTTGTGTGTAATCTCTTGGGATATAGGTCATAAATGTAAATATGCTTTTTAACATTTGTATATAAACATTACGCGTTTCGTTATATTAAACCATGTTCACATGTTTAAGTCCACAAAAAATATAAAAATATTAAAGTTTAGTTAAATTATAATAAGTTAATCTAAAAATTTAAAGAAAATTTAACCGGTGTATAACTCACATATTAACATTGAAGTAATTGGTTTCAAGTAATATAAAGCACAGAACACAATCCATTATGTACTTCTTTGATTATTGAATGTAAATGAATTTCTTATTTTTGTTAGTTTCTTTATATTAATTGCAGACCAATTACTTCAATGTTAATATACTTAAAAATGTGATCATGATTTAATATACCGAAACGCGTAATGTTTATATACAAATATTAAAAAGCATTTTTACATATATGACCTACATCTCAAGAAATTACACACAAATATATATATATATATATATATATATATATTGCTGTAATTATAGGGTTGATTTAGGGGTAGGTTAAGTCATAGGAGTCGTAGAATAAACAAAAGAAACTCCCAAGTAAGAAAAGCACATAAGTTCAGATAATAGAACAGTAAATAGGACATTATAAATATTATTAGTTGAGAGCACACTGTATATAGCAGTACAAGCGACTAAAACACATATCCAAGAGTAGCCACGAGCAAAGATAAGAATTTAAAAATGTAACGAAACGCATTGAAATTAAATCAGTGAAAAACCTGCATGAATTGGCTAGATAAATATTCAAAAAGTGCGTTAATATATCATCTTAAACGCACGCAGAAATTATGCATTATTTGAAAAGGCATACGTGATCTAAAAGTATCACATTTGTTCAAAAATCCAATTTATTTGGAAATAAACAAACACCAAATTTATTCCATTCAGATTAGAATAAGGTCAACGACAATAGTACGTGCTTTTATGAACGAAGATTCCTGGGATTTCTGAATTAAATGTGAGGTATAATATTAAATTACGTGACAAAGAGCATCGCTTCATGCAATTGAACTACACAATTGGTAAAGTTTCCCAAAATAACAAGAGATAAGACACTTGGTCTCGCCCAGCACATGAAGCCAACGAATCGTAAACAAAAGGGGCCGTTCCTATAAATATCAGGACAATTGAATATCGAGCGGGTATACTTTGAAACTAGGCAGTCACTATACTTGAAAGTGCTAAATATTTACGTGAACAGTAAATTAAATTAAAGTGAAAATTAAAGAGGGTATAATTGTGCAAGCGAGTCGTACTTCTAAAGACGGCTCTTAATCACCATCTAAATTACCATCTTAATTGCCATCTCAATTTCAATATTAATTACAATCTGAAATTACAAACGATCCTCATAAAGATCTTGTTACGATTCCTGTTAATTACGATCATAAATAGAATTTTGGATACGAGACTCTGGAGAATGCTGCCTGTTCAAGCAATTTGATAATCTCTGAAAATGGTAAATATTCTATTGCGGAAATGAAAAACCTTTCATTAGAATAAACTCACCAATAACGATTTGGATACTAATTTGGTTGGATGTCGACTTCAACTCTTGGGAATGCAGAGCACCTACTGAACCACTTCAGGTTAGATATTTTGACATGATTTATTTCTAAAAACTGTTTTTATTTCAATAATAATTCAGAGTGTTAGAGCCGACAAATTGGGGTTTCTAGTATAAATTTATGAAAAGCAATAGACATCTTGAAACGTTTCAAAAGATCGCTAAAAGCTCGTTTTGCTGGCTTGATTTTCTAAAAATCTGACATATGTATATAATTTAAAAAGGGAGAAGATATTTAAAAAGGTTGTAAATATTTAATCATTATACTGTGTATTGTAGAAGTGCTTTATTTGATTGAATCAGCTAGTCGAGGCAAAGAAATTTATAAATTAACATTTCTACAAGTGCTTGAGTAATAAAAGAGTAAATCACAGCTTAAATATGGTCCAAGAGTAGGGGCGGCGAGTAACACAGCATAAATATGGTCTGCCCAACCGTGAGGCGAGAATAACAAGGGTTTTATTTTTCCTACAGGAAGATAACACGGCATAAATATATCGACCCAATCGTGGGGCTAAATATCAACATAATAACAAGGGGCTAACAGGGATTAACACAGCAATATATTGCCGTGGAAGTCGAGGACTAAGCTTTTAACATCGAGCCCCGTCATAAAATTGCCGTGGAACCTTCGTTAACTTCGAAGCTTCCCCAGGGTCAACATATAATTTTCAAAATTCAAAAATTTTCTTAAAAAATTCTTTACCCTTTTATTTCGCCTTCAAAACTCCTTCAGCTTCCCTGGCTAGCTCAGCTGTGTCTCTTCTCGAATACCTAAATGTACAACCATATCTCTTTCACACTCTCACACCATTCAATAAAATCACCAAATAATACAACAATCATACAACCTTTTATTTACAGTTATTAACAGATAAATTATATTCACATGTATAAAAAACAGTTTGATACACTAATTATAAAACTCAAAATATGGTATGTTTTTAAAGTCCTTGATTTTTCTAATTATTTTCAAACAAATTCAAAGAGATATGAGTAGATGGGCCCCACATGTTACCCTGAATTGACTACACACTGGAGTATGGTGAGCTCATAATAACCTGGTTTAGTTTGTATATGCCTTTTACACCTTGCATAAATTAAAACAAAATTTATAGACCCGTTTACCCTTTATAATCCAATTTATATCATGAATAAAATTTTGGATGTTTATAAAAACACCCCTTGTCAATATTTAACCTCAATAAATTGTCCAGTACATGTGTCTTTTTCAATAAGTTTCTACAACCATAAATAAGCCCCAAAAAGTCAAACACACAGCAAAAAATTTCACAAATGTTTATCAAACAACAGAAATTTCAAATAAATTACCTGGAGAATTCTTCAGTCTTCCTTTCCTTCGAAGATGATTGCCAGAACACCTCGGCTTTGTTTCCATTCACCGTGCTACTCAGCGGATCCACAGGCCTCCTCCATCAACCACATCTGCGAGCCAAGCGCCTCGTCTCACAGTACCATTCCATATATCATGCATACAACTTGATTTTTTGTGATGCTTACCCCCAAATATCATGCTTCCATTTATTGATTTTCGTGCTTTGTATTGTAGTAGCTGGACCTTTATTGATTTAAAATGCACTACTCGCACTTCGCGTCAATAATTAGATGTCCGCTACTACGTGTTACACTTGCAGCCACTACATTTCCGGTAATATAATCACCTAAAATACTCACAGAAAGCTTTACTGTTATGGTGGTCGGCATTCAGTACTTTATCGAAGTAAAGTAACATAGAAGCGAAGAGAAGTGAAGAGAGCGTTAATAATTTAGGTTGAGTATTTATATGCTTTCAAAACTCCTCTTGTGGACGCACTTCCAGCGAAAAGCTTATTTTCAAATCTAATTCTAAAAACTTTGAATATACCGTCTCGAAATTCGTAAAATTTTGTAGCGTGCTACGTGCTGTATCACCCCAATTCGCTTTCACCTTCGCGTGTGCGTACGTTTGGAAAACTGTCTGTTTTTAACCAATGATAAAATTCTCTGTCGTCACAAACCCCGCCTAAACTATATTTATGCCTATCTTACCCCACTTGAGTTACAGAAAATCGATATTGATGACAGCTTATCTCCACTCCACGTGTATAGGTACGTGCATTTTCAATCCCAACGCTCTTATATCTGTCTCTATCTGTTGTATATAACCGATCGTGCATTTCCCTCGCTCTTCAAGATGTTCGTTAGCCTTGTTGTTCATCCAAACTGACGGTTGAAAATATTTCTATGAAATCCTATCTTAACACACGCTCGACTTCTTCGAATGTAACTTTTTAAAACGCAGGTATTTCTGTTAATTATCGAACGTTTAGCATAACAATTCCTAGACTTTATATTTCTTCGTATTTATATAAAACGAAATACATTTGCCTTGGAATTATTGATTTTCTTACATAAGCACGTTCCCTTATGCTTATACGTGTTGGATTAAAATAAATTAAAATTAATTATGCGCATCCTTGAACTTCTATTTGCTTTAAAACTGTTTTTCTTTATGTAATTTTAACATTCCAATTATTAATTATAAAAATACGTCAATACTTGTCCGTTTTCTCTAAATGACTTAAATTAATTTTGCGCGTAAATAATTTGTTCTTTTCTATATACAGGGTTGTTGAAATTTTATTGTTTCCCACTGATTTAACCCTTTGAATCCACAACAATATATATATATATATATATATATATATATATATATATATATATTTATATTCTTGCCATCCCTCCACTTTCTCTACATTTTCTATAATGACGTTTCCTCCCGCGTGTCTTATATTTTTGCTATGCTAACATTCATTCTAATAAGTTTATATGGTTTGTCTATTTTTCCTATTTCCATCTTAGTTTGAACCTCTTTGCACTTTCCATCAATCCATTGATCTTTAGCTTTTTTGTACTTGCAAACAATTTCCTATTTTATCGCTTTGTATCTGTTTTCCTGATTTATCTGAGCTATTTTTTTATTTTTCTTTCTTCTATTAGATTCGGGATATCCTTTGTTATCCATGGTTTCTTATTTTGTTTTTGTGCATGCCCAGAATATCTCTGGCCGCCATGTCTAATCTGGATTTAACGTTATTCTATTCTGTTTCTACTTCCTTAGTGTAAAATTTTTCCCGAAATCTTTCAGCAATCCATTTGACTTTTTTCAAATCTTTCGTGGATATCTACATCTTTTAGTTTCTCAAAGTCAGAGTGCCTTTCTCCGTTCCTTCTTTTCAAATTTTTAAATTTAAGAGCGGCCTTCATGATTACGATATTGTGGTCAGTATCTATGTTTACTTCTGGAAAGCTTTTACTGTCTTTTACTTGATTCCTAAACCGTTATCTAACAAGAATGTAATCTATTTGATATCTTCTTATATCTCCTGGCATTTTCCACGTGTATCGTCTTCTAGCATGATGTTGAAATAATGTGATTGTGATGGTTAAATTGTTCTTGTCGCAAAATTCTACCAGCCTATTTCCCCTGTCATTTCTCGTGCCTAAACCAAATAAATCTACCACCGCTTCTTCCCTACCCTCACATACCACTGCATCAAAATCTGCATCAGAATCTATACGAGTGAATAATTAAATAAAATGGCGTAAGGTTTAGTACACCGTTGAAAGGTGGACATAAGAAATAATACACACAAACATCAAAATAAAACATTTTTCAAGAATTTAGCCTGTCCATTTTCATCTACATACACCCAAGAACACAATACAAGACATATCAGAACAAAGAACCGTATACAAGAAAGGGTACAGCGCCGCACGGAAGAAATTAGTTTTATAAGGATTGTTTTCTCATTTGCGGGCACTGTAACTTTTTTGTGTTTTGATTTTGCTCTAATTCTTTTTGTATGTGGATAATAATGGGCAGGTCGAATTTTTGACTGCAATGGACATTTTCGAAAATTCTGCATGTCTGTTCTCATTTACATACGCGTGGGAACGTGATACAAAAAGAATTAGAACAATAAACAATTCACAAAAAAAAACGTTATAGCGCCCGTTCACAAAACATTCTAAATTATATGACAAATTAATTTGATACCTCTGGAAACAGCTTTTACCCAACAAGTCATTTAATTTTTGTACAAACATTTACAATATTTCTCATGCTGTGTGTGGTGGTGCACAACTAAGAAGAGGTGACTCCGTGGATCTGACGGGTTCACGCATGACTGCTGATCCCAAGGTTTGCTACGTGCATTGACGTAGCCTAGAAAAAAAACAAAAAAAAATGAACCGGGCTCAATCGACGAGTGGGCGAGGTATTATACCTACAACAAAAATTAAGGAAGGTCTGAAATAAAGAAAGAAAATTACACACACTCATTCATACTCAAAACACAACATATCAACAAAAGAAACGTATAATTAAACACAATACGTACGCGCAATAAATAATTACACACTGAATCTAAAAAAAATATATCAACCAAAAGAACAAATCTTTTTTTTTTAAATGGTGAGCTGACGGTTTTCGGTTACTCCCTAGATTGAGTTTCAACAAAAAAGAAATTAAGCGAAATTACCCCGCTAAAACCAACAGCTCTAAATCAGCATGATAAATCTAAAACTAAGTATATACATCTAATGGCAACAACATTTTCAAACGTGCCAGCAAGCCTTAAAATCATTTTCACTTGGACCGCTTGAAAAATGTTAGGCGAACATTTGTTACAAAAATACTCCCTCGTACGGATGAGAGGTAAAATGTAGGTTCCGTGTGTATTGCAACGCGCGTTAAAGATCCCTACCTTGCTTGGAATAGCAAGCGTTCAACAAAATAAAAATTTCCATGTATAAAACTCGTTTCCTGGCCAATCTATTACCTTGGGTGGAGCATTGGAAAATCAAATATAGGGTGCATAACTAACACATAGTCAGAAATCACCACCGCTATTAACATGTTGAGCGCCGCGTGTATCACCGGTGGACATTTTGTGACTTAACTGGGGGACCGCATAGCCACCGGTAGACATTCGTAAGATTTGGTTTCAAGTCCTCGTGTCCACGAATGGGCATGATATTCATTGATTTTTTTTTATATCCGCACCTGTTCTGCGGTCTCAGAGATGGGGCGGCTCGGTGGTGTAGTTGGTGTGCGTGTGAGTACTATGCCCAAGGTCCGGGGTTCAAATCCCGGTACGGTCCGCTTGAAAAATGATAGGCGAGCATTTTCCAGAAAAATACGCTCTCGTTCGGATGAGAGGTAAAATGGAGGTCCCGTGTGGGTGTTGTCACGCACTTTAAAGATCCCTACCTTGCTTGCAACAGCAAGGGTTCGGCAAAACTTAAAAAAAATTCCAGGTAAAAAAACTCGCTTCCTGGCTAATGTAGTACCTTCGGGTGGAGCATTTGAAAATCAAATGTAGGGTCCTCGAGACAAGTAGAATTGTGTGTGGGTCGAGCAGATTGGCAAGTTTGCTAATGAATATTGCTCTACATATTTTACTAATAAAACACGTATTCAAACATAATATTTATTTTATTAAATTAAAACGCCTGAACAATAGGTTACTTTTGAATCTTATGCTGTAACTTGAAACACGAAATACACATCGGTGTGTTATTGCAACCCAAACATATGGTATTAACTCTATGGTGTGCATTCTGGCAACAGCACCTTGCTCAGAGCTGAACTTTTTGTAGCAAAATGTGTCATCGTCAATCTTTTTTGATCTTCGACTTCTTTAATTTATGGTTTTCTTTGTTTGATGTGGAAAGATTCATAAATGTTGAAAGTTCAGCTGAAGGGGCAACAGGTTACATTGATGTAGTACGTCTATTTGCTGATGTGGGGGTTGGTTCTGCACGTTTATGTCAAGGCATTCAAGCTTGCTTTTGCTTTTATTTTTCCACAATTTTTCTCTGAATTCTGTTATTTGTAGTTTTTCCTGTTAATTTTATCGTATATGTGGAGAGCATTAGTGAGTGCTGTCGCTGTTATCAAATGAAAAACAATTTTCGTCCACCATTTGACCGTACGTTTTATGTAAGGAGAATAGGCTGTTATTTAATTTGACACATCAATAAAGGATTTCCACTTTGTAATCTAGAATTATGGTGGGTTTTTTATCTTCTTTGCTCCTATGGTAATAAAAATGTTTTAGAGTCATCAAGCTTTGTGCTCAGCATAAGCACATCCCTTTTGTCTTTCTATTTCAAGACTACTATTTCATTTTTATTTTGGCGGTCTATAACCTCTTCTTCTTTAAGTGTGTCCTTAGTTACATCGGCAGGTTACAATTAGAGCGAGGAGCTCCTACTAAATGGTCGTTTAGTTGGTTTATGGTCATTGCTATAGCAACACTCGTATACCAGTTATCTACGTATAGGTCCTTCCATGATCTAATAGCTCTTCGATTACGTGTAACACTACATTCTCAGAGATAGCGACCTCTGAATTTGCCTCTCTTCCTGTAGAGATTTTGAATTCCATCATCTACGCAGAGTTTGAAGACTTTGGATACCATAGCGGTGCCGCTTGTTTGATATGTATTGACGGAAAAAACTCAACCCCGAAAAGGTACATTACTTTCGTCAATTACAACGTTCTCTTCGGGGACGTTAGTACGTTTAAATTTTGCTTGTGTACGCATCAACAACTGGTGAGATATTTCTCAATCGATCATCACGTGCCAGGTCTGCCTCTTCAGCCACATAAAACATTGTGAACGGTACTACAACCCTTTGCGACTGATTATTTGGGACACATTGTTTCTGTACAAATTTTTTTCTTACCAATAGTCTCGAAATTGGGGCATGTGTACTAAGCCCGTCTAAAGAATAAGGCCATAGAATTTTTTAATTGTGATGGGTTTATAGGGGTTCTTAAAGGTACCCTGAATTTTTTACGAATATTCATTATATTGGAATTATTTTCTATAACTCTTAAGGCGTAAGAACTTGTTCCTTGCGCAAATATATTAATGTTCTCCTCGTCTATAAAATACAGAAATACATCATTTAGATCTCGAACCACCTCGGGTTTAGGTCCGGTTTAAGGAGCATCAAATTTGAATTGGTTTCTGTCACCCGACAACTTACCAAGTGTCGATTTCCTTGTTTTGCTCATCATCATCAGCTTCATCATCCTCTTCAGTGGAATTTTCCTCCTCATCAAATATAAAAACTCCATCAACCGAATATCCACCACGCGTTCCACGACTTTCATTATACGATTCAGATCGACATTCATTACAAAACTTTTTTCATTTACACCCTGATTTTGATCATTTTCGCAGATAATTTTTTCTGTCTCTTCCTCAAGCTCTCTTTGGGTTAGTATATGATTTGTACCTTCACGGACTTTTAGTCACTTTAATTTTTTTTCGATCACTCACAGCGGCTCGCTCGTGGTTACTGACAATCTATAACAAAAGAACCTAAATAATCCACGTGGTCACAGGTGGACACGCGGTCCTAGAAAGAGAATTTACTTCTTAGTACCGCATGTGCACCCGTGAACATTCGAAAAATATTCTTCAAAAATAGAAACAATCAAAACACCAAGTAAATTAATTTTGTTCAAATATTTAAAGAATGTTTGAAAAAAAGTAGTGAAGAATAAGTGGCCTTCTGCTCAACGTATTAGAAAATAAGTACGAATGGTACAAAGACTAATTTTTAAAATTTCACTGTGATTATTCTCTTCTATTCAGAATGATGAAGTATATTGATTATTTACGCTGCCTGTTGTTATAAGGAGAAATCCCAAACACCTTATATCAACAACATTCCATAAGCATACCCTTTATAGTAAACATAACGGATGTATAGCGTAATATATTACTAAGCAGTACAAAGCGCCACGGTTGAAATACATTATCAATATATCAATCAGTACGACATTTGCAAACCCCCTTATTTGTCGTTTCAGGTATAATGTAGGCTGCGGTGAAGGGATATACATCTGCTCGGATGTTCATGTGTTCCTACTGATTAAGAAAACACATGTACCATTTTACATAAATATGTACGTTATTCCTTTTTCCTTTCTCCCCTCTTAACCGAGCGCACGTGCTTTTTACGCTTCTTGCACCTTACATCCTTTACAGCTTCCAATTCCAGTTACTCATGCTTTGTAAATAAACAATCAGAAACGCTCGAGGTGGTTTCATGAATTTATGCTAATTATTAAGAGAAATATATTTAACAGAGGATGATTCAGAGACAACTTAACAGTGTATGAAAATCTATGCGAAATGGTTTCTGAAAATAAATGCTTGTTCATGTTGTAATGTAAGCATACTGCAATCAAATCAACTACGAAACTGCGTATTACTTAAATAACACCGGTGGATATGAGATAAATTTGTTTCTAGAGTGTGCACAACCACGGACAATAAGTTTCAAACTTAGTATCTATCTAGAACAGCGGTTTCCAAATATACTATGCCCATGGAATCCTTCTTCCTGCAAAAACATGACCTTGAACCCACGTGAAATAACTTCATAACTGCATCATAGAAAAATTAAAAATTTAACTTTGATGTTTTGAAAGCAGGTGTAAAAAAAGTACAAATAAAATATATTCCTGTTTAAAATAGTATTAATTGAAAAATATAACTTTTGTTTTAAAATTACAAAAAAAAAATATTTTTTTTGCAATAAGGTAGGGTAGAGTGGTTGATAATGGATCAGATATTTTTTAAAGGCATCATAATCATCATTAGGTCTTCAGTCCTGGAACTGGTCAGACGCGTACCCTCATTGTTTCCTATTCTGAACTAACCTACACATTTCCCTGAAATTTGCACAGTCTACATCCATCGCTATCTGATTTCGGTCTACATCTACTTCTTTTCTTTCGCTCTCTGCTTGTAACATATCCCATACTATTCCCCAAAAATGACCCAGAATGCATTCCGCCCTTTTATTTCTTCTATGTTTTTCCCCTCGATATCTTTGTTCCTCTACTATTTCTATAACCTATCTGTCATCAACCTTGTCTGTCCATGCTGTCATCCTCATACATCTGAAGCACAGCATTTCAAAAGGCTGCCACCATTTTTCTGTCTGCTTTTTAGACTGCCCGTATTTCACAGGCATACTGTGCTGTGCTCCACACATATGCTTTCAACAATTTTCCTCTTGTTCTATGTTTGTTGTCTTTTATCATAGGCGCTGTTCTTTCTTGTTAGATGCAGTTCGGTCCCCTTTCTATTTTTTTACAATTATATACCCTTCTCCGACATTCAGTGGTAGCGAAGGGGGAGAAGCCACCTGTGGCTGCCAAGTTCCCCCAGCACTTAAACATTTACCGATTTAATATTTTTTCCAATATATCTTTTCGCACAGTCAACATTAGTTGCAGATATTTCACAACCAACACCTGTAGTTGTTTATAATAGTCATCACATTTATCTGCGCTTATTTTTTTGTCATTAGGTTTTCCGTCTCAAAACTGGTTGGACACATACTTGGACTTATTTATATTCTGAGCTAACCTACACAGTTTCCTGGAATTCTCACACAGCATGTATACAGCTCGGTTCCCCTTCTATTGTTTTCTAATTTTATGGCCTATTTCATCGAGATTCAGTGAAGGGGGTTAAGCAGCCAGTGGCTGGCAAGATCCCCCAAAATTTAGACATTTGCCGAAATAATAGTTTTCCTGTAAATCCTTTCACGCAATTAACATTATTTGAGAATATTGCCCAACCAATTATTGTAGTTGCTTATAATAATCATCATGTTTAATTACAGTTCCTTTCTTCGTCATTAATTTATCCCTCTTGGGACTGGTTGGATGCATACCTCCATTGATTTCTATTCTGAGCTAGCCTACACATTTCCCTGAAACTCCTAGAGCCTACATCTTTCACTATCTGTGTGCAGTAGTCAAACCTAGGTCTACCTCGTCTTCTCTTTTTTTTACCTCTGCTTCTAATATACTCCTCACTATTCCCCCATGCCGTAGTATGTGGCCTATCATCCTATCTCTCCTATTTTTTACCGTTTTCCACATATTTCTTTCTTCCCCTACCATTTTTAGTACCTCTTCGTTCTTAACTTTGTCTGTCCATGAAATCTTCATCTTACGTCTGTAGCACCACATTTCAAAGGCTTCTAGTTTTTTCTTGTCCGCTTCTCCTACTGTCCAGGCTTCAGAGCCGTACAGTGCTGTGCTCCACACATATGTTTTAAGCAATCTTTTCCTTGTTTTTATGTTTGTTGTCTTTGAACACAGTAGTTGCTTTTTCTTGTTAAATGTAGCACGGCCTTGTGCTAATCTTTGTTTTATATCTTTTGTACTTTTCTCATCCTGCGTTATTTGGTTTCCTAGGTAGCAGAAATCCTTAACCTCTTGTAAGTTCGTGTTACATATTTGTATTCTTGTTTTTGATTTATTTTTTCCTCCTTTGCATACTAGTACTTTAGTTTTAGTTTTGTTAATTTTCATACCGTATCGCTCTGTTAGAACCGTTTCCATTTCATTAAGAGCAGCTTCTAACTCTTCCTTGCTAGATGCTAATACCGTTATATCATCTGCAAATCTAAGCATATCAATTTTTTGTCCCTGCATAGTAATTCCAAATGTCTTTCTGCATTTGACAGTATTCATTGCCTCTTCAATGTTCAAGTTAAAAATTAATGGGGATAGGGCACATCCCTGTCTCACCCCTTTCCGAATGTTTACCTCTCTACGTTCCTGCTCTAATTCTATTACTGCTGTTTGCTCTTTGTATAAGCTATGTACTATTCGTCTATCCCTATAACTCATTCCAATCTTTTTGAGTATTTCGAACATTTTTTTCCATTTTACATTGTCGAATGCTTTTTCTAGAACTACAAACCCTATATACACGCTTTCCCCCTTTTTTTATTGTTTTCTCTATTATCATTCTCAGAGCTAAAATAGCCTCCCGTGCTCCCCTGTTTCGCCTAAACCCAAATTGGTTTTCTCCTAGTATTTCTTCAGCCGGTTTTTCCATTCGTCTTTGTACAATTCTAGTTAATATTTTGGACACGTGTGCTTTCAAACTTATTGTTCGAAAAGTTTTCACATCTATCCACGCCTTTCTCTTTTGGTATGGTTACTATGATGTTACGTTTGAAATCTTTGGGTATCCCGCCTGTTTCATACATATAGCTCACAAGTTGGAAGAGACGTTCTTTTACTGCTCGTCCAGCGGCTTTTAGAGTTTCTGCTTGCACCTTATCTATACCCGGCGCCTTACCATTTTTCAGACCCTTTAATGCTAATTCAAACTCATCTCTAAGTATAGAATATCCCAAGTCATCCTTTTCAATGTCTGGTTCCTTTTCTAATGCAGCTAGTTTCTCTGCTGCATATAAATTCTCTATATATTCTTGCCATCTACCCACTTTCTCTACATTTTCTATAATGACGTTTCCTCCCACCCCCCTTATATTTTTGCTATACGGTTTTATATCCCTAAAATTGATTCTAATTAGTTTGTATGCTTCATCTGTCTTTCCTACTTCCATCTTAGTTTGTACCTCTTTGCACTTTTCATCAATCCAGTGTTCTTTAGCTTTCCTGCATTTGCGAATAATTTTCCATTTTATGGCATTGTATCTCTGTTTGCCTGTTTCGTCCGATTTATTTTTGTATTTTCTTCTATTAAATTCAGGATATCCTTTGTTATCCATGGTTTCTTATTTTCTTTTTGTGTATACCTGAGAATATCTCTGGTCGCCATGTCTAGGCTGGATTTAATGTTATTCCATTCTGTTTCTACTTCCTTAGTATCAGACAATTTCCCGATATCTTTGAGCTATTCATTTAACTTTTTTTCGAATCTTTCTTGAATATCTTTATCTTTTAGTTTCACTACCCAAGTACCTTTTTCCGTTTCTTTATTTAAATTTTTAAATTTAAGTGCGGCCTTCATAATTACGATGTTGTGGTCAGTGTCTATATCTGCTTCCGGGTAGCTTCTACAGTCCTTTACTTGATTTCTAAACAGTTGTCTAACAATAGTGCAATCTATTTGATATCATCCTATATCTCCTGGCGTCTTTCACGTGTATCGTCTTCTAGCATGATGTTGAAATGATGTATTTGTGATGGTTAAGTTGTTCTTGTCGCAAAATTCAACCATTCTATTTCCCCTGTCGTTTCTCGTGCCTAAACCAAATAAACCTATTACCGCTCCTTCCCTACCTTCACCTACCACTGCATTAGAATCCCCCGTAATTATTAAATTTTCGTGTTTTTATACGTATCTTAGTATGTCTTCGATGTCTTTGTAGATCGCTTCTAGTTCTTCGTCACTGTAGCTAGAGGTGGGCATGTATACTTGTATTATTACTGTGTTTACCGGTTTAGATTATAATCTAACCATGAGTACTCTTTCGTTCTTTTGTAAGTAATTTTCTACACAATATCCTATCTTTTTCCGCATAACCATCCCCACGCCCAAATTTCCTTCCTCTGCTCCTGTATGAATTATCCTGAAGTCTCCACTCCTAAAATCCCTCGTCTCTGGCCACCGAACTTCGCTGATCCCTCCCTACTATGTCTAGTGATAACCTATTCATTTCGATTTTTAGGTTCTCTAGCTTACCTACTTGTTTCATACTTCTAACACTCCGACTCGCAAAATGTTCCCGACTCTTATTCTGAACTTTCCGATCGCATCCTCCGAAGTAGTCCCCTCCCGGAGATCCCAATGGGGGACTATTTTAACTCTGGAATCTTTTACCCCAGAGAATGCCATCATTTTATTATAATTTAGGTACGCTGTGTACTTGGGAGATAATGTGGTGGTTTCCCGTTGTCTTCCACATCGCGGCAGTGTGTCTTGGACTGCCATATCGACCCCTATGGTCTCCGCCAATCTAAGTACCGAAAGAGCCGTTGCCCTCTTTCGGGGACCTGTCTTAGTCTGGTTCCTCACCAACGACCCTACTACTTTGGTTGGACCTGTAGTTTGGCTCTTTAGCTCATTAGAACACGCAAGCCCTTTCACCTGTTCTAGTAATCTAGAACTTCGGGAAGGTGCAGGTCCATTAGAAATGGTTTTAAAGGCATATATCTTTAAAAATAAGTAATGAATTCGATTCAAATTTGGCTTAGTAGTATGCATTATACTTAATTTTGTAACCTGAAGTAATTTTTAGTCGGTTTAGCCAAAAGTAGTAAGTACAAAAATATTAATTATTTAGATGTGCAAATGATTCAGTATTGACATTAGTGGTGCACAGTGGTTTGTCCTGTGGTGCAGAGTGAATCATTACGTTTTTTAATTTGTTAACAAAACATGCAGCAATATAAAAAAATTATTGCAGTAAATCGATATTAACTGTTTATAATAAAAACTTACAAAAAACTTATATAAACAACTACGATGTAAATATGCAATTATCACATTTTATGCAGATAAAATAGGAACTTATTCAGAAACTATATTTTAAAAGAAAGAGTAAATAAAATAATGTCAGAATAAACTTAGCAAATATTTAACAATGAAAATTTTGCCGAAAATTTATAATACGATTGTCGTCTAGCCGAACCACAAACTGTAGGATTTGGAAGAATAATTTTGATATCTTGTTCTTTAACAAACTATAAATCAGGGATATTAGGCATACAAAATAGCTGTTGGGATTTTAATTTGAGTCTGAGAAAACTAACATAATATTCTTTACTACTATTTATAGACCCTAACATTTTTGCAACATAAAAACTTTTTGTTTCTTTGTACAAAATAGAACAAGCACATATTCACCCTCTTTTGCGTTACGTGGTAAGAGATTTTTAAATCCATCTTTAGTCAACACATCGTTTTCTGGTACCTCTTCTTCATACCAGTTGTCATCAGTGTAGGGGTCGTTAGATGTTACCTCTTCACTTTCATCTTCAGAGTCGCTTTGTAAAACTTTACGCATTAGTTTTTTTTTTGTTTCTTTTGTTCTAATTGCTGCTTGTCTAACGTGTGATATTTCATTCTTTTCTGGCGTGTCTGTAGCAATCATACTTGTATCCAATTTTCTTGCTTTACTTTGTTTGTTCTAAGTCCTTTCAGCTGTGGTCTAAATCTTTCCAAGTTTATAAAAACACTGTTGGAGCATGATGGAACTGAAACACCTTTATTCTGACAGGGTAAATTTCTGTTTTAAATTACCCAATGGACTTGGTGGTGTAGAAATCTGTACAGTGCATGTGGAAGTAACGACCAAAGGAAGAACAGCAAGTTTACTAGGAATAACTGATTGATTTGCCAACTGATCACAAATTAAACCTATAGTTATCGGACGATTTGTTACGTACTGGGTAAATCGTCTTTACTGAACACATCCTTATCAAAAGGGGAAATTCCAGTTTTTTAAATGCTTTAGTTATGTTGCCAATGGTCCTTGCCTTAGTAAACGCTATCCCTATTAGTTCTCCAACATCATAAATAGTAACTGGGCAGCCTGGATGTCGCATAAGCCAAGAATCCATAGCGTTATTGTAACAACTTTTAAACGATGCATATACCCCGACGTCTAAAGGTTGCATTCTTGCAGACGTATGAGAATGAAGAGCCAGGACCGTCACTCCAGAAATCTTTACCAAGTCAAGCGCTCCAGTATTTAAATGAGATTCATGGTTATCCATGATAAGAATGCTCGGATTATCTGGAGTGGTGAGACTAATTTGGAAAAATGTTGCATGACGCTAAGAAACAGTTCGCTATTCATCCAACCCGATGGTGTTGATAATATTAATGTACCAGCCGGGTTCCGATGCCCATCCTAAGATTTGTATTTCTGCGGGGGAAAATAACGGCCGGTGGTAACGCCTGGCCAGCAGCACTGATTAAACAGCAGGTTGTGCACAGTGTCCCCTTTTCACCGCTGGTAACTTTACACAAATTTTTGTGTCCCTTTGGTCCAACAACTTTTTGAGGCTTCTGAACTGTTGTACCCGTCTCATACAAGTTGAATATTCAAGTTCCGTCAGCAAATGCCTCTTGGTTTCTATGAAAGACTGTTTCTATGTTATCGAAGAATATATTTATGGTTTCCTCGTTAAAGGTAGTAGCCCTAACGATGCTGCACGCTTCTAGTTTCCTTATGCTTAAATCAGAATGACGTTCATGGAAACCTCTAAACCAATCTTTTTCAGCTAACTTGTTCACATCTCAAGTACACGGAATTTTAATATTATTAACCTTTGCCATTTGATAGGCCACTTGGCGACAATCTTTTACTGGGTGACCATAAAAGAGCAACGCACATTTTTTGTAATAATGCTTTAAAACTTTTTCTTGCCTATCGGAAAACACTTTATTTACCGAATAATTAGCAACTAAACATAACTCCGAATTGTTCTCAGTATTAGTTTGTTTTTTTCTATACCGCTGTAATGTATTGAAAGCAATATTACTTTCCTTGGAAG
This sequence comes from Platerodrilus igneus, assembly GCA_036346225.1. Classification (NCBI taxonomy): domain Eukaryota; kingdom Metazoa; phylum Arthropoda; class Insecta; order Coleoptera; family Lycidae; genus Platerodrilus; species Platerodrilus igneus. The sequence goes on from JARFIW010000831.1 coordinate 2,027,317, forward strand.
CTTGACGAATACTCGAGCCATCTTTGATAAATTGTAACGCTTTTTCTATCTGGATTTGAGTATGATTTCCAATTCTTCTTACATCTTGCTTTTTTCGGGGCATTCTGAATAACAAAATTATAACAATTATTCACTATAATGAATTCATTTTTAAATTTAAATAACTGGTAAACAGTGGATCATGATCCATTGTATACCATGCGCCCAGATCCACCGTTCACTACTCTAACAGTAATTTTTTAAACACAATTTCTAACTAAATTATAATAAATGAGGATATTTTAAAGGTGTTTGCACTCAGACTAATAACTAATTGCTATAACTAAAACATTCTAAAGTTTAACGACGAAATTATTATGAAGTTGTAAACAAAATTATACTTACTTCACAATTAATTAAAGTGCCGGGAAAAGTTAAAATTCTTCGTAACACGTCTACTCATCAACATAGCTTGCAATGTACTGGTTTGGTAAGAAATGGGGTAAGAATACTTATATTCGACCAATCCACAGGGAGGTAGATGTATTATTAGCTTAATATTATAGTGATTCACTGTGTACTAATGATCCACTGTCAACCACTCTACCCTACGTGAATCTGATGGGATGAAGGTTATTTACCGCTCTTTGTAACCCCCCGACCACTAATTTTCAGTCGGTTTCCTTTTTTCGCGATGAGGCTCGTAACTGCATTAAATGCACGTTTTACCGAATACGAAAGCAATCAACAGCACTTGTACAGTGGCCCAAAATGCAGGATTTAAAATTGGTATCTGTATTTGTTATATATTTATTTAGACATTTGTTTCAGCTTCTCATTCGCGGATAATTCTATAAATTGCTCCTATATTAGTATGGTTGTATCCGAGTTTGTTGGTCTACTTGCACAAGCATCCAAATATTTAGCTGAACTTAGAATGAAGAACAGTAGACACTTTGCGAAGATTAAGGAGCAGTGGATCCTCTTTACTCCTCCCACCTCCTACTACCCACTTCCCACCTCACACGTTCACTTCCACATTACGCCACAACTATTTCGTTCACGTTACAACTGTAACGCCATCTTGATACAATATGTAAACGTACACTGTATATTTCTATTAAAGAGCATTACTTTTAACTTAAGACCATCTCGTATTTATGTACAACCCTGCAAACCCAATTTCTGTCTTTTTATTTATAAAGATAGTAATTCATAGGCAAATTCTTACTCAATATTAGCACATCATTTTTAATTAACCCTATTTCAAATTCTTTTCTTCGTTCAAAACACAAACATATCCTTTCACAATATTAGCACATGTATTTTTAATCAACCCTAAAGTAAGTCATGGTACACAATTTTAATACATCTAGTAGTATTGGCGTAGTATATTTTTCAGACTTTATTTAATTTTCATCAAATATTCGCACATCGAGATACATTGGATGGGTGTAGTATATTTCGCATTCTTAACCTCTGGTTAATACCAAATTTTGTACATATTTGGAAATGCAGCACTTTCCACACTGTTCTTATTTAATGCATAAAAACGTTCAACATTTACTTTTCGTTTGGAAAAACATGATACATTATTAACATGTCATTGTATGAAGAATATCATGTGCAATAATATTTATTTTGTGCATCTTAAGCATAACTTGTTACATATAGCGCGAAATACATTGGTCTGAATTTATAAAAATCGTTTTGAAGAATTGAAGAACATATGTTTGTAGACATCATACTATTTACAAATCATGTGTTTAACCCCTTTCCTAGCCCTGTTTAAAAATTTGATTTAGATACTAAAACCTAGGTGTTTAATTTATCTCATTAATAACACACTTGTTACATATAGTAAAGAATACACTGCTAATTATTAATATATTTACACGCACACCACATATGTTCGACATGCCGGCTATATTTGTATACATTCTCTGTATTTTGTATGGTATACTTGCCAACATATCATTTCTGCTGGACAGCTAATAAACCGTACACCACTAATTGTAGTTGCCAACTTATAATTTTGACAGGGCAGACACTTAGTAATAAAATTTAACCCTATACAAGTACGCTGGGTTATCTGCAACATACACGGATATATTATACATTTTAACCAATTCTTAGCTACAGTATGCAATCTATAGTACTCATACACAATTTTTAAACCTTGCAACCACCTGTTAGTTCTTGTTGCCACCATTTTTTAAACAGTGCTACAATCCGACCGTTGTTACTCGTAACCTATTAAGTGTATTTTGGAGTTATTGTTTCAAATCTCATTCACAGCTTGATTTTAGCTCTATTTTCTTCGTTTCTAGAGCACAATGGGAATCGCAACTATTGAATTTTCTTATCTCCATTACATATGCCATGTTATTTCTAGTAACAGGAAACTAGTGAATTCCACCGAAGCGTAATCGTACATTAATTGACAACCTTTTAGTTTTGAGTTGTATAACAAAATTTCCATTCCGAATGGACCTGCACCTTGCAGAAGTGGAGTGGCTTCTGCGTTCCAGTGATTTAAAGAGTCAAACTACAGGTCCAACCAAAGTCGTAGGGTCTTTAGTGACAAACCCTACTAAGACAAGTCCCCGAAAGAGAGCAGCGTCTCTTTCGATACTTAAATTGGCAGAGACCATATGGGTCGGTATGGCATTCTAAGTCACACTACTGCGATGTAGAAGGCAACGGGAAACCACCTCATTACCTGCCAAGTACAAGCGTATTTAAATTGTTATTAAAGATGATGACATCCTCTGGGGTAAAAATTCCGGAGTTAAAATATTCCACCATTCAGATCTTAGACTTAGACTTCAAGGGGTGTGAACAGAAAGTATAAAAAAGGAATCGTGAACATTCTGCGAGTCGGAGCATGGAATGTCAAAAGTATGAAGCAAGTAGGTAAGCTAGAGAACTTCAAAATTAAAATAGATAGGTTAGCATTAGACATAGTAGCGATCAGCAAGTTCGGTGGCCGGAGGCGGGGTATTTTTGGATAGGAGACTTTGGGGTTATTCATACAGGATCAGAAGAAAGAAATTCTGGCGTGGAGATAGTTATGGTTAGATTAGAATCTAAACCGGTAAATACAGTAATAATACAAGTATCCATGACCACCTCTAGCTACAGTGAGGAGGAGGAAGAAGCGATCTACAAAGATATCGAAGACATACTAAGATACGTAAAAGGACAGGAAAATTTGATAATTACGGGGAATTTTAAGGCTGTGGTAGGTAAGGGTAAGGAAGGAGTAGTATTATTTGGTTTAGGCACGAGAAATGACACAGGAAGTATGTTGTTTGAATTTTACGACAAGAACAATTTAACCATCACAAACACATTATTTCAACATCATGCTAGAAGACGATCCACGTGGAAGATGCCAGAAGATATAGGAAGATATCAAATAGATTACATCCTTGTTCGACAACGGTTTAGGAATAGAGTAAAAGATCGCAGAAGCTACCCAGAAACAGATATAGACACTGACCACAACATCGTAATTATAAAGGCCGCTCTTAAATTAAAAAATTTGAAAAAAAGGAACTGAAAAAGGCACTTTGACTTTGAGAAACAAAAAGATAAAGATATCCACAAGAAATTTGAAAAAAATCAAACGAATTGGGAAAATTTCTTATACTAAGGAAGTAGAAACAGAATGGAATAACAATTCAGCTTAGATATGACGGCCAGAGATATTCTGGAGTATACACAAAAAGAAAATAAGAAACCATGGATAACAAAGGGTATCGTGAATCTAATAAATAAAAAACGAAAGTACAAAAATAGATCAGATGAAACAGGAACACAGAGATACAAAGCCATAAAATGGGAAATTACTCGCAAATGCAGGAAAGCTAAAGAACAATGGATTGATGAGAAGTGCAAATAGGTACAAAGTAAGATGGAAATAGGAAAGACTGACGAAGCATACAAACTTATTGGAATGAATTTTAAGGATATAAAACGGTATAGCAAAAATATAAGGGACGCGGGAGAAAACGTCATTATATAAAATGTAGAAAAAGTGGATAGATGGCAAGAATATATAAGGAATTTATACGCCGCAGTGGAAAAACAGCATTATAACAGGAATCAGACGTTGAAAAGGACTACTTCGGATATTCTATACTTAGAGATGATTTTGAATTAGCATTAGAGGTTCGGAGAAATGGTAAGGCACCGGACACAGATAAGGTGCAAGCAGAAACTCTAAAAGCCGCTGGACAAGCAGTAACAGAACATCTCTTCCAACTTGTAAGCTATATGTATGAGACAGGCAAGATATGCAAAGATTTCAAACGTATCATCAAGGTCACTATGCCAAAAAAGAGAGCCTCGGATAGATGTACAAATTTTCGAACAATAAGTTTTACAGGACACTTGTCAAAAATATTAACTAGAATTGTACAACGACGAATGGAAAAACGAGCTGAACAAATATTAGGTGAAGATCAATTTGGGTTTAGGCGAAACAGGGGAACACCGAGGCTATTTTAGCTCTGAGTGTCATAATGGAGAAGACAATAGAAAAAGGAGAAAGCGTGTATATAGGGTTTGTAGATCTAGAAAAAGTATTCGACAATGTAAAATGGAAAAAATGTGCTTAAAGACAAAAAGCATAGAAACAAGGAAAAGATTGCTTAAAACATACGTGTGGAACACACCACTGTACGGCTGTGAAATCTGGACAGTAGGAGAAACGGACAGGAAAAAGATAGAAGTTTTTGAAGATATCATGGACAGACAAAGTTAAGAACAAAGAAAGAAGTATGTGGAAAACAGTAAAAAATAGGGGAGATATGAAGATAGACCACACACTAAGGCACAAGTGAATAGTGCGGAATATATTAGAAGCAGAGATAAGGGAAAAAAAGGTGGAGATAGACCTAGGTTAGACTATTGCACACAGATAGTGAAAGATGTAGGCTGTGCGAATTTCAGGGAATTGTGCAGACTAGCTCAGAAGAAATCAATGGAGGTACGCGTCCAACCTAATGACGAAAAAAATAACTGTATTTAAACCCGATGATAACTATAAGCAACTACTGGTATTGGTTTTGCAATACTCTCAACTAATGTTAATTGTACGAAAGGATTTACTCGTAAACTATTAATTCGACAAACGTCTAAGTGTTGGGGTATCCCTGGTAGCCACAGGCTGCTTAACCCCCTTCGCATACGACTGAATCTTGGTGAAATGGGGCATGTAGTTAGGAAACAACAGAAGGGGAACCGAGCTGTATCTAGACTGTGGGAATTTCAGGGAGCGGTGTAGACTAGTTCAGAATAGAAATAGGGGAAGGTACGCGTCTAACCAGTTTCAAGACGGAAATGATTATTATAAACAACTACAGATATTGGTTTTAAAATATTTTCAACTAATGTTGATTGTGCTAAAGGATATATTGGTAAACTATTAATTCGACAAATGTCTAAGTGTTGGGGGATCCCTGGTAGCCACGGGCTGCTTAACCAACTTCACACCGCGCGGAAATAGGTTATATATTTGTAAAGAATAGAAGGGGAACCGAACTGCATCTAACAGGAAAGAGCAGCGGCAATGTTCGAAGACAACAAACATAGAAACAAGGAGAAAATTGTTAAAAGCATATGTGTGGAGCACAGCGTAGTACGTTTAAGAAATAGGGGCAGTAGGAGAAGCAGACAAAAGCGGAAGAAGCTTTTTGGAATGTTGTGCTTCAAATTATGAGGATGATAGCTTGGACAGACAAAATTTAAAACAAAGATGTTATAGAAATAGTGGTGGACTATAAATATCCGTGGAAAACAAAGAATATATAGGAGAAATGGAAGGGCTGGATATGTTCTAACGCATTTTTGGGGACTAGTGCGGGATATATTACAAGCAGAGATAGGAAAATAAGGGGTAAGAGGTAGACCTAGATCAGACATAGCACGCAGATAGTGAAAGATGCAGACTGTGGAAATTTCAGGGAAATGTGAAGGTTAGTTCAGAATAGGAAACAATGAGGGTACGCGTCTAACCAGTTCCAGAATTGAAGACCTAATGATGATGAACGAAATTTGCTTTTTTTTAAATAAAACAACCATTCTGTAGTAATACCAAAAATTGTGACGGCATATTTGGTCAAAATTGAAATCGATTAATTACTGGCCAGAATAAATAAATACATACAAACGTTACTGTTGGAAAGCGTTTAAGAAATAATTGCTTAATAATTAATAGTCTTGAGTGTTTCAAGATGATGTAAAAATAACGCTATTTTTTAATTGAGAGGTGTATTGATATTTCAGTTATTTCTAGAACGTCCCAGATAGGTATTAATAGAGCCACATCTCTCTATCTTAGCAAGAAATTTGCCCTTATTTTTTACCGACTCGTTTAATTAATACTTTAATACATGCATGCATCATCGGTAAAAAAGAAGCTTTATTTAAAATAAAGCATTGTTAACAGAGCTACCCTTTCCATTGAACAATTTAAATATTTGTTTAAATGTAATACAAAGTGGTTCGATCGATTGCTGGTTTTTCTTATGATCTTCAAATTTAAAACTCCAAGTTCTCCCATATTCACAACAATATATGTTGATAAGTATTCAGAGATATTATGTTTCTTCTGTATCTCTTTTATGTAAAAGCTGGCATTCACAGGAATAATTTCTAGTAAAAATTGACTCAAATGACTACATTTGAGTCAAAATAATCCACTTTTAGAACGAGTACGCTATTGTAGTCCATGTAGGTGATTTTTACAAAAATTGTCCTGTCCTTGGAAATCTTCACTCAAGTTTACATTAGACTAAGTCCGATGCTTCTCCCATTTGCGTATAAAGAACGGCTATTTCCTTAACAAACAAGTTGCTTGATTCGTACGGAAACTTTGAAAATCCAAAATATTATCCAGGTTTCCGTTTCTACTAGGTACGTGTCTGGAACAGGATTAAAAACATCTTTACATAACCACTTTAACTTCAGCTTCCAGAGTATATTTATAATATAAATAAGGAAGATCCATTGTATATATTTATTCCTTTACAAATTCTACAGTTATACCTTTTACCAACTGGACTAATAATAAATTATTTTACAGTAAAATACATTTTAAAAATTCTATATTTATTCTGCACTAACATTGGTACCAACTGCTACAATAATAACTAAGTAAATATTTTTGTGGTAGAACATAACTTTTTATTTAACATAATACAGTCTTCTTTCGGATATTCAAAAATTCTCTGTGGCAAAATGCATTTAAAATTAATTGCGCCCCCCTGCACGTATTCGCCATATCTTGTTTCAATGCATCCACCCTCAGAATTTTACATTTATTATTAATCTGAAGACTTTTTATATCTTTTAACGATTTGCGATACAATGGCTTATTTAATTAGTTTAAATTCATTTTTGTTATTGTTTCTGAAAACGAAAACAAATCAAAAAGAATTCAAAATTTAGTCCTTTAATTTTACTTAAGTGTTTTTAAAAACTTAAAGGAAATGTGACCATTTAAACTTATAATAAAATTAATAATCTTGAAAATATGTTCCAAAGGCTAACCAAACTAGGTTAATTTACCAATAAAAACCACACGAGATTGTTATTTGTCCGCTAAACTATGAGGAAGAACTCTGGAAATAATTAAAAAATAGTCTAATTTATATTAGTCTAAGTTTGTTGAGAGAAGGATGGATTGTGAATAGTTGCTTGTTAAAGGTTAAACACTTTCAAGTGAAAGCGAACGGGTTAATTATTACGGAACACATAAAAGCTTAGAGCAGTATGATGGCCAGTTCCTGTAAACCTCATAAACAAAAAAAACAGTGGAAATTTTCGACGTTGGTATTATTTAAACAAATTGAGCATGCCTTCAGTGTACTTCGGATGGATTGGATTTTACAAAACGATCATAAAAGTTAAATATTAAGCATCTTACTGTTAACATGAAGGAAATTTGGCTGATAGCTCCTTTCTATTCTATTAGACTGCCATTAATCGGGTTAGTTTGGGAAGGCTTACTGAAACAATTATCATTAACGTCCTAGGTATATATTAATTGGGAGTCTCTGCGAGTATTCTAATATATGAACAAGTTTCGTGTTTATTGACTGTAAATGCAGAAATATTCACAATCAGTGTTAAAAGTGCAGTCGTATACTTTCGGATACGTATCGACTCCATTTAAGATACATTTTTGAAAATTGTTTTGATAATCTATAATGCAACGGGCTTTTTTATTTAATTACGGAATACAATATATATTCACATCCTTATGTTTATTTTTAGTAATTTTTTAACGTATCGAATTTAGTTCTAATTTTAAAATTTAAATGTACATTTTACTTCTATTTCCTTTTCTAGTCAATAGTTGGATATATATAATGAATCTTGATTTTTAAACTATAAAATATATGGAACTTTGTTTTTGTGTAAAATTCGCCCTACGCGAAACACATATGTAATGTGTATATTTCTCTTTAATATCTACCAACCCTTCTGTTCAATAATTTGTTTACACCTACGTTTTAGCTTGTACGCCATGTCTAGTAGGTACAAATTTTCAAGAACTTCCCACGCAGATTACTACTAAAACTCCTACACATCTTTCTTAACAAGAAAGTTGTAATTTCTTTTGTATTAATTTACCTCCATACTATCCACAATTTCGATGATCTTAACAATCTATTTTTCCTAGGTGGTTACCATGTTATGGACGTAATTATATTTATTTAAACAGTGTTTATTTTCTGCGTAACAATAATTTTACTATAGACGACTTCGAATTGTATACTAAACTTAAACAACTAAAACAAACATACCACATTTTTTAAAAATCCAGATTAATATAGTAAAAAAAATATGTCAAAGCTGCACTTGTTTATTAAGTCGATCACTTCGATTTGCTTATTCAGGTGCTAGAATAGCAGGGATCAGCTATGTTCTTCCGACTTCCCTGAATACATATACACATTTCGGGAATATAATTTCCCGCCTTCCAGCAAAATCTATTTTAATGCACAATACACATTTTCAGCCAAATGACAGCTTTCGAGCAACGTAATTATATATCATTGCTTCTTGCATCCTAATACCATGTGCCTTAACCCAACTAGACCTAAATGTAGTGTATAATCGAGCACCCGGACAACCGATAAATATCCAGTCATCATCATCATTTTGTTTTCGACCTTACTTAAGGTCGGTTTGACGCAGCTCTAACTTCTTTTCTAATCTGTGCTAATCTAAAAAAGCTCTACATACCCTTCACAACCTAAATTTCTAATAATTTGACTAATATAGTTTGGTCTAGATCTTCCTAAATCCTTCTATCTTTTTCCTATCCAGCTGACTCTACATAGATATTAGCAACCTGATGGTTGTTAAAGAACTCTAACATGTTTACATGATCACCATTTATAAGGAAATGAAATATAACCTGGTTATCCGCTTCAAAAATGAAAAGTGTTAAATAATATGTTATGGTAAGACTTAAGCAACGAATCGCTGCCAACATGCCAGACCGCTACCTAATTGTGAGTTATGTCATGGTGACGTTTATTAAATTATATGTTATGGTAAGGCTTAAGCAACGAAACGCTACCAACATGCCAGACCGCTAACTAATTGTGAGTTATGTCCTGGTGACATTTAGTTAACTGATTTTTATTTTTTTTTGTTTTGTTTTCGAACTTACTTAAAGTCGGTTTGACGCAGCTCTAAATTCTTTTCTATTCTGAGCTAGTCTAAAAGGTCTACATACCCTTCACAACCTAAATCTCTAATAATTTGACTAATATAGCTTTGTCTAGGCCTTCCTACTCTATTTTTATTTGGTAGTCTATAATCTAAGACTTTACTAAATAGTCCCTCATGTCTTAACTGGTGCCCTATCATTCTATCTCTCCTGACCTTCAATTGTTTCCACATACAGGGATCCTCACCTATCCTTCTATAAACTTCCTCGTTTGTTACTCTATCTGTCCAACTAATCTTTAACATTCTCCTATAACACCAAGTTTCAAAAGCTTCTATCTTTTCTTATCTACTTCTTTAATTGTCCAAGTCTCACTACCGTACAGTAGAACGCTCCATACGTACGACTTTAAGAAACTTTTCTATTATCTAAACTAATGCTATTAGCTATTAGTAAGTTTTCTTTTAAAAACATTTTTCTAGCTTGAGCTATTCTAGCTACTATATCCCTTCTGCTACGTCCATCCTTTGTAATTATACTACCTAAATAGCAAAATTCATCTACCTCCTCTAACTCGGTATTACCTATTTTTAATTTTGGTTTAGAACTAGGCTGTAACTCACTTGTCATTATCTTTGTCTTTACCGAGTTAATTCTCATACTATAGTTACTCCGTAGTATCTCATCTAAAATATTTAAAACTCTCCTAACTCTTTTCTAGACTCTGATATAATGGCTATATCATCTGCAAAACGTAACATGTCTATTTTCTGTCCCTGTACACTAATACCTATCTCTTTTCTCTCTCTGGCTAAGTTTAAAGCTTCCTCAACATAAACATTAAAATCAAGGAGACAGTATACAACCCTGTCTAACACCATTTCTAATCTTAGCTTCCTTTTCTATTTCATCAAATCTAATTACTACGCTTTGGTTTTATATAGACTGTAAATAATTTTTCTATCTTTATGAGAGATTCCTATTTTTTGCAAAACCCTGAACATAACAATCCAATTAACCCTATCAAATGCTTTTTCTAAATCTACAAACGCGAAATGAGTCTTTTTATTTTTTTGTAACCTTTTTTCGATAATTACTCTAATCATTAGTATCGGTTCTCTAGTCCCTCTGTCTTTACGAAAACCATATTGGTCTTCGCCTAAATAATTCTCAGTCAAAGCTTCTACTCTATTTTTAATTATTATTGTTAGTATTTTGGAAGCATGAGAAGTTAAACTAACCGTTCTAAAATTCTCACACCTATCAGCTCCTGACTTTTTTGGGATTGGGATAATAATATTTTTTTCGAAATCTATTGGAACCTCACCTGTGTCATATATTACATTTATTAGTTCATATAATCTGTCCAAAGTTTTCTGACTTGCATATTTTATTAATTCTGCGGGAATATCGTCTATCCCTGGCGCTTTATTTAATTTAAGATTCCGAATAGCTCTATCAAATTCCTCTCTTAATATTGAGAACCCTATTTCTACATCCTCTTCTTGGTCGTTCTCTAACTCATCCATATCGTCTCCCTTATATAAATCTTCTAAATATCTTTTCCATCTATCAGCTACCTCAACTTTATTTATTAGAAGCTCATTATTCTCGTCTCTAATACCATTATATTTTTCCTATCTTCCCAAAAACTTTTAACTGCCCTGTAAGCCCTGTCTGTCTTACCTACTCTCAAATCATCTTGTATTCCTTACAATTCTCCTCCATCCATTTATTTCTAGCTTTTCTACACTCATGTACTATCTTATTTCTAACTGTATTATATTTTGCTTCCTTTCACTATCCACTTCTCTGAAAGGTTTAAGCTTTCTTCTATTCTCTATTAAATCTAATATCTCCTTTGTTACCCACGGTTTTCTAGCTTCTATTTTTCTTACCTATAGTCTGTGTTGCTGTATCATGTACCGTCAGTTTTATTTCTTTCCATCTATTTTCTACGTTCCCTCCTACAGCTATCTCTTTGCTCTTATTATCTAATACTTGTTTATATTCCTCTTTTACCCTACTATCATTAAGCTTACCTAGATCCCATCCTCTCTTTTCACCTTTCTCAATTTTTGAATTTTAGTTTACACTTCATTTTAACTAAGTTATGATCGCTATCTATGTCAGCCCCTGGATAACTACGACAGTTTTTAACTTGGTTTCTAAATCTTTGTTTAACTAAAATATAATCTATTTGGTATCTAGCTCTATCACCTGGGGCTTTCCAGGTATATCTTCTCCTAACATGTTGTTCGAATAGGGTGTTTACAGTTACTAATCTATGTTCCTGGCAAAACTCAACTAATCTTTCTCCTCTATCATTTCGTCTGCCATACCCAAATTTTCCTACCATTTTTCCCTCACTACCTTCTCCCACTGATGCATTAAAATCGCCCATAACTATTAAATTCTCATCTCCTTTTACTTTTCTCACTATAGTATTTATATCCTCGTATACCTTTTCTACTTCCTCATCCTCGTACTGAGTTGTTGGCATGTAAACCTGTACTAAAACAGTGTCTGTGGGTTTTGTACTCAATCTAACCATAATTATTCTATCACTAAATTGTAAGTACTCTTTAACTTTATGCCCTAATCTTTTATCTAACACTATTCCTACGCCTGCCTGTGCATTAGTTGAAGAAATTGTAATTATTCTATAATTATCCTTCCAAAAGTCATTACTATCTGGCCATCTCACCTCACTAATACCTAAAATGTCCAGCTTTTGCTTTCTCATTTCGACTAATAAATTCGTTAACTTATCTACTCTGAGTAATGACCTTACATTCCAAGTCCCTATCACTAAATCAAACTGTTGTTTTATATTCTTACGATGACAAGCCCCAAGTACCCCCTCCCGGAGATCCGAATGAGGGAGTATTTTACCTCCGGACAAGAATTTTACTTGTGAGCTCTCCATCATATCTATTTCGTGTTTTAGGCCACGCACACCTGGGAAATATTGTGGTAGGCTCCCATATCTTTCCACAACGCAGTTTTTAAAGATTTTAGCAAAAAGCCGTATCCGTCACGGCCAACCCCCAACAAGCTTGTAAATTATTGAGGATCGCCCGAGACCAACCGACCCTCCTCCAATATCTTTTAGCCAGCAAGGCTGCTGCCCCTTGCTGTATATATATATATCCAGTAAGTGTTTGAATTTTTGTCTGTTTGCTATTGGTTGGATTGCGTGCTTGGTATACAATTGACCGAAATCCTAACAAAAACATTTTAAAATGTATGTAATTAAACTGATTACAAATCGTTAACGGCTTAAACTCGTACCGCAACTAAAGCGTACTTACCTAATTTTTAAAAAAAAAATCCATGCTTAATACAATAAAAAATATGTAAGAAGAACTGTATTTGTTTACTAAGTCGATCACCTCGATTTACTGGTGCAGGGCTACACTAAGGCGGGTCCGTGATTTAGTTGGTATGCGTATGACTCTAGGTCCAAAGTCCCGGGTTTGAAGCCCGACACGGGCCGCTTGAAAAATCTTAAGCGAGCATTTTTTACAAAAATACGCCTTCGTTCGGATGAGAGGTAAAATGTAGGTCCCGTGTATGAGTGTTGTCGCGCACGTTAAAGATCAGTACTTTGCTTGAAACAGCAAGGGTTCGAAAAATTCAATATTTCGATGTAAAAATGAATCGCTTCCTGGCCAGTGTACTATCTTCGGGTGGAGCATTGGGAAAAAGTCAAAATGTAGTGTGCAGGTCTATAGTAGCAGGTATCAGCTATGCCATCGCTGCTTCTTCGAATTCATAGACGCATTTCGGAAGCATAATTTTCCATCTTTTAACAAAAGAATATGTGTATAGGAAATTAAGCTTACGCCCGGGCATAAACCCAGGGATTGGGGCACAAGTCCGGATTTTGGAATCATTTTGGGTAATTTAGGATGTATTTTGTACTTTTTCTGTATGATAATACCATTAAAATTTATTTTTTGTTAGGAAAACCCTGTAACAAACAATATGCATCTTTATTTCCATTCTCCGCTCCAATGAGTCGAAACAGCAACGTACATCCGCAAATTCTTTATGTTCATAGCTGGTTGTTGTAACGTAATATCTTTAATTCTTGTTTGTAAATTTAAGTCTTCGAGTGCGTCTTCTAAATCCTTTTCTAGCTAGTGATTGAATATGTGAAGTATATCCAGATTTTCGATCTGCAAATATATCCGATTTTGTTTCGATGTAAATTTCTGGAACTCCGTCAACAAGTTCTGTTACCTCGTCTTTTTTTTTCACTCAAAGATGGTGCATTGTCTTTACAGGTTCGTTTGTTATTGCACAACAATCTCCTACAGGTATTAGAATTATACAATAAAATCAAACGGGTTAAAATACTTCAACGGCTTAAACTCGTACCGCTGCTGGATTTATTTTAGGTAATTAAGGACTCATTTTGTGCTCATTTTGTATGGGGACATGGGGTTTTAACACGCTGAAATGGTGTTTTGGTATGCTAATTGGCGTCCTTCCACGTTTAAGGTAAAGAATTTCGGGAACATCAAACTTTTCCCGGTTTGGTTAGAATAACCCCAGCCTCTCCTGGTAAGATTGGGTTAGCCCCAACTTCTCTGGGTTAGGTTAGCTTAGCCCCAACCAATTATACAGATGGGAGCAATAGTAAAAGCAATATTCGTGTAATTGCTCGTATATACAAATTATAGAAATCTCGTGCAAAAGGTTGTGTTTGCGAAGACGTGAAATAAAATAAAATAAAAGCAACATAGATCAAGCGGACGCCTTTTTAAATTAATTCTATAACAACCTCTTCAACTCGAAGATACAACATGTCTAGATAAGCGAAAATAGGAATTTGTAGCATGAAAGAGAGCCGGTTACAGTGGGTTGTATAACTGAACATACTATAATCCAGAATAATTTAGAATAAACGACAATCGATTAAATGTGATACGTAATTAAATAAAGAGGAGACTTAAATATATTGAAGTAGGAAAAGAGAACGTAATAATCTCTTAAACAACCGAAATTAGTATAATGCATGTTGGGCTAAATCGTAATATTCTGGTGCCTAGTATCTCTACTGTAGAGATTGTCCAATCGTAAAGAGTTCTCTGGAATAGCGAACTATATTTGGAAAAGTGAAACTGCAGAAAACGTTCGAAGGATCTTACAATGCACTTTGAACTAGTTGTGTAAATAAAGATGCGATGTAGTCTTTTCAGTGGTCACATTTAATACTAATATATAAAGTAATTGCATAGTATAAGCCGGAAGTCAGAGAACATGTTTTAATGATGCCGTAGGTATACTAAAATGCAATTTGAACAAATTGAGCCTTTTGAAAAACACCGAATCCATTGCTTTAGTGAAGCGCAAAGGTTTTGCCATTGTAATAGAGTTTTTAGAATAATTTGAAACTAAACTTTTTTTTTCTCTCAGATTGTCAAGCCATCTTATCAGTGACAGAGAAACTTATTTTTAACAAAAGTCGTGCAGAAGATGTTGATTCATTCGTATTAACATAAACTGAATTTTGTAGACTTTTGTACTAACTCTGAACTCTATCTTCAGCGGTTTTTAGAAACTATCAGGGGCGTCGTTAAATAAATACGGATGGGTAGGGCGCCACTGTACTTATGCAAAATATAGAAACAAGGGGAATCACCAAGAAAAATACAGGAACCTCAACGAATATATTCTGTTATTGGAATACAAGATTTTGTATTCATAGATGATACAAATGTTTATCCTGAAATAAAATAAAGCACGTAGAATTACATTGGAGACAGCAGTTTGCGCCTCAAAATAATAAAATCAATCAATCACACAAGTTATATGCACTTATAGAATTTGCTACTGGCCAATGGTTCATGGACACTGTACCTACTAAATTTATGCACCTTTGGTTCATATAAGATTTATAGAATTCAAAAATATGGGTGAGATAGAATAAACACAACCTCTTAAGTTACTCTTAAAATGTGATTAACCACTTCTAAAGTTATAAAAAATTAGACTTGTTAGAGAACAAGACATATATTAACTAAATATAATTTTTGTTTCAAACTGACAGGAATTTACTATAAATTTTGTGAGTGCTTAATTAATTTTATCAAATTTTATTTATAGTCTTGATTATATGAAAGCCTTTAAAGTAAATAGGCATTATACATTTCATTAACAAAATTATTAGTTCTGTCATTTTTCCAGTACTGATTAAACGACGTACATTCTTAATAAATTTCTTATGCAATAGGATCTTTCACTTAGTAATTTTAAGCCTTGTTAAAAAAAGGATCATGTATAAGAAACTACTCGACTGTATGATAAATAATGAACGTGAATAAGCAAATGCTAATAATTAAATCTATTCAGTATGATTCATGATTCATTTTTAAGCAGATCGTTTTAGTCAACAATCCTATAGAGTAAGAATTTAATTTAGTGTAAAGTTCAAGGGGCTAAACATTTAAATATGATTATTAGGATATTAGTGTTCAATAGTTTAAGCTACAAAGATTATAACTTAACTTTGGATATCTTCTATTTCGACGCCAATTGCCACTAGCGTTGTATGTCAAACAGATGGTTTTCATGACAAAGGAAAGTTGACTTACCGACCTCGAACGTAGAGCGCAAATTGGTACAAACCCTTTAGTAGATAAACTCGAATCATGTGTGCGCCTCTAATACTGCATAATGACAGCAAAAACTCGTTGTCCACTTTTTACGGCAATATCCTGAAGATCAGAACCATAAAAATCTGAAAGTGGAATCCACCTTAGGAGAGAGCCATCGTTGAAATCTCTAACTGTAGGTTTCCATTCGTATACAATTTGTACGCTATAAATTAGCTGTTACGCAAGGCCATTAATAAACCAACAACTTTCCGTGTTGACCAAACATTTCTGTGTTAACTAAAAACTTCAATGTTCTTACAATTTCTGTGTTAACTGACAATTTCTATGTTGCGCTAAAGGAAATCAATTAAAATTAGTTTTAATCATACAAATGCAGAAAATATAAACCATGATGAACTATCTAACTCATTTGGATCGATTTACTGCATAACTGAAATGCGAGTCGCAAGTCACCCTTCAATAGTAACCTCTACATCTTATTACAATAACGGTAAAGGGTAGACTGTCGTAGTCCGTGAACAAACAAGGCCTCAACACTTGAGTATTCAAAACAACAGGAGCGTATAATCGCTCTAAATTACATCGCCTTGAAGATAATTTATGGAATTTCTAACAAGCACGTACGACTTGTAACATGTTTAACACAAAACTGGAGTGTTTTTAACGATAATTTTGTTTACTACATAATTAGAATAAAAGGACTATAAATAAAGTGCTTCAAAATTATGATAACTTCTTTTAATTATTTATAAGTTCTTGACATACGAATTATAGCGAATTAAAAAGGGAATCTAAAATTTTTGTAACACAATACAGGATTTGTATGCGTTATTGCTGGAGAAGAAAAACAAAACGTTACAAGTTTGTGCAAAAAATGCACAAATCCCGAGAGAGATAGTGGACTATTAACTTGCCGACTAAACTATGAAGCGACGCTCTACTAAGTTATTCTTTAAATGGGCACATAAGAATTTTAATCGCTTAGGCACTAGCCTGACAGTCTGACAACTCATAGCTTTAAATAATTATTCCTTCAGGTTATGATACACCTAGGAGGTCGTTGAATGGAAAACTTACTTTATAGGATTGCGATAACATATTTGCCAGTAATAAACGTCTTAATGATTCATTATATAAATTTCTATTCTCTGTTCTTTATAGGCCGTTCTGAATGGACCTGCACATTTGAGAAGTTCCAGAGTACTAGAACAGATAGAATGGTTTTCGTGTTTCAGTGAGCTAAATCGCCGAACTATAGGTTTATCCAAATTAGTGGGACTCTTAGTGTGGAACCAGACAAAGACAGATCCCCGAAAGAGGGCAGCAGCTCTTTCGGTACTGAGTGGCAGAGACATAGGGGTCGATATGGCATTCTAAAACACACTACTGCAATATGGAAGGCAACGGGAAACCACTACATTACCTCCCCAACACAGATAGTGAATGATGTAGGCTGTCGGAATTTTAGAGAAACGTGTAGGTTAACTCAGAATAGAAATCAATGGATGTACGCGCCCAACTAGTTCCAAGGCGAAAAATTTAGTGATGAACAAGTAATTGTGCTTATAGCTGACGGATATTGTAAACAATTACAGATGTTGGTTTTGCAACATTCTCAACAAATGTTGATATTGCGAAAGAATTAATTGGAAAAGTATTAATTCAATAAATCTCTAGGTGTTGGGGCATCTTTGTAGTCATCAGGTTGCTTAATCCCCTTCGCGTACCAGTGAATATGAGTGAAATGGGCTATATATTTAGGAAATAGTAGAAAGGAAGCCGTACTGTATCTAACTAGAGAGAGCAGTTACTATGTTGGAAGACAACAAACATAGAAACAAGGAAAAAATTGTTGAAAGCATATGTGTGGAGTTCACCACACTACGGCTATGTAATGGGGACAGTAGGATAAGCAGACAGGAAAAAAGTAGAAGCCTTTGGAATTTGGTGCCACATACAAATGATGAAGATAGCACGGACAGACAAAGTTAATTACAAAGAGGTTCTAGAAATGGTACGGGAAGAAAGATACCCTGGAAAACAAAAAATAGAAGGATAGGGCGCGTTCTAAGACATTGGGTAGTAGTGCGGGGTATATCACAAGCAGAGGTAGGAAAACGAGATGTGAGGTAGACATGAATAGACTATTGGCTCAGATAGTGAAAGATTTAGACTGTGTAAATTTCAGGGAAATGAGTAGGTTACCTCAGAATAGGAATTAATGAGGGTACGCGTCTAACGAGTTCCAGGTCTGAAGACCTAATGACGATGATGTTCTTTATAGGGTTTCTGAAACCGGTAGACACCCAGAATTAAATGTTAAAATGAACAGATTTATACTAAACACGGGTTGTAGTGTTTAACTATGGAGTTTGAAATTTTAAAAGAAATTTCATCTGTTTAAATGTGAAACGAAAAGTAATTTGCAATTAGGTTATTTGATACGTTGTAACATTTTTTTTGACGACTGCAAATCACCTAAAAGTTATTTGTTAAATACGTCATTTTGTCTATTCGATTAAACAAGTAAATATCGTCATTTAAATAAATATTCGTATTGGGATCGTGTAGCCCAATCATAATGCAGAGATTATTATCTCGTGCTAGTTTGGTTGCTAACAACAGGCGTTGGTTGTTTGAATAAATACCTCAATGTCAAGCGACTTTGAAACACTATGCGCAGTGTGCCGGCCATCAGCTGGCATGGGCATTTGATAAGAATACATGATGCAGAAGGGTAGTGTTCTAGCCAGCAATTTGCGTGTGGCCTTACGCCTAGATGTTTAATTCAAGTGCAACATGCACTTAAATAAGTGTTTTTAATAATGGTAAGCACAGATTTAATTCATAAAACAAACTAAATAAATTTGTTATAGCGCTCTTCAATGTAATCGTAATATTTTTGATTTAATAGGAATGTTCTTCAATTTAATCGCAATTCTTTTGATTTAATCTAAACGTCTTTCAATTAGCAGTAATTATTTACAATATGACGTAATTTTCTTCGGTTTACATAATTTATTCAAGTTTAAGATAATCCTTTATTTGCGATGATGTTTTATTCGAAAGAAAATGCTAGGCAAATGTCCGGTATTTACAAGTAATAAAGTGGATAATTACGGTCGACATAATTGTTTTGTAACGAATGAAATGCCGTAAAAGAAGGAAGCAAAGCGTTTTTTGATAGCTGTTGGATTGGATTTTAGTTTGTTTCATTTTTGCAAGGAAGAAATACACTTCAAGTTCGTATAATTGTGTACAAAGAGGCGTACAGTTGGTTGGCTACGTCACAACATGTGGACAGTCGATGTCATTTGTTTGTCGAGGCACAGTATGTAAGCACATCTGGTTTATACAAGGTAATACTGTTACATAAACAAGAACCTGGCTATGCAAGGTAAGCCTTTTTATTATTTTCACATGACGTCTGCATTTGGGCCAGTATTGGTACAAGGCAACATATTAAGCATAACAGTGTAATGAGCTACGATTATTATTTTGCTTAACAAACTGTAAAGAACTTTTGATGTTTTGTATTTATCAAGATTTAAATCCAGGGTTGTACCTGTTATTACTACAAATGAACTTAAACACCTTAATTGAGTTCTGATTAAAGTTTTCATTTATGTGTAATTATATTTAAAGCAAATATGAAAGTTAAATTATTAGATTTTTGAAATTTCTATATATACCTGTAAACCTAATAACTGATCTGATATTTTGGGTATTGATTTGAGATAGTTTTGTAACAAAAAGAAATGCTTAACATATTTGATATTTTATTTGATTTTATTATTCTGCATCTGCGTAGAAGAAATTGAAGTACAATTTTGATGTATATATTTTGTACATACAACCTTTTATCATAAAGCAACATTTGATTAAAGAATCATCATTTAATTCATTTAATTAATTGTTTTATTTTGAACAAGTGAGTTCAAGAATAGGGTAATTGAATCAAGGAGTAAAAGGCATAAATACCTTCAACATAATAATATTTCTAGCTCCCAATTGACGAAGGAGCACTGATAGCACTTTCAAAATTTGATGCCTAATATTTGTGTCTATAAAAGTGTGTGCATAAGTGATATTTATAACTTTTCTTTCTATGAGGTAGCAAGAGTACACTTCTTGTGTCCTCCTTTGTTAATTTAATTCAATTTTCTTGACAGATCCTGCTTAAGCAGTAAAGGATATATTCCTCTATAAGGACTCCCAAGTCCCCCTTAAGGAAACTCTGTGTTTAAAACTTAATAACTTGGTGGCGCCTTCCCCATACCCCTATTTTGGTATAAGTTGAGTCAGTAAGTAAACAATGTTTTGTAAAAAGAACCACGACCAATCCTCATAAGCTCTACCCGAGGAATAAGACCTCTAGCATAGTCGGAAGATAGTTGAGTGAGTTCCATCATTTTAAGGAAATCCTTCCTTAAAGTGCACTGGTTTCATCAAACAATATTAAAGAACCCAGGAATTACTTTACTTATTTACTTAACCAATTAAATAAAGTAGTATAGGTAAGAACGTAACCTAACAGACGTGTATTTTATTCATAAAAATAGGTAAATTGGTAAAAATAATATTGTGAGACACAATGTGTTTCTATTATCTGACGAATTTCTGTGGTTTCGGCACCACGATAATTTTGTGTTTGTATAGCTCTAGACGTTTATAGCTTAGGATCCATATTTCTGTGGTTACCATTATCGGCTCCAAGGTTTTTGAATCTTTCTTCGTATGTTTTGGGTTTATTTAGCTCACTTGTAAGATTCGATGTCATCCATTTTTACCTTACAAAAGAACAAAATCCGTAACGTCTAACAGCACTTACATGTGACGACGCTGTTAGGCTACGAACACTAATTTCCCAATTATTTGAAGATTAACAATCACATGGAGTAAACTTTAAACATTTTTCACCAAACTGTTAAATTCCTATATTTTCAATAAATACAGCTCGACCTCTGCATTGGCTGTTACGAATTTATTAAAATTGAAATTTGTTTGAAGTAATTTTAAAGTTGATTAATTGTATTCTCCTGTCAGTGATTTTACGGGGTTCTGCTTTCATATAGAAAATTTTCGTGCAAATAAGCAATGTTTAAAAATGGAGCTAACCACATTCAACACGTAACATTTCGCAATGGTATTTTTTTATTTATAAATCCAAATCTTTTAGCTCTATAAAATTTCTTTTAATTATCGTTTAATATTACTCTGCGTGCCTG
This sequence comes from Platerodrilus igneus, assembly GCA_036346225.1. Lineage (NCBI taxonomy): Eukaryota > Metazoa > Arthropoda > Insecta > Coleoptera > Lycidae > Platerodrilus > Platerodrilus igneus. The sequence goes on from JARFIW010000831.1 coordinate 2,048,847, forward strand.
TCAATCACAATTTAATAGAAACACGCCCCAAATAAATACAAATTAGAAACAAAGGATTCATTTAACCGTAATACTTTTTGAACTAGACTGAATGTACAAGAATCCCATAAAAAGCACCGCCCTCACTTTACAAATTTCTAGTACTGCACATACATAATTTAAAGCGTTTAGGTAGATCAAGTTGAAGGAGTTACTGCAAAGGCCATGCTCCCGTCGGTCGCGACAGAGGCTAAGAACAGCAACCGATGTCAGTGACTTGCCGGCATCTGCGAGTCCAACTCGCGATAATTGGAGCAACCCCTTGTCTCATACAACCAAGATTTAAGCCTAACCTTTACCGCGTAATAAATTACAAAACCGCCCCAATTTACGCATATTACGTTTAACCCGGAAGTGATTTTTCATGTACGGGAACGTGAGATTTGTCGGAAACGTCACTTAATGCCATAACCAGTATGAGCGAAGTTCCGCGAAATGGTCTGCTTATGTTTTATATAAGTGTATGTGCTTGCTTTGTCCTAAGGTGTTTTGTGAATAGTGTTAATTAATAACATTTACATCCTGGTAAGGCAATAATTATTTAACCGTTTAATTTTAATGACATTCACATGCTTAACGTCTCGAGATGGTGTACAAGTACACACAAAATGTAATGTAAACAAACACGAGTACCTTAGAGGTTTCTCAAGATAACCTGTAAGTTAACATTCCTTTATGAAGTTCTCGTTTTAATAATAGACATCAGACAAGCCATCTAAAAGTACACAGAACAGAAGCTTAAGTATAAATAAATAAAGAGTAAATCTCGGAAATGATGGTATTTTGACAGTAAATTGTTAGGTCTCTCGAAGTGGGCGAAGTTCACATCCGTAGGTAAAAATTCCTGAATTATTTTAGCACAGCAGCGCAACAATATGAAATACCATCAGTTGTTTAAAATTAATACTGTTTGCTGTCATTTAGTGATAGATGAATGGATGTTATTTATGGATCATGTATATTTTTAAGTAATTAATTAAGGTACGCTGGCCCCATCGTACAATATCAAAGCATGATTTGTGTTTGCACCAACAGAAATTTCGTAAGAACTGAAAATTGATGGTTTTTATGTACAGTCGTTGTTGTACATAAAACCATCATTGAAGCTTGTGTGTGGTCTCGTGTTCCACAACATTTTACGATTGATTATGTGTTGCCAATGGTGTATGACAACGATCTATATGGGGGTGTCCCACGATGATCTAGCTACGAAGTATCTCGTAAATTATCCATATTATGTGACCGGAATTTAGGGAATGAATAGGAATGACCTTTTTGCGTCTCTCAGAGCGCGAATCTCGAGTCCTTTGTTTGTCACGTGACAATAAGTTTGGAAATTTAAATAGGCACCCAATGCATTTCTACCTTTCCTCAAAGCCACTTTCGTGATACCACACTTATTAAAATGAAACACTGCAGTTTTTGTTTTATTATTTAGTTATCAACTACAAAGTAAAAATACAAAAAAAATGTGAGGGTGGCTCACTTACGAATATTCTTAAATTGACCTGAAATGCGTGGTAGATTCTTGAAAATCACTCAACTCGCATAAGTTATCTAACGCACAGGAATCTCGTCACAGGCCTTGGTAACGTTTCAGATTTAAGTTGTAGTAATCCCTAATAAAAATGTTGTCCATCCTTTTAAGTATTATATCTAAATTGTTTCCTTTTCTTCTAAAAATACTCTTCTGCATACCCAAGTACTTGAATTATATATGCCGGAGTCTTAGTATCTGCTTTAAAATTCTTTTTAATTTTATTTATTGCTTCTACTATTTATAAATCTAATAGTGAAAGTAACAAAACGCATCTCTGTCTGATACCATTTCTATTTCCTCATTATCTACTGTAATTATAGCATTTTGCTGCTTAGACTTGACCCTGCCGCTGTAAATATCCTAAATAGGTTATTTCAATCAACCGTATCATAAGCTTTTATCAGATCATTAAGCATGTATGGAATATTTCCTATAGCTTGCCTTTTTTTTCTAAAATTTCTGGCATAATTAATATTACATCCCGAATGACATCGTCTTTAAAACTAAATTGCTCATCTGTCAATTTCTCTTTGTCTTCTTATATGTATTATTTTGGTTTAATTTTTAATAAATGAAAATAAACAAATGACTCAACACTGACGGACCTTCTGAGAAAGTACTACACTCAATGCTAAATGAGAAAGTTGGTCAACGGAAACTAATAAGTTTCCCGCTAAATAGTAATGAATAATTTTGTCTGGCAATGGGAAAGTAATTCAAGCATCATCATCATCATTAGGTCTTCAGTCCTGAAACTGGTTAGACGCGTACCATCATTGTTTCCTATTCTGAACTAACATACAGGTTTCCCTGAAATTTGCACAGTCTGCATCTATCACTATCTGATCTAGGTCTGCATCTATCTCTTTTTTCCTATCTCTACTTGTAATATACCCCATACTATTCCTCAAAAATGCCTTAGAACGTATTCTGCCCTTTTATTTCTCCTATTTTTTTTCACAGATATCCTTTTTTCCCAACTATTTCTACAACCTATTTGTTATTAACGTTGTCTGTCTATCCTCATACATCCGAAGCATGGCATTTCAAAAGGCTGCTACCGTTTTTCTGTCTGCGTTTCAGACTGCCCGTATTTCATAGGCATACTGTGCTGTGCTCCACACATATGCTTTCAACAATTTTCTTCTTGTTCTGTTTGTTGTTTTTCATCATAGGCGCTGTTCTTTCTTGTTAGATGCAGTTCGGTCCCCTTCTATTGTTTTACAATTATATAGCCTATTCCGCTGACATTCAGTGGCTGTGAAGGGGGGCAAGCAGCCTGTGGCTGCCAAGTTCCCCCAGCACTTAAACATTTACCGATTTAATATTATTCCAATATATTTTTTCGCACAGTCAACATTAGTTGCAGATATTTCACAACAAACACCAGTAGTTGTTTATAATAATCATCAGATTTATCTGCGTTTATTTTTTCGTCACTAGGTTTTCTGTCTCAAACCTGGTTAGACACGTACCTGCGTTTATTTATATTCTGAATTAGCCTACACAGTGCCCCGAAATTCTCACACAGCATGTATACAGCTCAGTTCCCCTTCTATTGTTTTCTAATTTTATGTCCTATTTCACCGAGATTCAGTGAAGAAGGTTAAGCAGCCTGTGGCTGCCAAGATCTCCCAACACTTAGACATTTGCCGAAATAATAGTTTTCCAGTAAATCGAGAATATTGCCCAACTAATACTTGTAGTTGCTTATAATAATCATCATGTTTAAATACAGTTATTTTCTTCTTCATTAATTTATCCATCTTGGTACTGGTTGCATGCCTACCTCCATCGATTTCTATTCTGAGCCAGCCTACACATTTCCCTGAAACTCCTACAGCCTACATCTTTCACTATCTGTCTAACCTAGGTCTACCTCTTCTTCTGTTTTTTTATCTCTGCTTCTAATATATTCTGCACTATTCCCTCATGCTGTAGTAGGTGGTCTATCATCCTATCTCTCTTATTTTTTACCGTTTTCCACATATTTCTTTCTTCCCCTACCATTTTTAGTACCTCTTTGTTCTTAATTTTGTCTGACCATGATATCTTCATCATACGTTTGTAGCAGCACAATTCAAAGGCTTCTACCTTTTTCTTGTCCGCTTCTCCTACTGCCCACAACAGCCTATATACAGCTCGATTCCCTTCTATTGTTTTCTAATTATATGCTCCATTTCACCGAGATTCAGTGGTGTGTGAAGACGTTTGCCGTATTAATAGTTTTCCAGTAAATCTTTTCGCACAGTTAACAATAGTTGAGAGTATTGCAAAACCAATATCTGTAGTTGTTTATAATAATCACCATGTTTAAGTACAGTTATTATTTTTATCACTAGTTTTTCCATCTTGCGACTGGTTGGAAGCGTACCTCCATTGATTTCTATTCTGAGCTAGCCTACACATTTCCCTGAAATTCTCAAAGCCTACATCTTTCACTATTTGTGTGCAGTAGTCTAACCTAGGTCTACCTCTACTTCTCTTTTTTCCTATCTCTGCTTCTAATATATTCCACACTATTTCCTCATGTCTTAGTATGTGGCCTATCAACCTATTTCTCCTATGTTTTACTGTTTTCCACATATTTCTTTCTTCCGCTATCATTTCTAGTACCTCTTTGTCCGTAACTTTGCCTGTCCATGATATCTTCATCACACGTCTGTAGCACCACATTTCAAAGGCTTCTACCTTTTTCTTGTCTGCTTCTCCTACTGCCCAGGCTTCACAGCCGTACAGTGCTGTGCTCCACACATATGTTTTAAGCAATTTTTTCCTTGTTTCTATGTTTGTTGTCTTTGAACGCAGTAGTTGCTTTTTCTTGTTAAATGTAGCACGACTTTGTGCTAATTTTTGTTTTATATCTTTTGTGCTTTTCCTATCCTGCGTTGTTTGGCTTCCTAGGTAGCAGAAATCCTTAACCTCTTGTACGTTCCTGTTACATATTTGTATTCTTGTTTGTGATTGATTTTCCCTTGTTTGCATACTAGTACCTTAGTTTTAGTTTTGTTAATTTTCATACCGGATTTCTCTGTTAGAACTGTTTCCATTTCATTAAGAGCAGCTTCTAACTCTTCCTTGCTAGATGCTAATACCGCTATATCATCTGCAAACCTAAGCATATCAATTTTTTGTCTCTGCATAGTAATTCCAAATGTCTTCCTGCATTTGACAGTATTCATTGCCTCTTCAATGTACGAGTTAAAAATTACTGGGGATAGGGCACATACCTGTCTCACCCCTTTCCTAATGTTTACTTTCCTACATTCCTGCTCTAATTCTATTACTGCTGTATGCTCTTTGTATAAGCTATGTACTATTCGTCTATCCCTATAACTCATTCCAATCTTTTTGAGTATTTCGAACATTTTTTTTCCATTTTACATTGTCGATTGCTTTTTCAAGATCTACAAACACTAATATACACGCTTTCTCCTTTTTCTATTGTTTTCTCCATTATCACTCTCAGATCTAAAATAGCCTCTCGTGTTCCCCTGTTTCGCCTAAACGCAAATTGGTCTTCTAGTATTTCTTCAGCCCATTTTTCCATTCGTCTTTGTACAATTTTAGTTATTATTTTTGACACGTGTGCTGTCAAACTTAATGTTCAAAAATTTTCACATCTATCCGCGCCTTTCTTTTTTGGTATAGTTACTATGATGTTACGTTTGTAATCTTTGGGTATCTCGCCTGTCTCATACATATAGCTTACAAGTTAGAAGAGACGTTCTGTTACTGCTTGTTCAGCGGTTTTTAGAGTTTCTGCTTGCACTTTATCTGTACCCGGCGCCTTACCATTTTTCAGAACCTTTAATGCTAATTCAAACTCTCTCTCTCTCAGTATAGGATATCCCAAGTCATCATTTTCAATGTCCGGTTCCTGTTCTAATGCAGTTAGTTCCTCTCCTGCATATAAATTCCCTATATATTCTTGCCATCTACCCACTTTCTCTACATTTTCTATAATGACGTTTCCTTCCGTATCCCTTATATTATTGCTATACGGTTTTATATCCCTAAAATTCATTTTAATTAGTTTGTATGCTTCATCTGTCTTTCCTACTTCCATCTTAGTCTGTACCTCTTTGCACTTTTTATCAATCCATTGTTCTTTAGCTTTCCTGCATTTGCGAATAATTTCCCATTTTATGGTTTTGTATCTCTGTTTTCCTGTTTCGTCTGATTAATTTTTGTATTTTCGTCTTCTATTAAATTCAGGATATCTTTTGTTATCCATGGTTTCTTATTTTCTTTTTGTGTATACCCTAGAATATCTCTGGTCGCCATGTCTAGGTTGGATCTAATGTTATTCCATTCTGTTTCCCGATATCGTTGAGCAATTCATTTGACTCTTTTTCGAATCTTTCTTGAATATCTTTATCTTTTAGTTTCTCTAAGTCCAAGTGCCTTTTTCCATTTCTTTTTTCAAATTTTTATTTTTAAGTGCGGCCTTCATAATTACGATGTGGTCAGTGTCTATATCTGCTTCTGGGTAGCTTTTACAGTCTTTTACTTGATTCCTAAACCGTTGTCTAACAAGAATGTTATCAATTTGATATATTCCTATATCCCTTGGCATCTTCCACGTGTATCGTCTTCTAGCATGATGTTGAAATAATGTGTTTATGAAGGTTAAATTGTTTTTGTCGCAAAATTCTACCAACCTATTTCCCCTGTCGTTTCTCGTGCCTAATCCAAATAAACCTACTACCACTTCTTCCCTACCCTCACGTACCACTGCATTAAAATCCCCCGTAATTATTAAATTTTCATGTCTTTTTACGTTTCTTAATATGTCTTCAATATCTTTGTAGATCACTTCTACCTCTTCGTCACTGTAGCTAGAGGTGGGCACGTATACTTGTATTATTACTCTGTTTACCAGTTTATATTCTAATCTAACCATGAGTACTCTTTCGTTCTTTTGTCAGTAATTTTCTACACAGTATCCAATCTTTTTCCGTATAACTATCCCCATACCCCAAATTTCCTTCCTCTGCTCCTGTATGAATTAGCCTGAAGTCCCCACTCCAAAAATCCCTTGCCTTTGGCCACCGAACTTCGCTGATCCCTACTATGTTTAGTGACAACCTATTCATTTCGATTTTTAACATTCTACGCTCCGACTCGCAAAATGTTCCCGACTTTAATTCTTAACTTTCCGATCGCAGCCTCCGAAGTAGTCCCCTCCCAGAGATCCGAATGGGGGACTATTTTATCTCCGGAATCTTTTACCCCAGAGAATGTGTCATCATTTTATCATATTTTAGGTGCGCTGTGTACTTGGGAGGTGATGTGGTGGTTTCCCGTTGCCTTCCACATCGCGGTTGTGTCTTAGACTGCCATACCGACTCCTATAGTCTCTGCCAATCTAAGTACCGAAAGAGCCGCTGCACTTTTTCGGGGACCTGTCTTAGTCTGGTTTTTCACTAACGACCCTACTACTTTGGACCTGTACTTCGACTATTTAGCTAATTAGAGCACGCAAGCCATTTTACCTGTTCTAGTAATCTAGAACTTCGGCAAGGTGCAGGTTCATTCGAAATGGAATTCGAGTACAGTGAAGGAAAATTAATTTAAATTGTTGGTTATTTTCATTTTCATCTTATACTATATATACTATATACTATATACTATCATGCCGGAGACTTGTAAAAGTCACTGATAGTTAGTTGTTTTCATTCGAGTATAGCGGGTGCATGAAAAATATTTTGTACTCATCAATACACCGTGATTTGTATGTAATTCAGGAACTGGAATGATTGTTTTGCAGAGGGAAATGTGCCAGTCTGACGAGCTGCGGCAACACCGAAACCGGTCATTGGTTTTTTTCTTTGCAAAATAACCAACAATTTACATTAATTTTCGTTTACTATACTCGACTTACTTTCCCAATGTGAGACAGAATTGTTTATTATTAATTTTTGCTATATGGAATAATGTGCTGATATCTCTGAACGATGCACATCCGTCAGCATCTTTTCTTTTGTATCATAGCTATCCGCTTTTCTAAAAATTACTAGATTGTCACGTTTTGTTTTTCCTCTCCAACAGTAACGCATATAAATTCTGTATTGTGTTACAAAAATTTTAAGTTCCCTTTTTAATTCAATACAATTCGTATATCTAAAACTTATACATAATTAAAAGAAAGTTTTCATAATTTTGAAACACTATTTATTATCATTTCATTCTATTTTATCTAGTAAATAAATTCATCGTTATATGTACTCCAGTTTTGTGTTTAACGTTATGCTACAACTCGTACATGCTAGTTAGAATTTCCATAAATTATATTCAAAGTGATGTAATTTAGTGCGATTGCGCGCACCTGTTGTTTTGAATACTCAAGTGTTGAGACCTCGTTTGTTCACGGAGTACGAGAGTCGACCTTTTATCGTCCTGGTGACAAGATGCAGAAGTTAATATTATAGGCGACTTGCGACTAGCAATTCATTTCGTGCGATAAATCGATCCAAATGTGTTAGACAGTTCATCATGCGCAACACTGAAGTTTTTGGTTAACACTGAAGTTTTGAGTCAACACGGAAGTTTTTGGTTTACACTGAAGTTTTGGCTTAAGAATGGCTATGCGTAACAACTAATTTTTAGCGTATAAAATGTATACGAATGGAAACCTGCAGTAATGGCATTCCACCCTTTAATTTTATGGTTCTTGATCTTCAGGATATTGCCGTAACAAAATGGACAACAAGTTTTTGCTGTCATTATGCAATATTAAAGGCGCGTATATGCTTCGAGTTTATCTATTAAATGGTTTGTAACAATTTGCACTCTACGTTCGAGGTCGGTAAGTCGATTTTCCATTGTTATGAAAATCATCTGTTTGACGTACAACGTTTAGTGGTTATTTTTTCTCTAATTAGAAGATATCCAAGGTTAAGCGGTAATCTTTGTAGTTTAAACTATTGAAAATTAATATCTTAATAATCATATTCAAAATTTTGATCTTTGAACATTACACTAAATTAAACTCTTGCTATATAGGATTGTTTACCAAAACGATCTGTTCAAGAACTTACATTGTGAATCATACTAAATGGATGTCTTTATTAGAATTTACTTATTTACGTTGATTTTTTTAATACAGTTGAGTAGTTTCTTACACATGATACTTTTTTAACATTACTAATTAAAAGATATCATTACATAAGTAATTCACTAAAAATGTACGTCGTTTGATCAGTACTGGAAAAATGACAAAAGCTAATAATTTTGGTAATGAAATATATAATGCCTATTTACGTTAAAAGCTTTGATATGATCAAGTTTATTACAGAAATAGAAATGGTTAAATAAACACTTACAAAATTTATGGTAGATTCCTGTTAGTTTGAAACAACAGTAATTTTAGTTAATAGATGTCTTGGTTTCTAACAAGTCTAATTTTTTTATTTATAAGTGGTTGATCACACCTCATACATATTTTTGGATTGTATAAATCTTATATGACCCAAGGGTGTATAAAATTAATAAGTAGAGTGTCCATGCACCATTGACCAGTAGCAAATTCTATAAGTGCATATTACTTGTGTGATTTATTGATTTTAGTATTTCGAGACGCAAACTGCTGTTTCCAATGTATTTTTATGTACTTTATTTTATTTCAGGATATACGTTTATACCACCTACGAATACAAAATCTTGTATTCCAATAACTGACCCATCCGTATTTATTTAACGACCCCCCTGATAGTCTCTAAAAACCGCTGAAGGTAGAGGGCAGAGCTAGTACGGAAGTCTACAAAAGTCAGTTTATGTTAATACGGATAAATCAACATCTTCTACACGACTTTTGTTAGAAATATGTTTCTCTGTCGCTACATAATGTGGCTTGACAACAAACAGAGAAAATAAAATTGTTTCAAGATATGTTACGTTTATTTTTCAGCATAAATTAAATACCCTTTTTCCCTGGTTAAGTCATTACCCGCTCGAATAAATTCCATTTCCATTCTTAAATTCTCCAACAATAGCCTATATAGTATACCTGTTCAGAATAAGCACGCTTTAACATAAATTTAACTCAAATCCATTTTGCTTTTAAAACGAAAATCTATTCGATAAATTACATATTCAATACCTTGTTTTAGGTATCCGTTAATTTGTTAAACATTCCGATAACGTATAATTGCTATCTCTTGTGTTTCCCATCTACAGACTTATCGAAGTATGGATCCTACTATTACTTGATAGCGTGCTTTCCAGTTTGCTAATCGCGCTTTGATAACGCGAGGATTGCAGTTCAAACTCGTGTTATTTGAACTAATTTTTAATTTGATTCTGCAGCTTGTACTTCAAGAGCGATGCACGTTTTTTTGTTCGACAAGTAGGAGGTTTCTTGCGTGTATCGGCAAGTTTTTTCGCGCTTACCCATCCTAATCAGATTCTCTTTTTAGCTCTTAGCTGGAGGCCAAATTGGTTCTTTTCTATGTAGGCCCAACTGTTCTTTGCCACAGATCAACTGCCGTTGCTTGTAGATCGCTAGTGCCGTTATGGTAACAGGGTAAATAGATCCCGACGATTGTGGCAATGTGGTGCTGATTCTCTCCCGGTGGCGTGTAAGCTAAGTATTCCAAAACTTGCAGGTATACAACTTGTTTTCTTTTGTGTATATCAAGAGAATATTCCATATCTGCGTTTGGTGTAGTTACGTGATAAGAAACGTAGCACTGTAGGACTATTGTTTGTTGCTGCGAATCGATATTATCGATCTACGGGTGTGATGTACCATTGTTAAAAATGTTTCATAAAAGCTGTCACACGCTTAATCTTTTCTACTGATTAGTTTATTTTACAAAAGTATTATGTACAATTTAAAAGAATGTTTGACAAAAGCTCTCACACGTTAATTCTTTTTTACTGATTAGTTTTATTTTGTATAAAATACGAGATGCGCACTTCGTATCTAAAGTACTAAATTGTTCGTATCACATAATTACTTGCTTTGAAATAGTAACGCTTAATTTATTTCTTTTGCTGGTTTGTACAGAATTTTTTATTTATTCTTATTGTTAATAGATAATCGTGGGCGATGTGTTGTTTTTTTTGGTATTTAGGTGAATCCCCCTACTCTCCGCGTTTGGTAGTTAGCCTAGTATTTACGTTTCTTTCGGCTACGTCTAGGTACGTAGCAGATAGCTGTAGTGTTTCGTATATGAGGTTGATTTACTTATTTACAACTTACCGATGTTTTCGTTTTGAAACCTTTCTGTTGTTTTAAAACCTTTGTTTAGATTATAGCTATCAAAATGTAACCTTAATATATTATTTCCTCCTTCCATATTGTGCAGCTCTTGTACTAGGTCTAGTGGACAAACGGGTTTTTCTGCTTTTGAAATCCCGTGTACGAGCATAAAAATAGTGCATTTCAATGCTTTGTTCATTAATTACTAAAGTTACTACTCTATAGGCAATAAAAATATAAAACGTTTGTTATAGAACGCACACTCGCTCAATCCCTTACACACACGCACTTACGCACGCACAGATGCACACACGCACACACGCAAACACGCACACACGAACGCACGACACACCCACACACATACATGCAACCACGCACGCACATACGCATACACGCTCCCACGCACGCACGCACGCTCTCACGCTCACATGCGCACGCACGCTCACATGCGCACGCACGCACACAAACACACATTGCAGTGACAATCTCTGTTAATAGGAGCGCTACTAATTAATGTTGACTTAGGTACAGTATACTATATTAATGAGAATATAATAGAAAACTATGACATTGTTGTCTTACCTTCCTGTTTTTTCTTTGCCTGGCTAGCTCCACTAAAATTATACTGGAGAATTTACGAAGATGAAATGAAGCAAAGAAACTTAAGATACATTTATGCATTCAAAAACATTTTGCCTTCATACAAAAGATTCTCTTAAATTATAAAACAGTTTACAGCATCAAAGTATTTTTAAACGTTACTTAAAAAATCTTTGTTAACAGATACAAAATTCTTTTTTATATAGATAATTTACCGATCCTGTACTACCACGCTTGTGAGTATAATTGGCCAATGATGCTTCACAGATTAATTAGTAAAGATCAAAATACTTTTAACTCTGACCTTACAATTATTTCTGGAAATTATCCCTAACACAAATAAATTAAGAACACAAATAAATTAAGAACTTATTCTACCTTAAGTGCTAGCATTATATTATCTTTATAGGTTACAACAAAATTGGCAAGTTATACTTGCTGGTATTATTGCCAAATGACGCATCAAACCTCATCTCCATCGGAATTAACGGCATTCAATGTTTCTTAGTTCCATTCCACATCTCAAAAACATCAGTTCGCAAAGTGAATTTTATTTTAAATAAATTGTGCGTATTCTTTTGTATATGGATTATCTGTGTTGAAGATTGTTCAATTCTCGTAGTGTTTTACAAAATAATTATGTTTCATTTTCATGCAAAGTTCTACATAACTTATTGCATGCCATAAAATGAATTATAATTGCTCGAACTTAAACGTTCAAATCTTTATTCAAAGTTACATATTGTTTGGCTTAAGTTTTTATTATATATATTAGTATTTTATGAATATCAAATTTACACTTACAATAACTAAAAGAAAGCCATATTTTTAACAAGGACACTCGTTATCTATTACTAGCTTCAAACACTTATCACTGTTAGCAACCTCATTTTATTCACATTAACACATATATAATAATAATACAAACAGTTTACTTGATGCCTGATTTGAATCTTCTGAAAGATGCCTTTAACTTCACTTAGTTCCTCAAGCAGCTTCTTATACACATGGCAATGAAAATTTTGTTGTCTGCTATGTTCAACATTTAAACTTTAAATTGTTCTACAATTAAATTCCATTGGAACCAATTAAGAATTTACCCCCTTTTTATCTAACGCTTTCCTACATGAATGAGAAAAACGAAATTGACCCAGATTTGTACAATGACAAAAAAATTATATACACTTTACAGCTTGATAATATGATTCACTATTCGACAAAATAAATCCCTTAATCAAAGTAATAATGATATCCATTTGCTTATCCCCAAAATTATAGCTCCTTTTAGTCAGTTTAAAGTCAGCAAAAATGACACTGTATACTATTGGAAATACTCTTGAACGTTCAATGACCTCATTTCACGTAAATTTTCACGTATAAAAAGAATTTTGATGACCCTTTACATAAATATTCTGGTATAATAAAATAAAAGCAAATGTTCAATAAAAAACAAAATAATGCCTTATGCTATTAGATAACATTCTGACCTGCAGTTTTCCTTGCGTGTCTTTTTGTTCTCCCTATTATTGGATCTGCTGCTGCGTGTTGTTGACCAGTACTCTTGGATTGTGTTCCGATGCGTAAATGCAAACCAATGTTTTTATGCAAATTTAGATCGATGTATATTTAAATTCGGATTTATTTGCAAATTTAGATTTTTATACCAATCTAGATTTATGTGCTAATTTAGATTTTTACCTAGATTTTTTACTTAGATTTTTCCCAGATTTGTACTTAGATTTTTCCCAGAGCCCTAAATTATAAATATTAAAATTATGTTTAATTAATAAGCTTTCACTTACGTTTTTCAGTTAAGGGCAAAACTTCCCTCGTATATTTTTACTATTATTTTAAAAAACATTTCTATCACGACTTCCACGAAATATAATTATTTAATTTTTCTGTTCACCTTACGTAAATTTTTAATTTGAACTGCTATGAAGCGTGCTCTTGTTGAAGGAAAACTGATTGTTTATCATATTTGTGTGGTATTTACAACAACGCCTCCATCTAACATCATTGGTTATCCGCGTCCTTCGGTCAAAGTTTAAGGCATGTTATAGGTTATTGTCCAAGCGTTGGACTTTTCTCCGGTATGAATTTGATAATAGCTTGTCGATGTCTCGATCACGTAGCATTCAGGTTCTATATAGTGGATTCCTATAGCCCGTGTAGTTTTACCCGTCTTGTTTTGTTTTATTGTAGGAAATTTTAAGTTGATCTCTCACGTAGACAAACTTATGGCTTTATTTTTGTCAAGATAATCTTTTGGGTTTTAAATTTACTGCATGTTAAAAATCACGTATGCGAAATTTCTATAATGATGTAAATTGAAATGCGTTTATTTAGATCCTGCGTTTCTGAGACGTTTTTGTTTTGAAAGGTGTTTCTATTGCGAGAATGCTTTGTTATTTCCTTGCACTATTGCGTCTTTATTTTAACAGAATTCGTATCATGATTTTCTAGATTTCGATGTTCTTAATGCGTATTTGTTTAGAATTTATGAATGCTTTTCTGGTTTAAAGTGAATTTGATTACGTACAGAGTTATTTCTCGTACTGCATGTGGTTGTATTATTGAAGGATGAGCTTCCCTGCATTAATTTAAGTTAAGTGTGATCTTTATATAGTGTGTTAGATGTTTGTTTTTTGCATAATTTGCGTATTACGTAGTTTTCATGATAAAATTGTTTAGTTTTCTAGCTTTTTGTACTATGTACACGTAATGTGCGACTCTTCTGACTCTATATATTCTTAAATAACCTTATTATCATAGCAATATATATGGTTATATTATATTGTTATTAAGTTATGTAAAGTTTGTGGTTTCTGGGTTGATGCGAACTAGGGTCAAGAACCCTTAATTTATTGATGTCAAAGAAATGTGTGGTTATCGCGCTTAGCCAATGAGAAACATTTTTATGGCGGGGACAACGACGAGTTCAAGCGAAAGGCGCGTTTTAAACAGGACTTTACCGTTAACTACCGCACGATATCGACGTATTAAAAACAAAGACGCTTTAATTGCCGAAAAACCTTTATCTATCTCCTATCTAACCACAAGTATATGTCTAAAAGTGTAGGTTCAACACACATCATTGCAAGAATCTGTACAAAACATACGAAACGCACCTCCTTGCAACCTGATCTATATGAAGACGTCAGTGGATTTTCGACTGGACAACGAGCGGAGACATGTCTTGGTTATAGTAATTTATCTAAGTGAGCCTTTTGCTTATTTTTTAATTGCTTTCTTGGATGTAAATCTGTAAGCGGCAACATTTGGGGCGTTATAATTGACGCCCAATCTGGTAACGTAATAAGCTCTACTTTTCTACAGTTACAGTTCGCTGATCCAAAGTCGGCAAAGGAAGATGCCATTGCACCTTGGCCTCCACTTCACTGAGCCGCCTCTCTGAGCACCTGAAGAATGTCACTCGGTATACATGTTACATTTTTCAGGGTTCTGTTGCGTTTTTCAGTATCAGAATATCAAATCATTAGCAGAAGTAATAAAACACTTTTCTACGATTATTAATCCTAAAGCTAGATTCCATTTAATTATTGTTTTAACGTGCTTTCACTTATGTGGATAAAATATAGTGCAATACATGCAATTGAACAAACGGGCTACACTTCAATTGAATTTTTTCGTAGGCGTTGAGATCCCAAGCATATCTATTTAAAATATACTTCTATATATGGCATTAATAATAATTAATTACTAAAAAGAATTAAAATATTACCTGTCAAACTGTGATTTATCAACTCACGTTTTTTATCTACGTAGCATGTAATTAAAACTAATTTATGGTTGTTGATTGCTTTCTTAAATTTAATAAAGACATTACTCTGCAATTTCCAATCTGCGATTAATATGAGGTCGCTAAAAATTTTGAGAGAACGAAAATTAATGGTTTTATGCATACTGATTGATGCTTCATTACAGTTTACTTGTGTGTGGTCTCCTTAAGGTCCGCAACTTCATATGTATAATCATGATACACCGCAAGTCCAGTACGACAAGCCGCTCTATATAAGCGTGAAATGTGTAAATTACGGTATAATTTCTTTAATGATAATTCAGAAATACCTCATGAGATGAGAGAATTATTAGCATGAGGAAAAGTAGAAATTCGTCGAAACATCAGTGTATAGTAGATACAGACAGAGTTGCTGTCAGTTTTTTTGAAGCTAGTTCTTGTTGAGTGTAAGAATCAAAAAAGTCATTTATTTAGTGATGATTTATTGTTCTCGAAAGTAATTTATTAACAATAAGCCTTCGTTCGGTTCACGTTCGCTTTTGGGTTCAAAAACTTCATGTACTCTTCCAGAGATCAAATCAATTGCCTCTTAGGGTATGGTTAACAATTTTTGAATTTTTGAAATACTGATAATATGAGGTTGTATATGATTAAAAGGTTTTAAATTAAGTCGAGTACAATCTTGGCCAATTATTTTTTTTAAACAATTATATCTTATTATCTAACGCTTTCCTGGAATTTGAGATATTATATTTTCTAATTAAACGCAAGGTTCGCCAAGCAAACAGGAGATTTTAAAGCACGTGCTATAAAAGTGTTGCAGACGGTAGAAGATGTTTCTATCTGATTTTATATTGGCAGAATTATGCCTTACATTTGATTTTGATTTTCCAATACTCCACCCGAAGGTACTACATTTGGAAATTTTGAATTCTGCCGAACCTTTTCTATTTCAAGCAAGGAGGGTTCTTTAACGTGCGTGACAACACACACACACACACACAGGGCCTTGAGTTTATCTTTCATTCGAACGAGAGCGTCTTGTTGTGAAAAATGCTCGCTAACATTTTTCAATCGGACCGTATCGGGATTCGAACCGAGGACCTTAGAATCCGCAGTCATACGCAAACCTATCTTATGCTCGAAGTCGCCTCGAAATTATTTCACTCAGTGTTGCATGATCAGTCGCCAAGAGCAATGAAACGGTGCATAGCGTACACCTGCGATCAAAGCGTTTTTCAAAAATAATGGACAGTTACAAAGCCTCAAGGTGCAGGTTTTTGTAGATATTTCATTATCGGACAGCGTGAATTTGTGCCTAACTCACAGCGATAAAGTTATAGACTACAAATTTTGAGGCCTCAAGATCACTTATGAAGAGAAAGCTACCGGATGGATGAGAAAGGTATTCCAGAGAAGACGACTGCGTGAATCAGACAGCTTCACGTATGCCTGCTGATCCCATGGTTTCTAGATTCCTCACACGAACCGCTTGAATAATGTCAGGCGAGCATTTTTCAAAAAAATACGCCCTTGATTGGATGAGAGTAAAATAGAGGTTTCGCATGTGAGTGTTGTCACTTACGCTAAAGATCCCCACCTTGCTTGGAATAACAAGGGTGCGGCAAAATTCAAAATTTCCAGGTAAAAGAAACTCGCATTCCTGGACAATGTAGTATCTTCGGCTGGAGCATTGCAAAATCAAATGGATAGATATTCCAGAGAACCGTTACTATCTCAGTGTTGCATTTTAGTGAAGTACAAGACGTTCTTTTAAAGGTCACTGCAATGGCACTAGAAATGTTTCAAACTAATGTAGGTAGAAGTTTGCGCATTGATTTACATTCACACTAGTATAAAAGTCAAATTTGGAAAAGTTGCAGTCATTGGATCTGGAAAATCGCGCTGACTTTACTCAAGAGGGTCTGTTACATTTAGATGAAAATTAAGAGTTTGACAACGCGGTATGGATGACTGACGCATTTTCCGTTGAATGGCTTTGTAAACCATCTAAATCGTCACGATTGGTCGTCTGAACATCCGAAAGAATGAACGAATAACCTCTTACTACGCCTTATTACGTTTTCCGTTTCGTGTTAATTATTACGTTAACCCCGACCGTAATTTATGACGCATCAAATGTTGTCGCAAATTATTGCCGTCAAACGGTACAAGAAAGAAATTAAAAAATATGCAAAAGGCTTATCTTGCTTAATAGCTGTAGCTAAGGCATCGTCCGCTCTTGCTTTCAGCCGAGTCACCGCTGACGTTTTCGGGTAGACCAAGGGTTCGTGAAGGTCCGTTTCTTATGTTTGGTCCAGATTCTCACAGCGAAAGGCGTTGAACCAACATTCTTGAGAAACACCAGGTGTTATTAAGGTAAATTGACAGGTATGAGAGAATGCAAAGGTATACTGCGCTGCACGTAATGCGTACTCACGTTTAATACGACGATATCACGCGGTAGTTGACGGTCAAGTACTTGTTTAAAACGATCTTTCGCGCGAACTCATTGTCCCCACCATAAAAACGCTTCTCATTTGCTAAACGCGATAGCCACACATTTCTTTGGCTTGGAAAATATGCGTGCTTAACGAATACATACGATAAAATTGTAGGTTATTCTCTTCCAATACGTGAGAACTGGAAACTGCAAAACTACAAAGATTCCCTCTCGCAATTGTCTGGAATCAATATACCTAGATGTTTAAGACCTTCCGCATTTTCTCTTTGTCAACTTCACGAATTTTGCGATGCCTCGGTACTAGGCTATTCCACAGTTGTATATTTTAGATTAGTAGATCAGGAAGGAAAAGTATCTATATTCTTTATTATATCCACGTCTAAGGTCACACCACCCATACGAATCTCTATTCCTCGATTAAAGTTATGTGCGACAATATTACTTTCAGACTTAGTAGATTTTATTTTACAAACTTGTCAACATACTGTACATATTGCCGAAATCTTTGCATGAAGTGATTCCACAGTCGCCATATCATGGATTTGTTCTTCGCCACACAGGAGGAAAACATACATAGCTAACAGGATCACTCACATTCAGGAAAGAGTTTCCCCGGGTTGTTGGCATCATTATCGTTCAGTTGATAACCCAGCAGATCCAGCTTCTAGAGTCTTATTACCTCAAGAGTTTATCGCATGCTCTTTATAGTAGGCGGGGCCGTCGTGACTTTAATTGTCGTCCGATGTATCGTTCTACAACATTTTTAGTTTCTTCATCTAGGGGCACCACAGGGGAAGAAAGAATTTTAACATTTGTTTCAGAAGTGTTACTGTCAATCATTGATTCGCTTTTCAACCAATTTTCTTCACTGGGCAAAATTAAACGCATTTTAACATGTTGTCCTCGTTTTAAAAATAATATTCGCAAAACGCCTAAATTTTCAGGTGGTTTTGTGGAATTTGAATTATATCAAGTTTTATTATTCATTGTCAAAGATGTTCAATCTTCCGTATTTAAGGCCGAAATAGAATACATCAAGTTCCAAACCTTTTCGAAAACTTTCTCCACTTTTAGACATGGATGGGATACTTTGGTTTGGTGGTCGTTTGTCGCATTCATCCTTACTACTCGACACCAAACATCCTGCAAGCACCCAGCAAGCATCATTTATCGGAACTTATGAGTCTCAAAATTCACCAGAATCATTTATATGGCGGAGTTAATACTACCACGTATTTACTCAAAAGGCCTACATATTTTTTTGTTTGCCTTGCAACCAAGGCCCTTCATATTGAAGTAGCTTCGGATTTATTTATTTATCAATGACAATGGCACTAACTTTGTTGGAACCTAGAAAGAACTCATTTCACATATGCAAAAAGCCGTGGCGGGTGAAGCTTTCACCCACTCTTCCGCACCTCATTTCGCTGGATTAGCATAGAGCGGTATCAAGGTCGTTAAAAGGCACTTTCGTAGGGATATAGGCATACAAATCCTTACCTACGAGGAATTCAATACTGTTTGCATACAGGTCGAGGAATTACTCAACTTGCGTCTACTTTGTAGATTGTAGCATATCAACGGACCCTAATGATCTAAGTGTTCTTTCACCTGGACATTTTTTTAACGCCCGAGCAGTTGTCCGCACTTCCGCATGCAGATTTGAATCACTTGCAAATTTCTGGATTGTCTACATGGCAATTAATTCAGCGGTTTCATCATAGTTTTTGGAAGCGTTGGCACAATGAATACCTCTATAATTTATAGCAACGTAGCCGGTGCAATAAAACGCGCGCTCTCGAATCCTTAACTATGGGCACCTTTGTTCTCATAAAGGAGGACAATACTCCCTCGTTACATTGGAAACTGGGTAGAATTGTCGCTCTACATCCGAGTCGTGATAACATTGCACGTGTTGCGACAGTTCACATTACTCCCGGCCAATACAAAAGGCCAATGGTAAAGCTTATGTTTATAATCCGTATGTTTTCAAACAAAAATAGTAAATTAAACCAGTATGTAGGCAATACAATTTATCAGTGGCTGGTTTAGTCTGTTCTAATTTACTTGCGAATACTTCTTGTGTCATCCTTTTAAGGCGTGTTCGTGTGGGAATATAAGCTCCAACTTAGAAATGACTCGAAATATGAATGTGTGTGGTATTTAGTTTTTGTAGCCATGGAACGGACGTCTGTACATTCCTGCTCTCCGAGACTGGTGCTTGTATAGTCAGACAGTCTAGTCGGCTTGACTTTCAGGCACGGTTTCATAAAACGTTTTAGACGAGAAATTTCTGAGTCCAAAATAAATGAAATACGGTAAACTAAATTTTGTGTATTGTTTATTTCGTCGACTTTGTTGTGCTCCGGGAGTTTTCACGCCTTACCTTGAGATAATATCTTATGCTCGGTTATTTAACTAGATGCGGTGGCGTTATCCTTTTTGTTTTCTTAGGCTCGCGACTGTCTCATGTTCCCGCGAAGTTTAATCATTCGTGTGGCTGTCATCTCGGAAGTTTCCTTTTTTCTAAAAGGCTTCTATCACCACTCTTTTACTCTGAGTTTTTTAATATCCACACGAAATTCTCATAAAATTTTTGGAGTTAATTTTCTAGCCGTTTCCCCTTTGCTTATTTTTTTATTTGTACAAGTTTTTAGATTTAGTCACTATTACTTTGATGGGACAGCCATTTTCTTCTTATCCTGTAAACTCTTCGTTGAACTTTGTTTACTTTTTCGTGCAAGCCATGAGCTTTGTGTTCAGTAAAATCTTTTCACTTCACATCTTCATCAAAGTCGTCGGTAATTAACTCTTCAGGTCTACGTGCAATTATGATTTCGCAGCCAGGAAACCTAAAATCTAGTCTTGTGGGCACTGGATACCGCAGTTCAGAAGGTAATTCATCAGCATATTCACCCAACAAAAAATATCAAACCCCGATACAATTGCAATTCACAGTTTCTAACAGTCTCTCCATATATGCACAGAGTAACCAATAGCGTTGGTAAAATCTTGCAAAAACAACATTTAAACCATTTACAAGCCCACCACTAAAATAGCACAAATACTACAATCTCAGACTCTCATCGCTCTCCTTCACATTAGTTTACTGTGCAATTAAGATTTGACAGCCAGAACACCCTGTTAAAGAACTTATCTTTCTAATGTTTAGTCTTATGGACAATGGATGCCGCAGTGCTGACTACCAGAGAATAATTGAGCAGCATTTTCTACCAACACAAAATATCAAATTACATCGCTTATCTACACTTGGAACCAAACTTCGAAAAAATTTGGATGCTACCGACCAGCACAGTGGTGCTATATGATTCAATGTAGGTGTTAGTTGGTCCGAATGGGACAATTGGACTAACTTTTTGCGAAAACATGTGAATGTGAGCCAAGTATACACGAGACAAGTAGGTGCGATAACAATAAAAAGATGATGTGTTTAAATTTACATTCGTGAATTTTAGTTTAGGTTAGGTTAAGTATAGTTCTTGACCTAAGGCGAGTAAATGATTCGATTTGATTCAGTTTTTTATGCATCCACCTGTATAAAGAGCGACCCCAGTTGTCTTTGAACCTTCTTGTTTCGCGGCAAGTTACTTTGGGCGACTGTAGATCAGATGGGTTCGCGTATGACTACTGATCCCAAGGTCCCGAGTTCGATTCCCGAAACCGAACGCTTGAAAAATTTTAGGCTAGCATTTTTCACAAAAGCATGCCCTTGTTCAGATGAGAGGTAAAATGTAGGTCCCGTGTGTGAGTGTTTTCGCGCATGCTAAAGATCCCTATCTTGCTTAGAATAGCAAGGGTTCGACAAAATTCGGAATTTCCAGATAAAAAGCTCGCTTTTAGGTCAATGTAGTATCTTCGGGTAGAGCATTGGAAAATTAAATGTAGGGACCAGTTACTGCTGAATCCCGTCAGTGGCGTCTGATCGGTTGCACAGTTGCGATTCAAAATACAAAATCTTTCAACTGAACTTAACTAAACAATTAGAAGGTCTAAAAGGCCTTAACACCCATTTTTTGTTACAAGTAAGTGTTATATACAAAAGCAAACAACTTGATGGTTAAGAGATCAAGGTGTTCACGCCAATTAGATTTGGGCGAAGGTACCCTGTGAAGTATATCAGGATAATGTCCTACGCTATGCATTCATTGTAGGGCTTCAATTTCTAGATTGCAGTTTTTCTCATAAAACGTTATTAAATTTTTTGTTGTCCTCTCTCTACTTCCCTGGCTTTACCACTGGTAATTTATATATAGATTTCTAAAATTTTTTTTGGTAATTGATTTTGTAGCAATAACGTACTGCAGAAATTTTGGAAGTAAGATATTGCATTGAATGTTAGTTGATCGACAACAAAATCCGAATATAAGTATGAAGATAGGGGAAACAGTTTGTAACAAAGACTTATCGTAGTATCCAACTGCTGTCGTAAACGGTAGCAAAATAAAATCCTTCACTTTTGCCCGATCCAGTTCGAGGGTTCTGCTTTTACTCTTTAATGTTCAAACATCAAATCCCCCATACCTGCGAATATTGTTCATTTGGTTTCTCCGCGCGTGCGCTCACGCTTCATTTAATTAAATGATAATTCCGAGTAAATGAAATATTCGACAATGTAGTCATGTGCGAAAATAGCACTGTTAACTCCTAATGTATTCAGTTCAAGTGTAATGGTAAACGTGTATACAGCTAGTTGCATGTATAGAAGTTTATTTACAATTTTTATTAGAGATTGGCATCAACAAATTGCGTAACACATTAACGGTAAAAGTTTATGCAGTTCATAACCTTTCACGAAGTTTAATGCATCTTAATTAAAGCGCATGTGTTGATAGTCCTAACATTATAGCTGAACTAATGTATACACTTCGTGGTGCAATGTACTTGAGGACAGCGTGCAGCGTGCAACATTGACTGTATGGAAACTGCTTATGTCAGGGCGATGCCGCAGAAGCTCTTGTGGTTGCAACCCAACTACAAACTCAGAGGATCACTGAAACGTCCTGAAGGAAGATAGTGGTCTAGCCGAAAATACGGTTAGTGCTGGAAACCTCTCAGATGAGTGGAATCCACCTTGGAAACTCGATGCAGTCAGTGACTTCAGATGCCGTGAATGTTGACGGACTATTGCTGAAGTTTTAGGCGGGCGATTGCTCTCTGCTTGATAACTAATGAAGTGCCGTGTTAGGACTTCTGCATAAAAGATGCTATACGTAGGTGTTGTAGTTCTGCGTTACTTCAAAACATGGGCGACTCGCAAAACAATGGTAGAAGAATAACGTAATTACTCTTAGCATTTGAAAACGCTCTTCGATAGTAACTTGTTTCACTACAATCTCCTGCCCTGGTGAAAAGTAACTGTAGAGAAATAATTAATTTTCTCCTTTTTACATCTATTTATAAAGGTATTTTGGAAATAGGTTTAATTGGTTATAAAATTACTATAAAAATTCTCATTTGTTAATAATGTTGCTACGTAGACGCTACTAATAGAGTAAATTTTTTGTTGTTCTGCCTACTGGATATGTAGATATGATTTGCTTTGATACTGTTTTGATATACGAGTAGCATTATAAATGTGGAGTTTTACTTTTTCATCGGAAAGATGATGCATAATTAATTTAGCTGCTTATTCATGGAGATCGTATACGAATAAAATTTCTTTATATTTTCCGACTGTAGTAGTAGTGTTTTACAGGCAATCTATGACCGCTTTCGGTACGTATGTCGTATGTCAGAAAGGTATTTTTGCAGATTAATTTACAGTTAACAAATCCAATAAAAATGTAAATGTACTCTTCGGGAAAATATTGTAACAATAATGCCAAACAATCTAGAATCGAACGAGATAAAGTCATTAGGCGAACAATGGTATGATTGACAGCTAGAAATGTGTATTTAAAGAACCCAATTTAAAGCATACAAAAGCGAAGAATCAAAGAAGGGTCTCTAGTAATAAGTGGAATCTTTACAATTAGGTATATAAACCGTACAACTCGGTAGGGAGCTCAATTTCAACCGAAGTATTAATCCATAAGTATTATGAAATAAATTATATGATCAATTGCTAAAATAAATACCTTGATGTCTATATAAATTACACGCGTCAAAGTTAGCCCCAACTTTTGAAAAAATAACTTTCTATAGCTCATTCGTTTGCACATTGTTTGCACATGTATGCACATCCGGTATTTTTGTTTGCACACTTTTCGTTTAAAAATTATTCAAGAAATAATTTAGGAAGACCAACTTCACACTGGCCCCCCGGCTTTCAGGAAATTTATTTTAAACCGGCGGAATTAATACATCATCGTTTGCACATGTATGCACATCCACTATTTTTGTTTGCAAACCTTTCGTTTAAAAGTTATTAAAGAAACCATTGTGGCGGATCAACTTCGCACTAGCCCCCTCGACATTCAGCAAATTCATTTTAAACCGACGAAATTGATAGATCTTCATTTGCACATGTATGCACATCTATTATTTTCGTTTGCACACTTCCAGTTTAAAAGTAATTTAACATTCAGCTTTCAACTTTTTGTTTGCACACCACTGTAAGTCAAAAAATTTTTAAATTTAATCACGGATGCTAACTTCACACATGCATTTTTGTGCAATTCTAACATGTGATGGCGAAAATCAAAGTATCTTCGTTTGAACATCATGAATCAAGTAGCTTTTTCGTTTGCACACGTTTAGTTTAAAACTAATTTAACATTTACTTTCGTAGTACCCGCTATACGAGAGCTATTGTTCAAAATGTGCAAAAATGGATTACAATGAGACTAATTGATACCTTTTGGTTTGCACATTATGAAACACATCAACTTTTTGTTTGCACACCACTGTAAGTCACAAAATTTTTTAATTTAATCAGGAGGGTTAACTTCACACATGTCTAATATCGCATTTTTGAGAAATTCTAACATGTGATGACGGAAATCAAAGTAGCTTCTTTTGCACATCATGCATCAAGTCGATTTTTCGTTTGCACACTTTAACTTCAAAACTTATTTAACATTTACTTTCGTATTACCCGCTATACGATAGCTACTGTTCAAAATGTGCAAAAATGGATTGCAATAAGACTAATTGATATCTTTTCGTTTGCACATTACCAGACATACACATATACCTATACCGTTGATAGAGAATATTTTAATCAACACATTTACTAAAATATTGTTTTCAAATGTATATAGTCCAATGTATGTACATTATTATAAAGCGCCACAAGATGTCGCTTGTTTGATAATTCCGTTTTCAAGCATCTCGTATGAATACTAGACAACAGGAGGTATGTGCTTCCCCTCTAGCAAAACTTCTGTTGTATTTTTGACTATTAATTTGCAGTTAGATGCACCCGCTTGAGTTGATGCTAGTGGCAGTTAGATAATTAAACAGTATTAGAGGTTTTTACAACATTTTATAAATAACGGCATTCGTACCGGTTGTTTAAAACAGCATCGGTAGCTATCGTATAACGGTGACTACGAAAGTAAATGTTAAATAAGTTTTGAACTAAAGGTGTGCAAACGAAAAAGCGACTTGATTCATGATGTGTAAACGAAGATACTTTGATTTCCATCATCACATGTTAGAATTGCACAAAAAGCGATATTGGACATGTGTGAAATTAGCATCCGTGATTAAATTTAAAAAAATTTTTGACTTACAGTAGTGCGCAAACAAAAAGTTGATGTGTATTGTAATGTGCAAACGAAAAGGTATCAATTGGGTTCATTGTAACAATGTTTTTACGTTTTCAACAGTAGCTAACGTATAGCGAGGACTATGAAGCTGAATGTTAAATTACTTTTAAACTGGAAGTGTGCAAACGAAAATAATAGATGTGCATACATGTGCAAACGAAGATCTATCAATTTCGTCGGTTTAAAATGAATTTGCTGAATGTCGAGGGGGCTAGTGCGAAGTTGACCCGTCACAATGGTTCTTTAATAACTTTTAAACGAAAGGTGTGCAAACAAAAATAGTGGATGTGCATACATGTGCAAACGATGATATATTAATTCCGCCGGTTTAAAGTAAATTTCCTGAAAGTCGGGGGGCCAGTGTGAAGTTGGCCCCCCTAAACTGTTTCTTGAATAATTTTTAAACGAAAAGTGTGCAAACAAAAATACTGGATGTGCGTACATGTGCAAACGAATGAACTATAGAAAGTTATTTTTTTCAAAAGTTGGGGGGCTAACTTCACGCGTGTATATAAATTAAGATAGTATAATGAGTACTTGTGTAAATAAATTAACGCTTGTAGATAAATTATGTAGTCGAATTTAGTACTTAATATAGTTTAATCGTCGTGTTAAGAAATAAATTAGTGCAAGAAACATTGTAGCAATTATCATCAGTGGTATACGGTGCGGTATTTAAGAAGTGACGGATTCTCTGTAAATAATCGTGAATAATCAGGTTTAATTTGGACCAAATAAAGAACAGTAAATTGAAGTTCGTTGCAATATAATTTTTACAAAGTCTACGCCCAACTGTTCGTTTTAAATGTTTTAATTACAGTCATTTTGATTTCAAATATATTAATTGTGACTGCAGTGAACCGCGTACTACTAGCAGTAATTTATTCTTGTTCGTTTTATAACTTGAAGGTCTTGCAATTTCTAACCGTTTACAAATCACATATACATACGTAGTATATAAATAAGTGATAAATGTCAAGTTCTTTAATTTAAGATGCATCGATAACGTAACACCTCCACAAAGTAATCTGAAATGCTAATCATAAGCATCGTAACATGAATAATGAAATCGTACCATCACTTGGAATGTTCTAACACTTTCAAAGTCACAACACTCCTACCAATGAATGCATGGTCGGCCTGGTGCGACTTGTTTCTCTACAAATGCCAAAATAGCAATGACGCAACCGGATAACTACGTTGCTGAGCATGTCTAGGACTGGTTTGCCAAGCTACTGGGCCGGCTTTGTTAAAAGAATAGTAATGTATTTAATAACTGCATACTCCAATGGTACCAAAATAAAATTCGTTTAATATACTATATTATTGTCTAGGAGTATTAATTAGTACTTGGTTAATTAGGTTTTTAGTCAAATATGCACATTTAGATATACCAAGGACTCCTAAGTCTCCTTGGAATTTTAAACTTTTATTTAAAAAACAAATGAACACAAATTTAAGAAAAAAGCTTAGTAGCAGGGGTATATACTGAAGTTACTATTGTATCAATTAAACCTATATGTGCGCCATGGGTTGCACGAAGTACGCCAAGACTATAATCGATTTCCCGCGATGTCTGCTGTCACGCAGTCTTGTCAATGATCGCAATGGCATAAGTGATTTTTTACTCCAGGTTAGTAATGTCCCATATCTTTGTCCGTTACCCAGAAACAAATCTATGCGCGTGACATCAGACGAATCAAGTGGTTAGAAAATACAACCAACTCTTCCAATCCACTGATTTACTCCAGGCACCAACGAACATGTAGGACTGAATATGCTTGTACCCCATCTTGGTGGTAACAAACAGTTCGCTGAAGGTCATTCAGTTGTGATGTCATGTATTCAGTTAAAACGTTAACGTAGCAACTGCAATAATTATTTTCGCGGCAAAAAATTAGATCGATGAGTCGATTTAACCCCACCCCACACCACAAAGTCATCTTTGGATTATCTCGATCAAATTTCATAGTCGCATGGGTATTTTTCTGAGTTGCCAAATTTTCGTTTTATGAATATTAAGTTTTCCTGAAACATATATAATTGATCTTCACTAAAACGAACTCCGTGGAGGAGCGTTACATTCATAGATATTCGTTGCAGCATGTTCATTGCACATGTTTGTCGTTTTGGTTTATGCTTTGTTTGGAGTGTTTGTAAGAGTAGAATTGAACTTTATAAGCGTACAATAGCGTTTCTGTGAAGAATCATGTGACTTTACACTTCCTGCCGTTCCTTTTTGGTCATGCTCCTCCTTTTGCAATTTTCTCCTGCGTCTCTATATCTTTTTCTGTCGTATACGTCTCCTAGACTCTTTTTATTTAGGTCTTACGGAAAACCTTGTCCCAATCTCTGTTGTTCGAGTTTATTAATTTGTTTACGTGTCTTTCTATTTCATAATTTTTTGCAGTTTTATTTTTGTTTTTTATTCACGGATTCCAGCTAGAGTTTGTGTACTTTGGATGATCTTTGCGGTTAAAGGCCGAATCATAATCTCTGTTTCATCACGATCAAGCTAGTTGACATCTTTCTGTGTTTTCTGAAATATTTAGGTGTATGTCTTTCGTTCTTGGTTTTAAGCCAGGTGTTTGTTCGAAAAAAGTTGACCTCAACGCTAAAATCTACGACTATTCAATGCCAACTACTAACATTAATCTGCCTTCATTATCAGGTTGCCTTCTTCATTACTTAACAAATAATTTGAAATATTTATAAAATATTATTCAATCTTAGTTGCAGACACGCATAACTTTACTACTATAGCACATAGTAAGTTCTAGCTGAGAGCTATGCGCAGATTGTTACTATGATATTTATGATCGTTTGCTATGCGTCGATGCATCTCTACCCTTATTTCTACATACGTAATTACAAGAAACATTTTACTCCATTTTAAACGCTCCCCTACAACTTCTATTACTTTATTATACTCAGTTTTTTTTTTGGGTTCTACACTGTTAGTACTGTTCAGATGATTTTTTGCATGGCAGTTTTTTTCTAGAAAAGGTGCAGACTTTTGAAAATTTAAATTTACGAATAACATACATGTTATTTCCATAAAAGGTTTGTTGAGGTACGCATCAAATTTGAAGTCAGTTTTCAATTAGATGGATGCATGCTTTGTCTGAACCAGTACTTCAATGTTTGGTTTTGTTTTGGCCAATACAACCTTCATGTTATTTGCCGCATCTTGTCTGTTTCCGGATATTGATGTTTTTGATAGCAAAACAGTGGGAAAAGACTGTTTTAAAATCATAAGTGTTTGCAAACGGAATCGGCATTCTTAAACGTCATTTTAGCAACAGCAAGATAGGACTGCACCTTTTAAAACTAAAATTCACAACAAGACACGTCACAGAAACACGTTTTGCCGTTCAGTTACGTTTGGCAGTATTGTCAAGCATATCTGACTTGTCAGATATCGTTAAAAATAATAAATACCACACATAATTGAAGGTTAGGATGATGTATGGGCGTGTACACGATTTAGATGTGTCTAACTTTTTAATTGAACTGACTAGTGTTGATGGCTCTATTGGTTAGCGCGTCGACGATCAAGGCTGAAGGTTACGGGTTCCAATTCTGTTTGAGACTTTATATTTTCCATCTTTCGATTACTAGCTAGATTTGAAATAATCATGTGGGCTTTGCATAAATAATTTGTTTTATTAATATATTGTTGTGATACTGTGGCAATACACCCCTATGCGCCCTGTTATGCATTTTATAGCATTTTTGTGACATATGATTACTTCATATTATTCTGGTTTGATATTTACATTATCAAACTTACTTTTCTGTTATCGCCTATCCTATAACATACAAATTTGGATATTGGAAGGAGTGCGCGCGAGTGTTCGTGTACACAATTCAAGACGCGCATCGGACAGAGCATTATTAACTTGGCAACGGGAGAGACCGTAAGATTCAGTTTGGTGTGCTTGACCATGAAGTTTTCTATGGTAAAAACTCCTTAAGAATAGTGAACCATCGTTTATGCAGTTTACGGCGATCATGCAGATGCAGAATTACAGTCCACTACATTTTTCATACCAGCGCAATTGGCAACCATTACAGGTTAGTTTTTTTTAATTGATTAGCTGTTTTAAAATGCCGTTGTCGGATGAAAACACACAGACACGCCCTTTTTATGAATTAAAAGGTATAAAATTTTAATTTGTCAATTTTTGATTTTTATTATATAATTTTGATTGCGCCGGCTAACTCAGTTTTTGTATTACGCATGGAGCTTGCGACATTACAACAAACAAAGATTTAAACCTACCATCTGCTCTCCTGCCTGTTCTAATCTTTAAACCAAAACACCATAAAGCACAAATTATTATAATGTTCTCAAAAAATATTTACAACGTATGAAAAAGGTTAAAAATTGTTTAACTGGAATTTTTTCTAATTGAATCAATAAATTTATATAATTATTATTACCAAAGATGATCAAAAGGTCAGCAAAATCACTAGTACTCTTAATTATTAACTGAAGCCTATGAACGTTCATTTAACCTCATTTATTGATGTAATTTTACAACGTATAACCAAAATTAAATCCTGCCGACCCCTCACATAAATTATCATGAAAGCAATTTTAAAGTATTTAAAATTTGTAATATTTAGTTAAATGTTAAATCTTAAGTTATTCCAGATTAGAAAAGTGTAAAGAAATATTCACAAATAAAATAATCAAATAATAATAAACATTCGGATTGGCTAACCTGTTGTTTTGCATCCACTTAAATTCCGTCACTGGTTCAAGCGTTGTGTGCATCCCTCATCTAGCGCCTGAGATATACTGCATCAAACTCCTTCACCATAAATCAACTCTTTTGGTTCCATTAATAATTGCGTCAGCATTGAGTTAACCTTGTTCTCATATTTATATCTGTCTCTGGTAATTGTTTGGGGCTTCTGTAAGTATTCTTTGGGGTTTCTTTAGGATTCTTTAGAGGTTCTCTAGAGATTCTGTAGGGGCTCTTTAGAGTTTCTGTATGGGTTCTTTAGAGTCCTTTTTATAAAGGTTAAAATTAGAATTTATAGTAAAACAACTTTCAGTTACTTACGTTTTTCTCTCTAGGACAAAACGACAAACTATAAATTTTCCATATTTCATGTGGAATTATTTCACACTTCACAATAACTTATTTCGCGTGTACATTTTTGTCTTCAGAGACATGAACTGTACGTTACTTCATGGTCAACTGATTTGTTTACAAATCCGGTCATATTTAAATTCACCGACTATCTATAGACAAGCGCAAAGTTCGCTGTTTGTATAAACGAGGTTTTCGGATATTCCATGGTGTTATGCTTGTATATTAATATCAATGCGTTTATTCTGTCACGTACGATTTCAAGTTAATAGCATTGATTTGCCTGGATTTTCATACTTTTCGATAAATAAATCGTTGTTTGTTTAAATAAATTTGGTGAACTTTGATTTTCAATAAACATGCTTTGTTTGTTTCCAATAAATCAGGTGTCGTTTTAATTCTCTAGTCACGTAGACAAATTACAATGTATGGATTAAATTATCGGCGTTTTCTACCCTACGCATTATTAAATCTGCTTGTATTAATTAGGATTCTTGATGCGTTATCTACGCGTGTCGCGTTTCTACTTGCATAAGAGCATGTAAAATCAATAAATCCAATGCGAATAGCTTTCGTTGTAACAAACAAATATATCGGTTGGGGTTGAATACCATGAAAAGAAACTCCAAGAACTATTATTTTAAACGATCGTTAAATGAACACCTGCATGTTTTGAAAGATCGACTTCTATGTATTTTGGAGCATAACAAGACAAGTTCAAAGAATATTGTTCAACCGACTGTCGCGAAGCACGTACTCATCCACGTGGACGCGGGCAGCTATATCGATTTTCTACCACTCAAGCAAGCTTAAAACGCGACATCAAATATGCATAAGACGGGAATAGAGATATCACAGGTGGGGTTTTAAGACGCCACTGAAATGTATGATTGGTCGGAATAGTTAGTTTGAGAATAGACGAGCACGCGACAGGTGAATGTGTGAATTTGTTAAGATAGCGTGTTGACGCGAGCATATTGCTAGAAGTTTAAAACGGTTAGACAAAATTTGGAGAAATGTTACTTCAATTATGTATTTCGTGTAAAGTTTGGCCAAAAAGGGGGCCTAGCTTTATGATAAATACTCTAACAAAATTAATAGGGCTCTCTTTATTCTTGACTCTTGCATCGCATAACGACATACAAAAAGCAACTGACGAAGCTTGTAAGTATTAAAATTTGTAAAGTTTAGTATTAGATTGTTGTGACCTTATAGTTTGAGATGCGTATAGTGTCGAGTTTATTTAAATTTAACTACGGTCCAACGAATACTTTAACAAGCTCGTAAATTAATAACGCGACAATAAACAAGTGTAATATACATGGATTTGGATATTCAAATGGATATTGAAAGGGTAGCACGAAGCAGCTTAGATTGTGGTCATCTTTAAAACACCTTGTGAAGCGCACGCAAAAACCAATTGGCCGAGGGGTTCAGGAACATAATACATCGTCAACGGAGATGGAATCTTCAAGTTTTTCCAGGTAACGCATTTGAATTTGCTGTTTTTTTAACTGTTAAAATTGTAATGTGTGAGAGTGAACTTTAATGGGTATTTTACGGTATTTTATGTATTGAAAAGGATACATAGCTGACTATTAATATGGTATTTTGAATATAAAACAAAAGGTCTATTGAATTGCTTGATGAATTTAAATTTAATTGTTAAGAGTACATGGGTTTTTTTTTTAAGTTTGTAGTAATAGTATGCAAAGTGGAAAGCATACATTGATAAACTGGGTTATTTTGAGCTCACCATACTCCAGCGTAGTAATAAACAAAGAGAATGTATTATTTGGGGCCCATTTACTCCTGTTGCATTAAATGTGTTAAAATTTCAATTTTAAAAACAAGGACTTAACAAAAATAGCTTTTATTGAGGTGTAACTTGAGCACCGAACTGTAAATAACTATGAATATTATTATTTGTAAATAGTGGTAAATAAATATTGTATGATTGTTGTATTATTTTGTGATTTTATTTGAATGGTGTGTGAACGGAAAAGAGAATGAGAGTAAATTTAGGTATACGAGAAGAAGCCCAGCTGAGCTAGCCAGTGAAGCTACTGAAGTAATTAATTGGATAGAGCAGAAAGCGGGTAAGAAAAATGTTGTGAATTTTTAGATTTGTAAATTGATTTTTTTTGTGTAACTGGCAAGTACCAGAGCATGAGCTCGAATGTTTTTTTAGGAAGTTCCAGAGACTGACCAGAAGGTTCCACGGCAATTTATGACGCCCAATCTGTGGGGCTCGAATGTTTTTTAGGAAGTACGGAGCACAAAAAGGGTCTACGGCAATATATATAAATGATATTAAAATAATTGCGTTTAGCAAATTTAATAAATAAAACAGTATATACGATGTATAAATAAACACCCACTTTACGAAGGATCGAGGGTTTTTAACTATACAAAGCAAGCTAGTATTTACATAGCCATAAATGAAAGAATTTGTTTGTTTCATAAAGGGAATAAACATTCATCGACTAGTTTCGATCTCTCTAGATCTCATCAGGATGAGATACATCATTGCGATTTGTAAATTCTATTCTTTACATGCCTAATCATTTCAAGTGTTTCCTTTTGTAAATAGTTTAGAACGGATAGCAATTTGGTGATCAACATAAGGTAATCAAACCCAACTTTACATGTGATTTTCCAATGCTCCATCCGAAGGTACTACATTGGCCAGGAAGAGAGTTGTTTTTACCTGGAAAATTTGGAATTTTGCCGAATTCTTGCTGTTTCAAGCAAGGTAGGGATGTTTGACGTGCGTGACAACACTCACACACGGGACCTGCATTTTACCTCTCATCCGAACGAAAGTGTATTTTTGTGAAAAATGCTCGCCTAACATTTTTCAAGCGGACCGTATCGGGATTCGAACCCGGTACCTTGGGCGTAGTAGTCACACACATACCACTACGCCACGAAGCCGCCAATCAAACCCAACCACGTGCTGGACCCTGATGAAGTTTCGAGATTGTTGCAGGCGAATTCCTCGTAACGACATTTCTGTATTATTTTTGCGAATTTCTAGGCGATAATTCAATTTTCGTAGATCTAACTCTATTTACAAGTATGATTGGATAATTAGGAAATGTTGCATTGGTCTTGCGTGGTAATTTAAATGTTTAAATGTTATTGGTTGATTCGAATATAATGTATAATCAATTTAATTAAATATCTAGAGCGCAGTATCAGTTCAAGTTAACATTTGTTTTCTGCTTTTCCGATATACTTCGATCCTGGTTGTTGCTTTATGCGGTTTAGCCGTTCACCATTTTTGGGATTTGTGACTCCAGGACTGTTTGAGGCAATCTATTTGGTGATACTTTGTTATGGTTGCTCAATAAACTCATTTAAGAGGATTTACATATCGAAGTTGAAGGTGCCATATGTTTCTGTTCGTATTGATCATCTGCTGATCGATGTATATGTTATCGTAGTTCATTGCCCGTTGTACGGGTTTTAGATTTTAGATTTTAGATTTCGGAATTCAGATTTCAGATTTTAGGCTTTAAGTCTTTAACTTAAGAGTTTTAATTGTGAAGCGTGAAACCCGATAAGCTTCAAGTTCAATTGTTATCCTGCGACGCTTGGCAGTTGTTGGGAATTCCGTCATTGCAACCTCCTGAGTCGACCTTGGATGGGTATCGTTATGCATGATTTTTATTATAAGTTTATTGAATGCAAATTTAATAACGTTAATGCATGAACCTTTTAATGATATTTGTGTACATTTTATGATGAAATATTTCAGTAGTTACAATTTGAACCATCACATTAATTATTCATTTTACAATAATCAATAACAATCAACGCTTATTTATATTTACAAGTGCACCACTGTATATAATTTATTGTGCTAATTTGAACCTTGTGTAACTGATATCGGTGCACCAATATCCCCTTTACATACAGTGCACAATTAATATTAAGTATTCCGTCATTTCACATACATAAAATAATAGGTAAATAATTTACGTAAACTTGATTCAATAAGGTATATGTATTGATGCTGTAGATTGTTTAGAAATTTAGTAAATATTGTGATAGTGTACTGGTATTTATTTGGGTATGTTCCGTAGTTGTATGTGTGATTTAAGTATCATTTTATGGTAGGATATTTGAGTATCTTTTCGACGGGAGAACGTCCCAATTGGGTTCGCGGAAATTCAGGTTATGTCAATTGGGTGGCGCTCATTAATTTTCGATCTCAGATCTTTCTTTTGGGATGGTTTCG
The DNA here is from genome assembly GCA_036346225.1 of Platerodrilus igneus. Lineage (NCBI taxonomy): Eukaryota > Metazoa > Arthropoda > Insecta > Coleoptera > Lycidae > Platerodrilus > Platerodrilus igneus. Next base: position 2,083,545 of record JARFIW010000831.1, read on the forward strand.
TGAGACCCTCCTCCTCCACTGATCTAGTTACGGCAAACGTTCCTAGTATTTTCCGCTGTTCAGTTATACCTATTCGTCCTCGTTATTGTATGTATATTTATTTTTAGGCGTTAGCGCCTGGCGGTCTTTATCTAGCCAACGTTTCTTTTTATAAATGTTACGATTGGTAACAGTGGGACAATCGTGTAGCAAGATACACCTCACGTAATATGATATTACCTAAATTGTGCATGTAAATTTAACTTAGACAGCAATTGCATCACTCGGCAAAACGTGATCTGTAGATGTTATAACAATGGCATTAGAGCCGCGCAAGTGTGAAAATAGCGCGTAAATAATTAGTGAATTTAATAAGGACGTATAAATTGAACTTCGTTTAGTACGTTACAGTCCAAACTTGCTTTTTTCACCAACTATTTAAAAGTTCATGGGTAAATTTATCATTTGCTTTTAATATACTTTTTATGTTGTATATGATGAAATAGTTATTAAAGAATTTAATTTGTTTGCTTTAACTCTGTAATTGCATAACTGTTTTATGCTCAAGTTATTTAAATGCAAATAAATTATATGGCATCTGCATAAAAGTGTTTTAATGTATCTACTTAAAGGACATTAAAACAAACATTACTAATTGCAGGCATACAAAGTTTTAAAAATATGTTACAAAATATCGCTGATTAAAAAACAAAATTGCTACTTTTATACAAACTTTTTTATTTTCATGGTATCTAATGAGCGTCATACCGTACGACAGAATTTAGAATAACCATTACTTACTTGTTTATTTGTATATTTTTTATTGGTCTATTTTTGCCGCTTTGACTAATCATTGATACCAGCCGGGCGAGTACAACCACATCTGGAAGAGTATACGTGTTTTCTTTAAAATAACTGACTTGGATAATAATGACGCTGATTGTGATTCGATTAGATAGATGAAATCAGCATGCTTAATCTACAACTGCATTAAAATATTTTAACACTGCGGTTCCCAAACTGTGCGACCAATTCTTCTTGAACAGAGAGGGGAAGGGAGATAAAGTTTACATGGGGGCGTCAAATTAATAAACGTTTACATTTTTGTTTCAAATTTAAAGTTGAAAGTATATTATCACAGGAAATATTTATAATTAACATTAAAATAAAACATATTTAAGGCATAGATCTGCATAGACATGCTTTTTAGGTATCGTTTTACTATATAAAACACAACTAGTACAATTTTTTCAACGTTTTTTATTTTTATAAGAAACCCGTGCATGTATTTTAGTTAACTTTTCAACATCACCAACATTAAGGCACTTCTCATATCGCACAAACCAGCTTCTAAATTTCATCCTCATAGAAATTTAGTGCCTAATATGCCAGCCACTGCAGCACGGTCATTAAATATCCTCATAGTTGTATCACTAACCACCTAAATACTCTTATAAGTAGAAGAACAAGTGGTGTTCCTGGACGTCAGATCAAAGCTTTACGGGGGGTGATTAAATTATTTCCAGCCATATGCTTCGATGATATTTTGGGTTTGACATGCCACGTGGGGACAGGCATTGTCATACAGCAAAATAGTTAGTTTCCTAAGCACGTAACATCTTTTGTTTCGGATTGTACAACGCAATTTAATTAAGCTGTCACAACTATCTCTCGGAATTTATTGTGTCATTCACAGCCAGAAAATCCACAAGCAATGCCCCAGTCTATCTCAAAAACGCAATGCATATGGTTTTGCGTGTTGAATTTGTTTACTTCAACTTCGGTCTTTTGGATTATATTGAACGTTCTTATTCTATGGATTACTGTTTTGAATCCAATGTCGCACAAGTCATACATGTTTTGTCGCCATTAACAATTTGTCTTAAAACTCATCATCTTGTTCGTAGTACCGACCAAGGAAATTCAAAGCACTAGCTACACTGCATGATCGGTTTTCTTGATTTTCGGTGCCCCGTGTGAGCACAACTTTCGATAACTTAAGCGTCTGTTTTCCTAAACTAACAGATTAGCTTTTTGCTAACGACACTTTAAATACTTCACTGTACGTACCACTCGATTGGACATGATGTTCTATCCGTACACTTCACTAACATGGCGATTGATTTCGCCAGCTTTCAAGACTTTTGCAGCCAGAAAACAAATCACAGAGTAATTTCACAATCTGCTAGATTTTCAATTGATTGAGGCACCTTAAATTCGCTGTTTTTAAATACCGTCTGTGCAAGTTTGAGTTTTATATTTGAAGTTTGTTTCCATATTTCTTTCGACCTTAAAGCAACTACAGCGAAAAAAAATACAATTACGAACGAGTAAGATGTAGGAAACGGTAACAGTATCCAAAATATTTTTGCTTCAACATTTATCTATTTATAACTGTAAGAAGAAGAACAATTGAATCTTGCTAAAGTACAGCAGAAAAATTAAATTTTGTTATTGCTTTTTACAAATTTTTGTAATGAATTGCTTCGTAACCATTACCTTACCTTACCATTACCTTGCAGTTATAAATGGATAAATGTACTTTCAAATTGATTTGTTACCTAACTCCAGTCACGCAATTTAATATAATCTTCTGCGAAAAGGTATTTGCTGAAAGTAGAGCACCAGTTTTCTAAATAACGTTCCACCTGTTTTCCTTTGATTTGTTATTCCTTAACTTGTTACGCCGCTTTAGCTCCACGAAGTTTTACCGTAATATTAGGTATAGGGGATTCGTTTAATTCAAAAAGGGAATGCTTTATTTCCCATTGTTATTGTAGTATAAATTAGGTTATGACGCATAAAATTGCGGTTTCTAAGTTCTCATGCACTACAGTTCAAGAAACTACAGTTTATGGTATGTGATCACATAAATAAACATTTTCAAACGCCTTGAAGTATGTTGGTTTACACCTTAATCAATGAAAACGTTGGACGGCGGGTGGGACAACGATTAACTTTGAAAGAATGCGCGAATTTTGGCGAACTACCTTGTGGTGGGCGTTTTTAGTGCGTGTTGAAGAATGCATTGAAGTTTACGTGTGAATGTCTCTACTGTCCTTTAATTACCTTAATATCTTTTGCGGTCCCCAAAGTTGTAGGTTCTACAACTCCACTGTGGAATTTGAAAAAAAAACAGTGTCCGAACATCTCGAAGAACCAGCTGTGCGCTTAGACGCCAGAATAAATGCTACACCTACCTTAAACTACGACTATTAATTAAAAATAAGCTGTTCGTTACTTTGTAGTGTATTACATTGCATTACATTGTATTAAAATTTGTACAACGCGGGCTCTCTGCTGAACCACATGTAACATTATTTTGAAATGTTAACTAATAAACAAATTCATTGATTAATTAAATTTCAATAACTTGTATAACTTATAGGCAAGAATTCCATAATAAATTACTTTTATATTTTACTTAGCATCCCGTATAATAAAGACCAGGTTTAGAAATAGCTTAAGGCTTCAATATTGTAAATTCCAGCGGCAGTCATCATAATTTAATGGTCCCACCTTGCAAATCCGAATGCAAAACCCTTTTAAAGCTTATGTCGATTATAGATTGACAAATATGATAAAATTAAATGGCATAGTACCTTTTAACGTAAACAAAGACAAGCAATTTTCAGTGGTAAAACTTAATCTTCTTAATATTTTCGTTGATTGACAGCGGGTTATAGAAAACGAAACATTATAAATAGCCAAACTATTTCCAATTTGATTTGTTCACAGATTGCAAGTAATTTTAAGTAGTCTGGAGACATCCATTGTATTTAATTCATTTTGGCTCAAGTAGGTTAACCGGTCTTTTGTTAATGGCAGACCACTGTCGCCAATGGGTATGGTCCACATTTCAATAATTAAAATTTCAAGAAGATACAACATAGTTATACCATTAGAAAAATAATTGCTTCCGTGACCCTCATCTCCAAAAGGGTTGGATTTGGTTTCTGAAATCTTGTTTTTGGGAGGTTCTGTTAATAGTCATTGGATAACAGAAATATGACGTAAATAATGGTTAGAGTAGGAATTAATCTATATAACTTAAAGCTTTAGGCAAAAGAGGGAGATTCCAATGGGGTTGTTTGTTGTAAAAAGGTAGAAAGTCAGCGAAGTTCGCGGGTAGCGTTCTCCGGCAACACAGATATGATATTGCACTTAGTATCACGATAGTGAAATTGGAAAGGAGTAATTAACTCTTCCAGTTCGCAGGGGTAACGCCCGTGTGTTCGCGGATTTATCAGTGATATAAAGTAAAGAATAAGAAGCTTGTATGCGTGTGACGCACAAGTTAAGTTAAATTATCAACAAAATCCTGTCGGGTTTGTGTGCCATTCAATTATTTTATAATTGCAAGAAACAAGAGCAACAAGCGAGATTGTCTCCCCCAATTTAAGAGCTGTTCTGCGTTTGGAGGCAAGCAATGGACGATTTTTAGTAAGTAAGTTTTTTTAGTTAAGTTAGCATGACTAATTTTTAGTTAATTTATTTGTTAGGACTTTTGGCCATAAACCGTAGGATTATTTTAGTGTACAATTTATAAGATAAGTTTCTTCCATATAAAGTGTTTGGGAATTACTTATGTACGCAAAATTATCATAATTCCATATTCACTTATTCAATTAAATTTCTAAATTAAAATCAATGAATGTAAGAGGTTCACGTTTATTGCTCTGTTAATTAAATAGTTTTTGTTTGCCGTTGATTAAGTCGATAGTTTTTTTTATTTTTTATCATGAAAGTTGCATAAGTAGTCAAAAGGAAAGAATTGATTAAAAGAAACAATTGTCGTCTTTGGGATGACAAGTCTCTCAAAGTTTTGCATGAACATTTGGACATTCTCGACTTGTCTGGCGCCCTTGGTAATTGTTATTAAGCCACAATATTTATGAAAGGTAAGTGCCAAATTTTTTTGTAGTATATTATATATTAATTTAGCCCTTTCTGCAAAATTTTATGATCCACGACCTTCCGCTAGCTAGTGCCGGTGACCCCTCTTTAATTTTTGTTTTACAGGCCGCCCCATTTTATAATTTTACTGAAAAATATATACTTAGTAGCTTTTCCGCCTGTAACACACACTTGGTACTGTGTTAATCTTTAACTGTCATTTCTCTATAATAAATTGTATTTTTTTACAAGGAGTGTTAATTTTTTCACTTGAATCGCTTATATTTGTAGTCTAGTCTCTCTGAAGTTGAAGTTTAGGTGAATTAGCTTGTTCAAATATATTTACTTAGTAGGAGAGCTACATTACAAATAAATTGTCGTAGAGTTCTTCCGCTTACTTATGGACCTCGGTGACCAAGAATATGGTAGACACTCTTAAACACTTTACCGCGTGATACCTTGCTAGAGAAAATGATATATGTTTAGCTGCTAAATTTACATGAAGAGCAGCGAAAATTCTTGTTTTTATAGGTCTGGCTTTTATACAATTAGCCAATAAATAAGTACTATCACAAGTTGTGATATTCAGCCCAGAGCTTGGCGATTTTTACCTTATGGTTTTAGATGAATTATGCAATGTATCCAGACTTCCCATGAGATTTCTTCTTCACAGGTGTTTGTAAACTGTTATATCTACTAGACATGGCTTCCAACGTAATCCCTCCACTGATAGTTTGTGCTGACGATAGCATCATTTGTACTTCTGAACAGTTCAGCTCCTTGTATAGACTTGCAAAATGTAAGTCTTCAACTATTTCTGCACCCTAACAGAATCTGGTATAGCAAATGAAATGATAATTATTAGCAGCTATCTGTTGCTTCGTCAAGTTGTATGGCAAATAAGTTTCTTACTAACGCAGATTCAAGCTGTTGCCGACCGTCCAGAAATATAACATTAAATCTTCAATAAATTTTATTGTTTAGCATAGTTTTTACCTACTCATTATTGTTTCTAGACGACGGATACAAGGAGTTGCCATTCGGTCTTACGTGGCTTTTTGCATTTGGCTATTCTGTGTATTATAATCGAACTTATCTACATATTCGTAGTGTAGAGTTTCTAAATGCTTTAGCAGTTTATCGGGTTTCATTCTATCTACAGCCATCTTGAGATAAGCAATACCCTGAGATTTTTTTACACCACTTAGTTCACTCCGACGTTTAAGTATATTTGATCATATTTAGTGTTTTTTAATTTATAACAGGATTGGTACTGGTACTGGGCATTACTGATGCCCTAGAAGCTTCTTCAATTGAATTGAATTGGGAAAGGTGGTAAACGGCACACGCACTTAGACCTCTAAGTGGACCCATTGTGCTGCCTTCCTAGCTTTAATTTAGTCCTTCATCACTTATCCACTTGATTGTGCAGGTGAGTTTGAGGATGTCGGACCAGTGCATGTCTCCCATTCTGTCCTTATCAGGCCAGAAATCTCTTAGCATGATCCTCGAAGTCGGTCGAGTGCCGAACATGTGAATAAAATGTACACCGAAGTCTCGTCTTTTTGCTGACATCCGCGACAGGTGGGGGTCAGCCGACAGACCCATCCTGTGCAGATACTTCTTTAGTTTGCACTGCCCAGTCAGAATACCGAACAACAACCGTTATTTCCGTCTTGGCAAGCATATGACAAATTTTTCTAATTTAATCATGAAAGACCTAGTAGAAAGTTTTGCCTGTCAGCTGTCTGTCGTACATGGGCGGCTTCGTGGCGTAGTGGTATGTGTGTGACTACTACGTCCAAGGTCCCGGGTTCGAATCCCGACACGGTCCGCTTGAAAAACGTTAGGCGAGCATTTTTCACAAAAATACACCTTCGTTCGGATGAGAGGTAAAATAGAGGTCCCGTGTGTGAGTGTTGTCACGCACGTTAAAGATCTCTACCTTGCTTGAAACAGCAAGGGTTCGGCAAAATTCCAAATTTTCCAGGTAAAAAAAAACTCGTTTCTTGGCCAATGTAGTACCTTGGAGTGGAGCATTGGAAAATCAAATGTAATGTCTGTCGTACAAGCCCGCCTGTCTTTATGACGGCGGAGGGTTGTTTGCCTTATCATGAAGATGGCGGTATAAGAACCGATAGCCTGGGGTCCGCTATGCTCTGAACCGAGCCCTTTCTCGCCAGAGTTCTGCCTGTTCATTGCCTGTTGACCCAAACTAGCTCCATGATGTTAGTATTAGAAGCGAGTTCAAGGATACTATGGTGTTGTAGTATCACCCCTGAAAGGAGCTTCTGCTTATCTAGGATCAGAGGAGCTACTCTAGCATCACTCATAATGCGCATAGTTTTATAATGGACTCTACGTTTCAGAATGGCGCTAACACCGTACATGATGGCTGACCTCTGCTTGGAATACAATAGTCGGTTTGCACAGTCTGACACTTCCATGATGGCCTAGCTAATCTGCCAAGATGCCTGCTCCAGTACCTTCATTTGTTTTAGAACCATCTATGTAGATGAATCTCTCGGTTGGGGACGCGTCTTTAGTTCTGAGACAAACCCCCCGCAGCGTTTTCTGAAAATCATTGTGGGTGCGATTGAATTCATCACTCTTCTCAGAAGAGGCATGTTGCATACCACCTTCCCTAGCATGTTGTGGTGTCTACTCCCGCCGTCCTAATCTATTTATATATCTTTGAACCACAGCCTACGTGCCGCCTTCAGAGCCATTTCCCTCACATGCAGGTCCTACGGAGTGGGGCCTAGAATGACATCCAAGACTGCCGTGGATGTGGATCACATTGCGACCGTGATCCTTAGACAGGCCAATCTTTCGATATGTCAGCTTTTTAGCTACATGGGCTAGCTTGATCCTGGGCCACCAGACTAGAGCTCCATAGCAAAGCGTTGATCCAACTACTCCAGTGTATAGCCACAGTACAGCCTTTGATGGAAACCTCAAAATATACCTGTGGTACGTATATACTGCCAGAAGAGTAAGTTGGCCATCATAGTTTTGGCTTGTAGATGTTTGGCCCAATTCAGCCTCTTATCAAGGATAATACCCAGGTACTTGACCTCTCCGAAAAAAGCATAGGGGTTTGGAAGAGTTTTGGCAATCTAGTTACCATTAACTTCCTTTTATTAGAAAAAGCCCCAGTCTCGTTTTATTGAGGTTGATGGCTAGAGAGATATCGGAACACCAGTGCTCCATAATCTTATTGCTGCTTGCTCCAAACTACATAGAAGGTTCTTGGTTCCTAAGCGTAAATCTACCTCCAATTAAAAATCTAACCATATTTACTTGTGTTTGCGTAAATATAATTTAAAGAAATCTAATTTTTTCTTAGTTTGATCTTCGACTGACAAAATCTCTTGCGTAACGGAGCGCCACAACACATCGCGTGAACTATCTGAAACTCATCCTTGTTCTGGTACCAATTCGATTAAAGAACACATTGCAGTTGTTCGTGTGCTAATTGAATGGTATCGACACTTCGCAAAGATTGAAATTTTGGAATAATATGGTATCGGCTATTTAAATATCTAAACAGCAGCAAAAGGCAGTTGCGTTCAGCAATATCTTATGTCGTTAGGTTTCAATGCTGCTAAATTACGATCAAAAAGCTGCACGTATAAGGAATTTCTGAATTACTTCAAACTCGGCTTGAAGGAAAATGGTTAGTTCTATTGGACATAAAATCACCACCCACGACGAATCAAAACGTAGAAGCATGAAGTGCGAAAGAAAATCGAAGGAAACCCAGTGAAAGCCAAAACTCCAACATGTGCCTGAAAAGAGTTAACTACGATTTTTTGACACTAGAAAGGGATTTTATTGCTCGTTTTCTTCTACTGATATCAGATCATCAATGTAACCTACCACTGTGACGTGTGCATCGACGCCAAAGACACGATTCGCAGCGTGTTGCTTCATGACAATGTCAGGCCCCACACAGCGGACGAAACCTAGCAAAAACTGGTAGCAATATGTTGAGAAACGTTTGGTTATCCATCTTACAGCTTAGACTTAGCAATTTTATATGTTGAAATCCTAGAGAACGCACTTTGAAGGAGTACGAAACCAACGGTTAAATGGAAATTATTCTACGCAAGTGGTTCTATACGCGCCTACTTTATTATGCAAGATAGTAACAAAAGATGGCCCAAAACCTTAGGAAAAGTGTATCATAAAAGGAGGAGAATGTGTAGACGAATAATTTGCAGAAACGCAAGTTTCTTATACGATAAATTGTGTTTATACAAAAGGCTTGTTTGATTTTTCTTCCTATCGATCAGGTCTGTTAATTGGACAATACGACACATGCTCAATTTGTTGTGCGTTGCTAATCTGAGCAGCTGATTTTTCATCTTCCAAATTTTGAATCTAGATAAAACTATTATACAATGAAAATCTAATACTCTTTACGTACCATTTCAACGCAAGAAATGAAACGAGTCATCTTCAATCTAATCACTGCGTACAAGATGTCTTGGATTTGTCTAGTGATCTCACCCAATAATCCAAATTGAGCCATGCACCCAAACAACTAACGTATTGACCCAGGGTTTCAATTAACTAAACCAAAATTACCACACGTTTTCGACAAGGATGTCTGGATGGCTAATAAACGCATCCTATGAGAGTGGTTCATAATAGAACTTGTTGCAAGCACTGAAATATTTTCAAGAAAAGTTATTAGACTCCATTTGTGCACGCAAGACTGTCAAGAGCAACCATTTATAATATTTTAACTTTATTTAATCAAGAGTTAGCAACATAAATTTTGCTTGGTGTAAATTGTATGATCAAAAAGTAGTCTCTAAGTATGAGTTACAAACGCCCAAAAAGTGTTGAACTGCTTGATATACAAAATTTTTTGCTTTCTAGAAAGCTCACAAAATTATTATTTTTAATATTATGGGAAAATGTTTTCTTAAGAAAATTTTTAATGGCAAGTTTGATTTGTTACACGCTGTAAATTTATTAACTACAAATTTTCTTATTCTCGTCATCTAAATGAACGAAGTAAATAGTCGAAATGATGAAATTTGTTTAGGATATAAATGTGATCAATTTCAAACAGTGAGTTTGTGGATAATTTGGAAAAGTATGTTAACGTGAATCAATGATTCCATATGGGGGGAATGTTGAGTCGGCGATTTAATTTGGGCTAACGGCTCAACTCGGATAAACGGATCAACGGAATCTTTGGCGAACGAAGGTTGGCGCCTGCCCTCCACTTAGATCACTGGGTCCGGGGTCTATCCTGAGCAAGTGATTTGAGATGAATATGCACAAACGCATACATTGATATTCTTGACTCTTCGAAATCTTTAGGTATGCGGGTTGAAAGCGAAATGTATACAACGACCGGTTATATTTCCATTCGTTTTGAATATATTGTAGCGATTTCTAACCTAAATTATCATCTTAGTTTATTGACATTTGTTTTTAAGTTATCTATGATAGATTTTTACGAAAACAATAAACGCCCGTTACATTTTTGCTTTTATTTGTGCGATCTAAAATTTGGCGAATGAATTGAATCAATTGATATTAGTTAATCTTTTTGAATATATGCAGCAAGTGCTAAGACGCCGCCACCAAAATCGAGGAAATCCTTTGGATGATTTATCAGAAACACTATTTATTAAACTGTTTCGCCTTTCTAAGGAGTTAGTACGTTTGTTATGTATCCAAAATTACTTGAAGATTATGATCAATTTAATTGTCCTACTTAGCAAACAATTTGAAATATAGTGCAACTTGTAGAAACTTGAAGCGTTAGAATTAGCAATCGTTCAATTAAAAATATTTGCTGTTGTAATTGAAAGAAAGTGTGAGCGAAGTTCTCTAGAATTGCCAATTCCTCGGTGTTTAATATGACTCTGTTTGGCGCATTTTGTGTCAGTACTTACACCTACACCTGTATAAAATTCAATTAACCTAGGAACTGACGCTCAAAGACTATAGACAGTAAAGAATTTACACAGATTGTCTTTTAGAGCAGCAAGAAGTTGATATTGATTTTTCTAAGAGTCTTTTTCTCCGACGAGTATGTTAACACAAAATTGCCGCATGTGGAATGTGAAAAAATCTTCGTACGATTCGCCAAGCACCACTGCATGATCATAAAGTGACTATTTGATGCACACTATAGTCAAGCGATGTCATTGGATCTTGCTTTTTGAAAACGATGAGGTCGGAATGCAATAGTCAATGGTGAGCTGTATACCCGCACTGATAATTGATTATTTTTAGATATTGATGTGGAAAACGTGTGGTTCCACATCGAGTACAAAATTGGACGTTTTGCGCGAAATGTTCCCATCATCATCATCATTAGGTCTTCAGTCCGGGAATTGGTTCGACGAGTACCCTCATTGTTTTCTATTCTGAACTAATCTACACATTTCCCTGAAATTTGCACAGTCCGCATCTATCACTATCTGATCTAGGTCTACATCTACCTCCTTTTTCCTATCTGTGCTTGTAATATATTCCATACTATTCCCCCAAAAATGCATTAGAACGTGTGCTGCCTTTTATTTCTTCTGTTTTTTTACACAGATGTTCTTGTTTCCCTACTATTTCTATAACCTATTTGTTATTAAGTTTGTCTGTCCATGCTAACATCTTCATACATCTGAAGCACAGCATTCCAAAAGGCTGCTACCGTTTTTCTGCCTACTTTCCTAATGCCCGTATTTCATAGGCATATTGTGCATTGCTCCACATATATGCTTTTAACAATTTTCTTCTTGTTTCTATGTGTGTTGTCTTTGATCATAGGCGCTGTTCTTACTTGTTAGATGCAGTTCGGTCCCTTTCTATTGTTTTACAATTATATACCCTATTTCTCCGACATTCAGTGGTTGTGAAGGGGAATAAGCAGACTGTGGCTACCAAGTTCCCCCAGCACTTGAACATTTGCCGATTTAACATTTTTTCCAATATATCTTTTCGCACGGTCATCATTAGTTGCAGATATTTCACAACCAACACCTGTAGTTGTTTATAGTAATCATCAGATTTATCGGCGCTTATTTTTTCGTCATTTGGTTTTCCGTCTCAAAACTGGTTGGACACGTATATGCTGAGCTACCCTACACACTTCCCTAAAATTCCCACACAGCCTATATACAGCTCGGTTCCATTGTTTTCTAATTATATGCCCTATTTCACCGAGATTCAGTGGTATGTAAAGGTTAGGCGGCTACGTGGCGTAGTGGTATGTGTGTTACTACTACGCCCAAGGTCCCGGATTCGAATCCCGACACGGTCCGCTTGAAAAATGTTAGACGAGCATTTTTCACAAAAATACACCCTCGTTTGGATGAGAGGTAAAATGGAGGTCCCATGTGTGAGTGTTGTCATGCACGTTAAAGATCCCTACCTTGCTTGGAACAGCAAGAGTTCGGCAAAATTCCAAATTTTCCAGGTAAAAAAAGCTCGCTTCCTGGCCAATGTAGTATCTTTGGGTGGAACATTGGAAAATCAGATGTAAGGTATGTGAAGGGGGTTAAGCAGTCTGTGGCTGCCAAGATCCCCCAACACTTGGACATTTGCCGAATTAATAGTTTTCCCGTAAATCCTTTCACACAATTAACATTATTCAAGAATATTGCCCAACCAATACTTGTAGTTGCTTATAATAATCATCATGTTTAAGTACGGTTATTTTTTTGTCATTAGTTTATCCATCTTGGGACTGGTTGGATGCGTACCTCCATTTCTATTCTGAGCTAGCCTACACATTTCCCTGAAATTCCTACAGCCTACATTTTTTACTATCTGTGTACTGTAGTCTAACCTAGGTCTACCTCTACTTCTCTTTTTTCCTATCTCTGCTTGTAATACATTCCGCACTATTCCCTCATGCCGTAGTAGTGGCTTATCATTCTATCTCATCTATTTTTTTTACCGTTTTTCACATATTTCTCTCTTCCCTTACCATTTTTAGTACCTCTTTATTCTTAACTTTGTCTGTTCATGATATCTTCATCATACGTCTGTAGTACCACATTTCAAAGGCTTCTACCTTTTCTTGTTCGCTTCTCCTACTGTCCAGCCTTTACAGCCGTACAATGCTGTGTTCCACACATATGTTTTAACCAATCTTTTCCGTGTTTTTATATTTGTTGTCTTTGAACACAGTAGTTGCTTTTTCTTGTTAAATGTAGCACGACCTTGTGCTAATCTTTGTTTTATATCTTTTGTGCTTTTCCCATCTTGCGTTATTTGGCTTCCTAGGTTGCAGAAATCCTTAACCTCTTGTAAGTTAGTGTTACCTATTTGCATTCTTCTTTTTGATTTATTTTCCCCTCCTTTGCATACTAGTACTTTAGTTTTATTTTTGTTAGTTTTCATACCGTATCTCTCTGTTAGAACTGTTTCCATTTCATTGAGAGCAGCTTCTAACACTTCCTTGCTAGATGCTAATACCCCTATTTCATCTGTAAATCTAAGCATATCAATTTTTTGTCCCTGCATAGTAATTCCAAATGTCTTCCCACATTTGACAGTATTCATTGCCTCTTGAATGTACAAATTAAAAATTAATGGGGATAGGGCACATCCCTGTCTCACCCCTTTCTTAATGTTTACTTCTCTACGTTCCTGCTCTAATTCTATTACTGCTGTTTGCTCTTTGTATAAGCTATGTACTATTCGTCCATCCCTATAACTCATTCCAATCTTTTTGAGTATTTCGAACATTTTTTTCCATTTTACATTGTCGAATGCTTTTTCTAGATCTACAAATCCTATATACACGCTTTCCCCTTTTTCTATTGTTTTCTCCATTATGATTCTCAGAGCTAAAATAGCCTCCCGTGTTTCGCCTAAACCCAAATTTTTCTTCTCCTAGTATTTCTTCAGCTCGTTTTTTCATTCGTCTTTATACATGTTCCCATGTCGCATTATTTCACCTCAACTAGCTTCCAAAATTTTTCTGTGGGATTACGTTAAGAACCATGTCTACTCCAACAAACTCATAAGACGTAACCTTAGGGCACCTAAAAATCCACTTCCTACAAATTATAACCGAGATGTCACTCATAATGTAATCGAAAATTGTCTCTAAACGATCGACTGCTTGCAGAAGGTTCAGGGATGGCCAATTAAGCGATATAATTTTTCATAACGAATTTTAAAAATTAGAGCATTTCCTTATATTTATTTTCTTTTTTTAAAAAAAAAACCGTTAAATTATTGGGCTATTCTTTAAGATCAATCATCCCCTAAGCAACTACCAAGCTTAGTTTTCAAGAATTTCAACAACTTTTTGATCAATGAAAATATAATCATTTTTTCAATGTGTTTTAATTTGCTTATTATCTATTTGGTGTGTATATCGACGATTTATTTGAAGGTATTGAATTGACATTAAACGTTTACAGTGCCTCATTCTAACACAATTTAAACTAATTCAAATACACACAAGCTAAGAAATTTAATAGTCCAACTAGATTAAATAAATTGTTGATGCAATAGAACCCTCGCATTTTGGTAAGGGTCAAATATATTTACAAACTCAAATTATTTATTCACTTGGGACATTTATTTGACCTTTAAACCCGTGTCTCATATATTATCATGATATTAATTTATGCTTGTAGAAACGAATTAAATAATTTAAGCTTATATCATAGGGGAGTTAATTGTTAAATAAGTGCTTGTGTTGCTCTAATTTGCAAAGAACTCCACCCAATATTTTAAAAGACGGTTGAATGTTTCGAGTTCTGAGAAATTGTCTGTATGTAGACAGGCTAAATACTGCGAGCAAATATTTGTTGACTGGAGGTTAATTTGTACGTGGAGATCGTGCTTATATGTAGGCTATAATCATATACTTATTTGATTACTCACTGCGAAATTATAACACTGGTAAACAAAATTAAACCTTTTCTAGACTTTTTTAGGCTGCGAGCGAAATGATCTGATCCTAGGGAAACGTTTCATGCTGAATTCAAATATATAAGCAGTTTTCTCTATCGCTCACGGTTTATTTGTAACACATATTGTGAGAGAAATGCTGTATATTTACATACATACATGATACTATTGGACTTGCTTAAAATGTAGAGGTTGTTGATTCTTTCGATATTTGGCATCAGGAACATTCCTCTTAGGTGTCGAGCGGTAACTAGCAAGCATTTATGTACTCCAATTTCCATAGTACCGCTTTTCTAAAGGAGAAATGCCTTGGTTGAAACATTCCTCTTGGTCGTCACTTACGGCGAGACTATTGCAAGAAAAGAAATTCAGGTGGGAGTCCAAAGAAGACCATTTTAAGGACAAATACGCTCAATACCTTTGCATGACCGCAACCGTTTATTTAGAATGTCATGGTAGTTTGGGGCTTTATGATTTGCTAAAAATTTTTGGAGAACACTTGAAAAACCTCCATGATGTTTCTTCAACTTGGTTTAACATCTGCAAACTCTTTATCTCTAACTAAAGCAATTATTTGGGAGCTGCATGAAAATTTCTCCTTTTATTTTTAAATCGCTTACAGAAGGAAATATTTCTTGAAGTAAAGAAACAAAGCAACATTTTCATCCATCGCTTAAACAAAATTTTTGGAAACGTTAATTTAATTGATGGGATGGTAAGAGAATTATATCAAAGTTGATCGGTGACGGATGCAAAACGTTTTCTGTGCGGGCGTATGTGGTTCTCGTTTCGACCATTCCTTCATGATGTAACGATTTTTCTTGTCGGTGCTATTTTATTCATAAAAAAGCAACAAAATTTAGTATAGCTTTAAACCTATTAACAACGCAACAATTTTTAAATCGCAACATATTGTGTACCAAAACTTGCCACATTGAAGTTTTTCTAACAGGATTTTCATGTTTTCTACATGTTGGTTACAGAAACTAACCGCGCATAAGGAAATTTGGTCCCATTACGCAAAGGACAATATTCAAACTGATTTTAGAATAGCTAAGGAATATTCTTCATTCTGTTGTTTCATGTTAATGATCAAACGCATCCATCAAAGCGCAAATATTTTTGTAATACACTAAATTACTTTAGTGTCCCTCTGAAGGAGATCCCAACCTTTCAGTCTAAAGCCTAAAAGTTAGGCCGGACACTTGGATAATTTCAAGTGCGAACAATGTCGTTTAATTCGCCTTAAGTTAAAAGATAACGTTCGTATGAGACTGCATTAGCTTCAAAAATTGGATCATTAACTCATCGTGTTGAACATGGTTATGTTTCACATCTTCCAAATGATCTTCTACACTTAGATCTGTTGGAGGATGTTTTACGGGTAAGTATGATACTGGTCGCACTGCAGATGACAAATTTGGTCACGTCGCCATATGCTAACTAACAGTCGAATGAATGATATTTAGGTTCACGCCACATCATGGGTATGGCAAAACTTATGTGCATAGAACCACAAGCCCGATCCGTCAGACACTTCACATGTTGATCAGCAGATATGAGGAGCTCAGTTTTATCTTGATCTTCCCTGCTTTACATCCAAAATACAGATCATAACATTTTTAACTAGGGGAGTCAGACTTCTCCGTTGATTTTTAAATGTGAAATCTCCACGTACCAAAGTTATCCCGATGATTAACACAATTCCTTGGCATTTTAACTAATTTATCAAACACAGATAGAACAGAATGCAACCTTACTAGGTACGTACACAGTGAGTGTCTGTGAAATACATTGCGTTTATACAACACCACTCGTTGAGATGTAGCAAATGGGGCCCGCCATGTCGCGACGCAGTTCCAGCTGAATACACTATGCTATTCAATGCCTGTTGATAAACACATAGACGCCTACATAAAATAGCATAGTGTTTGTATGCCCCTACTATATGCAGATAAATATAATCAAGTAAACCATCCAAAATATTATTTTACATACATCAGCTACTCTTCATTAAATCCTTAATAATTGCATAAAGCAATAGTTAGAAAATGGCATTGTTCAAAAACTGTGGATGAGAGAAAAGTCGTGATTACAGATTTGAATTCAGCGTGCAAAATTACGATAGAAACACGGTACAAATTTCATGCGATAATTGAGGATCTAGAATTAGATTTAGATTGCACATTCATCGAGTTACCATGTTGGAAAGTGTCAAAAAATTCTTTATTTTTTGGGAATTGATTTGGGCGTAATAACAAGACGTTTCTGTTGTTCAATAAAATTTGTCATTTAAAATTTCTTTGATGATAGTAGAATTGTAAATAGGCACTTACATGATCAAAAACATTCAGTGGGGATTGCGTTTGCTATCGACAAAAAAGGCGAATCGTATCCTGTACATTTGATTTTCCAATGCTTCACCCGATGCCGAACCTTCGCTATTTTAATGAAGGTAGGGTTCTTTAACGTGCGTGACAACACTCACATACGGGACCTACATTTTACCTCCTAATGACATTATAATTTGAATAAGGGCCGCTATACTTGCGGCCACGTCCCCAATGCTCCACCCGGAGGTACTACATTGGGTTTAAACGCGAAAATAATCGTGCTTCTAATTTATTCTAACTTCATAGTTAATCCACCCTAAACAAAAAAACTAAATAAAAATCTAACAAACCTAAAAATCTAACAAACCTAACAAACTGTAACAATCTAACAAACCTAAAAATCTGACAAACTGAAACAAAAACTAAAAACAGGGTTTAAATAATGGTATCCCTAGCGCTGACTTTGAAGTGTGCCCGATCAACAAGACACAAAAAATGAGAGAGGGAGGGATCCGTAATACCGGATAGCAGACGCCGGCTCTGCTTACCAGTGCGACCTGAAGGGTCGTCTTAAAACTATCCAAATCTAGCTAACTAATTTAAATCCATCCCTAGCTTTCCCTATCATTCCCTAACTGATTTATATTATGATTACAATCTTCACAAATCTACTCTTCCTTCCCAAATATATACTGCAACCAAGATGGCGACAGAACGTCAAACAAAACAAATATGCCACAAAATACTACAATACATGCTAATAAATATAAAGTGTAAATATAAAATATATATAAATATAATTATATAAATATATAAATAAATGTCTAATAAGCGTTAAGCATATAGCAGTCCACAAAATAGCAAAAGCATCACCCTATTTATCAGGTGCACTCGCACAAGCATTATGTCGGCTAGCGCCATTACGCACAAAACGTGCTTGTTAAATTATTTCAAAAACTACTGATTAATGTAAATCAATGCTTGTGCGAGTACAGCCGCCACAATTTAAGTCTTACCTCGATGATAAAATTCTCCAGCATTCGAAGATCTGGTCGTCTGCCTACATCTAACTGTAACTTACTTTTAAGGAGAAGATGGGGTGCACTGCTAAAGTCCTGGTGGGTATGCACTAAATGTTCTGGGGGGGAATACAATCACTATCACTATCACTTCACTTTCAAGTCCTGGGGGAATGCGCGGTTTCACTCTATTTTATTATCTTTGTTTATTTTATTGATTTAATTTAATGAGGATTTCTGATTTATTTGTTATTGTTTATTTGTTATTATTTATTCCCGATTTCTCGATTTTCCGCACATAATTATGAAGATAGGTAGTGATTGTATTAATGGTGTGGGGGTTTCTCGTGCATATTGGACATTTGGGTATAATTATCATGTGTTTTTTTTTAAATATCAGGTTTTGGTTATACTCGTATCCTTACTCACGCCAAGTCAATCTAAAATTTTTCAATCCTCCCACCAACCCCACCGAATTTTTACACGCGGTTGTCATTGATTGTCTAATCTCGCGACCCTTCCCGCGAATTCTTTTAAGGCTGTCCAGAACGCCCTCTGGTTAACCACTTCCCCGACTTCCTCTAGGCTCTTTGGCCATGCCAGACCTAGAATAGCTAGTTTGCTATCAGCCAACCCTCAATTTCCCGCCTCAAGCGGGCAGTCGTAGAGCACGTGCTCTGCGCTTTCCGCGCCCTCACCGCATACGCAGCGGTCGCTGTTGGTTAGTCCGAACCTTTGTAAATACGCCTTTACGGCGCCGTGCCCTGTTATCAACTGCACCATTTTGTGATCGAGCTTGACCTCGATCCTACCTCTAGCTTCTATGCTCGGTAAGAATTTGTGGGTCAACCTGCCCGTGGCAGCGTTGTTCCACCTCTCTTCCCATTGTCGAATTGATTTTTCGCGCAGCTTTCTTTTGATTAAAGACCTCGGTATCGACGAATGTGATATTCGAAAGTCGCCCGTCGCAGCCTCTTTAGCTAATTCGTCAGCCCTATCGTTTCCTACGTTACCATTGTGCGACCTGACCCAACAGAACTTTAAACGTCGAAACTCGAGCGCCGTACGCGCTATCCTCCAGACGTCCGCTTGGAGATCTGTCGAGGTGTTCATGTTTGTTAAAGCCGTTAGCGCCGATTTACTATCACTGATTATATAATACTCGTCTCTGCCCGTATGGTTTATTACGTAATCGATAGCCTCTCGTATGGCTACCAATTCGCACTGGAAGATAGTGCACCAGTTCGCGAGTTTGGTTTGAAACCGAAACACCTCCCTTTCCTGCTTATACACGACAAACGCCGCGCCTACTTGCCCATCGTCCATACGTGAACCGTCGGTATAAATTCTGATACCCATCGCGTCCTCATCACCTTCGACAAACTCGATTCCTCTAATATCAGCCGGGTGCCCCAACTCAGATACAACGATCTTTCTTGCAATTTCCCTATTACCAAGATTAAGATCTTCGATAATTTCGCGCCCTTTTCCTATATTTATTAATCGTCTATCTCGAATCTCCCTAACGACATATTCGATAGGGAGAGTCCTACTGATCACCAGGACAGCCTCTGTGGAGGTGGTCCTGTACGCCCTCGCCGCTTTTACCGCGGTTATGCGTTGTACGCTCGTCAATTGACGCATCTCCCGGACTTTACAACCTTCTGCCCATACAGAAGCTGCGTACAGTATTGCCGGCTCAATTGCTCGGGCATAAACCGTCCTCAGCGATTCGCCCCTGAAACCCCACTTTATTTTAGCCGCCGCCATCATTTTATTTGATATTTCGCCGCCCTTACTTTTTAGGTATTGTACGTGCGCTTTCCAATTTAATTTATTGTCGATCTTGACGCCGAGGTAGGTAATACAATCTTTAAACGGATTTTCTCCTCCTAGCTCTAACCTAGGAGGTCTCTGTCCTGGTTTCGTGCCGAAATAAAGCGCCTCTGACTTCGCCGTGTTAAATTTTAATTTTACCGCCTGCGACCATTCGTGTAATTTATTAAGCGCCTCGTTCGGTTTTGTGCGCATATCCATTAACAATCTCGATCTTACAATTAAAAGTGTGTCATCTGCAAACCCAACGATTGAGCATCCTGCACCCTAAAGATGCTCTCATACAACAACTTCCAAAATGTGGGACCAGAACATGACCCTTGCGGGCATCCCCTTTCCACCTCACGCGACAGAACTTCACCCGGAATTTCAACCTGTGCCAATTGCCCCGAGAAATAGCTCTTGACCAAAGACATCAAGTTTCGCGGACAACCCCTACGATCTAACTCGCAAACGATTAATGGCCACCAGGCAGCATCAAATGCTCCTGAAATGTCCAAAGCAACAACGACACAGTACTCTTAATTTCCCCGACAACGAACTCTAACGCGTCCTTCCGCGGCATCGGTACCTCCTGGCTCCTGGAACACTGCTGCCCTACAACAGGAGTAACCACCGCTGGACTTCCCCCGACAACATCAGCTCTCCCAGAATCACTAACCACAAGCCGCTGCGCCCTAACCATACCTATAAGTTGATTCGACGCGTCGAGGAAATCATCCACGGCGTAGCGAATCCTCTTTCTGTCTTCCACGACGATAGTGGCGGAGGTCGTCGGCACCCTCGCGGAGATGACCGAGTGCGCCTTCCTCACTCTCAATCTCAGGAGGTCCAGCTCATCGAGGTCGCTAGCAGCAACGCTAATGTCGCTGCTAGTCGACATCTTTCGCTGAAGTTGAGGGCGATTCAGGCGCCGCAGCCACCCCAGGGGGCCCCGACTCCCCCGACACGACCGCCGCAGACACAGGCTCCTCTACCTCCTATACCTCCTCCTGAATCCCTAACATTACATCCTCTAACACTACCTTCAGCTGTTTCCCCCCAACAGCGCCCTCAGCCTCCGACCTATCTCCCCTCTTCTTCCTGGGCAACGGGTCTTCGTCGCGGTGGACCACCATGCTGACAAAACAAACGACAAAAAAGACACCTAAAACGCAGCTCAAAACCACTTGACCGTTACGACGCTAAAAGAACGACGCTAGAAGAACGCAAAACGTTGGTCCAATAAAAATGTTTTGTTTAAAGGTGACCCGTAAGCAACCTTGTATTTATTTAAACTTCGAACCGCCCAATTAAATATTAAATTTTTAACAAAAATACAACAAGCCGAAGCGTCAAAATAACAACTAGAATCAAATAAATTCCCTAACGCAATTCGATGCAAAATGTACCGCGAAGAACACTATTTATTTATTTTAAATTTTTAAAACCGCCAAATCAAATTTAAATAAACTAATTACTTCAAAATATTAAAATATCTAATTTATAAACAACAACACTTTATTTTTAAACGTGTAATTAAGAAAATAAGGTCGAGCGCAATCGGAATGAGGTAACCGGAAATGACCTTTCACTTAATCACTTGGTAACTGTAACTGCTACACCGCTTAATTACACCAAAATCGTTCTTAAAGGAACTTATAAGTACGCGTGTACTTAAATTACGGAAAATTTATATTAAAATTGTTTTAAAATTTATAGCTTTTGAGATATTTATTTGATTTGAAAAGGCTTAGATTTTTGTTTTTTTGGTTATTGTTTGATTATACGCGCACTATAAAAATTTCACACACTTTTTGGTTGTTTTACCCGGTTTTTTACTCGATTTACGCGGTTTTTATTTTAAATTTATTATTAAAAATGCCTTTTTAAGTTATTTCGAAATTATTTTTGAATATTAGTTTAGTAGACCTTTGTTTTATTAACCTGAAATTTATTTAGTTTATTTTAATTTATTTTAAAACGCGGATTTGGTTTAAATTACAAAGAAAACGCGATTTATTTAGTTTTTATTTAGTTTAAATTCTGTTTTAAAATTTTATTTTACTGCCCTGTATTTAAAATTTGATGGCACACAATTATAAAAATAAAACACAATAAAAAGCAAAGCTTCAAATAAAATAATTCAACAATAAATAATAAAACCCTAGATAAAAACTTACTGTTATTGCTAAAGCGGGAGCTCGGCAAAAACACGTCCGCTCGCTTCAAGCGGCAACTAGAAAGTAATCCCTCCTAATGACAGCTGGCTTAACATTTTTCAAACGGGCCGTTTCCGGAATCGAACCCGGGACCTTGGGCTTAGTAATTACACTCAAATCGACTAGGCGACCTTCAAAGCGTATTACAGAAAGCTCAGGTTTCGTTTTGTAAAGACTTCTGTTACAAGTAAAATGAGCGGTATGTTACAAATTTAAATTTTCCTGAAGAGGCGGGAACCTTGTATTAATTTTAAGAGTACGCCAGCTAACTACAGTGGTACAGAGTAGGTTCTAAGGAAAAAATAATAAAAAATAAACATTTGAAATGGCTGAAATACAAAAACTACACTATTGCCTATAACCACTTACCTTGAAAGGCTTTTTCTATTATCATAATTAAGGGATGCCAAACAGTCTTGCCTCAGCAATCTTTTTCGGTATTTTTCCTAAACGGAAGACTGTTGCGCCGAATAAGTCTCCTTTGCTTTTGGTTTCCTAAATTTATCACACTATACTTAACCTCGTTCGACAACACCTTAAAAACAGTCTTTAAATTTTGGAATTAAAAAAAAAGTAAAATAAAGAGGCCTCTCCCCAAATACGACTACATCACAGAGGTAAAACGGCGAAATATTTATTCGCAATGAGGGGATACCAGAGTCATCACTGGGGTAGCTAGATATCATTATACAAATTTGTCTGTTTACCTAGTTTATAAATAAGTCCAAGTCAAATTTCACCTACACATAACATTTATTGACATTAAATAATTACCATAGAATGCAGATATCTTCCTAACAAAAAACTTACTTCTTAACATCAAATTGGCCATGTATACTAAAAAAGAAAATCTTAAAGAATTAATACTTATCAAATCGATTTTCCTAAGTTTTGTGAATATTTGTAGTTACACTCTAAATCCTATTTCAGGGTATATCAACTTAGCAATAAACAAAAACGTCGATCAATACAGCTTTTCATGTCCGCATTCCATAGTCTCTTAAAATTGTCAACTTATTAACTTCTTAACTGGCACAACAGCACATGCAGAACCTACCTTAAAAATTACCATGCACATACTTTTAAAAAACTTCCAATTCCAACTTTCCACACTAGCATACTTAAAATTAAACAAGCTCCAGTTCTGGGGTACTTGAATTAGCCCTTCACTATTCAAATAATCCAACAAAACAATCGTTTTAGCATTATGCCAACGTCCTATAAACGAACAGAAACCATCTATAAGTCGCATCTTAATTTGACATTAACTCATTTCTACATTGTTTAAAAAGGTTTATTTACTCAAAGTTTATTTTATAGCTTCTGAAGAAGAACATCCGAAACATCAATGGTTCATATTCCTATTAAGTCACCAATTCACATAAAAAGATATCAAATTCCCATTCCTGGACGGGTGAAAAACTCGCACGTTGCAATCCTTTCTTATATTTACGATCCTATAATTACGTTATAGATTTTTATTCCACCGACGCGACAGTAAAATCGACGAATACACTAAGGCCGTACTGGACACACTTTCAATCCCGCGTGGCCTATATCTTGTCGTGTTTACATTTCGATTTCTACTTTTGAACTTAGCTTCTGTACTTTTCCAGGCTTTGTCATTATATAACTATCTTCCTTCTTCTGGTATTCCTTATTAATGCGGTCAGAATCCAATAACACAATGTAACATATTTTACCTATGCTGAATAAAAGGTTATTTTCACGTTAATTGCGTAAAAGTCTGTACGTTGTATATAATTGTATTATTGTTGTAGTATGATATTATTATAATGTGCTTGATGGTTGCGACGGTGACAACTCCCATATTGTAAATGATCTTTTTATGAGAAGCACATACGTAGCGTCTTATAATAATAAGATATGTTACTTTGCGGTTTTGAAATAAATCATCGTCCTGGATCATTACGTTTACAATGTATTTAAAACAAATAATGTTATACCTTATTATCTGAATTAACGCAAAGCGTTACACTTCATTAGAAGATTAACCGTTCTCATCTTGGTTTATCATTGTTTTCATAATTTGCTTTAATTCGAAACAAACAGAACAAGCACATGTACAGTTCATCTAAGCACTTAGTTTTTTATTGGGTGTAAAAGTTATTTCGAAATTGCACATTATACAGATCTGTAGATAGACAGCTGCCTTTATCATTGTTTTGCTTACTCTCTAGATGGGAGATGACGTGCATCAAGCAGTTTCTGCCAGAAGCACAATGTTGCACAAGTGTAGTTATCAACAGTCTTCACAGCAAGACTATAATGAATATAAGTGCACATAGTAAAATTGATATTTAAATAATTGTGTATTTAAATAAAGTCGCTCTAAACCTGATTAAATTAAAAATGCTAAATACCTGTTCTACTTTCGCTTATTAATAAAATTAACATTATAATCAGAGTTAAATAAATCATTCATTTACAGCAGTTTAAAACGATGAATGGTTGAGTTTTTTGTAGTTTATGCCCAATAGATCCATCAACCCAAACGTTATTATATTTTAATTCTTATTGGCAAATTTACATAATTTATTTTTTGTTTGAAAGTAATAATTAAAAGGTTATTGCTCTTATTTACAAATAGATCTTATAAAATTTGAAATTGAAAATTATGTATCTAGGATTAATTAATAAATAATTTTTTTGGCAATCGACTCATAAGTACGTAAGCAGCATGCAGATGTTAATAAAATACAAACACTTCTTGGGAAATATAGAATCGCTTACCTTGGTTGTGTTGAAATTGACATCGTATCGGTTTTTGCAACGATTGGCACGTCAGCGATGCGGCTCAATTGTTTCTTTCAAAGCCAGAATGTTATCAAAAAATTGGAAGTTAGGTTTATCAACCTTCAATTAACAAACAAATAAGAAATTTGTGGCAATATAGCTTAAAAACCATTCTATCAACAAATGGTACTTTTTAAAGTCAATTACTATGCGATTTTTTTAAAGTTTATTAGTTTAAAACTTATTAACGTATGTTCTAATTTTATTATTTCTCTGGCAATGGAAAAGAGAGTCGAGCTGGATCATCGTATTGCGGATGCTGTCAAAATTTATGACATCTGATTCAACGACGCCAAGACACAAGATTTGTGATTGTATTACATCCTACCAATTGATTATATTTGATTAACAACTAACTCTCTGTTACCACATCTGTTTTAACAAGACCTCCATGAGTGCGAAACGCGTTGATCAGAATATGCTTGTGGCCGTTTTTTAGTCGCTTCCCATAAACATTTCTTGCTTATTCATATATATTTTTGTATACCACCCCCTCAATTTTTACTTTATTTTTGTGTCGCCGCGCGCCCCTTCTTATAAATTTCAATGCTTTTTTGTATAATGTGCAAACACCTATTGCACGCCACGTACTTTTGCAACGTTTGGTTGGTTATCTAATCAAAATGTTTATTACTATGCCTCGACTATATGAACTCTTTTCTCAGGGTGTCCACCTACTTACCGTGGGTTCGGTGGTAAGTAGATGTGCAATGCCCAACCAAACTGCACCATCTTTTGTTTTACTACTTTTATATAAATTTACAACGGTATATGCCAAAATTTAATGATCAACGTAGCCTTGTGCCAAATGAATTAATAATACACAATTTCTGACTTTGACGTTTTAAGATATTTCACAGCACTCACCTGGATTATACTTCGTTGCTGGCCTTTTTTTACTGCTGGCTCAAGATCTTTGTCGCCGTATGCGTCTTTACATGGATTCACTATCGTTGGAAACTTTCGTATCGCCTCCAGGTATCTTAGTATAATTTTGTTGACCCCAAATCTGAAATAAATAACCCGAATTTTAGAATTTTGAATAACCGTTTTGTTTACTTCCCCTGCGCTAATTCTTCCGTATTACTTTCTTCGTAGCCTTTAACTCTTCCAATTGCCGCTCTCAAATCGCTCAATCCAAATCTATTCTCGTGCCGCTCAATCCAAATCTACTTTCCGTTCAGCTCAATCCAAACCTATTCTTCTTTCAGCTCAATCCAAATCTATTCACGTTCCTTATCTTAAAAACCACTCAATGACCCGCTATACATAAATCTCTATCCAAATCAATCCAATCAATGCCCCATTAACCATAAACCCGTAACCAAATCAATCCAAACCTTATTCACGCTTACAATTCCTCACCGATGCCTTCTGCCTTTATCAAATCCGTTCCTAAACAATCTTACTTTTCGCCGCTTCGCTATCTCACTAATACCAATCTTCACTACAATTCGTCGTCGCTATTCATTAACTAACCACTGATGCTTCTCGTTATTCCACTTTAATAAATTAAACTCTTCAAATTCAAACACATTTATTTCTTTTTCAAAATATTTAAACAATTTTAGCGCAGGTTTACAAAATACGTCTTTACACAAAATTAAATCGAAAAAGATCTCTGTTGTTTACTTTCCAAGGCGATTACTACAACAATATCATGCCTACTTAATCACATATTACATAAATAAAAACATCCAATAACATTTTATCCCTTATTTTGTGTCACAAATACCTTCACTGTTGTCCTTTTACACTTTCCTAGTTTGTACATAATTCTATCATTGGTCCTAAATAATTCACAATTCTCCAATCACATTTGACACTGCTATAACTTATAATTTTGAGATTACATATTCGTCCAAAAGTTGATTCTATTTAAATAAAAAGCCAAAATAATTCACACATGACCTGGATGCGTGGTTGATAGTAGACATCCATAGACGCATCCGGTTTTCGGATGGCAAATGTACTTTCAATGGCCTATTAAATTGTAACTCAGTATAAAACCTTGAGCACTGTGTATTTTATCAACATCATTAAGTCATTATAATTTACCTTTTGGCACACATTTCAAATTAACATTGTAAATACTTTAGCATATGTAAAGTACGGCAAAACATAATTTTTGAATTACGGGATCTGATATATGGATCATTCTATTTGGCATACACTCCCTTTAACCCAAAACTACCCTTAGAACCCTCGTAGCTCCCACCTGACACTACAATATATATATATATATATATATATATATATATATATAATGCTATGATAATAGGGTAGTTTAGAGGTAGGTTAAGTCATGGGGGTCGTAGAATAAATAAAAACAACTTTCACATTAAGAAAGGCACACAATTTCAGAAATTATAAGAGTAAATCGGGCACCCTACATATTGTTAATTGAGAGCACACTGTATATAAAATATACGGGATTAAATGCATGAGAACATAAAGAGATCTAAGAGTAGTTTACAAGTAAAGTTAAGATTTTAAAACGCAACAAATTGTATCAAAATTAAATCACCGGGAAACCTAGATAAATTGGCATTGCAGAGATGTAACAATTGCGTTAAAAATATCATCGTACACGCATTCTAAATATTTCATTATTAGAAAATCGTTACGTGACTGGAAGAAATCACATTTGTTCAAAAATCCAATATTCTGTAGAAATAAACAAGCACCAGACGATTCAATTTAGACGATAAAATTTAACAAACATCCGAATACGTGAGTTAATAGAAGGCAAAAGTTTGAATTTCTCAAATAATACCACGATATGCGGGAGGCGTACGTGACAGTCAAGGCATGCATTGAAAGATTTAAACTAAATAATTGGTAAAAATCCCAAGGCATGTGAGATAAGCAGAAGTATTGTCCCAGAATGTAAATAAGCCAATTAAATCAGGTGGGGGTAGGCTTTATATATACGAATGTGACGGAGCGACAGTTAGTCTATATTCAAACTGGGCAACGAATATATTCAAAAGTGTTAAGAACTTACATAACCAGTGAAGCAAAAATCAAAGTAAATCAGAGTTAAATAGTGCGAGAATTTATGCAACGAAAATAAGCCGATCTATAAATAGATGTAAGTAAAACGACTTAATTAAAATTCGAGTATACAAATAATATATTAAGATAAAGAAAAACAAAAAAAGTTGCAGTTAAATTACATTAAAAAAATAATAAAATAGGTCAAAGTTTCAACTTACACCCAAAATAAACTTACGTTGTACTTCGTGCGTCCGTTCTTACCCCTATGAAAATATACGTTTTCTCGATAATACGTGTAAATTCTTTTTGTTATATAAATAAAATTCCTGAGTGAATTCTTAAGATTTTGAATTAAACCTTAAAGTTACTACTCCTCACAATAAAACTATTAAGTACTGAATGTTGATTAGAATATTTTCGTAAAGTGTTTTATACAAAAAAGAATCACAAATCTTAGAAACTAATCTAACCTTTGATCTCAGATTTCGTGAAATATACCCACACTAGATATATACTGCTCCATAAACAAGGATGTTCTCCTCTTATAAATTACTACCAAGTTTCGTTTATGACAATTGTTTTTTGAATTAAATATGTCTTTCATCAGGTCTAAGCAAAAAAAAAGCTAATTTGCAACGAATCGAGTAGAAGTAGAGTGAAGTTCGGTTGAATTCACTCGAACTGGCATAAAATTTGAATAGAAAGTAACGCCCTAAAATATTCCCTATTACTTAAACTAATTCATCAAATACAGGTCTGCTTACAATTTCTCAAAATTGGCGAAAATCAACTAACTGCAAACACTTCGTATCAATTACAGTATTATACTTGCACTAATTTTTATTAAGCACAGTTATTTTTAAATCACTCCATTTGTTCGCAGAATAACAGGAATAAAATGCTCTTAAAATTACTTTCGTCGTATATATAACCTTTCATCTAGGTTATAAACAATATCTTCAAAAAACTATATTATCCAAGTGTGAGACTTGTTATAAATCAAGTAGACTATTGTAACCTTCCCTAAGCTCTATAGCGAAAGGGTACAAAATATATAACATGCCGTTCAAAAGCACAACACGGAACAACTACTAAAACATACACTATTCGACCGGACTGCGGAAACTGCAAGGCGTGTACCCAAGACTAGGTCAACGGTGAGTGGGGGCGGGTTCCCAAAGAATTCGCACAACTAGCACCTAAGCTGGAATAAACAAATCAGCGCCATCCAATTAAATATACCTGAATCTCCGCTAATAAATTGGAATATTACCTTCCTGGAAAGTCGGCATCCAACCTAATATACATACAGTACAGTACAAACATGCACAAACCAAATGCTATAAATCAGCAATATCCATAATCATAACTATATTTAAAACCATAAATAGCAATTCACATCACTGTTAGTATCGCATAATTTCAATAAACTAATTTTATATATCTGTAAATATTCGAGTCTTTTATTGCGTTCAAAATTGATTTTATTATATTTTAAATAATCCTTCAAAACAATATGGATCCATATTTTAACATGTTTAATCTCCAATTGAAATATATTAAAACTTGTTGTTGTACTGAAATGTGATTTAGTACTAATGTTGACATACTAGAATCAAGAATCTGATCACCAAACTATTTTCCTGAATGTAAAATAAATTTATATCTACTTATGTTGGCAACACTGCAATCGTTGTCAATTAGGTTTAGAATTGCTAGTTAGAAACTACGTCATAAATTAGTAAATGCGCAGTCGTTGACAGGAAGTGCACTGAAAATTTACTGAAAACTGTCAACGTCAATGTACACGTAATAAATAGTTCACTACTCTTATTAATCAAATTACTTTCCTTTTTCAAATATCAGATAAAGAAAAATAGCATGCGTCTACGAACCACATCAGCTACAATTAATCCTTGACCAGACGACTTCTTGTAAGTCCATCAATTGAGACATGGATGAATCCAACACCATCAGTCTTGAAACCACCTGATGATTTGCTCTTGTAACACACCAAAATTGCGATATTCTTCACAAGTCTCATTGCTGTAGACACAACAACCAGGAACCAGTAACCACAACTACAACGGTAGCTGTATAGTATAACCAAAGTACTATACTACCATACTACCACAAACGCGATACTACCACAAGCCCTATAAGAAAACAAATAATAATTATGCGAATACACAATTCTTAACGCAAATAAAAATATAAACACTAAATTACCTGCCGGGCAACGACTTCAATAACAGCTGTAGATAACACGAACGTAACTGATAACCAACTCAAAAATTCTACAAAATATGCTCGTTAAATAAATGTACTGCAATGAATAATTACATACCTGTTCTCACAAATCCTATCAAATATAGGTTAATTAAAGCTATTCGAAACGACTTCTAACCAACACAAAAATGCTTCAATAAATTTTTTGGACAGGCAAAATCCCAAAATGGAGTGCTAACCTATGCACGAGCGCCAAATCCAGATGAGAAACAAAGAATGAATTGTCGGAAATGAACTCGGTTTTGACAAGCGTTATCACACATACGATTAACAAATAAAAATTGAGCATTATCTGAAATTCTCTGAAAGCCAATAAAATAATTCCACGCAAATTATAATCCAAGTTGCCATATTTAAATTAATTACTAATAAACAAATATTATTATACGATTTTTCAACACTAAGACCTAACCAATAAAATTTGAAAGATTTCATGACTGCTAAATTTACCGAAGTTAACGACATTTAATCAAATTGAAAGAGAAAACTGTAGTTAATTCGTAACAGAAATTTAAAACATTACACCATACCAATAACAAACGTTTTATTTTACAACAAGGTAACTGATTTGTTAGCGCTCTCAACGATACGAAATCGACTTCATTCGCTATACGTAAATTTTGACCATTCTACTTATTAATCTGACCAAATACTTCCTTAATAAATAGAATGTTTGCTTGTGATATCTCGGCTTGTCATGTAAATTTTAGCTCTTATTGAATGGAATAACGAACAATTACGTGACTTTTCACCTGTAGCAGCTTATAGTAAAATCAGTGCAACTTTTAATGAAATAAATGACTTTTTCTTATTAAATGTTATGCCCTGTTACTGAATGGATGATATGAGTAAAACATCCATCCATTCTACTAATATAAAACGTATATATATATATATATATATATATATATATATATATATTGCTATAATACTCTCTAAATTATCATGCCCCTTCGTTGTGCGCCTTATTAATTTTGCTATGTACTCTAAATTATTCGCGCTCCATCATTTGGACGACCATTTTAATATTTACTATGAATAAACAAGATTGTAATTATCTCCGACGTTGGGCTGTCTTATTAATATTGCTATCAATTCCATCCAGAAACTTAACTGGATTTTATCTTGACGCAACCTTGTCTGCCAATAGCAAAATTCGATACGTTACCGCCTTACTTCTTATCAATTTCCTATTCAACTCGTAGCTCCTCCTTGAACTATTTAAATCTTGTGACCTCGGCTAGCATTTATTTGGAATTATAAAATTCAGTTAATTTCGATTTTATATAATGAAACCAATATATTATGTACAGCTTTTGTAAATTATTTGAAATACACTTTTCAATTAGTTAATGTTGTAAATTTTATTTATTAAACATCATATCCTATTTACTCAAAACCCAAAGTCACCAAAAAAAAACCTATTATCCTTATCAACGAAGCGTAGAACGTTCTAAACCTGTTATCATATTACTCATTTTATACTTATGCAACTGTTTTTGTTGACTTTTTCACATTCATATTATATTAAGCAAATTCAATATTCAAAATAAAAATATATAGAAAAACAAAATGTCTTATAACTAAAAAATCTGACCTGGTCTATTTTCTTCACATCGACGCTTCCATTTGCATAAAAATTATCTTCCCCCAATTCAGGATTACATTTAAATTATTGCCATTACTCTATGGACTGCCATTATTAATTTATGCACCCCAATTTATTGTCGTTCCGTTTTAGACTTATTACTTCTTATCAATCAATTTCTTCAAACTTAGAATAGAATTCTTATTATCATTGTCTTTTGACTTGAAATCGTGGTTTATTTTCTTCCCTTACTCAAATTGTATTATTCTTCCCCAGACTTAGAAATTGTGGTTTGTTTACCCCGGACCTCAAATTGTAGTTTGTTTCCCCCGGACATAGAAATTGTCAAACTTAAAATTGTATTATTCTTCCCCCAGACTTCAAAATCGTCGTTTGTTTCCCCCCGGACTTCAAATTCGTCGTTTGTTTCCCCCGGACTTCAAAGCCCTATTATTTTTATGTTTTAGTTTAAAATAAATTCATTAAAATGTACTTACGTTTAATCGGCAATTATAGTTTTCATGTTGGCACTTATTTTATCTTTCACTTTTAAAATTATTACGTATTACTTTATTTCATATCGACGCACTTCGGCCTTTGTTGAGTTGCAAACTGTCTTCGTTATCACCGTGCCTGCTAATATATTATTTCGTTCCCACTCCGTCAGTGGGTATGGTCTAGAGCTCGTCGCTTATTTGTGACCAATCAAATAATTACATTCAAAGTAGTTTCTGATGTAATTCTCCACGATTCCCAATAATTGTAACCTGCTTGCATCTGTCTTTCGTTATCAACATGCTGTGTTTTGATAGATCTAATTGCTTTTCCATAAACAACTGATGCAATTCGACTATGAATTTTCTTATTTACATGTTATTCACGCAATTTTTAATCGTCTTTCTTATCAAAAATGGTTAGCTATTTGCACGCATTTACCTATGCTACCTGAAGCTCTATTTCTATCTCCGTATTAATCTAATTGTTTGGAACTGTTTTGAATGCGTGTCTAATTACACTTTATCTTTTATTTATAAATATACGCGTGCTTCCACTGAAAAATATTATTACTTGCTTTACCTAAATTAACTAAAACTTTATCTACAGGGTATTAAATATTTTCTATTCACCTAATGAATGTCTTCCTGGTTTCTACGCTAACTATGCGTCTTCCTATGTTTATTTGCGTCGCCTAAAACTATTTATACTTTATATACAGGGTGTTGACTGCCTGCTATCTACAAACTATCTCCATTTCTCGATTCTTCACTGAAAAAGTGCAGTTTTCTGCTGTCTATGGTAATTTCTCCTTTCTAAATGACCTTTACTATAAAGTACACCCTTAAACAACCCCTTATCACAGCTATATATATATATATATATATATATATATTTATATATATATATATATATTGTAATGTCAGTGGGAGCTACAAGGGTTCTAAGGGTGGTTTTGTGTAGAAGGTAGTGTATGCCAAATAAAATAATCCATATATCAGATCCCGTAATTTTAAAATGTATGTTTGCCGTACTTTACATACGTTAAAGTATTTAAAATGTTAGTTGAAATGTAAGTGCCAAGACGTAAATTATAATGACTTGATGACGTGATAAAATACACAGTGCTCAAGGTTTTATACTGAGTTATAATTTAATAGGCCATTGAACGTACATTTGCCAACCGAAAACCGGATGCGTCTATAGTTGTCCACTATTAACCACGCAGATCCAGGTTCATGTGTGAATTATTTTGGCTTTTATTTTATTAGAATCAACTTTTGGACAAACATGTAATCTCAAAATTATAAGTAATAGCAGTGTCAAATATGATTGAAGGGTTGTGAAACATTTAGGACCAATGATAGAATATTATGTATAAAATAGGAAAGTGCTAAAGACAAGATTTAAGGTATTTGTGACACAAACTCAGTGATAAAATGTTATTGGATGGTTTTATTTTATATAATAGGTAATAGAGTAGGCAGAAAATGTTGTAATTATCACCTAGGATAGTAAACAAAGGGAGTTGATTTCGAATTATTTTTGTGTAAAGACGTGTTTTATGAAACTGCGCTAAATTGTATAAATATTTTTGGAAGAGTAAATAAATGTGTTTGAATTGCAAGAGTTTGATTTATAAAGAAGGAGTAAAGAGAAGCATCAGTGTATAAAGAATTAATAGCGGCGACGAATAAAAGTAAATATTGGAATTAGTGCGACAGCAAACCGGCGGATAATAAGATTGGATTGGAAAGAGATTATATAGGTAGAAGGCATCGAGTGAGAAACATGAGTGAAGAATATAAGGATTGATTTGGATATGGATTTATATGTAGCTGGGCATTGAGTGGTAAACAGGAACGAGAATAGATTTGGATTGAGTGGTTAATAGGAACGAGCAGAGATTTGGAACGAGTGAACGAGAGGAGCAGAATTAGAAAGCAGCGTAAGAACAGCAAGTGGAAGTGTACAATTCAAGGAAGAAATTACTACGGAAGAATTAGCGCAGGGGAAGTAGATAAAAAGGGCATTCTAAATTCTAAATTCGGGTTATATTTATTTTAGATTTGGGCGCAGCAAAATTATAGAAAAGATACCTGGAGGCTAGACGGCAGTTCAAAGTGATAGTGAAACCTTGTGAAGGCGCATACGGCGAACAGGATTTTGAGCCAGCATTAAGAGAGGCCAGTAACGACGTATAATCCAGGTGAGTACGGTGTATTATAACGTCAAAGTCAGTATTTTGTGGTATTAATTAATTTAGCACAAGGCTACGTGGATCACATAAAATTTGGCATATACACAAGTAAATTCTAAAAAAAGGTACTAAAACAAAAGATAGTGCAGTTTGGTTGGGCATTGCACATCTACTTACCACTGAACCCACGGTAAGTAGGTGGATACCCTGAGAAGAAAGAGTTCATATAGTCGAGGCATATTAAAAACAATTTTGATTTAATTAACCAACCAAACGTTGCAAAAGTACGAGGCGTGAAATAGGTATTTGCACATCATATAAAGTCATTAAATTAATAAGAAAAGGCGCACAACACAAAGAAAGAGTGTGGGGGGAGGCATAAGAATATATATATATATATATATATATATATATATATATATATATATATATAAATTTTATTTGCCTATCTAATAATTTGATTTAAGTGCCTACTAAAGATTTTCTTAAAATAGTACTTTCATTCAAACTTTTGTCGTAAATCAATTAATTTTCAAAGCCGAATTAGGATTATCGCAACGCAATTGTAATACAAGCTCTGTTACGTGTAGCGTTTAGTAACTACTTACTCGTAATTATAAATACCCTTCGGCCAATAGTTTTGAATTTAAATCAAGCTTTTTATTTTAATTTGCGAAGCACCGCTCGGTTAATATAATTTAAATATTTAAATACGGATATGGCGGCGGGTGGCATAAGATTATTTGGTTGTCTAGTCGGCTTGTTTGTTGCATAACTGGTAAGAGACTGTATTTAGATTCTACTTAGTGGTGCTTGCCGCCGGTATTTGTTTAGTTAATTCCCTAAATCAGATTAACCGCACTTAGTGAATTAGAAACGAAACTATAATAACCAAAGTGCTTTAATCTGCACTGACTCCGCCGGAGTACTTATAAAACTAATGCCTTGAGTGTGTGACAGAAATTAGCAACATGTAAATAAATTAGTTAACGGAGTATTTAAGTTATAAAATTTTTGGAGTAACTTTAACTGTATTATATTGACGTTTTGTGTTTGGAAACAAACGACGTAGCTTTAAGAAATTCCTAAGTGTAGATTTGAAGTTGAGCGAAAGGCGGACTAGTAACTGCAATTGGTTTGTTAATTGTCTTTTTCACGACTACACTTTTCGTGCTTATTAGATAGTCAATTGCACCTTAGAGTTTGTATTAATTTATCCTTTAAACCCAATGTAGTACTTTTGGGTGCAGCATTGTAGAGGACGCTGCAAAGCGACCCTTAATATTAATTATGTGCTCTTACAAACGTGAATAGCAGAGCTTACACACCTTACTTTATACAAACTGTTTGCGACAGATCTCTTCTTCCATATGAAGACTATTTGTTACAAAATAATTGCTTGACCTCATCATATTTTTAAAGTTTGTATTCAATATAATACTTTACTTTTTACGACCTTTGTGAAGGATCTTCACCCATGAGGTGTTTAAAGTTTCTTTTAAAATTTTTAATTTTTTTACTGTCGTGTACTATGTTCGACATCACTTTTTTATCGTTATTTGAGGGATACTTTCCATAAAACAATGACAAAAGACGCTCAGGTTTCCTGTTTAGATATAAAACCCGGGATAAAGAGTGTTAGAAAATGGCCTGTCGAAATAAGAAAACCTAATTTGACAAAACCGCTACCTGACCTTCTGGGTCTGTGGAGAACATACGTTTGGAAGTGGGGATAACGATTTCTGAACAATGTGAGATTTAGTTAAATGGTCTAATCAATAAACTATAGATGTGCGCCACTATACCCTATCGTAAGATGGAGATCTAAATAATACGCTTGAAGGTGGGTATAGAAACCTTCAAGAACGACTAATCTCTACGAGCATAAAGTTTATAACAAATTATCAAGTAATGTGTATACTTACTCATCACTTGCATAAGAGCTGGGGTATAATGCCCCGAGTTGAGCCTGTAACATAACACTAACAATTTGAAATACTAACCAGTCTCTGTAGAATCTGTTTTGTTCAAACCTGTATTAACCAAAACATGAA
The DNA here is from genome assembly GCA_036346225.1 of Platerodrilus igneus. Classification (NCBI taxonomy): domain Eukaryota; kingdom Metazoa; phylum Arthropoda; class Insecta; order Coleoptera; family Lycidae; genus Platerodrilus; species Platerodrilus igneus. The sequence continues at coordinate 2,120,152 of JARFIW010000831.1, forward strand.
CTATTTATTAAATCACTCTGATTAATTCTCGACTATCTTGTATCATACAACAGATTTCTAACCAAATGCGCTCAATTATCAACACTCCCAATTCAACAATTGATAATAATATATATATATATATATATATATATATATATATATATATCATGGATTCAAAGGGTTAAAATTGGGGTAAGCAATGCAATTTCAAACACTCTGTATAGAGAAAAGAACTAATTAATTACGCGCAAAATTATTTTCATTTATTTAATTCAAATGAACAAATATTGATGTATTTTTATAATTAATGATTGAAAAGTAATAGGTTCATAAAAGAAAACCAGTTTTAAAAACAAATAGAAACGCATAATTAATTTAATTTATTTTAATTCAACATGTAATAACGTCAGAAACTGCATCGGGGTATATAATCCCAAGGCGAAAAGGGTTCGTTGTAACAAACAAGGACGTTAATTGTATCGAATACCGTGAAATATAAACTCCAAGAAGTGTTATTTTAAACGAGTCAAAAATTAGGAACACCTGCATGTTTGAAAGGTCAGCTTCTTTGTATTTGTGAACATAATAAAGCGGGTTTCAAGGAAAATATTGTTCAACCGTCAGTGGCTTCGCATAAAAGCTAACAAGAGTTTCTTAAAGAGCAGAAGGGATGCACAATCAATAATATGCTACAGATAGAGATGGGTATAAAAGCATTCAATTTCAAAAGGCCGTATTCAACCCACGTGGAGTCCATAAGACGCGGTCAGTAATATCGATTTTCTACCACTCAAGTGGGGTTGGAACGCGACATCCAATATGCGTAAGACGGAGATAACAATATTACAGGCGGAGTTTTATGATGACACAGGACTGTATCATTGGTTTAAACGAGTAGTTGATAAACAGACGAACACGCGACAGGTGAATGCGGTTGTTCGGATGATACGAAGAGTTCACTAGGTAAAATTCTATGAGCTTTAAGGCGGTTATATCCAAAATTTGCAGAAATATTATTTAAATTGAGTATTTTGCGTTAAGTGGGTCCGGGAGGTGACATTTTGAACCGTATAAATAAGAGATGGAAGTTATTACGTTTCTTTTTACTACTCTTGATTTTCGCATCGCTTTAACTACGTATAACAATAAACCGACGTTATAGTAGAGTTTTGTGAGTATTAAAATTTATTTGTAACATAGTAAGGTAGTACTAGCTCTTATAACTTGGTATTTGGGGCCTTCTAGTTATTAACGCGAGTAGTAGCGAGTGATTTAAATTAACTGAGGTCTAACCAATACCATGTCAAGCTAGTAAATTAATAAGGCAATAAACACAAGTGTAATATACGTGAATTTGGGTGCTGGGATGGTATGGTAATTGGTAGCACCGAGCTCAGTGTAGACTGAGTTATCATCTATAAATATTTGGTGAATCAGAGCGCATAGTCAAGACCCGTTTATTTCTTACAACAACATTTTATATCATCAATAAGCATTTTTATATCATCAATAAACCTTTTTAAATAATCAAGATTAATTGTTCTGTACATATATCCCTTTAAATGAGTTTTATGGTAATAAATACACCCCCAATAAGTCAAAACACTCAAACACAAAAATATCAACACAAATGTTTATATAAAAAGAAATTAATTTTCTTTACCTGGAGTAGACTTCCTCTTTCGATACCTCCGAAGATGGGTACCAGAAACCCTCGTCGTTGTGTCCATATACTTTGATTATGCCTGGATCCAACTGATCCCCACTATCCAAATCTCTGCCACCACCTTTAATCTTCTACCCAGATATTTGTTTTGTCCAAACTTAACATTCCATACCAAGTACACTTCATGCATACTAGTTACGCTTTAAGTTTCGCTTACCCAAGTACCATCCCTTCATTCAATAGAGTCGTTGTAGTAACGGCACCTTTTGTCTATACCTTAGCACCCACTCGTGCAATATCACTTCTATTACTTTTCCAGTCCGTTACTACAGCTTTACATATTTTAAACAGGATGTTGTATGCTACTTTACCGAGTACACAATAATTAATACACGTAAGAGCATATACTATCAATTACGTTGAAGATCTAATCGCGATCTCAGATCTAAAGGAAAGAGAGCTTTAATATCTTTCTCCGAGTATTTATACGCTTCTACACTCCTCAAGGAACTCTCTTCATTGAAAAGCTTATTTTTAAAATCACTTCCACAAATTTTGAACGTATCGTCTGAAAAATTCCGAGATCATCATAATGTTACACTGAAATTCGTTTAATACCTCAACGGGTGCGCACTTCTTAAAACTGCCTAGCCTTAGACCAATGATGTAGTTTTCCACCGTCATAATGCTCCACCTATCGCCTATCTTTTTCCGTTCCACCCATATTTATTGTCTCTTTTAGAAACCCCTCTCAAGCTACAGAAATTCGATATTGTTGTTGGCCTTCACATTTCCCCTTATATCTTAAACGTGACTTGTAACCAACGCTTTCTTATACATTTCTCTGTCTGTTTTACATTGTAGATCGTTCATTTCACTTAGTCTTCAAGGCACTTGTTATTGTTAGCGGTTTGTCAAATCGACCGTTGCAAATAATTTTTAGAATTTTGTGCTAACGTTCAATCGACTTCTATGAACCTGACCTTTACCTAACAGGTGTTTTTTCAAAGCTACTTGTTATTTAAAATAACAATTCCGTGTTTCTCCCCTTCTTTGTAGACTAACGTTTTCGTTTGTGTAAATATGCGTTTAAATTATTGATTTTCTATACTTGAAAGCTCCGTTTCTGCTTCCATGCGCTTGATTTAAAATCATTACAATTTAAATATGCGTATCCTTAAGTTTTTATATACTCTAACGCTTCTTCCCTTTGTGCAATTTTAACATTCTAATTTAGAAATACAAAATATGTTAATAACTGTCCGTCTTCATTATCTAAACTGATTAATTTGGGGCGTAAATAAATTGTTCCTATTTTCTATAAACACAGTTGATAAAATTTTATTGTCTAGACCAATTTACCCTATAATTCCACGTCAATATGTATATATATATATATATATATATATATATATATACACTTAGAAAATTAAATTTTCTAATACTTAATCTTCTACACTTAGTAAATTAGTCTAGTAGTGCGATAGGATTACCACAGTATTTTTTAGTACATAAGTGAAGCTAGCGTTTTAATTAAAACAAGTTCTGAATAATTACGCAATTGACGAAGATACAAACTCATCCTTTGATTAAACACCTGTGTTTTCCAATACTGTATCATTAAAAAACAAGTTTTTAAATGCATTTATATAGTTTGAAAAAACTGTAAAATGAGTTCTAATATACGAAGTATTAAATGCCCTCTTTTGGAAAACGCGTTGCGTATATTTCTGAAAACATATTTTAAAAACATTAAAAACATTTTAATGCAAAACATGAATTTAAACAAACTACTCAAATCTTTCTATACTTCTTCATTTTTGAATTAATTCTGATTAATTAAAAAGCTTATAGATGCTTCCAGCTTAGTCTGGTAGCATTAAACTAAGATTGCAAGTGGACCTATAAATCTTAAATGACAGCTAATTGTCTTTACAACATGAATGCATACGTACGTGGAACGAGATAAGACAGGTAAAGATTATAAATCAGATAAGATAAGACCTTTTAATGGCCATAAATTACAACGAAAGCGACAACAAACTAGTATTTTACATTCAGCCCTGTAAATCACACCCATTAAAAGAGATAGTAAAATTTTTATTATCTCCAAAATTATAATGGCAGTTATAAAATGAACGAAATTTCATAGAAGTTACATCATGTTACGAGTCATATCACCTAGGAAAGGTGTGGAAACCTAATAGAACCTATGACGTATTAAAGATTTTATTATAGAGAGAATTCAAACTAGGATTTTCCTTTAAGATCGGTCACTCAAGTGCTTGCCGACGATATCTTTTGTTGGTAACAACAAATGTAAGAGTTGTAATAATTTAAATTTGGTGCAAGGTTACCTCGACATTTTAATATTGATTAAAAATAAAGAACGTTCTGAAACTCATGAAGTAATCTTTAACATACAAAAATTTATTTAAAATAAATGAATATATAAAATGGAGTTATGCAGTCAATAGAGTCATAAACGAAAGAAATGAAAGTTGATTTTCCGATGCAGTTATGGTACAAAATGGAAAAGGAGATTTAATCAACAAAGTCGAAAAATCCTGCATAATTTAATGGTCAAAACCGCAAGTATTTAGTTATTTAAAATCTTATAAAAGACATATAATTAGTTTGAGTAGATTAAGCTTGCAATAGATTTTTACGTATACATATTTCTGTGTAAATAGTTTTTCTATCTATATGGAAATGTGTATGTGATGTGTGTTCTGTGTACCAGTATGTGGTACTGGTGTAGTTTGAAGATGTATTGAGACTTCATTTTAAGTGGGAATTATACTGTTGTTAGAGGAATTTTAAAATTCAATAGATATGTATAAATTCTGCTTAATTTGTTGATATCAGTTTTCTTGTTCATACTTGTGGGGTTATTGTAAATTTAACACATTTCTTAAAAAGATTCTCTTATTATAATTTGGTTCAATGGTCAAAATTGGGGTGTTTGTAAAATCTGGTGTATGATCTTTTGTGTTAGAGTGAATGGTCAGAGCACATGCATTAGGCTGGCTTTACCCTAATGTCACTTTTATTTTGCGTTATTCTTTGTCGTAGTTGTTGGAAAGTCTGTCCGGTATAAGATTCTGTGCAGTCTAAACATTTTATTTGGTATATTACGCATCTTTCTTTTTCTGCTGTTGACTTTTAAGTAATAGATTTATTTTTGTGAATTAGTAATGACTATATTGATGTTTAGTTTTTCAATTTGTTTTTTAATTTTAAGGCTAAATGGTTGAAATAGGGAATGTTTTGTAGATGGTGTTGATGTCAGTTGGTTTGTGGTTAGGTATGTCATTGCTCATCTTGGAGCCAATGCTAGAAATGTGTGAAGAAGACCAATGTATAATCAAATGAAGACATATCAGTCGGCTGCAGAAAGTGATATCTGAGACATTCTTTCCCTGCGATAAGACAATGCCAACTATCATAATTGCTGCACAACTAGTTGATGAACGAGAACATCAACGTTCGCTATTGGTGTATTTTAAGCGTACGATGTGAAAACAGGGTTACAACAGCTTCGCTCTGTAACTAATTCTATTTTTAGGATGTTTGTTAGATAAACGAGGCTAAACTTGGTTTCTGAAAACCATATTTGCGACTATTTCAGACAAACAATGTACAATTAATTCAAAAAAATTGTGTATGGCAAATAAATGTTACATTTTACCTGTATAGGATTTATTATTTTTAAAAAGATAGGATTTCCGTGAATGTTTTATGAGGAAATGGAGTGCATCATTAAAAGACTAAGAATGGTATTTGACGATTTTTAATTGTGCTTGCGGGAGTTTAAGAACATTACAGTGTATTCCGCGATTGAGCAGTTAGTTAAACACAAATTGATCTTATAGTGGTTGCTAATGGCCCTTTAAGAAGAGACTGTTCGCCGGGTTGCTTGAACTACACCCGAATGTAAACAAGGTCTTAGTCGTGGGTCAAATCCATTTCCTAAACTAGCCTAAAACTAAACGCGTAGATGACTCCGTTATATCGTAAAGATAAACCAAATAAACCTCAATTCGTTAAGCGTTAATGTACAAACTTTTAAAGGATGTAAACGCACCTTCAAAGATGTTGAGGTTGTGTCAAAATCCAATAAATGCGTAAAAACATGAGATCGTAAAAATATGTTACATATATGAACCTTTCTATATGTCATCAGACATCAAAGCTTTTGAGACTCAAAAAACTCAAAAGCATGTTACTTACACAAATAATATAAATTAGGGATCTCATTTTATAATGTCCAATTTTTAAACCACATAACCAAGAGGGAATTTATTCCTTGCCCCAGTTTACTATTAATATTCAATAAATTCATGATTGCTTGTATGTGTAACTATCATTGTATGCAATGTATTGCAAGAAAGACTTAAAAAAGCTTAAGTCTTAAATTATTTATGAAGCAACAGAAATAAGCACAAAGCATATAGCATCTGTCATATCTTTAACAAAGGTTGCGACAGCAACATGAACTATTGAAAATATGGTGTGAAACTCGCCCACATCCTCATAGCTAGTACAAAACATTTTTTGTTACAAGTTTGGTAGTGCAAATTACATTGTACGCTTTAACATTTGCAAATTAATGAATTAAATACGTATAGGCCTAAGGGATCCTACACTGTAATTACAAGTTCATTTTGAATTGTTGATTTTAAGATAAAACAAAATTCTTTTTTAACGACCTATCTGAAAAACGTATCATTTCACGCTGCCAACTAGCGGAGAAAAGTATACATTTCGCACTAGTGCGAAATATATTTCACACTAGTGCAGAATAAAAATTATCGCTCTTTGATTGGTGCACATATCTAATATACTCTAATATTTACTCAGTTATAGGCGGTATCAATGATAACTCTACAAATAAATTCATGACTACAGCGTCAGTGCTTTTTACTGTTGTATTACATTTAAATTAGTTACATTTTAGTAGGAAAGTGATTAAAATTTTTGTTCATTTTCATTAAATATTTTTTTCATCAGATAATGAAATATTAATTTCTACACCACCAGAAGTTCGTGATTGAGCAAGCAACGCAACCGAAGAATAGCTTCCGGTAAAATCTAAACAGAAATATTATTTTAGCTTATAATAATTTCATGGACTGGAAAGAAAAAAATTATGTTATAAGCTTTTCAGAAATAGTTTTATTATCGTACATTGGCGAATTAGAAAAGAAGTACAAACCAAGTACTTTAAGGTCGATTTATTCAATGCTACGAACTTCTTTGATCTCTAAACATGATGTAAATATTGGAAACTGCTCAAAATCAAAAGCGGTACTTAAAAGAAAGTCAGACGGGTATCAATCAAAAAATTCTGAAAAACATTAAGCATTTATAGACACTGCTCCAGGTGAGATATATCTGTAATCAAGGTATGTATTTCTAATTAATTACAGTTTATACATTTATAATAGGGATATTTTTCAAAGAGGAATTAAAATTAACTAATTTACTGTTAAAAGTTAAATTATAAAAGTATCTTAAGGTGTTTTTTGTGATGCTACATTTTAAAAACGGTTTAAACCAAACCTTTATATTCGAGTGTTGTAACGGTGACGTCACGATTGTCGCAGGTTCTACTGATTTTAAACCGTTCTCCGGCGGCGGTTCAATTCTGGTTTATGTAAGTTTCATTTACATGAGTGACCCATCCTGTCAGTTTTAATATCTTTCATTTTTGTGACTAAAAATATTATGATGTCACGAATGAACTTTGAGAAACTAAAAGATAAAGATATTCAAGAAAGATTCGAAAAAGAGCCAAATGAATTGCTGAAAGATATCGGGAAAATATCTAATATAGTCTAAATCAGGAAAGAATGAATTCACGTCATAGGTTTCTGCATTAAAAAACGACATACTTTTAAAGGATCTATCGGAATATACTTAATGCATAAGATTTTAAAGTATGTCGTTTTTTAATTCAGCAACCTATGACGTGCATTCATTCTTTCATGATTTAGACTATACTAAGCAAGTAGAAACAGAATGGAATAACATTAAATCCAGCCTAGAAATGGCGGCCAGAGATATTCTGGGATATACACAAAAAGAAAATAAGAAACCATGGATAACCAAGGATATCCTGAATTTAATAGAAGAAAGATGAAAATACAAAAATAAATCAGACGAAACAGAAAAAAGAGATACAAAGCCATAAAGTGGGAAATTGTTCGCAAATGCAGGAAAGCTAAAGAACAATGGATTGATGAAAAGTGCTAAGAGATACAAATTAAGATGGAAGTAGGAAAGATGAAGCATACAAACTAATTAGAATGAATTTTAGGGATATAAAACCGTATAGCATAAATATAAGGAACCTCATTATAGAAAATGTAGAGAAAGTGGTTAGATGGCAAGAATATATAGGGAATTTATATGCAGAAGAGGAACTAACAGCATTAGAACAGGAATCAATCATTGAAAATGATGACTTGGGATATCCTATTCTCAGAGATGAGTTTGAATTAGCATTAAAGGGTCTGACAAATAGTAAGGCGCCGGGTAAAGATAAGGTACAAGCAGAAACTCTAAAAGCCGCTGGACAGGCAGTAACAGAACGTCTCTTCCAATTGTAAGCTATATGTATGAGACAGGCGAGATACCCAAAGATTTCAAACGTAACATCATAGTAACTATACCGAAAAAGAAAGGCGCGGATAGATGTGAATACTTTTGAACAATAAGTTTGACAGCACACGTGTCAAAAATATTAACTAGAATTGTACAAAGACGAATGGAAAAACGAACTGAAGAAATACTAGGGGAAGATCAATTTGGGTTTAGGCAAAACAGGGGAACACGGGGGGCTATTCTACCTCTGAGAGTGATAATGGAGAAAACTATAGAAAAGGGGAGAGCGTGTATATAGGGTTTGTAGATTTAGAAAAGCATTCGACAATGTAAAATGGAAAGAAACCTTCGAAATACTCAAAAAGATTGGAATGAGTTATAGAGATAGACGAGTAGTACATAGCTTATACAAAAAGCAAACAGCAGTAAAGAATTAGAGCAGAAACGTAGAGAAGTAAACATTAGGAAAGGGGTGAGACAGGGATGTGAGTAGGGTAGCTAAGCCGCTTTGGCAACAGAGATCCACAGCAAGATATGTATACGCCGATTCGAGAACAATATGAACAGCTAAGCCGCTTTGGGAAACAAAACGTGCAGCAAGATATGTATACGCCGCTTTGAGAACAAAATTGTCTTTGTGTGTAAATTTGTTGCGTCGGGGGGTCGTTAGGTCTTTGGGGTGTGCGTTCGGCGGGGTCGTTAGATTTTTGTCGTGGGGTGGTGCGCGTGCGCTGGGGTGGAGATATTTTCTTAAGAAATTTTTTTAGCAGCGTTCCCGACGTTAAATATTAAATATTAAATTTTAAAAAAATGTTGTGTGTGTAGAAAATGGAGTTTACGTGTTGGTTCGTATTTTTCTTGGGTAGGTTAAGCTAAAAATTAAAACGCCGCGGTGAAGAATTTTTTAATATTAGGCAAACGCGTGCAAGTGGTAAAGAGTGTTTTAGCTCTCCTCATAAGCTGCGTTTTGTACGAAGTAGAAAATAAAATTAAGAAAATATACGAAATGTTATATGATGGAGGTCAAATTTTAAAAGTTTGCAGGTAAAATCTTGTAAAAGAAGTCGTTCACTTCTCGCAATTTCAATGTCACGATAAAATACTAAGAATTTGCATGCAGTCGAATATAACAACGTGTTTTTTATCTGGCAATATATATGTAAATCACGTCGACATTCGACTTTTAATATAATGTATTTAATTAACATAAGGTGTGTTGCAAAAACATTTCAAGACAGGTATGTCGTATATTTCCTTTTGGTTACATCATCCCAAAATAATTTATACAAGTACACTGAACTTGCAGTCGGATCTAACATATAATCTTTTAATTATACCCGTATGAATTTAAAATATATGCAAATTATACCACCTTTCATCACGATTTATTTGACTCTCAAATTATTTGATTTGATCTTATATCAAGGCTTATGTATTAACTTTTACAACTCAAGGTGTAACATCAAGGTTTTTACGTCACTCTCAAACTATAGAACTTAATAAAAATAGCTTTCCTTAGCACCAATATCATTTAGAAAATATGTTTCATTAACATATACTTATTTATTAAATATTTCCTACCAAAATTTATTTAAAAAATTTAAAAGTTCTTTATTTTCATTTTCATATAGGTAAAATCACCACTTTGCTATGCTCTCGGCTACCTAGTTCCGGCTACTTTTCCAAGGTCGTTGTGACGTCATAGCCTTTTATAAATATAGAGCAATGTAATACTATTCTAAAATTCTAAAAAGAGTCTTTCTTATTAACCACAAATACATACAGCTTGTAGAACGCGGATGTATCCAAGTCAGTCCATCGGCACATAAAATAATCTTTTAATCCTTTCCTCTTTCTCTAATAAGATGTTCTTTGTCTAACACATCTTTGTATTGTTCGCGTATTGTCGCAGTGTCTTCTATTTAGTCCAACTTTCGCCTTTTGCATGCATTTCCTCTAATTCCAGCTGTCTTTTCTTCCACTTACAGCGTATGGCGTGCATAATTGGGCAATTTCCTGCAGCGTCAACGGAGAGAGTTTACTGTCAATATTTACGCGTTGTCGTACAACCTCTGGGCGAATGTTAGGCGTACTTATCAACCCCGATACCGAAATGATTATTTCTTTTGAATTGTAGAATATGGTGTTACAGATTGTGTAAAATATGTTACCTGCTTTAATGTAGCACTTGTGTAAGATTTTTATTTTATCTTGGCTGTCTTCCTACTCTACTATCTCCAAATAATTTACAGGTAAATAGTTAAAACTAAAAGCTGAAAGCACATACTTTATCAATTTTTCCTTTTCTCTGGTTTTTCTGACAACTTAATTTGCAAGCCCGTCAATTTCTTTGTACTGCCGTTCCCCCAATACATGTACTGTAGCAGGTTATTATACACTAAACAACAGCTATTTTGAAGCTTGTCCGATAACTTACTCCACATTTTAGCGATACCGAGTACATTGGCACCTTTAGGAAGTATAACTTACTATCTTCCAATAAGGTTAAACAGTCTTTTAAGGGATTATACACCCGTTCCGCACTGACATAGCTTCCAAATGTACAGTTTTATATTGTCGCTTCCAATTGCGTAATACCGTGTTCTTTGGTCAAAGTAGATGCAAATGTTGCTCTTAAATGTGCATCTGGACAACGTAAAACATCTAGTATATAATTTCCAAGTTGTTCATTAACACCAGGATTTGTTATCTGACACACAAATTTGTTGTATATCTTAATTCTTGCATTGGTTGTTAGCCATGTTAAACAATCGAATTTATATTAAATTTGAGTTTAAATGGCTCCATGCTTGGCATTAAATATTTTTAAATTTTGTTATGTATAATGCCAGAATAAAAATTTTAGAATAGTATTACATTGTTCTTTATTTATAAAAGGCTATGACGTCACAACGACCTTGGAAAAATAGCCGAAACTAGGTAGCCGAGAGCATAGCGAAGTGGTGATTTTACCTATATGAAGAATTTTGTTATGTTAAGTAAAAACGTGCAGGTGGTAAAGAATTTTTTAGCTTTCCTCAAAAGCTGTATTTTGTATGAAGTAGCGAATAACATTTAGAAAATATACGAAATGTGATATAATGGATCTAATTATAAAGTCTGCATGTAAAATCTTGTAAAACATGTTGTTCACGATTTCATTACCAAGATAAAATAACAAGAATTCTCAGTCGAATATAACCTCGTGTTTTTATTGAAATTATAGCTCTCTCGTAATATATATGCAAATCATTCAACTTTTAATATAATGGATTTAATTAACATAAGGTGTGTTTGCAAAACATGTTAAGACTATTTCCTTCTTGGTATGCAAATTATACCACCTTTCATAACGATTTATTTGACTCTTAAATAAAAATTAATTTGATCTTATATCAAGAGGTGTTCTTCCTTACATTTAGCAATTTCAATATATATTTAATATGTGTGTGTATATGTAAAAACATGTTAAGACAGGTCACTCGTTATTTTATTCATGATTGCATCACCAAAATAATTTATACAACCACACTAAACTCGTACCCGGACCTATATAGCCTTTAAATGTATGCAAATAATGTCGTTATTTAAAACGTGGTGAAGAATTTGGATGGGGATGTACTCATTCTCAAATGCGGAATGGTACTCCATAAGGCGTTCTGAACGGAGGCTTTGCACGCATTAGGTGATTGAATACTTCGGAGATTTTAGGTTAAGCAAAACATGCACGTGTTGAAGAATCTCCGAGAATTTCAAAAATTATTTTTGTATTAAATATATAATATTAAAAGAAACACACAATATTTTAATGTTTTATTTACAAAACTTACATTCTTTAATTGTCCCTATCTTTTGTAAGTGGCGGTAGCAGATTCTTATTTGAATAAAATATAGATAAGACTTCCACATTAAGAAACATGTATCTTAGTTAAATGTACGGGGATTTTATTAATTATAGTTTAGTAAAGTGCATGGTAGTTAATGACCTCGAGGTTGTGATATTTATAACAACATACCGATATATGTAAATTATATACGGAAACTGCATAACTTCAAATCATTTTAGCATAATTGTTAATTACCAAAATTCATAATTTCTACTTCCGTTAAAAACACATTAAGTAAGTTTATACATACCGATAATACAATGGTAAAAATTCTTCTACAACACATTAAACAGCTTATTTATATTTGCTACCTTAAACAACTATGCGGAGTGCATATAAATGTCAGAGGAAGATTTCTTATCGTTCCCTTCCAATCTTAAAATTTATATCGTCAATAAAATAATAAACAGATTACTAATAATAGGTCGTCAATGGAACTAAAACAACATATACAAAATGTGTACAAATGAAAAGACCACTTATTAATTAATCATGACTGTAAATTCTTTTAAAGATTTGATATTCATAGGTAGTAACAATGTTGGTGCTATATATATAAACGACTTTTTATGAGCATAGTTTAAATTAAAATAACACCGAAATTTATGTAAATTTAATAGTTCTGGTTTATAGTTGGTTGATCTTTGGAGAATAAATTTTATGAAACTTAGGTTTAAGAAATTAATCATTTTACAGGTGGGATTAAATAAAATGTACTACTTTGATGATAAAAACCTATGCAATGCATTTTATGTTTACACAACTATAACTTACTTTAAAATTTAATACCTCGGTAGTGGAATATAATTTTTAATTGTATTATTGTAACATAAAGTTTGCATAAAAATGCAAAATACATATCCGTTAAGAGGAATTTTCAATATGATACTTACAGATTCGTTAGTAAGTTTTACAATTAAACTTATTTCAAGACATTTTTGAAACACATCTTACTAGTCTCAAGAATATGTATGTATGTAGGTATAAAATATACAAATAAAAACACTACTTAATGTAAACATTATTCTTTATTAAAATGAATAATTGGTTATATGTACAAACCAGTTTTTGAGTACAATTACATCTGTGGTTGCGCAATTGAATGACGAATGTCGTGTGATATGCTAGAAACACTTGTGTGAATTGGTGTAATACTTTAATTTATGTAGAGGAGTACACCCTAAATCTTCTAGGTTAATAACATTTAGGTGTGGAAATTCATTGTAAATTGCCATCATCTCAAGATATACCGTGAAAGTTTCTGCTTAACCATACCTTTTGGTATTTGAAGCGAGCTGATAGACAGTTCCAAGAATATGGTGGTTTCAGCACATATGTTATTGCAACTCCATTCGATAGGGATAGTTGTAAAACAGCCATTTCTTTAAACACAAAGTTATTATGTGCAATTTTAAACCTTTAAACGTCGACAACTAATGGACTATTAATTTTAGACTTCACTCACAATACTGGTTGCAGGATTGTAGCGGACCAAACGATCGTGTAGAATGAGGCAGTACGCTGTAGTGTGAGCTTTAAGCGCTTCTTTCATTTGAAATTCTAATCGTACGTCAACCGCTCCCACTTTCACTATTTCGTTTTGATGGGAACAATCGATGACTACAAGTGGAGCGTGCGTTTGAAATTCATTGGGTGTTAATATCGGCTCGCTGATACCCCCGTAGTACGATTGTTGAAACTGTGCATACATCTCATATAGTATAGAATAGCGATTGGTATCGAAATCAATGTTAAGATTATCGTAAGGATACATAGATGAACCCAGATGTAATTTCATATTGGTCAACTTACAGTGGTCGAACTGACTGCGCCCCTTTTGCGCGATGTATCGGTTTGAAAGCAGACAATAACAAAACGTGGTTTCTCCACTTGAGAAGCCGTCTTCACGGCCCACGTATGCGTGTGTGTTGTATGTAATTCTGGATATTCGTGTAGTTCCCAACTGCGAAAGCTTATGTCCATGGTGGCATTGCGTTGAATATGTTTGAGTAGTTTTAAGCGCTCTGCATCTGCAACGGTTATATGTGGAATCCGCCATGATATATGTGTAATAGTAATTTTGATTGACTCTTTGGTATCAGAATTCGATATAGCTGCATCGTCAGCACTACTTCTAATAAGAATAAGCTCCTGTTTGATATTCAAAAGAATTTTTCGGTAGTCCTCCGCAAATCCTAAAACCATGCGCAAGGGAATGCATACGTTGAAATGACCATTAGCATCAACGAGATCAAGCTTATCGATGGGGACCAACCGGCGTTTCTAAAGCGACGACTTTCGCTATAATCGTAGGATAGGAAATTTTTAATAGTCGTAGTTATACCTGGATTACGAACGCGGTCAATAGTCTTTCCACCAAGTTCATAACGAATTTCATCAAATAAAAATAAAACTCCGTTGTTGACAAAATCGGCTGTAGGCGAAACGCCACCATCTGACTTATTCATTGTACCCTCAATATAAATTACGCTGTCCCATGGTAGTGTATAGACATCTTCGTTTTCTATTGGAATCCGTATAACATCGTTCTTCTCATACGTGGTATTGGAGTACGGAGTATGCATATGTTTGTCGGCATTGACGATGGTTGTATCAAATATAGCACGTTGCGTAACATTTAAAATATTACTATCCATTTTAGCTATGTAGCACTTTGAGTCCTAATGTTTGCAGAAATTTAACGTTTTCCGGTGTTAATCGGTGCACTGGTGTCTTGTAACTGGTAAAGGTGCTGACAATGCGTCTATTAATAGGTTTTGGTGGTTTATGCTCATAGCGCAAAACCATTGTTTAAAGACGCTTTAGATAAAGTCTAATCGTGATGGTTTCCCGACGAAAAGTGATGAGATTACCGTTTTGATCAACTATTTTAACAATGATGCGATCGATGATTCGTGTATTAAGTGGCATATAGGTGACGTTTACGGGGTTTTCAATAATCTTGTACCCTGCAGCAACTGAAGGAAAGAATTGATGCAAAATGTGTACAGGTTTGCTATTCCGATACGATCCGACCACAAGATTACATTCAATACATATAGAATTGATTGGAAAGACTTGTGCCGGATGGTCTGAAATAGCAGTAGTGAGAGCTGGTAGTTTACGTTTCTCAAAACCCAGCAACGAAGCAAGTGAATTTGGTTGTGTAAAATCCACTATACCTGATGCTTTGATTTCTGTATGTAAACTGTTATTATTGGCTCGAATATCAATAAGATAACGTTTGGATGAAGTGCGTTCACGGGGATCGTTCAGATTACGTCGTACGAACTTATTAATATCTGCCACTTCATAAGTTCCTTCTGGTAAAGTAAGCACGATGTCATCAATGTAAAATTTATTGTTCGCTTCCGTTACATTGGGAATTGAAAAATATGTATCAAAGTTTGTAAGACCAATAACGTATTCATGGTCATCATCGAGAACAATTGGTGGGTTGATGATTGCGGTGAGCGTAGATTCAGTTCCAGTTAAATTAAATGTGTACATGTTCGGTGGTTGACGATAAACTAACAACTAGTCGTATTCGTAGTTGGGATGGGGTAATAAAAGCAAATTCCTGAAACACTTGCAATATATGGTTTTAATTAAACACTTTTATACAAAACAGTTAAAAATACACTAAAATCAAATAATATATAACGTTGTTAGAAACTTAACGGAGGACTATTTTGCAGTAAAAATTTCAATACGAAGTGTCCACAGGTAACAGTGTTAAGCGGTTGAAATTGTTCATAATTATAATAGAGAGTGCATGGTCCTGATGAGGTTAAGTATTTGACAAGTTCCCTCGGAGGTCGTAGATTACCAATGCTATCATAATAGACTGCCCTTGAACCATCTTTTTGTACGCGGTCCAATGAGTTCCCACACCACGTGTAGTATCATGATTAAGAATACCACATTCTCGCCAACGAATTGTGTTTGGAAGTGAATTGCGCATGAATATTCCACGAAAGTGGGATATTGGTAAACGTTTTATGTATTTGTTCAAGTCAACATTGGTCAACGCTCGCATAGGTAGGTTTAACGAATGCGTTGAGTTTTTTTCGTTGTCTTTGTTTACGCAAACCTTGCCCGTGTGTAAGAAAAGGCTTTAGGTACAGTCCATGTCCACGGCGATAAGGTTTCAAATAGAGACCCTTTCCAAGTGTCACTGCCTCTTGTGCCATATTATGTCGTTTCGCTTCATCTAATTGTTGTTGTCCAAGTTTAGCATCGTTGACAGCTTTTGCAATCCCAGCTGCTCCACCCGACAACGCTCCAATTGCGGAAAGGGCTGCAAAATAGGTATCAAAGGTAGGAAACCACCAGTTTTGGGTACAGGGATTACACGTGGGATGCCACGAATTTCATCTGTTATATCTTTAATCGGTGCCACTGCAAGTTTAGCAGTTTTAATAAGATCGGTCGGACGAACGTTTTTAATGCGTTCCCAAATGGTGCGAATTAAACGCTTGAATGGTATACCACTTCCTGTACGTAGACGCTGACCACGTCGTTTTCCTTTACACCTTATCGTTTTCTTGCGACAACCCATACCAAATTTAACTTTGGCATTCATTGCAGAACCAACAGCAAACGCAGCAAGTTTTTCACCTAACGAAGCGTCGGGTGCAGTACGACGTTTTGTGCTGTTTCGGCAAGACGTCGATCAGCTTGGTGTCGGGTTGTTAAGTCTGTAGAAAGATCGTAGGCGATGTCGTGTAGTTTGCAGGCTTCGTCTAAGGGATTACGACCTATATCACCACGCTCGAGGCGTTTCTGAAGCTTAGTACCCGGTCCACAGAAGCGATAGCCTGGTAAATGTAATTCTACCGGTAAACGATTGATAGCACTATTGAGTAACCCGTAGCCACGATAGGATTTCATTAATCTTGTCAGTCGAAAGGTTTAAAGGAGACTGGTCATTCGTGTAGAATTACTCGCTTAAATGCTTACCATACTGCAATTACGTTTTAGTATATGGATAGAATGCGTCTGGTAAAGCAACAATTGGCGTTGCCAATTACGGACCACAACTGCAGCAACAACACTAACGTGCAAAAGCATGGACTACTATTACCATCAACAATACGGTGTATCATTACAGGTCCATCCAATTGTGGTAAAACTAATGTAGTCATCGGTCTCTTGAAACATCCGAATGGTGTACGCTTTGAAAACGTTTATCTCTACTCAAAATCCTTGTATCAACCAAAGTATCAGTACCTAGAGAGGTTATTACAACCAATAAAAGAAATAGGATATTTTGCGTTTAACAAATGGGATGCAATTGTTACTCCAGCGGATGCAAAACCAATTTCGATATTTATTTTCGATGACGTGTCGTGCGATAAACAAAATGTAATGCGAGAATATTTTTCTTTAGGTCGACATAAGGCCATTGATTGTTTTTACCTATGTCAGACCTATTCCAAAATACCTAAACAATTGATTAGAGACAATGCTAATGTCCTAGTGCTATTCAAACAAGACGAACTCAATTTAAAACACGTATACGCTGACCATGTAAACACGGATATGTCGTTTAACCGGTTTAAAGAATTGTGCGGCGTATGCTGGCGAGATCGGTATGGGTTCCTGGTGATCAATAAAGATTGCGATTTGCAGAACGGTCGCTACCGAAAAGGTTTTGACACCTATATATACTTATAAAGCACATAAATAGCATATCACTTCCTACCCGTTTCTAGACGATGGCAGACGACGTGAAAACCAAACGAGAACTCATAAAAGTACGAAAGGCAGTCAAGAGGAAATTACAAACGCTAAAAGCAGGTGTGGTTGAAAAGGAGCTTGCATTAAGTAAAGTCTATGCACCTATTACAAAACGTTTACAAACACTTCAGACCGGTCTGCTGAAAGATATTAAACAGGAGTCCAAGATCGAAAGCCAGCACTGGTTACCACAACAACATGACGTACAATCTACTCCTAAAAGACGCCCTAAATTTCTCGATCAGGTGCGCAGTTTCACACCAATCGCCGCACCACCAATAGAGGAGGCATGGGAACACAATCCTCATAGCCCAGTCCAGTCTGTGGAGTCCACCTTCGAAGAATCGGAGAGTAGCGGCAACACTCCAGAGACCCATACAGAGTACGAACGGTACCTAAACAGCGAAGAACATCAGACCTACTTACAACGATTCTTACCATCGGTAAGATACTATGTCGATAATCTGTTTTCCAACTTTACTGGTATTTATAACAATGACACGGAGCACTTGCGCAGGGATAAAGTACGTTTTAATCCGGAGACAGGAAAATTAATGATTGGTGATTCGGACATTATCTTCGGGATTGGTGAAAAGGTGTGTAGAACGATTTTGCTACAACGGTAGCAAAGGGTTGTACGAGCAACTGTTCCTTCTCAATCCTTTGGGTAAATTCTCACTTAAAGAAATTAACGATTATGCGGACATTAAAAAAAGAAGTAATGCAATGTATAGCTTACGACAGCAAACTATAAACCCGAGTGGTCGTGGTCTACTCATGGATTATAACGAGAAGCCACTAGAGTATGTATACTTTGATGATCCCAACGAACTGTGCGAACGGCTCAAGCTTCTGGTCGCCTCGCAAGATGCAGGTAACACCGGTCACACAAACGAAATTACATCGATTATGGAAGAATTACGCGAATTGCGTATAATAGCGTAGATTGTGCGACTTGTTATTCATTATCACGATGGTTATCGACAAGTTTGGACATGCGTCTGACTGTGCTTCATATATTTCTTATGATGATTACTACGATTTTGACAACATGAGATTAGCGCGTCGCTACACCACAAGAAGATGATGATGCAGTCACGAAAGCGTACTTAGAATCGCGGTTAGCAACGCTACACCAGCAAGAGGGCGAACCAACGCTTGGAAGTGGTTCCACTATTCAGCAGTATATAGACACGCTTGTGAAGGAGACAACAAACAGTATGATAACACAATTCTCGAGCGAGTATGTTACAAGATCAGACTTTAACCATTTTGAAGAGATGATGCGTAACCTTGTTCCAGCCACTGTGAACGCTAATGTTGCACAAATCGTAACCAAACGGGTAGATGATTCTATGAATAGCATATATAAGACATTAGACGCTGCTATTCAACAAGTGAAAGCACAATTTAAAATAGACATTGCACGAATTCAAGCAGATATTCAACAGTTACAAGAGAAACTTAAAAACGCACGCACACACACACACACATATTAGCAATATGTCTGTAAAGGAGCAAATCGTCCACGAGTTACATAAACCTGCTCGCATTAACTTTCCTAGAAGACATGTAATCACAAAAGGATTAAACGAGCTGTTTCAAGCCGATTTGGTGGAAATGATGCCATATGCAAAGATGAATAAAGGATTTAGATACATTCTAGTTGTTATCGATGTATTTTCTAAATACTTATGGGCCGTACCGGTTAAGCGCAAGACGGGTAAGCCTGTTTCAAACGCTTTTCAATCAATTTTCAACAAAGACCATCTTATTCCACGGTACATTCAAACGGATTTGGGAAAAGAATTTTATAATTCAACATTTAAGGCTTTAATGGAAAAATATGAGATTACACATTATAGTGTGTACAGCAATAAAAAGCTTGCGTAGTAGAACGCGTTAATCGTACCTTAAAGTCAAAAATGTGGAAACAATTTAGTTTGAATGGTTCGTATCGATGGCTGAATATTCTATCCTCACTCGTGACTGCATATAACAACACCAAACATCGAACAATCGGCATGCGACCTGTAGATGTGTCAAAACGCAATGAACGCAAACTTTTCAATACAGTGTACAGTACGATCAAAACAGTTAACTTAAAGAGTAAAAATTTTCTGTTGGGGATCATGTTCGCATTAGTAAACATAGAGGTCAATTTACCAAGGGATACACACCAAATTGGTCTAACGAAATTTTTACGGTGTACAAAGTGCATTTGACTAATCCTTTAACGTACCTATTGCGCGATAGTCTAGGACAATCAATATTAGGCGGCTTTTATGCAGAAGAACTTCAACGAACACACTATCCGGATGTATATTTAGTGGAAAAAGTATTGAAGAGAGTTAAAATCAAGTATATGTGAAATGGTTAAATTTAGATTCTAGCCATAATAGTTGGATATCCAAAATCATATTTTGTAGATTTGCTGTTACGTGTTTGTTTACCATCATATGTCATTCATCAATAAAAATTTTTACTGTTATATGCTTTATTATAGCGACACACACACACACACACACACACACACACAAATTACATCTATGTACTACTAATTACTACACTAGTTCTACGTCAAGAAAGTTGTTTATAATTCCTCATGCCCGAAGCGCAAAACGTTGATGTAGGTTGATTTTCGCTGTTTTGGTTGAACTTGAGTATTTTGATGTCCGTGAATATGTGTAAATAACAAGCAGGTAAAACACATTACCTTCTCAGCTAACAATTTCTCCCGTACTTGACCAACACTCGAGGTATATATATTTATTGTAAAAGGTATGCGACACGTACAATAGCATCCTCCATTATATCTAATAAGTGCTATCTATAACGCATCAGGTAGGATTACCAAGATGCATGATTTACATACAAAAATAGTATTAAACTAAAACAATAACTTTAATAGCATATACACTTTTTTATAATCATCTATACTATTTGATGGCCATTTTCCCGAAACCGGACCACACGTCCATCCTGGTTGCTGTTTTGAGCCCTCCATTGTCAAATTCTTGAGGAGCCAGTTATATGTTGTTCTATGAGGGCCAACTACATTAGGTTGGTACTTATAATTTACCTTATACTTTAAAATTAACTTCAATACTTTTTTTAATACCATAGGTTGTGCGAAATATACAACATCTACAATCATATCGTCAATCGCTGTGACCAGTGATTTATAGTTGCATTTTATATTCATGATAGGATATGCCTTCGTACTCAATACAGCTCGGTTGGTTAGTAATTCT
Organism: Platerodrilus igneus; assembly: GCA_036346225.1. NCBI lineage: Eukaryota > Metazoa > Arthropoda > Insecta > Coleoptera > Lycidae > Platerodrilus > Platerodrilus igneus. The sequence continues at coordinate 2,141,292 of JARFIW010000831.1, forward strand.
TCAAGGAAATATACATCGCTCAAACTATAATTACTCTCTATTGCGTCTAGTACACCGCGCACCTGATGACATTTTAACTCTGTTTTGCCGTTGCAAGCATCAATGAAGTTTGATACAAATTGATCGCACCTACTCTGTTGATTAAACAGCATGTCCATTACATCAATGGATGTATCATTGGTCAGCGTTAGCCATTTGAAGGCTTTAAAGGAACATGAACACCTACTTTGAACAGTATACGTTTGATTTTGTCTACATCATTCAATACTATGGCATGTTTCAGATGTTGGTGTAAAATGCGTTGTTCACTCTCGAACAAATCGTACAGTACATTGTCCATGTTAACTTGAAAACTTCGCACCACTATCGTCACTATCGTTGTTGTTCCACTCACTGCGAGATCTATCCAAGTACCTAGCTTTTATGGCACATTCATCAAAATAGGTAATGCTAAAGTGTTGTGATACTGAGCATCACCTAGTTATTCGTCTGATAAACCCCCCACTAGTTTTTGTAACAGCATTAACAAATCAACAACCCCGAGATGATTTCTGGCAAGGCGACTCTGTTGAATTTGAGCAATATATTTAAGGAAAATCCAATTAGAGGTGTGTTGGTGGTGATAGATTGTTATTCAAATTATCTATGGAATATCCTTCACTTTTAACGAAGGATGCATGCCCGGTAAATTGCAAATTAATCAAAAGAGCATAACGTTAATCATTACTCTACATACAGCACAAAAAGCTGTCATAGCCATGCGAGAAATATGTTGCCTGATAAATACTCCTGTATGATTGTTGTGGTTTTGACAATTTTGACAACGATCCTAGGTCATGGATCGAAACGTAAAGAAAGATGATTTTAAAAACTATGAGTGGTTTAATTCCCAACGAAGATTAAGAAAAAGGTTGCCTGATGTCGCTAATATTATATATATATATATATATATATATATATATATATATATATATATATATATATATATATACCAATGTTTAATACCTTGAAAGTAATAGGAAAATAAAATTTAAAGTTGTCAACCATGTTCGGGTGGTAATGTTGATTCGGTCATTGATACCTACTGCAAGTTAAAACAAGTCGTATACAATGATGAAAAGTTTTTGAAACTAACTAAATGTGATCTTGAATACATGCTTTGTAAAAGCGATATAGTTCAGATTTTGCTACGATTCTTCAACAGACGGCGATAACAATAAAAACTCTGTTTAAATTAATTTTAATAACGACTTAACATTGCGTAATTCTATTAAAATGATTTGAAATATAACGGTATTATTTTTATTGTTTAGCATCAATTTAATAACATTTGCTGATATAAGATGAAAATTGTGAATTTTGGTAATTGACAATTATGCTAAAATGTTTTGAAGTTACCTTGTTGCCATATGTTCCATTTAACAGAATTAAAACTCAGATATATTATAGACATTCTTGCAATTATTTACCATATGTGTATATATTTCTCTTGACAATAATTATTAATTTAAGAATAACTTATTGAATTAAAGTAGGTTATTTATAAGCACTAAATTCTACAATAATTAAAACGAGTTTGAAAATAAAAATGTATTGACAATGTAGCTATACTTGTAATTTATTCTGCCAGGATCAACAAAATATAATGCAAAATAGTTGTTTTAGGTATAAACCAGAACCATATAATTTACATATGGGGATATGTTGTTATAATTATACTATAAATAGCACAATCGCCGAGGTCATTAACTACCATGCACTTTACTGAACGCGGTTGTTAAAGGGCGTTATATGAACGTTTTTGCAAAGAAATAAGTAATATTTATCTCAGTTTGCGAGATGTTGAAACGTTTAGATCCGTAAGTTATGCATATCTTTTAGAAAACATATTTGCTTTTATGGACAAATTTTGCTTTACATTCCTTAACTTTAATAATTTCACTAATCATGTTTACAGAGTCTTTTTAAATAATAATATCCTTTGAACATACTATCATCTGGAATACAAATTTTGTTATACCTATATCTAGTACTAATAATAATTAGTGTCTCTAGCACTGTAAAATTTAACTAGAATAAATAATTCACAATCTTTTATAGTGTTTAATTAAATCGGTCTTTTAACAACAAAAGAGGTATTTTGCACATTGCAAATTATTATTACCATGCTTGTAGCAATAAATATTACATAATAAATTGCTGGTTATTCACCTAACAATAAAATTTTACACTAAGAATATATAATTGGTGTATGCTGGGTTGCCTGCCATAGATATGCATATATTTTTTAGAATTCAATTAAATTTAAGTACACGTAGGTAAATGTGTGAAAGTTACTTTACATTTCAGTATTCAGCTGTATTGTAAATAGTTACTGATATTGTATTTGAAAAACGACACCCAGTATTGTCAGCTGTGTAAAAATGTTTTGTTTCGGCAGTGAATCAATCAAACTGTATGAAAATATATGAACTCATTAGCATGTAATTAAAATAAGCTGGTAAGTGAAACTAATATAAATAAAACATTCAAATTATGTGTTTCTTTTAAAATTATATATTTAATACAAAAATATTTTTAAAAATCTCGGGGATTCTTCAGCACGTGCACGTTTTTGCTTAACCAAAAATCTCCGAAGTATTCAATCACCTAATGCGTGCAAAACCTCCGTTCAGAACGCCTTATGGAGTACCATTCCGCATTTGAGAATGAGTACATCCCCATCCAAATTCTTCACCACGTTTTAAATAACGACATTATTTGCATACGTTTAAAGGTTATATAGATCCGGGTACGAGTTCAGTGTGGTTGTATAAATTATTTTGGTGGTGCAATCATGAATAAATTAACGAGTGACCTGTCTTAACATGTTTTTGCACACACCAATATTTTAAATTAAAACCATTATAAAATACGAGTCGAATAATTTCTCCTATTCTTTTTGATATTTAATACAAAAATAATGGGGCAGAGCCCCGTTTAGGGCACGTTTAGAAGCTCCCTTCCCCCACCATTCATCATTTTGAAAGTGATTATGTCATCCACCACATTTCCTATTTTTGCTTAACCTAAAAATCTCTCTTTAATTAACTAAAGCAACGAGAATAAAAACAATGACGAAGCTCTAAAGATCACCGCTAAATTCTTCACTACATGCACGTTTTTGCATAACCTATAAATTTTTTATCACGTTTGTGCAATTAAACGAGTTATATATATACAATGTCGAATACGTCATCTACATACAATCACCAAACCGCTAAAAGTAAAAGAATTTTTATTGCCACATAAATTAAATGTATATTTACATTTAAATATTTAAATATATTCAAATTGCTAAAATGTAAGCAAGAACACCTCTTGATATAAGATCAAATTAATTTTTTTATTTGAGAGTCAAATAAATCGTTATGAAAGGTGGTATAATTTGCATACCAAGAAGGAAATAGTCTTAACATGTTTTTGCAAACACACCTTATGTTAATTAAATCCATTATATTAAAAGTTGAATGATTTGCATATATATTACCACAGAGCTATAATTTCAATAAAAAAACACGTTGTTATATTCGACTGCATGCAAATTCTTAGTATTTTATCGTGACATTGAAATTTCGAGAAGTGAACGACTTCTTTTTTACAAGATTTTACCTGCAAACGTTTAAAAATTTGACCTCCATCATATAACATTTCGTATATTTTCTTAATTTTATTTTCTACTTCGTACAAAACGCAGCTTATGAGGAGAGCTAAAACACTCTTTACCACTTGCACGCGTTTGCCTAATATTAAAAAAATTCTTCACCGCGGCGTTTTAATTTTTAGCTTAACCTACCCAGAAAAATACGAACCAACACGTAACCTCCATTTTCTACACACACAACATTTTTTTAAAATTTAATATTTAATATTTAACGTCGGGAACGCTGCTAAAAAAATTTCTTAAGAAAATATCTCCACCCCAGCGCACGCGCACCACCCCACGACAAAAATCTAACGACCCCGCCGAACGCACACCCCAAAGACCTAACGACCCCCCGACGCAACAAATTTACACACAAAGACAATTTTGTTCTCAAAGCGGCGTATACATATCTTGCTGCACGTTTTGTTTCCCAAAGCGGCTTAACTGTTCATATTGTTCTCGAATCGGCGTATACATATCTTGCTGTGGATCTCTGTTGCCAAAGCGGCTTAGCTACCCTACTGATGTGCCCTATTCCCATTAATTTTTAACTTGTACATTGAAGAAGCAATGAATACTATCAAATGCAGGAAGACATTTGCAATTACTATGCAGGGACAAAAAATTGCTATGCTTAGATTTGCAGATGATATATCGGTATTAGCATCTAGCAAGAAAGAGTTAGAAGCTGCTCTTAATGAAATGGAAACGGTTCTAACAAAGAGATACGGTATGAAAATCAACAAAAATAAAACTAAAGTACTAGTATGCCAAGGAGGGAAAAATAAATCAAAAACAAGAACTTACAAGAGGTTAAGGGTTTCTGCTACCTAGGAAGCCAAATAACGCAAGATGAGAAAAGCGCAAAAAATATAAAACGAAGGTTAGCACAAGGTCGGGCTACATTTAACAAGAAAAAGCAACTACTGTGTTCAAAGACAACAAACATAGAAACAAGGAAAAGATTGCTTAAAACGTATGTATGGAGCACGGCACTGTACGGCTGTGAAGCATGGACAGTAGGAGAAGCAAACAAGAAAAAGGCACGTGTGCCTTTGAAATCTGGTGCTACAGACGTATGATGAAGATATCATGGACAGACAAAGTTAGGAACGAAGATGTACTAAAAATGGTAGGGGAAGAAAGAAATATGTGGAAAATGGTAAAAAACAGTAAAGATAGGATAAAGAATAGGATGATAGGGAATAGTGCGGAATATATTAGAAGCAGAGATAGGAAAAAAGAGAGGTAGAGGTAGACCTAGGTTAGACCACTGCATACAGATAGTGAAAGATGTAGGCTGTAGGAATTTCAGAGAAGTGTGTAGGCTAGCTCAGAATAGAAATCAATGGAGGTACGCATTCAACCAATCCCAAGATGGATAAACTAATGACGAAAAAAGTAACTGTACTTAAACGTGATGATTATTATAAGCAAGTACAAGTATTATTCTTGAATAACGTTAATTGTGTGTAAGGATTTACTGGAAAACTATTAATTTGGCAATATCTAAGTATTGGGGGATCTTGGCAGCCACAGGCTGCTTAACCCCCTTCACTGAATCTCGGTGAAATAGGGCATAAAATTATAAAGCAATAGAAGGGGAACCTAGCTGTATATATAGGCTGTGTGATTTCAGGGAACTGTGTAGGCTAGCTCAGAATATAAATAAGTGCAGGTACGTGTCCAACCAGTTTTGAAACGGAAAACACAATGACGAAAAAATAAGCGCAGATAAATCTGATGATTATTATAAACAACTACAGATGGTGGTTGTGAAATATCTGCAACTAATGTTGACTGTGAGAAAAAATATATTGGAAAAAATATTAAATCGGCAAATGTTCAAGTGCTGGGGGAACTTGTCAGCCACCTCCCTTCACAACCACTGAATGTCGGAAAAATAAGGTATAGAATTGTAAAATAATAGAAGGGGACCGAAATGCATCTAAAAAGAAAGAACAACGCCTATGATGAAAGACAACAAACATAGAAACAAGAAGAAAATTGTTGAAAGCATATGTGTGGACCTCACCACAGCATGCCTATGAAATACGGGTCGTAGGAAAAGTAGACAGAAAAACGGGAGCAGTCTTTTGGAATGCTGTACTTCAGATGTATGAGGATGCTAGCCTGGACAGACGAAGTTAATAACTAATAGGTTATAGAAATAGTAGGGGAACAAGGATATCTGTGGAAAAAAATAGTAGAAATAGAAGGGCAGAATACATTCTAAAGCATCTTTGGGGAATAGTATGGGAAATATGACAAGCAGAGATAGGAAAAGGGATGTGGATGTAGACCTAGATCAGATAGTGATAGATGCAGACTGTGCAAATTTCAGGGAAATGCGTAGGTTAGTTCAAAATAGGAAACAATGGGGGCACGCGTCTAACCAGATCCAGAACTGAAGATCTAATGATGATGATGTCACAAATGAATACGCGTTGAAAACAAGTATAAATACGGTTGAACACAAAAAAACGCATTAGATATAATTTTTTAAATCAGTATATACCCGGTGTGTCTTTTTCAAAGTAAACGTAAAAAATTGCATGTTAAATTTTCTAATGCTAGATATTTTAATCTTTCTAGGTTGCTTTAGCATTTGCTATAAGCGGAGCTCCGAGACGAGCTGAATTAGCCAATGTCGAAATCTGTCACCTAAATGATGTAACGTCTGCTTTAATAGTCAAGATTCCGAACACCAAAAATAATATTCCACGGACCTGTACACTAAAGGGAAAATTATATGAAATTTATAAGAAATACATTCTGCGACCCAAAAGTATGGAGGATAAAATACTAGATTTTTCATTAATTAGGCGAAAGGTATCTGCCTCACAGTTTGTAGGAATAAATAAATTTGTTGTAATGGCCAAACAAATCGCCGCATTCTTGAAATTACCTAACCCCGAAAGTTACACTGGTCATTCATTTAGGCGTTCTTCAGCCACGATATTGGTGGACAGTGGCAGTAACCTATTAACTTTAAAGAGACATGGCGGTTAAAAAAACAGCACGGTCGCAGAGAGTTATATGATTAAATAAATAAAAAATGGAAATATCTAATCAAATAACTCAGTCAATACAACATTTAACAACCTCCAAAGTGAAGCTGACAGGGTTGCATCCGGCTCAGAATCACAATCAATATCTACTACGGCACCATTCACTCTATAATTTAATTGAAAACTAATAATATTAGAGAAAACAATAATCATATAACAATTAAAAGTATAATAAAAAAGGATCATCACATTCCATTAGTATTAAACAATTGTTCAAATATTACAATAAATAATTATTACGGTAATAGTTCTTAAATAGACCAATCATTCCCATTGTTAAATATATTTAATAAATTTCGTTTTGTTTGTGCAATTTAACTTTCATAAATATACCTCTTTAGTCCATTATTTTGCCATCATGGGCAAGTGGTATAAACACACACTCAATTTCTAGAACAAGATTTTCCTGTAAAAGTGATTTTTATAAAATCCGCCCTCTTTATTTTTTTTTAACTAAGTCGTCGGAAAAGTATAGTGTACAACTCGTCCGGAAACTGGATATTTCATACTCGTGTAAAAAATGATTAATCACGAGTCGTAGACGAGTGATTTATCATTTTGTCACACTCGTTGCACAATATACTATTGCCTACTAAACAGCGTCATTATATAACATGAAAAGCCATCTTTAATGTGGACGACATATTACTTTTACCATAAGAATCCTATCGACTTAACCCATATAAAACACTTGAATCACAATATAAGAAAAGAAAAGTGACAGATAATAAAGACCAACAAGGATGATTGTAATAGGAAATTGCCATTTGTTATAATATATAACAAATAGTATGAATTCAAAATGTAAATAAGACAAGTTTCCTAAAAACAGCGATCTGACTCATAATGCATCTAAAGCCAGAGTATGACATTATTTACCCGTCGAAAATATTTCGCCTGTACATTTTTTAATCTCTACGTGAGTTAAGGTTCGGGCGTTGAGAGCTGCCTTTTTAAAAACCAGTTCCGAAACTTCTTAACAAATTTGTTTTATTTACACAGAAATTAAATGTGGAATTTTGACAAGTTTATTAATATTCTAAATTCAAAATTAATTAATAAATGTACTATTTTGAGTAGTCTAAGCAACAGCAATGCTAAAGCGGATTACTTGAATGACTGCCGGGTCCTTGAGCTCCCGGGCTTTTTATAATGTTCCTACCCCCTCACATGGCTGTAGGAACTTGCAGATCTCATGTCTGATTCTTAATACTATTCATAATTACAATGTTGTAATTTTAATTTCTAAGTAGTCACGTTACCTGACCGTCTGTGACCTGACATCTACAGTGTCACCATAGTCTGCGATACAAAGTAACGCATCCGTTCTCATGAACGGTAATAAACTTTATAAATTGTCTTTGTATTTACAATGTTGCACTTCACTTAACATTTTCTTACACTTTCTAATAATTTCTAATTATTCTATTTGTTTATATATATATATATATATATATATATATATATATATATATATATATATATATTGGGGATACATAACTCGTGTTAGAACAAAAGATAATGTGGATGAATCCGTAGATCTCTTCCTTAAATACCTTTCTCAGACTCAACCAAGTCAGACTATAAGTATGGTGTATTATTAAAATGCAAATGAAGCTTAATTAAAGCATGAGAAGTGTATCAATCGTATTTGTTTTGGTTTGAGATAAAGACTAGACTTATTTGCAAATATGAAAAAATAATAGGAGATAGTTATTCAGACTAGATGTAAGGAACGAAAGTATCAACATGCGACATATGAACGTTTTACGATTTTGGACACAAATTACATTATGCAGCTGAATTATCATTCGTGCCAGGAAGTAACTCACATCTGATAATTTTGTCTTTCTTCAGTTAAACCTTTGTTTTCCAAGTAGAAGATCAAAGAGTATGTTTGGAGTCCTAAACAAACCAAAAACTATCGGAAGAAATGATTAGATGCTAGAAGTTAAATACTCTTTAACCCTTACATAATAAATTTTATGATTTGGACTTGCAAATTTATATGCCAAAGTTAGAACAGGTTTTATATACATTTTCGCTTTCCGGCGACGGAATTCAGTTTTCAGGGAGCCGTGGTCCGGGTTCTCATCAAATTTTCATCACCTAGCTGTTCCAATTGTAGTGTGGCCTACAAGGATGAGGTAGAGAGCTGAACAACACCCCTACCAAACCAGAACCACTTTAGTTGACTTCCGTTACTAAAGTGAGGTCTGTAATTCCCGATAGAAATAGTTCTAGGTACAATTCAATTCTATATCATTTTTCCGAACGCGATAAGAAATCCTCGAGAAGTTTAGCATACTTACACTTATTAGATCATTCTAAACCTTATAACGTACAACCGCCTCCCGATAAAATCCCGAGCAAGTAAATATAGTTTAAAAACACTTACCCCAATATTTGAATGGGCGCGGCCGTCTTCCTCAGGGATGTTGATTCACGTTGGTTCTGTTTATTGTTGTTGGTTCTGCTTCTGCATGTAAACCTGCTGGTGCCTCGCTAGACGATACGGTAAAGATAGGTAAAAGGAAGGAGCGAAACGAAGCACTCGCGACAGCACTATGCGGCAGACAGTAGAATGATGTTTCTTCTACGGAAGTCGGTACGATAATCTTTACCCACGGAAGTCGTACCGTAATCTTTAGTCTACAGAAGTCGATACTGTAATTCTCAAGCTATGCTGCGTTTCTCACCTTAAAATGTCTCTCCACTCCAACCAGAGGTTGACGCACTTCAGCTTACATTGATGAGAACCAAACTGATCCTCACATACCCACAGTTGTGTCAGTATCCTTTTGACCGCAGAAATAAGCCAATGACCTCAATACCCGTGCAAACACTAACAAAGCGTGGTTTTCACGGTGTCAACGAAATTGCGGTAATCAGCAGGATTTTCCAAGCAGAATTCTAAAAAAGTCCTTTATTCTAAATTAATGAACTAATACCTGATAGCTTTAAAATAAAGCGCAACAACCTACAATACAACTAATAATTTATAACCTACTCAAAACCTGAGCTAGGAAACAAGAGGAATTACTTTTACTTTGAATACAAAAATAATACTCATTAAATATAAGAAAATGGAAACTGATTATTCTATAAATAAAAGACATGTTACGTGTTAATTTACTTAACGCGTAACAATCGCGACAAAACTACAAAAAAAGAAAAAGAAAAAATTTTGTTTTTCCCGCAATTCCGGACAACGACTTATAAGCTAAAGCCATTAATAACTAAATAGTTTTGAGGCACCACTTGCATTTTCTTGACACAGCCCGCACTAAATCAGGAAACGGAAAGGGAGAAGTAGCTACTAATTTCTCGACTACCTCACTATTGCGTACACAGTTATTTCTTTCCGGAATTCCCGCTAGCAACACGTATTGTCAAAAAGCAAGAAACTTTCCTTAATCTAAAATTGAACAATTTTAAATTAAATTCTACATCTTAAAATATAACTTAATTTAACTAGCTATTTTTTTTTAAAGAACGGTGGTCCAGGTTCTCGTCAGATTTCAGTCACATAGATATTCCAATGATAGTAGTGCTCTGAAAGGATAAGGTAAAGGTAGGTGGGGACTGTAATTAGGTCACTATATCGAAAAACACTCATGAAACGGTTCTCCGACCAAAACACAACCGGTCTAGTTGTGTCCCGGTACTAAAGTGAAGTCTGTAATATCCAGTAGAAATAGTTTGAGATACAGTTCAATTCCACATCATATTCCCGTTGAGAAAAATCTCTGAGGCAGACTTAGCATTTTTACATTTATTAGATCATTCTAAATCTACAACGTAGCTAATAATTATAACCCACTCAAAGCCAGATCCAAGAAACAAGAGGAATTACTTTTACTTTTAATAGGAAAAAATAATAAAATTTATTAAATATAAGAAACTGATTATCCAATACATAAAATCATGTTACGGGTTAATTCACTTAACACGTACATACATGCTACAATTTTTCTACATTAGGAGTCGCATTTGTTTTATAGAAGTTAACAGCGACCTTCGCAACCTCCTATAACAAAATCACGTAAACCACGAATGGTCCTCTGGTGATCTTTTTAAAACGTATGATGAATTCTGGATTGAATATGAGTAATCCGCACGAGTTGCTAAGCAGCTAAGACATATTTTCCATATTCTCGCTAATAACAATACATCCATGAACCGCTAATCAGGTATAATCTGGGGATGCTTGTGGGTACCTAATCGATTCCTATAAATCATTCACAAAGTTTATTTTTATCGTCATTTTTTCTATACACTGGTTGATTATTTCCAGTTGTTCTTGTTAGCGCAAAATTGTGTAAAATATTGTTACGGTGCGTCAAGAGGTCTATCCTTGAAAGGAACAATAAATTTCACAAACGCGGCCTCTTTACTCAAACGATGATTGACAGCTATTCGGGTATGCATTTAGGAACTTTCTAGAATGTAATTTGAATACATCTCATTTATTATTTTTTGTAGTTAGGACATTTGCGAAGAGTTTGATTAAGTGTATAGAGCCGTACGTCGCGGGGATTAATCAATTTTAATTTGCATACACTTTAAGTCGTGATAAGAAGGAATGAATGAAAGGGTTAGAGAATAAATACTTCTATGTGATATAAATTATAGGAGTTGGTGGTTGACATAAATTAACAGTTAGTAATTAGTAAATTAATAGTGCTTCGATTGTTAATTATAAGTGCGTCATCGTAATTAAGAAGACAGTATTGTCGCTTTAAGAAAGTTAAGTATTACGGTAGTTTATTTGCTCAAAACTGCTTCATCTATATTGTTACATTGGGTATTAGACTAGATGTCCGCCTACTTTTTTTGGCGGTTTCCCATTGGTCTGTGGTTTGTCACTTCGCTTTCTTTTATAGTTTTGTTATTGGAACAGCTACTACAAATGTATTATCCAAAGCAATTTTTCTATGTTTTTATGTACTGGGCGGGGCTTAAATTTCCATACAGATGAATTATCAATTAGAAAGACTGTAATTACTGTTAAGATTCTAAACCGTGATGAAGAAATTATACCTTGAAGTGATATCTAACGTGAAACTTATAGTATATGGAAAAGAATTTAATTCTGCCTGCATTTTGTTTGCATCTAATATTATAAAATCCACTATTCCTTAAAAAATGTACGTTTTCTTAAGTAAACCCCACTGCTACGTTAAGTTTTCGTTCAATTTGACTTTTTTGTAAATAAATATGGTTATTTCTTGATTTCAATGATTCACTGCTGTTCATCTTCATATAATGATAATGTTAACCTCATGTAAAGCTTAAATTATTTTTATTTAGACTAAAGACTGCAAAGAAAAATAATCAAATGTAAATCAGATATCAGATATTCTTCGTTTCAACGTATTTAGATTAGGATAAAACATCAAACTCACTTCACTGCATAACATTGGTTGAGTATATAAACAGTAACTGTGTATGTTGGCAATTTGCAAAGGAAGGTTCAGGTATTTGGACTCTATTTTTATTCAAAGTTTTTGCAAGTTAGTAGAACTAATGTTTACTAATTTTGAAGTTTAAATATTTAAGTAGATGGAACCATTAACATAAATCTTTTTGAACTGCCTGGTTTGCTAGTTGCTATTGAAGTAAGGACCTCTGTCATAATTAGCGTGGGCAGTTATTTTCTTTGAACTGCTAGAATTACAAGCTAATCATGGGCATAATAAAATTTCCAAATCCCATTAATAGTTTGTTAAAATTCTATACAATCGGAACCGGAATAAAGACACGCATGTATCAAATTAAGTATGAGTACAAACAATTTTCATTAACAGTGTTTTTTTTCGAAACTCCAGCGATAAATTCAAATGTTACCAAAAATCAAATGTCACTTATTCTTAAAAATACACCCCGTAAAATATTAGAATTTACTGTATCACACTTACAGGAGTAAGATATTATGTGCATTCCTAATCGATCTTACGACCGTTTGTTACACTTTAAACGTTATTTTTATCCTTTAAAGGTGCAATTTAACGGTTATATGAACATGTATAAACCGCGTTATACAACATAACATCCACTAAAGATAAATGAATAATTTACCTAATATCTACTAAACAGCGTAACTAAAGGGTGTATTACCATCATTCAATACAATAAAGTACTTACAATTAGAGAAAAAATCTTCAGGGTGAGATCCGTGCCTATCGACATATTCTTCTGCATGCGTCGTGTAATAAGATCTAGGGAGAGGAGAAAAATGTAAAGGAAACTATAAGATAGTTTTATTCCGCAGCACTCGATTGCTGCAGCTCGACGTCAAGGTACCTGGTAAAAGTGTCTACTTTATCGCCAGGAAAGCTGTTTATTCCTTACTCACACAATGAGTCAATTCTTATTGGCTTATGAGGGTTATGTAATCCTCAAAGACCTATCACATCATCTGTAACCCATTTTACCTTTTGTACTTTTAAGCTGACTAACTTCAATTTGAAAAGAACAAGACGTTTATGGCTTTTGTATCTTAAGACATGCATTGGTTTATAATTATTTAATAATATATTATAAATATTTAGTTATTGGTACCTGGTATATTATTTATCAAACTCTGTAATCACAACTTGACTTCAGTATGTTGTTCTCTGGTACCTCAGTTCGCTACAGTATTGGTGCATGGAAGTTTCTCCAGGGTTGTACGGATCTCCTACAATATTCTTAAATTTTTACACTTTGTACAATGTTGGATAGCTGGTATATTTGAGAAGCTAACAGTTCCTCTAACCGAAGTAAACTAACTACTGTTACAATTATTTAGTATATGTGTACTTCGAAATCATTTACTATCACTTCATAACAAGTAAGAAACTCAAAGTTAATTGATTAACCTTTATTACACTCCTTGACACATTAAAACAAAAACATTTGCATAATTACTGGAAAACAAAATCATAAGAAGCTTACCTTATGAATAGGAACTTACTTTCCTTGAGCTACTGCTTATCCGAGTTAATTATTGGACGTTTATCTTGACAAATTAGCACCTTAACTACCTGGACAATCTTTCCTATACACATTATAGCGCTTAACTAGTACACAAAATTCAATTGTCACTTACATAATCTATATTTAACTTCAGCTTTTTACAATTTAAGCCTAACCATACAAAATGATTATCCCTAAATATACTAGTTTCCTTTTGATTGTTCATCCGGGGGCTAACCGCAACAGGTGCTTTATTAATTTCTTCTATTATTGCCTTTTTATTTCCCCTTATATAATACGTATAAGGATAGATCTCCCGAAATCCAATAACACAATTCTAAGTTTTTTAACTACATTTCTCTGCAATTATCTAGAATATCTAGTACATTCATTATGCACTTCCAGTCTTCATTCTCATATGTTCTACGTACAAAATTCCCATAACGTGATTCTAAGCTTTTTTAACTATACTTTCTACAATTAATTGTACTATTTAGTACATTACTTATGTCTTAAATTCATATCGTCTATGTGTGTTCTTACCGCAACTAATGTGTAATGATTTCTGTCCCTTTTTGATTGACATCCCATATTTATAATCTTGGTCATGTGACACGTTCCGCAAATCAGGATCCTAGTATATTTCATTAAACTACACGTGCCGCGAGATTAGATCCTCTACATAAGTTTTTGTTATTGCCACCATTGACAAAACTTTATCTAAGATTTGAATTTCAATTATTTTAGAAAATTTTGCATTGCTATATTCATATTCTATACAGATATTCCCTCAATTGCATAGTATTGCAGCACTTCCGGTTTGAAATTTTCTAGAAACGACACGTATTTCCTTGCCGCCTAATATAAAATTTCATATATTTAAAAAGTGTTAGATATAAGTTGCCCTGGATAAAATTTATTTGTACATTTTAAAATACTAACACAATTATAATTGGTAATTTTATACATAATATATATAAATATATATATATATATATATATATATATTGACGTTGTAAAGAGGTCACAAAAGGTCATGGCAATTCAAGGCCTATAAATAAAGCCCATCCAAATATAAAAGAAATTGGAAAGAATAGAAATTTCCTATTTATTGTTCCAATCTGTATATAAATAAAAGCGTATTGTAAATACAAAGCTATTAAAATACAAAGCAAAACACACTTCCCGTGTATTTAAAAGCCCCAATTTAAAATCACTAATACAGCCGTGTGAACAAATGTAAGTCGTATATGTAAAAATAATTAATCGTTGAGAAATACGTAAACATGAATTTCAATCTTTAAATGATATAAACTTTATACCTTATGTAAATCGATCATTTTCAGGCGTATTATAAATACAAAGCCATTTATTTTATTAGCATAGAGATATATTCGCTTCATTCGCTGTAAATGGCTTAAACTAGTGCCAGCTTTACGCATTTCAGTAAAACAAAATTACATTCAATCTTATTAAAAACTAACGCTTTTATCTTTACAAATATGCGTTAGGATTCCTTTTATTTGCCTTAAAAACCAATCTTTTTTGTTACAATTGTTGGGATGCTGGTCTTTTTGCATTTGTAAAACTGTAAATAACGCAATTAAAACTTTAATTAATCATATAAATTGACTTCCGTGTATATCGAAATATCATTTTAAATCACTTTATGAATTTTAAATGAAACAAGTTTTAGAATTCTCTGGTATTTTATTAATAAAGACAAATTTGTCATATTTCCTAAGAAATATCGTATAAATTAATTAAATATACAAACATTTATTCCAGAAAGCTGCACGAACATTAAAAAATAACGAAAAGGTTTAATAGCCTTACGTATTAGTGAAGGAGACCGTGAACCATTAACCTTGTGCGTTAAACAAGGATAAATAACGCCTTACTGTGAATATAAGGCAAATCGGCCGAGGCGATTTTATTCTAATTATACCACAAAACTGTGGAATTCCCAGAAATATTATATCACGTATGGGACTAAGATTCGAATTAAATCGGGAAAACCATGGAGAACCATGACGTAATTAGTTAAATTGTATATAAGCGGGAACTTTATTAAAGGGGAGTCATTCATTTCAATTTATGCGATCGACAATGTAAAACTCAAGATTACTTCATAAACCTAGTAAAAGGTAACGTTGATTATAAAGCCAAAACAACATGCAGAGTACATCAACATTCTACAGTAAACGTTTTACGTAAATCGAGATAAAAATATGACTCCTCATATACACCCGAAAGTCTAGGGGGTGGGGTAATTCATGCTGCAACTCATCCTTCTAGATTCGTCTCGATTTTTACTAGAACCGCCGAAAGTTGGTATATAAATGGGATTCTTCACACACCGGAGTTAATTCCTAGTTAGTTTTCTATACGAGAAGCGAAGGTTTATATAAACTACGTAGCATAGTGAATATAAGTGTGTACAAATATATTTGAGGAATGTGTTGTGCCTTAGAACACATTTTAGATTTTGATCTCTTACGTAATTTTGTGAAGGTTTGAAACAAAATTGCCTAACCCATGACTGTCTTAGTATTAGGCTACAAACGTTTTTGTTTAGAAACATATATATTGATCGTCAAGTATAAAAATTAACTTATTTCTGTGACAGCAAAAAATTTGACACTTAATGTTTCTTGACAGGTAACAAAATGTCACTTCTTATGAATTTACTTTTTCCCCGGAAAAAAAGAGTACTTTTTTCCCGGGTATGTGCAAATAAGTAAGAACACGATGATATTTAATTTAAAACCGGGTTCACACTTGTAACATCCGGGTGTTAAATAACATCGTGTCATTACTTCGTCGCATTCAAAACAACCCTTATAAACAACTTCAGTAAGCAATTTTTGAAATCATTCGCAGAATTAAATTGACAGATATTTGATTACTTTAAAGGTTTCCTTAGCAACGCAAGTCTAACTGTTCCAAGTTCAACAGCCTACTTGTTTGAAACTTCAAATTTGACATCGATTAATTTTTTGACTTTAATATATTGTACTATTTTTTTCAATATTAAATCATCGTTTTGCCTATCACGGAAAAAAATAGTGTATTATATACGGCTAAAAATGTAAGATTTTAACTCTCGGTGTTTTGTCTCCTTCCGCTTCGCGTCGGGCGACAAACACACCTCGAGCTAAAATCTAGTACTTTTGCCCTTGTATAATAAATAAATATTTTGCAATTACAAAATAAAAGCATTTTGAATGGACCTGCACCTTGCCGAAGTTCTAGATTGCTAGAACAGGTGAAATGGCTTGCGTGTTCTAATGATCGAAAGAGCCAAACGACAGGTCTACCCAAAGCAGTAGGTTCGTTAGTGAGGAACCAGACTAAGACAGGTTCCCGAAAGAGGGCAGCGGCTCTTTCGGTACTTACACTGGCAGAGACTATAGGGGTCGGTATGGCAGTCTAAGACACACTTCTTCGATGTGAAAGGCAATGGGAAACCACCACATTACCTCCCAAGTACACAGCGTACCTAAATTGTAATAAAATGATGGCATTCTCTGGAGTAAAAGATTCCAGAGTTAAAATAGTCCCCCATTCACATTGGGGATTCGGATAATGCGATCGGAAATTCAGAATAAGAGTCGGGAACATTTTGCGAATCGGAGCGTGGAATGTTAGAACATATTAACAAAATGTCTTCTTCTCTGTTACTTTCACTAACACAAAGGCACCTTGTCTATTGCATCTGTGTCATCTATTGGTTATAATTTTTTTTCATCCAATTGTTCTGTCTCTCTTACAATTATACAATCCAAACTTTTGTCTTCATGGAAGTTAGTTCATAAAATTTTTTAGATTCATCTTTCGATTCCTTCCTTTTATAATTTTCTTCGTTTGCTTCGGTTTCCTCACTAGCTGTGTAGTAAATTTTTTGTATTACGGCTTTTGGTTTTCATTTCCAATATTTCGTTCGTTTCTTACGTATCTGTGCGTATTCTCGATTTATCTCTAGGCCTTCTTCCCAATTTCTTTCGTGGAAGGGTCTTCGGATATGGTCTTAGCATTTCTGGTATAATAGGAGTAGGAGTTCTGTAGCGAGATTAAAGTAGATCTGCAGACGCTGTACTGGGAGTAGCATAAGATGTGTTAGGCATAGCAGATGAGCTAAGAAGAGCGTGGTATGGAAAGTCCTTCAATCGCGGTTTCGTATTCGGCCTGTGTATCCAAAGGACGATCCGTCACATACGAAATATATCTTCGTTTACAGGATATAGTCCGGATGCCTCGAATTAGATGTGGACAATACCTTTGAAAATGCTATTTCCACAATCTCAGCAATATCATAAATGGTAGGTGGTTGACCAGGGTGCATTATTATTCGCTCACTAGCGACTGAATTATAGAATGTCTTAAACAGACCAAATACAGTTCTCTCCAGGATCTGCATTTTATGGCTAGTAAATGGATGCATTATACTGTCATTTTCTCTTCGGAAATCAATATTGCCGACACCAACACGGCTATTGTGATCATCCATTGTCAATTTGACAGGCTCTTCAATTATCGGTTTCACATGCTGCTTAAATGCTAGAGATACTGTGGGAAAAGTTGTTCATTAGAGCATTCGGATGTATTTGCCCCCCCCCCATGTTGCACAATTTGGAACGCCTTTTATCACGTGCTCTTAAAAATTCACTCTGGGAAATATCATCGTGGGGGGGCTGTTATTTCCAATGGCATTAATAGTAGCTATCATAATGACATTTTGACCCTTTCAGCACTTGTCATCTGACCTGATTGCTTTATTCCTTTAGTGCCCAGAATTTATGACAAAATGTGAACTCGGATCATACGAGTTTCGTCGTAATTACAGATTGTGGGGTGGGAAAGTTGCGCGTGATAACGCTCTATATAATACTTAAAAATGTCATAGCGACGTGGATCTTGTCAAACTTGTAGCGGTCTGTTTTTGAGTGATAAATCTGTATGTCTCGTAAGATAATGTTTCAACCGCCCTTTCCCTGCTGCCTTTTCTACAACCTATTAGTCGGGAAATTTTATTATTTGCAGCTGCATATTGATATGCAAAATATCGCACTTCTCTTTAAGTTAGTCCATAATGCGAACGTGTAGCAGTTAATAAGTTTTCCTTCAATGCATTCTTCTCCTTGGTTGTGAATACTTGTTTATTATTTCGCACATGGTACGAAAAGTCGGTTAAACCACGTTTTTTAAATGAATTAATGTGTCTGATTAATGCTGTTTTTGATACATTGTAACGTGCAGCTTCGCGTACAATAGATACTTCATGGGTTAAGGATCATCTTGTGGAACATTCACAGGTGCTTTTTTCTCTCCAACCTTGCTATGGGGCATGTTGAATATCAGAAAATATTTTACAATCAGAATTACAGTAAACATTCATTTTATAGGTTTGAAAGTTATTCTTAAATTAAATTTAAATGGATTGTACCTCGGTCCAGTCCGAGGTACAAAACTGCTGATGACCTAAAGTACAATTTAGTAACACGTGAGAATTACGTTAAATTAAAAAAGTCTGGTTGGGCATTTTACAAAAATACATTATGTAGGTTAGCTCAGAATAGAAATCAGTGGATGATGAAAAAATAATTGCATTTAAAGCTGAAGGGTACTTTAAACAAATACAGGTGCTGGTTTTGCAATATTTCCAACAAATCTTGATTGTGCGAAAGAAAGTATTGGAAAACTATTAATTCGGCAAATGTTCAAGCGTTGGGATCTTGGTAGCCACAGGTTGCTTAACCCCTTTCACGTACCATTGAACATCGGTGAAATAGGGTATACATTTACACAACAATAAAAGGGGAACCGAACGTATCTAATAAGGAAGAGCAACGCTATGTTCCAAAACAGCAAACATAGAAATACGGACAAAGGTATTGGAAGAATATGCGTGGAGCACAGCACTGTACGTCTATGAAATAGGGACAGTAGGAGAAGCATACAGGAAAAGGAAGAAGCCTTTTGGAACGTTATACGTAAGACGTAGGGGAATAAAGATATCTGTGGAAAACAAAAAAATAGGAGAAATAGAAGGGCCGGAGACGTTTTAAGGCACTTATGGGGAATAGTGCAGTCTATATTACAAGCAGATATAGGAAAAAAGAGAGGTAGATGTACACCTATTGCACGCAGGTAGTGAAAGATGCAAACTGTGGGAATTTCAGGGAAACGTGTAGATTAGCTCAGAGTAGGAGACAATGGAGTTCCAGAACTGAAGACTTAATGATGATCACATGATAAATAAATGGCGAAATTATTAGTTTTAACCACAACAAGATATGACAGATAAATATTGACACTAAAGGGTGATGTTACCTGATAACTTTAATAGGTAATGTTTACTTTAATTGTGCCGAAAACAATAAAACACTCTCATACGATAACGACTTGCAATAAGGAACACTGATTCAAATGCCATCTACGTATGGATGTCGTAAGTACACTTATTTGAGTAACGATGCAATACACCAACAGAATACTGTCTTACGTCAAGTGATTCGAAATATAGACCGGTCCCCTACCTATCGTAAAGCTTTTATGAAATATTTAACTATAACTTCGTATTTATTTGATTATTATTATACATAGTGCGTGGTAGCATTCTAGTTTTACCTTTGTTATTTAAAACTGCTTACACTTTACAATAGTATTCAGTATTCTTTACAGACATAAACAAGTGATCCCGGTTATGGAAAATTAGCCAAAGAAAACAGCCGATCAGAAGGGGGCTTTGGATAAAACGCCAAAGCTAAATACATTTTTTAAGCGATTCAAACGCGTGGAAGAGAAAAATGAAACCCTTTTCGAATCTGTTGCATCTCATTTACTCGAATGGCCATCTGCATCAAAATTTTTAAACGGTTGTAAAAATTATGATTCCGAGGCATTGAAGTTGACAACAGTATTTCGGCATCTGAATGTTTTCTTATTATGAAAAAAGGTTTGGTTGATGAACCTGCTAATGAGAAAGAATACCTTACTTCCTTCTAGTGTTTTATTACCACAGAAGTGTCTGTGGGTACTGATCCATCAAAATATGTATTAAGCGACTTCTCACGTTCATATCTGATAAAAAGACTGCAGTTGTCAGAATATGGATGTCGATTTTAGTTTAGCTGAACGTGCTCGGAGCGGTTTTTCTCAAATCTTAACACGGCATATGTTTGAAAGACAATTACTAAACGGGGGAAAAATAAAAATAAAATGGCCGATATACTCTAAGAAGAAGCAAAGACAGCGGTATTTTGAGGTCCGTGCTGTATATTTGGAACTTCAAACCAGCTTGTACAAAATGGCTAGAGCGATTGTAAACCTGCAACGGTTGCTTCAAGACTCGTAAAAATTCTAAAGATCATAATCCCCGTTTGATAAATTGTAAAGAACGAAGTAAAAAAATGAAAAAATTGACTCTAAACTAACTGCCCAGCTGGATGAAGAATTGCTGTATCAGGAGAGCATTCTATGGAGAGTTATGTCAGCTATAAAAAGCCTGGCTTCTGGAGGTTTAGCCTTTAGAGGCGAAGATGAAAGAATTGGTTCACAGAATAATGGAAACTTTCTTATGTTTATGGATATGTGTGTAGGATTTGATTCCTTATAGCTGAAAGCAGAAGTTTGCTTATTAACGACTAAATTTTTCAGCTTATTACAGGAACTATACAATTTCAACCAAACTTCGTTTGGTTAATGAGATGGTCTAGTCTGTCGGTCGGTCTGTCGGTCGGTCTGTCTGTCTGTCCGTTGCACGGTTCCCGTGATGTTACAAGACATATAATATATGATTCTTATCCAGTTTTTACTCTGAATACGAATACGCTATTCACTTTTCGATATTTCAATTATTAATCAAGATATTCGACTTTAAATACGAATTTTTACACATTACTATTTATTATTTTTGCGTACAATTAAATTTCAAATATTTAACACAAAGGTAAGTAATATTTGTTGAACTTAATGTCTAAGTTTGGTTGTGAGCCGTACATGCGGCTTAGATTTTTCTTTCTGGTATCACATATCGTTGGAAAATTTTGATACATCAGTTCGAAGATCTCGATGGCAATATAAATATAGCTGCTCTAAAAATTTAAGTAAAACCAGATGGTCAAGTCGAAGAAATGCAACTAGCATCGTACATAAACGATGAGTTTAGTATTGCAAAAACCTGCACATTTATTTAAAACTATGAGACTAGGATTCCTAATATTAATCTGAATGCAATAAATCTTAGGAAAATGTTACAGTGACTCAAGATGGCGTCAATGGTCGCTATCTGAGATTTTGTCTTGGAAAGGATAAATGAAACCAGCACGAGGTTGCAAGCTGTGGAAGTGGATCTAATAATAGCTGTCAACCTATATAACTCTCTGATTGATTTTGTGAAGGCCACAAGAATAGAGGAAAATTTTAAACGTTTTGAAGGAAGAGTTAAACAAAAGACAGATTGCAAATATGAAACAGATGAGAGAAGAATTCGGAAATGAAGACTTTTATAAACGCGAAACAGACGAAACTATTCCTTCTACTAGTTCTGATAATTTTAGAATCAATGTGTTCTACGTAATTCTGCATAATTTGAAAACCAATCTTGAGGAAAGACATGCGGTGCGACATACGTTGTTCTTAATGTGTTTTCCCATACTTTTTATTTTGATGAAAATGAAGATGCGTTCATTACTGTATTTCAACGCATTTTTGCACCTATATTAAAAGCGTATCCACATGACTTGGAAGAGTTTTGCAGGAAAGTGTCTACAGCTGCGAGCTCATTTGTAGTGTGAAGATGTAGTGTGGCGTCCGAAAAACGCAGTTTGATTGTGTCGATGGATTCGACAAAACAATTTTCTAGAATTATATCCTAATATTGATATCTTGTTACGTTTATTCCTGTGCAATGCGATTACTAATTGCACTGGCAGAAAGATTGCTTTTTCTAAATTAAAGCTAGCATAAACTCTCCACCAAGCGTTTATTACCCAAGAACTTTTAAATGCTTTATGCACTTTATATATCGTAATGAAAGTAGTAAACAAGCTCTCGTTTGAAACTGTTATTGAGGCATTTGCTCAGAATGAGACTAGACGTTGGATTTCTGTTTCTTTAAATAATTCAATAAAAGTGCTAGTTTTATAACTGTTATAAAAAGTAATTATGAGTAAAACACAATGTCCCTCTCAGTAACTTCAATTACTTTAATTATTTAATATTCTTTACTGAATGTCGTGTTTATTTCTTTATGTTACACGCAATATTTTTTCAATTTTTTATTAATTCTCTGAAAATACTTGTTTTGTAATACTTCGGAACAAATTTTCTTTACATTATAAAGTATATTTATTTTTATATTATCTATTATGTTCACTAATTTTAGGAGTATTTATGTGTGACGACCGTGGACAATAGAGTTCTAAAGGGCGGCGCAAATAGGGTTGTCTATAAGCAACAAATAACTAAATCTGAGACAATGTTATAGGCCAAAAAAAAATTGAACTTAACAACAATTGAACGACTGAAGGAGAAACTGAATTCGAAATAACTGAACTTGAGAAACGGAATTAATGTGTGGACGTCGGGTTCTGTGGATATTGCGTTGCAAGCTAAAATAACCTTGTCATGTTTAATTTGCTCATAGAATAACGGGACGAGGTCAATCACTAGGTCAACAACTGCAAGCATCGGAAACTCGGTATACAAAAAAGATTCATATCTGAGGAACAATTTATATTTTGAGTTCACATGTGTAAAGGTAATTAGTTTGCCGACTAAAACATAAGAAGTGGCAGTACATAAAAAAATAAAAGAGGAAAATTTTATTATTTAGAGTATGCCTTCGTTGTCTGATAACAGCTTCTATTTTTATAAAAGAAAACACGCGGCGTTCAATTAAAATGGAAAGTTTACTTTGTAGGAAAATCTGCAAATTTAAAGTGATTGACGTTTTTACAGCCAATTAGATAAACATTTATATTTTATAGGGGTTTCGAAGCCTCCAGACAGTATCGATTAAATGTTAGATGATTTATTATACTAAGGATGATTTATTGTTCTTAACCTAATGATTGCAGCTTTAAAAGTCTCTTTTATTTTGTTTTGAAATTAAATGTAGAAGAAAAAATGATTTTAAAGTTAGGTATTTTATATGTGAAACCTACAGACTGCCTAATTATCAATTCTTAAACGAACAAACTAATTTAACCATAGTGTAGGACTTTCGACTTAGTTTCTAAGTTTAATTTATAGCTATGTCTAATGATGCCGCTGTGTGACGAAACAATTGCTACACTAGTGCTGATGATGGACTCAGTTCGTGTTTTGTTAGCTATATTCTTGAATAAGCTTTCTTCAGCGCTCGCCTGTAAGTTGTATTTATTCAGATTTAATATTTTTATTCACAAAATAAAGCGACAGTTGCTCGCCAATAGAAGCTTTTGTTTTGCTTTCATGTAGCATTCATGTCCACCCTCGTGTAACATTCAACTACCTTGAAAGCTTAACGCTTCCTTAACTGCATACAAAATATTTATGATTTTCCACAGCATCCTCACTAATCTAAGGCGAAGGGCTGCAAACAGAAGGAGAAGAGTTATTCGTCTATATTCGGTTCGTTATTCTAGCCCATTCGTAGGCTACGAAAGTGTACGATAACTCTACCAATGCTTCCGTGGAAATAATCTTTCTATGGAGGGAGAGTTCCGGATGCTAGGGAAACTCTGGGACTGCAGACAGCGGGCGTGTCTGCTCTCTGCAGTACTGAATGAAGCTTTTTCATAATAAATATTTAAATTTTCTGCAGTGTTTTTGTGATATATATACATAGTGTTCATAAAATTTTTGTACAATTTAGTCTTTATTAACATTTTATCTAATTAAATCGAGCTTAAAACACCAATTTTTCAGAATTTTGACAATCAAATTATCAGAAAATTAGCTAACTGCTTTTTATTGTTGAAATGCCTCGACGAAAAAATGCTGGCACCACTTTAGCACCAGTGGTGTGCTGTTGTCGACACAAGGAGGTCCCTCTAAGTATGAATAAGTTAACTACAAATGTTCTGTACCGACTTGCATTTACAGTATGGCACGTGGCGTTTTACATCGAAAACGAGTCACAGGTAAATTTATTTGTATTTGTAAACATTAATAACCTTGACGTGAATTAGTTTATGTACGCACACGTACATAAATATTACTTAACAGTAAAGAGCTATGCAAATTTGCATCCGTCAAGGTGATGCATTGTTATGCTGTAGAATTTTATTTGCATTCCATATTTAGGTTAAGTTAAACTAAAATATAATGTTGATAAATTTACTGTTAGTTGTTTTAAAGTTATTTAAACGTTTAACTAACAGAAAGTAACACAAGTTAAAGATTAAACTGAGGCAATTGCAATTTACTTTGTTACTTGAACATCATATTTTCGAATCACATTGCTGTAGTGCATATGAATATTTCAGGAAGTGAAATAAACCTGATTTATTTTATTTTGGAAAAGAAATTACGCCGTAAAGACTGTATGCGTACTAATAATTGATTTTAATATACAGCGCCGACGCTCTCAATTATTGCCCCCGTTGTGTACATTTTCTGCGGCCAATGTATTTTTAAATTTAAGTTGTTGATTATTTTGGGACTTTTGTATCTTTGGATTCTGTGGGAATTTTAGGGAAACGTGTAAGTTAGCTCAGAATAGAATGTAATGGAGGTACGCATCCAACCAGTACTAGAACTGAAGACGTGCTGTACTGATGATGAATAAACATGCGTGGTATTTAGATGAAAAGCTTGTGCATTGAACTTCTGGAAAAATCCCTTAATAGAATAAATGATATCGTCCACATTATAAGATAAGGGAAATTAATTACCTCCATAAATCTTGAATGTCGTAAAGATAACGCGTAGGTAGATTGGGGGATATTAGACGAACAATTTTCTGTAAATGTGGCATCATGCCTTCAAATACAACCAATTGAAAAATGTTAACGGATAGACATGAAAATTCTAGATTCTACGCAGGTGGAAGAGCCTGTATTTTTAACCAATGAAAACGTTGCAGTAACAACCAGATTTAACACGATCGTTTTCGTCGCGTGACGTTTATTGTAAAATTTGTCTATAGAACCCAATGGCATCAAATACAACGGGTCACGTTTTAAACGTCACCACGTTGGTCCGATATCAAGTGGTATGTAGTACTGAAGTATAATAGTAAACAGACGAGTTTAATTAACGACTTTGAAAGTTTATCGCTACTCTAAAGACAACATATAATTACAAGTTTCAAAAATGGAAATAAACGAAGAATAATGAACTACAATAAGATAAAGTTTTAATTTGAATGAAAGCATACATGAAACTGGAACGGTATATAAGGATAGATTGATAATTAATTTTAGACGATTTAGACAATTTTCGTATATTGATTTGGAATGCAATATTGATTTTGAATGGTATATAATGGAAAAATCTTAATGATTTTGGACATGAATGTATGACTGCGTACTAAATCAGATGCCACATAACCACCAGCATAAATTACTTTGTTCCAAAACTTTTAAAAGGCGCATTTCTCTTTAGTTCCGTCACAACAGTATTTTTGTGTACAAGATATTGAATCAGTCAACTGATGTCGGTCTATTTATCCTTTCGCCAACGTGCAGGGGTTTCTTCGTGCATATACATTGAGGTTGCTTGATGTTTTGTTAAAGCTGAAACTATTCCATTCTGACGAGACTCAATGAAAGTCTAAATCTGGACAAGTAGTTGTTTTGTAATGGCTATTCAAATACTAGTTCGATTTATATAGGTAAATACATGTATGTAAATATATTTATGTATATATATATATATATATATATATATATTGCTGTGATATTACTCCAAACCCTACAATGTTTTATTAATTTTTAGCCCCACGTTTGAGCATGTCATAAATGCTATGATATTTCTATTTATAATCAACAAGCCCCCTACGATGGGCGTCATAAAATGCTGTGTTATCCCCTTTATATTATGCCCCGCGATTTGGGCGTACATAAAATGCTGTGATATTTCAGGCCCTTTGATTAATCAAGCACCTATGATGTGAAATGTTAAGTCATGGATTTTCTTTGCCTCAACTAGCTGATTCAATTAAATAAAGCAATTCTACAATACACAATATAATGATTAAATATTTACAACTTTTAAAATCTTCCCTTTTTCAGAACATTTTCATATACCAGATTTAAGAAATTGAAGCCAGCAAAACTAGTTTTTTTGCTTATATTTAGAGATCTTTTGAAACGTTTCAAGATGCCTATTACCTTTTCATAAATAGATCAATGAAACTACTGTATTTTGTTGACTTTTACAGATACGAAAAATATTGAATTAAAACAGTTCTCAGTAATAAATTATATTAATATCGCTAACCTGAAATGGTTCTGTAGTTCCTCTGCATCCCCCAAGAGTTTTCGTGCCAAGTCTGAATATTTAGAGTCGAATTTGGAAGTCGACATCAAAACCAAAATACTGTCCAAACCGTTATTAGAATCCAATTCAATAAAAATCCCATTTAAATTTCAGTTTGATTATCAGTAATAAAAAGATATTCCATGTCCGTAATTAACAAGACAGTAATAGAACATTTACCATGTCAGTATTTAACAAGAAGTAATTACCAAGAAGTAATTAACCTGAAGTAATTAACCAGAAGTAATTTACCAGAAGTAATTGACCGGAGCCGTCTATAATAGATCGGCTCACACTTGCACAATTCGTACACTTTCCAAAATGATTTTAATTTACTTTCGTCTCACTGGTTACGTAAATAATTTAGCACTTCAGAGTATCGTCGTAGCCCAGTTTAAAATGTATACTCTTTATTTGCCCATTTGACTTATCCTACCCCTAAACTACCCTATAATTATAGCAATATATATATATATATATATATATATATATATATATATAAAATTTAATATTGTGTGTTTCGAACGTAAAATATAATTGGAAAGTAAAGGATGTTAAATATTAAATATTTATTCGCTTAAACCAGAGTTCCTCAAATTATTTTGTCTCATAGACCACGTGCTATTTTTTCTGATTTGGGTAAATCCCGCTCCCATTTCTAGTATTAAATTGTTACAAATTCATAACTTCAAATGTGTTTTGGACAACCGACAGTACTATTCACTTTGACACGTTCAACGGTAGAGTGAAAAAGTTAAAAATACACACATGTTAAGTTTATAAATTTATTAATAAAAAACGACACAACATATAATTCTAGTAAGATTATTACATAAAATAACTACACAATAATAAATGCTTTTAGTGGGAGGGTTGTACCTGATGATTCTTAAAAGCAAATTTTCAATATTTGACTTTATATATAATAGTGTCACCTACGTGAGACTCTTTAATCTTATTACTGCTGCTTTAATGATGTATTGAGTTTCTCAAAATATTCCATATATCCTTTTCAAATATACATAAAAGATCCATTTAATTAAAGATTGTAATAAAAAAGTCAGAGTTCTTGTTTACAACTACACCTTTTATTCTTAGATCAAAGTTCATTAAAAAATTATTTTTCCTTTAAAACAATTTCAAATTTATAATCATATTGATTTGAATAAAAGACCAAACATCAGTACTGGTAAATGTTCACATGTGTACACTTTCTTAAAAATGTGTTCAAGATCAACTTGCGTCCTGTAAATACCACTATTTGTTGGTATGAATAGAAGAAGCATAAATTTTTGTCTCGTACGTACCACGTGACCAGAAAGATAAGTTAACCTAGAGTCTATCCTTTTAAAAATCGAATCGAACGGATTTCCATCGAATTTTTGACAAAACATCCCTAATAGACTCGACGGTAACATTTATCTCGTCATATTCTGTTAGAAAATCTACATTGTAACTGTTTCGACTGCTTAGCCATTGGGGATATTAGACGAACAATTTTCTGTAAATGTGGCATCATGCCTTCAAATACAACCAATTGAAAAATGTTAACGGATAGACATGAAAATTCTAGATTCTACGCAGGTGGAAGAGCCTGTATTTTTAACCAATGAAAACGTTGCAGTAACAACCAGATTTAACACGATCGTTTTCGTCGCGTGACGTTTATTGTAAAATTTGTCTATAGAACCCAATGGCATCAAATACAACGGGTCACGTTTTAAACGTCACCACGTTGGTCCGATATCAAGTGGTATGTAGTACTGAAGTATAATAGTAAACAGACGAGTTTAATTAACGACTTTGAAAGTTTATCGCTACTCTAAAGACAACAGATAATTACAAGTTTCAAAAATGGAAATAAACGAAGAATAATGAACTACAATAAGATAAAGTTTTAATTTGAATGAAAGCATACATGAAACTGGAACGGTATATAAGGATAGATTGATAATTAATTTTAGACGATTTAGACAATTTTCGTATATTGATTTGGAATGCAATATTGATTTTTAATGGTATATAATGGAAAAATCTTAATGATTTTGGACATGAATGTATGACTGCGTACTAAATCAGATGCCACATAACCACCAGCATAAATTACTTTGTTCCAAAACTTTTAAAAGGCGCATTTCTCTTTAGTTCCGTCACAACAGTATTTTTGTGTACAAGATATTGAATCAGTCAACTGATGTCGGTCTATTTATCCTTTCGCCAACGTGCAGGGGTTTCTTCGTGCATATACATTGAGGTTGCTTGATGTTTTGTTAAAGTTGAAACTATTCCATTCTGACGAGACTCAATGAAAGTCTAAATCTGGACAAGTAGTTGTTTTGTAATGGCTATTCAAATACTAGTTCGATTTATATAGGTAAATACATGTATGTAAATATATTTATGTATATATATATATATATATATATATATTGCTGTGATATTACTCCAAACCCTACAATGTTTTATTAATTTTTAGCCCCACGTTTGAGCATGTCATAAATGCTATGATATTTCTATTTATAATCAACAAGCCCTCTACGATGGGCGTCATAAAATGCTGTGTTATCCCCTTTATATTATGCCCCGCGATTTGGGCGTACATAAAATGCTGTGATATTTCAGGCCCTTTGATTAATCAAGCACCTATGATGTGAAATGTTAAGTCATGGATTTTCTTTGCCTCAACTAGCTGATTCAATTAAATAAAGCAATTCTACAATACACAATATAATGATTAAATATTTACAACTTTTAAAATCTTCCCTTTTTCAGAACATTTTCATATACCAGATTTAAGAAATTGAAGCCAGCAAAACTAGCCTTTTTGCTTATATTTAGAGATCTTTTGAAACGTTTCAAGATGCCTATTACCTTTTCATAAATAGATCAATGAAACTACTGTATTTTGTTGACTTTTACAGATACGAAAATATTGAATTAAAACAGTTCTCAGTAATAAATTATATTAATATCGCTAACCTGAAATGGTTCTGTAGTTCCTCTGCATCCCCAAGAGTTTTCGTGCCAAGTCTGAATATTTAGAGTCGAATTTGGAAGTCGACATCAAAACCAAAATACTGTCCAAACCGTTATTAGAATCCAATTCAATAAAAATCCCATTTAAATTTCAGTTTGATTATCAGTAATAAAAGATATTCCATGTCCGTAATTAACAAGACAGTAATAGAACATTTACCATGTCAGTATTTAACAAGAAGTAATTACCAAGAAGTAATTAACCTGAAGTAATTAACCAGAAGTAATTTACCAGAAGTAATTGACCGGAGCCGTCTATAATAGATCGGCTCACACTTGCACAATTCGTACACTTTCCAAAATGATTTTAATTTACTTTCGTCTCACTGGTTACGTAAATAATTTAGCACTTCAGAGTATCGTCGTAGCCCAGTTTAAAATGTATACTCTTTATTTGCCCATTTGACTTATCCTACCCCTAAACTACCCTATAATTATAGCAATATATATATATATATATATATATATATATATATATATAAAATTTAATATTGTGTGTTTCGAACGTAAAATATAATTGGAAAGTAAAGGATGTTAAATATTAAATATTTATTCGCTTAAACCAGAGTTCCTCAAATTATTTTGTCTCATAGACCACGTGCTATTTTTTCTGATTTGGGTAAATCCGCTCCCATTTCTAGTATTAAATTGTTACAAATTCATAACTTCAAATGTGTTTTGGACAACCGACAGTACTATTCACTTTGACACGTTCAACGGTAGAGTGAAAAAGTTAAAAATACACACATGTTAAGTTTATAAATTTATTAATAAAAAACGACACAACATATAATTCTAGTAAGATTATTACATAAAATAACTACACAATAATAAATGCTTTTAGTGGGAGGGTTGTACCTGATGATTCTTAAAAGCAAATTTTCAATATTTGACTTTATATATAATAGTGTCACCTACGTGAGACTCTTTAATCTTATTACTGCTGCTTTAATGATGTATTGAGTTTCTCAAAATATTCCATATATCCTTTTCAAATATACATAAAAGATCCATTTAATTAAAGATTGTAATAAAAAAGTCAGAGTTCTTGTTTACAACTACACCTTTTATTCTTAGATCAAAGTTCATTAAAAAATTATTTTTCCTTTAAAACAATTTCAAATTTATAATCATATTGATTTGAATAAAAGACCAAACATCAGTACTGGTAAATGTTCACATGTGTACACTTTCTTAAAAATGTGTTCAAGATCAACTTGCGTCCTGTAAATACCACTATTTGTTGGTATGAATAGAAGAAGCATAAATTTTTGTCTCGTACGTACCACGTGACCAGAAAGATAAGTTAACCTAGAGTCTATCCTTTTAAAAATCGAATCGAACGGATTTCCATCGAATTTTTGACAAAACATCCCTAATAGACTCGACGGTAACATTTATCTCGTCATATTCTGTTAGAAAATCTACATTGTAACTGTTTCGACTGCTTAGCCAACAGATAACCTAAAATTTTTCTCTTCTCAGAAACAGGTCTACCATTTTCAGTTTCAAATATTTTTGATTTATACCTCGGTTCTTCTTTAGCAGATGACGATCTGGAACTCTTCTGCCATTTCCAAAGAAAACTAAATTAATTTTTAAAAATTTCGCACGATAACTCCACAGGACAAACTAACAAAAAATTCCATACATTTTATATGTATATAAAAATGTAAAGTTTTAAAGTTTTGTCTCCAGAGAAAATAATTCGAACACTACTCTCTACACTAATATCAAATTCCAGCAAACTGCAAAACTGTATTAATTTTGACTTTAAAAATTTTTTAAAGCAAATAGCACTTAAAGGATTATGGAGTTCATTTTTGATTGTACGCCTTACTACACATTGACCTTAGGTGATCATAACAAACTCAAAATTTCAACCGATGAAATTAAACAAATAAGATTTTTTACACTACTAAAATCTTATTTTTATAATAAAGATAACTAATTCGACGACGACTAATAACTAGTAATACAACTCGAGCCCCATACGTGAAGGAACGTGAAACTATACAAAATTGGCTTACGATTAAAGGTGCTTGTGTAAAGATAATTTAAAAATAAGACCCCACGTTGGTAGGCGATAGTGTAATATTATAAATATTTATTATTCCGGGATGGGACCGTGTCATTTTATAACCTAAGGGCTACTGTTTCGCCCACTTTTGTAAAGGGCTTCATCAGAACAAAAAGTAAATGAAGTATAAATATAAAATAATAATAATAAAAATAAGAATGGTAAATTTTAATTAGACAAGTATAAAAAGTATAAAAAGCCTGAAGAGTTACTTCTGAACTAGCAGACTCACCAGCCCATTTAAGCCAAAAGGTGTCTTGTGGCAAAGGTTATAAAATGACACGGACCCAACCCGGAACCATAAATATTTATAATGACTCCGGCCGTGAAAGCCTCCGACAATATCGCTAGTGTAATATTCTTAAAATTTTACTCTTTGTAAATTTAACGTGGGCCTGAGAGTTCTTTATCTATCCCTTGCACTGGCAGGTCATAGGTGTGTTACCTATCTCAGTAGACAACCAAGAAGACAGATGGAATACGTTTGACGAAGGTATAAAGCCACGGCGGCATAACTCGGGCACGACTCCTGCAATAGACACGAGAATGGTCTCAGGTATATGGCTAGCTAGCAAGTGTATGGAGAGGGGGAGAGCGCCAATACTTCTAATACTCCTATATATATTATAAGGCCAATGCACAAGGGAAGGGGTATGAACCCTTACGCTTAAGACAACAAGACTAACACTCAATAGTGGTTCCTACTTAGAGGGTCTTCACCTGAAATGGACACCTACTTATAATAAATACGGAGGATCAGTACTTGTGACCCAAGATATGCAATAATAATATTAGAAAAATATTAACTTACTAAATTTTCAATAACTTGTTTCAGACTTCCCAAAATAATAAAATATTACTCCATAAAGTATTTCTATTTCTCAAATAAAAAATAAAAATTTGATATTCAATTACAGGTTTGTATAAAATACGCACTAGAATAATCTAGAAAGTTCTAGTTTAGATTTGAAATTACGACCGAGTGCGTTCATATAATTTAATTGCTAACATCAAGGAGTCGCAAATCGTTTGTATGAACCTAAAAAGCTTTCAGATCTTAATACTTTACAGAGGTTATTAAATATTTAAAATTTTTAAAGTCAACATTAAACATCAATAAAAAATTTGCGTTGACTTCTCATTTGGTATGAAGCTGGTAACGAAGATAATCGTTTAAACATATGCATGTTGAAATAATGTCACTTATTTTCAACTCAATTCAATATTTGTTGGAACAAACAATATAGTTATCTAAAACAATTTTTTATTAGAAGAAATATTTCTACATTGCATAATACTTTCTACAAAAGTAAAATCTTTCAACTTTTAATAATATAATTCATCAAATAATTAATAATCAATTCCGTATGAAATTTCTAGACATTGAAAACTTAATTTTGTACTAAAAATTTTATATAAATATTCAACGTAATGAGGTACTAAATCTGCGTCCGCATATTTAGACAATGCTGACCATAAACCAAATATTAGTAGACGTGGAATAAAACTTTGCTTACTTTATTAATAGAAATAAGCAAAACGTTATACTAACATTACCAGATTGTATTGATAGAGATCAGACCCAAATTCTTACTAATGAATTATGTTCGCTACCGGTCTCCCCCGAATTTCATTCAAATACCAAACTTAAACGCCATTGTGCTTGTAGCACCTGTTTCGATAGTAACTTATCAGACTGTTCCCATACATACTTAGCGCTACCAATAAATCGTCTTACTAATAATTAAAGCCAAACTCATTTCCGACCATAATGAAGAGACCGAATTATACACAAAGTCTAAGACAGTTTCATAGTGCAATTCTGTAATTGCCTCTCTCCTTAAACCGAAATATCTTTTCGGGAATTTGAAGAGGATACAAACAAATGTTTATAAATTTATGTAGAGAGCTATTGCTAACTTAGGACGCAAGCGTGAAGGGACACTTCTCCACGTTACTGCTAACGACTCACAAATGTGAGAGGTCTAGCGCCTGCGATTCCCGCAACCCATGATACGTGCGAGTATAACTTGAAAGTTTGTAACCTTTCTCATCTAATGATGTTAACGGATATGAAGTACTAAATACAATGCTCAAATCAAAATTATTCCAATATAGAAAGTGTGACAAATAAATTTGCTACAATGTGTATATTTATAACTCCAATAAAAAGCCATGTATATTTGTGTACATTTTACGTGTAATTTTTATTAAACATAACAGAAATAACTGCTTTTACAAAATTGTTGTGAATTATTACTTTGCTTATATTTTAAAAATAGTTTGAAGCAATGCATTTGTAAATTTATGAGTGAGTGATTCAATTTATGTACTCTATTTAAATTCTTATGTACCAATACATTTTCTCAAAGAAGGATACTTATTCTATTAATAGAGGCATAAGATTTCTATGACTTGCACGGTACAGGATAACTATAAAGCACGAAGTTTAGAGGAATAATGTTTGTACTAACAGCACCCATCTGCTTCATGCTTCATGTAAGTAATCGTGAATTAAAATTTTGTCTCCAGAGAAAATAATTCGAACACTACTCTCTACACTAATATCAAATTCCAGCAAACTGCAAAACTGTATTAATTTTGACTTTAAAAATTTTTAAAGCAAATAGCACTTAAAGGATTATGGAGTTCATTTTGATTGTACGCCTTACTACACATTGACCTTAGGTGATCATAACAAACTCAAAATTTCAACCGATGAAATTAAACAAATAAGATTTTTTACACTACTAAAATCTTATTTTTATAATAAAGATAACTAATTCGACGACGACTAATAACTAGTAATACAACTCGAGCCCCATACGTGAAGGAACGTGAAACTATACAAAATTGGCTTACGATTAAAGGTGCTTGTGTAAAGATAATTTAAAAATAAGACCCCACGTTGGTAGGCGATAGTGTAATATTATAAATATTTATTATTCCGGGATGGGACCGTGTCATTTTATAACCTAAGGGCTACGTTTCGCCCACTTTTGTAAAGGGCTTCATCAGAACAAAAAAGTAAATGAAGTATAAATATAAAATAATAATAATAAAAATAAGAATGGTAAATTTTAATTAGACAAGTATAAAAAGTATAAAAAGCCTGAAGAGTTACTTCTGAACTAGCAGACTCACCAGCCCATTTAAGCCAAAAGGTGTCTTGTGGCAAAGGTTATAAAATGACACGGACCCAACCCGGAACCATAAATATTTATAATGACTCCGGCCGTGAAAGCCTCCGACAATATCGCTAGTGTAATATTCTTAAAATTTTACTCTTTGTAAATTTAACGTGGGCCTGAGAGTTCTTTATCTATCCCTTGCACTGGCAGGTCATAGGTGTGTTACCTATCTCAGTAGACAACCAAGAAGACAGATGGAATACGTTTGACGAAGGTATAAAGCCACGGCGGCATAACTCGGGCACGACTCCTGCAATAGACACGAGAATGGTCTCAGGTATATGGCTAGCTAGCAAGTGTATGGAGAGGGGGAGAGCGCCAATACTTCTAATACTCCTATATATATTATAAGGCCAATGCACAAGGGAAGGGGTATGAACCCTTACGCTTAAGACAACAAGACTAACACGCCAAGGAACTCAATAGTGGTTCCTACTTAGAGGGTCTTCACCTGAAATGGACACCTACTTATAATAAATACGGAGGATCAGTACTTGTGACCCAAGATATGCAATAATAATATTAGAAAAATATTAACTTACTAAATTTTCAATAACTTGTTTCAGACTTCCCAAAATAATAAAATATTACTCCATAAAGTATTTCTATTTCTCAAATAAAAAATAAAAATTTGATTTTCAATTACAGGTTTGTATAAAATACGCACTAGAATAATCTAGAAAGTTCTAGTTTAGATTTGAAATTACGACCGAGTGCGTTCATATAATTTAATTGCTAACATCAAGGAGTCGCAAATCGTTTGTATGAACCTAAAAAGCTTTCAGATCTTAATACTTTACAGACGGTTATTAAACTTTTAAAATTCTTAAAGTCAACATAGATTAATAGATTATTTGCATTGACTTTTCATTTGGTATGAAGCTGGTAACGAAGACAATCATTTAAACATATGCATGTTGAAATAATCTGACTTATATTCAACTCAATTCAATATTTGTTAGAACAAACAATATAGTTATCTAAAACAATTTTTTATTAGAAGAAATGTTTCTACATTGCATAATACTTTCTACAAAAGGGAAATCTTTCAACTTTTAACAATATAATTCGTCAAATAACTAATAATCAATTCCGTATGAAATTTCTAGACATTGAAAACTTAATTTTGTACTAAAAATTTTATATAAATATTCAACGTAATGAGGTACTAAATCTGCGTCCGCATATTTAGACAATGCTGACCATAAACCAAATATTAGTAGACGTGGAATAAAACTTTGCTTACTTTATTAATAGAAATAAGCAAAACGTTATACTAACATTACCAGATTGTATTGATAGAGATCAGACCCAAATTCTTACTAATGAATTATGTTCGCTACCGGTCTCCCCCGAATTTCATTCAAATACCAAACTTAAACGCCATTGTGCTTGTAGCACCTGTTTCGATAGTAACTTATCAGACTGTTCCCATACATACTTAGCGCTACCAATAAATCGTCTTACTAATAATTAAAGCCAAACTCATTTCCGACCATAATGAAGAGACCGAATTATACACAAAGTCTAAGACAGTTTCATAGTGCAATTCTGTAATTGCCTCTCTCCTTAAACCGAAATATCTTTTCGGGAATTTGAAGAGGATACAAACAAATGTTTATAAATTTATGTAGAGAGCTATTGCTAACTTAGGACGCAAGCGTGAAGGGACACTTCTCCCACGTTACTGCTAACGACTCACAAATGTGAGAGGTCTAGCGCCTGCGATTCCCGCAACCCATGATACGTGCGAGTATAACTTGAAAGTTTGTAACCTTTCTCATCTAATGATGTTAACGGATATGAAGTACTAAATACAATGCTCAAATCAAAATTATTCCAATATAGAAAGTGTGACAAATAAATTTGCTACAATGTGTATATTTATAACTCCAATAAAAAGCCATGTATATTTGTGTACATTTTACGTGTAATTTTTATTAAACATAACAGAAATAACTGCTTTTACAAAATTGTTGTGAATTATTACTTTGCTTATATTTTAAAAATAGTTTGAAGCAATGCATTTGTAAATTTATGAGTGAGTGATTCAATTTATGTACTCTATTTAAATTCTTATGTACCAATACATTTTCTCAAAGAAGGATACTTATTCTATTAATAGAGGCATAAGATTTCTATGACTTGCACGGTACAGGATAACTATAAAGCACGAAGTTTAGAGGAATAATGTTTGTACTAACAGCACCCATCTGCTTCATGCTTCATGTAAGTAATCGTGAATTAAAATCATATATTATAAATTCTTCACTTAACAAACTCGTGTGTTGAACTGAACGTAAGGGAGATAATTTCAGTCTCGTGTTGCAATTAGTAGCGTACAGTGCTTTAATCGTTCAAGTTTGCAGGTAGAATTGGAATTCAGCGAAGTGTATCCTAGTGCGACCTCAAAGACCCATATTTATTGTAATACTAGTTCCATTAACTCTGAATTACGTACCTCAACTACAAATTTATTTTCTGCAGGATTTAAAATAAATCTTTGTCATTGTTTATTTGCTCCTGAGCTTTGCAGAACATTCTCTCTAAAATTTTTCATAGAAAAGTTCAAACGTGATTATGCAAATAGTGTGACCGCTACTAGATCATTTCTTTTCGTGACTTTGTATTCTGTGCAAAGCATTCATCCGTGACCGGAAAATATGATTTGTCGGGTTTACAAACATGATTTGTTGTGAGTGGAATGGCAATTTTAAAAAATGAATTTATGGGATTTTGTATGTCTTCGATATACATTTTTATCATCGCTTTTGTAAATGCAACAAGATTTATATTTGTAGTTCGGACATTCCTTCTCAGAAAAAAGTATACATAACTGTCAAATTTTTGTTTTGTAGCAGCTGAAAGTAGTAGGCTTTATACACATTCTTTAAAATTATTAATCACTTTTTTAAATGTATAAATTATTAATTACGTAAGGTGTGGTGAGAAAAGTTTACAAAAATGTATAGAATTTAGGAATAAGATAAATAGATTGTGTAAGTGCTTAAACATCAATAGGTGCTGAGTAATGGTAACCTAACGGGACAATGCGTTTTTCTCGAATATTAAACTATATTATGAGGCAGTCAAGAAAATAGCGACCTTTACTGCTAGAACGTGTAATGACTTAAAACTTAACTAAATGGTGATTATGTTTTGATTTTTGATTTTTCTCTTTACGATGAGGATAGAAAGGCGTTCTTTGTGTTACTACTTGAATACCAAGCTATAATTGTAATTAATGTATATATGGCTAGCTAGCAAGTGTATGGAGAGGGGAGCGCCAATACTTCTAATACTCCTATATATATTATAAGGCCAATGCACAAGGGAAGGGGTATGAACCCTTACGCTTAAGACAACAAGACTAACACGCCAAGGAACTCAATAGTGGTTCCTACTTAGAGGGTCTTCACCTGAAATGGACACCTACTTATAATAAATACGGAGGATCAGTACTTGTGACCCAAGATATGCAATAATAATATTAGAAAAATATTAACTTACTAAATTTTCAATAACTTGTTTCAGACTTCCCAAAATAATAAAATATTACTCCATAAAGTATTTCTATTTCTCAAATAAAAAATAAAAATTTGATTTTCAATTACAGGTTTGTATAAAATACGCACTAGAATAATCTAGAAAGTTCTAGTTTAGATTTGAAATTACGACCGAGTGCGTTCATATAATTTAATTGCTAACATCAAGGAGTCGCAAATCGTTTGTATGAACCTAAAAGCTTTCAGATCTTAATACTTTACAGACGGTTATTAAACTTTTAAAATTCTTAAAGTCAACATAGATTAATAGATTATTTGCATTGACTTTTCATTTGGTATGAAGCTGGTAACGAAGACAATCATTTAAACATATGCATGTTGAAATAATCTGACTTATATTCAACTCAATTCAATATTTGTTAGAACAAACAATATAGTTATCTAAAACAATTTTTTATTAGAAGAAATGTTTCTACATTGCATAATACTTTCTACAAAAGGAAATCTTTCAACTTTTAACAATATAATTCGTCAAATAACTAATAATCAATTCCGTATGAAATTTCTAGACATTGAAAACTTAATTTTGTACTAAAATTTTATATAAATATTCAACGTAATGAGGTACTAAATCTGCGTCCGCATATTTAGACAATGCTGACCATAAACCAAATATTAGTAGACGTGGAATAAAACTTTGCTTACTTTATTAATAGAAATAAGCAAAACGTTATACTAACATTACCAGATTGTATTGATAGAGATCAGACCCAAATTCTTACTAATGAATTATGTTCGCTACCGGTCTCCCCAATTTCATTCAAATACCAAACTTAAACGCCATTGTGCTTGTAGCACCTGTTTCGATAGTAACTTATCAGACTGTTCCCATACATACTTAGCGCTACCAATAAATCGTCTTACTAATAATTAAAGCCAAACTCATTTCCGACCATAATGAAGAGACCGAATTATACACAAAGTCTAAGACAGTTTCATAGTGCAATTCTGTAATTGCCTCTCTCCTTAAACCGAAATATCTTTTCGGGAATTTGAAGAGGATACAAACAAATGTTTATAAATTTATGTAGAGAGCTATTGCTAACTTAGGACGCAAGCGTGAAGGGACACTTCTCCCACGTTACTGCTAACGACTCACAAATGTGAGAGGTCTAGCGCCTGCGATTCCCGCAACCCATGATACGTGCGAGTATAACTTGAAAGTTTGTAACCTTTCTCATCTAATGATGTTAACGGATATGAAGTACTAAATACAATGCTCAAATCAAAATTATTCCAATATAGAAAGTGTGACAAATAAATTTGCTACAATGTGTATATTTATAACTCCAATAAAAAGCCATGTATATTTGTGTACATTTTACGTGTAATTTTTATTAAACATAACAGAAATAACTGCTTTTACAAAATTGTTGTGAATTATTACTTTGCTTATATTTTAAAAATAGTTTGAAGCAATGCATTTGTAAATTTATGAGTGAGTGATTCAATTTATGTACTCTATTTAAATTCTTATGTACCAATACATTTTCTCAAAGAAGGATACTTATTCTATTAATAGAGGCATAAAATTTCTATGACTTGCACGGTACAGGATAACTATAAAGCACGAAGTTTAGAGGAATAATGTTTGTACTAACAGCACCCATCTGCTTCATGCTTCATGTAAGTAATCGTGAATTAAAATCATATATTATAAATTCTTCACTTAACAAACTCGTGTGTTGAACTGAACGTAAGGGAGATAATTTCAGTCTCGTGTTGCAATTAGTAGCGTACAGTGCTTTAATCTCTCAAGTTTGCAGGTAGAATTGGAATTCAGCGAAGTGTATCCTAGTGCGACCTCAAAGACCCATATTTATTGTAATACTAGTTCCATTAACTCTGAATTACGTACCTCAACTACAAATTTATTTTCTGCAGGATTTAAAATAAATCTTCGTCATTGTTTATTTGCTCCTGTGCTTTGCAGAACATTCTCTCTAAAATTTTTCATAGAAAAGTTCAAACGTGATTATGCAAATAGTGTGACCGCTACTAGATCATTTCTTTTCGTGACTTTGTATTCTGTGCAAAGGATTCATCCGT
Organism: Platerodrilus igneus; assembly: GCA_036346225.1. Taxonomy (NCBI): domain Eukaryota; kingdom Metazoa; phylum Arthropoda; class Insecta; order Coleoptera; family Lycidae; genus Platerodrilus; species Platerodrilus igneus. The sequence continues at coordinate 2,182,400 of JARFIW010000831.1, forward strand.
GACCGGAAAATATGATTTGTCGGGTTTACAAACATGATTTGTTGTGAGTGGAATGGCAATTTTAAAAAATGAATTTATGGGATTTTGTATGTCTTCGATATACATTTTTATCATCGCTTTTGTAAATGCAACAAGATTTATATTTGTAGTTCGGACATTCCTTCTCAGAATAAAAGTATACATAACCTTGTCAAATTTTTGTTTTGTAGCAGCTGAAAGTAGTACGCTTTATACACATTCCTTAAAATTATTAATCACTTTTTTAAATGTATAAATTATTAATTACGTAAGGTGTGGTGAGAAAAGTTAACAAAAATGTATAGAATTTAGGAATAAGATAAATAGATTGTGTAAGTGCTTAAACATCAATAGGTGCGGAGTAATGGTATCCTAACGGGACAATGCGTTTTTCTCGAATATTAAACTATATGATGAGGCAGTCAAGAAAATAGCGACCTTTACTGCTAGAACGTGTAATGACTTAAAACTTAACTAAATGGTGATTATGTTTTGATTTTTGATTTTTCTCTTTACGATGAGGATAGAAAGGCGTTCTTTGTGTTACTACTTGAATACCAAGCTATAATTGTAATTAATGTATATATATTATAAATTAATTTTTTATATTATTCTAATTGTTGTACTACATGGTAGGTTGTGCGTGGGCGGGGTATACTGCTTACTAGACTTATATAAAAATAGCTGCCACTGCCCACTATCACGCAAATTTGCATACTTTGACATACACATCCCTTTCGTATAGACCTACACCTTGCCGAAGTTCTAGATTACTAGAACAGGTGAAATGGCTTGCGTGTTCTAATGAGCTAAAGAGCCAAACTACAGGTCCAACCAAAGTAGTAGGGTTGTTAATGAGAAACCAGACTAAGACAGTTCCCCGAAAGAGGGCAGCGGTTCTTTCGGTGCTTAGATTGGCAGAGATCATAGGGAACGGTATGGCAGTCTAAGACACACTGCCGCGATGTGGAAGACAACGGGAAACCTCCACATTACCTCCCACGTACACAGCGTACTTAAATATGATGACATTCTCTGGGGTAAAATAGTCCCTCATTCGGATCTCCGGGAGGGGACTACTTCGGAGGATTCGATCGGAAAGTTCAGAATAAGAGTCGGGAACATTTTGCGAGCCGGAGCGTGGAATATTAGAAGCATGAAGCAAGTAGGTAAGCTAGAGAACCTGAAAATTGAAATGAATAGGTTAGCATTAGTCATAGTAGAGATCAGCGAAGTTCGGTGGCCAGAGGCTGAGGATTTTTGGAGACTTCAGGGTGATTCATACAGAAACAGAGGAGAAATTCGGGTATGGGGATAGTTATGCGAAAATTACTTACAAAAACGGAAGAGTACTCATGGTTAGATTAGAATCTATACCGGTAAACACAAAGGTAGAAACGATCTACAACGATATCGAAGACATACTAAGCTACGTAAAAGGACATGAAAATTTAATAATTACGGGGGGATCTTAATGCAGTGGTAGGTGAGGATAGGAAAGGAGCGGTAGTAGATTTGTTTGGTTTAGGCACGAGAAACGACAGGGGAAATAGGCTGGTAGAATTTTGCGACAAGAACAATTTAATTATCACAAACACATTATTTCAATATGAAGGTAGAAGACGAAATACATGGAAGATGCCAGGAGATTTAGGGAGATATCAAATAGATTACATTCTTGTTAGACAACGCTTTAAGTATCAAATAAAAGACTGTAGAAGCTACCCAGAAGCAAATTTAAAAACTGACCACAACATTGTAATTATGAAGAAAAAAACTGAAAAGGCACTTTCACTTTGAGAAACTAAAAGATAAAGATATTCAAGAAAGATTCGAAAAAAAGTCAAATGAATTGCTGAAAATTATCGGGAAAGTTCTGATACTAAGGAAGTAGATACAGAATGGAATAACATTAAATCCAGCTTAGACATGGCGGCCAGAGATATTCTGGGGTATGCACAAAAAGAAAATAGCAAACCATGGATAACAAAGGATATCATGAATTTAATAGAAGAAAGACGAGAATACAAAAATAAATCAGACGAAACAGGAAAACAAAGATACAAAGCCATAAAATGGGAAATTATTCGCAAATGCAGGAAAGCTAAAGAACAATGGATTGATGAAAAGTGCAACGAGGTGCAAACTAAGATGGAACTAGGAAAGATAGACGAAGCATACAAACTAATTAGAATCAATTTTAAGTATAGCAAAATACAAAGGATGCAGGAGGAAATGTCATTATAGAAAATGTAGAGAAAGTGGTTAGATGGCAAGAATATATAGGGAATTTATATACAGGAGAAGAACAAACAGCATTAGAACAAGAATCAGGCATTGAAAATGATGACTTGGAATATCCTACAGATGAGTTTGAATTAGCATTAGAGGGTCTGAAAGATGGTAAGGCGCTGGGTACAGATAAGGTGCAAGCAGAAACTCTAAAAGCCGCTGAACAAGCAGTAACAGGACATCTCTTCCAACTAGTATGAGACAGGCGAGATACCCAAAGATTTCAAATGCAGCATCATAGTGACTACAACAAAAAAGAAAGGCGCAGAGAGATGTGAAAATTTTCGAACAATAAGTTTGACAGCACACGTGCCGAAAATATGAACTAAAATTGTACAAAGACGAATCGGAAAACGAGCTGAAGAAATACTAGTAGAAGATCAATTTGGGTTTAGGCGAAACACGGTAGGCTATTTTAGCTCTGAGAGTGATAATGGAGAAAACAAAAGAAAAGGGGAAAGCGTGTATATAAGGTTTGTAAATCTGAAAAAAGCATTCGACAATGTCAAATGGAATAAAATGTTTAAAATACTCAAAAAGATTGGAATAAGTTATAGGGATAGACGAATAGTACATAGCTTATACAAAGAGCAAACAGCAGCAATAAAATAAGCGCAGGAACGTAGAGAAGTAAATATTAGGAAAGAAGTGAGACAGGGATGTGCCCTAGTTCCATTAATTTTTAACTTGTACATTGAAGAGGCAATGAATACTGTCTAACGCAGGAAGACATTTGAAATTAATATGCAGGGACAAAAATTGGCATGCTTAGATTTGCAGATAACATAGCGGTATTAGCATCTAGCAAAGAAGAGTTAGAAGCTGCTCTTAATGTAATGGAAACGGTTCTAACAGAGAGATACAGTATTAAAATTAACAATGATAGAACTAAAGTATTAGTATGCAAAGAAGGGAAAATAAATCAAAAACAAGAATACAAATAAGTAACAAGAACTTACAAGAGGTTAAGGATTTCTGCTACCTAGAAAGTCAAATAACGCAAGATGGGAAAAGCACAAAAGATATAAAACAAAGACTAGCACAAGGTCGTACTACATTTAACAAAAAAAAACAACTACTATGTTCATAAACAACAAACATAGAAACAAGGAATAGATTGCTTAAAACATATGTGTGAAGCACACCACAGTACGGCTGTGAAGCCTGGACAGTAGGAGAAGCGGACAAGAAATAGGTAGAATCCTTTGAAATGTGGTGCTACAGACGTATATTGAAGATATCATGGACAGACAAAGTTAAGAACAAAGATATTAAAAACGGTAGGAAAAGAAGAAATATGTGGAAAACGGTAAAAAATAAGAGAGATAGGATGATATGCCACATACTACGGCATGAGGGAATAGTGCGGAATATATTAGAAGCAGAGATAGGAAAGAGGAGAGGTAGAGGTAGACCTAGGTTAGACTATTGCACACAGATAGTGAAAGATGTAGGCTGCAGGAATTTCAGGGAAATGTGTAGGCTAGCTCAAAATAGAAATCAATGGAGATACGCATCCAACAAGTCCCAAGATGGATAAACTAATGACTAAAAATTACTGTACTTAAGCATGATAATTATTATAAGCAACTTCAAGTATTGGTATGCAAAATTCTCGATTAATGTTAATTGTGTGAAAGGATTCACTGGAAAACTATTAATTCGGCTAATGTCTAAGTGTTGGGGGATCCTTGGCAGCCACAGGCTGCTTAACCCCCTTCACACACCACTGCATCTCGGTGAAATAAGGTATATAATTAGAAAACAATAGGTGAACCGAGCTGTATATAGGCTGTTGTGGGAATTTCAGGGAACTGTGTAGGCTAGCTCAGAATATAAATAAGTGGAGGTGCGCGTCCAACCAGTTTTGAGACGGAAAACCTAATGACGAAAAAATAAACGCAGATAAATCTGATGATTATTATAAACAACTTCATGTGTTGGTTGTGAAATATCTGCAACTAATGTTGACTGTGCGAAAAGATGTATTGGGAAAAATATTAAATCGGCAAATGTTCAAATGCTGGGGAACTTGGCAGCTACAGGCTGCTTACCCCCTTCCCAACCGTTCATTTATATTTCCAATGCTCCACCCGAAGGTACTACATTGGCCAGGAGGCGAGTTTTTTGTTGCCAGAAAAATTTAGAATTTTGCCGATTTTGGGATCTTTAAGGTGCGTGACAACACTTACACACGGGACCTCCATTTAACCTCTCATCCGAACGAGGGCGTGATTTTGTGAAAAATGCTCACCTGCCATTTTTGAAGCAGTCGGCCGTATCGGGATTTGAACCCAGGACCTTGGGATCCGTAGTATTACACTTACTACATTGATCCACGGCGACGCCCTCCCTTCACAACCACTGAATGTCGGAGAAATACTGTATATAATTGTAAAACAACAAAAGGGGACCGAACTGCATCTAACAAGTAAAAACAGCGCCTATGATCAAAGACAACAAACATAGAAACAAGAAGAAAATTGTTGAAAGCATATGTGTGGAGAAAAGCACAGCATGCCGATGAAATATGGGCAGTAGGAAAAGCAGACAGAAAAACGCTAGCAGCCTTTTGAAATGTTGTGTTTCAGATGTATGAGGATGATAGCATGGACAGACAAAGTTAATAACAAATAGGTTGTAGAAATAGTAGGGGAATAAAGAAATCTGTGAAAAAATATCTGCAGAATACGTTATGAGGCATTTTTGGAGAATAGTACGCAATATTACAAGCAGAGATAGGAAAAAGGAGGTCGATGTAGACCTAGATCAAATAGTGATAGATGCAGACTGTGCAAATTTCAGGTAAATGTGTAGGTTAGTTCCAGAATACGAAACAATGAGGGTACGCGTCTAACCAGTTCCAGGACTGAAGACTTAATGATGATGATGACATACAAATGCTCAAGCGGTAGTGCGAGATGAATAAGTGTATTATTAATTCGTAGTGTCAATTGAGAATAATTTAAATTTTTCTCATTTATAATTTTTTTTCTTTTTTCCTTCTTTACTTCTATTTTTTCTTCTCCACAAGGTGTGTTTGTTACAATTATGTCATTCACTAACCCTAATGTTACTTCCTCTTCAAATTCATCTTCAATTCCTTGTCCTTTGTCCTTTGTCGTCCATTATATTAATATAAGCTCGGAATCTCAGGTACATTTTGATGTAATGAATGAGTTTTCTAACCGTACGTTATTACATTTAAACTTGGAGGCTTTCTCCAACTCATTTCACATCAGTGATATTAACGCGCAAAGCCTTTATAAACATTATACTGACGTAGTTGCCATATTCTCCTCATCTACGTCACACATTGGACTTGTCTTGGAAATATAGTTAAAACCTTCTACGCCATCTGTGATGGTTGCTGTGCCTAGATACAATCTGATTAGATACCATAGGCCGAACCTGAGAGGTGGAGGAGTGGCGTCTTATGTAAAGAATGATATTCTCACCAAATTAGTAGCACAATCGACTGCCTTGATTAACGGTTCAACTGAATTTCTAACTCGGGTTTCTAACTATGTAGACTCTCTGGAACCGCTACTAATTCACTGTTCCATACTATTCTAATTTCTTACTGTTAGGAGACATTAATAAATGTTTTTAAAGGAATCAGTTCGCAAGTTTATCTACTGAATCTATTACAATCGCTTAGCCTATCTCCGCTCCCTCTTCCATACCCTACTTGATTTTATAATAACGACTAAGCCTGAACAAGTACTTCATTACGGGTTCCAACCTGCGCTAGAATTTTCCCATCATGGTTTAATTTTTCAGGCTAATTTCTTTAAATGACCTAAACGAAAACTTCAGATGCTCTAATGTAGAAATTTCGGGGGAATTTCGATTGAACATCTCCATACTTACGTTTCATTGTTAGATTCGGCAAGTATAGAGTCCATGAACACTATTGATAATAAAGTATCACTGATAACTAAAATGATAACAGAGTTGTTTGATAAACATACCACCTGAGCGGACGGTACGTGCGCGCAAAAACAGATTCTGGATTACGGAGGAAATTCGACGTTCCATGAAAATGAGAGATATTGCATTTAAAAAATATAAAATAAATTCAACACCTGAAAAGTTGGGAACATTTCAGAGAATTACGAAATAGGACAACCACTAAATGCCCAGACGCAAAATCAGGATATATATTGCTACGAAAGCCGCTGCTGGTCGTCACTCAATAATACTAAAATGCCTTTTGGGTAGCCAAAAATAATGCGAAAGCTGCTCTGATTCGAACTCTGGTTCCGGTGATGTTCATCGTTTATGGGTACATAAATGCTACCAACCTTCGGTGCTACTTATATACCTAAAAAGCTTAAAATTTTCTGTTTCGCGATGAAGTTTGCCACGGCTGCTCAGCTGCTTTTTGCAATTCAACTACAAGAAAAAATAGCTGCTACGGTAAATCACATACATTTATTACATACTCAAAGAAAAATACACGCCAAATCACAAGAAAATTCCTTGTTCACACATTCTTTATACATTATATGCACCTCCTTTTAGAATAATACATTTCGAGAACAATAATTACCCCAGATTAATTACTTTCAATTATCAGAGAAAGTAACAGAGCTTTACCATTTGTTTTACATTAACCTTAGTTTAATAAGAGTTCATAGTAAACCCTAACCTCTCGTACTAATATTTGCACATCAATCAGCAAAAAGTTCCTTTTACCTTGTACAAAACAAAAACAAATATTACTAATATCATAAACTCCTTTTTAACATAAATTCCCACATAAAAATACAGTAAAATAATACAACAAAAAAAGTTCAATCTGTCACCAAGTTTGTCCTTTTAGTTCATAAATTATACCCATAATGCACAAAAGTCATTACACCAGTTTATACACATAGGCAATAAAAGCAACAGTTACCTGAATACTATCCCTGTATACGGCCTACTATGATTCCTCAGAGACTGAGGCATACAGAAACACCCCAACCTTACTTGCAATAACCATAACTGCCAGCTGCAACCATTTGATCACGAAATCAACTCTTGTACCACATTGAAGGTGCGTCCAAATTCCCCAAGCTCTGCTACTAATACCATTGACTATTGGTAAACTACCAAATTGACCCACTACTGACATCTACTCCATTTGTATACTTTTGTACACTTAGTGCAAATTAAAATTAAAGCAATCTTTACTTACGTAGAGTACTCTTTTATGCATCTCGTTAAAATAATTTATCAGCTGGTTGTAGAAAGCTTTACGTTATTCATACTCGGAGACTAAGAGAGTCTTACCATCATCTCTTGGTGTTTATATATCTTTCTTCCCCCTTCAAAGCCTGTTAGAATTTTTCAAACTCTCTAATACAAACATTAAATTTCTACATACACTTCCAACGGTTACCCAATTTTTATAATACCTGTTCGCGCCATCTAGTGCCGTAATGATTGCGCATCGAAAATATAAAGAACATAAGTGATAAGAGTGGACAGTGTTTTGACAGACTTCGAAGCATTTTGTCGTTTTCAAGCTTCGACCTCCGCTTTGTGTAGTGCACTCCACCTAATTTGGTAAGTTTATTCACTTCCTCAGTTATGATTTTTTGATGCTAATTTGTACATGTCAATGTTTGTAAGATGACTTTTATACGACCAGTTTAAGGCACATCTTTTGCTCTACCAGTTTCCAAAATTTTTTTGATAATACGCATATTCCCGGCCAATTTGTGTTTGACCTAATTTGTACATGTCAATGTTTGTAAGATGACTTTTATACGACCAGTTTAAGGCACATCTTTTGCTCTACCAGTTTCCAAAAATTTTTTGATAATACGCATATTCCCGGCCACACGCCAAAACAATACCCTTCACTAACGTATACATCAACTTCAACGGCCACCGACATTTTCGAAATTGCTTGAACATCTCAAACACGCACGCCTAACTAACCGATTTTCGTCGAATTTTAATAATCCCACTCTTGTATATTCAACCCAACTGACAAAGTTAACGTTTAGAATATGCCCCTAATGCAACATATGTAGTATCTATCTTGCTCCAACCTACGCCCCAAAATCACTCTCTTGCTTTGTACTCACTCCACTTAGTATGACCACCAATTTGTTTTCACTCCACTACCTTATATTCATAACACGTGTTATAGTCATATCGTTCTAACATACACGTTAAAGCAACTAGCCTATACCTCGTCTTCAAACTGCGTCGTAGAACAACCGACCGCTTACCCTGTTCTAAACAACGTTCAAACTATGCCTATTTTAACACGTGCTACACTTATCTCACTTCAATACATACGCTCTACCCTCAACCAACTTTTACTTTGTTCTCACTCCACTAAACTTTGTATTCACTCACCTAAGCCAATGAACGCTAAAGTTCACCTACACCTATCTCACTTGTACCTATTTTATCTAATAATTTCTCATTGTTTCCTTGTTTTCTAGTTTTGTTGTAAATGACAAAATCACCCTTTCCAACTCAAGCTTCATATCTTTTTAACAAGGTTATAAATCTATCCTTAATTGACAGCAGTAACCAACACTACCTAGAATTTGCATGTTATTGGTTCAACGTTTTAATCTACCCTTCATAATAACATCAAAAAACTTTGCAACGGCTACATTCGTTTACATTTAATTATATTAGGAAAGCTGTTTCAAAACACTTTCACAACTTCCCGCAAATAATCTAACGGCCATCTTTGCTTGTAGACTAAACTATTTGAAATATTAGAAACACTTTTGAAAATGTTCTTCCGCCTTTGTTATAATTAACTATGAAGGTTAAATTGGTTTATAATATGAAAATTAGATGGTCGCTTCTCCCCTTACACGTTCTAAAAGCTTTTAGAAAATATTCTTATACTTAAATACGACTGTTAAAATATGTTTATACTATGATTTCTCAAATGCTATATCTTATGAATATTTACATCTGCATGATTATGAAAATTAACTTTTAGCTTCCTAAAATGTTTCAGTAAAATTATTAATTTCCACACTACCGATTTGAAAGGCGTTCTTAAATTTTTATTTATATTTTTTACATGCCGAATCACGAATTAAATTTCAAAACTGAATACATAATGCCCTTTTTACCCTTAAATATCACAGTAATAAATATATATATATATATATATATATATATATATATATATATATATAAATATATATATATATATAAATCTTATAACTTTTTTTATATAAATAATAATGACCTTCTATTTCACAATATTTGTTTAATGTTGCAGGTTATAGGTCAGCTAGTGTATTGAAGAAAACTCTTTTTTATAGCCTAAATTTTCGCTTTTATTTAAAGCTTGATCACAGGCATAACTAAAACATAGATAAATTCTACATAAGCTGGTGTAAAAATTAGTTACTTACATCGAGGTTACAAAATATTAGCTTTCATTATAATTATGTTTTACAGAGATAACATCTTTATAAAATTTAAGATAAACAGATATAGTATATATAAAATTGAGGTAAAATGTTGACTTGACAGAAACAGAAATTTTAGATTTTGATTAATATATGTCTTTGATTTTTAATTAATTTATAGGTATGCGTGTATATATCGGTAATATTTCATGTCGATAAACATACAGAAATATACAAATATAGTTACATATATTATAAATATATTCTATAAATATATATTTATGCGTGTAGTGTATATAAATGTACATGAAAATACATAACTATATATGTGTACATCTACATGCACAAAGATATATATACAAAAATACATATACATACATGTACACATAAATATAGAAACAAAAAAAAAACAAACATATTTATATACATACACATACATACACATATATACATTTACACACACACACACACACACACATACATACACACACGCACACACACATACACATACAGACATATATACACACACACACACATACACACATATAACACAATATATATACAATATATATACTATACATACACACACATATACACATACATATTATCATACTACACACATATACATCTACATAACATATACATACATACACAACATACACATAATATATATATCATATACATAATCATATACATATACATACATACACATACATACATACATACATATATATATATCACACACATCATACACACATACATACATAGAAATGCATAAATGTATATACATACAAATTCATATACACACGTATATACACATATACATATACATACATATACATACACACACACATGTGCATATATAAATACATTCACTTATATAATCACTCATATAGATAAAATAAAAGTAAAGAATATAAATAATTGGATTATATTAGTTGTTGAGTACTATTTTTATAATTTTCTTTAAAATTTAAAAGGAACGAATAAATGCTGCTTAGATTATCAATATCACTTCTTTTGTTTAATGAATTTGAATTTTATAAATGTAACACATTTCTAAAAGGTTCTTTTAATTTGTTAGTCTCTATTTGTAATATTTGGGGTTTATTAAAATCTATTGTATGTTTAATATCAAGAGCGTGTATTGCAAGTGCAGTTGCCTGTGGTTTAACTTTTATGTCGCTTTTGTGTTGTGTAATTCTTTGTTTTAAATTTTGACATGTTTGTCCTATATATGAATGATTGCAATCCAAACAGTTTAATTTATAAATTACATTTTTTGTTGTAGGAGATCAGTTTTGTCTTTAAGTTTAGAGAATAGGTGGTTAGTTGTAGTTAGGGTTCTTTTAGTAATATTAATATTTAAATTTTAAATACCTTAATGATTTTTGTGTTAGTCCTTGTATGTAAGGAAGTGTTTTATAGTTTTTATTTGGTTGGCGTTATTTGTTTTATTTAATTCCCTATTTTTGGTATTTTGTCTATTTCCTTGATTGAATAATAAATTGTTTATTAGTGGATATGGGTAGTTGTTATCTTTTAAAAGTTTACTTAATAGTTTCAAATTTTGTGGTAAAATGAAGGGTGTGATATTCTTTTAATTCTGGATTTTAATTCTAAAATGAAGTTGATTTGTATATTGAAGGAGTGGTATGAGTAATAATTTATATAGCGTCCAGAGTTGGTTGGTTTGATATACCAATCAGTAATAATTTTGTTATCATTTTGTCTGATGGCAAGAGTATCTAAAATGGTATAGAGTTATTGGTTTCAATTTCTATAGTGAATTTTATGTTATTATGGTATTTGTTGAAAGCTTCTAAAGTACAATCGATTTTATTATTTGGAATAGCAGTTATTATGTCATCTACAAATTTTTAATAAATGGTAATTCAAATGAGAGAGTTGGGATGACATTATCTAAAAGTGAATTCATTATAATTTCAGCTATAATTGGGCTTAAATTAGATCCCATCGGCAACCTGTAATTTGTTTATAAAACGTTTTATTACAGCAGAAATAATTGTTTGTGAAAATAAAATCTATGATGTCTAAAAATATGTTTTGTGGTATATTACAATTTTGTTCAATTTTATTCCAAATATTTTTACGTCATTTAACACTAAATCTTTTGGAATGTTAGTAAATAGGGACACGACATCTAAACTGATTATTATGTAGTTATTAGGTAATTGAAAATTATTTATAAATTCAACAAATTCAAAAGAATCCTTAACTTTGTAAATGTTTTCAGGTATTGATTTTGTAAGATTTCAGAAATATATTTAGATAGCTTTTCTGTCGGACTATTAATTGATGCAACTATTGGTCGCATAGGGTAACCGGGTTTATGAATTTTAGGGAGAGCATAAAATTTTGGAGAAGTACTACTGAAGTTGTTTAAATTTGAAGATTGTTCTTGGCTAATATATTTGTTTGTTTTTAAATTTTTAATAATGTCTAAAGTTTTTTTTTGTATAGAGCTAGTTGGATCTTTTTGAATTTGTATGTAAGTATTGTTATCGTTTAATAAGTCTTTGATTTTATGATCGTATTGGGTTTTTGATCAAGCTTTAAATAAAAGCGAAAATTTAGGCTATAAAAAAGAGTTTTCTTCAATACACTAGCTGACCTATAACCTGCAACATTAAACAAATATTGTGAAATAGAAGGTCATTATTATTTATATAAAAAAAAGTTATAAGATTTATACTACAATGGGTTTCTTTCAAATGATAACAACCAAATATGGACTAAATACTACCATTCTACTAAAACGCTGGACAAATCTAAATAACAAATTAGCTTCGATGAAGAACCGAAAAATATTTCTTTTACAATGTAGACATTATGATATCTTTCCCAACCATATTCCAAATGCAATAAAAAACATATGTCATCTATTAGATAATCACAGTAAGGTATTGACTTCAGAAATAAAAAGTTTTAATCATAAAATTAGTATAAAAATCTTAAATTTAGAAATCAAAATTACTCATACTATAGTGGATGAATGTACTAAAGAATTGGATTATATAAAACGTACCGTTAATAGCATACTACCTAATTACATTTTCAATGAGTTTTCACGCAGGCAAGTTATTCTTTACAACAAAAAATTCCATATAATAAAGAACAGCAACCTAAAAAAGATAGATGTCTTATTGAAGGCATCCAAAACTGTCACCTTTAACCAAATTGACAAATGGTTTGTCAATATAAGTGACATAAAAATACCAACATATGTCCAAAGAATTCTTTCTCTCGGACCAAAATTTAGTATCAAACCAACAATAAATAATAAATTAGTAACAAATTTGTTGGCCGACGTTGAAAATATCTTGCTTGATATTACAACAGAAAGAGAACGCAATTTATGTCGAGCACAGATTACCAATATCACAACCAATTTTATACATCGAAATATCAATCAAAGTCCCCATTAATTTTAGATTATTCTTTCAGCAAGAAATATTTAAAAGATACAAAAAACTTAGTAATCTTAAAATCTGATAAAGGTAATTTAACTGTAGGTATGTCAAAAACCCAATACGATCATAAAATCAAAGACTTATTAAACGATAACAATACTTACATACAAATTCAAAAAGATCCAACTAGCTCTATACAAAAAAAAACTTTAGACATTATTAAAAATTTAAAAACAAACAAATATATTAGCCAAGAACAATCTTCAAATTTAAACAACTTCAGTAGTACTTCTCCAAAATTTTATGCTCTCCCTAAAATTCATAAACCCGGTTACCCTATGACCAATAGTTGCATCAATTAATAGTCCGACAGAAAAGCTATCTAAATATATTTCTGAAATCTTACAAAAATCAATACCTGAAAACATTTACAAAGTTAAGGATTCTTTTGAATTTGTTGAATTTATAAATAATTTTCAATTACCTAGTAACTACATAATAATCAGTTTAGATGTCGTGTCCCTATTTACTAACATTCCAAAAGATTTAGTGTTAAATGACGTAAAAATATTTGGAATAAAATTGAACAAAATTGTAATATACCACAAAACATATTTTAGACATCATAGATTTTATTTTCACAAACAATTATTTCTGCTGTAATAAAACGTTTTATAAACAAATTACAGGTTGCCCGATGGGATCTAATTTAAGCCCAATTATAGCTGAAATTATAATGAATTCACTTTTAGATAATGTCATCCAACTCTCTCATTTGAATTACCATTTATTAAAAAATTTGTAGATGACATAATAACTGCTATTCCAAATAATAAAATCGATTGTACTTTAGAAGCTTTCAACAAATACCATAATAACATAAAATTCACTATAGAAATTGAAACCAATAACTCTATACCATTTTAGATACTCTTGCCATCAGACAAAATGATAACAAAATTATTACTGATTGGTATATCAAACCAACCAACTCTGGACGCTATATAAATTATTACTCATACCACTCCTTCAATATAAAAATCAACTTCATTTTAGAATTAAAATCCAGAATTAAAAGAATATCACACCCTTCATTTTACCACAAAATTTGAAACTATTAAGTAAACTTTTAAAAGATAACAACTACCCATATCCACTAATAAACAATTTATTATTCAATCAAGGAAATAGACAAAATACCAAAAATAGGAATTAAATAAAACAAATAACGCCAACCAAATAAAAACTATAAAACACTTCCTTACATACAAGGACTAACACAAAAAATCATTAAGGTATTTAAAAATTTAAATATTAATATTACTAAAAGAACCCTAACTACAACTAACCACCTATTCTCTAAACTTAAAGACAAAACTGATCTCCTACAACAAAAAATGTAATTTATAAATTAAACTGTTTGGATTGCAATCATTCATATATAGGACAAACATGTCAAAATTTAAAACAAAGAATTACACAACACAAAAGCGACATAAAAGTTAAACCACAGGCAACTGCACTTGCAATACACGCTCTTGATATTAAACATACAATAGATTTTAATAAACCCCAAATATTACAAATAGAGACTAACAAATTAAAAGAACCTTTTAGAAATGTGTTACATTTATAAAAATTCAAATTCATTAAACAAAAGAAGTGATATTGATAATCTAAGCAGCATTTATTCGTTCCTTTTAAATTTTAAAGAAAATTATAAAAAATAGTACTCCAACAACTAATATAATCCAATTATTTATATTCTTTTACTTTTATTTTATCTATATGAGTGATTATATAAGTGAATGTATTTATATATGCACATGTGTGTGTGTGTATGTATATGTATGTATGTATATGTATATGTGTATATACGTGTGTATATGAATTTGTATGTATATACATTTATGCATTTCTATGTATGTATGTGTGTTTGTATGTGCATGTGTGTGTGTATATATATGTATGTATGTATATGTGTATGTATGTGTATGTATGTGTATATGTATATGTATATATGTATATATGTATATATATATATTTATGTGTATGTGTGTGTATGTATGTATTTATGTGTATGTAGATGTATATGTGTGTATGTGTATGTATATATATATGTATGTGTATATGTGTGTGTATGTGTATGTATGTATATATATGTATATATATATGTGTGTGTATATGTATGTATGTGTGTATGTGTGTGTGTGTATATATGTCTGTATGTGTATGTGTGTGTGCGTGTGTGTATGTATGTGTGTGTGTGTGTGTGTGTAAATGTATATATGTGTATGTATGTGTATGTATATAAATATGTTTGTTTTTTTTTGTTTCTATATTTATGTGTACATGTATGTATATGTATTTTTGTATATATATCTTTGTGCATGTAGATGTACACATATATAGTTATGTATTTTCATGTACATTTATATACACTACACGCATAAATATATATTTATAGAATATATTTATAATATATGTAACTATATTTGTATATTTCTGTATGTTTATCGACATGAAATATTACCGATATATACACGCATACCTATAAATTAATTAAAATCAAAGACATATATTAATCAAAATCTAAAATTTTGTTTCTGTCAAGTCAACATTTTACCTCAATTTTATATATACTATATCTGTTTATCTTAAATTTTATAAAGATGTTATCTCTGTAAAACATAATTATAATGAAAGCTAATATTTTGTAACCTCGATGTAAGTAACTAATTTTACACCAGCTTATGTAGAATTTATCTATGTTTTAGTTATGCCTGTGATCAAGCTTTAAATAAAAGCGAAAATTTAGGCTATAAAAAGAGTTTTCTTCAATACACTAGCTGACCTATAACCTGCAACATTAAACAAATAATATATATATATATATATATATATATATATATATATATATATATATATAGTTTAAAAATCGTTTCTGTTGCAGTCCTGAGACAACTTGGTAAATTTTGAGTACCGGACTCGATAATTCTACAAACAAGTCTATTTTTGATATTGACTTAAACACACTAAACATACACTTTTCAGCTTCGGATATAACAATAAACACTACTGTTAAAAGATTACATGAACTGGTTGGCTTCCATTGAGCTAGACTAAACATTCGACCTCACTTTAAGCTTGAGGAGTCCATTTATCTCAAATTAAAATATTATTTAGTGAGATCGAAACTAAAGCCAAATGTCAGGATATTCTTTGTATGCTTATGGTAAGTCCTGTTTTTTTATATCATCTTACCACCACTTACAGGTGTCATTAATTTCTCGAGTGAATGGCATTTCTATGCCCAGTACCGGAAATTAAAAACCCAATTGTCCCATCTGCTTTTGGCCCCATTTCAACCTTGCCCGTGTTATCTAAAGTACTTGAAAAGGCAGCAGCCCAGCAGATTATGCTTACATGACAACTCATAACATCATTAATAGACTGGAAACAGTACAATAACGACTCCTGTTTAAGTGGCTGATGATATACGACAGCAAACCGAAAGTGCCACACATTAACACTTCTAGCCCTTCTTTATTTCAGTAATGCTTTCAATACTGCGGATTACAACATTCTTTTCTATAAGCTTCTGACAGTTGGATTTCATTCCACTGCTGCACGTTGGTGCGAAGACCATCTAACAGATCGCGAGAAAAAAGTTTTTATGCTACGTGGCGAATCTAAGTGGCATAACGATGTTCTGCAAGAGTTCGTATTAGGGCCTGTACTATTCTCCATTTTTATTAATAACATATCGCATGATCTAAAAGTCAGTTACCACATTATGTGGATGACTTACAAATCTATTCTCACTTTTCACTGATAACATGCATCAATACGCTTTTGACATAAACAACGATTTTATCAAAATATATCAATGGTGCGAAACTAACGGGCCGAAAATTAATACTAACAAATATAAGGGTATACTTCTAGGCAGTAAACTTCAATCAGACCGTGTGAACAATGATGTTCTTCTCTCCATCATGCTAGGCGGCGAGACTTTGCCATGGGCTGTCGTGCCACAAATTTAGGTGTGACGTTTGTTCAATCATTGAGGTGAGAGCCTCATGTCAATCGGTATTTTTAAATTATATCCACTACGTAAACTCCATTTTTGATTTCCTTTTCTCTGAAATGCATAATTATTTTAATACCACCTCTACCGGTATTGATTACTGGAAAATTGTGTACCTCGATGTTTCTGATATTTTATCTAGCAAATTAGAGCGTCTAACAAAATGCATGTATTCGATTTGTATCCAATCTTAGCAAATACGATCACATTTCTAAGGCTAGAAATAAACTGGATATCCTGCGACTTCAGAATTGTGGAAATCGGTATATTCTTTTGTTGCTGCACAACGTTGTTCATGATCCACACCTAAGTACCTCAAAAATAATTTTTAGCTTTTATCTACAAGCAACAACCCTCGCTTTCCAAACACGCTTTTTCTTTGTATTCCACAGCACATCTGCTTTTACTCTCGGTCGTTTACCGTGCAAACAAACCGTCTATGAAATCAACTACCCTCAGATTTACGGGCAACTCAATCCTGTAATTCGTTCACACGAAGGTTAAAATCATATCTGGAAACCGTTATGCTGCAGGGTCGATAGATAAATAAAGTTATGGGTATCGTCGTAGTGCTAGAGCTTCGCTCTTTCTCTTTCCCCTTCTCTTCCTTCCTCTTTCTATCCCTGTGACGTTTTCCCCTGAAAAACCTAAATATTAAAACTTTTAAATACGACCACTATTCGTATTCATCTTACAGTTTCTGCAAATAAATACTTGCAAGATATCATTACTCCAACTGAATGCAGGTATCACAAAAGCTGAGCTGGGTTGATAGATATCGCTGTAAGCAATAAACCTCGCGCTTACTTGATATGAATTAAGATTTAAAACAAAAATAAATAGGATCAACACGAAATACTGCCAAGTTAAACATAAGTAATCAAAAAAGTATGCACTGATTCAAGAACTAGGACTTGAAATAGAACAATAAAAAATGAAGAAGATGTAATGTCGTTTAAAGAAAAAGATAAAGCAGATAGGTGGAAAAGGTATACAGAACCCCTTTTCACTGAATAAATAGAATTAAGCTAATGTAGAAGACTTAAATAAGATGTAATATATTAAGAACAATAGTTCAAAAATACTCAAGAAACTAAAGTTAAAATTCGTCATTATTAAGTCTTCAGTCCTGGAACTGGTTAGACGCGTACTTCCATTGTGTCCTATTCTGTGGTAACCTACACATTTCCCTATAATTACCACGTTCTGCATCTTTCACTATCTGCGTGCAATATTCTGATCTGGGTCTAGATTTACCTCTCTATTCCTATATCTGCTTATAATATAGTCCGCACTATTCCCCAAGAATGTCTTAAAACATATCCTGCCCTTATATGTTTCCTATTTTATTGTTTCAGACAGATATCTTTATTCCTCTACTATTTCTATAACCTCTTTGTTATTAACTTAATCAGTCCATGTTGAAGGATAACATTTAAAAAGGCTTCCTCCTTTTCCTATTTGCTTCTACTGTCCTTATTACATAGATATACAGTGCTGTGCTCCACACGTATGCTTCTAACACTTTTCTCCTTGTTTCTATGTTTGTTGTCTTCGAACATAGCCGCTGCTCTTTCTTGTTAGATAAGTTCGGTTCCCTTTCTTTTGTTTTGTAAATATATACTCTATTTCACTGATATTCAGTGGACGTGAAGGGGGTTAAGCAGCCTATGACTACCAAGATCCCCCAACACTTGAGCATTTGCTGAATTAATAGTTTCCAATAAATCCCTCTGCACAATCAGGATTAGTTAAAAATATTCGAAACCAACAACTAGTTGTTTTATAATAAGAATCAGGTTTAAGTGCAATTGTTTTTGTCCTTAGGTTTTCCGTCTTCGAACTGGTTGGAAGCGTACCTCCACTTATTTCTATTCTGAGCTAGCCAACACAGTTCCCCGAAATTCTTACTGCCTGGATACAGCTCGATTCCCACTTTCATTGTTTTGTAAATTATACCCTATTTCACCGATATTCATAAGTATGTAAAGCGGGTTAAGCAACCTGCGGCTGCCAAGATCTCCCAACATAGACATTTACCGAATTAATAGTTTTTCAGTAAATTCTTTCACACAATTAACGTTAGTTGAGAATATTGTAAAACCAACACCTGTGGTTGCTTATAATAATCATCAGGTTAAAGTACAATTATTTTTGTCATCATAAAGTCTGTCTTGGAACTGATTGGACGCGTACCTCCAGTGGTTTATATTCTGAGCTAGCCAACACATTTCCCTGAAATTCCCACAGCCTACATCTTTGGAAGTATGTGTGCAATAGTCTAACCTAGGTCCACCTCTAGCTCTCGGTTTATTATCTCTAATAAATTCCACACTATTCCTTAAAATTCGTAGTAATAAATTATTTAGCAGCAGAGTTTATTCGGTATGGAAGTGAATGAACACAAGATGCACTTGATAGGCTGACAAATAAATCATATGGAGGAGTATTGGCTTCAAACTATGAAAAACGTAGATTCGTTATTTTTCCAAAAAAAAACACGATCAAAGGATTGCAAAAATTTTAGGACCAATGGTGTGCTTAGCCGTGGTTCAAAACTATTGATCAGAACATAACAAGGTACAGAATAAATAGGGGAGAATAGCAGATCAGTTTGGATTTAGGAAGAGCAGTGTGTGGTCTTCTGGTTGTTTGGGGTCACCTTGTCAATACTTCGTAGTAACAGAAATAACATTTATTTACAAGTTAAAATATTGATATGAACCTATTTTACATTAATTAAAAGCATGACATGCACAAAGGAAATATTTACATGTCTTTATGTGCGTAGTTAAATTGCATATGTCTTTAACACTAGAACTGAAGCATTTTAGTTTGAAAAGTTGTATGTACGGCTTCACTACGTAGATCTGGGTCTGGTATCGTGTAGGTTATGATGTCCATGATTGTAGCTAACCTGACACGGGTTACGCTGAATGCAATGCTACACCTCGTGGCGGTGAGTGCAGTCGGATTAGCATAGTTACGGTAACCAATGACTGATGGGCTGACACTGACGTACGCCGGATTCCTTGGTTGGTAGAATTTGAAGCGGGCTAATGGCAGAATGTTGCGAATCCTGGCGTGCTTATTGGCGTCACGTGCTCTAGGAGGTGGTCCTGATAGACGTGGTTTTGGAAGTGGAGCGGGTCCAAGCTGTGTTATGGCTAGATCTTGTCGGCAGTGTTGTGAGTTCACTTTATTTTATCCCGTTAAATTTGGTGGTCACGATGAGATAATCTGAAAGAAATCCTTACTGCACGAGGAGCTTGATGACTTCCGTCTTGTATTATTCTTAAGTTCTCTCCAAGAAGTTTGATGGTTTTCCTAAAGAGAGAACAACAAGAAGTGATTTACTTTAGCATTTGGACCTCCTTTTATACCTAGCATTTTTTTGTATTGTACGCTCGGACGGTTCTATTTTGACGATTCAATTATTGATTGAAAAGTGTTTTTAACATCCACGCAGCGTGCTTAGTGATCAGTTAGTTACGAGTATGGTTGGTTCCGTACTTCTACATGTGGAACTAGCGAAGCTACTTTAACATTAACGTTAGTATAAGAGGAAAAGATAAGAATAAGAAGAACTGCAGTAATGTACTTTAAAGATGGAGGGTAAATCTGAAAACATTGTTTAGGATTTTATAGAAAGCAGGGATAGATTGCGAAAGCAAGCTGGTAACTTATAATTTATATAGAGACTACATGGCAGTACTAGATATTGATAATAAAGTACAGCAGAATCAAAAATTGGCGAGGCTGTTAGAGGGATGTGGCTTTAAGAGCGAATATTCAAATTTGATGTTTGCGTATGAAATAGTGATATGAGCAGAAGGGTACGAACTTATAAATAGGATTAAATACAATGTAACATATATTATATTGAAATTTAAACATTAAAATCATACGATACCAAAACAAAGATAATAAAGATGCATAATAAACATGATAGCAGTAGAAAGATTATGTAAATCTGAAATCTGAATGAATAGAAATAGAGGAGTTCTGCTATTTATGAAGCTGGATCAAGCGACAATAGATTTAAAATACAAAATAGCCTAAGGAAGGAGCGCCGTACAACTAATTCTATAAATTCTACCTCTTTGCCATATATCCGCTTTATCTTTTGCGTTATTCAATAAATATTTACTCTTATTTGTATTATCAAAGCAATTTTTAGATAAATTTGTTTAAATATCTTAGAATCGTTAGTACTTTTATTCGAATACTCAATTTTTCTTTTTTGTGTTTATCACATTGATTATATTTTGCAATCGCACAATGTTGCACTCCATAAAAATGATATTAAAATTCGTTTCTTATATGTAAATTAATGTTTGACGTGAGCAACTTGTATTTGTGGAAGAATGCTTTATTTCCTGGTGTAATTCCGCACCGTATATAACTTTTACATCTGCTATCCCTTCTACTTCTACAATCTAAATAGCAAAAATACTTCTACTGCATTGAACTTGTCCTCTTCTATTTATACACTCAAAAACTTAATTAAAAATCTTCAGCGTATGTCACTACTATTATTTACTTCTGTTCTGTAGCTTTCCCATAAAACGTTATTCATACTAATTAACATGTTTCTTAGATTGATTGTGTTACTAGTTAATAATAATATCATTCACTAATTTTAACATTGATATTTGTTCGTCTCGTTCCTTAGTTTTCCTAATTGCATTTTGTATGTAAAAACTGAAAAGCAAAATGGGCAAGGAATTTCCTTGTCTAACACCTATACATTTTCTTCATTCTCTTGATTACCCACTGTCATTTTAGCAATTTTTTTTTATTAATATTTTAAATTATTCTTCCGTATTTATACTTCAACCTATTGAAATATGTCAAACATCTTACGGTATTCGACGTTATCAATTTTTTTTTAATGTACCAAGGCCAAAAATGTCGCTTTATATTCTATACACAAGACTACTACTCTTGTATCTTTACTTTTCTCTAAATCCAAATTGGTCTCCTCGTACCTCATTTTCTACATTTCCTTTCATTGTTTTGTACAGAATACAAGTTAAAATCTTTGGTACGCACGACGTTAAACTAATTGCTCTATAATTTTTATATTTGTCTGCTTTAACTTTATATCGTGTCATATCAACAACACTTTCTATAAAATCTGACTGTATATCACCAGTTTAATATTCTTGCAGACGAATCTTTAGAATCTATCTTGTGCTTTCTTTTGAAACGTTCAATATTTCCATCATCTGATCCTACTGCTTTACTGATATTTAAATCTTTAAATGCTCTTTCGTATTCCGATCTCAAATTAAGGTTTTGTTTTTTTATTAATCTCTAGGATTTTTTTTCCTAATACATCAACTTTTAATTCATTCATTTTATATAGCATATCAATATATTCTGTCCACCTATTCACCTTGTTTTTGACTGCTATATAAAGTTTTTCCACCTTGCTTAATAAATTATTCGTACATAATATTTTTCTTTTATCAAAACGTTCCCTTAACTACTATATGTTTTGTCTACCTTGCCAACGTTCATTTGTCTTTCTAACTTTCGAAGGCCTTTCGTTAATTCATTCTTATGTTGCTGCCTTACATTTTTCATTTATTCTACTTTGAAGCTATTTATATATACTATACTTCCCAGCTTATCTTTAAAATTCCTATACTTTTGCGTTCAATATATCAATCTTAATACATCATTTTTTATCCTGGATAGGTTGATTCTCTTTTGATTTACTTCTGTTGATTAATTCATTTTTTCTTCAATGTTGTCCATTTCAGTTCTTATAATACCGATTGAAAGTTTTCTTTACTTCCCATAATGTGGTTTCCCTAAATTCCACTTTTTATCTGGTTTTTTTGTCAATGTAACTGGCATTTCATCTTAGTTAAGTTATGATTGCCATCTATTTCTGATCTTTGATATGTATGTTTTTATTTGATTTTAAACCTCTCCTTCATCATTAAATTATCAATCCGCTGCCTTTCGGTATCTCCTGGTTTCATTCATGTATTTACATTTATCAATTATATTTTTTACAGAATTTCACTAGCCATTCTCCTCTCACTTTTTCTCCATATCCATGTTTTCCCTACAGTTTGAGCCTCTTTTCCTAAGCAACCGGTAAAAGGTTATAAGGTTTTGAGATGCGATGATATAGAAACATGTTCACCTGGGCAGACGCAGTAAGCAACGATATGGTCTTAGAAATAGAAATGGACCATTTGACACTAATGATTTCTTTTTGTTCCCACACGTGAAGAACAATGATTTTCGACACTAGTAGAGGAGGTTGATGCGTTCAAAATCCATGTTTTGGAGATATCCCAATCAGAATGGAAAAATGCTATGAAAATTGGTTCCAGCGTATGCAAAAGTGAATCAATCATCGTAGAGAATATTTTGAAAAACAGTAGATAAGTTTTCACACTTTAAGTTTTGTTTTTGTTACATATTCCCAATACATATCGAGCACCCCTCGTAACTACTATCTGCTACTAGGTTGCTAAAGTAGATCCTACGTGAAACCAAATTTACTTTACAGTTTACTTCAGTTGTTTCTTACACTTGTTACGGATAAAATGAGTGTTAAATTAATTAAATTTTGATTTGCTCTAAAGGAGCGAGGATCCCATAACAATATAAGGGTGCGTCGGCTAACTGCAGTGGTGCGGGAGTGGGTTCATGGATAAACGAAAAAGAAACTATAAAGAAATTTGAAATAAAAATAATAAAGAAAAATTAATAATATAGCTGATTTATAAAAAAAACTACGTTACATTAACACCTACCCTAAAAAGTTTTTCTCTGGCAAAATTGAGGGCCCCAAACTGTCGGTCACAGTAACTCTTTATGATGATATTTCTGTACGGAAGACTTTTTCCGCATAAATCTCTCTTGCTTCGGTCATAATTAAATAAATTGTAAAATAAAACACTCCTTCCAAATAAGATACTATCACTGAGGTAGTTAGATACTCTTTACAAATTTCTTAACCTCGAATCTGGCCAGGTATTACTTAAATAAATTTTAAAGAAAAAAATTACCTCTAACAATAATGATTCATTTCAAACTTTTCCCGTTTTTATATGAAACATGTGACATTATAAATCGTAATTTGGTTGGCAATGCACTTAATAACAATTGGTAAACGACCTTTTATTATCCACTCCAAAAACATTAAGTTTTTATACTTCTACTAACATTAAATTTTACGAATAAAACTTCGTTTTTGATGTAATATATAATTCCATCACTAATTAATCTACTCAAATGATTATTTTCACTTAATTTATTTCTTATTACCAAAATATATACTGTTGACATTTAAAAATGTTTAACATTGTTTTTAAAACGTCACATAAAAGTTCGTAATAGTACTCGCTTCTTAATTATAGGATTTCCAATAATACCAATGTTTGCTTGCAATCATTCCTTAAATTATCCAAAATAGAAAACTCCCTTGCACTAAACAAACTACAAAGTTCCAATTTAATGAAGGAGTGACTCACCGCTTTGTTTTCAACCGGTTATCACGACATTATATACGCGCACCACGCGTTTTTGAAACTAACCGGCAACTTGCAGATGTAGTTCACTGTTACATGCCGATCTCCGTCTGCTTCTTCTTTTCGGTAACGCAACCAATTTTTCTTGGAATTTCTGTACTTTCAACCTCACTTTTAAAAGAACATTATATCAAACCCTCATATAAAAACTAAAATTATATCAACCCTCCCCCTTTTTTCTATTCGCACGTATTTCTACATTTTGATGTTGATTTATAACGGGTTCACAATTAATTGATTCTGTTTTTTGGTCAGATGCAACTACAGTCATTCAGTCCCCACTATCTCTGGTTCAGAGGATTATATTATTAATGTAGCTAACACGTGAAAGATGCATGCTTGTAAATGGTTTTTGCGTGCTTAATGATACCTTCCGTAACTGTTTAAAATATTGTTATTATATTGTATAAAAAAGATTAAACCACTTGCAATCCTATCCCCGTCAATTTTCTTTGTGGGTGTCTGAGCCTTTACGTGGTATTAAAATATACCTTAGATTTTCTTTGTCGTAATTGCAGCCATGTCTTTTAAAACTATGTTTCATTGTATAGAATTTATTCATCAAAAATTTCTAAAAGTCCATGCTATGAAAACTTACAGTTATAAATGTTTTGTTTGCATTTTTGTTGTTTAAAATAATTTACATTATTTTTGTGGTTTTAAATTTATGATTTGAATTGAACTATCAATTTTTTTACAATGCTTTAATTTTAAATACTATTTTACATGAAATCAAAATTATACAGGTTGCTTCAATAATTATTTTGTTTATTCACGATTAATTTTTCCTTATCCGACTAAAGTCTATTAAAACGACGAGTACATTATATTTATTTTTATTTTAACTGCGTATATTGTATTGGATTGATGCACCATTAAATTATTATTGTGCAATAATTAATCGATTACGTATAACTCATTGTTATATTATAATTTTACTTTATTACATTGATCGGTAACATGTTACGGGTTCTTTTTATCCCCTAATGTGACCAGTGACTTTTAAGGAAGGATTTCCTTAAAATGGTGGAACGCAAATATCTTCCGACTATGCTAGGGGTCTATTCCTTGGGCAGAGCTTATGAGGATTGGTCGTGGTTCTTTTTACAAAACATTATTTTCTTACTAGGGCTAGATTCTTAACAAAACAGGGGTTTAAATAGGGCGCCACCAAGTCATTAACTTTAAACACTGGATTTCCCTAAGGGGGACTTGGGCGTCCTTAGAGAGGAATACCGTATTAACTGCTAGCGCAGAAGCTGTAAAGAAAATTTAATTAAATTTACAAAAATGAGGACACAAGAGGTGTTCTCTTGTTACCTCATATAAAAAAACAACAAAGATTATTCAGGCAACAATAATATGAACACAGATTTTATGCTTCAAATTCTGAAGAGGCTATCAAAGCTTCTTGTTAAATTGGGTTTACCACTTTACGTTATTTGATCTTATATGTTGTTACCCTATTTCTGAACGTACTTGTTCAGAATAAAACAATTAATTAAGAAAATTAAATGCTGCTTCTTTAATTAAAATTGTTTCTTCATAAAAATTGCAAATATAAAATTCATGTTTAAGAAAAGTTAAACAAGTTTCATCTACTCATAAGGTAGGATTATATATTCAGAAAATATTAAAAACGTTAAATGTTGCATTCGTTACAAAAGTTTAACTTGAACTTATACCAGAAATATCAGATCTGTTTTTTCTGTTTACATATTTATAAAACTTTAACTACATTGTCTATTAATTCATCATTTAGAAATTGTAAGTGAAATCATGCATATATGAAACATCAATAAGAACTCTTTAGGTTTGCCTAACTTCATAAAATTTAGTAACTGTGATTACACTGTACTAGTATTGACAATAAAAATTTACTAAGGTCCTTCTTAATTTGTTAAACGGATAAATGATAATATATGGTTACAAAGATATTTTTTGAAACAGCCTCGTATCAAAGATCACCAAATGTAGACGTGGTGTAAGAATAATTCTAATCTCTTACCTTGGTTCAGCAGGTGTTGTTTACATGT
Organism: Platerodrilus igneus; assembly: GCA_036346225.1. Taxonomy (NCBI): domain Eukaryota; kingdom Metazoa; phylum Arthropoda; class Insecta; order Coleoptera; family Lycidae; genus Platerodrilus; species Platerodrilus igneus. The sequence continues at coordinate 2,209,217 of JARFIW010000831.1, forward strand.
TGGCGTAACAGCATGTTAGGGCAGGTGTTAATACATACGTTTTTCAGAAAAACAAGTCACGTAAAATCCACATGTTCTACAGGACTCGAACAGCTGCGTGATCCTTGGACCGGACCATACGAACTTCCATGCGTTTTTCTTATACGCACAATCTGGACCAACCAAACTCCAATACCAAACTTGGATGTCCTACTGTGTGTGGACCTTGACCAAAAACTTCAAAAGTACAATTTCAATTCATCATCAGACTTAATTTCCAAACCATAAAATTTCTACGTACTTTGTAGAACGTTTCGTTAAAGTTCAAACTTATTGTTTTCTCGCATAACATTACATAAAATCCAACTATTCATCGTACGGTTGAAGAACGTTCATCTTGGATCGATATTTTATCGCGAAGTTGAAGTGAATGAACTATAAGTTGATACTCGCAGGTGCGAAAGTAGAATTTGTATCTTCTTTAAATACAGCTTACGGACTGCCTTATTTTCATAAAACCAGATAAGGCATGTTCAATCTAATAAATGAATATACGGCGGAGCCTTACAATTGATATACAAAACGACTTCTTAAAAGTTGAGAATTATTAAATAAAAATCTAATTGAAGATTTTCTAACGAAGCGTTGAAAAACATGTTTTATCGTAACTTTTACGAAATTATTAAAGGAATATTTTAAGTGCTATTTAAACAAATGGCCAAAGAATTATTAAATGAATTTATCAAAAGAATTATTCAAACGAAGTTATTTATTAAAAGTCATTTAAAGACGTCGTTAAAAAGACGTTATATAAAAAAGAAGAAGAGCGCTACAACAAAATTATTCAGTTTGTGTAATAACTTATTTTTTTAATTCTTACCATCGTTAAAACCACAAAACCTAGTGTTCAGCGCACTAGAGCTCTACTACCGCACAAGGCGAGACGCAAGTTACATGCCAGAACCCTTATTATTTTCATGATGGTTCTCGACGAGAGCTCTAGCTAATGTGAGTGCAGATGTGATATGCACGAAACTGGAAAGCTGCTTGGCCTTGATAATATGTATTCTAACATTCGGCGCCTAATGTTAGCAACCAAACTAGCATTTCTGTATGGCGGTTAGCACGCATAATACCAAAACTGGTATTTATTTATTTAAAAATGGTTTGCATAATATTAATGACTATACAAGAGTTTGTAAAACTAAAAATTCGTTGATGTTCTACAGTGGCCAAAAAAACTGTTACACTATCTTAATTTACATAGACACTAAACATATTCATTTTCACTACTCAAATAATTTAATAAATATCATTTATTCTCAGATTAAGACTTAGGACTCCCGTTAGAAAGCGACGGTATTTACATCTGACCATAGTACCTTCTATACTCTGTTACTACCTACGGTAATATATTTGCGAGAGCCCGGTGCCAGTGTAATAATGCGCAAGGCGCACGGCTTTAGCTCTCGATATTTTAAAACAACTAGATTAATTACCTACTTTAGATTGTCAATTTTTAACCGATAATGCTGAATCAAAGAAAAGCTGTAACCATCCACCGAACAAGTGGTGTGAATTGCTTAAAGTAGTAAAAAGAAGTTGTTAAGAGCGTCAAACATTTAAATTAACGCTAGAACCAGTAGCGTTTATTTTATCTAATGTAGCGTTATTCTTTCAACTTTCTCATATATTATTCAAATGTTGTGGTACAAAATTCTTGAATCGTCCCAATTTGTATTCGGCTTTGCATGATAGCCACAAGTAGGTTAAAATTTTACATTTTTGCTAATACCTGTAACAAGTAGGCGTTAACTAAGTATACATGTGTCAATAGAAAATCTTACAATTTTATAGAAGTTTGGGTAATTTACAGTTAACAAAGGAGTTATTTCCATATAACGTTAAATCAGAACAACTAAATAAACAAAAAACACCCAGTACATTTTTATATAAACAGCAACGACAATGGGGATTTTGCATTAGTCGAATTCAATTAGAAAAATCCCCGATAAAAATGTAAGGGCCATTATTATCCACTAATATTTCGATCAAGTCACATTGGAGGTTCAAGAAATCGCAACAAGCATCAAATCATTAAATGGTATAAAATCGATGATCGTTCACAGGAACTGACGACATTGAACTTAACCCGAAGAAAGCTTTAGACGCACAGTGTATGATACCGGAATTAGGAATTTTTTAAAGGGTAGGAACTTAACAGAACTAAGTTCGAACGAAATTAGTACACAGAGGTGATCAATGGACGTGGAATTAGGCCCCTACATTTGATTTTCCAATGCTCCACCCGAAAACACTATTTAGTCAGGAAGCGAGTTTGTTTTTTACCAGGAAATTTTGAATTTTGCCGACCCCTTGCTGTTTCAAGGGCAGGGATTTTAACGTGCGTGGCAACACACACAAGAGACCTCTATTTTACCTCTCATCTTAACGAGAGCGTATTTTTGTGAAAAATGCTTGCCTAAAATTTTTCAAACGATTCGTATCGGGAATCAAACCTGAGACCTTAGAATCAGCAATCATACGCAAACCTGCCTAATGTGGAACTGCCACGTGGATGTAGACCGTATATTTGAGTTTTTCACTGATCCCCCGAAGGATTACATTGGCCCGTAAACGAGTTTTTTACCTGGAAATTTTGAGAATCTTTAACGTGCGTGACAACACACACACGGGACCTCCATTTTACCTCTCATCCGAACGAAGGCGTATTTTTGTGAAAAATGCTCGCCTAACATTTTTTAAGCGGACCGTGTCGGGATTCGAACCCAGGACCTTGGGCGTAGTAGTCACACACATACCAACTACGCCACGGAGCCGCCAACCCGTAACATACCGCTAAAAAATAAGAATGATACTGGAAAGTTATCTACTCGTTTCGAGTATACTTCAATATGAAGATCTTAAAAAATAAAAATTTTAGAACTGTGCGTTAAACATTATGGAGAATAGGCTAATTCTGATGATGCCATTCATTTAGCAATAGCCAAAAATAAAGAATCGCGATGTTTATTAGCTTAACGCCCAACCATCTAGGTCCCACTTTAAACAATTTTCAAGAATTTTTAATAAATACCGTTTTACCTTTTCGTTTCTTGTTGTCTTAAACATGAAAGTTATCAGCAACTGGCTAATGCTTTTTAAAGTATACGGAAGAACAAATCACTTAACAATTTGTACCGAAGAATGTAATTTTATTTAGAATGTTCATGTTTACTAAAGTACACATTTTGAACAAATTTTTATAAATAATGTTTATATAGTCACTACAACTGATTTATTTTTTATTGTTGCAGCACACTCATGAAGAATCAACAACTGGAATAACCAAGGTATGTTAAATTGTATTTTTATCTTTTTTATTTGCCATAATCCTATCAATACCATGGTAGAAAAAATGATTTTGTCAAATATGCTTGTGAATTTTAAAATATCTATATTAACTAACATCTTGAATTTAAGTAAGTCAACTAATTCCTTTATTGTTAAAAGTTAACAAGCTCTCTGATATTGTTTTCTTCCTATTGTAATTAGCATAGACGGTTTTTCTAGAGAATAAAAACATTATGTTTGATGCATATTTTTGAATTGGAATTTCGAAATATACTCAAAATTTATGCTTGGATAGTTTTCGAGTAACTATACTAAACAAACACCTTTTGGCTTGATAATACCAGTGAGTTTGCTTATCCAGAAATAACTATTCTTGACACCACTACATTGAAACACACTAATTGAGCTTAATTGGACGTTTGAGTCTATGCGTTCAGAATTAGTGATCCATATTCTTTTGATACCTTTTATGAATGTAGACGAAACATAGACTTCGTTAGTATTTAATATGACATGGAACACGTATTATTAATGAAGCAATATGTTATAACTATCGCTGTTTAGTCTTCGTTTGATTCTCTCTTATCTGTTTTGCATCTGGGATAGTACACTTCCGATGGCGACGTTACTTGCGTCCGTATCCAAGATGAATTTGCTCTCCGACCAAGAATAACTTAAGATCTAAGCTATTTTCAATAAATGCCTTAACTGCGGGAATGCATTTTGACAATTTTTATCCCAAACGTAATCACGTTCTTCAATAAGCTTGATCAAGGGCTTAACAATATTTGCAAATCCGGAAACGAATCTTGTATAATAAGTGCACAACCAGAGAAAGATGTGCAGCTGATGTTTGTCTTTTGGCGTCAGCCACTCTTGTACCACCTAAACCTTTTCCGGGTCTGGTCTGACTGCTGCGTGAAACCACATGTCCTAGGTATTTCACCTTTTCGCCTAGCAGTAGGTGACACTTCTTTGGATCAGCTTCAGATTGGCTTCCCTCAGCCTTCGAAATACGTCTAAATTTCCCAAATGTTTCCCAGATGACTTTCCAATTACGATCACGTTCTCCAAATATACGTTTTTCGCGACCGCCCACGCAAGAAGTTATCTTTAAACGCTCGAAGATTACTGGTGATATTGTCATTGACAAAGCAGGAAATTGTCAATTTGAACCACGAATGATACGAAGAATACAGCGTGATGTCACAAAGTGAACGTATTTGCGAAGTGGCCTTGCTAAGACCAGAAATCGTAACATCAACTGGTTTTGTAGGAAGTTTCAACCTCTTACAAATATCCGAAGTAATGAAATTCGATTGAGAGCCTGAATCTAACAGAGCCCTAACTCTGAACAATCTACCGTTGTAATCGAGAGTTGGTGTGCACACGGTAGGAAGTATTATTTGGAAAGTATTGCTAGAAGAGGCAGAATTGTATGCGAAGAAGCGTCAGCCACAAAAGGCAAAGTGTTTTTTTGCCCTGCGGAGACTGTAGAAGTTTGCGAACGTTGAACTTACTCATGCAAAAGCGTATGATGCTTTGACTTGCACTTCCCGCGAGTAAAGCGAGAAGAACATTGCGAGACAAGATGTCCCTTGTATAGGCAATTGAGACATAGTTTCAACTCCTTTACCTTTGAAATTCTGTTTTGTGCTGATAACCCTAGAAATTCAGTGCAATTACTGAGCAAATGAGAACCTTGGCAGCTATAGTAACCGCGTCAATTACTAGATGTCACAAATGTTTTGACTCTAGCCTTGGATTTTTCATGTCTCTGGGGCACAACCGTAGATTTTTCTTTTAAAGTGGAAAGCAAATCTGCTTGGGACTTTAAGAAGTCTTGAAATTCCGCAAGAGTTGTTAGCTCTTGAGGTAAGGATTTTCGAACAGACTCCCACTCTCTAAGAGTAGTAGGGTCGAGTTTGTTGGCAATAACATAAATGAGAAATGTCTCGATCAGAGATTTGTCGTCTGACAAAGAGTGTAAAGCTGTAAAGCTGTCCAAATAGGCTAGGATCCGGCTCGAAGGACCATATGTTTGTATATTTGTATATCTTCGATGCGAATCTGCTGCACGTCTATTCGTTGTAGTATAACTCTTAGGACCAACTTAACAATAAAACTGAAAACTCGTTTCTTGCTAAGATAGAAATGTAAAGAATGCTTTAAAGTGGAATACATTTATTATAACTGAATATAATTGAAAAATTAAGTAAAATACATTAGAATGAATGGGTACGAACTGTCACGAGCTAACCCCTCAGACATCTTAAACGCGAATGAATTCTGGAAACGAAGCACGCAACAAAACATCAGCGTCCTCAAGATGCGTGACAAACTATCAATGTATTTGTTGCAGTATGACAGAAAATATTACAAACTGGTCCGGCGCGTGGATGTGTGGTTCGGCGCACACAGGCACGGTATGGTAAACCGCCTAAAAGATGGTTAATTTTCATATACAAATTAATTACTTATTAATTTAGAAAAAGCTTCATTGTAGGGAATAATATATAGTTGGGAACGGCGGGGGAGGGCGCTTATAGGACTGTGACGGACGGCGGTAGGTCAGTTGAGAGTCGGACGGCGCGTAGTAAGTAGCATGTCGTTCGTTTGTTGTGAGATATTACTTTTATTTTTATTGGAAAGAAAATTAATTATTTAAAATTCTTGATAGAAGATAAAATGGATGGAATGTAAACATTTTCTGGTTAGCACAATAAATAAAAACGAGAAAATAAACTAGCAGAACAAAAACAGCAAGAGAGAATTTTTTGTTTTCCACAATATGGCTAAAAAGATAATTCTGTTATGCCTGCTGAACGAGTGAACACAGGTGAGCTTCATCATAGTGAGGATGTAATAATTGAGAATGCGTGAAATTGAAGCTGACCTTAATATTGAATCAAATATTCATATAAATACAACCAAGGAAGTTGATGGCATTTTAATTAGAGACTATTCTAAAGTAAATAAATTTGTGAAAACGACTTGTTGTTTTGATGATTACGACAGCAATTAGTCAGAAAATTTACAGTTTCATAATTGAAAAAAGTGAAAAATGGTTATAAAGGATCGTATTTAGTAGCGATGTATTTTCTGTTGCAAAAGATGGTACTTTGATTTAAAGCGACATCAATGAAGCACTGAACATTTTGAGGAAAGTGGTTTGGACGAAAACACGAAGATCTACTGGCCAAACGGTTGATTTTTTTATCAAATAAATTATATATGAGTGATGTAAACCATTGTAATGAAGTAATCAAAAAAATAATTTCGATAATAATAATGATGGCATTAGAAAATATTCCATTGTAGAAAGTTGAGCTGATTTCGAAATTTGACCCTGTTTTAGATAAGCATATAAAACGAGCTGTACAAAATCCATACGAAACTCATTACTTAGTCAAAGTTATGCAGTAGGAAATAATTACATTAATCGCAAGAGCAACAAAATATCAATTCTTGGACTGGTTAAAAATGCAAAGTATTTCTTAATTATTGTAGACTACTCCTGATCTTAGTCATAAATAACATGTTCATTTTTGTTATGTTCTGTCTACATCTAAGAGCTGCCGAGCTTATTGATGCTAATTTGCTACTATGAAAAATGTAAATCTATAAAAAATAACTTAACCTACAAAGAATAAAAGGATACTGACAGAAAACTTGCAAATAGGATTAAAATTATTATCGAAGAAAGTTGTTGACACTTGTTCGCCAAAGGCGGATTTGAAGTGGATATATAACAACAATCTTGAAGAACTATTCCCAAATACGAGGGTAGTTTGTTACGTTTATTTTCAGGATAAATTAAATACCTCCCCTTTCCCTTGATAATTCATAAGCCCGCTTTACGATAGTTTTGTTAAATCGTTTCCGTTGCTGTTCTTAAATCCTTCATCAATATCCTGTATATTTTTCCCTTGTTAATCCTAAACCCGCTTGACAATAATTTTAACTCAAATCTACTTGCTTGGAAACGACAAGTTTATGCTATAATTAAATAGTCAATACCTTGTTTTAGGTATCCGTTAGTGTGTTAAACATTCCGATAACGTATAATTGCTTCTTATGTGTTGTCCATCTAAACCTTCGTCCAAATAGTGTATTGAACTATCCAATAAAACCGTGTTTTCCAGTTTCTTAATCGCGCTTTGATAACTCGAGGACTGCAGTTCGAACTCGTGCTATTTGAACCAATTTTTAAATTGATTCTGCAGCTTGTGCGTTCAAATATTTTCTTCAGCTATGCACGTTTTGTTGTTCGACAAGTAAAGGTTTCTTGTGTGTATTCGCTCTTAGCTGGAGGCCAAATTGGTTCTTTCTTTATGTAGGCCTAACGGTTCGTTGACGTAGACCGCTGCTGCAGATACGGTGGCAGTGCGAATGGATCCTGAGTACCGAGGCGTTGCTGTGCTGACTCAACCCCGACGGTTTGCAAGATAAGCATCCCGACGCACAGAGGTATGCGACTCGTTTTCTTTTATACATATTGAGGATTATTATTTATCAGCGGTTGATGTTGTGAAACCAGTTCATCATACATGTTTAACAGCTGGTCACGCTAGTGCTTCTGGTTATATTTTTTTAATTCTTACTACAACGTTATCTACATTTAATACTTTAATTTAACACACTTTCTATGGAGAAAATCTACATCTAATACTTTAATGTAATACAGTTGCTATTGAGAAAATCTAAGCATTATCTTTTTCCAACGAGTTTTATTACATGTTAGCTGCAAAATGCGCACTTCGTGGAGCCATTATCAAATTTGTCCTTTACAATATAACGTAAATTTAATATTTTTATTTGTCCATGTGAATCAACAAATTTTTATTTACTCTTATCGTTAATAGATAATCGTGGTGGACGTGTTTTTTTTTGGTATGTAGGTGAATCCCCCCACTCTCTGCGTCTGGTAGTTAGCATGGTATTTACGTTTCTTCCGGCTACGTTTAGGTACGTAGCAAGTTCAATAGAAACACGTTTAGAGGCTGTAAAGTAGTTTTTATTCAAAGAATTTAAAAGAAATCTCGATTAATATTAAGGCATAAGTCCCACTTGTGGACTAGTATACAAATTCCCTGCTGATAAAATTCTTGCGACTGTTTGCGTAACCCTTTTTTTATAACAGTAATTGCTACCTCAGCATCCGAATTGAACCGATGTCCTTATAATCATTGTTTTAGTGGACTAAACGCATGAAAATCGCATGGAAACAAGTCGACACTATAATGGATGTTGTAAAGCTGCCCGTTTCATATGACAAAGTAGATCTTGAATCGTCTGCGCTACATTGGGTAGAGCATTTTCATACAGAAGAATGACATAATTTGTGAGCATTCGTGGACGTTTATTCTTGATGCTAGCATGTATGCGTTTTAATCTGATTGCATAGCGCATAGCGTTTATGTTGACAACGGGTTCTTTAAAGTCCAAGAACAGCACACCCTGATAATCAAAAAGTTTGTTCAATATTACTTGTCCTGCCGAAGGTTGAGATCGAATTTTTTCGTAGTTTGTGCACGCTTCCACTGCATACTCTGACATTTGGATTCAGGATCCTAATAATAGCACCAAGACTCATCACCGGCAACAATTTGATGTAAAAAAGCATTACCTTGTTGTTGATGGCGCATCAAATATTGTATTGATAAGGCCGAACGCATATTCTTCGGCCCATCAGTAAGCAATCGTGGGATCCATTGAGCGGCAATGAATAGTTGAAGTTCAACATTTGAAAAACTTCTGTAACTTTGATACGTCCATTAGCGCGCAATACAGTTTCCAGCTGTTTCACATTATCATATGGTGGTACAATACGTGCTTGTCCAGGACGGGCCAAATCTTTAATAGATTCTTTCCTGTCGAAATTTATTGCACCATTCAACCACTGCCGTATGAGGATAACTGTAATCACCATAAACAGCTTTCGTTCTCTTTTAAATTTCCGTTGGTTCACAACCTCTAGCGGCCAAAAATTGAATAGTGACGCGAGGTACATATCCCCCAATTAATATCTATACAAATATAAATGTAATTATTGATTCCTAAGAAATATAATGTTACATTGTATAATTGAAGGACACATTATAAAAGGTTAATGAAAGTTCATAATCAGACGTGAGAACGGAAGCAACTACTTTGTATTCCAAACGCAACATGATACTGCAGGTGCAGGTCACAATGAACTATAAGAAAGCAATTGTTATAATTAAGATTACTAACAAGTAATACATCGTATTTTATCGAAAAGTAGCGGACATGAGGTCTGCACTTCCCACAAGATGATGCAAAAGCAGGGATTGCATAACTATCCTGAGCCCCTGATGGTCAATCAGTCTTGAACTTCATAACTTTAACATTGTTGTTAGTTCAGCTACTCATTGATAATTATTAAAACATAACTTTGATTAATTGTTAATTAAAATTAAGACTTTAATGAATATAACGTACAAGTTGTCAAACCATTTATGTAATTACTGTATAAAATAAATTTGATAGAAGTGTTTTTGGAAAGAAACTTTTTAAAAAGAAGCTCCCAAAGACCCAGATTATCTTTGGATAGATTTTCTATCGTAGATGCCATGTTTAATTCAGTTACAACACAGTAAAAAGAAAGCTGCAAATATTGTTCACAGATGCGTCAGTACTACTTGCAAAAACAATGTGTACAAATGAATTCCGTTGTCATAGAAACGAAATGATGGCAACACTGATGACACGTGTTTTTATTGAACTAATACGTATATTAATTGGTTTGAGAATTTTGATAACTAACTCCTACCCGTAACGGTTGCACAGTATGAGAGAACTTTTTCGAAACTAAATTAGTAAAAACTATCGATGATCAAGCAAGAACCAAGAGAAATTGAATGGACATGACAATGATATCAATAGAAAATGATATTGCGCAGTCAATTAATATCGACGAACTGCGTGAAGAGGCCACAAAATATAAAGCTCAATGTGTCCCTTTTGTGTCATATATCTTTTCTGTAAATAATAAAGAATTTTTATTTCCCCACCTCATTTCCCATGTAAAATTTTGCATATTTGAAGATAAATCACAGTGTCTTTTTAAAAGGCGCCACACTTGTTCGCACACAAGACAAATACCACGCGCTGGGTCTGATTACAAGTTATATTAACATGCACGAACATCGCTATTATAAAATTGTTTGAAAGGATTATGTTTGACAGACTGAATGAGAACATTGGTTATATTACCTCAGAAAATAAGTATGAGTTTATACGAGACGGGTACTAATTTACTTTTGGTTTCCTCTTTTGTTATCAATAATCTCGAACAAGACTTTCTAGTCGATATTATCCTTACTGGTTATGAAAAAGCTTTTGATATTTCGTTAATAAGGTTGGTATCTATTTGCTCTATTATAAAACAAAAGAATTGGTTTCTTCGAGAATTTGATAAAATCAATTCAAGCCTATTTATCCATACGTTAGTTTTAATGACCGCATATCTGATAAATTATGTGTTATTTTTGTATTCCGCAAGGAAGTCATTTAGGACCTCCGTAATAGCTACCATTTATCAATGACATCTTACTTAAGGAGAATTTCTTTGTTCATATGCTGAAAACAGGATTGTAAGATATCGCAGTGGTTTTATTTGCAGTCACCTTGATCATCTGGTGCTATAATTAGGTATACGCAAAATTAGTAACATGGTGCTGTGAAAAGCATTTATTTCTGAATAGTAACTGATTTAGAAATAAATATATGGAATATTCTCGAAAGAAACTTATACCGTTTTTATTAAAGCGGCCTCATATCTGTCTACCAATAACAAAGGTAGATCGATAGGTATCGCAATACGATAACGTTGTTTTCGTAGAGTTTGATGACGCATGTTGGTAGCTATTTTCTCGATTTAATTAGAATAAGGGATTATTGTATATAAGCATAAATCCCGTTGAAACGGTTTAGTATTAGTTTGAATTTCGTCCTAATAAACGTTTTGTATACTGTTACGTGTTACGTGAAATAACCCTTTCATTTATTGGATGTCTAAAGTTCCGTCTCATATCTATTAAACCTATGGTATTTTGTATAAAAGTAAGGAATTAATTCCTTTGTACGTGATTCTGGCCTGCGTTATTTTATAAATTATTTACTTTGGAAAATTATGTGAAAACGTGCTATTGAAATGATTATGTTCCTTGTTTTAATTGGATGTGTGACATCAGTCGATTTGTATAAGTCAATCCCTAAGAGATGAATAAGTTCTATAACAATGGGGTAACTACGTGAACATTTCAGTACCAGAATTTACGGAAGCGACCGTATTTTTGAAAGTGTCTTATCGTGCCTGCTTTGATGTAGTGTACCCAATTCTGGATCTCCCTAACCCTTCCTTGTAGGGCACTACCGATTTATAGGAGGCAACAACGTTATGAAGCTTGAGAAAATAACCACCGAAACCCTGATAAAAGCTGGTCACCAGAGAACATGAACTGCAAGTGTAAAAAGCTTTATAATTTGTAGATAGAAATTTGCACGATTGAACCTAAATAATAATTAGTAAGAAGGTTTGGGGACGGCAACAGTACATCAATTAATATAAAGCTAAATTCGCTTACGTGATATAAATGCGATAGAAAATTAATTACCAGTTAGAATTAGTGCTGTAATAGCGTTTTATTCGTCGTACTTGGAAGATTAAATTAGCGCCTACAAATAGTGATTAAGCTAATGTTAATGTAAGCAAGACCCTGTAAATGTTTTTGGTTGTGAAAAATAATTATTAGACTTGTATGTATTGGAAATAAAAACCAATGGACAATTAGAGAATTTGTTACACTGCTGTCAATCGGGTTGATATTCCGTTAATAAGGTTGGCATCTATTTGCTCTATTACGAGGGTAAGGTGAAAAGTTCTCGGCCTGACACAGATGGCGTTCCAATCAGCAAAAATTTGTGCTTCCCGCCTGCGTGCACATGTCATTAGTTCGTATGACAAGTTTCAACTTGCTATGTCAAGTAGTTTGTTTACACGAATTTCTTCAAACAGACGTCTTATGCGTGTTTCCTTAAGATGGATAAACTTGAATATCCTGCGGTCATAAAATTCTTCGTTTTGGACAGATTAACCCCTAAGGAAATTCATCCGAAGTTGACAAAGTTTACGGAAACTCTGCCCTTGCTTGTCAACCGTTAAAAAGTGGGCAGCTGAATTTAAACGTGGTCGCACGTCTCTCGAAGATGATCCACGTGAAGGACGACCAAAAACCGCAACCACACCGGAAACGATCGAAAAAGTGCATGATATCGTGTTGGACGATAGGCGAGTGAAAGTGAAGGAAATAGCTGAGGCTGTAGGGATAGCGGACGAAAGGGTGCGAAACATCTTACACAAAGAGTTAGGGATGCGAAAGCTCTGCGCAAGATGGGTGCCGCATTCGCTGAATGCCGATCAAAAGCAAATGCGAAAACGAGTTTCGCAGCAATGTTTGGCCCGGTGCACTAAGGATCCGAGCGATTTTGTGCGACCATTTGTCACTATGGATCAGACATGGGTCCACCATTACACGCCAGAAACGAAACAGCAGTCGAAGCAGTGGGTGGAAGCCGGTTGTTCAGCGCCAAAGAAAGCGAAGTCGATCGCATCTGCCGGAAAGGTGATGGCCAGCGTGTTTTGGGATGCAAAAGGGATCCTGTTAATAAATTACCTTGAAAAAAGCTGAACAATTACAGGTCAATAGTACTCCACCTTTCTTGATCAGCTAGATGCCAAAATTCGCGAGAAGAGGCCTGGCTTGAAGCAGAAAAAAATCATCTTTCACCAAGACAACGCACCTGCACACAAGAGTGCATTGGCGATGGGAAAATTAACGGATTTGAGGTACGACTTGCTCGGCCATCCCCCCTATTCCCCTGATTTGGCGCCCTGAGACTTCTATCTGTTCCTAAACTTGAACAAATTGAACAAATTTGTTTCTGTCCAATGAAGAAGTTGAGAGGGCCGTAGACGAATATTTTCACAGCTTTCCAGACTCTCACCTCCGGAAAGGAATACTGATGTTGGATAAATGCTGAACCAAGTGTATTGGAGTTAAGGGGGATTATATCGAAAAATAAAATCCTTTTTTTTTACAGAAAATTGCAGTCTTTCATTATAGGCGGAGAACTTTTTACCTTATCCTCGTACAAAACAAAAGAATTGGTTTCTTCGAGGTTTTGATAAAATAAAAGTCCATTTATTGATAGGTACCAATAAGTTAGTTTTAATGACCGCATATCTGATAAATTATGTGTTATTTTTGTATTCCACAAGAAAGTCATTTAGGACCTCCGTAATAGCTACCATTTATCAATGACATTTTTACTTAAGGAGAATTACTTTGTTCATATGCTGAAAACATGATTGTAAGATATCGCGGTGGATTTATTTGCAGTCACCTTGATCATCTGGTGCTATTGTTACGTATGCGCAAAATTAGTGACATGGTACTGTGAAAAGCATTTATTTCTGAATAGTAACAGTGATTAAGAAATATATGGAATATTCTCGAAAGAAACTTATAGAGTTTTTTTTTAAAGCGGCCTCATATCTGTCTACCAATAACAAAGGTAGATCGATAGGTATCGCAATACGATAACGTTGTTTTCGTAGAGTTTGATGACGCATGTTCTAGCTATTTTCTCGATCTAATTAGAATAAGAGATTATTGTATATAAGCATAAATCCCGTTGAAACGGTTTAGTATTAGTTTGAATTTCGTCCTAATAAACGTTTTGTGTACTGTTACGTGTTACGTGAAATAACCCTTTCATTTATTGGATGTCTAAAGTTCCGTCTCATATCTATTAAACCTATGGTATTTTGTATAAAAGTAAGGAATTAATTCCTTTTGTTCGTTATTCTGGCCTGCGTTATTTTATAAATTATTTACTTTGGAGAAATTATGTGAAAACGTGCTATTGAAATGATTATGTTCCTTGTTTTAATTGGATGTGTGACATCAGTCGATTTGTATAAGTCAATCCCCTAAGAGATGAATAAGTTCTATAACAATGGGGTAACTACGTGAACATTTCAGTACCAGAATTCACGGAAGCGACCGTATTTTTGAAAGTGTCTTATCGTGCCTGCTTTGATGTAGTGTACCCAATTCTGGATCCCCCCCCTTAACCCTTCCTTGTAGGGCACTACCGATTTATAGGAGGCAACAACGTTATGAAGCTTGAGAAAATAACCACCGAAACCCTGATAAAAGCTGGACACCAGAGAACATGAACTGCAAGTGTAAAAAGCTTTATAATTTGTAGATAGAAATTTGCACGATTGAACCTAAATAATAATTAGTAAGAAGGTTTGGGGACGGCAACAGTACATCAATTAATATAAAGCTAAATTCGCTTACGTGATATAAATGCGATAGAAAAATTAATTACCAGTTAGAATTAGTGCTGTAATAGCGTTTGATTCGTCGTTCTTGGAAGATTAAATTAGCGCCTACAAATAGTGATTAAGCTAATGTTAATGTAAGCAAGACCCTGTAAATGTTTTTGGTTGTGAAAAATAATTATTAGACTTGTATGTATTGGAAATAAAAAGCAATGGACAATTAGAGAATTTGTTACACTGCTGTCAATCGGGTGCGTTGTAGTGAAAAGAACATTTGAAGGATTTTCTTGCGTACCCATTATTCGTAGTCAACAACAGAAAATGGCCAGCGAAATTCTTTCCTTTTGAATGACGCGTACAAACCGTATACAAACCGAAACCTGGAGCTTGGCAGTGAAATTAAAAGAAAGTAACACAAATTTTACAGAAAGATGCCGTAAACTTTGCAGAAAAACTTAATCAGACCGCCAGCAATCGACAAGAAAATTTTATGGAGAAAATAGATCAGAACGCAAAAGCGGTTGAGCAAAAATTAGTAGAAAATTACATCTAATTGAGAGAGAAATTCATACAGGAAACTACAAAAACCGCGAAAAAGCTAGAAGCTAAATTTTCCGACTGTTTACAGAAATTGGAGCCGCAGTTGGTAGACAACTCGCCAGAATTAGAAGTGAAGGTGCTAAAAACCCTGCGAACAATAGAAGAGGTTCTGAGACTGGAAGAAGAGATTAATTCCCTAATAGTGCAAATGCCGGAGCATTCAGCCGCAGCGATACAATAGCACGCTCCAGAATTTAATAATGTCGGGGAAAACGAACAGTCGCCATCGAATTTCAAAGTAAAACCTTACATTTGATTTTTTCCCCAGACTCCACCCGAAGTTACTACATTGGCCGTACATTTGATTTTCCAATGCTCCACCCGAAGGTACTACATTGGCCAGGAAGCGAGTTTTTTTTTATCTGGAAAATTTTGAATTTTGTCGAATCCTTGCTGTTCCAAGCAAGGTAGGAATCTTTAACGTGCGTGGTGACAACACTCACACACGGGACTTCCATTATACTTCTCATCCGAACGAGGGCGTATTTTTGTGAAAAAATGCTCACCAGAGTTTTTACCTGGAAAATTTTTTATTTTGCCGAACCCTTGTTGTTCCAAGCAAGGTCGCGATCTTTAACGTGCGTGACAACACTCACATACGGGACCTTCATTTTACCTCTCATCCAAAGGAGGATGTATTTTTGCGAAAAATGCTCGCCTAACATTTTTCAAGCCGACGGTGACGGGATTTGAACCCGGGACCTTGGGCATAGTAGTCACACACATACAAACTACGCCAGGAAGCCGCCAGTTCAATGTAAAACTACCTATTCTTGATGGAAAGTTGACTTAGGCGACGGATTTGAAACAATTTGAGAGTCCTCCGACAGCCAGCGGCTGAAATGACGGTGAGAAGGTATCTGCGTTGATAGTCGATCTATGGGGCGAAGCTTTGAGTATCCTACAAACTATACTGGACCATGATAAAAGAAACTACAGAGTCTTAACATCAAGGCAAATGACGTATTGCGATTCCCACCTGCATCAAGTGTACGACGTTCAAGTAGAGAACCGTTATAAAAAGCCCACCGAAAATTTACAAGAGTTCAAAGCAGATGTTGGTGAGATTAGCATATCCAATAACACCAGACAGTTTCTTGGAACAGCCAGCCGTACACATCTTTGTCAATGGAATACGGAGTGGGGAGGTCCAGCAAACATTACAACTGGCCCGATCTAAGATCAATGATGATACGCTGGCTCAATCTTTGGAGTTCGAAGTGGTAAAGCAAGCATCGCTTCGAAGTAGTGGCAGAGTTAAATGCTTGTAGAAGAACAAGAACCAGGGAACATAGAGGAAATGATTCGACAGGTTCTTCATGATCTACGACCGAAGGGAAAGGACTCCAATGCCAGAATTGTCAGAAATTTGGTCTATTCAACGGCAGTGCAAGTAAGCCAAGGACAAAACAATAAAAGCTGGAAACTGGAGAAGGTTGACGATGAAAGGCAAAAGCCTGCCTGTACAGATTATGTCCCGGAGAACATCATCCGCATTGACGGGCATTTACGTATATGGTCAGTAAAACGGCAGGATTATAGTTTTTACGTGATACCTGTGCCACTAGGACAATTGTAAACCCTGCTGTAGTACAGAGCCATGATTAAGTGACGCCTGTGACGACGCGTCGTCGGACAGTGATTGGCGAAAACATTTGTATCCCCGGAATTTCAAAATTATAGATCGGGATTGGTAGCAAAATATTCTACCATCAAGTGATAAAGAATAGCATTCATCACTGAAGAAGCTATTGTGGGAATAGACATCCTAAAATTTACGTTTTTCGTTTAGGCATGAAAGAGGTTGGCGTGAGAGTAAGAAACGAAGCGATACTGTTTTGTGAGGCAAACAACATACCTGTGAAGATTTGTTTGACGGACGACGTTCTTCTACCGGGAAGGACAGAAAGCGTGGTGATGGGATTAGCTAGGTGCACTGGGAGGGCTTTGTACACCCTATCGAACCGGTATGTGATGAATCTCTTATGAAGGGCGTGCTCCTGCGAAAAACGTTAACAAGAGTATTAGACATTGTACCTGTTAGGATCCTAAACGCCAATAACTATGACTTCACATTGAAAAAGAATGCTACATTTGGTGGTGCTCTTCGTTTGTTCTTGTGGCCGCCGAGTACTAGCACCGTTAAGGAGTCGCCCACAAATAAGTACTCCTCGAAGTTACTGAACCATTTAATAAAACCATACCGGAATCGCAAACAGCAACAGCTGGCTTAACTTAAAAACCTGATTTGACGATACAGGGATGTTTGCGATTGACGGCAGTCAGATTGGAAAAACCGCGGTAATCAAGCATAAAATTGATACCGGAGATGACCGGCGAATAAGACAACAGTCGAGAAGCTAGGTTGCCCTTGGCCAAGCGTGAAGAGGCTGAGAGACTGGTTGCAACATGGAGAGGCAGGGTGTGATCAAACGCTCCGAGAACCCTTGGACGTCGCCTGTGAAGAAAAAGGACGGGTTGGCAAAATTCTGTGTTGACTATCGAGGATTGATGACATCCTGGATACACTCTCAGAGTCACGCTGGTTCTCAACCTGGGACTAGCAAAGCGAGTACTGGTAAGTGGATATGGATGCTAAAGATATAAATTCCCTTACGTGATATAAATGTGTTAGATAAATAAATTACCAGTAGGATTATTGCCATAACAGTGTTTAATTCATCGTACTTTTGAAGATTAAATTTTTAATAAATTTTGTTTTTGACTTAAATATAAACCGAAATAACGTTCAAACATGCAGTTTTTTCATATTTCAATCATTTGACTGCATTGAATTTAGTTAGTTGTTCTACTATTCATTTTCAATATCTTTATGTGTATTTTAATGCGAACTTAACTATTGATTGTGTTGGTTAAATTTTTATCTGATATATTCGACTGTAGATGTGTTTTTTTAAATTATTTAATATGCTTATAAACGTAGGTATATTAATATATTTATACAGAGTGATTCACAACTTGTGGGAAATATTTTAACTGATACATAGGAAAGGGACGCAGATTGATATTTACACATAAAGAAAATTTTTTTTTAAAATAACGCTTAAAATTTAAACGGATATTTTTAAAAATATCTGTACTAATACGTGTAAAGGGTAGAGATGGCATATTACAGAAAGTGATTTTAAAGGAACAGACTTTATTTTTCTGATCGGTAAATCACTTTACCAATGAAGTGGGAATCGCCCACTTTAACTGATGTTTAAAAGTAGGAGTAAAATAATGTTTATTCAAAAAAACACGATATCTTAAAAGTTCATAACTTTAAACAGATTTTCATGAAATGTGTGTACATACGTACTTAAATTAAAGTAACTATAAATCATTTCTGCTTACAAAAGGTGTTCAAAATGCCCTCTATTTTGTTGATTACACGAAAATGCTCTTCTGTGTCAGTTAGTTGCAGAATACCAATACGTTGATCTGCCCGCATTATCAATGTTCGCATGAACATCATACACTTATCTTTTAACACACCCCGCAAACCAAACAAACTAAACCCTTACCCTATTATTACCACTAATTTCAAATAATCCAAGAGAATAACTTACCCAGTATTTCGTAGAAACACAATTTTAAATAAGTAAGATATTGCAGCACTGCACTTATGAATGATTCGTTGGCTTAAACATAATACTGAAATGTTGCAATTACGGGTAATAAAATTAGGCTAAAGACACGCTGTAATAAACAATGATGTAGGTTAGCAATGAAGTTGAGCTATTCTCAATGCATTTCTTTGTAGAAACATTTGTTTAAAGTTTTAATTTTTAAGAAATCATATTTTTTGCATAAAAATTACATTGCGCCCCTTTTTAAACTCAATTAAAGTTGTGAATATTATGCGTTTTAACAACTTAATTGAGTAAAGTGACTTGCTGATTAGAAAAAATAAAGTCGGTTCCATGCAAATCACTTTCTGTGGTATGCCGCCTTTTTCGTTTACACGTATTCGTGCAGACACTTTTAAAAACATCAGCTTAAATTTTAAGTCGTTATTTTTAAAAAATAATTTTTATTATGCGTAAATATCAATCCACATTCCTTTCTTAAACGTCAGTTGAAATATTTCTATGAAGTTGTGATATACCTTGAATATGGTTGTCTGAATATTCGTATAGAAAATTGAATATAACAATTAAGAGTTTTGTTGTTCTAGATCATTTGTGCTCCCATTACAAACAAAGTTGGGCAATTTCTAGTTCCCCACTTTGAGATCAAATATTTCTAAAACTAGAAATGGAGAGTTTGAAGAACGGTTACGCACTAACATGCACTAAGAATTTTGCTGCATCAAATTATTTGTGCCTTTATAACAAAGAAGTCATAGCCAATTTCCAGCTCTGCACTTAGGTGTGATATTTTGGTATGGGGAAGTGCTTCTGGTTTTGGTTTAAAACAAAATGAAGCACCAGGGGCTTTGCTATTTCAGATCATTTATACTTCAGTAATAAACAAGGCGTAGCAGAGCACTTTGAGGTTTTGTATTTCTAAAACCGTAAGTTCGCCAGGTTTGAATTTGAAGCCTTAAAACAGCTCTAAGTTTTTGCTTCATCGAATTATTTGTATTTCTATAACAAAGAAGTCGTTGCCATTTCCAGCCTTGCACTTTAGAGTATGGTATCTTGAAGTAAGACTGGTCTGGATTTGGGGCAAAATGGACTTCCCTAATTCAGATCATCTGTGCTTTTGTAACAACAAAGTGTAGTCAACTTCCAGCTCAGCATTTTGAGGACTAGCATTTTCAAAATGTAAAGCGAGTGTGGATTGGAGTTTGAAAAACAACGAAGTACTGTCAAATTACTAAGGGTTTTGCTGTTCGAGTAATTTGTGCCACTATAACAAAGATGTCGTAGCCATCTTTCAGCTATGCAGTTTAAGATGTAATATTCTTGGAAGGATAGTGTACCTAGGTTACGAATTGGAACACGGTGAAGCGCAAGAGATTTTGCTATACAGGACCATTTGCACTGTATATGAGGGGTCAATCTCACCAGCTTGACTGTTTCCTAACACAATGCAATAACAAATCGATTTCTTTTGCTACGTAATGTTATTGTTTAGAATTTACGTGATACTATCCTAAATTTCAAGCTTAATCTTCGTTAGTTACGCAAAACAGGTAAAATAACAATTTCTTGCTATTCATTATTCACAAGGATTAACGCTACATCATCAGTTGCCTAATCTCTTTTGATTAATAGCATCGTTCTACGGTTCCTTTTCTTTTTTGTTAAGTTGACCTATTAAAAGTTGTTAAACTGGAAACTTGTTGCCATTTGAGTATTTCAGTTTTCTAATTAATTTAACATCTCACTTTTCTATGTAAATGTCTACTAAAAATTCAAGGTGTTCTACAAAGTAAAATTAAAGCGATAAAATATTACCTAGGAGTTTTTTTTGGCTTAGTATGTGTAATTTAATACAAATACGAGACTGCAATACTCAAACAACCAGCTAACTTGGAGTGAATATAGTATTAGTTTGGTAATCCAAACAGCAACAGCACAGCGAAATTTTGAAGACCGTAGAGCTATTGTCAAGAGCTCAAAGAAGACCACAATTGAGGAGTTCAGAAAAGTACATATCCGTGAATCTCTTATTGCAGTTCAATAATAAAACCGTTTAATAAGGGAAAAAATCGCATATTACCCAAGACATGTGTAATTTAAAAGTATTGCTTATATGATAGATACCTGTAAATCAATAATATCCAAGGTAAATAAATTTCAAACCTATTCCGCAGTGAATGTTACTACCTCCACTATTACTTACTACATTATAAAGCAAAAAATTCCATGTAATAAAATAACCAAATGACAAATAACGGCATGAATACTATTTTGATAATATTCTGTCATTATTTGCCCGTATTTTATAATTAATATTTTAAGATTTATTTATTAATTTAATCTGAATTATGTATTTCTCAACTTAAGTTACATACACTTGAATAGATATCTTAAAGCAGATTAATTTAATAACTCGTACATAAATTAACATATTAAAGTATTAAATTTCAATTACCTAACCAGTTATTTATAAATATGTGTATTTTGTACATCTGATGAGTATTTGTGCATATTATAATCTTTGGCAATTATTACTTTTGGTTTAGAAATACTTTTTATGCCAGCTGCAGGTGTGACTGGGATTGTCAGTAGAATTTTAAGTGCTATTCAGATTAAGGTAGTTTGTGTAAATTAGATTTATGTAAAGATGTCATAACCTCTATTGCTTTTTGATTTTTTCTCTATATAGAATAATGTCACGTTCTGAACGGACCTGCACCTTGAAGAATGTCTAGAATACCAGAACGGGTAGAATAGCTTGTGTGTTTCAGTGAGATAAAGAGCCGAATTAGTGTAGTCTTTAGTGAGGAACTAGACCAAGACAAATCTCCCAAGAAGGCAGCAGCTCTTAGAGTGGTAGAGATCATAGGGGGTCGGAATGACATTCTAAGACTGATTAATGCGATGTGGAAGGCAATAGGAAACCACCGCATTACCTCCTACTGAAAATGTTTTTAATATTAGTGATGGCATCCTCTGGAGTAAAAATTCTGGAGTTACTCCGTTCGGATCTCTGGGAGGAACCACATCGGAGAATGTGATCGGCAAATTTGAGAGAATAGCCAGGAACATTTTACTAGTCGGAACGTGGAACGTAAGAAGCATTAAACAAGTAGGTAAGCTACAGAAAATTGAAATGGATGGATTAGCATTAGACATAGTAGGGATTAGCGAAGTTCGGTGTCTAGAGACGGGGGACTTTTGGAGCGTAGACTTTATGGTAATTCATACGTAATCAGAAGAATGTAATTCGGGCGTGGGGATAGTTATGCAGAAAAAGATTGCACATGTAGAAAACTAACAAAAGAAGGAGAGAATGCTCATGGTTAGATTAAAATCTAAACCGATCAATACAGTAATTATACAAGTATTCATAATGATAAGTACACTTTTGGTAATTGTTAATGATACTTTGGCGTGATGGCGTAGCTAGGTGATGCGATGGTAGAGTCTTTAGTAGCGAGAGGTAGTACTTAACTTAGGTCCTAGGGACCTTGGACCATTGAAGTAACAAAATGACGAAATCAACAACAGGATTTAATAAATAATAAATAAACTTAAAGCTAAATGACATGTTAATAATAAAGTATAAAATGGTACAAGAATTAGACAATTATAATTAGAAAGAATTACTTACGTGACTATCTTGGTCAAAATGTCTCAACAACCATAAAAGATTAAGTCACCATCTAATGATTGGCTCCGAGCCGACTTCCTCCAGAGCAGTGGTTGAACTAGGGCTTCATGTCAATTAACTAACTAACTCAATGTTAATCCCCAAATATTCTGGTGCCTAGTCTTTTATAACTGCTGATAACGAGATATGGGTTTTTGCTGAAGGCTGTGGCAGGCGACAAGAATGTATGTTTTAATAGTGGTAAGCCAAAATTGCCCTGAGTTCTAGGACATGTGCAGGAAACCTAATTGTGATTGAGACAAAGTAAAGTCATGACTAAAAGATTAATTATACAAAAAGATAAGTGTGGTGAGGTAATTTCAAGAACGTAACATTTGATTAGCATGTTGCAAGTTTTCTTAGAGCAAAGTATGTGCGGCTTACTGAGTTGTGTTACAATTTAATATTTTAAAAGTAATCTAAAATAATGGCTTCGCTATATACAACAATATCCACCCCTAGCTATCGTGAGGAGGAGGAAGAAGCGATTTACAAAGATATCGAAGACATACTATGATTCGTAAAAGGACGTAAAAATTCAATCATTACAGGAGATTTTAGTGCAGTGGTAATCGAGGGTGCGAAAGGTGCCGTAGTAGGTTTATTTGGTTTAGGCACAAGGAACGACAGTGGAAATGGGCTGATACAATTTTGCGACAAAAACAATTTTTAAGCATCACAAACATTATTTCAACATAATGCTAGAGGACCATACACGTGAAAGATGCCAGGAGACAGGGAGATATCAAACAGATTACATTCTTTTTCGACAACGGTTTATAAATCAAGCAAAAACTGCCGAGGCTACCCAAAACCAGATATAGACACTAACCACAACATAGTAATTATTAAACATGCGCTTAAATTTAAAAATTTGTAAAAAGGAACGGAGAAGGGCATTTTGACTTTGAGTAACTAAAAGATAAAGATATGGATATCCATAAAAGATTTGAGAAAAAGTCAAAAGAATTGCTGAAAACATCGAGAGAATTTCTGATACTAAGGAAATAGAAATAGAATGTAATAACATTAAATCCAGCTTATATATAGCGAGACAGAGGTATTCTGTGGTATAAATAAAAAGAAAATAAGAGGCCATGAGTGACAAAGGATATTCTGAATTTAATAGAAGAAAGACGAAAATACAAAAACAGATCAGACGAAGCAGGAAAACAGATACAAAGACAAAATGGGAAACTATTCGCAATTTCAGGTAAGCTAAACAACCTTGGATTGATGAAAACTGCAAAGAGATACAAAACAAGATGGAAATAGGAAAGACAGACGAAGCATACAAACTAATTAGAATGAATTATAGGAATATACAATCGTATACCAAAAATATAAGGAATTTAGGAAAATACTAGCATTCATACGTCGACAACATTCTGTATTACAATAGAGTACTACTATCGGTAGGAAATATATAGAATTTATACTCAGGACTTATTGAGCTTGGAAGCACAGGAACAGTTTAACTAACATTGAAATAGTGCATGACCTTGTTTTAGGATATTATAAACGTTACAGATGAGTTATAAATTACGACCGCATATAAAGGATTCTTATGAAATTTCCATCTGAAGACTCCAGATATAGACAAGATGCAAGCAGAAATTCTGAACTATCCGATTGAACAACCGTCAGTAACAGAGCATCTCTAATCCAACCTTGTACGCTATATGTATGAGACACTGGTAAGCTTTCATCGTATTGAACTCTAGGTCAGCTTACCAAAAAAGAGGTGCGAATATATGTGCATTATTTTCTGAACACGACAAATTTTACTCGGCACGTTATCAAATTATTAGAATACGTTTCTGTTTGGGTTTATGGCGATTTCAGGCGGAACAGGAGAGTCCATTTTAGCTTTGAGGATAATAATGGTAAAACAATGGTTTTAGAGAGAAAGTGGGCATATAGGGTTTGTACATCTGAAAAAGCGTCTGACAATATAAAATCAGGACTGAACTTCACGACGGTAATTTATATACATTTCAGTCGTTCGAGAACTACCAAAAGTTATGCAAATAACTTGCTCGAGATTTCCTATTGTAATCTAAATAACTCTATAATGCGAAACGCTTGAGCCTGTCAATCAACTCCTTTAGGTCGGGATCACGCGCCCACATTGTTTTGCTACGTCATTAGAGATCGGTAGGAGCCAGTTCTATGTTGTAAATTCGGGGTGAGTGTTTTGCCAACCATTTTATTATAGAGGGTTAGGGTTAGATAGTTGTTGATACTACATATGCACATGGTGCTATAGATGATTGACCTTGTTCCACGTAAATGATTGTGTTTTTGTGAGGAGTTATGTATGGTCCCGAGTAGAATGCGTACTGATTATGCCCTGTAATAATTTTAGATAGTTACTGCTGTATTTACGATAAATATTTAGAGCTGTGATTTGTAGATGAGAAATTTTGTTCTTTTCTTTTCTTGTTTTGGGTAATTAACTCAGGGTCGGAACCTAGAACCTACAGCACGCCATTTTGAGAAGAATTTTTTTTTGTTCTTGTTAAATGTATATTACGCTTATGCGCTATTCTTGTTTACATTTGTTTGGGCACTACTGTGTTGATATAACATGTTTTTTTTTGGTTTGTTTAATTATAATTTTTTTATGTTACGAGTGGATTTATTGAATGAGTGCGAGCATGTTTTTTTTTATTTCAGCCCTTCTTTCCTTTTTGGTAATTGAAATACCCCAGCTACTCACCGACTGAGCCCGGCCATTTTCTTTCGTTGATTTTTTTTTGTTAGGCTACGTCGATGTACATAGCAGACCGACGAAGCATACAAACTAATTAGAATGAATTATAGGAATATACAATCGTATACCAAAAAAAAATAAGGAGCTTGGAAAAAGATAGCATTATAGAAAATGTAAGCAAAGAGTGGTTAATTGATAGGAATATATAAAGAATTTATATGCAGGCAAGGAGCTAAAAGCACTAGAACAGGAAACAGAGATTGAAAAGGATGACTTGGGATATTATATACCTACAGATGAGTTTAAATTAACATTAAAGAATCTGAAAAATAATAAGGCTCCAGATATAGACAAGATGCAAGCAGAAATTCTGAAATCTGCCGGACAAGCAGTTATAACGTTTTGCCTTACTAAGGGGTTATTTTCTTTACTCCTATATTGCCAGCTGAAAGGCACAACGATAGATGACAAGGATTTCCTGAAGATGTAAAGAGCCCAAGGTTAGTTTTGGTGGAAAATGGCTCGTAGATGAGGAAACCTCCAAAGGCTAAGCGGCTAGTCGAGCGATTTGCTCTGGGTAGAACATGAGCTTTGGGTCGGGGTTGGACTGCGACCAAAATATAGTGAATATGGCGTCGCCAAATTTTTGTATACTAAGAAGACCCAACTTGAGTCTTTTGTATAAGGCGAATACGGAAACCTATACTCAAGTACCGCTATACAAAAAATATCACGAGAACCCAATCCCTAAAGTTTTCTTACCTTATGGCTCGATATTGATCGTTAAAGATGCACTGCTAAACCTGTAAACAGATTAAAACAAGGCTAGCACCGTTTGTGCATTCATTTCAAAAAATTCATAATTAATAAGAATCAACCCTCATTCATTCCAACTAATAATCATAGTCTTGAACAAAATGAATATCTATTCCTTTAAGTTGCAGTTTAAAATTATTTACAAAACATCATCTTTAAAAAATTTGACTAAATTATGATAATGAAAAATATGTACATTTGTACTTGGTAATAATCTCAACATCAATATCTTACAAAAATAGAGTACTGTAGTTTTCTACATTATAAGAGTCTAGCAAGAATTTATTCTTGTAAATGTTTAAATTTGAGTTTTAGGATTGATTAAATTCATATTACAAACTTCATTTGGCCTTGGTAGTACTACATAGACTTCACATTAAATGGTAAAATATTCCAATTAATAATTAATGAAAAGCAAAATGAAACAATTTAGTTCTCTAAATTAACATAATTTGGTATTCAAATAATAGTTTTAATTTTTGTTAATCCTGAAAGTTAACCTTTTCTATCTTTAAATCGCCATCTACCATTTTTGTTAGTACTCATACAAAGATTAAAAGTGAAGTTTTATAGATTCCTTTTACCAATGTTTAAAAATAACTTGTTTGTCATTCACATAATGAAGTAGGAAATTTCCACGTGAACAAACAGAAACTTATTTGTTTGTCATGCCAAAAGTTACAGCTGACTTATTAAAAAACTCTAATTACATACCAGATGTTAATCCATCAGAAAAATACTTGAAATGTATTTGAACTATACCCGGAATAATAATTGATGAATTGGAATCTTGTTATATCAGCAATAACGGGTTAGAAATTTCCAACACCTCACAATCTAATTAACTTGATACTGAATTTCTAACAAACATAAGCGTGCGTCCACATCGAACAAATGAACCACGTTGGATTGATTACCACATCAAGTAAAATTTCAAATATGCTTTACAATTCCTATAAGATTTCAATAAGTTGCCAATAAATTTTTATAAGTTATCAATAAATTTTTTATAAGTTTTCGTAAGTTGCACTGCAAATATTAAATTAATAAAGGCCCTAAAGCTCGCTAATACTTACTGCTATCCTAAAGCCAACCATAACATTTTACGTCCCGTCTTGTACGAACTATATAAATGCCAAGCGTGGACATATAATGAGTTTAGCCGAGACGATTTCATCTTGAAATCGACTTTTATCTTTTTGTGCTTCCAACACCAGGTGTGCAACGCCATGTTTTTTTATACAAAGAACAATTGACCTTCTCTAACAACAGCTCAGGTGGAAGTGTTCTATTGACGTATACTGCCGCCTGACAACAGTTACGATTCTTATAATAATCAAAGGAGGGAGCCCTTATAGTGACGCTCTCAAATGGCATTTTCTGTCACCGCTTAATTTATAATTTATGCTCGCAGTTCGAAAGCTTATATTGGATTCAACAACATGTAATAATTATCACGTAGATTGTGTAGAGATATTATTTTTGAATTGACTTTTTATAAATTTATTAACATAGGTATTTGTGAAGATATTGCTATAAAATAAACTTGTTACACAGTAACAGAACATCTCTTCCAACTTGTACGTTATATGTATGAGACAGGCAAGGTACCCAAAGCTTTCAAACGTATCACCATAGTCTCATTACCAAAAAAGAGGGGTGCGGATAGATGTGAAAATTTTCAAACAATAAATTTGATAGCACATCAAAAATATTAATTAGAATTGTTCGGCTTGTATTTATAGTTAATTTACTGTTAGTTATCACATAATTATAGCATATGAATAATTGATAAAAATGCACAATGTGTTTTGCAAAAACCGTATCTAACCTTCTGATGATTGATTTTTGTTACGTGTTTAAATAATCCCAATTTGCGCGTGCAGTTTAATGTTAGCTTGCAGGTAAACTCGCATCCGCCTTGTGGACATTAAATGTCATTAGATTTGTCACGATTCAGCCTTCAAGCTACTCTGTGTTATTGAGGTACCGCTAAAACTGAGTTAAAAGTGTGCAGTGCTTCGCAATGATTTTTTGTTAGATCAATACGACCTCCTGTTAAAAGTCGACGTTTTTTACTACTAGTTCTTCGAACACCGCAAAATCTAATAACTCAGGTGAGTACTTGAAGGTTTCCGCTATTCTTTTTGTTTTCGTATACATGTCCACTTATTTCACTATCTGTGGTTGTCGAAGTTAACCGCCGCATTAACAAGAATTGTACAAAACGGATGGAAAAACGGGCTGAATAAATACTAGGAGGAGACCAGTTTGTGTTTAGGCGAATCAGTGGAACACGAGAGTCCAGTTTAGCTTTAAGGATAATAATGGGAAAACAATGGAAAATGCAGAAAGTGGGTATATAGTGTTTGTACATCTGAAAAAAGCGTCTGACAATGTAAAATTAGGATTGAACTTTCAATATTCACAACGGTAATTTATATACATTTTAGTCGTTCGAGAACTACCAGAAATTATGCAAATAACATTCCTATTGTAATGTAAATAACTCTATAATGCGAACGCTTGTGTCTCTCAATCAACTCCTTTTGAAGATGTCACACCACAGGATGCCCACCAATTATCTTTTGCGTTATTGTTTACGTTCTGATGTAATTATTCTGGTCAGAGAAAGATATATCAGTGCTACAATATAAAAGAGCATACCCACCGAACCATACGAATTTATTAAGAATGCCCGTTACTTCCTATTTGAAGAAAAACAGTACAGTTGGGGAACAATCAAATAATGGAAGTGTATAGAATTACTGAGATTGTTAGAACAAATAAGGGATTGGTATCTCTGGAACAATTAGAAACAAAGTCCATTGTATACACTAGTTGAAATTCTGAGTCAATGTTTAAAAACGGATGCTTTGTATGTACAATATCACTCAAAACTATTTTCTGGTTTTTCGTAGATTATAGAAAAGCTGTTGTTAAGGAACTGATTTTAATTAAAGCGAAATCCGATGTGAATTGTTACAAGTCGACCAATATATATATATATATATATATATATATATATATATATATATATATATATATATATATAGAGTCACAAGGGTTGTACACTCCAGGTAAACGACACCAAAGTCTAGAAAATTAAAGATTTTATCATAAAAATTCGCAACCAGCTTTAATCAATGGAAGGAAGCTCATACCTCAAGAATTCTATTACATTTAGTAAAATAAATAACTTTGTACGCAATCCAATTCATTTTTTTAGCAATGCATTCATATACTTTAAATAAACATGCATCAGGAACATGGAAAGTCAAACAAACATGAAATGATTTTTTTTTAAACTCGACGCATTAATAATCATGCGTGCCCATAACAAACGGTTCTTGCAAAACACGCAAATTACAGAACGTAAAAAGTCAATAAAAACGTATCTAATTTACGCTATCTGTTAAAGAATCCCATTATAAATTTGACTACGTGATCTTTTAATTGGAAACTTGAAAAAATTCGAATAAAATCCAGCACATTGGTAAACAAAACCATGCGCTTGACTACGTGCAGAATTAAACGAAAAATTTGACTAAATTCCTATACAAATAAGAGGAGGTGACTTGAGAAGGTACAAGGTTTCAGGGTCAAAGGAATCTACAGTGTAAAGTTTCGATGTCTACGTGATGTGCTAAAGCATTGCGACGAAGAATTAGGATGGTAACTTCATAAAAATCCGAAAGCTTGCCTGATAAGATAAGTGCAACGCCTTAATCAACAAAATAAACTGGGTAAACCAATTATACATGTGAATAGGTGGGCCTTTAAATACCGCACGAGCTGATAAAGGGTCAGTCTTTCTACGACCAAGGCACGCTCCTTACTTCTCTGAAACAAGACAACACGAGAAGTTAAACCATCCAATTAAATAATAATATAAGTGAAAGTTGGTGATTGAAAAATTTCAAATACTAGAACAAGTGCAAATATATAACACAAATTCGCCGTTGACATTTAAAAACGTAATGAAATATATAAATATAATCTTTAACATTTTGTTAACTTAGGAGACCATGTATTAGATCAGATATTAGATTAAGTATTAGACTAGGGTTGAACTAAATTCAACTAAGTAAATGATTAAGTGTTAAACTGGGTGTTTAACCAAGCTGTACAACCAAACAAAATTTTTAAGAAAAGCTACCTGAAAACAATCCAAGGACATTGGTCAACAGCACGCAGTAGCAGTTCTAAGAATGGGGCTGCATGCAGAGATGCGTATTCACAACAAAGAGTTCAACAAAGACAAACAACAGGTCAGAGATAAAATTCATTAATAGCTTAGGATATTAATTTCTTTTTGGATATTTTAATTTTTGTATGTATTGAGATATTTATGTAAAGGGTCATCAAAAATTTTTGATACGTAGAAAATTACGTATAAAAGGGAAAGAAGCTCATTGAACGTTCAACGTACTTCAGTAGTATGCAGAGTTATTTTTGCTGGCTTTAAACGGATTTAAGGGAGTCATAATTTGGGGATAAACTAATTTATGTTGTTACTTTGATTCAGGGGTTTTCTTAAATAGCGAATGATATTATAAAGGTTGTGGAGCTACAAATTGTACATATATAAAATTTGGTTAATTTTATTTACCTCTTCAGGTGGGAAGTGTTAGAGAAGAGGGGGAAAAACTTCTTTGTTATCGTATCGTTGTGCACTCTGTGTGGGGTTTTATCTTCAAGTTTGGATTTGATATAAAAGTGCTGATGAATGTTCTTGTTATAGGATTGGTAGAGGTTCACATTTGAATATTTTGACTACTTTGTATGAAACCGTTTAGGACTTCTAATTTTTTGGTATAGGAGTTGCAACCACTCCGAAGAAAAATTTGACGCACAGTTGTTGATGTATCTATTTGGTATCGATTATTAGAGGGTACTATGTGAGGATTTTAAAATTTGTTTGTCAATCCATTTACGAGTTAGATTGCTACTGACTCAACGGTACAGGTAGATGTTATTGATGGATTATGATTATCTGCGAATTTTTGAATACCTGTTATCCATTTGTTTCCAGGCTGTAATTTTTTTAGTATTGTGGTTACGACCACCCCCAAAATTGGCTTCGGCGCTTTTTTACTAGTCTATGTTATTGTTATAGGTTTTTAAAAGATGATGTGAGTTTTTGAATAATTTTTTATGTATCTGTTGAAAAACCTTTTTTTTTGTATGAAGATATAACTCTATCCCTTGAGTAGAGGTAAGATAGTTTTATGTGCTGAGGTATAATAGCATGCGTATTCAAAACAGATTGCTTATTTTAGATTTTGAAATTATATTTGTTAGGTTATTCAAAGTCATTGCTCGAAAACCGTGGATAATTTCACATAAATCATTTGCAAATGTCTTTGAATGTTAATAGGAATCTTGCAGGTATTTCATCCAAGACGATTTTTCCAGTACCGTAGCCCGTACAGAATAAATGGAGCTCAAAATTGCGTTCTTTGCAGTTTTGTTTTCATATACCAACCGGTTTACAGATTGTCAGTTTTGATCGATTTGTTCAGTTTGTTGCCTACAGTCAACATGAAATGTAAAGGATGCTGTGGCGCTAAGGATTTGGTTGCAGAAGTTTAGCAGCTGAAGTTTTCTTCTTAATGTCAGTGGTGAGGTTTCATTTCGAATTGTAAGCTTGAACTTGACTTATTCTAAAGGCACATGTAGCTAGACCGGTAACTTTTATTTGAATTGAAGCAAACGCCTTCGTAATCCTGAAAACTTTACTTCATTATACAACAAAAATGTCCTATAAATTTTTGTTTCAGTTTAATCGGAACTATTTGTTACACAAAAATTCTATGAATATAATACACAGAGAGGATACGATAATGCATTTAGTGGATTATGAGGAAGTGTGTTGTTTATTAACTTTTTATGGAAAAAGGAATAACACTGACCTTAATCTATGAGGAGAAAAAGCGATTAACCCGGATTATAATTGATTCCATAACATTCCAATAATACCATATACATATTGTGTTATCTATGTACTTATAATAGCATCAGCGATGTGTAGATATGGGTTATTATTCATTTAAGTTTCTCAGTGTGTGACACATTTTCTGTCTTGCGATGTAAACTTGTTAAAGAAATCTAATAAATACAGCGTTGAAGGTTTTTAGGGAAACAAATTAAAAAACTTAAAGAATAAATAGTTCTTCATATTTCAATTAAGTGCATGAACGAATGAATTCTGGAAGCCTGTTTTTCAACTTATACCCTTCAGGACGCAATAATCAAATTCAGTTAATGCTAATTTGGTAACGTATCATAATTAAGATATTTGATACGAAAAACAATGCCACATTGTGGAAGCGTTTTAATATCAAACTAGCCTGGAAAATTTATGGTAGGTAAAATTAAATACAATTGCCGAGTGTAATAAAATAGATATATAATGTAAATACATAATGTTGATTTCTAAATAGCCTTAAGGTTGAGCAAAGAGATGTGCGTCTATTAGGATAAAGAAACCTCGGAAAAGGCCACGGTTCAGCTTTCGATTTATCTCGACAGAGGACACGATAGTCGTCATGGGTAATGTTAATTATACAACAAATAAGGCATAAATGGACGCTACTGCATCATTAAACACAGTGTAGGGCCGATTGGTCTGCCTCGGACAAGAATAATTACATCAGAACGTAAACGAAGAGTTTATACACAAAAGATGATTCATGAGTCTTTCGACATCACACTTTGCAGATCGGCTTGATCGACGGGTAGAAGGGTTCTACTACATTTAAAAATTATTTAAATTACAATAGGAAATTTTGAGAATGTTATTTGCATAATTTTTGATATGTCCTCGAATTAACTAGTACAATTGAAATGTGTATAAATTGCAGTTTTAAATATTGGAAGTCTGTATTAATTGAAGATTTGATATGAGTTCTGACGGAAGCTTTGATTACAATAGCAGTTCTAATTTAAAGCTTTGATAGTTGTAATATGAAATAAAGTAGCGGTACATATGCGATATAAATTTCTGTCGATATAAACTACTGTATGTAATATAAATTACTGTAGTGATTATATAAATGGATAGTTAATTATAATGCTTTGATAGTAATTAATAAGATAGTATGGTAGTTTAAGAAGCTAGTATATTGTACTGTTATCGATTAGCTGAAAATAAAGTGTTGTTAGAGTTTTAGAATTCCATTGTAATTACGAGTTGCCGAAAATGCTTGTATAATCAGTTTGAAAATAAAGCAGGATGTGCAAATAGAGTTTTCTTTACACTTGTGTCAAGTAGTGGGATTGAAGACAAACGATTTCTATTTGTATGCCTGTCCCTCGTAGAAAAAAAAGGACATCGACAGTGAAGTTCTTTTGTTTTGGAAGGACTTCAAGTCCAGCATGGAGAAAAATTTCGGAAAGTACAAGAAAGTTTTACAGAAAAACTGAACCAAACCACAGAAAAGGCCTTGCAGCTAAATTAGAAAAAGGCAACACGAGTTTTAAAGGAAAATTACAATAACACGCAGAGAAACAAGACCAAAACACCGCAAGACTGGCAGCGAAGAATTTTCGAGGAAATTAAATGAAAATGTGGAAAAACAAGAACAATTTAATTCCATAACAGTACAAGCGCCAGAGTCCACAGTTCCAAAATTTATAAATGTCACGAAATGAGAACCGACGCCAAAGTTCAGAATCAAACCACCCACATTTGATGGAAAGTCGCCTTAGCAGACATATTTTAAACAATTAGAGACTGTCGCGGAATCTAATAGCTGGAACGATGGTGAAAGGGCTACCGCATTGCTTGTCACGTTACTACGCGAGGCCTTAAACATTCCGCAGATCATGATCAAAGAAGCTACGGAGCCTAACATCATGGCTGGAAATAAGGTTCGACAACGCTCATTTGCAACAAGAGTACCGCGTTCAAATGAAGAACCCTTACGAAAATTTGCAAGAGTTTAAAATAGATATTGCTCTCTTGCTGAGAGTAGCCTATCCAACAGCACCGGATAGCTTTCTAGAGTTGGCGGCAGTGCAGACCTTCACTGATAGAATACGCGAGCCAAAATTGAGCAAGCACTACGGCTGGCCTGGCAAATTCGTATGATGTGTTGGTTCATGTTTTAGAGTTCGAGTCGGCAAAGCTACCGACACATTGAATCTCTAGCGAAGTAGGATGCTCTGGAGAGGAACGGAACCAAAAGAACGCGGAGGTGAATCGGCGGATACTAAATGTCCGGCAGTCGAGTAAAAGAGGACGGCGACGCAAGAACGGGGAATTTAGGCACAGACAGAATCAATTTAAACGGCTTAAGAAAGAACATGAGGAGTCAAAATTAATAGAGAGGGTCGACGGTACAGGGTGAAAGTGTATCTGCACAGATTCTGCCCCACAAATGGCCGTTCGCTTCGTGCGAGTGAAATATGATCTTGGTGGTAGGAGTACAATAATCAGCAATAATTGCCAGTGCAGTTGCGAACGGAACAATAAAATTAACTCGTTGAGTAGCCTCTGAAGTCGTGTTGAGCACAATGATATTCCCTAAAAGTGGCGATGGATCCGGAAGTGCGCTTCAGGTGGTAGTTCCTAAAAGCCGAGTGTCGGAAGTTTTAAGACATTTGCATAATGGATTTCTCGATGACACTTCGGCGTTAAGAAGATTCTGGAAAAAATCCGAGCAAAATTTACCTGATAGACTGGCCGCAAGGGCGATGTAAAAAAGTGGTGCTGCAAGTGTCAACTATGTACACCATTGGGGAACCGTGAGGCTCCAATGAGGCTATATCGTGGAAAGTCCCTTTGATAGAGTGACAAACGATATTGCTGGTTCATTTCCTGAAACCGACTCCGGGAGTAAGTTCATATTGGTAACCATGGACTATTTTACGAAGTGAACTGAAGCGTATGCTATGCCAAATCAAGAAGCTGTAACTGTCGCGCACGTGCTGATAAAGGAACTGTTCTGCCATTTTGGAATTGCTATGGAGTTACATGCTGATCTGGGCAGAAGCTTTGAGTCAGCGTTGTTTGAAGAATTCTGTTGGTTGCCGGAGATAAAAAACACCCGAACAATATCATTGCACCCGCAATCAGATGGTATAATTGAGCGCATTAACAGCACCTCTTCAATGT
Source organism: Platerodrilus igneus (assembly GCA_036346225.1). Classification (NCBI taxonomy): domain Eukaryota; kingdom Metazoa; phylum Arthropoda; class Insecta; order Coleoptera; family Lycidae; genus Platerodrilus; species Platerodrilus igneus. The sequence continues at coordinate 2,244,452 of JARFIW010000831.1, forward strand.
GGTTCTCCAACATCAGAGGGACCGGGGTCAATATTGACATGTATTTTTATTAGTCTATGGTTCTTTGGTTAATGAGAGCACTAAACAGACAACTGAATGTCCTATGCTGGGATACGTCTACCGTGTAATATTGAGTTTGGAAGTATGCCAGGAAATGACATCGTGGGCGAGAGCTACGTAAAGAAGCTCATACGTAAGATGCACGACATCCATGGTGATGTTAAAAAATCAAGATCGCAAGCGATATAATGAAGACCAGACATGAAAAATGTAGAAGTCTGGTTTTCAAGAGGGCGGCCGTGTCTGGCTATACAATCCCACACTGAGGAGCGAACTGTCGCCAAAGTTACAAAGATATTGGGAGGGTTCATACGAAGTTGTAAAAAGAATCAACGAGGGGGTATATCGAATTCGTAAGCTCCAAAAAGGAAGAACAATAGTGGTGCATATTAATCGGTTAGCACCCTATGATAGAGATGATGCCGGTTACGCGAAAGAACGACAAACAGTCATATGAACAAGCGGTTAGTCTCGTGAGGATGAACGGATGTTTGGACCAATCTGATTGTTTTATGTCTCTGTACTGCAGCACAGGCAAAACGAGATTTGGGATCTTGGAAGAGATTTAAGGTGATATATTCGATGTGCCATCGGAATACTCCCTGTCACATTGTGTAGTAACGGATCTTGAGATGTCACGAAGTACTCAGGTTTTTAAAAATAAATGTGGAGTTCTGGATCAACTTTGCTAACCACAACCACAGGATGGAAAGACCATACGGCTAAAGGATCAACATTGGAGCATTTGCTATCTGATAACTAAGCACCAACTATTGTCCAAATTTTGGTGTGTGCCTACAATTCAAACGGCACGGTGTCTGCTATGAAAAGTGTTGATTGTTACTTTTATCAACATAGAAACTGCAGAAATGGTTTCGACTGTCCTTACCGCCACAGGGACGTTTAACGTCCAAGTCACAGAGTGTGATGGAACAGAACAGCTTTTAGAGAGGGACCGTGTAGCGCCTATTGGTTTGCTTCTGACCTGAATAATTACAATAAGAAGCAAACAAAGCGTTTGTACACAAAAGATGATTGATGGTCCCTTCGACACCACAATTTGCAGATGAACTTGATTGACGGGTACAAGGGTTTTGCATCTAAAGATTATTTAGATTACAATTGGAAACCTCGAGAATGTTATTTGCATAATTTTTGGTATGTTCTCGAATTAACTAGTACAATTGAAATGTATATAAATTGAAGCTTTTATGTGAGATCTAATACAAACTTTGACTTCAAAACTAGTTCTAATTTAACGTTTTGATAGTCGTGATATGAAATAAAGCAGCGGTACGTTTGTGATATAAATTGCTGCCGATATAAATTACTCTATGTGATATAAAATACTACAGTGATGATATAAATTAATAATTAGTTCTTGGATAGTTAATTACGTGCTTCAATAGTAAGTAATTAAGATATCATTGTAGTTTAAGAAGTTAGTGATTGTACTGTTAGCTATTAACTGGAACTAAATTCTTGTGAGAGCTTTTAGAGTTCCATTGTAACTACGAGTCACTGAAAAGGCTTGTATAATCAGAAAATAAGAACTGTCTAAAAAAAGGTGCAGAACTGTCATGACACAATAAACAAAAACATCGGAAATATTGCGGAAAACCAATACTTCTGCTACAAAACATTATTACTCACTTACGCCTAATTATATATGAAAGAAAATAATGCATGGTTAAACGAATTTTAAAAACACAACTTGTTTCATAAATTTAAAACTCAATAAGGTCATATGCACTCATTAATGAATAAGTTTTCTACTTTTAAGACTGAATCGTGTTAACATTTTTATTTTATTGAATTTCTTCCTATGATATAACATTACTCAATGAATGACCATCTTCGTGGTGAAAGAAATCAATAAACCATCTTTATGCTTATTAATCTTTCTACAGTTCAATTGTTTGAACTTAATTCAATCCTGCTATTCTTTTATACCCATTTTTCAGTTTTCAAACTCAAAGGTATGTAAGTTGAATATTCGTTACTGCAATTTTAATAAAAATTATATGATTGGTAAAACGCCATAACACTAAATAGTAATTCCGAAAACAAATTGTATCACATGTACAGTGTAACAGGTCGCTGAGTAATTTGAATTCCATATTAATAAATTGAAAAGCTTAAGAAATGACTACATCTCGAGTATGTTACACCGGTTAACAGGACTGTTTTTTCGTTAACGATTCCAGCTTAAAGCTACAGGTGAAATTGAATAGTTACTGACAAACTTTATCATCAGCTTGACCGATTGGAACTTCACCACCTGTTCCCCTAAGTCTCAGCAGGTGAAGTGAACCTTTGAGATGTGATTACTTCATTCTGTCACGTTACGCATTTCTATTATTCAATACAGGTCATGATTGCAAAATACAAGCAATTATATTAACCTAATCAAGTAGGGCCAATTGAAACATGTTCGAGTAACCCATTTTGTTGTGTCTAAGTAACCATGGCTCACATTTTTCTATTAAAGTGAACCACCCAAAAACAATGGAATACAGTATGTTTTTGAAGTTGTGAACATTAGTGCACGTCTTGGTATCGGTTTCACAATACATAATGTCTTTATTAAACCTTTCACTATGTTCGTTACTCACAGACCCGCAGATCAGGCAGGTTCGGGTATGACTACTGATCCGTCCTGGGTTCGATTCCCGACACGGACCGCTTGAAAAATGTTAGGTGAGCATTTTTCACAAAAATACGCCTTCCCGTGTGTGAGTGTTGTCAGGCACGTTGCTTGGAATAGCAAGGGTTCGGCAAAATTCAAAATTTTCAAGTAAAGGGAAACCCACTTTCTGTCCAATCTAATACCGTCGGCTGTAATATTGGAAAACCAAATGTAGGAGGAAAAGTCTAAATGCGAGCGGAGAACATTAATCTTCAAAAACGTGTGTGTGGAAATTAAAAGATTCACAATCTGTTCGTAATTTTTTGCCTTTGTATTTTCCAAGAAATTGGAACACATCCCCTTACATAATACTCGTGCAACAATCTCAATCTCGGTCAGTTTTGAATCGAATGCACTGTCTTTTATGATGAGTCGAATTTGTGGCACAATAAAAATTTCTTCTTTTATTTTTGCGTCTTAGTCTAGGAAACTTCTTTCCAAGATATTAGCATCTTTAATCATCTTTATTTACAGCTTTGGCTAAATTTTTCATCACTCCCAGATTGATGTGCAGAGGTGGCACGTTTCTTGTATCAACGAGAGGAGGATTTGTAACATTTGTTTTCTTCGGCAACAAGATTTTCTCGCATTTTCCAGCCTTTTAGAAAGTAGTGTTGATTCTTTTTCTGCTATCCCATTCGCAGAGAAAATAGCAGTACTTGGTGTAATCCAATCCTAACAAAAGTGCTATGACTTTTAAATCACTACATGTACTCTAACCATCTTAAGTATACTTAATTTTTTCAAGGAAAGTTTTCATTTCGTTTTAGTTTTCCTTTATATGTACTACGTGGGTACAGAGGAATACGAATTTCCATTGTGGATGAGAATTCAAGTTTAGAGTAGATGAATCAAATAGTCACCACTAATGTATCCATTACTCCAGAAACATCTACACAGTACACCAACTGATCACACGATGTAGAAAAATGATGAAAATTTTGCTCACGTCTGCAATATGTGGAAATATACGTACCACTTTGTAATAGATTCCAACCTTGCAACCTGGATCCCAATAGTTCGGCTTGAGCTTTTGACAAATTTCATAGGTTCAACAATATTATCTTCAACAGTATTCTTATCCTCGTCAAGTATATATGATTCTGGACATTTGGGTACAAATATATTCTGGCTGTGAAAAACTGGTCTGGGAGCTGATTGCAGTTTTGGGTACTGTACAGTATGTTTCAACTTCAGTGAAATTTCAGATAGATTCGTCAAGGCAAAAATAGCTTCTGTAACGTGATCTTTAGGTTCTTTCAACACCATAGGCATTGCAAAAGTCATTGACTCGCGAGTACCGTCGAACCATTCTATTAAATTTCCAGCAAATGATCTAGTTTGTATCCAAAATAAAGATCATGAGCTTTTTTGATTAATATAGGTATTGTCTTTTTGTGAGATTTAATTTTAAACTCCCTACATCCGTAACAAAACGTATGCTTTTGATTGATACACTTTCGCGATATTTATAAAGTGCGTTAACAACGTATACTGTACAGTGAAACACTATATCTTTATTTATATTTTGTATCTACAATAAGTGTTTAGTATATCAACTGTACTCATCCTGTCTGGGGCGCATATATCAGCCACCGCATTACGTTCTTTACAATATGTTATACAATGTAAACACTCTTTAACGAATACCTTAATATCTTAGGGCAATACGAAAATTCTGAGTGCAGCTTCAGTTTTAGCGACCAAAAATACATAGAGCACGCCCATCAGACATACGGAAACAAAAAATTGTGTTGGTCTGTGTAATTCAACATGTACAAACTTGATCTTTGAACCGCAAAATATAGTTAACTTTATCTCTACGTAATAATTATTTATTATTTGATTAATCCTTAAATAATAAGTTTTGCCAATTTGCTGCTATAGGTTGTTTCTATAAACTCTTATTTTCTTCTTAGATATTTTACCAATTTTACTGCTCTTTGTGCAAAAAATTCAGCTTCTCTATTTTTTAAATATTCTAGAGTAACACTAATTTCTCTACCTTTGGGAATGAATACACCTCACTACATGTGATAATGTGCCAGTTTCTAACGTTACGCTAAGGGCAGACAAATTAAAATGAAATAGTGAAAAGGAAATAAAATGTAGCGTGAGCTTCATCTCGTATTATATTTTTAATTCATCTTCTTACATAACCAACGAAATTTTGTTCACACCTCCTTATTTTCCTTTTTGGTTAAAGTTTGGATTTTTTTTGTCATTTTCTTGTAGTTGATACCTTGCTTTCCATATTACCTATGTTAGCATCGAGCCTCGCGTTTTGAAAATTATTGAAAAATCAACCAGTGAAAGAACGCTTCCAACTAGACCGATGTCAACAATAGGGTTAGTTTCAATATATTGCTCAAATTTGAACTTCCAAATTTACTCTAAAATGTTAAATTTGAGGCTCTTTGAAGATCGTAAATAACTGACTTGAACGAAAGAGGACGAATGTTTAGTTGAATTTAAACCTTAAAGATTAAGATTATTAGCAATCTTGGTATACGAAGAAAGCTGGGAAAAATGTTATTTTGAAAATTATCATTTAATCTGCTTTGTGTAATATATTGATGTACTAGAATTAATGTATTGTTATTTCCAAATTGTAATTCGTATGATTTACTTTATAACCACTCGTTACTGCCAACGACGTTAGTCATTTTTACAGAAATTGCAATTTAAAATAACGAATTTAGGAATGTGCAAGTTCATTTTTGTAATAATTTTAAATGGAAAATTGTGTAAATATTTTTGTTTTTACAGCTTTACTACAAATACTCGTTACAACACGAATTCTATATACATACATAGGAACAGGATGTGACAATCCCAATCGATAAGTTAAAAGAATGTAAGCTGTTTATATACATTTTGTGGAAATATATATTGTAGTGCTTAATTCATGCCGAGTAAACGATGATTCATTTGGATTAATGCTATAATAGTTCAATAATAGTGTATGTGGTATTATCTAAGTACCTAAAGTTTGAGAATTTATCTACTGCTTTCCAGCTACGGTTATCTATAGCCCAAAAAATATAATTTTCACATATAATAAATATATAGAAAAGTTACTTCGCATTTTGAAATTTGTTTGTGAACAACAATCATCTAAACATCCGTCAGTAACAATATGTGTCAAAGTCGATCTTGAGTGCGATAGCTTGCGAAAAGTTTGATAGAAAATTGTTAAAAAATTTGCGTGCAATTTTCAAGGTATGCAGATACAACCTTCTATAGTCTATAACTAGAGCCTCTGTTCGTAGTATGGGTAAAAGTCGATATTTGGAGTGGATATAACTTCTATATTTAAAAACCACCTCGTAAGTGGCTAGATAGAAATTTTCAATGTCCATATGCAATCCTGTATTAGCTGTAAGTTATGATCCCCTACGTAAGTATTACATTAACTTTATTTAATTTTGTATTCTATAATTCGAAATTAATAGCATTTGTTAATTCAAATCGTTTCAAAACATTTGTGGTAAATGATGGCAGAACGTAAGTTGGCAAAAATCGATTGCTAGACTTATGCTCGATATGGAAATTTTTATTTTCTTGTAATTAAGAAGCCAATTAAATCTCAGTAATAGAATTGGTGCATCCGAAAACAGCACCACCGCCACAGCGCCACCATCTAACCTAGGTTTACATGTAAATCTGCTGGGAGGGATTTCCTCCTTGCTCCCCTCTTTGCTCGAACCCCCATCAGCCATTTTGATTATGTCACACCCGCCTTCTTTGATTACGTTATAGCACCACCGACTCAAATTGCTTCACGTTTGTGGAGAGTCTAGCACTGATACACCTTATGGAATCCATCCATTGGATCCGTCCGATCCACCGGACCCACCACTCGGAACGTTCTTTCTTAGGGTATGATACATAAGCTTCCCAACCCGAAATTTTTTAAAACTAAACTGCAGGAACGCGAATACTAACTACACCATGCGCGATAACTCCAAACTTTTCCTTAGCACCTTAAGATTTCCAAAAACTTTTAACATAACTTTTACCACACTTTATTTCTTTTATACTCACATGTCTTATATCTAGATTTACGCTAAATTATAACTTTCCTGCAGCCCATACCTAAAAGAAAATCTAAAAACAATTCTTAAAACTTTTTATTACAAACAATTTTTACTAATACAGTTTAAATTTGTAAACCACATTTCTAAATACATATTCACAATTTTTATTCTTAACCTAGAACTCCTCACATCGGCTTATACTTATTAATATTTATTTCTAAATAGAGCACTATTTCCAAAAACCAACCAGACTCACTTGTTTCAAATTACTCTGATTTTGTTCTCATGGTTTCGCTTAAGAACTTGTATATATTTTCCAGATTACTAGAAGATGGTATAACCATATTTTTTGTGTTAAATGATTTCACATCGGTAGTCTTTCCTCCCATTTTTGTGTAGACGCCGTAGAGTTCGCAATTAAATTTTATTGCTGTATGTTGTATTCTTTTTTCATTAATGAATCGAATAAGCCGCTCTTTCTGCTTCCAAAGAAACTCGGACACTCCACCGTCTGCACTGACATTTTTTATGCGATAGCTAGCTATACGGTTGTTAAACACGGTGCTAACCATTTCTACACCATCTTTGTTAGTAGCGGTAACTGTTGCATTTTTATGTCTGTTGCTCCTCAAGTGTGCGGCATACGTAGTCTTTTCCGCTTCCAAATCGCACACATCATTCGTGGTTGTTTCGGACAAGAACCTTCAACACCTGGCGGAGCTGGTTGTTTACGGTTTAATGACATACCGTGAAGTTTTCCTTGTGTCGCAGTAAGTTGTCCATTCTCGTAAGCGATACCGCAAGGCCCACAGTTTAAGTACTTTGCTGCAGACGGATGTATAAGCTTAACCCTGGACGATGTTACACCACGACATTTGTTCTGGTGCCGTTCAAGAGCATTTTTCCAGGTATAGGAAGCTCCACAAGGGTTGCAATTACAAATATTTTCGGGCAGCATTTTTCTTCGACCAGCTCCCAAGGAGTATGAATTATAACTAAAGCTTTACATGTAGCGCCATGGTTTATATACATTTTGAAAAGAACCTAAGATTGCCGTAAACTCTCGAAGAGTGCACAAGCGCGGTCACTAAACCAATTAGCATTAATACCAAGTATTCCGTACTTTCGTAGGTTGCTCATTTTCTAGAACGAAATCTTCCGCATAGCGGTCGGTAGCACGTAATTATTTCTAGAGCCGGCAAGTACTCGATACCACCCAAATACAGAATTAGATGCTTAGGGACTGTTAACTTCCGCTTCCCTCGTAAGAGGTAGGAAAATCTCGGTCAATCATCCGTCTAACTTATTCTTCGACCCGATCCCATTCCGGTAATTTCCAAACATTTTTCAAACGACAATGGTCTAGAATTTTTAAACCTCCGAAAGACCTTAAAAGTCGTTATCAGTTACACGTTCTAGCTACCCGCAAGTCAACATATTTTAAGTAACAGTGCGCTGTAAAATACATGCGTACCCTCTTCTATATGCGACTGCTATTTTTGTAGTTGGTTGAAAAAGTCAGTCGTCTTTTTACTGCTGGGACCGCTGCAATGCACCATCCTATACTTTGCTTATAAGTATTTAAACAATTTTATTTTCTTTGTAGCGACAAAGAAACATATTTCTAACAAAAATCGCGCAGAAGATGTTGATTTATCCGTATTAACATAAACTGACTTTTGTAGACTTCCGTACTAGCTCTGAACTCTAACTTCAACGGTTTCTACAGACTATCAGGGGGCCGTTAAATAAATACGGATGGATCAGGCGCCACTGTACTTATGTAATATATAAGAACAAGGAATATCGCCAAGAAAAATACAGGAACCTCAACGAATATATTCTGTTATTAGTATACAAGATTTTTGTATTCATAGATGGTGCAAACGTTTATCCTGAAATAAAATAAAAGACATAAAAATGCATTGGAGACAGCAGTTTGCGCCTCAAAATAATAAAATCAATAAATCACACAAGTTATATGCATTTATAGAATTTTCTACTGGCCATTGGTGCATGGACACTCTACTTATTAAATATATACACCCTTGGTTCATATAGGATTTATGGAATCCAAAAATTTGTATGAGGTGTGATTAACCACTTCTAAATTTAAAAAAATAGATTAGACTTTTTAGAAACCAAGACATCTATTAACTAAAATTACTTTTGTTTCAAACTGACAGAAATCTACAATAAATTTTGTAAGTGTTTAGTTAACCGTTGCTATGTCTGTAATAAACTTGATTATATCAGACCCTTTAGCGTAAATAGGCATTATATATTTCACTAATAAAATTATTAGTTTTTGTCATTTTGCCAGTACTGATCAAACGACGTACATTTTTATTAAATTACTTATGTGATAGAATGTTTTACTTAGTCATTTTAAGCCTTTTTAAAAAAGTATCATGTATAAGAAACTACTCAACTGTATGATACATAAACATGAATAAGCAAATTCTAATAACGACATCCATTTAGTATTATTCACAATCTAAGTTCTTGAACAGATCGTTTTGGTAAACAATCCTATATAGCAATAGTCTAATTTAGTGTAATGTTCAAAGATCAAAATTTTAAATATAATTATTAAGATATTAATTTTCAATAGATTAAACTTCGAAGATTACAGCTTAACCTTGGATATCTTCTAATTAGAGAAAAATAACCACTAAACGTGGTACGTCAAACAGATGGTTTTCATAACAAAGGAAAATTGACTTATCGACCTCGAACGTAGAGTGCAAATTGATACAAGCCATTTAGTAGATGAACTCGAAGAATATGTGCGCCTCTAATACTGCATAATGACAGTAAAAACTTCTTGTCCACTTAGTTACAGCAATATCGTGAAGATCAGAACCATAAAAATAAAGAGTGGAATTCACCTTAGGGGAGAGTCATCGTTGAAGTCTCTAACTGTAGGATTCCATTCGTATACAATTTATACGCTATAAATTAGCTGTTACGCATAGCCATTATTAGATGAAAACGTCAGTGTAAACCAGAAACTTCCGTGTTGACCAAAAACTTCCGTGTTAACTAAAAAATTCAGTGTTGCGCTAAGGGAAACCAATTAAAATTAGTTGTAATCATATAAAGCAGAAAATACAAACCATGATGAACTGTCTAACACATTTGGACCGATTTACTGCACAAAATGAATTGCTAGTCGCAAGTCGCCCTTTAATATTAACTTTTGCATCTTATCACTAGGACGCTAAACGGTCGACTGTCGTAGTCCGTGAACAAACGAGGCCTCAACACTTGAGTATTCAAAACAACAGGTACGCACAATCGCTCTAAATTAAATTACCTTGAAGATAATTTTTGGAAATTCTAACTAGCATGTACGAGTTGTAACATAATATTAAACACAAAACTGAAGTACTTATAACGATGAATTTATTTACTAGATAAAATAGAATGAAAGGATAATAAATAGAGTGTTTCAAAATTATGATAACTTTCTTTTAAATATGTATAGTTCTAGATATACTAATTATATTGAAACAAAAGGGATTTTAAATTTTTTTGGCACAGTACAGAATTTATAAGCGTTACTGCTGAAGAGGAAAAACAAAACGTTACAGTATAGCACATCGCGCAGTTCTTTTGTCTGATAATTAAATTTTGCTCATGTAGGCTTTTACACTTTTCACATATTTAAACGTCTTATACGATTGATTAACCACTTTTGACTATTCTAACGGGAACCGCCATGCATTCCGCGGCACCGTTCTTTTTAATCCAACGATCCGATTGGCTTCCACACACTAACACGTAACGTACCTTTCCTAGTATTTGTTAAACAAAAACTACCGACACCACCATGTCCGTATGTGAGCGTAAGCAGTTGTTTGTGGATGTGTACGGGAGTATGTGACCATATACATTAATCAGTCTAAGCTATTTTATTTAATCCAAGGAAACTACTATTTTTCTATACCAGTATTAATAATTGCCTTTATAGGTTTTAACATTTTTACCAGTTTCCAATAGCATGTGCTACGTACATGGAAACTTTAAAAAAAATCTTAACTTATAGATCTCTCGGTCCTCCTTTATTTTTATTCCAAGAAGTTCCGGACATCTATCATTTTTCAAAAACTACTGATAAGTTTATCAGATAAGATTATCACAAGGCGAGGCAAAAGATAAACTTACTTGAACTTTGGACCGTACATATGTCCGCCAATACCGTAACTAAACATAAGCATTGCACCTTACAAAAATGTAATATCCATAATATCTATAACCGTTATAAGAAAAAAATTCAAAAGAATATTAAATAGGAATTCAGAATTTATTATATTGGATACAACACGCTCAAATTAGCAAATAACCCTCTTGTAAAACCTAGATATCTATAAACGTTTATAAGCAAAGAACCATAAGGGTGCTAGTTAGTAATTTGAAAAGTATGTCATTGGATTTGTTATACATAAATGTTAACACAACTGTCTTTTGTAAAATTTCGATATATAGCCGTTTAAAAGTTATAAGCAAAAAGTCAAAAGGGCACTATCTAGTAATTTGGAAATCATTATATTTATTGCACCACGCTCTAATTGAAAAAAAATGTGTCTGCAAAATTTTGATATCTATAACAGTTTTCGTGCTAGAGACCATGGTACAAAATTTCTAATTTTCTAACTCCGAACTACTAAATTTTACAAGTCCCAAAATATTCAAAATCCCAAAATTTCGAAAATTAAGTTAGATAGAAGCATTAGTTCCTAATATTACCTAAAAATACGAAAACACTGTCATTAGATTCGAATAAAATAAACAACAATTTTTATACTCACCATACGATTCCCTACATACTGAACATGTTACAATTTTTCTTAAACATCTGTTACACATATCGTTCCCCCCACGACATTGGTTTATAGACGGTACTGCTACTTCATAGCAGATTGGTCACAGGAATAAAGCTGCAAGTTGAGCATTTAAAGTTGCATCCATTATTATGATAGAGAATCGATGTATGCAACAAACTCGTATACGAAATTATGATATCTAAAGATTTGAGTTTGGTTATATACACTCATTGATAATTACCAGAATTTTTAATAATTGCAATAAAATTAGGCTTCCTTTCCAAAGTTTCGAAAATATTACATTTTAATGCATACTAATCATACTACATACAATAAATTCTTTTATAAATTATAATAAGATCTTTTAATGATTAACAGTATACACAGAAATATTAAATTAATTAAGTAATAATAGAATGGTTGTAACATGCAGAGAAAGTTGAACATTAATCAAGGTAGGTTCGCATTTTCAATTAAACCACTTTAGTCGAATCATTAAAGAAGAATTACCTATATAATTGTAATAAAATTTGGATACATTCCAAGTTTTGGAAAAAACACATTTTAACGAAAACAAAGATTGCTATTATTTTCTATAATTCAACACAGCAGTCAGCAATATTGCTATTTAAAAAAATATATATAGCAATATAAGATAAACCATACACCATATACATATAGTAGTTAAAGTTGATATAGTACAACGATTGATTAGGACAATTAAAAACAAATTCTACAAGACTTACCACTTGCAAGGAAGTTACAGAGGCTTGAATTTTTACCTAAAGTTATAGAAGAATGTAGCAGTACCAAGCACCATGCAATTAGAATAAATACTTTCTGCGTTAATTAACAGTAAATTCATTTACAACTAAATTACACTAGCACTGCATTCAATAATAATCAATGATTTACCGTTTGATCAAATTTTTAAGACGCATTCGATGAAAAATAATTCAATAACCGTTTTACAAAACAACTACTTTCTAGGGCGGGCAAATTTGTTTAGACATTAAGATGAGAAGATTAAAGCGTCAACATCATTAACTGTTGGGTACCAACATCTTTTGCTAGTCCATGTTCGCCATGTTGGAACCAGGACCACCATCTGGATCTTTCTTAGCATCCTCCGACCCAATAACGTCTTTGCAATTATCAAACTCGCATCCGCAATTTTTATTTTCTCACTTCGGTTTATGCTTATTAATATTTATTTCTAAACAGAGCACTTTTTCCAAAGACCAACCGAACTCACTTGTTTCAAAGCACAGCGTTTAACAACCGTATAGCTAACTATCGCATAAAGAATGTCAGTGCCGACGATGGAGTGTCCTAGTTTCTTTAGAAGCAGAAAGAGCGGCTTATTCGATTAATTAATGAAAAAAGAATACAACATACAGCAATAAAATTTAATTTCGAACTCTACGGCATCTACACAAAATGTGAGAAGAGACTACCGATGTGAAATCCTTTAATACAAAAAATATGATTATAACATCTTCTAATAATCTGGAAAATATGTACGAGTTCTTAAGCGAAACCATGAGAACAAAATCAGAGTAATTTGAAACAAGTGGGTCCGGTTGGTCTTTGGAAAAAGTGCTCTATTTAAAATAAATACTATTAAGTATAAGCCGATGTGAGGAGTTTTAGGTTAAGAATAAAAATTGTGAATATATATTTAGTAATGTGCTTTACAAAATTTAAACTGCAGTAGTAAAAATTGTCTAATAAAATGTGTTGACCAAAAACTTCCGTGTTAACTAAAAAATTCAGTGTTGCGCTAAGGGAAACTAATTAAAATTAGTTGTAATCATATAAAGCAGAAAATACAAACCATGATGAACTGTCTAACACATTTGGACCGATTTACTGCACAAAATGAATTGCTAGTCGCAAGTCGCCCTTTAATATTAACTTTTGCATCTTATCACTAGGACGCTAAACGGTCGACTGTCGTAGTCCGTGAACAAACGAGGCCTCAACACTTGAGTATTCAAAACAACAGGTACGCACAATCGCTCTAAATTAAATTACCTTGAAGATAATTTTGGAAATTCTAACTAGCATGTACGAGTTGTAACATAATATTAAACACAAAACTGAAGTACTTATAACGATGAATTTATTTACTAGATAAAATAGAATGAAAGGATAATAAATAGAGTGTTTCAAAATTATGATAACTTTCTTTTAAATATGTATAGTTCTAGATATACTAATTATATTGAAACAAAAGGATTTTAAATTTTTTGGCACAGTACAGAATTTATAAGCGTTACTGCTGAAGAGGAAAAACAAAACGTTACAGTATAGCACATCGCGCAGTTCTTTTGTCTGATAATTAAATTTTGCTCATGTAGGCTTTTACACTTTTCACATATTTAAACGTCTTATACGATTGATTAACCACTTTTGACTATTCTAACGGGAACCGCCATGCATTCCGCGGCACCGTTCTTTTTAATCCAACGATCCGATTGGCTTCCACACACTAACACGTAACGTACCTTTCCTAGTATTTGTTAAACAAAAACTACCGACACCACCATGTCCGTATGTGAGCGTAAGCAGTTGTTTGTGGATGTGTACGGGAGTATGTGACCATATACATTAATCAGTCTAAGCTATTTTATTTAATCCAAGGAAACTACTATTTTCTATACCAGTATTAATAATTGCCTTTATAGGTTTTAACATTTTTACCAGTTTCCAATAGCATGTGCTACGTACATGGAAACTTTAAAAAAAATCTTAACTTATAGATCTCTCGGTCCTCCTTTATTTTTATTCCAAGAAGTTCCGGACATCTATCATTTTTCAAAAACTACTGATAAGTTTATCAGATAAGATTATCACAAGGCGAGGCAAAAGATAAACTTACTTGAACTTTGGACCGTACATATGTCCGCCAATACCGTAACTAAACATAAGCATTGCACCTTACAAAAATGTAATATCCATAATATCTATAACCGTTATAAGAAAAAAATTCAAAAGAATATTAAATAGGAATTCAGAATTTATTATATTGGATACAACACGCTCAAATTAGCAAATAACCCTCTTGTAAAACCTAGATATCTATAAACGTTTATAAGCAAAGAACCATAAGGGTGCTAGTTAGTAATTTGAAAAGTATGTCATTGGATTTGTTATACATAAATGTTAACACAACTGTCTTTTGTAAAATTTCGATATATAGCCGTTTAAAAGTTATAAGCAAAAAGTCAAAAGGGCACTATCTAGTAATTTGGAAATCATTATATTTATTGCACCACGCTCCAATTGAAAAAAATGTGTCTGCAAAATTTTGATATCTATAACAGTTTTCGTGCTAGAGACCATGGTACAAAATTTCTAATTTTCTAACTCCGAACTACTAAATTTTACAAGTCCCAAAATATTCAAAATCCCAAAATTTCGAAAATTAAGTTAGATAGAAGCATTAGTTCCTAATATTACCTAAAAATACGAAAACACTGTCATTAGATTCGAATAAAATAAACAACAATTTTTATACTCACCATACGATTCCCTACATACTGAACATGTTACAATTTTTCTTAAACATCTGTTACACATATCGTTCCCCCACGACATTGGTTTATAGACGGTACTGCTACTTCATAGCAGATTGGTCACAGGAATAAAGCTGCAAGTTGAGCATTTAAAGTTGCATCCATTATTATGATAGAGAATCGATGTATGCAACAAACTCGTATACGAAATTATGATATCTAAAGATTTGAGTTTGGTTATATACACTCATTGATAATTACCAGAATTTTTAATAATTGCAATAAAATTAGGCTTCCTTTCCAAAGTTTCGAAAATATTACATTTTAATGCATACTAATCATACTACATACAATAAATTCTTTTATAAATTATAACAAGGTCTTTTAGTGATTAACAGTATACGCAGAAATATTAAATATCGATAAGTAATAATAGAATGGTCGTAACATGCAGAGAAAGTTGAACACTAATCAAGGTAGACTCGTATTTTCAATTAAACCACTTTAGTCGAATCATTAAAGAAGAATTACCTATATAGTTGTAATAAAATTTGGATACATTCCAAGTTTGAAAACAATACATTTTAGCAATGAACAAAAATTGCTATTATTTTCTATAATTCAACACAGCAGGCAGCAATATTGCTTATTTAAAAAAAACATATATAGCAATATAAGATAAACCATACACCACATACATATAGTAGTCAAAGTTGATATAGCAGACCGATTGATTAGGACAATTAAAAACAAATTCTACAAGATTTACCACTTGCAAGGAAGTTACAGATGGCTTGAATTTTTTACCTAAAGTTATAGAAAAATATAGCAGTACCAAGCACCATGCAATTAGAATGAATACTTTCTCCATTAATAAACAGTAAAATTTATTTGCAACTAAATTACACTAGCACTGCATTCAATAATAATCAATGATTTACCGTTTGATCAAATTTTTAAGACGCATTCGATGAAAAATAATTCAATAACCGTTTTACAAAACAACTACTTTCTAGGGCGGGCAAATTTGTTTAGACATTAAGATGAGAAGATTAAAGCGTCAACATCATTAACTGTTGGGTACCAACATCTTTTGCTAGTCCATGTTCGCCATGTTGGAACCAGGACCACCATCTGGATCTTTCTTAGCATCCTCCGACCCAATAACGTCTTTGCAATTATCAAACTCGCATCCGCAATTTTTATTTTCTCACTTCGGTTTATGCTTATTAATATTTATTTCTAAACAGAGCACTTTTTCCAAAGACCAACCGAACTCACTTGTTTCAAAGCACAGCGTTTAACAACCGTATAGCTAACTATCGCATAAAGAATGTCAGTGCCGACGATGGAGTGTCCTAGTTTCTTTAGAAGCAGAAAGAGCGGCTTATTCGATTAATTAATGAAAAAAGAATACAACATACAGCAATAAAATTTAATTTCGAACTCTACGGCATCTACACAAAATGTGAGAAGAGACTACCGATGTGAAATCCTTTAATACAAAAAATATGATTATAACATCTTCTAATAATCTGGAAAATATGTACGAGTTCTTAAGCGAAACCATGAGAACAAAATCAGAGTAATTTGAAACAAGTGGGTCCGGTTGGTCTTTGGAAAAAGTGCTCTATTTAAAATAAATACTATTAAGTATAAGCCGATGTGAGGAGTTTTAGGTTAAGAATAAAAATTGTGAATATATATTTAGTAATGTGCTTTACAAAATTTAAACTGCAGTAGTAAAAATTGTCTAATAAAAAGTTTTAAGAATGGTTTTGGATTTTATTTTAGGCATGAGCTGCAGGAAAGATAATTTAGCGCGAATCTAGATATAAGACAGGTGAATAGAGAAGAAATAAAGTATGGAAAAGGTTATGTTAAATATTCTTGGAAATCTTAAGGTGCTAAGGAAAAGTTTGGAGTTGTCGCGCAGATCCTCCTTATGGGAATTTACATGTAAACCTAGGTTAAATGATGGTGCTGTGGCTGTGGCGCTGTTTTCGGATGCTCCAATCCTGCTACTAATCTCATATCACTCAAAGACGACACCTATATTATAAAGTGGTTAATTTAGATATACAACTAAATTTATGTGAGCCGAAGACAATATATCTATGACATTTACTTTTAGTTTGCTATCATGAAACAAAGAAGTAGATTAATGTTAACTAACTCTTCGCTGCATATTTTCGTGTTTATTATTAAACCGTTGTACATCTATCGATTGAAATTAAACATTCTGCTTCAATTACAGACAATGTTTACTCTAAAACAATTTTTGTATTTAAATGATAAATAGAGAAACCTTTTTGTTGGTCGTGAGAAAATAGGTAAAAGGTAGAGAGACCAATGCTTTAATGAGTGATCTGAAGTAGATGCATCTTTGAGTAGGAATGGTACAGAATTCGCAGTGAATGATATTATTTTAATCAATTTTAACGTTACTTGTTATTTCAATGCTATAGTTCCTTCCGCCTAGCGTAGATGAAAATGAATCATGCTCAACCTAAAAATATGAGTGAAACTAACCTTTATCTTCCCTTGAGTCGCTAAACTCATAACAACACGATTTTGCAGTCACAATATAGACACCTTGAACTATCGTTGAATTCCATTTATTGCTTACTTTGACGTTTCACATTATTTTTCATATAGTGTCGCCGACCGTTTAGATCAAAGTTTATAATCAAATCAGGCAACAATAGTATGAAATAATCATAAAGTTCTAAATAATTATGATTCTGCGAGTAAGTAAGAATGAATGGCAATTCAGACAGTGATGAAAGGACATACGAATACTCGGCCGGGAGTTAAATGGTTTCGACCAAATAAATGAAATACCAGTTAATCTAGATAGTTTCAATAAACCGCCAACTTTAACTATAGAAATAAGTCACCATTCTACCAACACCCAGCACTTACTAAATGCCTACAAATTCTGGTATTGTTATCCATAATCGTGCTCAAGCGATAATTAACATCAATTACTATAATAAATAAATTCCCAAAATGTTATTAACTTAAATTTTCTATTAAATTCTGATTGTATTTAGAAGATTAGATTTGTGTGTTATTTTTTCCATTTTTTTTTTGTTTAATGCTAGGCGAAAAGTAGTAGCGTGTCACACATGCTGAAAACGCATTAGTAGTCCTTAGCTATCAGCTAGTAGCCGCGGATTGCTGTTGCTCATTTTCTGACCTTGTGACACAATACACTACTTCAGACTTGTTAGGGTGACTGAATTAAAATATCAATTATTAAGGGACTCTGGCATCTTTCCACAAATTTCTACAAAATGAAAATCATTTTCTTTATGGCGCAGTGACTCTGGTTTCCCTAGTTTTCTCCTGTTTGTTTTAACCTTCTTCATTAACCGCCACTGAATGATCCCTGTCTAAGTCTTACAATCCACCCCTATAACCTCTTCTTGGAGTATATCCATTCTAGTTTGCCATTAGCTAAATTTAGTTTACGTTTAATAATCATCATCATAAGGTTTTCAGTTTTGGGACTGGTTGGGTACATAATTTTATTGTTTCCTATTCGGAACACTAACCTACACATTTCCTTAAAATCTCCTCAGTCTGCATTTTTCACTATCTATGTGCAACAATCCAATCTAGGTCTACCTCCAACTCTCTTTTTTCTTTTTTCTGCTCCTAATATATCCCGCACGATTCCCTCGTGCCTTAGAACGTGTGCCTTTTACACATATTTCTTTCTTACTCTACCATTTCTAGAATCTCTATGTTCTTAACTTTGTCTGTCCGTGATATCTTCATCATACGTCTGTAACGCCACATTTCAAAGACTTCTATAATTTCCTGTCCGCTTCTCCTACTGTCCACGTTTCACAGCTGTACAGCGATGCACTCCACACATATGCTTTGAACAATTGTTTGCATGTTTCCATGCTTTTTGTCATCGATCGTAGTAATTGCATTTTCTTGTTAAATGCATCACGGTTTTGCGGGAATTTTTGTTTTACATTTTTTGCACTCTTATCATTGTGCGTTATTTGGCTTCCTAGGTAGCAAGAATTTTTAATCTCTTGTATTCTCGGGTATTTTTGTCAATTTTTATACCATGTCTCACTTTTATTAGTGTTTTCATCTCATTGACAGGTCCTTCCAATTCTTCTTTGGGAGATGCTAATACCACTATGTCACTGTATATCTGAGCGCGACATCATAATTCCAAATGTCTCTCTGCATTTGACAGTATACATTGCCTCTTCGGTATACACATCAAAAATTAATGAGGATAGCGTACATCCTTGACTAGCCCCTGTGCTAATATTTACTTCTCTACGTTGCTGCTCTAATTTTATTACCGCTGCTTGCTCTTGGTATAAGCTATGTACTTATGCGTCTATTTCTATAACTCATTCCTATCTATTCGAGTATTTTACACATTATTCTCACTTTACATTGCCAAAGACCATTTTCAGATCTACAAACTCCATCTTTTTTGTTTTTTTTTCCATTATCACTCTTAAAGCTAAAATGGCCTTCCGTGTTTCCTTGTTTCGCTTAAACTTAAATTGATCTTTTGTTAATATTTGTCTGCCCGTTTTGCCATTCACCTTTGTACAATTCTAGTTATATTTTTGACACCAGTGCTGTCAAACTTATTCGTGACGTAGTTGGTATACGTGTGTCTACTACGATGAAGGTCACTGGTTCAAATCTCAACACGGTCTTCTGCTTGAAAAATGTTAAGGCGAGCATTTTTCACAATAATACGCCATTGTTTGAATGAAAAGCAAAGTGGAAATCCCGCGTATGAGTGAGATTCCAGGTAAAAAAACCTCGTTTTCTGGACAATGTATTCCTCGGGTGGAGCATTGGAAAATCAAATGTAGTGTCAAACTTATTGTTCGAAAATTTTCACATCTATCCGCACCCTTATTTTTTTTTCGTATAGAGGCTACGGTGTTTTACGTTTGAAGTCTTTGGGTATGTGTGAAACTTCAGCAGTGGACTGTAGGGAGCCTGCTAACGGTGATATTGTTGTTTAGCTGGAACTGTGTATAACTATTCTAGAATTGTAGATATAGGAAAAAAACTTATATTTATTGTAACAACTTTGACTGTTCTACGGCAATATCAAAATTTGACATGTTTATATTTTTGTTTTTCAAAAACAGCCTACTAAATTGTGGAATTATCAATGAATGCTTGATTGTATAAAAAACTAAGTAGAAATGGAGTGAACAGGGTATCTCGCTTATCTCATACATATAACTTATAAGTTGAAAGAGACGCTGTTACTGTTTGTACAACGGCTGTTAGATTTTCTACTTGGATATATCTATTTTTCAGGTTCTTTCATGCTAGTTCAAACCCGTCTTTAGGTATAGGTTATCCCAAGTCATACTTTTCAATCTCTGATTCCTGTCCCGCATATAAATTCCTTTCTGCTCTGTTTCTGCAATGAAGTCTCCTATCGCATCCCTTATATTTTTGCTATAGGACTTTATATCCCTAAAATTCATTGTAATTAGCTTGTATGCTTTGTTTGTCTTTCTTATTTCCATCTTAGTTTGCACTCTTTGCACTTTTCCTCAATTCATTGTTCTTTAACTTTCCTGCAATTACGAATAATTTCCCATTTTATGTCTTTCTATCTGTTTCCCTACTTCGTCTGCTCTGTTTTTGTATTTTCGCCTTTTTTCGATTAAATTCAGAATATTCTTTGTCACTCATGGTTTCTTGTTTCCATTTGTTTATATCCAAAAGTATCTCTGGTCGTCATGTCCCAGGTGGATTTAATGTTATTCTATTCTGCTTCTACTTCCTTAGTATCAATAATTTTCCCGATATCTTTCAACAATTAGTTTGACTTTTTACCAAATCTGTTGTGCGTGTCTACATCTTTTAATTACTATGATGTGGTCAGTGTCTATATCGCTTCCCTGCAGCTTCTATAGTTTTTTTACTTGATTCTTAAATCGCTGTCTAATAAGGGTGTAATCTATTTGAAATCTTCTTATGTCTCCTTGCATCTTCCACGTGAATCATCTTCTAGCTTGATGTTGAGATAACGTGTTTGTGATGGTCAAATTGTTTTGACACATTATGAAATTCTACCAGCTGATTCCCCTATCGTTTCTCGTACCTAAACCAAATAAACCTACTGCCGCTTCTTCTCTACCTTCAGCTACCACCGCATTAAAACCTCCCGTAATTATTAAATGTTCGTGCCTTTTTACAATGTCATCCGAATCACACCCGAATTTCCGAATTTCCTTCCTCCGATCCTGTATGACTTACACTAAGGTCGCCGCTCAAAAAATCCCTCGTCTCTAGCCACCGTACTTCGCTAACCCGTACTATATCTAATGGTAAGCTTCCATTTCAATTTACAAATTCTTTACATTATCTACTTGCTTTATGCTTTTAACATTCCACGTCCCGACATGCAAAGGGACTCGCGGATCTCTTTTTTATTTTATTGAGCTTGGCGATTGCAACCAACCTCTGAAGTTTCCTCCCGAAGATCCGAATTCGGCACTATATTAACTCTGGAATGTTTTACCTCAGAGAATGTCATCATTTTTGGAAACGTTTTTGGTAATCTGTTTACTTGGGAGGTGATGTGGTGGTTTCCCGTTGCTCCACTTGTCATACTCCCCCTATAGCCTCTGCCAATCTAAGTACTGAAAGAGCTGTTGCCCTCTTTCAGAAACTATCTTAGTCTGGTTCTCGCTAATTCGGTTGAACCTTAGGTTCCGCTGTGCAGCTTACTGAAACACGCAAGCCGTTCTACCCGTTCTAGAATTCTAGAACTTCTTCAAGGTGCAGGTTCGTTTAGAACAGACCTATTAATAATATAAAATTTATATAAGTGACTTCCCCAAAATCTTTAAATAGTCAAAAAATATCCGCTAACAGTGGTGTGTCAAAACAAATCTTAGAGCTGAGTGCTGCTTTACAATAAACACAATTATCGCTCGAAAATAATTTGACAGGAAATTTTTAATCCCTAAAGGTCTTGTTCGGCTTTACAGCTGTGTTCACAGAAGCTTGGCGGTATTGAATTAAATTAACTAAATATACTTTGGTTCAATACAAATGCTATAAAATTTTCTTTCTTTTCAGATGACTTCATCGACACATAGTAACAGTTATGGAGACGCTCTCACAAGTCAACCACGGTCGATGAAGGGTGCTGCACCGATTGGAGGAATGGATTTAAGTTATGTTACCGAACGAATCATTGCGTTGTGGTTTCCGTCTTCAAATACTCAACAGACTTACCGACAAGGGCAGAGGCACGCTGCTCATATGTTGAATAATAAACACGGCGATAACTATATGGTAAGTGGTTTTTAGTTAATCTTAGTTGTACGAATAGTATATGAACATTTATGACGAAAATTAAAATAATACTGGGTTCACCACTTTCAATTCTTTTGGCAATAAAGAATTTAGTAACAGAAGACAATAATTAAATTTCTTCTGAATCTAAATCAACAGATTAAATTTTAGGGTAGATGTTGAAATACAATATTTTTAATACATAATTTTTAACAACTATAATTCCGAGTCAATTAGAATAGACTTCAAAAACTAGTTGGAAACAGAGGCTTTGTAACAAAACACTTGTTATCTGTGGGTTAAGCGATAGGTTCAGCACTAACAAAATGATTAAACAAACGTTGTTTTCGCTTCGTCTGGAAATGGAAATGTAATACAACATTGCTATTATGTTCCTTGGGAAGTTAAAGAAGCCATGGGTTGATAGACTAGAAAGGCAGACACATCAGCTTCGTCAGTAAATAAAATGCTTTTGTTTAGATCCAAAAACCAGTTTTTACGTATATTTTCATATTAAATAATTTAAGGTCGATTTTTAAAATTTTTGTGCTCTTCATGTCGTTCATTCAAGAATCGCATGACGTCATCAATAGGCGTCCAATACTTCCATTTTTATTTCTCTAATAGAAGCACAGGAGGAGTGGGTGCGTCATACACCACCTCGCGACTTCTCGACTCTACTGCCATCCTTAACTACGTCACCTACAGCGTCATTTACGTATTGTGAATTTAGGGGGGAAATAGTAGATTCTAAACCAATACTCGATCTATTCTGCCGTAGCGTTATATGATAGTGAAATTAGTAAATATTGTAACGAAAACTCTGTTTGAAATTACAACAGTTTTTTATTTTCAAAATGATTATAAGAACCATTTTCAGTAACTCGTAGTACTATAAAATATCTACAAGAATTATGCAAATCACTTTCTGGAGATTTGCTACTGTAATCTAAACAACCTTTATATGTACCTATTGTGGTTTTTAAATGTAAAGTCTTCTACCAGTCAATCAAAATTTATCGGAAAGGTTTAACGCTACGGGTGGCCGTCAATCATCTTTTGTGTTCAAATGACCATACGACGCCCCAATATGTTTATTTGGTTTGTACTTTTTTATTTTTAGAAACCTTTTTAAAGGATTTTTAGTAAAGTTCGTTCCATTACCATTTTGAACAGGAGAACAACCCCTGCCCTAAATGACTACACCCACTCCAATGCATACCGAACACGTAGCACATAATTTCCCAAAAGCTGAAGGCGTTGGTTTTTAATTATCTAGAATTATTTATCGGGTGGTTACATTAGCTTTTTAACTACTATTAGCAACAACCCCTGAACTCCCTAAATAAATGCTTATAGAAATTGTAAACGCGTTCAAATGACTGGAAATATCAAAACACAACGTTTCTTACCCTACATCGGTCAATTAATAATTCCACATAATTTAAAATCATTTCGGCTCCTTTGAAGTTTGTCATGGTTGTGCACCACCGTACTTCTATATTTTTGGACTCATATAATGACTATAAGGAGAAAATTTAGAATAGTTATGCACCTCTTTTTGTCTTGTACCTATTGGATCCCCATTGTCTTTTCATTACCTCTACAAATGTTTAATCTTTAAAGTTTGTAAGTATTACCGCCAAGCAATCAATTTTCAGGTCAAAGTTTGACTTAACACAGTGGAAGGATTTGTGAACTTAGCGGAATATGTTGGCAAAAATAATTTTAAGTGGCATAATAGTTAGTGTTAGGTTAATTCTGTTTACTGCTAAAACATCAAGTCCAGCAGACTACTCAAAAAGGAGTTCTTAGCAGTTGCAGTTTTTTGCTAACTTCACGCCTGATAGAAGAATTTCTGCACGAATAATTTTAAGTGCTGTTTACTGCCAAAGTATTAAATCTAGCGAAATACTATAAAAGGCGTTATAATCAGTTAATGTTATTCCGCTAACTTTGCGCCTGGCAATAAAAATGGTGGCAGGAATAATTTGAACTAGTGTAATGGTTAGTGCTATGCTATTATTGTTTATTGCCAAAATATTAAAGTTATTCCGCTGACTTTAGGTTTAGCAAAAATGCCAGAAGGAATAATTTTGACTGGTTTAACAGTTATTGCTTCGTGACTACTGTTTACTGCCAAAATAGTAAAGCCGTCGAATTACTCAAAAGGGAGTTATAACTCGTTAAAGTTATTCCGCAAACTTTACGCCTGGAAAAAATGTTGGCGGGAATATTCTTAGCTCTTGTAGTAGGTAGGGTTACAATACCACTGTTCACTAAAATATCAAAGTCAGAGGACTAATAAAAAGGAGATAGTGGTAGTTAAATTTGAATCTATTGAAAATTAAGTCACATTAAGTGTACGTGATATTTCTGAAAGAGGTTGAGTCGTTAACCAATCGTTCCTTATGCCAAATAGGTAGACATCAGGTGGTATCGAGGTGAATGTGATGGTAAGTTGAAGTCGACTCCACAGGAAATTGTTTGTTCTGAAGGGATTTGTTGCGACATATTCAGAGATTGTCGAGCAGTGTGGCAAGTCATCCCATCCCCTTGAAACTGCTGTCTATGTATTCGAAAGCTCCTGGCATACCAAAACCGCCTGACATTCCCGACAAATAGGGTGATCACCATGTCCCTTCAAGGTCCTGAATAACAATAAAAGGTCTACGGTCAATATCCGAATGAAATACGAGTGAAGCGCGCCTTTTGCTAACACTGATCATCATATCAGCTCACGCTCACTATGTAGCAGTTTATGGGCGATAACGTATGGTCTCTCAAAATCATGAAACTGTTTTGTTTGGCGTTTGATAAAACCGTCTAAATGAATGCGACTTTTGTCAGAGAACCAAACATTGACCAAGAAATTAGATCCTTGTATACCATGGCCGAAAAACGTGAACAATACGCAAACCCTCGCTTATTTATTTTGCTCCGTTAATCGTTGCCCCATCTGTATTCGTTATGGAAATCCACCAATGTCTTTAAGCAATCACTGAAGCGACGTATTGTTGATGGTCAATTTAAGGACATTCGTTTTGGTGACTCCAATACCTGATTGAGTACACGTCTATGATTTTCATTTGTAAACACAGTTACTAACCTACCAGACATTTTCCCTTCCGTTGACACAATACACTACCAGTATGACGAAATTTCGTAAGAATAGATAACATACCCGTGTTGATTGGTTCAGACTTCATAAATTGCTAACGCTATTGTTCCGCCACAACTTCAAACCCCCTACCACCACCACCCCTCGCCAGCACGCCATGATGAACGGAAATAATAACTCACGATGAAAACTTTTTCCGCTGTCGTAAGACTCATTTTCAACTACTACTTCACCACGTAACGTTCTTCAAACTAGTACGAACAAGTATTGCTCATGCACCTACTCTCCGAGGAACTGGTACGCGCATGTCACGTGTGTAAAATTCAGTACGTATATTATGGCGCATACCGTATGTAGTAAAATCTTGGTATTTGAAAAAATATTTTTATATTAGCGTTAATACGCTCTAGTATGATAACTTCTTTTAATCGTTCTTTCACGTGAACGCACCCAACACCGCAGCGCCTTGTAATCTATTTTAAGGGCACAGTTAAACATCATATTAATGTCTACGGAATGTACGACAGAAGAATTTGAAGTGATGTTGTAGATCACATTTGTAAGGAGAGTAATAAACGGAAGGTGTTTTAAGGCACATACGTACGAAAAATGAGTCTAAGAAGTAGTTTTAGTGTAATACAAAATACTCCAGTCTACGTGCTCCACGTGATCCACGTCTATATCCACGCATGGATGTTAATATTAATTTGAACCAACTTCGTAGAATAAGTATGTACAGCACCATACGCCCAATTTCCAGGATAATAAATTCCAACAGGGATATAATCTCTAAAACGGGTTTGTTCTATCAATACTTCTAAGAAAAAAGATTTTTTCAGAAACACAGCGTATACTTTGACTTTGTTTTCAATAGATTAAAATTTACTACCCTTATCTTCGTTTTAGTAGTCCGCTGGCTTTGATATTTTGGTAGCAAACAGCGGTATCGTACCCTTGTCCACTACAAGACTTCAGAATATTGCTTCCCATATTTTTTTCCAAACGTACAGTTCACGGAATAACTTTAACTGGATAGAACTCTTTTGAGTAGTCCGGTGGCTTTACTATCTTATCAGTAAACAGCAATCACGAAGCACCAACCATTACACCAGTCGAAATAAAAAAATTTCAGAAAATTTTTTATTTGCACTTCAGCGTCTGAGAAATAGTGTGCTACATGTTCGGAACTACCTGTAGACGTCAATTTCTTTGGGGTGGAGTTGCTGTCTTAGTTATAGTTCTACTCGAAACGAAAAATCCATTAAAAGAAGTTCATGTACGATAGGCTTATCTCTAAAGATTATTACGGTTAAAAATTATGTTACGCTACGAATTTCGATACCCGAAAGTGGCGGAAACTCCATAACAAATTTAAAGGGGCACCAGCTAACTGCAGTGGTGCGGGAGCGAATTTCTATGAAAAAAAAAAAAATCTGAAATGTAAAATTGGCCTAAATATAAAACTACTTATAAGTACTACTTACCTTAAAGGCTTTACTAATTAAATTAAAAGACGCCAACCCGTCACGACCCAGTAATTTCGTCGACATATTGGCTACCCGGAAGACGGTTACTCCGAATAGGTCTCCTTGCTTTCGATGTTCCAAAATCTCATCACCTCAGCTGCTACCTTTTGTAACCATACCTTCAAACAGTTCTTGACTTTCTGTCACCCAAATATGACTTCATCATTGGGGTAAATGGATGTCCTCTCACAATGGTCATCTTACCTATCTTATAACTAACTTAAAATAAAATTCCATCTAAGCTAAACGCTAATATCAATAATTCTCGATAATATAATTTCACGTACGTACAACTGAAACTTAAATTACTGTCACTGAGCAAAAGTAATTCATTTATCCCAACAAAAAAAGGCAAAGACTTGCAGAAGCTACTACGAAGTCTCACGCTACACGAGAGATGTAAGTTTTCTGTCGAAATCTTTTTTGGGGTTTTCGGTCTAGCTCTGAAGTCTAACTTCAGCGGTTTTTTGATGAGATACAGGGGAGGTTTATATAGAAAGGCGCCACAGTACCTTTAAAAAAGTAACGTATTTGATAGACAAACTTGAAAGGAATGTGTAGAAACCTGGCGAATTAACACAACTATGGTTACTAGAGTAACAGTAGATACCTGAAATAAATTTACAGTGATATTAATGAAGCAACGCAGTCAGTTATTTGCGTCTCAAAATCAAATAACATATTGGTTAGAATATTTTCACAAAGTTTTACCCTCAAGCAATAATCTCACCTTTCAAAACTCAAACATAATAAAAGTTATTAAAATGTTTGACCATTTATAATTGCAACTGAATAATTTATCTTTAGTTTCACAAGATAACTAACTATGTACAAAAAAATTTCAAGTTTATTTACAAGTTCAATCAATTTCACATACTAATCTTCAGGACCAAAAACTTAGGTCATCAAAAATTTATTTACATAATTATTTACTTTCACCAATTTCAGATCTGACATGTTGGTTCACAAAGGTATTCAAATGTTTTAGTGCATCTAATTAAGAAATATACTGTTAGACTTAATCTTTACAATAACTTTCAAAAAAAACATTTTATTTTACTGACATGTGTAAAACAAAATTACCAAAAATTTAAACCACTCAAATTTTATTAAGTTTTTATCTACGTGAAACACATTTGACCTGTTTGTCAAGGAAACAAACGTTTAAGTGTTTTTATAATTGAAACTTTCTAAAAATATTCAAACAGGTGGTAAAAATGCATGTTTAATTGTATTAATTTACTAAAACGTTCCTCGTTATTTTTTCCAATAATAAGTTTCAGCCAAATATAACTGAACGCCAACAAACAAAAGATTTCCAGCTTACCGGTTTTGATGAAACTAGTTAAATGCATCATACTACCATAAGTTGTGAATCAACCATCTGGAATTTCAATCTGCAAAACTGCTACGAAATAGAACTTCTAACAGGACCTCTCCAAATTTATGAAAACCACAAAATCATTGCATGTGAGAAGTTGAAACTAATACAAATCTTCATCGACATTATATAATTATATAATAAGATCTCACCATTTTCTTGGCCTCGTGCTACTAACCACTGAAAGTCCGTTACTTCTTCTTGTTTGCGCATTGATAAATGAACTACGAATTTTTGTTACTTAGAGACATACCTTCACTGCACTAACCTATTCTCATTTCACATCTTAATACCCTCGAATCCATCTTGAGGTTTATCGGTATCAGACGTGAATGAATGATCCAGCCTGCAAAATCAGTTGACGATCGCGTCTCGTCAAGGACAAAGCGCGATTTCTCCCATCATATTGGCCGGTGCGTTCAAAAACATGAACGTGGCCAACAACTACACTAAACAATTATTTTTAAATATGATAATGGTATATCAATATATTCTCATAACAATAGAACATACGATAGCCTATTATATGCTATATTAAAGGTGACAAACAAACCTTAAATTATTATGTGGCATAAAAAATATGCTACACATTTTAAAAGGAACAAATCTGATATAACCTCCACTGGCCAGGGTTTAGTAATAGAACTCCTAAAAAAAACATTCATCTGAAAATAACACTATCATTCCATTGTACTAGACTCCTAAATTGCTTTTATACATCATTTTAAAATCCTATTTGCTTGGAAATACCCTTCAACACCATACTTAGCAATACATAGCACAATACCAGCTTCTGCTCTCGCCATTAAAAATATGAAATTTACACAAAGAAATCTACTAGCAATATATTCTATGCTTGCGTTTCACTTAATATGCACGTCCTCCATAACGTTTTAAAAGTTTTAAAATTTTTTCCAATAATTTTATACTTATATGTAAACAACTAATTCCGACGTCCTTTGAACCGATTATAATTACATTTACAAATTCGCATATGCATATTTATTATGCTTCAACCAAAACATAACAAGAACAGTTCAGAACAGTATTCACAATTTAGTAATATAAAGGTTTTAAGGCTTATTTCACTGATTGACGGGTTATTTCGTTGGCACGTTAGGTCTCCCATTCCAGTGATTTAATTCCAACATATAGTTGTTGAGTGAAAACTTACTTATCACGCTTTTAATACACCAGCGACGCGATTTAAATCCACGCAAAACACGCGTGTTTGAACTTCCTGGTCAATTAATTCATCAAAACATTTTGCCATCGGTCACCTGTCAGAATGACCATTATCCGAAATTCACGTCCGTTATCTTTAAGCCATATTTTTGTTCTTCCTTTACTTCCGAACTTAATCGTTTTACGATCCCCCTCCCTTTGTTAAAATTTCGAATTCCCTTCTTGCACATTACACGTCTAAAGCTTTCTTAGTGTCCAAGCTTAATGTCTTCAGATCGCGTGAACGCACTAATTTTTATGACACTTTATTGTTCTGTGATTGTTGGAATTTCTTGAACCCTCATGTGAATTGATACAAATATTATTGTGGAAAGTAGTGTTTCTGATTTATATCAGTGATTTTTCTAATTGTAAAATGTAGAATCCCTATTGTCATTGCTGTTTATATAAAAGTATACTAACTGCTTTTTGGTTTATTTACTTGTCATGATTTACTATCATATCGAAATAGCCACGTTATAACGTTTAAACTTCCTAAGCGTTTATAAAATTTTAAGGAACTTTCTCATTAAAGCTCCTGAACTAGAATTAATAAATGCTTTTCTATTTGATGAATGTATGCTTAATTAACCCCCCGAACGTTACAAGATGTTAAGGTTGTAATGGGTGTTAGCATTTCAATAAAATACTAAGTATATTTACTGGTCTCATCATATTGCACCGTACCCTTCTCCGAGGAGATATCGAGGAGATATCGAGTACTGCAGAGTATAAAAATAAAAATATTCTTGGCGGAACTAACATCGGCCTTTAAGGGCTACGGAGTTGGCAAAGGACTGATCTCGGAGGGAGGTTAGTTACAGGTATAGCTCTCAAGGCTTTTTGTATGGTTACTATCTTTTCGTTTCACACCTTGCTGTAAAAGAATTTACAAACTAACGTAAGTGAAAGCAAGAAAGGTACAAAACTTGTATATTGAAATTTCTGTCAACTAATGAACCACTATTTCTATAAAATGTGAACGATTACTAGTTAGAAAATCACTTAATGTGATGCTTTTATAAGCAATTACACAAAGCTTCTTGCAAAGACAAATAAAATAATCCTGTTTAAATTTAAACTATCTGCTTAGAAACCTTTTTAAACCATACAAGTTTCATGAAATCTTGTATGTTTACAGAATTAAGTAGTAAGCATTGAAAAAATTCATAAGCATATTTTAACTAAACGTAAGATAAGCAGAAAGGCAAACTACTGTTGTGAATACACACTTAGATAATTTAGATATTTATAAAAGGTAGGTTAGAATATTAATATCGTTGGCGCTAAAAAGAATCACAGCGAAATTCATACCTGAGGCAAGAAAACCCAGTAGTTTGTTTGAGTTCCACCTGGTGTTCAGCAGGAAAAGCATCTGTCCTTGTCAAACGGGTCGTTCACCAAGTGAAGTCTTCAACTTTTTGAACATCTGGTCCATCCACCAAATAATCGCAATTAAAAGCTATTTGACACCATTCAATGATATTCCGGCTTTCAGATACTTTTACGTTATTGAGGCAAGAACAAACGCTAAGAAAAAAATTATAAATGAATTAACGACGTCGAGTGCTAAGATAAATTCAAAACATAAACGGTATGTTGCACTTATATACAAATTTATATAGACATTTGGGTATAAAATGTTTATCCAAAGTAAAGTTTTGAAGTAGATATTTTGGGAGTAAAATGTAGATATTTCGGAGGCAAAGTATTTTGATTAATATTTCCTGAGCAAAATATTTGGAGTAGATATTTTTGAAGCAAAATGTTTGGACCCATCTTTAATTTAAAAGACAGGTCCAAATAGGCAAATTAACATCTTACTTGTGGGGTAAGATTCCATAGTTAAACTCGTGGCAATTTCAAAACATACCAAATATAGATGACGTCTGCACTTGCAGGCCTTCGGATAATAAAGCCGACTTTATATTAATCTTTCTGATAACCACAAAACAAGGAAGGAGAAATCATTAAAGTGTAAAGAAAAGAAAAATAGATAAGTGACATTTCTGAAATGGGTTCGGATCCACACTAGCTTGTTTTGAAAGAAGAACCAACTAATCAGAAAATTACAGTAAACGTATTTATTTATACTATGTAGATAAATAATAAAATTGTGAAAAAATGCAGTGATTTTTGCATCTAATTTTATTTTCTAGTACAAGAGTAAACGTAAATATATATTCGGAATCAAAATTAATTCCAAGAAATAATCAAATGTGTTTTTAGAGTTAGGTAAACACAAGTATTTTATAAAGTGCGAAGCACGTTGTAACATTGCCAGGTCTCTGTTAATAGGCATGGTACAATATGCCGTGCATTTACATTTCCAATGCTTCACCCGAAAGTACTACATTGCCCAGGAGGCGAGTTTTTTGTTGTTTGAAAATTTAGAATTTTGCCGAACTTTTGCCGTTCCAGGCAACGTAGGGATCTTTAACGTGCGTGACAACACTCACACACGGGACCTCCATTTAACCTCTCATCCGAACGAGGGCGTAATTTTTGTGAAAAATGCTTACCTGCCATTTTTCAAGCAGTAGACCGTGTCGGGATTTGCGGTACAATTTGCCGCCGTAGCGTAGTGAATAAGGTACTGGTTTAGCACCCATGAAGTCCCGGTTCAAGCAACGGTCCTAGATTCACACGTTATAAACGAAACAAATGTGTGAGGTAGTTAAGAGTGTTTAAGTAGCCGAAAGGTGGTGTTCGAAGCTTTGTCTCCCTTTCTGCCTTTAATAAAAAAAGAAAGTAATGGAATCGTTTTGATGACGTCATGTGATTATTAAATGAATGACTTGAAGGGTACGAGAATGATCAAAATGTATCCCAAATTTTCATATGGGAAAATACATGTAAAAACTGCTTTAGGTTCATAGCTAAAGAAAGCTTAGCAGCTGCTTTAACCAGAGAAAACTATATAATTCAACCAATTTAATAATTTGAATGGGTGGACTCCAAGAATTATAAATATAACAGGAGTTTAATTGCATAAACCTTTAAATGCTTAGTAAGAACGTTCAAACAATATATCTTAAAAATATAATTATAGCATATAAACAAGTTGCATTCAATAATTACATGTTCAGTCTTTAAATAAATATAAAGCAGCATCCAAGAGTTAAAAGCTAAGTGTTAATCAAGACTGCCGGTGTATTATTATTTATCTGAAGCTCGTGGTTGATGAATGTGAGTTACGCAAAAATTGTGTACAATTTATGTAACTTGTTTTAGCTACTTGATTCTTAAAAAATTAGATATGAAATATATTTTAAAAGTTTTAGTTTTGGGTCATAAACATACTGTCAAAAACGCCTTTGTAGGTTTTTTTCCTTTAAAATACACTATCAGTTAATAATATGTGCTTAGAGTTGAACGTGTTAAATCAAATACTAATAAAATCCATCTATTGCCTAATTTTTTGTGCGAGACATCATCAAGACAGACGTGAGTCGCCACTTCTGATCGTGCTGATGTTTATGCCCATTAAGTCGAAAGATATATTTCAGCAAAGTAATGATTGCATGGAAAGTTATTTTTTAATGTGCATCTTCCCGCGCCCAATTAAACCAGAAGTGTATTGTGGCAAAGTTACTTTGCTTCACTGCACATTTAGCACTGCACAGGAAACAACTTGTGGGTAACACACACAAGAGATAGGTGATAGATGGACTAACTATTGCAACACAAAATTGTTCGTTGCGTTTTTCTAACTGTAACCTTTAATTATATTTAACTAATACAATTGAAATGTATATAGATTGCCGTCATGCATATAGGAAGTCAATTCTGATTGAAACTTTGAAGCTTTAAAGCTTTGAAAGGTGTGATATAAAAAACTGTTGATATAAATTATTTTATATGGTATGAATTACTGTAGTGATTATATTGATTAATAATTAGTGCTTGGATACTTAACTGTAGTGTCTCGATAGTAATTTTGAAGATAGCATCGTAATTTATACATTTATACATTCGTTTATGTGTATGTGTATTTATGAATATGTATATATGTGTGTATGTGTATGTTTGTGCATGTATGTGTGTGTGTATATGTATGTATGTGTGTGTGTATGTATATATGTGTATGTATGTATATATGTATATATATATGTATATGTATATATGTATATATGTATGTATATGTATGTATGTGTATGTATGTGTATGTATATGTATGTGTGTATGTATGTGTGTATGTATGTGTATGTATATGTATGTGTGTATGTATGTGTATGTATATGTGTGTGTGTGTATGTATATATATATGTATGTATGTATATGTCCCTAGTTAGGTGTAAGAGTGGGCTCTATAGCCTAAATCTCGCTAGGGTTTATTGAATTATATAAATCATATTTAATATTGATTGTTTTTGTATTTATAGTAATAATAATAATAAAGATACTACTACATAATTTAAGAAAATAGTACTCGTACTGTTAGTGATTAGCTCGGAAATAAATTGTTTGGAAAGCTTTTAGCAAATTCCATTGTAGCTACGAGTTGTTAAAAAGGCTCGTATATTCAGTGTATAAATAAGATTGCAATCAGTATTTAAGATTCGTTCTTTCCTAAGTCAAACAGCATACATGAAACTTGTAGGTTTCGAGTAGCAATGAAATCTATTTCATTGCATTCCACGAGTAACATAGAAGTTCTCAACCGCAATTATTTATGAAGCATAATTGTTTAGTAAAATGCTATGAAGATTCGGTGAGTTTAAATGATGAAAAATAGAAAAATAGAAAATATACTTTTGTAGACCATATTCTAAACGGAAATTGGAAATGAAAACAGCAAGTATTTAATAATAGTAGAGATGAGATTTTGATAAGCGCTATTTAACCATCGCAAGTATAAATTTTGGTTCTTTATTAGCGATTGATAAGAACATTTAAATATTTGTTAGAATAAGTTCTTAATCCTATAAGAAATTTTTATTTGTAATATGGATAATTCCCAGGAAATTTTGAGTCGGAGTTCGGAGCATCTTGATCTTTAATAAATTATCTGTGAAGCGTCATTGGCCAATCACACTCACGGACGGGGTAATAAAGGATAGGCAAATTATCCACTTATAAATTAAAGAGGTTTTGTACCTGTTAACAAAGATTAGGCAAGGATTATTTTAGTAAATAGATAATCTAAGAATAATTTTCTGTATGAACTTAAACTGTTTTGATAAGTGTAAGATAAGAGATGCTTTTGTATGAAAGAAAAATGTTTTTGAATGTATAGATGTTTCTTGAGATTGCTGTTTCATTTCATTTTGTAAATTCCACAGCATAATTTCTGTTGAGCTAGCCAGGCAAGTAAAAAGAAGGTAAGATAGTAACTTCATACTTTGCAGTTACAACTTCATTAATCTAATTTAATCTTCCCAACATAGAGGCCGTCACAGAAATATATAAAAACACACAGTTTTCTAAATAAAACAAGTAACACGATGATTAGACTAGAAGGTAAATGACAACGCCCTGTATATAAATAATAATCGTAACTAATTCAATTAATGAAAAATATTTTGAAGATTTATTTGAATAAAACAAATCCGCTAGTCGTTAAATAACATAAATGCAAGCTAAAACGCGACACGCGTGGATAACGCAACATTATTACATCAAGAATCCTAATTAATAAAAGCAGGTTTAATAATGCGTAGGATAGAAAACGCAGATAATTTAATGCATACATTGTATTTGTCTACGTGACTAGAGAATTAAAATCGACGCCTGATTTATTGGAAACAAACAAAGCATGTTTATTAAAAATCAAAGTTCACCAAATTTATTTGAACAAACAACGGTTTACTTATCTAGAAGTATGAAAATTCAAGCGGATCAGTGCTATTAACTTAAAATCGTACGTGACAAGAGGAACGCGTTGATGTTAATATACAAGCATAATACCATGGAATATCCGATAACCTGGTATATACAAACAACGAACTTTGCCCTTGTCAACGGTGCATTTAAATATGACCAGACTTGTAAACAAATCAGTTCATCATGAAGTAAAGTATAGTTCACGTCTCTGAAAACCAAAATATACATGTTAAGTGAGTAATTGTGAAGTGTGAAATAATTCCGCTGAATATGGAAAATTAATGGTTTGTCGTTTCATTCTCAAATAGAAAAAACGTAAGTAACTAAAAGTTGTTTAATATAAATTCTAATTTTAACTTTTATAAAAAGGACTCTAAAGAATCACCGGAGACAAGTCTAAAGAATCTCTAAAGAATCACCTGAGAGAGCTTCAAACAATTACGGGAGACAAATTTAAATAATTACTGGAGTACAGTCTACATAAATATGGGAACAGGTTTAACTAAATGCTGAAGCGATTATAAATGGAACAAAAGAGGAAATGCAACATGCATTTAATTCAACGATTAATGGTGAAGGAGTTTAATGGCGATGCTATAAGCTGAAAAACAACAGGTTAGCCAATCTGAATGTTTATTATTATTTTATTTGTGGATATTTCATTGCACTTTGCTAAACTAGAAAACTTAAGATTTAACATTTAATTAAATATTACAAATTTAAAAACTTTAAAATTGTTTTCATGATAATTTATGTGAAGGGTCGGCAGGATTTAGTTTTCGGTATACGTTGTAAATTACGTAAATAAATGAGGTTAAATGAACGTTCATCAGGCTTCAATTAATAATTAATAATACTAGTGATAACTTTTTGATCATCTTTGGTAATAATAATTATTAAATTTATTGATTCAATTATTAGAAGAAAATTCCAGTTAAAGAATTTTAACCTTTTCATACGTTGTAAACATTTCTGAGAACATTATAATAATTTGTGCTTAATGGTGTTTTTATTTAAAGATTAAAACAGGAAGGAGAGATAGATGGTAGGTTTAAAGGCTTTGTTTGTTGTATTGTCGCAAACTACGTGCGTAAATCAAAAACTGAGCTAGCCGGCGCAATCAAAATTATATATTAAAAATTAGAAATTGACAAAATAAAAATGTATACTTTTTAATTCATAAAAAGGGCGCATAGGGGTATTGCTAAAGTATCACAACAATATATATATATATATATATATATATATATATAACAAGAATCTTACCTATTTAATTACTATGTTGGCGATGACGAGCACACCCCAACTAGAATCTACTAAAACATACGTCACAAAATACATAATTACAGTAGTAATTTAGATAAAATCAATAAACCAGCACCAATAATTATTCAAATATCACAGTTGATGGATAAGTATCAAATTCTGTATACAATTTTATACATAATTAACTCATTTATCCATCAATACACA
Organism: Platerodrilus igneus; assembly: GCA_036346225.1. Lineage (NCBI taxonomy): Eukaryota > Metazoa > Arthropoda > Insecta > Coleoptera > Lycidae > Platerodrilus > Platerodrilus igneus. The sequence continues at coordinate 2,281,468 of JARFIW010000831.1, forward strand.
AAACAATATCAAACAAAAACTTACACTAAATGCTGATCATAATAATCACAGCATTAAACAATCCGTAATGGTTTACTCATCTTTCTATAATACTTTCTATAATACAAGTAAAAATTCCGTACCTAAATGAGCAGGGTATCGTTATCCGTCGACCATTATGACGAAGTGTGTTGTAATGACCATGCGAAATCTCTATATCCAACTCTGTATACAACCGTCGGGATCTCCAATTTGTCTCTCTAAGAATGCGGCCGGAAGTTTTAAACTTATGAATGTTGGTTAAAATTTCTGACTGAAAACATTAAAATTTCTATTAAAGGAACATCGCCATTCAATTACGTACCAGTCATGTAAAAGCAAGGTAAGTTTTTACCAAGGAGATTTTTATAACTATCAACCAAACCAACCTCGAAAATGTAGTGAACTCGTTCAACGAATGTGTCATAACGTTGTTTTCTGATGAATAATCACGGAAAACACATTATAATGGCAACAACTTTTGAACATATTACTAGCATTCAAAGATAACAAAGGTACTTCTTCTTAATACAATTAAACTAGGTCGTTTAATTACAATAACTATCGAATACTAACGTATCATAGGCGGCTCATTGAGCAATTTATCAAACATGAAAGCAACAAACATTAAAATAGGGTATCGAGAGTGTAAAATGCAGAAAGTATTTAAACCACGAACTGGAATATAAGCTCATTTATAACCTTGTTGTTAAGGGCTCGTAGTTTTTTTGATCATGGTCTGGTATAGTTCGCGGGAACTTAAAGTTTCACCCCGTAGCACGACTATCAATGCAGTTGCTTTCTCAGTTATTTCAACCGCTAGCTATCGCGGCAGCCTCAAATTATTTGAATACGCCGTCCAATGCAATTTTCCATCAAAGGTAGATGGTTTTACTTCGAACTTCGATGGCGATGGTTCGTTTTCTTCGACACTCTTAAATTCTTGGCGCTGTTGTATGATCGGGGCTGGTGTCTGTACTGTTAGGGAATTAATCCGTTTTTCTATCATCGGCACCTTGTTTTCCATTTTGTACGAGTTTTCTAACAATTTTTCTAAAAAATCTTGCTTCCAGCTCATGCGAGCTTTCTAATAAATCATCTGAAATCTCCGTTTCTAATTTATGCAAACGGTCGTAGGATTTGGATTCTAGTGTTTACAGGCTCTCTGAAAGTTTACCTTCCAGTTTTTCCCCGGATTTGGCATTTTCTTTTATAATCCCTCTTTCAATTGTTTAACGGCTTTCGCATTTTTATTTAATTTTGCTTCCAGGATTACCGAGTTTTAGTCCTGTTTCTCTGCTTGTTTTTGTACTTCTCACTTTAAATCCTTTAAAAACGAAAGAATTTTACTCTCCATTTCTGTTGTTGACTACGAGTTACTGACATTCAAAAGAAAATCGTTCAAAAGAGTTTCACTACACTCCCACGACTTGACGCCAGTGTAATGAATTCTGTATTCGTCATTTGGTCTTTATTTTCAATAAATACAAATCTAATAATTATTCTACACAATAACAAATCTCTACAGAATCATATTTACATTAACACTAGTTTAATCATTATTTGTAGGCAGTAACTTAATCTTCTAAGTACGACGAATTAAACACTATTACAGTACTAATCTTACTGATGATTTATTTATTTAACACCTTTATATCACGTAAGGGTAATTATATTTACATTAATTTATGTATGTACGTCAAACATTTATTAGGACCAAGTTCAAACTAATGCTACTCTGTCACAACACAGGTGTTTATATATAATACTCCTTTATTTTAGTCAAATCGAGAAAACATCTAGAATGTGCGTCATCAAACCTATTGTATTATGATACCTATTATTCATTTTTTGTTATCACTAAACAGATACGAAGTCGGTTTAGCAAAAACTGAATGAGCGTAATTTTCAGAGTGTTCCACAGGGTGACAATCTGCCTATGTTCTATGGATGACTTTGTTATTGTCACCCTGTATATACTTCTTTATAACTGTTACAATACTATTGGTTACTATGTAAATTCCTCAATCAGAATTAGATTTCGTACTTTTTTCGTTTATTTATTGTAAAGTACTTTAATAGGAACAATGTTGTTTACTTTGATTTAGGTGGTGCAATTGCTCCATTGCTCCTGATCAGAAACTACCACTGCTTAAAATGCGCCTACTTAAATTTGAAACTTCTGATCTACTACAAAATCAAATTCAATCAGTTTATATTTAACTTCTACTTGTTTCATATTTAAATAATTTTCAGTTGAAATCTTTACAGTACTATAAACCACGTGTACGGTATGAGCCTTAACTTGCATATCTGAATTAAAAATGCCTGAAAATAGATGGATTTAAGCAGAATAGTGAACGAGATCGAGAGAGCAGGATAGCAAGAGAGAGGTGCAATGAAACAGTGAGAGACGAAGTCTAAACGACGCGGCTAACCCAGCTATTGCTTATACCACTAGACACATAAACCATATTCTTTTCATGGCCCGTTAAATATTGTCTTTCTTATAATAACTTAGCTACAGTTTTAATTATGATTATACACTTAATATTATAATTTTTTGCAGGTCTTTAATTTGTCGGAACCAAAAAGAGCGCTACGAAATGAGCATAAACACGTGAAGGAAGTTGGATGGCCTTCGAAATTAGCTCCTCCTCTAGAAAGGCTTTGCAGCGTTTGCAAAGATATTGAATCCTGGTTAGCCGTTGACCAGCATAAAATTGCCGTTCTTCATGCTTGGTAAGTTAATTCTAATGTTTTGTTTAACAAAAAATACTGCACTCTGAAGCGTAGTTTGTAAGTAGAACTATGTTAAATGTATAGCAATTCGAGATTTTAGGAGATAAATACATCTTATAATTTGCTAGATGTTAATCGTATTTAAATTGAAGGTTTACATTAAAACGCTAAATATTTGAAAAGTCTGTTATATTTAAAGTTGGAAGAATTTTTTTTCTTTATGCTTTCACTAACGAACTCTTTTTGAGGTGTTGCTATAAACATTATATTAGAAAATAAGTTTAGGAATACGGAGATTGCTAGCCATAGATCATTGAATAATAAAATTTAAATCCCGACAGCAGTGTTTGTTTTAAAAACAAAATTTGGGGAAACTGGTTAAGAATAAAAGAAATAATAACAATTCTTTTTACAAAGCACCTACAAATTTATACCAGCAGAACACCATAACAGAAATTTTTCCAAACACCAAAGACGAAATAAAAAGATATCGTATATCCCAATCATGATTCCGAAACATCTTCTGCCACAAATCTATCCTGTTCGAGGGCCAATATCTCTCACGAGGAGGGGAGCACACGCAGGAGATCTTGAGGTTTATTTGATTTTAAAAGGCTTTTACTCTTATAACAACTTTGGTCAGATAGTTGATTGGCTTTTATAGGATGACTAGTGGTAACTCTTGCTCAAGGGGTTTAGGTAATTCTTGAGTGTGAGAATGGATGGCTTGCTCCGCTACGCAGTTGGTGTTACTTTAACCATCTCACACATTTATGAAACGTGTGGCCTCGTGTAGGTATTCTTTGTCCATCATGTCAGGAGAAGACTGACTGCTTCACGATCTTAACACCTACTAAAACAATTGCGAATTACATTACAATTTTTGCAATTTAGTGCAAGTTGACTACAGCCTGGTGATGGCGGTCATCAGTTTAGTTAATAGGTGTAGATGAAGTGATTTTTAAAAAATTCCTTTGATGAATGTGGGACTGGGAAGCTGTACAATATTGCGAGGTATTAATAGTCTAATACAAAATTAGAGACCTTCGTTTCGTTAAAATAAATATGTCCGTTCTATTACAGTGTTATAAAAACAAACCGTATACAAGAAATCGTAATGTTCACACAAACATTGATTACTATGTAAATCAATTATATTTATAATTTATAGCAAAACCTAAAGGATCATTATAAATCGAGCTAGTAATTGAAAGATGGAAAATATAAGACCTCGAACAAGATTCGAATATGTAGCCTTCAGTTTTGATCGCCAATGCGCTAACTAATTGGGCCACCGCGGCCCGTGAGTTCAATTAGAAAGATAGGCAAATCTAAATTGTGTACGCTACCTTACATCAATCTAACTTTCAATATCATGACCTAGTGACAACTATTTGAGAACATACACTAGTTGATACTCTTAATATTTTTAATAATTATAATAGCTACATTGAATTTTCTAAAGAAGCGGAATCAAGTACTTTGGTACCGTCCCTAGACACTTTACTAATCAAAATAGCAAAAATAAAATAATTTTAGAGTGGTATCAAAACCAACCTATTCAGATAGATATTTAAATTATTTTTCTTAAAAACAAAAATAAATTTTATTTTAGGTATAAAATCTATCTAAAACAATATTTTTTCCAATATTCCACAATAAATATATCAAGAAATTCCAGATATTTTTTTAAAAAAACAGCTATCGAACGCCCCTTATAGCAACATACCTCCATAAAATTTTAATAAGTGTCATATATTGTACGAAGTTGTCACGTGCTGAATTGATAATAGTGACCTGATTTAACGCTGCAAAGGAGACGTAATAGTAAATACTGCACCACCTAGCTTGCAAGGCGAGGGGTGAGTTCTCTAAAAGCAAATTCAAATCTTCAATACCACTTACACCTACCCGGAAAGGTCTTTGAAGTTTTTGTCCAATAAAAGATGTTGAACGCCAAGCCACATGGATCCTAATCTCGTTTAGACGATGGGTACCCTAAGAGACGACTACATGGTTATTTCTTTCTGTCACACGGGTTGATAGGGCCTTGTGTACTACTAATTTAAACTAAGCACAAACAATAATAAAACTGCAAGACGTTTACCTACAGTCATGTTGAATTGTAAACGCATATTTAATTGTTGTATCTAGTTAATTCCTAACTAAAAATTCGATACTTCACGATAAACAAGCGTGGAGTCGAAAATATTTTCATTCACTGCAACGTTACTGCAAACATTGTAAATTGCTTAACCAGACAGAAGCTCATAAAATAGTATAATTTAAAGGGCATTGTGGGCATTCGATGTCAATAGTAAATAGACCGTGTAAACATTCCATAACGCATATTTTCTCATGCACTATGAAAGCGTTTGACCTTAACCACAAGTTTAGTGCAAATCGCACGAAAACTGTGAAACTACAATATCAGGTATACTTCCAAGAGCATTTTGACATATAAAATGCTATAATAGTAGGGTTATTTAGGGATACATAGAGTCAGAAGGCTTGCACACTACATGTAAATAGTACTAAAAGCTAGAAAATGAAACAAGTTTATCATGAAAAGTACGCAATTCACAAATTATGCAAAAAACAAACATCTAACACATTGTATAAGGATCACAGTTAACTTTAATTAATGCAGGGAAGCTCATCCTTCAATAATACAACCGCATTCAGTAAGATAAATAACTCTGTCAGCAATCAAATTCATTTTAAACCAGAAAACATTCATTAATTCTAAATAAATACGCATTAAGAGCATGGAAATCTAGAAAATCATGATACGAATAATGTTAAAATAAACAAGCAATTGTGCAAAGAAATAACAAAGCTTCTTCGCAATAAACGTACCTTTCAAAACAAACCTCTTTTTCATAAACGCAGGGTGTAATTAAACGCATTTTAATTTACGTCATTTCGCATACGTGATTTTTAACATGAAGTAAATTCAAAACCCAAAAGATTATCTTGACAAAAATAAAAGCCTTAAGTTAGTCTACGTGAGAGGTCAAATTAAAATTTCGCAATAAAACAAAACAAGATAGGCTATAGGAATCCACTGTATACAACTTGAATGCTACGTGACCGACAACTCAACAAGCTATTATCAAATTCATACCGGAGAAAGCCCAAAGTATGGATAATAACCTATAGCATGCCTTAAACTTTGGCCGAAGGAAGCGGATAACCAATGATGTCAGATGAAGGCGTTGTTTTAAATACCACACAAATTTGATAAACAATGAGTCTTCCTTCAACCAGAGCACGCTTCATAGTAGTTCAAATTAAAAATTTACGTAAAGTGAACATAGAAAAAATTAAATAATTATATTCGTGGAAGCCGTGATAGAAAAGTTTTGAAATTTAAATAATAGTGAAAATATACGAGAGAAGTTTGCCGTTAACTGAAAAACTTAAGTGTAAGCTTATTAATTAAACATAATTTTAATATATACAATTTAGGGCTCTAAGTAGAACTCTGGGTAAAATTCTAGGGAAAAATCTGGGTAAAAATCTCAATTAGCACATCTAAATTGGTACATAAATCTAGATTGGTACATAAATCTAAATTTGCAAATAAATCTGAATTTAAATATACATCGATCTAAATTTGCATAAAAACATTGGTTTGCATCTACGCATCGGTGCACTAAACGGAGGATTGTTCGAAGCATTGAATGGGTGTTTGGCCAAGCGGTACTATAAAATCAACAAGTGAACACAACTGAAAGCAATCGAGGGGTACTGTCAACGGCACACAGCAGCAGCAGATCCAAGAAAAGGGAGAAAAAATACACGCAAGAAGAACTACAGGTCAGAACATTATATAATAGCATAAGGCATTATTTTATTTTTTATTGAACATTTACAATTTTTTATTATACCAGAATATTTATGTAAAGGGTCATCAAAAATCTTTTTATACGTGATAATTTACGTGAAAGGGAAAAGTCATTGAACGTTCAAAGGTGTTTCCAATAGTGTCATTTATGCTGGCTTTAACCCGACTAAAGGGAGCTATAATTTCGGGGATAAACAAATTGATATTATTATTAATTCAGGGGTTTATTTTGTTGAATAGTGAATCATATTATCAAGCTGTAAAGTATATATATTTTTCTTGTCATTATACAAATCTTGGTCAATTTCATCATAGGGGGGGGGCAAATTCTTTGTTATCGTAACGTTGTACACTATGTGTGGATTAGACTGAGCTAGTCGGGGCATATTTAAATTTTAGGTTGTTTAGAGACACGGAGCGGTGGCGGGCAGCAGGAAACTGAACGTTCGTTACATCGGTGTGCGGCGTTATCATAGCAATATATATTCCATCGCATTATAATAGAAGAGAACATTAAAACACAGTCAGTCAGTCGAGTTTCTCAAACGATGGTAATTTAATCGAGGCGGCTAAGTGGTTTAATTGGTGCGCCCAGGATCCCGGGTTCGCTTTCCGACACGGGCCGCTTGAAAAATGTTAGGCAAGAATTTTTCACAAAAATAAGCCCTCGTTCGGAGAGGTAAAATGTAATACCCGTGTGTGTTGTCACGCACGCTAAAAATCCCTACTTTGCTTGGAACAGTAAGGGTTGAGCAAAATTCAAAATTTTCAGATAAAAACTCGCTTCCTGGCCCATGTAGTACCTTCGGGTGAAGCATTGGAAAATCAAATGTAAGGTGATAATTTAATTCACAACCTCCACCGTCGAGTAACGATAAAATAATAAGTAATCAAAAGCACGGTAACATTATAAATTCGAGTGTGCTTAGTGACAAGCTCTCGGGCGCGGATTTGCAAGCACGGAATCAAATAAGTTACGAATACAAAGTGAAAGAGATTTGATCATAAACGCTTTCAGCAACATTTCGTCGAAACCAAAGGATTACATCATTATCAACCCATTGTTATCTTGCATAAGGTCGCTCGAGGCTTGGCGAAAATAAAACCTGGAAGTCGTTGACTTGTTTCCACATGTTGCATATTTCAAACTGTGTTTTTTAATATCTAACTTTACACAACCAATTTTATTAACCTAACTTCTATTTGAGTGCACGCTTGCATAAGAGTGATTTGAAACCAGAAAAATCAAAAACGTTGCTACCGACTTTAAAAAAAGCGTAACGTTCTGAAAAAGTAAACGTTCGGTGGGAAATATTGGCTAGAGACGCCACCGTGTATTCTTTATACATGGGATGCCAACATCCGATAACTCCTTAGATTCGTTACATAACTACGTTGTTCAAAAAATAAAAGAAATCGAGCTTGTAACAGTTTTATTTTATAAAAAACGCGTTTTGAGATCTTGCCCCAAGGGAGTAGATAGAACAACAATTCGGGCCTCACGATGCAAGCGCAATTGTAACAGTTTTCCAAAAAAAATTGAAATTTTAGAGTTGAAACGGTTCTAAAATGAACACCTTTAAAATAATAGTGCACGGGAGACATGATAATTCGGAAACTTTAGAGGGACTTATAGCTTTCACGCGTACGCGATGGAACGATAAAAACTGTTGTGCCGACGGCTAACTTGGCCATTACCCCAAGATAGAGTATGAGATGGGCGGAGTTGAAATGTTCTTTGTTAAAACAAAATAAAGTTGGACGGCATCGTATCTAGGAAGTATTAAAAAAGCATAATCTTAAGGTAGATACAGGGACCCTTTCGGAGTAGATAATTTTAATATTTTTAATTTAACCTTTTAGAAAATTGACCATATTATAATCAGAATGTTTCTATTCTATAATAAATAATTTGTATCCAATACCAATATAAAAAGAAATAAATAATTTCACATATTTTAGTCATATAAAAAATTATTAATTGAACAAAATTTCGTTACTAAATATTTAGATGAGCATCAGGTCTGATAATCACGTACAAATTTAATCAAAAACTGTAATAATAACTACCTGTTATAAGAGACGCCTCTGATCACGTATTATAATTTAATAACTCGATTTGTTCCCATAAAACTCATTCTAATACAATTGAAATAAGTGCTTATTCAACACCCTGCAGAATGTTACTAGTATATTTAGTTTAAGTCAAAGTACTTCAATCGATCTCTATTGTTTTCGGTTATCAAGAATCTTTGCTTTCTGAAAGGAAATGCTCGCTTTATAAAAAGTAGTACCATAATTTTGTAGAGAATAGTTTTTCTACATGTGTGATTAGCGAAAGCGATTGAATTCGAATTTGCCGGATTTTTTTATCTATATATGCATTACAAATACTCTAAAAGTGTTTTTTGACATGGGTATTCAAATATTTTAATCGATTATCATATCGTTTCTTAAACTGGGTTCACTTTTATTCTGCTTTTTGTCCTGACATGTATTTTCTGCATTTCTGATGCTGTTAATTTGAGAGCGATGCACAATTCCTAGGATAAGTTTATATTCCCTACTCGTTGGTAGGTTTCTTACCTAACTATTAATGACTAAAAGGAATTTCGTTTTAGCTCTTGTTAGTGGTCTACTTTCGAGAAGATATGAAAATTGAAGAAGAGCTAAATAGATGGTTAATAGTTCTCTATCGTGTGCTGTAATTACGCTGATTATCTGCTAGTTTCTACGAGAAAAATGCTAAAGGTTCACTGCCGTTTTGTTGTAAGTGTTCTAGCGCTGCTCCTACTGCATAATCAAATGCATTTACCGTAAGAACGAATTTAATTACCACTCTGTTCGAAGAATATACTAACATGGTCGCGTTACACAGTTCGTTTTTCAAGAGTCGAAAGACTTTTGCAGTTCGCTCGTCCAATCGATTATAACATTGTTGTTTCGTCTATTTGAGCTTTTAAAAACTGTAAAACTGTAAAAACTGTGATTCGGTGGCCTTTGGTATAAATCGTCGATAATAATTAATCATATCTAAGAATCTACGTAGATATTTTTTAGTTTTCAGAGTCTGAATTGACACGATTGCTTGCGCACGATCTGTCAATGGTTTCATGCCGTTTGCTGATATTTCGTAACCTAAAAATGATAAGTTGGTTTGACCAAAAACGCATTTTGTAGAATTTAAACTCCGGTCGTATGATTGCAATTTGGCGAAAACTTGACGTAAGTGATCGAAATGTTGTTTTTCCTACTGCGAAGCTATGAGGACATCACAGAGATATGGATGCACGAAAGGTAAACTCTGTAATACCTTGTTATAAAGTGTTGAAAGGTCTGAGCTGTGTTACGCAGACCGACCAACATGACCGGAAACTCAAATAGTCCAAAGGGTCTATGATCACAGTTCTATCTATATCTTATTGTTTCACTAGTATAGTACAACCAAGCAAACATAAGATTTGGGATGTGTGTCCTTGGTGTCACTGCCTGCTAAGAAGTACATTGAAAGCAGAAAGCTTTTATTTGTCAAATTGAAATATTTGTATTTTTTAATCTTTAATAATTTCAGAAGACTTAATTAACAATGACATGACGTAACACACACCTTAGTCTAAATGCACATTCGGAACACACCATGGAATTTTTAATTTGCTTAAAAATACTTTGTTCCCTCAGTGTATTTTGAAACAAATTGCTTTCTGATTGGTTCCATATGTTTTTGTTAGAAATTAATTCACATATTTTCTGAGTACTATGTTTGCTTGGTGGCACTGTATCTGGTTATAAGCTCGGATTAACTACAGTTTAGAGAACATTGTTGTACCTTATTAAATGTGATCTGTAATCCCCGCAAGCTCTCCATCCGTCATCCTTTTTACCAGCGAGATGTTGAGGACTAATTTGAAACTCGCGTGTGGCTGTTTCAACAATTTTGGGTCTAATCTTTTAACTTTTGCATGTTTAGGAGGTTCTGTAGTTTCGATAAAGTGTGTGATATTGTGTTTAATTTCCTTACAAACAGTCGGCGAACGTGTGATTTCCGGGTCATCGTCATTGGGTCTTCAGTCCTGAAACTGGTTAGACGCATACCATCATTGTTTCCTATTCTGAACTAACCTACAGATTTCCCTGAAATTTATCGACCTTGATTGATGTAACTTTTTGAAGTTGTTATACTAGCTGATTTGATATTTGCATTAAGGAGGGTATCACCGTCTACCAAAACTCTCTTTTTAAGGTCAACTAATAAGTTACAATGCTTTAGAAAGTCTGTGCCGATGAAAGGTTTAGATATAGAAGTTGAAATAAATATTCATGAAAATACAGGACGAACCCCTAAGTCTAGAGACAGCATTTTTTTCTCCATAAGTATTAATGCGAGTGCCATTAGTTGCAACCTAATAGAATTTGCTATCGCCTCTACTTTTTTCAAATTGTGTTGCGGGAAAGACGGATACATCTGCCCCTTTATCTATTAAAAAGGATATAATAGTTGTTTTGTCCATTTCGAATGGACCTGCACCTTGCCGAAGTTATAGATTACTAGAACAGGTGAAATGGCTTGCGTGATCTAATGAGCTAAGGAGCCAAACTACAGGTCCAACCAAAGTAGTAGGGTTGTTAGTGAGGAACCAGACTAAAACAGGTCCCCGAAAGAGAACAGCGGCTCTTTCGGTACTTAGATTGGCGGAGACTAGAGGTCGGTATGGCAGTCTAAGACACGCTACTGCAATGTGGAAGGCAACGGAAAACCACCACATTACCGCCCAAGTACACAGCGTACCTAAATTATAATAATATCATGGCATTCTCTGGGGGTAAAAGATTCCAAAGTCAAAATAGTCCCCCATTCGGATCTCCGGGAGGGGACTACTTCGGAAGATGCGATCGGCAAGTTAGAAATAAGAGTCGGGAACATTCTGCGAGTCGGAGCGTGGAATGTTAGAAGTATGAAGCAAGTAGGTACCTAAAAATCGAAATGAATAGGTTATCACTAGACATAGTAGGGATCAGCGAGGTTCGGTGGCCAGAAGCGGGGGACTTTTGGAATGGCGACTTCAGGGTAATTCATACAGGAGCAGAGGAAGGAAATTTGTGTGTGGGGATAATTATGCGGAGAAAAATAGGATACTGTGTAGAAAATTACTTACCAAAGAACGAAAGAGTACTCAAGGTTAGATTAGAATCTAAACCGGTAAACACAGTAATAATAAGACAAGTATACATGCCCACCTCTAGTTACGGTGATGAAGAGGTAGAAGCGATCTACAGAGATATCGAAGATATATTAAGATACGAAAATTTTATAATTACGGGGGATTTTAATGCAGTGGTAGGTGAGGGAAGGGAAGGAGCGGTAGTAGGTTTATGTGGTTTAGGCACGAGAAACGACAGGGGAAATAGGTTGGTAAAATTCTGCGACAAGAACAATTTAATCATCACAAACACATTATTTCAACATCATGCTAGAAGACGATATACGTGGAAGATGCCAGGAGATATAGGAAGATATCAAATAGATTACATTATTGTTAGACAACGGTTTAGAAATCAAGTAAAAGACTGTAGAATCTACCCAGAAGCAGATATAGATACTGACCACAACATCGTAATTATGAAGGCCGCACTTAAATTTAAAAATTTGAAAAAAAGAAACGGAAAAAGGCACTTAGACTTAGAGAAACTAAAAGATAAAGACAATCAAGAAAGATTCGAAAAAAGCCATATGAATTGCTCAAAGATATCGGGAACATATCTGATACTAAGGAAGTAGAAACAGAATGGAATAACATTAAATCCAGGCTAGACATGGCGGCCAGAGATATCCTTGGGTATACACAAAAAGAAAATAAGAAACCATGGATAGCAAAGGGTATCCTGAATTTAATAAAAGAAAGACGAAAATACAAAAATAAACAGACGAAACCGAAAAACAGAGATACAAAGCCATAAAATGGAAAATTATTTGAAAATGCAGAAAAGCTAGAGAACAATGGATTGAAGAAAAGTGCAAAAAAGTACAAACTAAAATGGAGGTAGGAAAGCCAGATGACGCCTACAAACTAATTAGAATGAATTTTAGGGATATAAAACCGTATAACAAAAATATAAGGGACGCACAAGGAAACGTCATCATAGAAAATGTAGAGAAAGTGGATAGATGGCAAGAACATATAAGGAATCTATATGCAGGAGAGGAACTAACAGCATTAGAACAGGAATCAGACATTGTAAAAGATGACTTGGGCTATCCTATACTTAGAGATGAGTTTGAATTAGCATTAAAGGGTCTGAAAAATGGTAAAGCGCGGGGTACAAATAAGGTGCAGGCATAAACTCTAAAAGCCGCTGGACAAGCAGTATCAGAACGTCTCTTCCAACTTGCAAGCGATATGTATGAGACAGGCGATATACCCAAAGATTTCAAACGTAACAGCATAGTAACTATACGAACAAAGAAAGGCGCAGAAGATGTGAAAATTTTCGAACAATAAGTTTGACAGTACTCGTGTCAAAAATATTATCTAGAATTGTACAAAGACGAATGGAAAAACGGTCTGAAGAAATACTGGGAGAAGACCAATTTAGGTTTAGGCGAAACAGGGGAACACGGCAGGCTATTTTAGCTCTGAGAGTGATAATGGAGAAAACAATAGAAAAGGGGGAAAGCGTGTATATAGGGTTTGTAGATCGGGAAAAAGCATTCGACAATGTAAAATGGAAGAAAATGTTCGAAATACTCAAAAAGATTGGAAGGAGTTATAGGGATAGACGAATGGTACATAGCTTCTACAAAGAACAAACAACAGTAATAGAATTAGAGCTGAAACGTAAAGAAGTAAACATTAGGAAAGGGGTGAGACAGGGATGTGCTATATCTCCATTAATTTTTAACTTGTGCATAGAAGCGACAATGAATACTGTCAAATGCAGGAAGACATTTGGAATTACTATGCAGGGACAAAAAATGAATATGCTTAGATTTGCAGATGATATAGATGTATTAGCGTCTAGCAAGGTAGAGTTAGAAGCCGATCTTAATGAAATGGAAACGGTTCTAACAGAGATATACGGCATGAAAATTAACAAAACTAAAACTAAAGTACTAGTATGCAAAGGTAGGGAAAATAAATCAAAAACAAGAATACAAATATATATCATGAACTTACAAGAGGGTAAGAATTTCTGCTACCTAGGAAGCCAAATAACAAGATGGGAAAAACACAAAAGATATAAAACAAAGACTTGCACAAGGTCGTGCTACTGTGTTCAAAGACAACGAACATAGAAACAAGGAAAAGATTGCTTAAAACATATGTGTGGAGCACAGCACTGTACGGCTGTGAAGCCTGGACAGTAGGAGAAGCGGACAAGAAAAAGGTAGAAGCCTTTGAAATCTGGTGCTACAGACGTATGATGAAGATATCATGGACAGACAAAGTTAAGAACAAAGAGGTACTAAAAATGGTAGAGTAAGAAAGAAATATGTGGAAAACGGTAAAAATAGGAGAGATAGGCCACATACTACGGCATGAGAGAATAGTGCGGAATATATTAGAAGCAGGAATAGGAAAAAAGAGAAGAGGCAGACCTAGGTTAGATTTTTTTACACAGATAGTGAAAGATGTAGTGTGTAAGAGTTTCACGGAGATGTGTAGGCTAGTCCAGAATAGAAATCAGTGGAGGTACGCATCCAACCAGCCCCAAGATGAATAAATTAATGACGAAAAAAGTAACTGTACTTAAACATGATGATTATTATAAGCAACTGCAAGAATTGGTTGGGCAATATTCCTGAATACTGTTAATTGTGTGAAAGAATTTACTGGAGAACTATTATTTCGGCAAATGTCTAAGTGTTGGGGGATCTTGGCAGCCACAGGCTGCTTAACCCCCTTCACTGAATCTCGGTGAAATAGGGCATAAATTAGAAAAAAATAGAAGGGGAACCGAACTGTATTCATGCTGTGTGAGAATTTCAGGGAACTGTGTAGGCTAGCTCAGAATATGAATAAGTGCAGGTACATGTCTAACCAGTTTTGAGACGGACAACCTAATGACGAAAAAATAAGCGCAAATAAATTTTATGATTACTATAAACAACTACAGGTGTTGGTTGTGAAATATCTGCAACTAATGCTGATATATTGGAAAAAATATAAAATCGGTAAATGTTTAAGTGTTGGGGGAACTTGGCAGCCACAGGCTGCTTACCCCCTTCACAACCACTGAATGTCTGAGAAATAGGGTATATAATTATAGAACAATAGAAGGTGACCCAACTGCCTATAATGAAGGACAACAAACATAAAACTAGAAGAAAATGGTTGAAAGCATATGTGTGGAGCACAGCACAGTATGTCTATGAAATACGGGCAGTCTGAAAAGCAGACAGAAAAACGGTAGTAGCCTTTTGAAATGTTGTGTTTCAGATGTACGAGGATGATAGCATGGACAGACAAAGTTAATAACAAATAGGTTATAGAAATTGTAGGGGAACAAGGATATCTGTGGAAAAAATAGGAGAAATTGAAGGGTAGAATACGTTCTAAAACATTTGTGGGGAATAGTATGGGATATATTACAAGCAGAGATAGGAAAAAAGGAGGTAGATGTAGACCTAGATCAGATAGTGATAGATGCAGACTGTGCAAATTTCAGGAAAATCTGTAGGTTAGTTCAGAATAGGAAACAATGATGGTACGCGTCTAACCAGTTCCAGGACTGAAGACTTAATGATGATGAGATGTTTTGTCTTTGACAAATAACACAGTGGATAAAGCTTCAACCCCATACGTCGCATCCCGAGATTGCGTTATATCAGTTGATGTAAATGCACAAGGTTGTGTACATTTTTTAGCATTAATGCCAAATTTGTGATAGTATCAGCACGATCGGTGTTGTGGTTTTGCTGCCGATGGTCTACCCCTTGATGTTAAACGGTTGGACCTTGACCGAAATCGTGACCGCATGGAGCGCTTCTTCACTTTGTCTACTAGTAATGCGATTGCGTTTTCGATAGGTTTGAATTAGTCCGAACGGTAGAGCCTGAAATTGCTGTTGGTGTGATATCAGCTAATTATAGGTCATTACAGTCCATTTGTCTAAATCATCATAACCTGTAGTAAGGATCGTTTGAGGAGTTGGTAGGTGCTGCAACCGTAAAGATTTTAGGAAATTGTCAGATATTTTATCCGCGGCGAGGTTTCTTATCCGTTTTAATAATCTAGAGGGCTTGTTATCTCCAATTTCCAATTCAGTTTGCAGTTTACGAAGTTTTCGCTTCTCGCTGTTAGTAAAATTACTATTGAGTCTAGTTTTAAGAACTTCGTATTTGTTAGTTTCGGGCGAATTTAATATTACATTCGGCACTTGTTACATCAAGTGTTATATCGTTAATTGCAAATTGCGCTTCTAATTGTAAAACCCAAATTTTTTTATCGAATTTGCAGCATGGTGGCGTACGTATGGCAAATACTTGCTGAGAATTTGCGTTATCGACCATGGTAATGACCGATTCCAACCAAAGGTCTTGTTAGATCTTTTTCTACTCACCATTGAGTTTAGTTTTAAGAACTTCATTTTGTTAGTTTTGGGCGAATTAAACATTACATTCGGCACTTGTGACATCAAGTGTTATATCGTCAATTGCAAATTGCGCTTCTAATTGTAAAAACCAAATTTTTTTAATCGAATTTCCAGCATGGTGGCGTACGTATGGCGAGCACTTGCGATGAATTTGCGTTATCGACCATGGTAATGACCGATTCCAATCAAAGATCTTGTTAGATCTTTTACTACTCGAGAACTCTAAATTTGGAATGTTGGTCAATTTTTCCAATGTAAATCTGAATAGCGCACATGAATCCAGTTCGATCTGATCGTACCTAAATTTTGTATTCCCGTCCCTTTAACTTTATCATTCATTTGTACTATCTTTCCATTGTGATAGTAACTTTGCTACGTACCTAGACGTAGTAGGAAGAAAAGTAAAGACCAGGCAAACTACCAAACACGGAGAGTGGGGGATTCACCTACATGCCAAAAAAACTTAAAAAAATCACGTCGCCCACGATTATCTATTAACGATAAAAATAAATACAGGATTCTGTACACACAAACAAAAGAAATAAATTAAGCGTTACTATTTCAAAGCAAACAATTACGTGATACGAACAATTTAGTACTTTAGATACAAAGCGCGCATCTCGTATTTTACACAAAATAAAACTAATCAGTAGAAAATAAACATGTGAGAGCTTTTGTCAAGCGTTTTTAAAATTGTACCGAATACTTTTGTAAAATAAACTAATCAGTAAGAAAGAATTAACGTGTGTCTGTCAAACATTTTTAACAATGGTACATCACACCTGTAGAGCGATAATATCGATTCGCAGCAACAAACAATAGTTCTACAGTGTCACGTTTCTTATCGCGTAACTACACCAAACGTTGATGCGGAATATGCCATTGATTTGCACAAAAGGAAACAAGTTGTATACCTGTATGTGTCTGTATACTTAGCTTGCAAGGCGTCGGGGTGAGTCAGCACAGCAACGCCACGGTCGTCGGGATCTATTTACCCTGCTACCATAACTGCAGCCGCGGTTTACGGATAAAAGTAGTTGGTCTACAGACAGAAACAGTTGGTCTACATAAAGACAGAACCCATTTGACCTCCAGCTAAAAGCTAAAAAGAGAATCTGATTAGAATGGGTAAGCGCGAAAAAAACTCACCGAATATACGCAAAGATACCTCTTACTTGTCGAACAACAAAATGTGCATCGCTGTAGAAAATATTTCTACGCACAAACTGCAGAATCAAATTAAAAATTGGTTCAAATAACACGAATTCGAACTGCAAATCTTCGCGTTATCTAAGGCGCAATTAAAACTTGAAAACACGGTTTTATCGGATAATAGTGGGATCTAATATTTGGACAGGTATTTGAATGGGAAACACCAGAGAAAGCAATTATACGTTCTCGGAAGGTTTAACAAACTAACGGATACCCATAACAGAATATAAACTATTTAATTATCGAATAAATTTTCATTTTAAAAGCAACGTGGATTTGCGTTAAAATTATGTTAAGCGGACTTGTACTCAACAGGTACACTATATAGAGTATTGTTGAAGAATTGAAACGGAGTTTATTCGAACGAGTAATGAATTAACAAGGGAGAAAAATATGGTAATTAATTTGTGCTGAAAATAAACGTAACAACGTAAAATTAAAAAAACGTTTTACAAATAACTTCCACGGCTTTTTTTATAGAAAACATTACAAACTTTCAAACTCATTTCGAAACAACACTGTCCGTCAAAATAATTAGAAATCTTTTTTTTGACTCTCGCCTACTTCAGCGGATTGGCTACAGATTCATCAAATGACTGGATTTCATGCATTTTGAGAATAGAGAGATACTTTTCAGGAAGCTTTGATAACAAAGGGCGAATTTTATACTATTTATCATAGTTTTGTTCAGTCTCCTATGGTTGTACCGAGTTATCATTCAAATGCAAATGGGTCAGCAGCCAACTAAATCTATCACTTGAAATTGTTGCAACTATAAAATGATCCCACAGTTCGTCTTTTAAAGGCTCAGTAGTCTCTGTAACTGATCTTTCTTTTTCACCTATCAATAAATTTACCGCTACAAAACTTTTATTTCATTTTTTGATGTTGGCGTGAAATTTGCTTCAACGTCATGTTTTGGATAAAATATAAATTTGTCTGACACGTTATTGGCTGGATCGGCACTTTTGGAAAAGAAAAAATCAGAGGGTTTTCATGGCTATCCGAAACGTTGATGCGTACGGCTTCTATAAATGGATTTGGCTGAACAATATATCGATTATTATTATTAAAAACAATTTCGTTTCTCACAAATCTAGTTAAAGGAATTATTTTCGCTATTCCACATGTCATCAATGTTACTTTCTAATGGTTCATCATCAGCCGACTTTTCATCTTCAATTACAACATCCATATCAAAATGTTCAGTTTACCCATCATCACTTGGAATTTGTTCAAATAGAGCAAAATTTTCATGAGACGTCATGTTCTCCACTTGTTAAAACATCCAGCGTCGTTTATTCATACCTAAAAAAAATTATACAAAAATTGTAATTTTTTTACCTCAAATTCCTAGTGATTTCTAAATAGTCAATACTAGTTTTTAGGTGAATAAACTAAAAATATACCGTGAATGGACTATAAGAAAACCTACCTGTCATTTTCTTATTTTTTAATAGTTAAATCTACCATGTTTTGCTATCTAATTACCGGCAACACATTTATTGTTCAATTTCTTCGAAATACAAGTCCGTGTACGAAAAGGGTGATAAATGCATACAGCAATGCAATATAGACCTGATTTTAGAGTACTACCTAGGCAACTCATAAAACGGAATGGTATTGCTAAGAAACCAGTAGACATCATGGAAGAAATTATTCAATTGGTGTTTTTTTCAGTTAACCAGTAATCCTCAAAAAGTTAAGTTGTCAATT
This sequence comes from Platerodrilus igneus, assembly GCA_036346225.1. Classification (NCBI taxonomy): domain Eukaryota; kingdom Metazoa; phylum Arthropoda; class Insecta; order Coleoptera; family Lycidae; genus Platerodrilus; species Platerodrilus igneus. Next base: position 2,300,597 of record JARFIW010000831.1, read on the forward strand.
CTATTATCCAAAATATTAAATGAGTCTCTACCAAACGTATGCTTAAATACTCGAATTCAATATAAAACTCGTTCGTATCTAACTTTTGCTATTACTTTAACATATTTTTAATCTTACCATGCTTAATCTTGTGTATAATTTTTTGTATTACTTTCAGTGGCAATAAAGATCAGTTAGGCATAGTGGTAGCTGCATACGTGCATTACTCCAGTATTTGCGGTACCGCTGATCAAGCCTTAGATCGTTTCTCGATGCGGCGGTTCTTGGAAGATAACGTCGGACCTCTACAACTACCATCAAATAGGAGGTAAAGGTTACGAACGACTTGACTCTTATGTATTCTTAATTGTTTCTTTGGTTTTTACAGATATGTAGATTACTTCGCTGGTCTATTATCTCATAACATCAAAGTGAATGCCGCTCCGCTATATTTAACACACGTGACTGTTCTCGGTGCTCCTTCATTTCAACAAGGAGGCTGTAGAGCGTTTCTTAAATTATACGAAGGACTCACGCTAGTGTATACTTCAGGTGAGTACATAAAATTAAGTAATGGTTATGTTATTAATGTACTGAAGAAACGTAATCCCGTGCAACATATAAATAAAATTAAACGTTCGTACAGTTGTACCGTTTCAATATTGATTTGATTCTAACAGGGTCGTAGCTAACCTCTAAAACGCTCTTTGAAAAAAGGAAAAATATGCTCTCCTTGGTCACAGAAAATAATGGCGAAACTTCAAACGTCTTTAGTGACGACAGTTTATTTTTAAATCTTAATAAAACACGAGGTATATTAAAAAACAAACAATATTCGTATTGACAAACATTTTAAAAAACAAGAACGTTTAGCGTAAATACAAACACTTTTTTACTAACCCATAAATACTACGGATGGGTCAGAGTGACCCATCCGATATTTGTTTTCATTCGTAAACTATTGTAATTTAATGGTGGGTGTTGATCTAGCTATTCCACTATTTTCTAGTGCACTTTTCAGTAGGAGCAAATCAGGCACGACGAGATGTGCTTATTTTAAGTGGAGTGAATTTCGGGTCAAAACGACCCGTCTATAGCAAATTTGTTTTTGCAATGCACATGCACGTTACTTTTAAATTACATATTTATGCTGGTTAATAATTATAAAACTTCCATAAAAAGTAAAATAAAAAATTTATTTAGATTTTTACTTTTAGCTACCTTTCTAGTGCTCCCAGGCCACAGAATTACCTGCTGAGATCTGCACATCATAATTTCCGCGCTTTGGACCGCCTCTTCTATGCTCATGCCATCAACAATGCTGCTGTGTTGCTCAAAGATATGGTATCAAAGGTTTTCTTCACTACTAGCGAGTGTATGTATGCCTCTATGGCTGTTGTCACTCCAAAATCTTTTGCTTATCTTCTGTGATATTTTGTCACTATTCCGTCCCAAAACAGTGCATTAAGGATTATTTTAGTCTTGCATTTGTATGTCAGCAAGAGTTCACCTGCTAGTAAATCGTACTTTCGTAATTTCTCATTTTCTTATAAAAAATATGTAGTAACTTATTCTACTATTTTTATAGCATACTGAAGAACAACTTGTTGAGATAATCAACAGTGAAAGCTTTTGGAAAGATACGGAATCGGATATTTTTCAAAACCAACCATTTTACGCTTTATATTGTAACGCTAGATAGGTTTTGGGCCTTTGGGAGCTTCTTTTTAAAAAGATTTTATTTCCAAATTTACACTTCTATCAAGTGTATTTTAATTTATACAGAATTACAAGTGATTTCAACAAATGGTCACGTTATGTTCATTAACGTTTTTAATTAGAAATAATCAAAGTTACTTTCACTAATTAATTAATTAAATCTAAATTGAGTAGCTTGAACAACCAACAATGTTAAAGTTGTGAAGCTCGAGACTGACTGGCCATCTTGGGCTCCTGAGGGTATTTATGCTATTTCTGCTCTTACATCACTTTGTGGGAAATGCAGATCTCATGTTTGCTATTTGTTGATACAATACAAATTATTACATTTTAATAATCTTAATTCTAATAATTGCTGTCTAATTGTCTACTCTGACCTGCACCTGTAGTGTGATATTACGTCTGGAATACAATGTAACTGTTTCCGTTCTTATGTCTGGTTTGTGAACTTTCATTATCCTTTTATTATGTCCTTCAATTATACAATGTCACGATAATTCTTAAGTCTTAGTAATTCTATTTAAATATACATATATATATATATATATATATATATATATATATATATACTCATATTTAGACCAGGGTAGAAAATTAATTAATTAATTTTCTATAATTTTAATCACCGTGTATAAGGACGCTTTCTATAAAAAGAAGCAGAATTAAAATGCTCAAGGTGTATATAATTTAATTGTTCCAAGAAACAAATAGAAATTACGTGCAAAATTTATATTAATTAATTCAATTTTTAAGTAACGAGTATTAAACAAAATGTACAAATAATAATTAATATTTAATTAGTATTCACTAAAAATTAAAGGGTAGAAGTCAATGCTATTCATTATTATTTTAATTGGAGTTAATTGAACGATTATCAAGGTATAATAGACATAAAAGCTTTTAAAAACCCAATAATATTCAAATCGTAGAAGTGTTATTTAAAATGTTACGATTGAACACCTGCGTATTTTTAAATGTCAAATTCTAATAAATTCGAGCTGATAAACATGAAAATTCTGCGTATATTGGAAACGGTCGGATAAACCGTAGCTTATATTAACGGGAAGGCTAGATACGGGGTTATTTAACTCAAGTAAGTCACGTCGCGAATCCACGTGGACTGAAATAACCGATAGTAAAGAGTATCGATTTGCACCATTAGAAGCAAGTTAGAAAAAGACAGATAAAATGCGCAAGGCAGAGACACAGATAATAAAAGGCGTGATTTGAGCAACGTCACGAGGAAACGATTGGTGGAAATAGGATGCAGATATGAGAGGTGTAAACGTAACGATTTCTATACAAAATTAATTAGTTGTTTGCAGACGCGTTGCGTGCCGTGTGAAAAATTTCTTAGATTTTCAACTGGCGCGTGTGCAAATTTTGTAGAATAGCGTGCCGAGCTGTCGAAAAGGGAAAAGAGAATGCGAAATTCTGAAAACTGGCCGTTGAGGGACAAAACCGACGGGCAGGCTAGCTATTATATAAACCCGTGATTATAGGTGTTTCGCTCTCTTAGATTTTTGATTATTCTATGCTTTAAACAGTGCTCTCTTAGATTTTCGATTTGATTCAATACTTTAAACAGTTTGCTCTTATATTTTGGTGATTATTGAATACTTTAAAACAGTTTGCTCTTTACGTGCTACGATACAAGTTATTATGCATTAGTGCACTTAGAAAAGAAGATACAAGGTAATAAAGTCTAGTTATATTTGCGAGTATTACTGTACCAATTATCCAAATTTGTAACGATAAATGAATAAACAAAAGTAGGCAGTTTTGGGTATAGCGGGAAAGAAGTATGAATTTCAGTGCTATTTTTCGGGAGTGAGTAATCAAATGTTATTAGTACACGTGATTGGATCTACAAACAAGATTTAGATATACATAGATGCGTTCCTGAGAAGCTCTGAAACTTTTTAAACGAATGGTGTTGTAGATGAATTTTAAAAAGCGTTCAGAATCTGAAGCCGTAAACATAAACCAGCTGGAATGGTGGAATTAGCAAGTCCTATGTACATTGAAGCCACGAGTGCAGTAACCTTCAGGTAAATTATACAATTTTGTTCGAATTTTGATGTTTTGGTGTGTGTTGAATAACTTTATAATTTGTTTGCTAAAAAATGGACAGTAGTGAATTTGTACAAACAACAAATTTTTAATTTTAAGGTGAAATTTTCTTGTTTAAGTAGAAAGGAGTATTTAGCTGTTTATGTTCTTGATTATGATGAAAATTTGGGTCTGTCTTTGAGCTCAATTAGACTAACCTGTTTGATTAACGTAAAGGGGTGGGAGATGCTCACTTTGTACTCAGACTCAGGTCTGCAAATATTGTTAAATTAATTAGTAGGCATCCTACAAGGACTTTAATTCTGGATGCAAATTAAAATGATGACAAATTTAATCTTGAAATTTTATGATACTGAAATTTATGCTACAATTTAATTTTGAAATTTTAATGTATTATGAATATTGATGTAAATAGAGTTAACGTTGATGTTTGTGGTAGGAATGTGTTGGTTTTTTTTTATGAATGAGCATGAAAGTTTTAACTAGGTGAGCAGCCGAGGCGGAAAGAGTAAAGAGGCGATTATCAGAAGAGATTCAACAGGGCGAGAATCACAGCAATCTTGGTGCCAAATTCGAAAGGTTCGAATATCTTTTTTTACTCTGGTGAGGCTTTTTGTAGGATACACAGCGATATATATATATATATATATATATATATATATATATATATGTATATATATATATATATATATACATTATATATATATATATACATTGATTTGGGGGATATGTAACTCCTCCCGACGTAAATGAAAATTAAGAGTTTTACTTAATTTTTAAAATTCATTGTCCCTAAGGGTTCATTCATTATTTCTTTATTTACCTTTGTTTCTGGTTTTTTACGACTAAAATTTGTTTCTTTGCTTCTATATCTAAGATACATTTTGTACAATAAGTACATAGTTAATAAAATAAAATAAATATGCGGTCTAAAATATTTTGTTTCGCAAATTATTGCTAATAATTCTTTCTCGATTGTGCTGTACTTTTGTTCTGTTTCATTAATGTTCTTGATGTGTAGCTGATGGGTTTATCGCTACCTATTTTTCATTGGCTCATTACTGCGCCTAATGCAACGTTAGATGCGTCGGTTGTTAATATAAATGGTTTTGAAAAATAAGGGTATTCTAATGTAGGGTGGCTTGTAAGCATACATTTAATTTTTTCTACTGCCTTAATGAATTCTGGGGTGTGTTCGATCTTATTACCTTTCTTTAAACAATTTGTCAATGGTTTGGTTATTTGCGCGTAACCTTTGATGAATTTTCGATAATAACCACCGAGTCCTAAAAATCCTTTAATTTCTTTATTACTTTTTGGTAGGGGGTAATTAATACTGCATTTGTTTTATCTGGGTTTGGCATAACAACTTGTGGGATTATTATGTGTCCTAAAAATGATACTTCCTTTTGTAAAAATTCACTTTTGTCTAATTGAACCTTAAAGAGAACTTTTCGTAATCGTTCAAAAACATCCCTTAATCTTTCTATGTGTTCTACGAGTGATGCCGAATATACAATTATATCGTCTAGGTACATAAGACATTTTTCGTTGTGTATCCCTCTTAAAATGTTATCCATAACTTTTTGAAAGGTGGCGGGTGCGATCTTTAATCCAAACGGCGTGCGTTTGTATTCATAGCGTCCTCTAGGTGTACTGAATGCTGTTTTAGTTGTGTCTTTTCTCGTCCATTTCCACTTGGTGGTATCCTGAGACGAGGTCTAATGTCGAAAAATATTGACACTTTCTTAATTTGTCTAAAATCTCAGTGATATTGGGTAGTGAATATTTATCGTCTACCGTCTTCTCGTTTAGTTTTCTATAATCGATAACCATTTGATATTTGCGTTTGCCTGAGGCGTCTAATTTCTTTGGTACTATTAATACGACGCTGCTCCATGGTGAATTTGAATGTTGGATTATATCCTGCTTTAATAGGTCTGCTACCTGTCTATATGCTTCTTCTTGACTTGCCTGAGGTAGTCTATATACTTTGGGGAAAATTGGTTTATTATCTGTTAATTCAATGTTATGTTTCACTGTGTTGGTGAAAGTTAAAGGTATTCCTTCACAATGGAATATATCTCGATATTCGAAACATAAGTCTTTAATTGCTTTTTCTTCTTCGTAATTAATGTCGTTATTAAAACGAATGTTGATTAAATTTTCTTTTAACATCCTATTGTGTTCTGTAGGGTTGGAATCGCTTTCAATTCTTCGTCGATTTCCATCTTGCTAAAATTTACTTTTTATGTCTATTGAATTTGTCAATGATAGTTCTATGGGCCATTTCGAATGGGCCTGCACCTTGCCGAAGTTCTAAATTGCTAGAAAAGGTGAAATGGTTTGCGTGTTCTAATGAACTAAAGAGCGAAACTACAGGTCCAACCAAAGTAGTAGGGTCGTTAGTGAGGAACCAGACTAAGACAGGTCCTCGAAAGAGGGCAGCGGCTATTTCGGTACTTAGATTGGCAGAGACCATAGGGGTCGGTATGGCAGTCTAAGACACAGTACCGCGATGTGGAAGGCAACGGGAAACCACCACATTATCTCCCAAGTACACAGCGTACTTAAATTGTGACAAACATGATGGCATTCTCTGGTGTAAAAGTTAAAGTAGCCCCCCATTCGGATCTCCGGGAGGGGACTACTTTGGAGGATGCGATCGGAAAGTTAAAAATAAGAGTCGGGAACATTATGCCAGTCGGAGCATGGAATCTTAGAAGTATGAAGCAAGTAGGTAAGCTAGAGAACCTAAAAATCGAAATGAATAGGTTATCACTAGACATAGTAGGGATCAGCGAAGTTCGGTGGCCAGAGGCGGGGGATTCTTGGAGTGAAGACTTCATGGTAATTCATACAGGAGCAGAGGAAGGAAATTTGGGTGTGGGTATAGTTATGCGGAAAAAAATAGGATACTGTGTAGAAAATTACTTACAAAAGAACGAAAGAGTATTCATGGTTAGATTAGAATCTAAACCGGTAAACACAGTAATAATACAAGTATACATGCCCACCTCTAGCTACAGTGACGAAGAGGTAGAAGCCATCTACAAAGATATCGAAGACATATTAAGATACGTAAAAGGACATGGAAATTTAATAATTACAGGGGATTTTAATGCCGTGGTAGGTGAGGGTAGGGAAGGAGCGGTAGTAGGTTTATTTGGTTTAGGCACGAGAAACGACAGGGAAAATAGGCTGGTAGAATTTTGTGACAAGAACAATTTAATCATCACAAACACATTATTTCAACATCATGCTAGAAGACGATATACGTGGAAGATGTCAGGAGATATAGGAAGATATCAAATAAATAACGGTTTAGGAATCAAGTAAAAGACTATAGAAGCTACCCAGAAGCAGATATAGATACTGACCACAACATCGTAATTATGAAGGCCGCACTTAAATTTAAGAATGTGAAAAAAGAAACGGAAAAAGGCACTTGGACTTAGAGAAACTAAAAGATAAAGATATTCAAGAAAGATTCGAAAAAAAGTCAATTAAATTGCTCAAAGATATCGGAAAAATATCTGATACTAAGGAAGTAGAAACAGAATGGAATAACATTAAATCCAGCTTAGACATGGCGGCCAGAGATATTCTGGGGTATACACAAAAAGAAAATAAGAAACCATGGATAACAAAGGATATCCTGAATTTAATAGAAGATTTCATAGAAGAAACAGGGCCGAAAACTCAGTTAGCTTAAAGTCTTAAGAGTGTTCTTTTACTATAAGCCAATTTCCATCCAAACCTTACCCTGGGCTTGATACAGTTACATAAGAACTCTCGATAGGTAAAATAAAAAATATATAACATTGTTTCTTACTAGCTAATATCAATATTCAGTTGATAATGGTTAGGAAAACGAACTTTGGTACTTACAAGAATTTGTTTGCCAGTTCCATTATATTGTTTTCCTCTTTGTTATTGGACTTGGTCTATTCTTAGACCACAAGTTCCTCGATTTTGGATTTTCTAGTGCCCTTCTGGAACACTATCGACTGCGCCAGAGAGGTTTTGGGCCTTTGGGAGCTTTCTAAAAAGATTTTATTTCCAAATTTACACTCCTATCAAGTGTATTTTAATTTCTACAGAATTACAAGTGATTTCAACAAATGGTTACGTTATGTTCACTAATGTTTTAAATTAAAAATAATCAAAGTTACTTTCACTAATTAATTAATTAAAACTAAAATGAGTAGCTGAACAACCAACAATGTAAAAGTTGTGAAGCTCGAGACTGACTAACCCTCCTGGGGTTCTCAGAGTATTTATGTTATCCCTGCTCTTACATCATTTTGTGAGAAATGCAGATCTCATGTCTGTTATTTCTTGATACAATACAAAGTATTACATTTTAATAATCTTAATTCTAATAATTGCTGTCTTATAACCTACTGTGACCCACACCTGCAGTATCATGTTACGACTGGAATACAATGTCTGTTTCCGTTCTCACCTCTGGTTTGTGAACTTTCATTAACCTTTTGTAATATGTCCTTAATTATACATTGTAACAATAATTCTTAATTCTTAATAATTTCATTTAAATATACATATATATTGATTTGGGGGATATGTAACTCGCTGCAACATTTAGTGTATTAATTTATGTTTAGGGAACTTGTTACAGGTTTATTTTGAGTTAGAGCTTAGTATTAAATTATAAATCTATTTGAAGAGATTTCTACTCTTTGTTTTATTCTCACTGCTCGATGATTACGTTGTCATGGAGACGAATGTCAGTAGCTTCGATTATAGTGTGTGGTAATCCTGTTATTTTTCAGTTTTTGTATTATTAAACATTAGCGTTACATGTGTTTTTTTAACTTAAGGATTTGTTTATGTGTGTCATTTGATGTATTCATTATGTTAATTGAAGGATAATTGTATAGATTAGTGTTAATAATTCTTATTTATAACTGGGTTTTAAAGGGTTTAGGTGTTGTTACATTCTGGTATGTGCACCACTGGTCGCATTTGACCTAGTCTTTCATTTTATTTCCTTGCTAGTGGCTTTCTGGTTTTATAGTGCAATTCTAGCTTTTTCTTAACGCTTTGGGTGTAGTTATAACTTCGTGCGGTGTCAACTGGTAATTGATGAAAATAGCTTGAAATTCAGTTTTTACAAACATTTTTCAAGTCTTAAGTAGAATTGGTTGACGTTTGAATGAAATGGGTTCTTCTAGTAATTCCTTGAGAGCATGTTTTGATCCGTCAAACAGTCTTGAGTGGTGTAGATCTAATGGAGCTTTAAGGCCGTTGATTGTGGATTTTCCGTTTGGGATTCTTTAGTATCTTATTTAATTGTTGATTCCGTATCGGATATGCTGAAGCGGCATGGTGAGTCTGAATATTTGAACTCTGGAAGCTTAGCGATTACCCTTGAGGGATGTGATTCTCTGGTGACGCCATCGCCCATATACATATTTGTAGGCTACCATTTGAACTCTTGGGTGCAGCGGAAATTAAGGATTTACCGATAGCACTGGGCACTTTCAAAGGTTCCTTTTGTAGATTCTTTCAAAGATCCTCCGTTTGCAGATCTTCTGGTGGATGTATTCGCAGATCCATTCGTTTATCTGTTTGCAGCTCCTGTCGCTGTTACTTTCACATCTGCTGGTGCAGCTCCTACGCCCAAGGTCCCGGGTTCATATCCCGACACGGTCCGCTTGAAAAATGTTAGGCGAGCATTTTTCACAGATACACCCTCGTTCGGATGAGAGGTAAAATGGAGGTCCCGTGTGTGAGTGTTGTCACGCACGTTAAAGATCCCTACCTTGCTTGGAACAAGCAAGGGTTCGGCAAAATTCAAAATTTTCCAGGTAAAAAAAAAACTCGCTTTTTGGCCAATGTAGTACCTTCGGGTGGAGCATTGGAAAATCACATGTAATGTTGCAGCTCCTTTCATGTCCTTGTTTATCGAGGAATTAGAATACACATTATCGCAACATCTTATAAATACTATAATTATATCTACGTTATGATACACCTAACGGTTAGAAATGATATCGTTGCTACTTTGTTTTGATCAACAATGTATTATAACGCTGACGCCTATGACCTCATCGTCTTGGCATGAAGAAGTTCACAAGCTAAATTTATGCTGGGGCAGAAAAATGAAAAGCCCTTTCCTCTGGATCTAGTTAAAGGTTTCAAGTAAGATAATATTACGTATGTTAGATGTAGAAAAAACGACACAAAGTAATTTAAATATTTCTTCGAATTTTGCCGAAAATAACCTCATTGTTTTATGGAGGAAAGCTTTTTGGTTGAGCACTTCGTCAGTACCTTCCAAAAAGAAAACATGTAACTTGAGTAGGTTACTTAACCTTGAAGAAGATATCGAACTGATTAATACAATTAGTTATTGAAGCTTGGATAATACCCTACTAGTTTGGTTACTTTTAATTTTAGGAACACCTGGTTCCTCTTAAATCGACAATTTCATGTTGAACCAAAGCATGTTGGTTCAGAACATATAGTTTTTCTTTCGAAGCCCTAGTAGGATCTGGTCAAACAAATTAAGTCCGGAGATAATGGGTTTTAGTTATTTTCAAATATCGACAGTTTGAAAATCACTTCATGTAATTATGATCAGATTTCTGAAACTATAACCTAGAGTAACTGTAAATGAACAACCTTTTTTTCATTTAACTGTATAAATTTATAAACGTTCTTGTTTTTAGGCTAAGAATTTAGAAAGTAATTTTATTCGCCAAAAACGTTTTCCATTAAGCTAACAAATTTTTAATATATTTGATTTTTAATTTTTGCTTAAGAATGTATATCTTGTACTTGTGATGAAGACATAATTGTATAATAGAGTAGACTTTTTTTATTGGTGTTTTTTACAACTAGTGTAGGGGTAATAGTTCCAGTATTGTTGTAATAAATTACCTAGAGGCGTGGTTTCAATCTAAATAATTTAACATTTAATTTTGAAGCCTTTCTTGAAACTAGCAGTTTTAAATAAATATATTAGTGTTTTTATTGTTAACGTTTTAGGTTGATTTTAGCATAAATGTACTTGATTATTCCTAATGTGAAACGTAGACTAGAATCACTTTCCTAGTGTGTGACTTTGGCATTCGTTTGTTATTCCCTCTAGGGTTTTCCCTACAAATCTTCGTATTTCGATATTAGGTGGCGTCTAAGATACTCCTAAATTAAGACGTGTTTCACAAATTATAGCATTCTGGGACCCCCTTCAAACACGCACACCGCCCTTCCCAATGAGTTAGTCGGCAACCATTCTACTAGTGCAGTCTAAATTTTCGATACCCTATCGAAACGGAATTTTTAGCGAGGTTGCTTCACTGAGTTTCTCTGTGAATTACCGTCTAGATTTTTTGAGACCACAACTGTGGGTGTGTGGCATTATAACAAGGTGTTTCATTCGGTTTAGGCCCCAGAAAATCTAGCCAGTGATCCACAGAAAACTCTGCACTAAAATTCTGTTTTGAGGAAGTACCGAAAACCTTGATTGCACTAACAAAAATGGTTGCCCACTGATTGGGGCGGATGGTGTAAGTGTTTGAAGAGAGTTTCAGAATGCTGTCGTGTGTTAAATAAGTATTAATCGAGAAATATCTTGTACGCCACCTAATTTCGAACTACAGGAAATTCTAGGAAAAATCCCCAGAAGGAATAACAAGAGGATGCCAAAACCTGATAATCAGGATGGTGATTCTAGCCAAAAATTCACATAAGAACTCATAGAGTGGACTAATGCTAAAAACCAACCTAAAATAAACGTTGTGATAAGAGCACTAATATACTTCTGGAAAACTGTTAGCTGAAGGAAAGGTTTCCAAAATCTAATGTTAAATTACATGGATATTAATGACGCCTCTTAAACAAAAATTAAAAACCAAATAAATCAAAAATTACTTAATTTAATGGAAAACGTTTTTGGCGAACAAAATTACTATCTAAATTTTTAACCTAATAACAAAAAGGTACTGTGGGTGCGTCTATACATTTCATATAGTTAAAGAGGAAAATCTTAATTTGTTTACAGCTACTGTAGGTTAGAGTTTCAGAAATTTAATCATAAATACCTGATGAGTGATTTTTGACTGCAAATAACCCAGACACCACTAAAAGTCATTATCTCTTGGGACTTCGAAAGAAACTAACTGTTTTGAATCAACATTCTTTTGTCCAACACGAAGTTGTCAATTTAATGGGCACCAAGGTGTTCCTATAAGTAACTTTTCTGGTAGGGTATTATTCGAACAGCAATGATTTAACTGCCTTAATCAGTTCGATGCCGTTTCAAGATAAATCAACCTGCTAAATTACATATAATTTCTTTGAATGTTTGAGACGAAGTGCTTTGTATAAAAAATTCCTCCCTTTATAAAACAATTCGAGATATTTTTAGCGGAATTCGAACAGATGAATAAAGACTGTAAATTGAAATTACTTGTGTGGTTTTTCTCTATCTAGCATATGTATAATTAACTTACGGAGAGGTTAACTAGAAGAGAAAGCAATTTCTCATTTTTTGAATCAGCACAAATTTGCGTATGAACGTCTTCGTACTCTGACGATGAGAGCATAGGCACCAGCGATACATTATTAATCAAAACAAATTAATCATAAAACTGTAATAATTTAAAGTATTGTAATAGTTTAAGGATATAAAGTTACGTTGCTATCATTCTTAACCTTAAAAACTGCCATAATAGATTTGACAATCTTTGAATATGAACATTATAAGATACAGAAATAATCCTTGCCTAGATCAAGAATGCATGTAACGTAAAACATATCTTTTAAACGAAATAACCTAATCTCATAAGTGGAATTTACTAATATAAGAACTATTAGAATGAAATATGGTTATGATTTTTTCATAAAGAATGTCACAAAACAATACGAATGCGAACTGTGTTTTAATGAAAATATGAAAAATATCATAATACTGTAAATAATCATCTTTTGTGTATTTACTACTTACGTTAAATTTTGTTTTTAATATATTAGCTATTTATTGCACGACTAACCTTGTTGAAAAATCTTTTTATATTTTTAAAAGTGTATAACTTTTAAATAAATCAACATGCTTTTATGCTGTAAAAAGGCTCAATAATTCTGCTCTTGTCAGAATTCTGTAAGATTAATACTTCCGTTTCGCGCTGTCCGAGGATACAGGTGAAATAAATTTTAATTTAACTCAATAGTAACTCTATTGTAAACTAAAAGACTTCAAGACATCGTGTCACAAAAACGAAAGAAATTATGACACATATTCATATTTGCATAGGAATCTTCCACTAGAATTATTCAGATTATTTTGGAAATATCCTGTATATTCTGGATAATTTTATCAACGATCTTATATTTGAGGCGCTTCCTGTGCGTTAAAATTAGTCGACCTATATGTTAAATGGCGGCGCGGAAAATTTTTCTTACGCGTGTTTGATTTTATTAACAAAGCCTTAGGATCTGCACATAATTGAGATGTCAAATATGTTTGACGTACTAAAAATGCAAATCCGCTTAGTTGGCTCCTGCTCTTCTATTTTTATAAATTTACATTTTAGACATTAACCAACCGGTAATTTCATTACACGTTCTTGAAAGTAATTTTATTTTCAGGCGTATACAGCGTCGTGAGTGGCGTTAAACAATTTACGGTTAATATAGCGGCTGAACGTCGACCCGGCCTTCAACTAAGGGGTGACATTTTGATTAAATGTTACCACAGAGGAACAAGAGAACGTGAGACTATCTTTGCTTGTCAATTTCACACCTGTGCTGTTGCCGATTACACCCTTAGTTTCACACGACAAGAACTCGATGGTGCTTGTAACGGTAAGTAAATTTATTTCTCTCATTGTGGAATGTACTAGTGACAAGGAATATTTTGAGATTCATATTTATTCAGAACTAAATTTTCATTAGTTCCTCATATTCTCTTAAATAGATGGCGTTGTAGTTTCTAAATTTAACATTTTAATCCAGGCAGATTAGATGTTTTGCTGACATTGTAACCGGATAAGCTGAATTTTGGTATACGACTGCTGTTGGTGTTCTAAACAACCACCCAAGAGTCCCCGCAAATCCTCGCGGAGCTTCTCTCTCAATTGTGAATGGTAGCTCCCCAAATCCAGTTTTCCCTCAATACCTCCTCAAATATTCACTCTATCGCAAAAAATGCCTTAATAAAAGTTGTTCTACGTTAAAATTTGTATCGAATGAGCTAAGAACACCTTCCTGTCCTCGAGAGGGGTGGAACCACCAGCGTTTGAACTTGACAATAAGATATGACTTCTGTAAAAGCAAGCAAAGCATACTTCAAAACGCGACAAACTACATGTTTCTATCTTCAAAATAAAAGTGAAGAGGCGTTTATTATACTAAACTAGGTATCCTTGCCAATCTCCGACAACACGGAGACTGACAAACAGCAGCAAATTTTGGACCTTGTACCTGTAAAACTACACTTTCAACATTTATTTAGACCGATGTATCGTTATACCTGCGACATTCCTATCTTTGTGTGTTACCCACTGTATACTTCTAAACTAGGTGGTTATGTTTTCACCTTAGTCATTAGTGTCTGAAATTGAGGTGAAGTTGTGGCTATCGATCCATTATTACTGTTCCAAACAATAACCGTTTTGAAGAATGATGAGGAAAATTTAAAGGATTATTTGACGCACGATTTGGGTCCTTCTCCGTTATCCCTCTTCGCCCAAAATGGCATAAGAAATTCTGCAAAGTGCAGCTTGTATAAATTGTCTCCAAATACGAACACAACACCAAGTACACGTATGGTTCACATCGTTGTTGGTGGATATCTTCTTCATAAAGTAGTCTAATTAAAAGTTCGCTGGCATCATACACTCCTATGTGAAGTATGTCACGAGTTTTAGTACGTGTATCGCTGTATTCGCAGTCTATGAAAACGCAGCTCATCTGACAAAAAATCATGAGCACATTCGCATGAAAGTAAAATGTGTCTGTTCAGATTTACTATTCACAGAACATACAACGTGATTAGTTGCTAAAAAATACATTTTTTACAAATGATCAAACTAAAACGCGTCTAATCAACATCGTGAAAATCTAATTAAGTCAAGAGGAAGGTATATCTTGAAAAGTAGCCATCGGCGACGATGACAGATTAACTGTAATAACTATGCTTGAGTCAACAAATAATAACGCGAGTTTTCGTCATTGGACAAGACACAGATCTCATGGTGTTATTAACACATCTAACTACGAGTAATATAGACATGACATAACTTTCATCAAAAAGGGGAGAGAATAAAGCACCTACGAAATATTTCTCGACCATTGTTACGGTATTTCTTGCAGTCAAGAAAAGTAAAGTAGGCAAAGGAAATCGCCCCCCAACCCCCCGAATACTGCAACAAAAAAGGTAGAATACAAAGAAGGTGGTGCTAGCTAAAAAGTAGTAGAGTGGGGCGGGTCAAAAAGAAAGATAAAGGAAATCTCAAGAAAGAACGTCAAAAGCTTAAGAAAAACAACATATTATAAAAGGAAATCCAACTCAAATAAAACATTTATTCATAACATCCCGGAGGACTTACTCAGTACAAAAATCGACGCAAAAATAATTTATACCCTTCATTAATTACCTTTAATTGATTTTCTACATCATTTCTAACATGTACATAAAGCAGAAATTACACAAAAATATGTATAGTGGATTGTTTTCAGTCCTGTGGTTACCACGATTTTTATATCTTTATATATGTAAAATATTCATTCGGAAAAGTTTATACTTACATAGTAGGCAACAGAAATACAAAGAAAGACCCACCCAGAGTCCGAAATGCATTTCTCTGCAGGCGGTACAGAATGATGTACTAATATCGCACCTAAACAGTAGGGTGACTAAAAAAAATTATATAAACAAATTTATAGGACAGTTATCTGTTATCTAATAAATATTCAACCAATAACAGCTGTCCCCGACATTCCCGACGTTTGGAGCGAAGTAAGTTTCGTTTCAAACCTCCTCTCATCTTCAGATGTGCGATGAATAACCTGAAAAACTGACTAAGAAAATCCAGACTTAATTTATTTTACCGATAGAAGTCATCAAACGATGCAGAGGGAAAAAAACGGCAAGTGTTACAGCTTAGCATGGCGTACTGGTTTTAACTTATCACGGCGTGATCTTATAAGTTCTGCCAATCCACGGTTGGGCACAACAACTTTTTGTAGTCGATATCTGCTGGATTACATTTTACATTAGTAGTAACTGAATTATTTTTCTTCAACCAAGATGTATTAATTCCCACTTCCAGGTATTAGAGTGCCATCTTATTAAAGCTTGTATGAAAAAAAGCGCAGTACAAGACAAAATCAAATGTTTTCTCGAAGAGAATTCAACTCATGAAGAAATCGCGCAAGCGGGTGTAAATATTGTGAAAACATTGTACGATGGAAATAAAAGTGATTTGTTGAACGAAATGCGTTACAAAAGTTACCTTCGGTCCAGCACAAAGTCCAGAATCTCATTTCAATCTTTACCTCCCACAGAAGCTGCAGTTGCAGAACACTCTAAACGAGTATACAGGACTGGAATGGAAATGAGTTGACGCCAACTTCCTGTTGATGGAAAGAAACAGCTCAAGGTCCCATGCATCGTACAACAACATTGCCTCCAGCGCCATCCGAAAATCTTAAAATGATTTTCTACAACTGCACGAAAAGTTATTCGAAAGCTTGCAGATGCCGGAAGGCGGGATAAATTTGCAAACAATTATGCTCAAAGTGTGCAGGTACATTATCCCAAAATTTATCCAAAGATGGGTCTCTATACGAGCAGGACATTTTTGTTAACGAATTCACAGTCGAGGAATATTATTACGACTACGACGGCGATTTTGAGAATGACTCCGATTATGAATTTCAGCGATGAGTATGATTCAGATAGGGATGATAAGTTTTTTTTGTAAATTTGTATTATTCTATGTTGAGTTACGATCACGATTTACTCTATACTTTTATTTCCTTTTTTGTAATTTGTCTCAAATTTCAATGGTTATTGCGAATTTAAGAACTTATAGTTTACATCAAATACGCTGTCATGCAAATTTTCGAATAAACCAACATAATTTGAAAGCGTTACGGAACTTATTTACTTTAATTCGTATTTGAGAGAGAACTTTCCATAATCTTTAAAAAAAGGAGTATGTGCAGAAACAAAATCCAAAATCTGACGCCTTTTTATCAAGCCTCCGTGTTGTTGGAGATGGCACGGATACCTAGTTTAAAGTATTAAACGACCCACTATCTTTTATTTTGAGGATAGAAATACGTAGCTTGTCGTGTTTTACAGAACACTTTGCTTACTTTTCCCGTATTCATATATTATATATCAAGTTCTAATCTTCTTGGATCCACCCCCTTGAGAGTAGGAAGATGTTCAATATGTTCCTTAGCTCATGTGATACGAATTTTGACGATGAACAACTTTTACTGAGGTACTTTTTGCGGTAAAGTGAATATTTGAGTAGATATTGAAGGAAAAGTGGAATTGGGGAGTTAACATGCACAATTAGGGGAGAAGCTCCGTGGGGATTCGCAGGGACTTTAGGAAGTCGTTTAGAACACCAACAGGAATCCGTATATCAAAATCCAGCTTATCCGATTACAATGTCAGCTACCCCGTTTTTGAGGTCTAATCTGCCTGGACTATTTTTAGAGTCTAAAAGATGTAATATCCGTCATTTTTTAGATGCGAGGTTTCCTGCTGATGGAGCTGTTGAATTACACTTCAGTGCCGGACCTGAAGGGAGATTTTCAGCTCCAGCTCCAACGCCTGCGGTGCCTGTAACGCTTGCTGATGACCCTGTCACTCGTGCTGATAGCCCGCTACAAGTGGAAGAGTACGAAGAGGATGATTCTGATGGAGGTATGTACTTTTTTTTTCGCTCGTAAATTTTATTTGTCTGCTTTTATTGTAGTAAGCAATTGATTATGTTATTTATGACATTAAACTGTCAAAGGTCTGGGAGCAGATAGGCAAAGTTTGATGCTCAACTACGAGAAGTAGATAAACTCTGCTTTCTGAATCAGGTTTAGGTTTAGATGTATAGTTTTGCCAAATTGTATCACAAGTAAAATAAGCCATAGTTTCGATTAGGTGGACACCTATCACTTCTGTTGCTTAATCGATATCATAACCAATAATCGACTCTACTTCGGTATATTTCTTGTTAGATAACTATTATCGCCAATAAAATAACTAATATTATAAAGCTTTAATACTAATACGTGGACCGGTGCTCAAAATCACAAAATCTAGTACACCTTGTATTGCCAGCGACCTTCAATTGCCATATTCGTAACATTTTACATTTATAACCTAGAATCGGTTAATAATTTTATTCCAAACCTAACAGTTTCTTTTCAGCAATATTTACCAAAGTAATATTTGTGTGTAAAAATGGAAATCTTCGAGTGGTGATTTTTGAATTTCCATACTCTTTGACACCACGGCAAGTGGAAGAACTTATTCGTTATTTGGAAATGAAGCACCATCCAAAACTATGGTTTATAGAATACAAGCGTGAAAGAACAACGTTTGATGACGTGTTCGCGAAGATCATTCATACACTTTCTTGTCGCGAAACATATCAATGCAGTACCATCC
Source organism: Platerodrilus igneus (assembly GCA_036346225.1). NCBI lineage: Eukaryota > Metazoa > Arthropoda > Insecta > Coleoptera > Lycidae > Platerodrilus > Platerodrilus igneus. Next base: position 2,319,024 of record JARFIW010000831.1, read on the forward strand.
ATAGGCATTGCGGTGAAACAAATACATGCGATTTTTCACGATTAGGTTGCATATCCAGCATCTTTGCAGTCAACGGATCCTTGACAATTTGAAAGGCCCAAAAAATAGGCACATGTCAAGTGTGTTATGTTTGATCCGCGGCGTCAATCACTAGATAACGCTCTGCGTAATTTAGAAAGCACCAAATTTTGTTGCAATTGTTGCTATCACGGGTAAAGCTAACAAAGTAAAAATATGTCAGGAGCTTACCTGCTTATTTGCTGGAGCCAAAGACAGTCTCTGCCACTTCTTCGGAGGGTCAGGGTCAAGTGGGATTAGTTTATTTTATGTTTCACCAAATTCAGGCAGCGAAGTGCATAAACCTACACACAGAACACAAGATATTTATTAGGTAATTAAAGCAAAATGTGCTAGGAAACGAAAGTAACACTTCGTCCGGAATTAACGCGCACCCACGTTCGATCTGTTCGATTGCAGGAAGACAAGTCCCTTACTTTAAAATACCTCGTTTACACGAATCTATTGGTATCTTCTCCATACAACGCTTCTCATAGCTAACCACGCTACACATATTCTTTTCTCTGAGAAGGCGTACTTAGTATGAATACATGGAATAAATTAGGGGGTTATTGTCTTCTGGTTCTTGGGAAACTATAATCATTCACATGTAAGCGCTTAATTAAATTTAGGATAGGAAAAAAGTTTTCCCTTACTGAATTCAAAAATCCCCTAATTCTAATATTAAAGTGAAACTTGTTGCAACCTAAAAGGCACAACAAGTGGTAGAAGGAAATAATAAAAAATCCAACGCCTGTCGTTTAAATTCTCTATATGACATCGTAGCACGTGACGAATTACGGAGTTATTCATATGAGTCTGAAACTAAAACAACAAAAATGGTGCGTTCATGAACCATTTCTTTTGACGAAATGGGTCACGCTGCAACTGTTATGCAGAAAATCGAGGCACAGATAATGCGTAATGGTATATTACAATTTGTTTACCGGAAGTTCTCGGTGAAATCAGAAAACGTAAACCGCTGAGGCATTGTTCATCATGACAATAGAAACTCGCGCACAGCACAACAAGCTGTTGATTTTTTTGACCAGTACAACATCAAAAATAATGATTCGTTCATATTCGTCGGATTTATTGCCAAATAATGATTACTTATTCCAGTATATCAAAAATTAAATATGTGGTAGCGACGATCGTATGATTTGCATGACCATTGTTGGTACTTGCCAGATATCTAGTGGTTAGGCGTGTACCTTCATTGTTTCCTATTCCAAGATAACCTACACATTTCCTTGAAAATCCTACAGCCTACATCTTTCACTATCTGTGTGTAATAGTAGAATTTAGGTCTACCTTCACCTCTGTTTTTCCTCTTTTATCTACTTCTAATATATCCCACACTATACCCCCATGCCTTAAACCTGTCCTGTCATCCTTACTCTCCTATTTTTTTACTATTTCCACATATATCGTTCTTCCCTTACTATTTCTAGAACCTCTTTGTTCTTAACTTTGTCTGTAGCGCCACATTTCGAGGTTTCTATCTTTCTCCTGTCTGCTTCTCCTACTGTCCACGTTTCATAGCCGTACAGTGCTATGATCTAGAACTTTCGCTTTTAATTAAAATTGAATTTTACAACAGTGTTTCATTAATTAACTTACGATTTATGCGACGCGCACTAATTTCAATTTAACTGAAATATGAAAAGGAAACGGATCGGATAGAACAAACAAATCAAGGACAACCGACTTGATTTTTGTCCTCTTCGACTTCGTACAAATCTTTGTATTGTCCTATGGTGTAAACATAAAATTCTTTTTAATTTATAGAACAAGCAATATATTAATTAATTGTTGATCTATTGTTTCAACGCTATGTTTTCAACCCAAAGCACTTTGATCGACTTCTAATAGGTAAAACTTCAACTGTAAGCAAGAGGATGTTACCATATTCAATTAATAGAATGTCATTAAAATACAAAATAAAGTGAATCACAAATACGAAGTACAAAGTTTTGAATTTCCGTGTTCAAAAATTTTCAACTGGCTATTGAAATAAAATATTTTTTCTCTTAATCTTCTGCTTTCGTATGAAAAATTATTTTACTTTCTTATTTTATTGTATGATTCTCCAAGGATTTATCTTCGGTAACCAAGGAACGTACGTTATAAACTCACATGGTATTCTCTTAAATAACTTTATCTAATCAAATATTAATTAAAGAAAATTTTTGCGTTTATAGCTCGTTACTTTTGTATCTTTTAGGGTAGTAAATTTCTAGTACTTTCCGTCACAGGCAAACGGACTAACAACACTAAAGGAGATCAAAATTTGCTATCCTATAACACAAGTTCTCTGGATATTGGGTTTTCTATAACATTTTTGCGCTCGTTCCTCTTCAGTATTTTAAATTGATACAACAAGTCACTGTAATATGAAATAAATCTTACATGTAAATTCCAAACTGCCTAAGCTTATTATAAATTACCGAACAACACCTAGCTATTTTCAAGGAATGTGGCTCCGAATAATGCTTGGAAATTTAATATTATTGGGCGAACTTAATATTTTTGAATGTTTTAATAAATGTAAATAAATCTACTAGATCTAAAATAATTATTTGATTGAAAATTAACTAATTAAAAGCAACTTTTAATTTTATTCTGTGTTTCAAATAATTTCAACTTATTAAAATATGAACTTTTGGTTCGTTGCGCATTTCAAAAGTTACTTACTACTTGAAAATCGATTATTTAGAGCATGTTATGAAGTTATAAATTATTTAGGATCGCACATTGGCATTGACATTCATTAACCAATTACAACTTATTTGTGATAATTAAAGGATTTTAAAATATACAGAAATAACGTATACAATATTCTTTAATTGATTTTAATCAATTGAGTTCCTAAAATTATCGATAATATTGAACTGCAGCCAATTATATAAATTGTGACTTTTGAGCTAATTAATTATTCTATAATTGCCTTGGGCTTATAATTATAATTAAAGAACATAATGATCACTAACGTAGATGTGGTCTGAAGATGTCCTACGTTGGGCATCAATAAACGTTGCTATGAATTGTAGATGATTCTAGTAAAATTGTTACCCTAATTATTTTTGCTAGCTAAGTTTAAATTAAATCACTAGAATCAAACATCAAACGAAATATTCTTTCACAAACAATCTTTAAAATAACAATTATTACATCCACAACAGCTCTTTTCTAAAAAAAAACAATATCTTACATCTAGGAAAGCATTTTTTTTCAGCACATATCCAAGATAGGGTCCAGAACCGCTGCAATAGTTTTGCCTTAGGAACAAATTGTTAAATCTATAACTTCAAAAAATATTATACTACTGAATGATCACTCGCATACACTAAAATATGGTCTAAAATCTCTCTTTTCTATTTATGATTTTCATTTACAAATTATTCGCTATTTGAATTTTACTGTGTATGAAATAATATAAAATAAGTCGAATAATTTTAACAACCTCCCCTTAAAATTGACTTTAAACGTATCTGATCAGTTATGTTTAATAAATTTATATATAACTGGCAAAACATGCTGAAGGTCAGTCACCTTCATATCAAATTATCCACTTATGCAACTCTCATAGAAAGACTTGCACACAAATTCTCACGTAACTTGACTCACTTATAGAAAATGTCCTTTTTAAAATTTTAAAACATTGTGATTTTTATTTAACCGTGTAAATTATGCTGGTCGTCTTTTTCCATATCGTTGAAAATTTTTCATTAAATACCATTGAACATTAAGATTGCATTCCAAATTCATTTGCCAAAATTATCCAAGTTGTTTAAAATTATATCATTAATTTACTATTAAATACCGTTCAAGTTTCATATCTGCTCACGTTGAAATTGAAACTTTATCTTGTAGTAGTTCATTTATTGTTCATTTATTTTCCATTTTGGAAATAATTTTAACATACTTCAAAATCGTATTGCTATACATTAACATACTTTTCTCTCACTATAAAATTTCACTATTATCTTTAATCCATGTTATATTATAGTTCGACGGCATCGTGACCTATTAAATGAGTATTGAACAATTGACCTCTTGTTTTTGATTTTAATTGGTTATATAGTCGAGCCTTTGTGAAACGTCACGCATCTAGAATAATCACGTTAAGTTTGGTTGTTACTCCTACTGCTTAAAAATAAAGGCATGCCCGTTAATTCAGCATCGAGAAAAATCATGATTATTTGTGAAACTTTTCAATTGGTTGGATTTGAAGGCATAGTACTATATTCGCATAAGTCTATCGTTGTACTATTCCCTAAGGTACGTTCATTAGTTCTATTTATCTACGCTTTGTCTTATCTTCAACATTATTGCTGTAATTCGCCTCATTTCTATGACTTTTGTCTCCTTAATTGGATGTACGTTTACGTTCCTTCCTGCTCCATGTCATTATCGGATCTCTCTAGAGGTTCAACAAACTGTCCTTTTTTTTCTGAATGTTATATATGCGCTTTCTTCTAAACTACGACCATATGTTTAGCATTAAGAGGAAAACGCAAACGAATATTATACACGAGACTTCCCGCAATTTGAATGCAGTTTCGTACAATAACATCAAATTCTTTATAGAATACTTGAACCCGATAAATCTTTTAACAACACGATCATAGTAATTACATTTACACGTTGAGTACTTTTTGTATGAAGCTCTTTGAAAAACTATCTTCTATACGCGGAATATTGTGAATACTATTATCTATATTAAAAGCACTATTTCTTCGTCGGTATTTTTATCTAAAAACACTATTAAGTTACGTAATAAGAATGAAACTCCCTCGATCAAGGTTTATGCATTTATACTTAATATACGGAGTGCTTTTAATAAGCCCGTTACTTTGAAAAAGAATATCTACATAACTTGAGCTTCTTAATTTTGGTCAGGTTAAAGGCGTTGTATGTTTACGGAATGGTGACTTATGACCTCTAATCACATCAATACACACACACGCACACACACACACACAAGGTGATACGGCTCACCGCCGAACATAGGGATTTAACATCGAAAACTGGTTATTATGTGATTTCTGCTATCCAAATTGAAATATTTTAAAACCAGGTGTACCACTGGATAGGAAATTTTATTTTTCATCATAAACACCAAACAACGGGCAAATTATGAATACTCTAAACTTGCACTAATTTTTATTAATCAGTGTATTATTGTTGAATAACTTCGTTTGTCAGCAGAATAATAGAAAATAATGCTATTAAACTATACTTGTCTTATTTATAACTTAACACCTAGACAACATGGTTATGGAAATTGTCTATCCACAAGGAATATTAGTCTTGCCAAAAAAATCACGTAGCATTGACCTAATAATAATGGTTTCTATTCGCAACAAAATACTGATTGGTTTAACGTACTCAACAATGCGAAAATCGACTTTATTGACCAAATATAAAATTTGACAATTTCAAACTATCTGTCCAAATGTTCCTTCATAAACAAAATATTTACTTTGACATCTCGGTTCATCAGTTCAAATGTTAATGGAATAATGAACTACTAAATAAAATTACGTGCGTGTAGCAATTTAGAGAACCATAAATGCAATTTTCGTGAGATTAACGATTCTTTTTTATTAAAAGTTTCACTTGATAATAAACGAATAATACGAATAAAATATCCATACGTTCAATTAATGTAAAACGTTGTTCTATATAACCGAGTGTTTTCAATAAAAGTTTAAACTTTTATCATGAATTTTTATAAATTACAATTATACCCCAATTGGCCAAAATGGCGCTTATTTCTCTCAAAATTATGATTGTTTGTGTATATATATATTGCTGTGATAAGGGGTTGTTTAGGGGTGTATTGAGTAGTAAGGGTCATGTAGTAACAATAAATAGCTATAGGAATCAGAAAACTGCATTTATTTAGCAGAAAAATAAGTAATTCGTACATTATGTAAATAGCAAACATTTAACACCCTGTATATAGACCGTAATTAACATTAATCAATGCAAGTGAGCATATCTTTCAACAATAGAACGCGTATACAGCAGAGAAATAATCTTACATGTAATTTAAACTACGTTGAGAATGTTTAACAAGTTTATAAAATAAAATACACAGAAAATAAGACAAAAACCTAATAAATCCACATACAATTACGCTTGTGATAAACAAGGAACAATATGCGCTTTGATAAGAAAACGCACTTTCAAATAAATAAATACATAAACGAAAATAGTACTAGAGTTACATCATTTATTTTTGTATAATTATCCAAAAGCATTATCTATACAAAACACGGACGTAAGTTGAAAGTCTGGCTGCAATAACAAATGTTAAAGCAATCAAAGATCGCAAATAAACACGATGACACGAAAATACAAGGAAGTTGCATCAGAAACAGCTTCAAAAATACAGGAAATATTAAAGACAAAACCTGGTTGGTCGAAACAATCTGCAAAGCTGCTTGAAAACCCAACCCAGATGTAGTGAAAAGGCTATTTAACACCCATTCGGTGATAAAACGAGTCAGTTTCAACTTGAAGCACGTCGAAGCTACGACACTTTTAACCAGAAATCTACGCGTCAAATAAATAAAGTTTAGAATATGTCAAGTTTATAATATAGTGAAAATAGTGCCACATAAAAATTGTGAAGAATATATGAAAAATTTTAGCCGTTTTTCTCAGAAAACGTGAGTAGAAATTGGGTAATTAATTTAAATTAAATATTTATAATCATATAGGGCTTCTAATTGAATTCTAATTCGCGTCAAAAAGAATTCTAATTGACTTATAAAACAATTCTAATTGGCTTCTGGAACAATTCTGGTACAATTCTAATCTGCGTCGAAAGTATTTAAGGGAAGAGATTCAAAGCATATGCAGAGAAATATAAAATAAAGAACGAGGTGATTTTTGGCAAACGAGGGGTAACTGTACTAAGTATTGGTTCAACGAAGCAGAACATTGGTATTCGATTGAAGACAGTAAGGGGGTGTTGATCCACAACACGAAACAACATATCAGGATATAGCAGGTCAGATCTACCTAATTTTAAAATATTTTTCAATTTAAATTTTAATTCTGAATTTATTCAATTTATCCAAAAGTTGTAAAGAAGTCAACAAGAAGCATTGCATACGTTAAACTTACGTAATAAATCATAAACAGGTCTAGAAAGTTCCAGATTTTTTTGTAAAGAGGTAGTTTTTGGTGACTTTATTTTAAATTAAAAGTATATAAATTTTGGGATAAATAATCCATATGATATTAATTGATCGAAGAGTGTATTTAAAGAATTTCAAAAATTGTAAATATTATTTCCTTTCATTATATGAATGTTGATTGACTTCGTTTATCAATTCAAACAGGTAATCATAAAGGGGTGAAAAAGAAAATTGATCATCGTAACGTTGTGCAATTTGTGTAGATTAAAAAGGGCTAGCCGTGGCATAATAATAAAAGTAAAAGATTAATTTGAGAGAAACACAGAGCGGTGGAGTTAAGTAGAACGTTTATTCCCAGTACGGCGTTATCATATCAATATATATATATATATATATATATATATATATATATATATATAACCCAATGGATGTTGAGAACGTTGTTCAGTTTTCTCATTTAAACATCACTATGCTAATCATATGATACGTTACGCAATTAAAGGTCGATGTAACATGTACTGTGTTAGTTGTGAAAATTATTTTGGGACATTTTATTGAAATAGCCACAGAAAAGTGTTTTGAATGCTCAAAAGTGAGTAAGATTATTTAAAGTACTTACAATGGTTTAAAAAATGAAAAATAAATAAATTATTGGTAATCATGTATTTTTGGCGCGGAATTTATTTGTAAGTTATCACCACTTTGGCCTGAGCTAATGGTTGTAATCGAATGTGTACTGATATGTATCAATAAATCACCATAGCATCTTTACCCATTTTTCTTGTTTACGAGCAGAGTATCTTTAATAAAAAATTCTTCTCACATTAAAAGAGGTTCCAATCCTACTTTCTTTTATTTTGTTTCTTGTTAGGTAGCGCCCGTTTTTTTTTGTAAACCTTAGATTTAATTTCTTCTCCCCTACGCTCACGCCTTTGCAGACGACTCCAGCTAGTCATAACTTTGCCCGGGGTGTTTCTAAATCTTGTTGACCGCTATTTCCATCTCTATTTGTGACCGCAGTCACTTTTTATTGCCTCTTAACATTTCTTTGGCACCTTCTTGCAAAACTCTGTTTTGAATCGTTTTGTCCAACTAAGTAGAAGAGGTTGCCATAACACTTTGGGTTAAAATTTAATGCAAATTTTAACTGGTCTAGTATTGGGTATGATTTTCGAATACGTTTAACGGTGTGTGCAAACTTTATTAATTTAGTAATAAATTTATGGACTGATTTTTTTGTTTAATTAAACCTGAGCCATTTCTAGTATCCATCATTGAGTGTAAAAAGCTGTGACATTGCTAATTAAAAATTCATGCTCTGTCCTAATTATACAGGTGGCTGTGTATTTTCTATAAACCTTGATGTGCTTACAGCTCAGCTCAGGTGCGCATTGTTAAAGCATTTCTTATGCATTTTTAATCAACAACATATAATACCCTAAGCAGTAAAACTTCACAATAGTCGTTAAATCCTACAACAATGGTATATTTCTAAAAGGATATGGGCATGGGTGTCACGTCTGCAAGTATAATATTGCTGTCTAAAGAGTGTAGCATCGTTTTAATACGCGTATCTAAAGTAGAGGAATAAAATTTATTTATAACTTAACACACCTGGAATAAATCTGCCAAGAGGTTCATATGTTTAGTGTTGGGCCGTGCAGACGCATACAGAATTTAACTTATTAAACCACGAATTTTGTTATAGAAGAGTTCTTGTGAATATTATTTTTATACAATCTAGTTAACAGTGAGCTAAAATTATAACTGACAGCGCTGTTGAATATGTAATTATCAACAGAAACTTATTTGGAAAAATGGAAATAAAATGTGTGGGGGTTATGGGAAATGATAATTCAAATTAAGTACAGTGAAAGTTCCTTAACCATGAACTATTTTAAACTAGTTAGTTAAATAGTCATTATCAGTAGCGGTATTTTAAAAAATTTATGGGTTGGTGGCAGTGGCTCTTTCGGTACTTAGTTTGGCAAAGAGACCATAGGGGTCGGTATGGCAGTCTAAGACACACTACCGCGATGTAGAAGGCAACGGGAAACCACCACATTATCTCCCAAGTACACAGCGTACTTAAATTGTAACAAACATGATGGCATTCTCTGGGATAAAAGATTCCGGAGTTAAAATAGTTCCCCATTCGGATCTCCGAGAGGGGACTACTTCGGAGGATGCGATCGGAAAGTTAAAAATAAGAGACGAGAACACTCTGCGAGTCGGAACGTGGAGTGTTAGAAGTATGAAGCAAGTAGGTAAGCTAGAGAACCTAAAAATCGAAATGAATAGGTTATCACTAGACATAGTAGGGATCAGCGAAGTTCGGTGGCCAGAGGCGGGGGAATTTTGGAGTGGAGACTTCAGGGTAATTCATACAGGAGCAGAGGAAGGAAATTTGGGTGTGGGGATAGTTATGCGGAAAAAGATAGGATACTGTGTAGAAAATTACTTACAAAAGAACGAAAGAGTAACCATGGTTAGATTAGAATCTAAACCGGTAAACACAGTAATAATACAAGTATACATGCCCAGCTCTAGCTACAGTGACGAAGAGGTAGAAGCCATCTACAAAGACATCGAAGATATATTAAGATACGTAAAAGGACATGAAAATTTAATAATTACGGGGGATTTTAATGCCGTGATAGGCGAGGGTAGGGAAGGAGCGGTAGTAGGTTTATTTGGTTTAGGCACGAGTAACGACAGAGTAAATAGGCTGGTAGAATTTTGCGACAAGAACAATTTAATCATCCCAAACATATTATTTCAACATCATGCAAGAAGACAATATACGTGGAAGATGCCAGGAGATATAGGAATATATCAAATAGATTACATTCTTGTTAGACAACGGTTTAGGAATCAAGTAAAAGACTGTAGAAGCTACCCAGAAGCAGATATAGATACTGACCACAACATCGTAATTATGAAGGCCGCACTTACACTTAAGAATGTGAAAAAAAGAAACGGATAAAGGCACTTGGACTTAGAGAAACTAAAAGATAAACATATTCAAGAAAGATTAGAAAAAAAGTTAAATGAATTGCTCAAAGATATCGGGAAAATATCTGATACTAAGGAAGTAGAAACAGAATGGAATAACATTAATTCCAGCCTAGACATGGCGGGCAGAGATATTCTGGGGTATACACAAAAAGAAAATAAGAAACCATGGATAACAACGGATATCCTGAATTTAACAGAAGAAAGACGAAAATACAAAAATAAATCAGACGAAACAGGAAAACAGAGATACAAAGCCATAAAATGGGAAATTATTCGAAAATGCAGGAAAGCTAAAGAACAATGGATTGATGAAAAGTGCAAAGAGGTACAAACGAAGATGGAAATAGGAAAGACAGACGAAGCATACAAATTAATTAGAATGAATTTTGGGGATATAAAACCGTATAGCAAAAATATAAAGGATGCACAAAGAAACGTCATCATAGAAAACGTAGAGAAAGTGGGTAGATGGCAAGAATATATAGGGAATTTATATGCAGGAGAAGAACTAACAGCATTAGAACAGGAATCAGACATTGAAAATGATGACCTGGGCTATCCGATACTTAGGGATGAGTTTGGATTAGCATTAAAGAGTCTGAAAAACGGTAAGGCGCCGGGTACAGATAAGGTGCAAACAGAAACTCTAAAAGCCGCTGGACAAGCAGTAACAGAACGTCTCTTCCAACTTGAAAGCTATATGTATGAAACAGGCGATTTCAAACGTAACATCATAGTAACTATACCTAAAAAAAGAGGCGCGGATAAATATGAAAATTTTCGAACAATAAGTTTGACAGCACACGTATCACAAATATTAACTAGAATTGTGCAAAGACGAATGGAAAAACGGGCGGAAGAAATACTAGGAGAAGACCAATTTGGGTTTAGGCGAAACAGGAGAACACGGGAGGCTATTTGAGCTTTGAGAGTGATAATGGAGAGAGCAATAGAAAAAGGGGAAAGCGTGTATATAGAGGTTGTAGATCTGGAAAAAGCATTCGACAATGTAAAATGGAAAAAAATGTTTGAAATACTCAAAAAGTTTGGAATGAGTTGTAGGGATAGACGAATAGTACATAGCTTATACAAAGAGCAAACAGCAGTAATAGAATTTCGGCAGGAACGTAGAAAAGTAAACATTAGGAAAGGGGTGAGACAGGGATGTGCCGTATCCCCATTGATTTTTAACTTGTACATAGAAGAGGCAATGAATACTGTCAAATGCAGGAAGACATTTGGAATTACTATGCAGGGACAAAAAATTGATATGCTTAGATTTGCAGATGATATAGCGGTAATAGCGTCTAGCAAGGAAGAGTTAGAAGCTGCTCTTAATGAAATGGAAACGGTTCAAACAGAGATATACGGTATGAAAATTAACAAAACCAAAACTAAAGTTCTAGTATGCAAAGGTGGGGAAAATAAATCAAAAACAAAAATACAAGTATGCAACACGAACTTACAAGAGGTTAAGGATATCTGCTACCTAGGAAGCCAAATAACGCAAGATGGGAAAAGCACAAAAGATATAAAACAAAGATTAGCACACGGTCGTGCTACATTTAACAAGAAAAAGCAACTACTGTGTTCAAAGACCACACACATAGAAACAAGGAAAAGATTGCTTAAAACATATGTGTGGAGCACAGCACTGTACGGCTGTGAAGCCTGGACCGTAGGACAAGCGGACAAGAAAAAGGTAGAAGTCTTTGAAATGTGGTGCCACAGACGTATGGTGAAGATATCATGGACAGACAAAGTTAAGAACGAAGAGGTACTAAAAATGGTCGGGGAAGAAAGAAATATGTGGAAAACGGTAAAAAATAGGAGAGATAGGATGATGGGCCACATATTACGGCATGAGGGAATCGTGCGGAATATATTAGAAGCAGAGATAGGAAAAAAGAGAAGAAGAGGCAGACCTAGGTTAGACTACTGCACACAGATAGTAAAAGATGTGGGCTGCAGGAATTTTAGGGAGATGTGTAGGCTAGTCCAGAATAGAAATCATTGGAGGTACGCATCCAACCAATCCCAAGATGGATAAACTAATGACGAAAAAATAACTGTGCTTAAACATGATGATTATTATAAGTAACTACAAGAGTTGGTTGGCCAATATTCTCGAATAATGTTAAGCGTGTGAAAGGATTTACTGGAAAACCATTATTTCGGCAAATGTCTAAGTGTTGGAGGATCTTGGTAGCCCCAGGTTGCTTAACCCTCTTCGCTGAATCTCGGTGAAATAAGGCATAAAATTAGAAAACAATAGAAGGGGAATGAGCTGTATACACATGCTGTGTGAGAATTTCAGGGAACTATGTAGGCTAGCTCAGAATATAAATAAGTGCAGGTACGTGTCCAAGCAGTTTTGAGACAGAAAACCTAATGACGAAAAAATAAGCGCAGATAAATCTGATGATTAGTATAAACAACTAGTTGTTGGTTGCGAAATGTCTGCAACTAATGTTGACTGTGCGAAAAGATATATTGGAAAATATATTAAATCGGTAAATGGTTAAGTGTTGGGGGAACTTGGCAGACACAGGCTGCTTACCTCGCTTCACAACCGCTGAAGGTCGGAGAAATAGGGTATATAATTGTAAAACAATAGAAGGTGACCGAACGGCATCTAACAAGAAAGAACAGCGCCTATGAGGAAAGACAACAAACATAGAACAAGAAGAAAATTTGTGAAAGCATATGTGTGGAGCACAGCACAGTATGCCTATGAAATGCCGGCAGTCTGAAACGCAGACAGAAAAATGGTAGCAGCCTTTTGAAATGATGTGCTTCAGATGTATGAGGACGATAGCATGGACAGACAAAAATAATAACAAATAGGTTATAGAAATAGTAGGGGAACAAGGATATCTGGGGAAAAAGATAAGAGAAATAGAAGGGCAGAATACGTTACAAGGGATTTTTGGGGAATAGTATGGGATATATTACATGCAGAGATAGGAAAAAAGAGGTAGATGTAGACCTAGATCAGATAGTGATAGATGCAGACTGTGCAAATTTCAGGGAAATCTGTAGGTTAGTTCAGAATAGGAAACAATGATGGTACGCGTCTAACCAGTTCCAGGAGGGAAGACCTAATGATGATGGGTTGGTGTACAAGAACTCTTGTAATGATACAATCCTCACCAACTAAAGTGAAATTTTTCAATAAACAACATATTGCTTCGAACGCCAGAAAATATTCTCTCAACAGCATAAAATCAATTGTTCACCCTAATACTAAAAACCATCTAGTTTATACTTTTTCTAGAACTACTTAAGGGGAACCATTTTCAAACCTTGCATTATTCTTGGTTGTCTGGTTGCACTAAAGCAACTGAAACCATACGCCCTTTATCAGAATTTTATAGGATTTTTCTTGTTTGACAATTTCAATTGATTCATAAATTCAAGAAAAAATATGTTTGCACGCTACGTTTGATTGATCTTTAACATGCGTGACAACACTCACACACGGGACCTACATTTTACCCTCATCCGAACGAGGGAGTGTTTTTGTGAAAACTGCTCACCTAACATTTTTCAAGCGGACCATGTCGCAATTCGAACCCTAGATCTTGGGCATAGTAGTTACACGCATACCAACTGAGACATGGAGCTGCCAATATGTTTGCATAGCCTTTAACGGTTTGATATTTTCCGGTATAATAGGATATTTGTCATTAAAAATATAATTCAGATCTTTCTTATGTACTGTATTTAATGTGCACAATGTGACTTTTAAATCTATTCTTACATTTCGCTTAATCTAATCGTTTAATTTTTGAAAATATCCTCATTCCGAACAACTAATCTCATATCCTGACTTCTGCTACATGTCTTTTGAGTTACTCAACAATTTTTTTTATCTAATTTGTAGCACTAGAAACAATCTTCAAATTAACTTATGTGAATATCTTATTAAGGGCCTTAGTAGTTCTATTAAAGAGGAGATTAACATTTTTAACAGTGTCGCTAGTGCTGGATAGTTGCAGGATTGTTCGCATAGGGGTATTATTTTAGTTTTAGTTTTGAGGAGTTTAAAATGAAGCAATTTACACTGATTTCATTTTTATAAATAACAAAGTGTAATTTATTACCATTTTTATTACTAGTGCATCTAAAAATAACAATTTCTATTATTCTCTAGTTCGTATTTGAATGTTGTACTTACCCGTAAAACGAGCGAGCCAGCAAGAAAAGAACGAAATCATTAACGAAATGCTCGTCCGAATTATGGCAACCGAGTAGGGACAGAAAGAAGGACGAATGCCATGCTAACACAGCGGGTGATGGGGGGTCTAAAGAACAAAACAAAAGAACATACAACTCAATTCGCCCTGAAAAAAGAATTAATTGTATATATATATATATATATATATATATATATATATATATATCAATATTTTCAATTGTTCTTGGGAATTTTGGGTCTTTCAATACACGCTACATTCAATAAACTATTTCATACTTGTCAATACATAATCTATTTGTTATCGTTCCCAGACGTTTAAACCTCATTACACAGGTCTTTATCAATGGTTACTATAACAGAAAGTACATACAATTTTATTTACGTATATATTTTTACTGTTACCTTAAAACGAAATTCAAATGCACAAATAAATTTTAATATACACAGGTATACATTACACATACCAATGAATATATTTATCAAATGTTTATTTACACATAGGTAGGTTGGTTCGTTACAAACGTTAAACTAATATCATTTTATCCGAAATGACAGTTATAATTTTAGTAATCTAATCGTATGGTATCTGTTTTACCGGTAATAACCTTGACATTTATTCCTTGATTTAATATTAATACTTATGTAGAGATTATTATCAATGTTTATGCTGTGTTTTAATTTAATTATATTTGGTATTTTTATTTAGCTTTTTAATTGTCCACACTATTTAATATTTAAAAACTCATGCACATTACATGTAAATTATTAATGCTATTTTTAGTAAAATTATTTACGTATAGGAGGCTATATTGTTTTAACCTTAAACTAATATTCATTTTTCCGAATTGACATTATATTTGTAGATAATCGTATGGTCGTTATCTGTTTTACCGGTTATTACATTGAATTTATTTCTTAATTTAATATTATACTATACGTAGAGATTATGATCTATTTATTGCTGTGTTTTATTTAATTATATTATGGTATATTTTACTTAGCTTTTTAATATCAGTCTTTTTATTAACTGCAGTAGGGGTTTTTGCTATATAAATCATTTCAAGTATTTCTCGCTTTTTGGTTTATTTCAGTTTTATAATTTTGTTTGTTTAAAATCAAAATTATGTTTTGCTGTTGTCTCATGCTTAGTAAGTGCTGTCTGATTTTTCTTATCATATTTATGACCATTAAGGCGTTTTTCAAGGTGTTGTGAGCTTTGTCCAATATATACATGTTCACAGTTTGTTTGACACGGAATTTTATATATAGTGTGTGTTTTTTTATTTTTCGGTACTTGATCTTTCAGATTACTAAATAAATTTTTGGTTAAATTATAACTTTTGTGTGCTATTGCTAGGTTGTGTTTTTTGAACAGGTTTTGTAGTTTCTCTGAAAGCTCTGGTAAATATGGTAGTGATATGTATTTTAATTTTTTATTTTCTGTTACATAATTTTTTATTGACCTATTGTTGTAGAATTTATAAATATGTTTTTTAAAAATTTTATTAATTAAATCTTGTGGATAGTTATTATTTTTAAGTGCGCTTTTAGCTTTCTTAATTGCTTCATATCTGAATTCCGCATCTGATAATTTGATAGCTCTATCAGCTAAACCAATTATGACCGATTTTTTTTGAGCTAAAGGATGTTGTGATAAAAAGTTTATGTATCTGCCTGCTAACGTTGGTTTTGTATACCATTTGGTTTTAATTTTGTTTTTATTTCGATATAAGGTTATATCTATGAAAATTTAATTTTTATTTAAATTTCATAATTCAATTTGTGAATTGTATATTTGCTGTGGTTTAGTTACTTAAAAGGTTTAAAATATGATTCTCGCATTGATAATTTGGGTATTGCTCTACACTACAATCATCAATTATGACCATGTTTGAATAAAGGATGTAACGTGATAATGAATTTTTTGATTAACTTCGTTTTCTAATATCCTCCATATAATTTTGTATTTCACTTGAGAGGCTTCATGCCCATAGCACATCCGTTAATTTGATGGTTTCATAAATTGTTTGATTGTAATTTGACTGAAGTAAGTTGTATTTAAAATATGTTCTGCCTTGTCGTTGGGTATGACATTCATTCTGTAGAAAAGGATATCAGATAATGAATTTTTTATTATTGTTCTCAATTTAACTTTTGTGATATCTATTGCAAGATCAGTTAGAATATTTGTGTATAATTGCTATTGACATCCAGTGAGATTAACGATTGTAGATCATCTGGATATGTTTTCTTTATTTTATTCCATTTACTTTGATGATATCCAGGAGCTATTGCATAGACTCGTTTGATATTTTTAAAATTTTTATAATGAACATCTGAGATAAGATTGTCATTGTGCTTATGTGTCATGATATCTGTCTTGTGTAATTTGATCCATAGATTTTGCGGTAATGTTTGTTTATATTGGTTTCACAGCTTGTTATCAGTGATATATATCCTTTTATTTCCCAGTTTTTACCATGTCATTGTTCATTATTTGGTACTTATCATTGTTATTATTAATATGTTTGTTAAAAATTTGTTTGTTTAATATTTATGTTTAATTTATTATATGTATTGGTACAATGGTAATAACAATACATATAATAAATTAAACATAAATATTAACAAAACAAAAATGTTTTTAAAAAATAATTCGAATATAATAATATTAAAACCTGATAAATCCAATAAAACAGTAATTATGGATAAAAAGACATACCAAAATAAAATCACAAATCTATTAAACGATGAACAGACATACAAACATATTAAAAATAACCCAACAGATAAGTACCAAAAGATGAACAACGACATGGTAAAAAACTGGGAAATAAAAGGATATATATCACCGATAACAATGAAAAACCTAACAATAAACAAAGCATTACCGCCAAAAATCTATGGATTGCCAAAATTACACAAGACAGATATCCCTATGAGGCCAATAATTGCTACAACACAAGCACCGTACAACAAATTATCTAGATATAGCCTCCGATACGTAAATAATTTTACTAAAAATAGCATTAATAATTTTACATGTAATGTGCATGATTTTTTAAATATTAAATAGTGTGGACAATTAAAAAGCTAAATAAAAATACCAAATATAATTAAATTAAAACACAGCATAAACATTGATAATAATCTCTACATAAGTATTAATATTAAATCAAGGAATAAATGTCAAGGTTATTACCGGTAAAACAGATACCATACGATTAGATTACTAAAATTATAACTGTCATTTCGGATAAAATGATATTAGTTTAACGTTTGTAACGAACCAACCTACCTATGTGTAAATAAACATTTGATAAATATATTCATTGGTATGTGTAATGTATACCTGTGTATATTAAAAATTTATTTGTGCATTTGAATTTCGTTTTAAGGTAACAGTAAAAATATATACGTAAATAAAATTGTATGTACTTTCTGTTATAGTAACCATTGATAAAGACCTGTGTAATGAGGTTGAAACGTCTGGGAACGATAACAAATAGATTATGTATTGACAAGTATGAAATAGTTTATTGATTGTAGCGTGTATTAAAAGACCCAAAATTCTCAAGAACAATTGAAAATATTGATACTTATCAAGAAAGGTCAAGAAAGAATAAATCTAATGAATATATATATATACAATATATACAATTAATATATATATATATATATATATATATATATATATATATATATATATATATATGTTACGGCTAAAGTTAGATTAACGGGTTAACCAGGGATTACGTGGGTAAACTGTGTAAAACCCACGAGACATGAGTAAACTCCAAAATGTAATTTAAGTAATGTATGTTTCGGGCTTTTACCTGGGTAAACCACGTTCTACCATCTGTCACTTGGTTAAAGTTGAGTGTACTAATAATGATAATGTCAAAAATGTTTGAAAAACATCTTTTACAAAAGTGGGGAAAATTAAATAGTAAATCCTTCAGAAATAAACAAAAACCAAATAAATTATTTGTTCAAACAAGACAAGCTACTATGGCACTTAGAGTTACAACGATTTCCAGCAGCTGATTTTGTTTGTCATTCATTTAATTATACAGTTGCATTTTTTATGCCGCTGACCTCCTATAAGTGATTGTTCGTTTGCAAGTTATCGTAAACTCCTAGTTTCTACCGATACACTTTCAAGAACTACAAGGTTCTCACCACACACAGAAAATTGGTTCCTAGAAACATATCCTCGATAGTTCTTCTCTCGTTTCCTAGATTATAAAAACCGTCGTCAGTAATATTTACAACTGTTACAAAAACGTTTCTAAACCTCCCTCGATCAACGCCTGAAATTTTCACTCTCGCCGTGTCTCTAACGGAACATAGAAAAGACTTTGAATTTGATAGAGCTTTCGTTTTCTTTGCTTCATTTTCTAAATTTTTCTTCGCGTTTCGTCTATTTGACTATATATATTTTTTGCACGCACAAAGTTAACATCATCCATTCGTTGATGCAAATGGCTTATCGTATTTTGCACATTTGGTCTGATTAGTTTGGTTTGGCACAGTGTTAGCACTTTCTATAGTATTATTGTTTTCTAGATAATTATTGTCTACAGTTTCCATATGGTCACCCCGGGTTATGTCTTCTTGCGAGTTGTCAGTTTATGGTTACTATCTATACACTGGTCTTCGTTATGTTCTTGCTGAGGCTGTTCTCCTATACCAAATTCATTGACGACTTTCTCAAGCTCTTCTTCGGTTTGTAAATTTTCAATGACCTCTTTTGGAAAAGGTGACGTAGACAAACCGACTTCAATGTCATGACCAAACATAACGGTATAAGGAGCTCGTTTTATACCATCATGATATGCCATATTTTTTATTAATTGGACATATCTCAGACCCTCTGACCATCGTCTGCAATGTTCATCGTTCATCCACGTCATACGCATATTTTGTATTTCTTGATTTGCTCTTTCTACACTGCCTTGTGATTGGCTATAACATGCCTTGCCATGAACTATTTTAAGGCCACTTCAAATAGAACATAACTGTTCAATCACACGGTTCGCGAACTCCCGCCCATTGTCTGATTGTAGTATAGATGGGGCGCCAAAAATACAATGTATGTCTATCAGGCTTTTAGCAACTCCCTCAACTCTTTTTAATCGTAAAGCACACATTTGAACCAACTTAGTTAAGTGCTCTTAATAAATAATGATCAATTTGTAATCTCCATCGTAATAGGATTGCATGTCAATCACGTTCACTTGACAACTTGAGTTATATTTTTGTACTTTTTCTTACATTCACTTTCCATACTATGTTTACCACTATGTCCAATAGTCAAATGCGTATCGTGCAAAATATAAAAGTTTCGTCGACGCCTCTAGCATAACATATATCAAATCTCTTCAGACGTCGATATTGTAAACTTGTCTTGATTTTAGCATTTTTTGCCAATTTGACTAATTGTAGCATCTCCTTGTACTGTTCATTATTAAAGTAAAAACTGTTTGAATCTTTTGAAGATACTAACTGATTAAAAACTACACGAAAACACTGTTTTAAATGCGCACGTTCGGTCTCTTCGGATGCCGCCATTCTTGAACTAACATACACGTGGTCAAAGACGATACAATGATAACTACAATTACCCAAGATATTTGGGTAGAACGCGGTTTACCCAGGTAAAGTCCGAAACTTACATTACGTAAATTATATTTTGGACTTTACGGGTTTACGCAGGTTACAAGTGTAATCTTAGGTTTCCCGTTAATCTAACTTTACACGTATCATATACAGTGTGTCCAAATTTCGAGTCTTTACATTGTGATTTCAGTTATTATAAGAAATAGAGATTGGGTTAAATAGGGAAAGATTTGGAGGAATCCAGGCCAGTTTTGTATCCGTTTACAAAATTGGTGTAAGTTGTCTGGTTTTGGAGATATTCGAAGAAAACTAAAAATGGCGGATTTTGTTTTTTGATAATAAAACATGAATCATAAGTTGCGCCATCGCAAGACTTGCACATTATTAAGACACTTTTCTAAAAGGAGTATTTTAGCATAAACAGAATCATTCGACTGTCTTTTGTTTTCGAGGAAACGCCTACAACTTTTGTTTTTCTTATGGCCGCCATTTTGAATATTAAGTGAATATTATGCGCCTTAAAATTAACTTTTGAATGATATGCCACATGTCTATAAAAAATGCAAAAACTATCCTAAATTTTAAAAATAACTAAATTTGTATGTTCTTGAACGTTTGTAAATCCCAACACGGCAAAAATTTGATTTCTACTTTCTAAACAGTAGTAGTAGTAGTAGTACCACATACATTTTGTTAAGTAGAACTCGTAAAGTATTGGATATAAATCTTAAAATTAACTTAAACATAAAACTGTAGTCTATCTTATCTAATTTAGGGAACAAAATTAAATGTGACCAAAACAGCAAACTATCAACTAAATTCCTTCCCGTAGATGCTGAAACTGCTGTCTGTTTGTATCACGGCACATTCGACAATTAATTAAAACTTTCCGTACAACTCTGCTTAACATGCGCCTATTTATAGAGTTAAGAATGTCACGGACTCTTTCCTGCAGTTCGTTTATATTATGAGGCGGTTCAAACTCATATACCTCATTTTTAGCAAAACCCCATAAATAAAAATCAAGTGGTGTAAGATCTGGTGATCTGCCGGCCACATAGTTGGTCCACTATTGCATATAATATTTTGGCCAAAATGTTCAGCTAAAAGGGCGCTAACTTCTCGGGAATTGTGAACTGGACAACCATCTTGCTGAAACCGTAGTTTTCGAAAATCATCATCATTTGGTACAAGTCCTCTAATAGCCGGAATTATTTGGTCTCTTAACAATTCCGTATATCTGGCGCCGTTGAGGTTATTGACAAAATAAAAGGGTCCAATCAAATTATTACCTATAAAAGTATTAATTACATTGGTTAATTTATTAAAATATTTATATCATAATTAACTACCTAAGATACCACACCAAACGTTAAATCCATATCTCGTTTAAAATTTGCGTTGCGCCGTCAGATGATGATTTTCAGTGCTCCAGTGATGCGTGTTATGTTTATTGAACGCCCCGCAATTGGTAAACCGCGTTTCGTCTGTCCATATTACCAATTCTGGAAAGTGCGGTTCTTCCTCGCATTTTTGGATGTACCATTTACAAAAACGCATTCGTCTGGCGAAATCTTCTCTTTTGAGGCCTTGGACAATAGTGGGTTTATAAGGATGAAACTTTTCCTTTTTTAAAATATTATGAACAGTTGATTTTGGAATATTAAGTTCACGGCATACAGATCTTACGGATGTGGATGGATTTTGTGTTACTGAACGATTCTGTTCATCCTACAATACTCCTTTTACAAAAGTGTCTTAATAATGTGCAAGTCTTGTGATGGTGCGACTTATGATTCATGTTTTATTATCAAAAAACAAAATCCGCAATTTTTAGTTTTCTTCGAATATCTCCAAAACCAGACAACTTACACCAATTTTGTAAACGGATACAAAACTGCCTGGATTCCTTCAAATCTTTCCCCATTTAACCCAATTCCTATTTCTTATAATAACCGAAATAACAATGTAGAGACTCGAAATTTGGACACACTGTATACAACATATACATGCGGACAGAACACTGGTCTGTTCAGTACAATAAAATACAACACTCAACTAATAACAGAATAATTATGGGGTTTTATTACACCATTTTGCAAATTATTTATATACCCGTGACACATGATAAAAATATTGTACCTACTTATTTACTACGGTGACTATGACGATGAGGAACTCGCCGCAAGGAACTACTAAACCTAAGAAACAAAATACATATTTTTAATAGTGCCTATAAGCGCAATCAACACCAATAACTAATTCAATACCACAGTCGATGGATAATTATCAAGTTTATATACAATTTCTAAACCAATTCACTCGGCTATAAAAACAATATCATACAAAATCTACACCAACATCCTTATTCTAATAATAACAGTATTAAATAAACAAATGATTTAATCATCTTAATATATTTGTATCGCAAACAAAAATCCACGTACCATAAATGAGGCAATAATCGTTACCTGCCAACCATGATGACATTCCCTCACATAGACTTTCAAGGGCTATTGATAACTGCAATGTGTATCCATCTCGTCATAACTTAATCTGCGTACAGACGGCAGCCAAACAAAACATGTTATAACGACAAAGTGAGGATTCTGTGTTAATGCCAAGTCAGCATTAGCTCAATGACCTCAATATGTGGGTTAAAATCCGGGCCAAGGGTGTAGGTTGAAATCCTGTGAATATGGGTTACAATCCGGAGTGAAAACATTAATATTTCTATTAAAAAAAGGATACCCTTCAATTACTAACCAGTTACATAAAAAAGAAGCAAGTTATCACCATAAAGATTGTGTAGCTGTCCGATTGGGTTTATGATATTCATCACAAGAAAAACCGTTGTAACCAACACTCTGAATATAGTAACCACGTTCAACGAAATCCCCATTATAGCATAGCAACAACTTTGAGTATATTTTTAGCACTCAAAGATAACAGCGGCTTTATCTACTTACAATTAAAGTATCATAGGCGTTTCATATAATTAGGCAATTTTCGAAACATGAAAGCAAACATTTCTAGAAACAGGGTATAGAGTAAGCGTAACAAAATTCTGAATTTAGTTCTTTAGTAAATTATCAACATTGTATTTGGAAGTCAGTTAATTAATTTTACTTTGAATACCGACAGGTTTAATAAGGAACTTGGTTAAACTTCCGAGAGGAATTTAGGTGGTACGGTTTTTACCATACCTCACCAGCAATTAACATCTTGTACAACGACTTCGCTGTTACTACTTTATCTTTGCTGTTTTACTCCAAGCAGTAAAAATAAATTAGATGGTGTTTGGTCTCACTTTTAATAAATATAGGTGAACCACATCGACAACTATAGAATAATAGTTACACCATTTGCACGGTTTGGTTATCTGTAAATTCTATATTAACAAAATGTGATTGCCTTTTGCTAATAGCATCTTAGTCTTGACAGCATTTAGGTTCCAGAAAACATTCATATGGATATTATGGCGAACTTTTTAAGTTGAAATATAGATAAAACATTTAAATGATGTGGTTTTTCTTAAAAGCGCCGTCAAGGTGTTAACAGGAGAATTTTTTATTTCAAACCAACCCACAGACGGAACTGATGAAGCAACTGGCTAAGGTAAATGGAAAAACTCATGAAGAGAAAATAAGTAATCGGGGTTAAGACCGCGGGAGTTAGAACCCCCTAAAGTATACGAAAATGACTAAATTGTACTTTCTAAAAGTTTCATGCAATACTTTAATTTTTGCTGAACATTCTGAGTACACTATTATTTTTTATTTTCTTAACTCTATAAATCTATAAGTAAAACACGCACTTGTTTCCACATCAAATTGAATAAAAGCAAAGCAAAAGCTACTTGGAGCTAACAACAGACGAAACTTTCATTAACTCCTTAATCTCATATCACATCAATTATTAGAAAATAATGGAAGTATACATTTGTAATTATAAAACCGATTTATTTCCTTACTTTTCGAGCTGTTTTTTGAAGAATTTCCAATCCTGGAGGTAAAAACTAGGTATTTCCTAAATATACAAATAATTCAACGGCCAAAAGAAGTAAATTTCGAAATTGTGAATTTAATGTCTCTTTATACTTTACAAAAATTTTTCTATACATCAACAAATTGTAAAGACAAAATTTTTTATGATGAAGGATTTAATCATTTGTTAGTTTTTATATCTTTTGCGCTACATAAGAATTAAACTGTTACTCTAAATATTTCATTTTCTTAGTGAACTTGGTCTTTTAGCAAAAATGAATTGTATGTCACGAGATGCGCATACCATTCACAAAATTTTATTTTAGTAAAACTCAAAACTAAATAATGTAAAGTTTTGACATTCCAACAAAATGTTGAATCATAAATATTAAGTATATTAAATGTAAATGACAAGTATACGAATAAAGAACAGATAATCAGTATTTTACATGCATGTTTTGAATGAAATTAACAGTCCTTTATTATTGCATAAGACGCATGCAACCCCAACAGAGGGTTTATAACATTTCTGAAAACTCAAATTTAAAAAGTGACATACCTCTAGGCGCGAAAAGAAAATTTTTTATCTTGCATGATAATTAGACGAGATGCAGCATAAGAACATACTCAGATTTGTACAAATAATTTCAAAGTAGTAGAAATCGATCATCTGCTTAATAACTGAGTTAACTATTTTCGTCTCTGCTGTGTAAATTTCAAAACCAAAATAATTTAAACGAAATAGAACTAAGCTGTTACGATCTCCATCCATCACTTTCGCATATTTACAGCAAACGCGATGCCACAATTCCAGATTGTTCACAACTAAAATTTAACATTCAAGCGTGTTGAAATGCAGATGTAAATTGTTGCGCTGCAAATTGTAAGCGTTATCCACAAGATTAAAGTTTTATAACTTTTTAAAATTTGCCGTTGATGGATCAGGTATACAGAATTGACCTTACTTAAAACAAAGGCCACGCACGTCTTCTAAAACCCTCCTAGACGCCCTTCTCGTAGCTAAGTGCTAATGTATTATGAGCAGCTCTAAAATTTTGAATTCTCCAAAACATTGACTAAAGATCGACCCGCAGAACCATAAGGGACATCTTGCAAACAATAGCGAGTTTTAAGCTCCTTGTTTTAGGTGCCGTTATTAACATTACCGTTATTGTGAGCATGCGCGTTACAATGCTCTGCAAATAAAACCTTGTCGATAAAAATAGAGATGAATCTCTAAATAATGCGTTTTTGTGACAGGCGTGTTTATCGAGTTTAACCTCATTTTTGATACTCACGGTTTAGTTTACAGTTTTGTTAATTTTATAATTTCATAAAATGAATAACGTACAGTATTATGCGTAATATTATATTTCTATAACAATAATTTTACGATCAATTGCTAGATGTTCTTTCAGTTCTTAGGTTTTTTGTCACAGACCACATGTTTTTTTATAAAGCAGATAACACAACTACATTTTGAGTGGGGTTCTAATTGAAAACCTTCGGTAAAAGGATGATATATTTCATCGTGATCAGTAAATCGTGAACGTTTTCTCTCACTAGGGTCCATAATTTGCTTCGCGAAATCAAAGAAAATCAAAACAGCAATTATTTATTTTATTTTAAGAAAATAAGTAGGGTATAATGTATATCGTAGCGTCGTTTAGTCTATCACTGGCCAGAATAACTACATTGAAATGTAAGCGAGGCATTTGTACACAAAAGATGATTGACAGGCCTCTACGGACGATGGACTTGATTGACAGGTACAATAGTTTTGCATTTAAGAGCTATTTAGATTACAATAGGTACATTCGAGGCGTTATTTACATAATTTCGGCCATGTTCTCGAAATAACTAGTGCATTTGAATAATGTAAATAAATTGCAGTCTTGAATATTGAAGACTAGTTCTAATTGAAGCTTTGTTATGAGTTCTAATTTAAAGCTTTGAAAGTCGTGATATAAACAAAATAGTGGTACATATGTGATATAAATTACTGTTGATATAAATTACCCTATGTGACATAAACTACTGTAGTGATAATATAGATTAATAATTAGTGCTTGAATAGTTAAGTATAGTGCTTGGATACAAGTAATTAAGAAGGTAGCATCTTAGTGTTAAGAACTTTACTGTTAGCGATTAGCTGAAAGTAAATTGTGTTAGAGCTTTAGATGAAAATTTTATTGCAGCTACGAGTTGTTGAAAATGCTTGTATAATCAGTTTGATAATAAAGAACCGTTGTTGTACAAATAGAGTTCATTATAATATGCATTAAATACTAAAGAAAAATATTGTCAGATACTCTTCTGACGCAGAGTGGACATAATGAACCGTAAGATTGCCCACAAACAAACTTGTCGTAGTTAGATTGCTATTGTGCCAAATTCATTGATGTTTTCCGCTTGTATTTACGAATTAAGACGATTAGAAATGTTTAAACAGTATAAATTTACATCGATAATGATATTCATAAGTAGTAAAGCAGTTTTTGTATAGTTGCGATACTAGATTATAAGCACATTATATAAACCGCTCTCAAGCATCATCGGTTATTAAGTGAACGTTGTTTGTACGTAATTAAAGTAACACTCTAGCACGTACTAATCGAATTGGTTAATTTTTCTTTACTGCGCATGAGCACAATAACCGATAACGTGATTTGAGCGTTACATAAGAAGCCTAAAAACTCCCGAATACAAGCTTTAAAATAACAAACAAGATAACAACTTCTAAAACCAAGAAGTTACTCAAATTCAATTCGTTCACTCTAAAATATATAAAAGATTTGTTATTTTCAAAAATTTTAACAATAAAATTAAAGTTTGACGTACTGTTTAATCAAAGCTATACCTTAATAACTTTAAACCCTGACACCTTTCTCCAAAAGTTTAGAAGTTTTACGGCATGTATGTAATTTTTTGCCCAAGCAATTTAGAAAACCATGAATAGGCATTCCGCTTTTTACAAAAACCTAAATAAAAGTTGCTAAAATGTGGTCTTTTGACATTGAGTCATCAACACTTTATGGTCTTGTAGAGGCATTTTAAGATGCCGTCGAGTAAAAAAGCGTATCCGCTACAACCGAAATGTTCTGTTCTCTTCGAAGCGACGGTTTGTCTCGATTTGCACGAGCATACTAGTTCCATTTCGACGGTAAATACTCAAAAACTTCCATAAAATGTTTTGAGTTAATTTTTGAAGTTCATTTGTTTTTACCAAAGGAATCTCGAGTATGTCATGGATACGTGCCCAGGAGATTTCTTCAAGCATAGATTTTATTTAAGATTGCCGTTCTTCTATCTGTTAGTTAAGGAGGTTATCGAAATTCATTTTTAATGTTACTGAAGCGCAAATCGGTCTGCATATCACAAAAATAATTATATTAGAACGTAAACGAAGCGTTCGTACACAAAGGATGATTGATGGCCACTACGGCATTACACCTTTCAGATGAGCTTGATTGACAGGTACAAGGGTTTTGCATTTAATAGTTATTAAGAATACAAAAGAAATCTCGAGAATGTTATTTACATATTTCTAGTATGTTTTAGAATAGTCTAGAAGTTTTAAGATGTATATAAATTGCCGTCCTAAATATTGAAGTTCAGTTCTGATTGAAGCATCGATTATAATATGTTCTAGCCTAAAGCTTTGAATGGTGTGAGATTAATGACCGTCGATATAAATTACTCTATGTGATATGAATTACTGTAGTTATTGTATAGATTAATAATTAGTGCTTGAAGTTGGGAAGTATTTTAGAAGATAGCATTTTAGTGTTAAGAAGATAATACTTGTATAGCGATTAGCTGAGCATAAATTCTTGGGAGAGCTTTTAGCAAATTCCATTGTTGGAAAAGTTAGTATAATCAGTTTGAAAATAAAGAACTGTTGTTTTGTGTAAATAGAATTTTCGTTACATTACTATTTTTCTACTTTCCAATAACTTGACAGTGGTGGAATAAAACTGTTGTATTTAAACCAAATAAAGAACGTTTACCTTCTAACAATTTTGTACTGACAAGTCACATGTACGCCATGAATGACTAATGAAAATTTAGAAAACGCGCACAAGTGGGGTTCCTGCGTCTTCTAAATGTTAAAAAAGTAATTTATTCCATAGGGTATGGCGTAGATGTATTATGAGAAGTCAACTCATGTGGTGTTCAGTTTTATATATGAAAATGCGTAATTACTTTTCTTTTTAAATCATGCCTTTTATTAATTTTTCTACTTGTTACTTCTGTTGAAACTTTAAGATAATCTTGAGTTCGGCTTCTCTGTATAATGTAAAGTAATTGCTACTTCATTCATTGTAAATTCTAACATCACATCCTTTTGCTCTCTAGTTAAAACTCTCTCCTCACTAAATCATGATTAAAGTAAAGGTGTTTATCAACTTAAAATCTAAATATACTCTCGCTTTGATTTTAACCTGCGCTAGTCTGATGTTATTTTTATCTACATGGCTGCTACCTATTTCAGCTTTCAAAATAAAGTCAAACCTCACTTCGTCCGTCTTCAGGTCGTACTTATGGTTGAATGTTGTTTAATTACTGTGTATCATTATGAAATTTTGCGTGTTCTGAATTTTTTTCATTAATTGCTACCTTAAGGAAACTTGTGCTGGATTGAAGTAATTTACAACATGCGATGTGTAATTAAAGATCGAAGGTGGTGAGTACTTAAAATAGCTTATGCAATAATAACTCGACATAACCTTAGTTTTTCGTTTTTACGTTCACATTTGCTGTAAATATTTAGTTGGGTATGGCTTGCATTTTGGTAAAACAATTACTCATATAATATAATTTTTTTTGTACAGAAATGTTTCTCTTCTGTTTCTGGAAAATTTCGTAAAAGTCTTAAATTTGTGGTATATCCCCGAAAGCCTCATAAATCAAATAAAATCAAGAATTTTAATGTTAAGAAAACGAGTGTGCCTTTTTTGTCGCATTTAGTATGGCGTATTTAATATTAGAGTATGCAGTTTCACAGGAATTCGAACAACTTTTATTTTCTAGCATTGTTGAAAATATCTCGAGCAGTATGATTCAGTAGAAAGCGTAGGCGAAAACATCCTGTCAGCATTTAGTATTTTGCCCCAGTAACCTGAAATGCACTGAATGTTTCATGTCATTTTAAAAACCTGAGGAGGTTTGATCACATTTTTTGTCCTTTGTTTATAGTTTCTCTATCGATTTTTATCATTAAAGAAGTAAGCTTTTCAATGACTATAGTTTTATTATTATGAATAGATATATGAAGTATATTCTGACAATAATTTTTTTGCTTTTTTTCACCACAAATATTACTCTGTATTTGGACTTGCTACGAGCTCAATTTAATGCTTGATGGTAAGAGACAACAAGTAAACGAGTCTTGTGCTCGTTTTGTTACACCTTCTCTTTGTTCGGACGATTGTTACATACCAAAATTTGGTAATGTACATTCTTAGATTTAGCCTTAAATTGTAAATAAATTTCGGCGTTTTTTAAAAATTAAAACGTCAATTTCCGTTATCTCCGAGACGCGCCTGCGGAGAATGAATGGCGGAGTGCGCTCGGTGTCATAAGAGAACATCTACCTGTGTCGTGTGTGTGTCTTTTCTCTTTGTAGGCATGTAGGTTCCTTTATCTTTACCTTCGTGTTCCTCATACCTGGTTGTTCCTTATCGTTCCCATATGAATGAATAGAGTTTGGACGGATTGTCAATTTGTAGTCAACTTGGCGTGATGTGACCCACAAAACGTAATGGACCCTGGGATTTGGCTGCAAGGTGCGATTTAAGTGAGTAAATTGCTTTTATTTACATTATACATGAAAATTTGACCATTGCATCATCTTTAAATGCGTTCGGTATTTGATACAAAATGGCGCGTAATTTGCCGCGTAATTATACGGTATATTAAACAATTACGCAATAGTATAGCAACGCGTGAAGCACAACACGAAGTAAGTTCGGTTGCACTCCAACCATTTAATTTTTTAATGTTATTTGTCTTTGGGCTTTTTTAATCGTGCTTGTGTTTTTATCTATTTTGCAGGTTGCTGTTATTTCTTGCTTTGATAAAGGTTATCAGTCGTCGCTTTAACATATGATTTTGGTAAATGTTAGCTCTGATTTAAAGGTGGATTTTCTAGCTTTCGGCAATTTCTGAATAGTTTGAGCGAAGTGACCGTTCTTCAGATGGATTTTCCGTAACTTGTTTAACTCTTCTTTTCTAGTTACTGCAGATGGTATGATTATGTGTTGAGGTATTCAGCGTGCGTTGGGTCCTACAAATAGTGTTGCTCAAATACTATAATCCTTATCAAAGCAAAGACTGTTGTTACTGATAACAGTAATAATTAAAAACATAAGAATACCTCCAAAGAAATATATTGCATTAAAGTCTAACAAACACTTAGAAAAAAATAATTAAAGAGAAAAACAAATACACAAGTCGAAAACAAGCAGATAGAGAAAAAAGTACAACAAAATACGCATACACAAACTCTTGAAGAAAAACGCAAACAAACGTAAAATAAACACACAAAATAAGACAAACAAGTTACCCGTAGAACTCGAAAATGTAGTTTAACATAACATATATAATAACCATAGAAGATTTGCTGTCATTAGTATGAAGGAACTTCTGGCTTTGCCATCATTACAGTGGAAACCTTCCTCACCCCAATAAACAAGCAGTCTGGCTTACGTATCATAACAAGGAATCAAACTAAGCATAGCTCAACCATACGGCCATCACTCTTGTGTATTTCTTGTTGATATTTTTCCTATTTTTCTTTTATTTTATCATGTATCTATACTTCTAGTTTAATTCTCAAGCATTCTTATAGCGCGATGCGCAAGTAATAATTAAATTACTTTTGGCGATGCGTCTTACATTTTTGAAATTTTAGATTTTTTACATGTTTACTTTACTCTTAGTTTTAGTTGACAATCTGACAACCTGTGACATAATTTAATATGATTTGTCTGTGTTGTTGTAAGTATGTGTGCTTGTGCGTACGAGTGTACGAGTGGGTCCATGAAAATTACTCTATCAATCTCTATTACATTTTACTTTTGCACAATAGCCGATAGTTTTGCTGATTTATGCTCGGTCGGCTGCGATGTTTGGGAAGACTACGAGTCACACGTTTTATAGTCTCTTCTTAGTATTCCTGTTGTTCAGTCCTTGCTCACTCTTGAGCTCTTTCGTCACCTGCATCAACTGCTGCCGTGTCAACACAGAACCATTGCTTTCGCACCTTAATGATTTTCGTTACGGCCTTTCCTCTGTATATGTACATTGTATTACGGTATCAGAGACTTGTTTAAAGCTTTCTCTGCCTGACGCCCTTGTTTGCCTACAGGAGCACAAAATCCTTAGAAATGACTGTACAACGAAAGGTGGTGAAGGTGTTGCCATCTGGTCAGACTTATCTGCAAATGCAAAATTGTTGCGCATTTCTCAAGTAAGTATCGGGCTAGACCAGAATACCTTTTTATCGAGATCCGTTAAATTACTTATTGGAGTAGTCAATCGTCCGCCGCTTATTAACCACCTCACTGATATTGAGGAGATGCTATTTGATCAATTGTCCTATTCGGAAATAATATTTCATGGGGATTGGAATACTAATTTTCTGCACGATACAAATGATGTTCGACATCTGAAAACTACTTTTTAAGTTATGCAATCTGAATATTTTATCTTTTAATCCAACACAATACCTTGTATTCTTGTCTCATAAATCATATAACACCATTCACTACGTTTGTGTTTATAACATGAAAAAAGCCCTTAGTTATAGTCAACTCCTTGTTATAGAAATCTCAAAACATGATATTTGATTCGTCTCGTATTCAATTAAATTCCCCAAATTTGTTTCTGCTCTTAAAACATACCGTAACTTTAAAAATTTTGATCCTGAATCTCTTAAATCTGATGCTTATCTTTTGCGCTGCAATGAAATTGACAACCTTCACACGATAAATGAGAAAGTGGAATTGTTCAATGCTCTTGTTAATAATGTTTACGATAACTACACCCCTTACATAACCGCCAAAGTCCCCGTGGATGGCCGAACAAATAAGACTGATGCGTTTTAGAGACACTGCTTTAAGCGAACCACAACTAAACAAAACTGGATGCGTTATAAATACTTTAGGAATCGAACTAAACAGTTTATTAGACATGAGAAATAACGTTATTTTTATTGTATCTCGTCAAAACCAAACTCATCTAGGATGGAAGAATTAAAATATTTAGGGATTGGCAAGTCAAATCATGCTGCCCCTGTTAACTTTTGACTAAATATTCTAAATAATTTGTATGCTCAATACCCATTATCAGACCCCGCCCTCGTTCGTGAAGCAATCGTCAATCTTCCAGCTTCCCTAC
Source organism: Platerodrilus igneus (assembly GCA_036346225.1). NCBI lineage: Eukaryota > Metazoa > Arthropoda > Insecta > Coleoptera > Lycidae > Platerodrilus > Platerodrilus igneus. The sequence goes on from JARFIW010000831.1 coordinate 2,351,468, forward strand.
TTCCACATGTTCCTAAATTTAATTTCCTTCAAGTTTCATCTGATACTGCTTTGCATTGTATTCTTTCCATTGAGTCTAATGCCACTGAACCCGATTACATTTCATTTCGTATGCTGAACCATATAGCGTTTTCTTTTGTATAGACAAATACTATGATTCGAAATAACTTCCTCACAACACATATCCTAAGTCATTTTCTCTAATACGCAAATCTTAAACATATGATTATCACTCATTAATGATTTCTAATTAAATCTTTCTTATAATTAATACATACAATAATTACCTTCAAAAGCATTCTAATTTAATATCATTTTTCTTTAAAAAAAACCTTGTTAAACGTAACTGAATTCATTATGTTTATTTAACCATTTATAATGACATCATGTGCTTAGATTTGCCAAACACCCTTAAGGAATTTTCAAATTAAAATGACTTGCCCACAAAAATCTTACTATGTAACTTAACTACTTAATCTATATATATGGGTTTTTTATAAATCACTCAAAAACAAATTATTTTAATTTTTACCGTTCATTCTATCAATCCTTATAAATTAATATCTATGCTCCACCCTTAGTTAAATTGTTTTAAGAAGTCGAATTTTATGCAAATTGATTTATTCCTTATATACATCAATAAAAAAACTACTTACTAATATGAACTAGTTATGATTAATCTTCAATATTTAAGTAAACTAATTCTTGCAATAGTTTCAATTGGTTTTAATTGTTTATATTCCATTTCAATATATTTTAAATAATTATCACTGTCAAATACTGTACATTTTGTGTACGAATTTAATTACGTAATGTATCACTTAAATGCATCGACAGCATGCCCGCGCAGGAGCCTTAACCAGCACCGATCTTCACAGCAGTCTGCATTGGTCTTAAATAGAACCAGTCCCTTCTGACGTTATTTCTTCTATCAGGTTTTTGAATCTCCGAGGCGTTCCGCTATTCATTTTACGTTCCAGTTTATTGAGAATCTAGGTTCATTGAGCGCGTTGTTTACATATGCTGCTATCTCAACTTTCTATCGTATTCTAAAGTCTAGGTCATTAGCACGCTTTTTATACCTTCTGCTTCATGATTTTATGACGAAATCTTAAATTAGTACCCTTTTCAAATAGAAACACATAACTTTCCTGTTGTTACATATAATTGAAATCCTTTAAGAATATTTACATAAAATACCATACTTTAATTATTTAATTTGAATGAAATTCTTTTAATAACCACGATTTATACATCAAACGTAATTAATATCTTTAAACTGGACATTCCAGGAAGGATTATTTAGAATCTGTATAAGTTACGTTTTAAACATCGCTTCTTTATTCATTACAACCTCGCAACTTGGTTAAATTATAATATGTTTACTATATACTCAAATACTATAGCAACAGCTTGCGGTTAAATTAAAATCATATTTCGTGCTCGCACAAATGAAATTTAATAAATGAATCACCTCCCTAATGACTAAACGCTTCCTTTATATACGAATTTATCTGTTTCCAGAAGCTTACTCGAATTGTGTAGAACACAATGATGTAAGGTTCTCGGAAAACTCAAGTAACGTTTAAAGTCGTCGAGTTTTATGACCTAATTATCGTTCCAGTTATTCGTGACGTGCGTTATCCGTTCTTGTTGCACATATACTATTATTGCGGCGTCGCATACTAATGCATAAGACAATCGATTATTTATCGGTTATTCCAGGAATTTTACGGTTTATTTGCAATGTTCAAACGGCTTCTAGGAATAAAATGTTTACTTATTAATGAGTTATATGAATTTGACGTATTTTTAAATACCGATGACTCATCTTTTATATTCTAGATAATTCTTTATTTAGAATAAATTGCAATATTCACGGGGTAATTAATTTAAACTTTAATTGGTTTTTAATGCAAAAGGAGTTCCGTTTTATAGAAATATTTGTTTTCGTTTCAGTACACAAAATTATTTATTAATTTTAGATTTTCAAATACACGTTGATTGTAGTTTCTCAAACTAAATGCGTAAAGCAAATGAGCGAGTTCTAAGGTGTAAGGATTCATCCGCTTTAAAAATACTAAACAACTTTAATGTCACGTACTCCTCTTTAAAACGTTACAAGACAATTACGAGTATATAATGCGAAGTAGTTTCTTTTCAAATACACCACCTTTCGAGATCATTCTAGAATTCATTATCTTTACGAGAACAGCTAACTTGGATGAATACACCTCGATTCGTGGAACGCGATAACACCGGTAAAATTATAAACTAGATAAAATAACACGTTTTTAGTGGTCATAAATTACAACAGAAGCTCATAAATAGAGTGATAGCCAACTATTAGTTTCAAGCATTAATTAGAGGTAGTGAAATTTTTATGATTCCAATAAAACTTAAACAGGCCATAAAAGACAAGAACACACGAAATTACAGTTAATTATTACAAGTGGTATGAGCAAGAACTCCTAGAATGTAATCGAAGTTCGAGAAGGATGACGTATTAAGATTGTGTTATATAAAAACCGGAAATTAATGAGGAGCGGGCATTTAAGATTGAAGATTCAACATTCGGTCATCCATAGATAGTTACCGAATCGCTTTTTATGGAGCACACCCACGGTGCATTTATTGCACAATATAAACTGTAATTTTGAACTTAAGTGCAAAGTCACCTGATATTTTAATTATTAAAATAAAAGTACTTTCGAAAAATGACGAAGCAGACTTCGACATACGAAGATTAATTAAAATGGAAATCTAAAAAGATGGAACTAGGAATTTTCGATGCAGTTAATTGTATATGGAAACGATATTTAGATAGCAATTATAATCAAATATAGGTCGTAATGGACATATGAATACCAGCAAAAATTTGAGGATCCAAAACGCAAGTACAACTTTGCTTTAAACTTTTAGAGAGACAATTTGTGTATTCTTAAGTAGATTAAGCTAGTATAAGTTTTTTGCGTATAGAAAATTACTTGCGATTGGATAGTTTCGTAATTTTGAGGTCAACTCTCAAGGTGGTTTGACCCCTACAAACAAACTTCTGCAAGACTAAACAGAATGCTTTCTTATTTGCCACTCTCTGGACTTCTTCCAAGTTCTTAGATCATTTTAGACTCTCGCTGACTAGTTTCCTGCCCGCCAGCCTTTTGTTAGTCGTCTCGATCGGGCAGTTAAACAGCACATGCTCGACGCTTTTGGCACTCTCGCCACGTTTGCAGCGGTCGTTCACGGTCAATCTGAATCTTCGCAGGTAGGTTTTCAGAGCTCTGTGCCCTGTTACTAGCTGCACCATCTTATGCTCAAACTTCACCTCTATATTATCTCTAGCTTCTATGCTCGAGATAAATTTATGGACTGGATTGGCCTTTCTCGTAGCTTTTTCTAAGTAGTGACATCGATGCCTATGAATACCATATAAGAAATTCCTTTGCTGTGGTCTTTGGTCAGCTCATCAGACCTGTCGTTTTCTCGATTGATATCATGTGACTTAACCGAATAAAACTTCAAATCTCGAAACCCAAATGCTGTGTGCGCTATCCTGCAGACGTCTCCTTGAAGATGTGTCGAGGTATTCATATTTGCCAAAGCTATCAACTTGCACTGAAAGATTGTGCTCCAATCCGCAAGTTTAGTTTGGAATTTGAACACCTGCCTCGCCTCCTTATACCTAACGAACGCCACTCCTGTTGCCCGTCGTCCATTTGCGAACCATCCGTATAAATTCTAATCCCTGTCGCGTTTTCATCACCTTCGATAAACTAGATCCCCTTAACATCAGCCGGATGCTCTAGCTCAGAAATAATGATTTTTCTCTCAACCTCCCTAATGCAAAGATCAAGACTTTCGACAACTTGCTACTCTTTTCCTATGTCTACGAGTCTCCACTCTCTAATCTCCATGAGAGAAACCTTTATCACCAAGACTGCCTTCGTGGAAGTGGTTCTGTACACCCTCGCCGCCTTGATCGCCGGTTGGGCGCTGAACGCATGCCATTTGCCGGACTTCCCTGTCCTTACAACCCTCCGCCTAAATAAATGATGCATACAGCATTAACGGTTCTATTATACGGGCGTAGATTGTCCTCAAGGATTCGTTTCTAAATCCCTCAGTTTATTTTTGCAACCGCCATCATTCTATTAGATATTTCGTTGCCCTTTTAACATACTGCTTGTGCGCCTTCCAATTCAATTTGCCGTCTAACTTAACCCCGAGGTATGTGATGGCTTCCTTGAATGGGATCTTTCCCCTCCTAGCTCTAGCCTAGGGGACTTTGTCTCGGCTTTGTCCCGAAATAAATCGTCTCCAACTTTGTCGTGTGGAATTTCAACTTGACTTCCTGCAACAATTAGCGCAATCTACTCACGGCCTCGTTCAGTGTCGTTCGCATCTCGATTTTACCAATCGCAATTTGGATTTAATTTAGCGCTTTGTGGGCATACCAAAACCATTTTGAAATAGTACGACTTCAATTATTTGTACTTTCTTTTAACTGTGTTGGTGTACCGATGTGATTTTGCAGTGATTTCGCAGTAGCATTCAGTTACTTCACTTCCATTTATTAATATGTGCCGACTATATAAGGCCAATGATACAAGCTTCATAGGTATAGCCAAAAACGTGTTAATTTAAAGTTTGTGTTTATTCTTCCCATTCTGAACGGACCTGCACCTTGACGACGTTTTATAATACTAGAACCGGTAGAATAGCTTGCGCCTTTCAATGAGCTAAAGAGCCGAACTATAGGTTTAATCAAATTAGTGGGGTCTTTAGTGAGAAACCAGACTAAGCCAGGTCCCCGAAAGAGGGCAGCAGCTTTTTCGGTACTTAGAGTGGCAGAGACCATAGGGGCCGGTATGACATTCTAAGACACATTACTGCGATGTGGAAGGCAACGGAAAACCACCACATTACCTCCCAAGTACACTGCGTACAGAAATTGTTAGTAAACATGATGGCATCCTCTGGGGTAAAAAATTCCTGAGGTAAAATAGTCCCCCATTCGGATCACCCGGGAGGGGACTACTTCGGGGGATGTGATCCGAAAGTATAGAAAAAGATCCGTGAACATTCTGCAACTCGGAGCGTGGAATGTCAGAAGTATGAAACAAGTAGGTAAGCTAGAGAACCTGAAACTCGTAATGGATAGGTTAGCACGAGACATGGTAGGAATCAGCGAAATTCGGTGGCCAGAGCCGGGGGGTTTTTGGAGTGGAGACTTTGAGTGTGGGGATAGTTATGCGAAAAAAGATAGGACGACGTGTAGAAAACTACTTACAAAAGAACGAAAGAGTACTCCTAGTTAAATTTGAATCTAAACCATCTCTAGCTACAGTGAGGAAGAGGTAGATGCAATCTACAAATATATCGAAGACATACTACGATACGTAAAAGGACATGAAAATTTAATAATTACGGGGAATTTTAATGCTGTGGTAGGTGAGGGTAGGGTATGGTCGATAGTAGGTTTATTTGGTGTAGGCACGAGAAATGACAGGGGAAATAGACTGGTAGAATTTTGCGACAGGAACAACTTAACCATCACAAATACATGATTTCAACATCATGCTAGAAGACGATGCACGTGGAAGATGCCAGGAGATATAAGAAGATATCAAATAGATTACATTCTTGTTAGACAACGGTTTAGAAATCAAGTAAAAAACTGTAGAAGCTACCCGGAAGCAGATATAGACACTAACCACAACATCGTAATTATGAAGGCAGCACTTAAATTTAAAAACCTGATAAAGGGGAACGAAAAAAGGCACATTGACTTTGAGAGGCTAAAATATAAAGATATCCACGGAAGATTTGAAAAAAGTCAAATGAATTGCCGAAAGATATCGGGAAAATTTCTGATACTAAGGAAATAGAAACAGTATGGAATAACATTAAATCCAGCTTAGACATGGCGGCCAGCGATATTCTGGGGTATACACAAAATGAAAATAAGAAACCATGGATAACAAAGGATCCCCTGAATTTAATAGAAGAAAGACGAAAATACAAAAATAGATCAGATGAAACAGGAAAACAGAGATACAAAGCCATAAAATGGGAAATTATTTGTAAATGCAGGAAAGCTAAAGAACAATGGATTGATGAAAAGTGCAAAAAGGTACAAACTAGGATGGAAATAGGAAAGACAGACGAAGCATACAAATTAATTAGATTGAATTTTAGGGATATAAAACCCTATAGCAAAAATATAAGTGATGCCGGAGGAAAAGTCATTATAGAAAATGTAGAGAGCGTAGCTAGATGGCAGGAATATATAGGGAATTTATATTCAGGAGAGGAACTAACAGCATTAGAACAGGAATCAGACATTGATAATGATGATCTGGGATATCAGATACTTAGAGATGAGTTTGAATTAGCATTAACGGGTCTGAAAACTGGTAAGGCGCCGGGTACAGATAAGGTGCAAACAGAAACTCTAAAAGCCGCTGGACAAGCAGTAACAGAACGTCTCTTCCAACTTGTAAGCTATATGTATGAAACAGGAGAGATACCCAAAGATTTCAAACGTAATATCATAGTAACTATACCAAAAAAAAGAGGCGTGGATAGATGTGAAAATATTCCAACAATAAGTGTGACAGCACACGTATCAAAAATATTAACTAGAATTGTACAAAGACGAATGGAAAAACGAGCTGAAGAAATACTGGGAGAAGATCAATTTGGGTTTAGGCGAAACAGGGGAACACGGGAGGTTATTTTAGCTCTGAGGGTGGTAATGGAGAAAACAATAGAGAAGGGGAAAGCGTATACATAGGGTTTGTAGATCTGGAAAAAGCATTCGACAATGTAAAAGTTTGGAATGAGTTTTAGGGATAGACGGATAGTACATTGCTTATACAAAGAGCATACAGCGGTAATAGAATTAGAGCAAGAAAGTATAGAAGTAAATATTAGGAAAGGGGTGAGACAGGGACGTGCCTTATCTCCATTAATTTTTAACTTGTACATAGAAGAGGCAATGAATACTGTCAAATACAGGAAGGCATTTGGAATTACTATGCAGGGAAAAAAGATCGATATGCTTAGATTTGTAGATGATATAGCGGTATTAGCATCTTGCAAAGAAGAGTTATTATAAGCTGCTCTTAATGAAATGGAAACATTTCTAACGGAGAGATATGGTATGACAATTGACAAAAATGAAACTAAAGTTCTAGTATGCAAAAGAGGAGAAAGTAAATCAAAAGCAAGAATACAAGTAAGTAACAAGAACTTACAAGAGGTTAAGGATTTCTGCTACCTAGGAAGTCAAATAACGCAAGATGGGAAAAGCACACAAGATATAAAACAAAGATTAGCACAAGGTCGTGCTACATTTAACAAGAAAAAGCAAATACTGTGCTCAAAGACCACAAACATAAAAACAAGGAAAAGATTGCTTAAAACATTTGTGGAGCATAGCACTGTATGGCTATGATGCCTGAACAGTAGGAAAAGCAGACAAGATAAAGGTAGAAGCCTTTGAAATAAGGTGCTACAGACGTATGATGAATATATCATGGACAGGCAAAGTTAAAAACAAAGAGGTACTAGAAATGATAGGGAAAGAAAGAAATATGTGGAAAACGGTAAAAAAATAGGAGGGATAGGATGATAGGACACATACTAAGACATTAGGGAATAGTGTGGAATGTATTAGGAGCAGAGATAGGAAAAATGAGAAGTAGAGGTAGACCTAGGTTAGACTACTGCACACAGATAGTGAAAGATATAGGCTGTAGGAATTTCAAGGAAATGTGTAAGCAGCTCGGAATAGAGATCAATGGAGGCACGCTTCCAACCAGTCGCAAGATGAAAAAACTAATGACAAAAATAATAACTGTACTTAAACATGGTGACCATTATAAACAACTACAGATATTGGTGTTGCAATACTCTCAACTATTGTTAATTGTGCGAAAGGATTTACTGGAAAACTATTAATACGGCAAATGTCCAAGTGTTGGGGGATCTTTGGGAGCCACAGGGTGCTTAACCCCCTTCACATACCATTGAATCTCTGTGAAATAGGGCATGTAATTAGAAAACAATACAAGGGAATCGAGCTGTATATAGGCTGCAGGCGGCTCCGTGGCGTAGTGGTATGTGTGTGACTACTACGCCCAAGGTCCCGGGTTCGAATCCCGACACGGTCCGCTTGAAAAATGTTAAGCGAGCATTTTTCTCAAAAATACACCCTCGTTCGGATGAGAGGTAAAATGGAGGTCCCGTGTGTGAGTGTTGTCACGCACGTTAAAGATCCCTACCTTGCTTGGAACAGCAAGGATTCGGCAAAATTCAAAATTTTCCAGGTAAAAAAAAAAAAAAACTCGCTTCCTGGCCAATGTAGTACCTTCGGGTGGAGCATTGGAAAATCACATGTAATGTATATAGGCTGCTCTGAGAATTTCAGGGAACTGTGTAGGCTAGCTCAAAACATAAATAAGCTGAAGTACAAGTCCAACCAGTTTCAAGACGTAAAACCCAACGACGAAAAAATAAGTGCTCTTAAATCTGAAGATTATTATAAACAACTACAGGTGTTGGTTGTGACATATTTTCAACTAATGTTGATTGTGCGAAAGGATAAATTGAAAAACTATTAATTCGACAAAGGTTCAAGTGCTGGAGAAACTTGGCAGCCAAAGGCTGCTTACCCCCCTTCACATACCTCTGATAATCAGGGAAACAGGGTATATAACTGTAAAACAATAGAAGATGGACCGAACTGCATCAAACAAGAAAGAACAGCAGCTATGTTCAAAGACAACAAACATAGATACAAGAAGAAAACTATTCAAAGCATAGTGTCGAGCACAACACAGTACATCCATGAAATAGGAGCAGCAGGAAAACCAGACAGAAAGTGATAGAAGCGTTCTGGAATGTTGTGCTTCAGATGTATGAGGATGGTCGCATGGACAGACAAAGTTAATAAGAAATAGGTTGTAGAAATGGCAGAGGAATACAGATATCTGTGGAAAACAAAAAAACAGGAGAAAAATAAGGACATGATACGTTCTAAGGCATTTCTGGGGAATAGTACAGGCAAGCAGGTAGGAAATCGTACGTAGAGGTGGACCGAGATCAGACTTTCGCATACAGATGGTGATAGATGCAGACTGTGCAAATTTCAGGGAAATGTGTAGGTTGGTTCAGACTAGGAAACAATGAGGGTACGCGTCCAACCAGTTCTAGGACTGAAGACCCAATGATGATGCTGATGTTTATTCTTCGCAGCAATTTTGATAAATATTACCCTATTTTTTAAAATTATTTCAAGGTGTGAGGCGCACATCTAGCTTATTGTGAGAACTTGCTAATTTAACTAACTTAATTTGCTTATAACTTTATTGCAATTACGATTATAGAATTAATTCTACAACCCATTCAGCTCAACGAAACGCAGTCGGCTTGTTGAATCTTCGCCCAAATTTTTGATACAACTTTACGCTTTTTGTGTCAACTTACTAGACACAAAATCGATACGCATTGATAAACTGTTTTAAGTTAATGGTTGTGCTTTCGGAAGTAAAAAATTTTGAAACTCTCAAACATCACGAACGTTTTATTCAAGTACTCTGCCCGAAAAAAGTATTACATCAGTTTTATTATTATTATTAAAAACGAACAGTAGAATTACTCCAAACCGGGGGACATCAATTTAATCTATTTTATCGTATTATCCCCCCTTTTATTATCAATTGATTTTGCTTCCCACTTATTCATTTGTTAATTGTGCGGTCGGTCGGTCTGCAAATCTATATTACGAACAACCGCAACCTGTTTTAATGCAGATTGAAGATTGAAGCAAGTGTGGTTGTGTGGGTGATTTTGCAATAAAAGTTAGTCTGTAATCAGGACACGGTTTTAACTGAAGACTGGCAGCAGCCTTTAACAGCCTTTGGTATGTTAATATTTTTTCTTAAGCTGACTTTTTATTACGTGCATCCCTATTTCGAAACTTTCATTGAGGTACGGGTTTTTAAGTGCATTAAAATGGGTAGATCGTGCTGTATTTACGCACTGTTTATGTTCATTACGCTATAGATAGGCGATAGATTATCGACTTTTATTAGATAACATGCATTTGCTTAAGCAAATATTAAATAATTCGAAGGTATTTTAGTGGCGTTTCATAATGAATGACGTTCTAGTTGGTCAACTATACGAATAGAAAGTATAATAATTATGAAATTACAAAACTCATGAAGACGTAGACGTAATAAATGCATTCAAATTAGCAGCATTAGAATATTAATGAGCTTAATTTTCTGCATAACCGACTTATAATATACCTAGTATTAATTTATTTTTAATAATACGAATCAAAATCATGAATCACGCAAACCTTATTAAACTTTTTTGTCCATTCTAGAATTTTTTCATTGAAGTATATAAGTATGTATCGTATATATTAATCACCGAGTAGTTTTTCTGTAAATGGAAACAGCTTTGTACTGCCGCCATGTAAATATTACGAAATGGAGGTCTTGAAAAAATAAACATCCTTGAGAGTAAAAACAAAATAGTGTAATTGTGCAAATATACTTAAATTGTATAATTTAATTAGGAACGGTTTATAAACGCATAATTATACGTTCTTAGGAAATTTGGTGACTGTTTTATTGATGGTTTCTTGTATACATGATCTAATTTAGTTTCAGGGTAATAACCTCAATAAGAGTCGCGTTTGTCAAATTTACGAATGAAGCCTATTTTGATTAATTAATGCTTTCAGTTTGTTTAATTAACGCAATTGACTATGCATGGTGTTGATAATCCGTATCGCGGCTATTTAGACCATTGTAGCCATTTCTCAGAGTTCAAATTAGTTACAAGACAAATTTTATGGTCGTAATAGAGTAAAAGTTGGTAATTGGACTGTTACGAAGCCAGTTTCACGCTATAATTCGCTAAAACTTGTTTTTGAAGTTACATACAAGAGAAGAACATTAAAACATTACAAACTGTAACCTTTCTTCTATCCTGCATAATGCATAAAAAAAGTTCAACGGAACTGACAAGACCTAGTTCACGAATCGCGATTGCAAAGGTTTTGTAGCAATAACTTAAAATATCAATGATATCATACAATTTGCTTAGCTTCATAAATTCAATATAAACATAACGCCTGCTTTCGTTGAAAATTACAAAATGTTAATTTAATTCAGAAAATTTGTATAAACGTTCTTTGGTTTCAAATTTTCCACACCATCTCGCTCTCTTGGTCACAACTTCAAGGTTAGTTTGACGTAGCTCTTCCCCAATTCCTATCCCGAGCTAACTCTTTCCGGCCTGTAACTCTCTTTACGTAAGTCTTTTATAATCTGGGTTAAATAGTTGAGGTTTTACCGTCCTCTACGCGCTTTGCTTTATTACTGTCCCAACCTATCTTCTTGTCACATCTGCTTTTTATTACACTTGCAATACTTTCATTTTCCAGTTTCAAAACCCTATCCACCACATCCTAACTGATCTTATGCTCTACTCTCCTCTATTTTATACTATATCCTGTTATATATTATTTTGGTTAATATTTTCGATCAATGGGCCAGCGTACAGAAACGTTATATTTTTTATTTTGTATTTCTTAATATTGGATTTGTTCCTCCTTATAAGCTATTGTGAACCATACTGCAATTTCCACGTGAATAACTATATTTAAGTCAAAAGAAGTACAAGTAAGAAATGAAACTGTCAATAATGTGAACGGCTAGTTCAAGAATAGATCAAGAGAGTGGTTATACGCCAATTTGTTGACTCAGACAATAAAAACACAAGGCGTCACAGCATCTACAAAAACCAACGAACCCCTATAAAGATGGTTTACTACCCTATGAGAAGATACTGAAACTCACGAGTTAGTGGGACTATAAATACTGATAGCGTACAAAACATTACCTGGAAATAAACCACTAGAAGTCCTGCAGATAACTCTCTTCACCTTACCTTAATTCTTAACATGATAATTAATTTTATTAATAACCTTTCAATAACTTCACAGATTTTCTAAAAAATAAAAATGTTCAAATTCAACTACAATTTTTTTATAGCACAAAATAATAAAAATTCTTTTAAACTCATAAAATGTTGTTAATATTGTTACAGTTTTAATAATACGTGCTCAAGAAATTTCAAGTCTAATGTTGCGGCGCTAATTGTAACGAGTATTTTACTTTAAAAAATTTAAGTTTTATACATTGAAGATGGAAAAGCTAAAAACTGTATGCCGACTGCTGACTTGGCTATTACCGCAAGGGTGGGAGGGATGAGTCGGGCCTGAATTTACTTAGTTAGATGTAACAAGTATTAATGTAAGAAAAACACTAAGCGGACTGTAACTTGCTGAATTAGTTTCTCCTATTTATTTGAAATTGATTACATAATGCTCATTTCAAAACTTCTAATGTCACATTACATGTTAGAGGTTAATCTGTATTTCATTAAGGGATAGGAGTCTGTGGGGTGAGTCATACGTCCGTTTCCTTTGTAAGGGTTTAAAGTCCATAGTCTATGCGTCTTTTACAGATGTTTAGGGCTTGTTTATAAACTGGACAATCGAGGCTAATCACAGGATGATCATGAGGTTTGTTTATTCTTAGACAGTTCGTGCAAGTGAGGGCGGCTGTTGTTGGTCTGGTGCAGTTTCGTATTGTGTGTTGTTCGGAACACCTGCCACAGGATACCTGGGACCGACAGACCTTCGCCGAGTGGCCGGACCTCTGACAGTTGTAGCACCTGGTGACGGATACCAGGTCTCGGGTTCGGTAAGCTTTGTATCCTATAAACAGGTGCGTGTGGTTTGTCTGGGAGAAACGTTGATATTCATATTGTCCGTGTTGTTTGTTTTAGGTCTTCGTACCGCTACGTGTATTTCGTTTCTGTACTGGTCTTTAGGAGTTAAGTTGTGAAGAGAGTTTTGAGTGTAAATGAAATTTAGGACGTCGGTGTTGGAAGTTTCTTTGTCTGGGTCGAAGATTATGAGCTGAGGTTGTCTTGGGGCCGGGACATGGACGGAACATGACTGTTGGTTCAAGGTTGTAATAAGTCTTGTCTGTTAGGATGCTGATGGCGGTTTGGGTGAGTCGGATGTTTCTTATGTTGAGATTGGGAAGGGGCGATTGAAGATTAGTTTTATGATTTTTAGGAGAGCGAAGGGGCCCGTATCTGATGTGGTCGGTTTTAGAGTAATTAATTTAGAAGGTGGTCTTGTTGGGGAAGCGTGTTGCGAAATTGTTTTGGATGATGTTGCGGCAGCGTATGTAATGGGGGTGGAGACAGAGGTAAATGGTTGTGTGTCAATGTGTGTAAGTGTTGAACTGAGCATTACCTTTGTTGGATCTCCTAATGATTTTTCAGCTGACTGTAATTTGGTAATGACAATGTCGTGTAGGTGTGAATTTTCTGTGGCGATAAGGGCCAGTTCTTCGAATTTAGCGATGAGGTATGAAGCATTCGGTTTGCTGATCTTATTGTTGTCTTTTAATACGAACTCAATAATGTCTATTTTAATGTCACTGATTCTTTTTAAAGTTGATGTTGACAGTTGTTCCGTGTTGTCGTCTTCTTCTCGCGATCTTTATAGATTTATTTTCAGAGGCGTTAGATCCCACTGAGGATGTTTGAGATCGCGGAAGTGGTGAGTATAATATCTTGAAGGGTGTTAACGCGTCCACCGATGGAGGAGGTGGTGGGGGTGTTAACGGCACTGTTGGTATTGTTGATTTGTTTGAAGTTACTGACCTTAGTTTCTTTGGCTGGTCTCTTAGTGGCATGTGTTTTCAAACGAATGTTTGTTCGAAATTATCGCACACACACACCTGGTTTTCAACGTACGACTCTAAGCGATTCTTAAAAGTTTGCACACTTGTACAGGTAGTTTTGTTCACAGTTTATGCAAAAAATAACTGGATAATATATTTAATTTGGTTAAATTACCCTTCCGGGGGTAATAAGTTAAGACTATCTCGCCCTCGCACTGTAATTTGTCGTTTAGAATGATTTTATTGTAGTAAATTATAATAAAATTTTAATTGGAATTAAATGTTCAATTTAAATGAATTAAACTGTTATCGGAGCGATATGAATACGCATCTTGCTCGTTCGACGATACGAGCTCAAGTTAGGTTAGTGGCAAAGTACTGACTGCTGACAGGTCATTTTGGAGCCTTCGGCCGCATGGCAAACCTAACTAAAATTAACCAAATCCCAACGGCCATACCTCGCTGACTAACCCACTACACCGAAGTGAAAATACTGAAAATCTATCACTAGAAGGCGCTAAAGTCCACTTTTTGAAAATATAAATATGTACGTGACATGTAAATAAAAGGCAATTTTGGACATCCGCCATTTCAGCGGGTGTCATGAGCGACGCTAACTTCGCTTAATTCATGCTCAAAAAATTATTCTTTTAAATTACTGAATTAATTTTGAAATTTTGTAAAATTTAAAGTATTAAATAAAAGTCTTACAATCCCCATGTAACTTAACGCTAAATGGCCGTAGAGTACACTTTTTGAAAATACTTATGTGCGTGTCATATAAAGAAATGGCAATTTTGGGCCACGCGGGTGTAGTGAGTGACGCCTAATTTTAATTGATTTATGCTCAGGGCATCGAAAGGAACATTTTCATATATAAAAAATTTGAATTCCTGGCGAGAGTAAAGTAAAGGTGTTCCGAAAACATTTCACTGATACGATGAACGACAGTGAAATCGGTCATTGGTGTTCTTTCTTTGCAAATTGCTAGCAAACTAGAACTTTTAATAACGATTTGAATCTAACTACAGGGTTTTTTTATCCCAGGGCTATTTATAGTACTTTTTAGTAATCATCTACAACATCCATTGTTGATTTTACCTGGAGGACATTTTAAAAATTTAAACATCGTTTAAATAATATTTTTGCGGAGAAATGCTCCAAAGTCTAAGACTTGTTAATTTGACAATTTTTAAAGGAAAAATAGGATTCGGATCTATGTTTGTTTATATTTTTTTTTACTCAAAACGGCATCAGATTTCATTTTCCAAAGTTTGTTATAATGCAGTAAATCACCATGTATGGTCCCGCGGTTTTTCTTTAAATGTCTGTTTTTCGTGTAGAAGATTAATTGACATCAATCAAGGTAAACATCAGACTCTGATATGTAATTTTGAAATCATACGTTGTATCGCAACACTCTAAATTACTATATTTATTAGTAAACTAGCCTTCAAGCCTACTGGCGGTATTGAAACGCTTAATGCAAGATAATAACATTTTAATGATATTTTCCAGATGATTTTTCTCTAAATGGGTATATAGTTGTTCCCGCGGGTATCCTGCTTTGAATTTAAAATATATGTACATCGCACGTAAGCCAATTTTTTACGAATTACCACACCCACACGGAATTTAAAATAATTCCATAGCACATGCGAAAATCATCGCCGAACTAAATTGTTTTGAATACTTTGCGTTTGCCAACTGGGTTAAAATTGATGTAGTATTTATAGGTCAATAATTAACTCCGCCATTGGAATAAACACATCTGTGAGATTGCTTAACGAAGGAAACAATAACGATTAGTAAAAGTTTGCAGTTTGCGGATTGCGTTGCTTTGTAGTGCTTTGCTCTCACCGCGATAAATGAATTTACAATTAACAGGAATGTTTGTTTCAGAAAATGGCAATCATACGTTTGGTCCTCTAGACGGAAGTATTTACGCCACTATTGCTAAAAAGTCGGAATTATCTCCCGGCGCTGTTTCTAGTCCGCTTACTGTGTCGATGGACTCTGGTATTTCTTCAGCAGGTGAGACAAGTGTATTGTTTTTCTGTTATCAGGTTTATTGCTTCATTTAGTGAAAGTAGTAGTAGTAGTAGTAGAAACAGCAGGTTTTAATTAGTTCGTATGAATAAAAGTGGTAGCATGGTCAGGGCTAGCCTTTAAGTCACCTCAGCTAAATTAAAAATTTGCTACTTTTGAGTATAGAAAAAATGGTGTAACTTCAAGATTTTTAATGACAGCGCTTTATTTCTTATCTCAGTAAAATATCTGGGAGTTTAAAAGCAAGCAACCTAAATGATTCAGAAACAGCGCTACCGTTGCTTTTAATTCGTACTCGATCCCTTAAATAACCATATTTGATATTCTTACTTCAGGTGCTGTTTTTTTCAATTAATTTTTAACTGATTTCAAATTGGAAAACCTCATTCGTCAGAGGCAACAGTTACAAAAGCAGTTAGTAAAATCTTATAAATAGTACGTAAATTTGGAACAAAATTTAAATTTGAAACGAATTTTAAAACGTGCTAATGTAGTAGATCCTTTTCTAAAAGAGAACAGACCACGGTTGTTCCATCTCTACCTTTGACTTTCCAATGCTCCACCCAAAGGTGGCCAGGAAGGGAGTGTTTTTACCTGAAAATTTTGAATTTTGCATATTAAGTCAGTTAATGCAAATATGAGTATTAACAGGATTAACACGAGTGCGTGTTAATAAGCACAAACAAGAACAAATAGTCGTCTATCGCTATGAAAGCACAAGCATAAATATAACAACCGCATTAAGTCAGTTGAGGACAAATGCAGTATGAACCAGATTAACACAAGTGCGTGTTAATCAGCACAAACAAGAACAAACTTTAAATTAATTAACCCAAATACAATATGAATGCAGGATTAACACGAATGTTAATGAGTACAAACGAACAAACATGAAATATACAAACTTAACCTAATGAAATGTTGTTATGGACCAAGAAAAAATTATTATTAGCCGAAAGAAGATACAGACACTTAGGAAGTGCCTGTCAGAGGCGGTGGCGAAGCTAATGCTTTCACGACTCATGGTTGTACGTCTGAACGACGTGGATCTATCAGCAAGACCTGGCTAGCTGACGGCATCGTCGAGGTGGTACCCTGGTGTCTCTCGGTGTAAGAAAGTAATGGATATTTGGCCAGGGAGATAATCACTGACCATGTGAAAAATATTGAGTAATTTAGTGCTGTCAGAATATCAAGCACTGACGTGTAAAGATAACGTACTTGCATGCTGCCAGGATATCAATCACTGACGTGTAAAAATAAAGTAATGAGAGAATAAGTGTGTTTTATCAAGATATCAATCGCTGATTTGTGTAATGATTGGTTTAATTAGCGTAACTTCGACATTGTGTCATACTACACGACGCTTGGATATCAGTCGCAGCATATCGGTAGAACTGGTCCTTGGACTAACTTCCTGATCGATTTGGAGCTGCCTGTATATGCTTTCTCTTTATATGGGAGGCGTGGCTATCGTGATCAAGGAAACTGAATAAAGTTTGTGCCTCTTACACGTGGAGTAAGCAGAGCAAATGGAAACAAGTTTTGAGTCGTACTTGCAGAACACAATCAATTTAATTTTGTTTGAGAGTTCTTACAACACTATTCCAAGCAAGGTAGGGATCTTTAACGTGCGTGACAACACGCACACACGGAATCTACATTTTACCTCTCATCCTAAGGAGGGCGTATTCTTTTGTGAAAAATGCTCTCCTAATATTTTCCAACCGGTCGGTCCGTGTCGGGAATTGAACCCGAGGCTATGGGATCGGCAATCATATGCAAACCTGTCTGAGCCGCCGTATGGTTGTTCTAAGCCTGCATTTGTTTTTTTCCAATGCTCCACCCGAAGGTACTACATAGGTCAGGAAGTGTTTTTTTTATTCTGGAATTTTTGAATCTTGCCGAGCTCTTGCTGTTCCAAGCAAGGTAGGGATCTTTAACGTGCGTGACAACACCCACACACGGGACCTACATTTTACCTATCATTCAAACCAATGCGTATTTTTGTGAAAAATGCTCTAACATTTTTCAAGCGGTTCGTGTCGGGAATCAAATCTGCGACTTTGGGATCAGAAGTTATACGTTAACCTATCTGATCCACGGAACCGCCTAGTTGTTCCATCCCCTAGATTTGACTTTCCAATGTTTCACCCGAAGGTACTACATTGGCCAGGAAGCGAGTGTTTTTACCTGGAAATTTTTTATTTTGCCGAAACCTTTCTATTCTTAGCAAGGTAGGTCGACAATAAACAATATCCAATCTTTAATAAATGTTATCTTCAGATACAGTATATTACAAAATTTTATAAAAACTTCGAGCGTTGTAGGATTTATTTTATCTTTGCATATCTAACTTAACCAATTTTCTACTTTACGATAACACATTCAATCCTAATCAACCTCCTTAGAGACCTAACGACCTCGTGCTTGCGAATTTCCCTATCGCTGCCTGTTTCCCTAGCCTCAGTGGCTCCTCGACGTATCATGTCGTGTAGCTCCTCAGTTTTCTCTGGATTATCCGATGGAAAGAACCTTTCTAACAAGAACCCTATCTACAGCGCGTTTGTTTTACGTTTGCGTTATTAATTGCATCTTCGTCGTATAGTGGGAGTAAGCGAATGTGCAACTTACGTCAATTTGTGGATAAGCTTCTGAATTAAACTTTTTTGAAAAATTAATGCCATCAATCGGAGAAACAAGAAATTTCAAACGAAAAATGTGTATATAGTTTCTAAGATTATTATTGAGAGTTAAGAATTTTTGAAAAATTCGCCATTTTGTTAATGCTATCTCATCACAGCTAGAGGGGCGATAAGTGCGTATCGCATGTGTTTGACGTAAAGGCGTTCCTAGTACCGGTCTAACTAAAAATTTTTTTTAAAAAAATCAATTTTGATAAAACACTTCAAACTGAAGGTTTCGTATATCTTTAATGCCAAAATAACTTTTTGAATATTAATAATCGAAACATCGTGTTTTATTTTATGAAATTCTTGACTTTATCCAATATTTTCCTTTTATTTTTATAAATTTTTCCAAATTAATTTATAAGTATGAGATATTATTTTTGTAATGGTACTTTATAAGCTCTGCAGGTTGAAAAAATGATAAAAATATATTTTGCAAAATATAAAGCTTCAAGGTGTGTAATTTTCTACTGATCGTTTTCTTTCACAAATTCTTCAACTTTGACAAATTTTTAAATTAAAATAAGGAAATATAAATACTGATGGTATTTCTTCAATTTCACTTATCTTACTAGCAAATCTTTATTGATTTATTTTGCCTGAAAGTTGTATAAATCAGGCATCTGTTCCTACTGCTGTACCGATATTTGAATCGTTTAATATGCTTTTGGCTTCTGATTTTAAAATCGTTGCTCCTTTTTCATCTCAACGCCTGCTTCTATTTTTAAATGCTTCAACCACCGCATATTTTAACCTGTTTACCTTTTCTTCGCCGCTATATAAATGCTTCATAAATTATTATTTGTACTTATTTTTTTCTTACTAACGATCATTTATCTTTCAACTCTGTATACCTTTCACTAATCCATTTTTTCGTGATTGCCGTACATTTTCTGTTTATTCTATTTCGAAATTGTTGAAACATAATACTTTGAAATTCATCTTTAGAATTCTTATATTTCTTATGTTCCTCCTATATATTCTCTTTTATCCAAAGTTTTTCACCTACTCGTTTTGGTTCTAAGTTTATTTCTCGTGATACATAATTTTCTTTTGTAATAGTTATCCACTACTCTCTACTCTCACACATTTTCCGTATTTCCTGTGCTATTAAGGTCATTTGCAATGTGGTCGAACATGCTTTTTCCTCATTTTCTTATACTTTCTCTAAATTTCACGTTTTTTATCTAGATCATTTTGTCAAGTTTCTAAAATTTAATTGAAATTTCTTCATAACAAGTCGTAATCATTATTTAATATGTATTTTTATTTCCTGTTTTTCAATATATTTATTCGTCTGTTGCGATTTTTAAAAAGAGTATTTGCAGTTCCCAGCTTATACTTTGTGCTGAATGCCACTATCATTTCGTTTTCCCAATCTTGTGTTTCTACAGTTAGAATTTTTTTCTGTTTACAATCTTTAATTATTATTAAATTTTCGTCTCATATGTCGATTCTTCTATTTCTCTACAAACATGCTCTACTTCTTTAACGTTAGGAAGGTGTAAGCATGCAGACATATTAAGTAGTTTGAATTGGCTATAATTAAAATAATCCGATCACTTTGTTGTTAATAAAGATTTATCTGTTGTCTTATCTTTCTGTTCATTACAAATCATGCTTCTCCTTGTCCTTAACTGGATGCTGTAGGTATTATCCCACAGTTCTATTGTCAAAATTGTTTTTCTTCTTTAAATTTCGCATTTATACCCACAATATCTGTTTCTATGCTGCTACATGTCGTTTCAAATTTTCTAATCTATCACCTTTATTTAAACTCCTAACATTGCACGCGTTAGAGATTTTACTTGTATATCTTTTAAGAATGACGATACCCGATAATTTTCGTACCCGGGTACCCGAAATTAATACCCGGGATTTACCCGATACCCGATAATTACCCGAAACCCGATAATTACCCGGTACCCAATAATTACCCAATGTCAGATAAATACCTGATAATTACCCGGTAATTACTCGATACCCAATAATTACCCGTTATCCAAAAATTACCAGTTAAACGTAAATGTAAATTCTTTTTTGTATATTGTTTGCCTGTGCATAACATAGAACTCATAATGTCGTATAGACATAGACTTAACATTAAAAATAAAACTGTATTACACATTTTTATTTATATTTTATTTTTGTATTTAATTAATGTAATCATAATTTCTATTAACAAATATAATGGCTTCCGATGTTTCGGGACTAAGCCGAGCTCAGTGTTCCGATATTATACGCCCAACTGCAGAAAAGCGTCTTTCACTTGCCACAGATGTGCTGGAATTGCCAAATATTTCATTGACAAAACGGCCACACTGGGGTATTTTGTTTTGTGGTCCTTCCACCACTTTAGTGGGTCCTTACTAGGAGCTGAAGTTGGTTCCCTCAAAAATAAATCGTATTCGTGCATGGTTGCTTCATTTTGGTTATGATTACAATGATAATCCGGCCCTGAAATGGTAATTAAATATTAATTGTATAAAAGGGCTGTACTTTTTAAACGATTTTGTTTAAACGTTTAACTCAACCGCAGTTAATAAAATATCATCATTTTTCACTAGTGTTCAAAGTGCATATAAAATAAATCACGTAGGTGCGTACTTAAACATTCTTTGTTACGTTCTTATTATAAAGTAAAAACTAAAAAAGCACTAGGCATTTCATTTCATTTATCGGGTATCGGGTATTTGTCGGGTTTCAGGTATTTATCAGGTAACGGGTAGTTAGCGGGTATCGAGTATTAATCGGGTTTCGGGTATTTATCGGGTATCGGGTAGTTAGCGGGTATCGTGTATTTAGCGGGTTTCAGGTATTTAGCGGGTATCGGGTATTTATCGGGTTTCGGGTATTTAACGGGTATCGGGTATTTATCGGGTATCGGGTATCAAAATTCATCCCGGGTATTGCGTTATCGGGTACGTACCCGGATACCCGGATACCCGTCGTCATTCCTAATATCTTTTGATAACCCCCTTCTAGTAGTACCCATCTGGAGATCCTAACGAAGAACGAGTTTATCTTGGGAATATTTCAGTAAAAAGAATGCCATCATAATTTGCAAAGTTGTGTTTTGTGGGATATCCATAAGGATTTTAATGCAGTGATTTCCTGTTGTTTTGTGGAATCTCATGTCGTTGAACGAACTAGTGGTGTCGTATTCATGGGCTATGTCTGACCCTAAGATAAGAGAGTACTAGAATTCTATATGTTGCTCTTGTAGTTACTCTTGGCTTTTGATGACGAAATTTTAACTCGGAATTTCCTTGGTCGGACGATTACAATCCTGCGACGTTAAGCGATGACATCACCGAGTCTACATGGAATAATTCCTGAACAAAAATGGCACATAGTTGTTTAAAAGCGATTCTTCTTGCCGCTTGCTATATCCTTTATGGCGTAATCACTTTCATGTTACTATCAAAAAGGAACTCCTGTTAACTGAACGCTTTCTGTACATAATCGATTTTAAATCAGTAACTAAAATGGCACTAGCTGTTTAAGAACTTGCTCTTGTTGACGTTAGCTATTTACATCTTGGCACAATCATGTGCAACATTATCAAACAGTACGAAGTGTTCATTCACTTACTCCTTCTGTCTAAAAGAGACTGTGGCTTGTTACCCAAAATTTTTCATACTTATTAATCTGTGCCGTTTGGTGGTGCTTGGCAATGTTAATCAATCGAAATATCTTTTAATATTTTTGGAAGTTGCTGAAAGTGGACTTGCTTAACTATCGTATCGCGACGCGTAGGAGCGCATGTTCATAGAGTACAGAGGGTTTCTCAGTGTAGTCTTTTTGTTTCTGGTATTCACTATCAGTTATTTATAATGATTGAACTCGACCTAGCAAAGAAAACGCAACAAATTTGGAAAAAATGCCTTTCTTTCATTGCATAGTCTTCCTATAGCTCGATAAACTTTTGTAATAGTATATTTACTTACCGCGTGAGGGTATCCAATTAACAATAAATAATAAATGGCAGGACCTCTAGCACTATCGTACCCTCACGTTTCGGGACATTGCCTCGCAAGCTGCAGCAGTCGGTGAGAGGAGGGGTTCATTAAACAAACACACTAAGACGAAATTCCGATTGTTTTATTAAATGGGCTACTAACTAAAACTTCACCTAATTACATATGCATACAAAAATATACAGTAATTAACATTATTTACAATAGGGCGCCACCATGGGAATTAAACGGCCCATGGACCAATCGCGGTAATAGCTCTCGTCGCACTTTGTTCGTGGGCGATGAACCAAGATTGCAGGACAGAAAATAAATCACTTCACAGGGGCTAATCTTTTAAAGTTTCCGGCTAGCACAAACACAACTTAACTAAACAACACTAAAATCCTTATTTTATGAATATTAATAACAGTTCTGAGTGAAACCACCCCCAATACAATAATTAATTAATTCTACCGTCGTCTACTTAACTTGCATATAGCGACGACCCTCCTTTAACCCCGGGGTCATCAACACCAGGAAAAATACGACCTTCTCAAGGGTCAAATAGTACAGTAACGTGACTCCTGCCCTGAGCTTTGCATACTCAGGTAATCTCGTGGCTTAGTGATTAACGGCCTCTGACACCGTCGAAACACAATATAATAGGAGATCCTTCTAAAGTGATGCGGTCTCTAAAACAATAATCTAACGGATCAATTTACTTGAACTGAGCTTTAACCCGGAATTGTATTTTATGGAAGTCGACAAGTACTGTATTTAAACAAATAACTGACTTATGCTGCA
This sequence comes from Platerodrilus igneus, assembly GCA_036346225.1. Classification (NCBI taxonomy): domain Eukaryota; kingdom Metazoa; phylum Arthropoda; class Insecta; order Coleoptera; family Lycidae; genus Platerodrilus; species Platerodrilus igneus. The sequence goes on from JARFIW010000831.1 coordinate 2,374,756, forward strand.
TAACACAGCCTTGAGTTCATGGTAATACCACATATACTAATTACTTACTCAGAAAAATAACTAACTTAGAACATAACGGCACGCACTTGAATTCAGAGAAATAAAACACTTCACTCAATCGTGCAAATAACCGCCAGCTTTAAACTCTAACGCGTCTGGAAATAAACAACCCCCATTACACCCGGCTGGCATCTTTATATACAATTAAGTTAATTGAAAAATAACCCCTTGCCTAGCTCTCATACTTGACTTAGGATACGCCGGTCGTAAATCTTTAAGATTAATTAAACTGCCAATTGTAGCCACACAAGTAGATCTCGGGACTATTTTTTAGTTGAGTACTCCGCTAATTGAAAAATTCCTTCCCACCACCCAGACATAAATAGGGTCCTAGAACATGATTGACATCTAATCATAGATAGCAACTAATCTGACATGTTTAGTGCCTTTCAAGTAAAATGCCTTTAGAAAAATTAATTAACTCTTGGATTATATCTTCCTGGAACTTTGCTAGGACGCTACTTGGGTAATCTTGCAACCGTTTACAATTGCAGACATACTTATGCTACAAAACCTTCATTCTAATAATTAGAATGCTAAAATTATGCTAGAAAATAACTGTTTTTAGAAATAATAGAACTATTAGAGCGTCATAAAACAGTATGTTACACTTTTCCCAACAATCTTCAGTAGCTTCTATACTTTTTTATAGTGAGAATTGTTGAATCTCTTAAAATAGCCATCTGCCGCACTCTCCACTTCATCAGTGTTGGCAAATCTTTTACCACCGAGCTTTTTCCAAGTTTGGAAATAGAAAATAATCCAAGGGGGCTAAATCTGGCGAATGTGGTGCGTGAGAGCAATTTGAACTTTAGATTTTGGGCCATCGTGATAACTGCTGCATTATTGCAATGAAACACAATTTTCTTTTTCGCCAAATTTCATTACTCGAACGCTGCAAGGAGTTCTCATAATACTAGCGGTTGCGTGTATTTTGTTTTTGAAGATAATCAATGAAAATTATTCCATGCGCATTCCAAAAAACTGACAGCATAATCTTGTCTGCAGATGGACTGTCTTCGCCTTATTTGGAACTCATTCTCCTCTTTCAGTTCATTGTTTTGACTGTTCCTTCGTTTCATGTGTAAAGTGATGAATCCACGGTTATGAATTGACGCAAAAACTCGACTTTATTGCTGTGAAACTTCGCCAAACACTCTATTGAAATATCCTCAGAACGTTATTTTTGCTCCATCGCGACACCCATCTTGCGTATGGCTTTTTCATGTTAAAATTTTCAATTAATATGCGATGTACAACACTTGTCTACTGTCTCACGCATTTCAGTCGACGGTCATCCAATACCATTTTGTGGGTTTTTCAACAGTTCTGGTGTCGACACACGATTTGGTCGACCCCTGCGAAGTTCGTTTTGGCAGCTCGTATGGCTTATTTTAAACGCTGCAACTCAGATAAAGAGGAACCAGATTTTCATAAAGTGGAATGAATCTACGTTTGATATTGATTGGATTGAAAGCTTTCATATGACATTATTGTATCACATCACAATAACCAATTTTTTCCATGTTGACATATTGCGATCGTTCTTTGTTGACTGTTAGACAAATATTAAACAAAGTAGCGTCGTCAAACTTTAAACTTAAACTTTATAAGGTTGGCACTTGCTACCATAATCACTTTTTCATACAACTACCATATAAACAACAGGTCGGATACTTTTCGGACAATCATCGTACGAGACGTCCGTTACAGGTGGAATTCTCCTTGTAATTAACCACGAGACTTATTTCTGCAACTTTTAAAACTTCAACGACAGCTAAGAAAACGTGTTAGTAAAGAACATGCGATAAGAGGCTCAATTTTACGCGAAAACCGTTGAATACATCGTTTCACAAGTAATTACGGAGAGTTTGAAACACTTAATGGTGGAGCGAATAAAGCAAATGATGTTGAAAATGTGGGGTATTGTAATGATACTAAATTCAAGTTTTATTACTTCGGATAAAAGAACTTTAAGGTCTTATTTATTTTTGCACGTTGTTTTATCGCTGTCGTAACCTATAAAGTCTGGTATATATCACAGTTATAGCATTTTTAGGTTCTATATAGTTCTCCACAAATATGGAATTAAATGCAAAAACAGGCGTCATAAGTCATCATTATACTTTTATTGTTCACAAACAAGCATTAGTTGAGGGCGTTCATGCATGTATAATAAATATAATAACAGTAACATTTCTCTTAGGACATCGTTGTAAAAATAGAGCGAATAAATGAAATTCGTCTGCTTAAGGGTGTATGAGCATTGCAGTTGATTTGCGCGTATGAATAAATATAAAGCTTCAACAATACTTTATCTTCATTTTTCGTATTCTAAGTCAAAGGTCTTGCTTTCTTTTTTTCTTGTCGTCTATGCCAACTAAATTGCAGAATGCTTAAATAAAGAACAACTCTGCCCTGCAGAATTACGGTTATTGAGCCTTCTTTTGGTGAGATTTTTCTTTATTATTTGCCCAGCTTAACATGTAAAGGTTTTATCGATGAAATACCCTTTGCATTTCCATTACGAGGGCTATTTCTTTCGCTAGACGCTATTAAAATCGTAAAGTTGAGTATATGATATCGCATAAATCAATTTATCAGTATTCACAATTTCATGTGGTTGTCAGGTAGTTTTGCACCTGTCGAAAACGCAGAAGTTTTTAAAATTATGAAAAGGTGTAAGAAATACAACTTTCTGCATAGAAGTCCACAAAAGATAAAAAGGTATCACTGCTTCTGATGCTTCGTATGAAATGGGTGATTTGTTGCTTTGAACTATGGTTCTTATGAAGGTTTTGGCATTGCTTTAGTGACATGAATTATAAATACTCCAATGCTGTGCTGTATAACCCTCACTGTCCATATTGAAGATTGATTTTCTAAAATAGTTGACGTAAGTAGGAGGAATACAGGGTTTCTGGGCCCTCGTTTCCACCAGAATCGCGCATTTCCACACTCATCTGGACCAATTTACATCTAAATTCCCTTAAAACGGAAATGAGGAGAATCCCTCATTTCCACACTCATCTGGACCAAATAGTTTTCTTCGACTAACCATTTTTACCCACGAGATAAATATATCTTGCATTTTCATTTTAGCATCCTCATTTGCTCTATAAGCAATCCTATCAAATAGTTTTCATCTACTAGCCATTGCATCTTTCGAGATAAACTTATCTTGTTTGGTATCAATTAATATTAGATTTTTCTCAGCTACCCAAATCTCTAGGAATTTTTAGATTGCATCATCCCCCAGGGAGCTACCCTCATTTTAAGATTTTTCGCTGCTAGCGATTTCTGACCGTCCTTATAAATTTTTTAGACATACGACCCCTCAAACTGACCTAGAATTTTACGCAGAATTTGAATCTGCAAACACATTTAAAATGGTTGTGGGTGCATTAATGGCAAAGTTCCTCGAATTTATCTCCATCAGAATAGGGTTAAATTGCCTCGTAGGATGAAATTGCCTCATAGGGTGAAATTGCCTCATAGGGTGAAATTGTCTCATAAGGTGAAAGTGTCTCCCTCCGACCTAGGTCGGATTTAATCCGACCTAGATCGGATTTTAATCCGACCTAGGTCGGATAGCAAAACTGTTCCTAATCAAGAGAATGTAATTTTCTAATGCACGACATTGAAATATATTTCTTGTATTTCTCAAACATATAGTCAATAATAAAGAGAAAGGTCTACGCTGCTTTCACTTCTACTTCACATAATTGTAAAGCAATTGGTTTTGAAAGCGAAATGTATTTTCCAAAGTACATATTTAGCATTGAGCATATAATTATTTGTGACGTACTTAGTAATTAGGAAAATATTAAACCAGAAATTGATAACTGTTTAAAATTTTAAAAAGCAGTGGTTTTGAATATTCTAAAAACAGTGCATTACTGTTTGAAAATGGTTTTAAATATTAAACACTTATGGCTTATAAAGAACTCATTACTAAAAATCCCCGCGGTTTTGGATTTCTCAGGAAATGGTTGTTTAAAGCATATGTCATAGATGAGCGAAAAATTCGGAGGTTTGGAGCCTTTAAAATTGAAACTTTGTAAGGGGTGGTCGGATTTTAAAATGTGTTTGCAGATTCGAATTCTACGTAAAATTCTAGGTTAGTTTGATGTGTCGTAGATGTTATTTTTTAATTATCGTGTGTCGTAAGGGCCTATAAGAACAATGGATGTGATGGTCAAACACTGTAGACGGCAATAAATACTACGCTTCCAAAACACTAATTTATTTCAGCAATGTTGGCAAGTAGGCGTCCAGTACAATACAAATTGACAATTAATATTGGTAAAATTTGGTGTTCAGGACTTTTTTCAAAGGTTCAAGCCCTTTTAACAGCCACAAAATGCTCCACATTTACAGAAATCCTCAATTAAAATTAATGCCAGATGCATCAATCATTTTTCTTTCGACATAACTTGACATTGCTTTTTTTCATATCAAGGCTAACTAACTTTTTTTAGTATTACCAGTAACTGCTAAAAGGACCTGATCCTATTTATAAAACTAAACAAATATCGTGGTTTACCAACAGTATGTCTAAAAAATTTATAAGGACGGTCAGAAATCGCTAGCAGCGAAAAATCTTAAAATGAGGGTAGCTCCCTGGGGGATGATGCAATCTAAAAAATTCCTAGAGATTTGGGTAGCTGAGAAAAATCTAATATTAATTGATACCAAACAAGATAGGTTTATCTCGAAAGATGCAATGGCTAGTCGATGAAAACTATTTGTTAGGTTTGCTTATAGAGCAAATGAGGATGCTAAGATGAAAATGTAAGATATATTTATCTCGCGGGTAAAAATGGTTAGTCGAAAAAAACTATTTGGTCCAGATGAGTGTGGAAATGAGGGATTCTGGTGGAATCAATTGATTCCAAACGAGATAGGTTTATCTCGAAAGATGAAAAATGGTTAGCCGAAGAAAACTTTTTGGTCCAGATGAGTGTGGAAATGAGGGATTCTCCTCATTTCCGCCTTATGGCAATTTACATGTAAATTGGTCCAGATGAGTGTGGAAATGAGGGATTCTGGTGAAAATGGGGACCCAGAAACCCTGTATTCCTCCTACTGACGTACTTATACTCGGTAGTTTACACGGACAATTGTACAGGAGAATACTGATATCTGTTTCACAGAAATATTTGGACATGTTGAGGCTAAACCCAAGAGAAATGATTATTGAAATACCAGAAAGCAGAGAATGGTTTAAACAGTTGTCTTTTTTGACAAACGTGTACTATTCAATACGTAGAAACGATTGTAACTACTACTTTTTGCAATTCATAAAAAATGATTCACATTGACAACTCAGAAAGATGAGAAACGGTAATAGTACCGTGTTTTATTGGTTTGTCTAACTAAAAACTTTGCTCAGACAGTATCGTTTAATACAGAGGTGTGCAACTAAGTTTCCGGGTTTCAAAAATAGATCGCGCTAACGACCATTATAGTTGAAATACGTGTCAGAAGTAGCGTTTTTTTTTAATAGCTCAGACATTGTTAACAATAACCAATCGTAATATTAACACATCGCAACGCAAAAATATTTTCCTAACAACAAAGTCAAGTTGTGTGCCAAGTAAACATAATTTGGGGGTAGTTTTGTTTTTCTGCTTTAACTTGAAAAAAAGCAGCTGAAGCATGTCATTTGCTTGAAGAGGCCTACGGCGAATATGTATCATCGAAAACTACCTGTGAAGATTGGTTTATACGGTTCAAAAGCGGGGATTTCGAAATTGAAGACAAGGAACGCTTCTGGAGGACCAAAAACAATTAAAGGCGCCATCTGCAAGCGTTATTAGATGAAGAGGATAAACAAACACAAGATCAACTTGCGGAGGCATTAAACATGATTCCCCATGTTATTTCCGAACGTTTATATGCCATGGGAAAAATTAATAAGGAAGGAAAGTGGGTGGCGCATTGGTTGACTGAAAACAGTCGGGAATGAAGTGCCACTTGCGCAATTTTGGTTTTGCGGTATGAAAGAAAGAGTTTCCTGCATTGAATTGTTATTGGCGATAAGTAGATATATTTCGAGAATCCCAAACACAACAAGTCGTGGTTTCACCTGGCGAAGTAACAACATCTACGTTACGGCTAAATCGTTTCGGAACGAAGACAGGAAAGGAATCTTATACTATGAGCTTCTAAAACTGGGCGAAAGTCTCAATGGGCATTTCTACCGACAACTGTTCAATTTCAACGGCCTGAATGGAACTCGAGACACGAATGAGTAATATTGCAGCACGATAACGCTCCGTGCCGTAGCACTTCTATCGTCCAGAATACCATTCGAACGCTGAAATGGAATCTGCTACTGCACCTGCCGCATTTGCCAGACCTGGCCACTTCCGATTATGGCTCGGCTGAGATGCACTTGGCCAATTTTGAAGAAGTGCAAAATTAGTTGGAAGAATGGTTTAAGTCCAAAGACGCGTTGTTTTATTGTCGCGATATTCATGTATTTTCAGAGAGCTGGCAAAAATGTGTAGCTAGCGATGGACGGTACTTAAATAAACCAATTTTAGTATTTCTCCAGAAATTGACATTTTTCATCGATCAAAAACTCGGAAACTTAGTTGCGCACCTCGTAAATTTATTTGTTAGTTTTGGACGGTTACATAATGCATCCTAAACTGCAAATTACAAAAGTAAAAAGCATTATAAGCAGTTATGTAACACTAACGTACCATAATATAGGTTATTTCTAGATGACTTCGAAAATGTTCATTCTAAAACTTTCCACCCCAAATATTTAGAAGATTTAAAAAATTCTGTGAAATCTTACACGTGGATTTTAATTTTGATAGGGAATTTTTTGACTCTGGTAGCATGGACAGACAAAGTTAATAACAAATGGGTTATAGGAATAGCAGAGGAATAAAGATATCTGTGGAAAACAAAAAAAATAAGAGAAATAGAAGGGCAGAATACGTTCTAAAACATTTTTGGAGAATAGTACTGGATATATTACAAGCAGAGATAGGAAAAACTAGGTAGAGATAGACCTAGATCAAACTATCGCACGCAGATATTGATAGATGCAGATTGTGCGAACTTCTCGGAAATGTGTAGGATAGTTCAGAATAGGAAACAATGAGAGTACGCGTCTAACCAGTTCCAGGACTAAAGATCTAATGATGATGATGAAACTATAATGATAGTTTCACGCTCTTAACACCCTCATCTCTCAACATTAATGTGTTAAATATAACAGTTCCGCTTGGAACACGGCATTTTTCAAGATAGTCTCACGCGGGGATTACAGTAGTTTTTAAATTTTTGAAGTTGGTTAGGTTTATACAAGTTATAACTAAAACTAAAAAGCAATGGATATTATGGCAAGAATAATTACTTTATTATCTCAAACTAATCTTTGTATAGCCAAATACAATGAATATTGGGACGGATTTGAAAGGGTTCAATTCGATATTGAGAAATTGTACAAGAGAAGCGAGAACGTAAATTTGCAAGAACGAATAGCATTCGAGGAACAGTATTTTGCTATTAAGGCTATTAAGGTTTGATCATTATTAAAAGGTAACAGTAATACTGATGTAGTAGGATCTAATAGGCAATCTCTGGGTGAGAGATCTAAAGCGTTCTTGGGTCCTATAGAGGTACCAAAATAGGTTGGGTTATATATAAATTGGGGTATCTTTAAGGATGCTTTCGAAACTATAACAGATTCGACCTCGAAACTGTTTTCTTACGAGCAGTTTTTCTATTTAAAGACTTCTTTGACGGATTCGACGGCGACTTTAATAGACGACATACAAGTGATGACCAATAATTGCAAAAGTGCGTGGTCATTACTTAAAGAGGGGTGTCACAACGATAAACTTGTAACTTATAGTCATTTAGAGGCACTAGATGAGTTTGCTTACATGGTGAAGAAATCGTATGGGACAATTAGTAAGTTTTGAATATGATTAAGAAAACATCCGATCTTTAAGAAGTTTGCTAAGAAACATAGTGGATGAAGTGATACAATTTTACTTTTTCACTTTGAGAAAAAGCTGGATCCAATCATCAAATGTGAGGGGAAGGCTGTATCAGCGTTAAATAAATTCTCCACAATGAACGAATTTTTAAACTTTTTGGCTCATCGTAGCAAAATCTTTGAACCGACAACAGACAGTAGGTCACCGGGGGGGAATATTAAAACTACTCAATCAGTGGTTAGCGGCTTGGAATAAGGTAAGACTAGAAAAAGGAGTCGACTCTAATAACACGGAAGTTTTTATGACGATGAAAACTCAAGGATGCCAAGCATGTGATGATAAAGATAATAATCCATTATATACTTTTAAGGTTTTTAGGAATTTTGATATTGGTGCCAAACGGCAAATGATACGAAAGACGGGTCTATGCTGGAACTGTTAAAAATTTGATAACGGGGTCTAAAACTAGAAATCGATTGCTTGTAAAACATGTGGTAAAAGGCATCATTTTTTACTGCATGTGAATAACTCAGGAGTCACAATGGACTCCAATATAGGACCAGTTATACAAGATTCTATTTTAAGAAATGAAGGCTCGTCGGAAAGGGCTTGCACTTTAATGTCAGAAGGGGATGTAAACAAATCTAAAATAGTATTGGCTACAGCTATAGTTAAGATTTCTGATTATAAGGTTAGGTTAAATACATGTAGGGCGTGGATTCGGGATCTCAGTCGTCTTTCGTAAGTAAACAATTTGCAAACATATTAAGGTTGTCATTAAAACGGTTCAACATGACAATTGTGGGTATTGGACAGATTGTTTCGAATATTCGGCACTATGTAAATACTGAGGTGATATATAATGCAGGAGATTTCAAGTTTAAAACAAGCTTGTTAATTATTGAAATGATTCCGGAAAAATACCGTCCTATTCAGTGGACATGGCTAGTTCAGGGATTCCAACGGACGTGGTATTAACTGACAGTAGTGTTGGCGTTTCGGGAAAAATTGACATGTTATTAGGGTCGGCAGTTTTCTGGGATCTGATTTCTGGGGAACAAATTCGTTTGGTTAAAAATAAACCTGTTTTGCAAGACACAAAATTAGGTTGGATTGTTGCAGGCCAGATAACGCAGTCTAGTCGATTGCCTGAAAGGGAGGTTCAAATCTGCCATCTAGTATTAAATACTGCAGTACAAGAACAATTGGAGAAGTTCTGGTTGTTAGAGCAATTTCCTCAGGAGAGGCTGCTTATTAAGAAGGAGTGATCCAACTGGTAGGTTTGTGGTTACTGTACCAGTCCGCGAAAATGGTTGCAAGTTAGGGGTATCTTTAAATGGGCTCTAAAATGGTTTTATCAAATGGAAAAGAAACTACAAAGGAATAAGGATATGGAAAATCAATATCGGCAGTTTATGCAGGAATATTTGAATCTAGGGCATGTGGAAAAGATTTCAAAGCTGGCGTCCGTTCAAGCAGTTAATCACGAGATATTCTATTTACCTCATCATGCGGGTTTAATGCAGTGATTTCCTTTTGTCTTGTGGAACCTCATGTCGTTAAACGAACTAGTGGTTTCGTCTTCATGGAAGTTGCTGAAAAGTGGGCTTGCATAAATAACGTATGAAACTAAAGACGCGTATCGCGACGCGTAGGAGCGCATGTTCATAGAGTACAGAGGGCTACTCAGTGTAGTCTTTTAATTTCTGGTATTTCCTATCAGTTATTTACAGTTATTGAACTTGAGCTAGCAAAGAAAACTCAACAAATTTGGAAACAAAATGCCTTTCTTTCATTGCATAGTCTTAGCTCGATAAACTTTTCCCAACGATCTTCGGAAGTTTCTATACCCTGTTTATAGTGAGAATTGTTGAACTTCTTAAAATAGCATCTGCCGCAGGCTCCACTTCGTCAGTATTGATAAATCTTTTACCACCGAGCTTTTTTCAAGCTTGGAAATAGAAAATAATCTAAGGGGGCTAAATCTGGCGAATGTGGCGCGTGAGAAAGCAATTTGAACTTTAACTCGTTGATAACTGGCCCATGGCGTTAACTGGTGCATTGTCGCAATGAAACACAATTTACTTTTTCACCAAATTTCATTACTTAAACGTTGCAGGTAGTTTTCATAATACTCGCCGTTGCTTGTATTTTGTTTTGAAGATAATCAATGAAAATTATCCCATGTGCATTCCAAAAACGGACACCATGACCCTGTCTGCAGATGGACTGCCTTCACCTTATTTGGAAATCATTCTTCTCTTTCAGTTGTTTTGACTGTTCCTTCGTTTGATGTGTAAAGTGATGAATCCACGGTTATGGATTGACGCAAAAACTCGACTTTATTGCTGGGAAACTTCGCCAAACACTCTATTGAAATATCCTCAGAACGTTATTTTTGCTCCATCGCAACACGCATCTTGCGTATGGCTTTTTCATGTTAAAATTTTCAATTAATATGCGATGTACAACACTTGTCTACTGTCTCAATACCATTTTGTGGGTTTTTCAACAGTTCTGGTGTCGACACACGATTTGGTCGACCCCTGCGAAGTTCGTTTTGGCAGCTCGTATGGCTTATTTTAAACGCTGCAACTCAGATAAAGAGGAACCAGATTTTCATAAAGTGGAATGAATCTACGTTTGATATTGATTGGACTGAAAGCTTTCATATGACATTATTGTATCACATCACAATAACCAATTTTTTCCATGTACAAGTAGCGTCGTCAAACTTTAAACTTAAACTTTATAAGGTTAGCACTTGCTACCATAATCACTTTTTCATACAACAACCACCATATAAACAACAGGTCGGATACTTTTCGGACAGTCATCGTACGAGACGTCCGTTACAGGTGGAATTCTCCTTGTAATTAACAACGAGACTTATTTCTGCAACTTTTAAAACTTCAACGACAGCTAAGAAAACGTGTTAGTAAAGAACATGCGATAAGAGGCTCAATTTTACGCGAAAACTGTTGAATACATCGTTTCACAAGTAATTACGGAGAGTTTGAAACACTTAATGGTGGAGCGAATAAAGCAAATGATGTTGAAAATGTGGGGTATTGTAATGATACTAAATTCAAGTTTTATTACTTCGGATAAAAGAACTTTAAGGTCTTATTTATTTTTGCACGTTGTTTTATCGCTGTCGTAACCTATAAAGCCTGGTATATATCACAGTTATAGCATTTTTAGGTTCTATATAGTTCTCCACAAATATGGAATTAAATGCAAAAACAGGCGTCATAAGTCATCATTATACTTTTATTGTTCACAAACAAGCATTAGTTGAGGGCGTTCATGCATGTATAATAAATATAATAACAGTAACATTTCTCCTATGACGTCGTTATAGAAATAAAGCGAATAAATGAAATTCGTCTGCTTAAGGGTGTATGAGCATTGCAGTTGATTTGCGCATATGAATAAATATAAAGCTTCATCTTCATTTTTCGTTTTCTAAGTCAAAGATCTTGCGGTTTTCTTGTCGCCTATAACTAAATCGCAGAATGCTAAAATAAAGAACAACTTCTTTTGGTGAGATTTTTCTTTACTAATTGCCCAGCTTAACATTCAAAGGCTTTATCGATTAAATACCCTTTGCATTTCCATTACGCGAGGGCTATTTGTTTTGCTAGACGCCATTAAAATCGTAGAGTTGAGTACGTGATATCGCATACATCAATTTATCAGTATTCACAATTTCATGTGGTTGTCAGGTAGTTTTGCACCCGTCGAAAACGCAAAAGTTTTTAAAATTATGAAAAAGTGTAAGAAATACAACGTTCTGTGTAGAAGTCCACAGAAGTTACAAAGGTATCACTGCGACTGATGCTTCGTATGAAATGGGTGATTTGTTGCTTTGAACCATGGTTCTCGTGAAGATCTTTTGTGACGTGAATTATAAATACTCCAATGCTGTGCTGTATAACCCTCACTGTCCATATTGAAGATTGATTTTCTGAAATAGCTGACGTACTTATACTCGGTAGTTTACATGGACATTTGTACAGGAGAATAGTGATATCTATTTCACAGAAATATTTGAATATGTTTAGGCTAAACCCAAGAAAAACGATTAATGAAACACTAGAAAGTAGAGAATGGTTTAAACAGTTGTCTTTTTTTTACAAACGTGTGCTGTCCAATACGTAGAAACGATTGTAACTACTATTTTTTTCCAATTCGTAGAACATGATTCACATTGGCAACTCAGAAAGATGAGAAACGATCACAGTGCCGTGTTTTATTGGTTTGTCTAATTAAAAACGTTCCTCAGAATGTATCGTTTAATACAGAGGTGTGCAACTAAGTTTCCGGATTTCACAAATAGATCGCGCTAAACGACCACTATAGTTAAAATACATGTCAAAAGTAGCGTTTTTTTTAATAGCTTAGCCGTTGTTAACAATAGCCAATCGTAATATAAACACATCGCAACGCAAAAATATTTTTCTAACAACAAAGTCAAGTTGTGTGCCAAGTAAACATAATTTAGGGGTAGTTCTGATTTTCTACTTTAACTTGAAAAAAAAGCAGCTGAAGCATGTCATTTGCTTGAGGAGGCCTACGGCATACATGCACCAACGAAACTACCTGTAAAGATTGGTTTAAACCTTTCAAAAGCGGGGATTTCAACATAGAGGACAAGGGACGCTTCCGGAGTACCAAAAATTATTAAGTGCGCCATCTGCAAGCGTCATTAGATGAAGATGATAAACAAACATAAGATCAACTTGCGGAGGCATTAAACATGGTTCCCCATGTTATTTCCGAACGTTTATATGCCATGGGAAAAATTCATAAGGAAGGAAAATGGGTGACGCATTAGTTGACTGAGAAACAGATGGGAATGAAGAGCCACTTGCGCAATTTTGGTTTTGCGGTACGAAAGAAAGGTTCCTGCATCGAATTGTTGTTGGCGATAAGAGGTAGATATATTTCGAGAATCCCAAACGCAACAAGTTGTGGGTTCCACCTGGCGAAGTATCAACATCTACGACACGACTAAATCGCTTCGTAACGAAAACAATGCTCTGCGTTTAGTGTGACCAGAAAGGAATCTTGTACTATGAGCTTTTAAAACTGGGCGAAAGTGTCGATGAACATCTCTACCAATTACTGTTCAATTTGAACCATGCATTGCTTGAAAAACTTCCAGTGAACGAACAGCCGAATAACGCTCGGTGCCATAGCACTTCCATCGTCCAGAATACCATTAGTACGCTGAAACGAGATCTGCTACTGCACCTGCCGTATTCGCCAGACTGACATCTTCCGATTATATCTTGTTCTGGTCAATGGCGCATGGCTTACCTGGGCTACACTTGGCCAATTTCGAAGAAGTGCAAAATTGGTTGGTGAATGGTTTAAGTCCAAAGACGCGTTGTTTTATTGTCGCGGTATTGATGTATTATCAGAGAACTGGCAAAAATGTGTAGCTAGCGAAGAACAGTACTTGAATAAACCATTTTTTGTATTTCTTCTGAAATTTGATATTTTTCATCGATCAAAAACTAGGAAACTTAGTTGCGCACCTGTAAATTTATTTGCTAGTTTTGGACGGGTACATAATGCATCCTAAAGTACAAATTACAAAAGTAAAAAGCATTATAAGCAGTTATGTAACACTAACGTGCCATAATATAGGTTATTTCTAGATGATTTCAAGAATGTTCATTCTAAAACTTTCCACCTCAAATATTTAGATTTAAAAATTTGTTTGAAATCTTACAACACGTCGATTTTAGTTTTGAGGGGAATTATGTTGACGTATAAACTCTGATAGCATGGACAGACAAAGTTAATAACAAGTAGGTTATAGGAATAGTAGAGGAATAAAGAAATCTGTAGAAAACAAAGAAAATAAGAGAAATAGAAGGGCAGGATACGTTCTAAGGTAATTTTGGGGAATAGTACTGGGAATAGTACTGGATTACAAGCAGAGATAGGAAAAAAAGAGGTAGAGCTAGACCTAGATCAAACTATCGTACGCAGATAGTGGTAAATGCAGATTGTGCAAACTTTAGGCGAAATGTGTTGATTAGTTCATAATAGGAAACAATGAGGTTACGCGTCTAACCAGTTCCAGGACTGAAGTTCTAATGATGATGATGATGAAACTATAATGATCGTTTCACCCTCTTAACACCCTCATCTCACAACATTAATTTGTTAAATATAACAGTTCCGCTTGCAAACGTCATTTTTCAAGATAGTCTCTCGGGGATTACAGTAGTTTTTAAATTTTTTAAGTTGGTTAGGTTTGCACAAGTTATTACTAAAACTAAAAAGCAAAGGGTATTATGGCAAAAATATCTCAAACGAATCTTCGTATAGCCAAATACGATGAATATTGGGACGAATTTGAAAGGGTTCAATTCGATACTGAGAAATTGTACAAGAGAAGAGAAAACGTAAATTTGCAAGAATGAATAACATTCGAGGAACAGTATTTTGCTATTAAGGCAGCGGCTTGATCATTATTAAAAGGTAACAGTAATACTGAGATAGTAGAATCTAATAGGCAATCTTTGGGTTAGAGAACTAAAGCGTTCTTGGGTCCTATAGAAGTACCAAAATACGATGGGTTATATATAAATTGGGGTAGCTTTAAGGATGCTTTCGAAACTATAACAGATTCGAACCCAAAACTGTATTCTTGCGAGTAGTTCTTCTATTTAAAGAATTCTTTGACGGATTCGGCGGCGACTTTAATAGACGACATGCAAGTAATAGCCGGTAATTGCAAAAGTGCATGGTCATTACTTATAGAGGGGTGTCACAACGATAAATTTGTAACTTATAGTCATTTAGAGGCACTAGATGTGTTTGCTTACATGGTGAAGAAATCTTATGAGACAATTAGTAAGTTTTGAATGTGATTAAGAAAACATCCGACCTTTAACAAGTTTGTTTAGAAACAAAGTAGATGAAATGATACAATTTTACTTTTTCACTTTGAGAAAAAGCTGACTCCAATCAGTAAATGTGAGTGGAAGGCTGTATCAGCGTTAAATAAATTCCCCACAATGAACGAATTCCTAAACTTTTGGCTCATCATAGCAAAATCATCGAACCGACAACTAGGTCGGGGGGGGGGATGTATTCAGCCAGTGGTTAGTGCTAGGTTAGACCAGAAAAAGGAGGCGGTTCTAAAACACGAAAGTTTTTATGATGATTAAAACTCAAGGATGCTTAGTATGTAATGATAAAGATAATAATCCATTATACACCTTTTAGGTCTTCAGGAATTTAGATATTGGTGCCAAACAGCAAATGGTACGAAAGAGGGGTCTATGCTGGAACTGTTTAAAATTTAATCACGGGGTCAAAAACTAGAAATCGAGTGCTTGTAAAACATGTGGTAACAGGCATCGTTCCTTACAGTATGTGAATAACTCATGAGTCACAATGGACTCCGATATAGGACCAGTTATACAAGATTCTATTTTAAGGAAGGCTCGTCGGAAAGCGGTTGCACCTTAATGTCACAAAGAGATGTAAACAAATCTAAAATAGTATTGGCTACAGCTATATTTAAGATTTCTGATTATAAGGGTATGTGAAATACATGTAGGGCGTGAATTCGGGATCTCAGTCGTTTTTCGTAGGTAAACAGTTTGCAAACATATTAAGGTTGTCATTAAAACGGTTCAACAAGACAATCGTGGGTGTACACGCCTCTTGGAACGACAAGGGCGCAAATAGAAATTGCCTGGAGTGCGGTAGGCAGTAAACCAGGGTTTGTAAGGTAGAACGTGGACTGTATAGAGTAGAAGGAAATAAACATAGAATTTGAATACAAGTCACATAAATACTTAAAGCACTTAACGAAGCACAGACATCTGGAGCACTAACGCGGCACTTTTCAGTACTGTTTCTGGCCAGAGGTAAATAGGAACGGAGTCAGGAAATGGTTATTTTAGGAAAGAGATGAGAGAGTATTATTTAGAATTGAAGGAACACGTTCGCGTTCGCGGATGGTTGCTAATCGACCCTTTTAAATTATGGTATTCCTTATCTCGCCTGGCTTGATAAAGAATACCACGTTGGGAGAGCGAAATGGCGCGAACAGTGGGTATTGGACAGAGTGTTTCGAATATTCAGCACTATGTAAATACCGAGGTAATATCTAATGCAGGAGATTTCAAGTTTAAAACAAGCTTGTTAATTATTGAAATGATTTCGGAAAAAATACCGTCCTATTCAGTGGACATGACTAGTTTAGGGATTCCAACGGACGTGGTATCAGCTGACAATAGTTTCGGCGTTTCGGAAAAAATTGACATGTTATTAGGGTCGACAGTTTTCTAGAATCTGATTTCTGGGGAACAAATTCGTCTGTGTAAAAATAGACCTGTTTTGCAATACACGAAATTAGTTTGGATCGTTGTAGGGCAGGTAACGCAGGGAGGTTCATAGCTGCCATCTAGTATCAAATACTGCAGTACAAGAACAATTGGAGAAGTTCTGGTTGTTAGAGGAATATCCTCAGAAGAGGCTACTTACTAAGGAGGAGTCAGCTTGTGAAGGTTTCGTAAATTAGACGGAACGTGATCCAACTGGTAGGCGTGTGGTTATTCTACCAGTCCGCGAAAATTGTTGCAGGTTAGGGGTTTTTTTTAAATAGGTCTCTAAAATAGTTTTATCAAATGGAAAGGAAGCTACAAAGGATTAAGGATATAGAAATTCAATATCGGCAGTTTATGCAGGAATACTTGAATCTAGGGCATATGAGAAAGATTTCAAATCTGGCGTCCGTTCAAGCAGTTACTCACGAGGTATTCTATTTACCTCATCATGTGGTTATGAATACTATATCACTAACTACAAAAATACGGGTAATTTTTTACGCAAGCGCTTGTTCGGATAATGGTATTTCATTAAATAACTAGCTTATAGTCGGTCCTAAGCTACAGGATAACATATCTAGCATATTACTACGTTTTAAAGAATATTCTGAAGTTATTTCGGCTTACGTAGAAAAAATGTATCAACAGGTTTGGATTAAGAAAGAGCAGTAGGATCTTCAACGGATAATTTGGCGGTTTAATACGTAACAAAAGGTCGGTGTTTATACACTAAAAACGACCACTTACTGAATAGCTGCAGCGTCATTTTTGGAGGTGAGGTGTCTGAAGCAATTAGGGCATGATTGTAGTGCAAAGTTTCCGGATGCTCCAAAAGCAATTACAAGAGATTTTACATGGACGATTTGTTGACAGGGTCGCAATCGATTGAAGGAGCCAAATTACTAAAAGACCACGTAAGTTCAGTTTTGGTAAGTGCGGGTTTTGTATTAAGGAAATGGACAACTAACAAAAGGGAGATTTTTCAGATAGTATATCCAAACCGCAGCATATCATATTTTCGATGAGAACTCGAATCAGAAGATGTTGGGTATTGCCTGATGACACTGCATTTTCCGATTAACTGGGATTTAAGGGGATTTAACAAACTGCGGTGAATCATTTTATCTATACGGTAACGCAATTATTTGATCCTATAGGGCTAGTAAGTACAGTGCTAGTTCAGGTTAGGGTAATTTTACAGTTTCTGTGGAAGTTAAGATTAGGATGGGATCAGGAAGTACCAAACAATTTAAGAGAGCCTAGGATGCAATTTCTAGAGCAAATAACAGACTTAAATTACTTGGTCATACCACCACTAGTGGTGGCCGAAAGAATTAGGGAATCTCAAGCTCATGTCTTTTGTGATGCCTCTGAAACGACATATGGGACATACGTGTATCTTAGGTCAACCAACAGAACGGGATTACATACGTCGCAATTACTATGCACAAAATCTAGAGTTCCTCCGCTTAAGTTTATTTCTTTACCTAGATTGGAATTATGTGGAGCATTATTAGTGGCAAAATTGGTAAAAGACATTTTAATAAACATAAATTAGTGTTCACGGAGTTTGTCTGATGGTGCGATTCAGCTATTAGTCTTTATTAGCTAGCAGGGGAACCTAGACAGTGGGCAACGTTTGTTACTAATCGGGTAGCAGAAGCTTGTCGTCAGGACACATGGAAATATATTAAATCAGAAAATAACCAAGCAGACCTGCTATCTAGAGGAACAGAACCTAATCGTTTAAAGGGTTGCAAACTATGATTGGGATGGGGGGTCCCTGGATTGGTTTTCCGATGATGTAGAAAATTGGCCTAAATGGGTCGTGAAGCTGACAGTAGGGAAGACTCCAGATCAAAAAACGATTCGGCAGCTGTTTGTTATTAATGTGGTTTGCGGCATTTCTGGTAGATTTTTTAGTTGGACAAATTTAATAAGAATAATTATTTATTATATAAGTTTTAAAGAAAACTATCTCAAAGTAAACTCGGAGAGGAGGACGGGTAACCCCTCAGTAGAAGAGTTAGTCATGACCAAAAATATGATAATTAACTTGGCATAGACTCAGGACCATTTCGAATGGACCTGCACCTTGCCGAAGTTCTAAATTACTAGAACAGGTGAAATGGCTTGCGTGTTCTAATGAGCTAAAGAGCCAAACTACAGGTCCAACCAAAGTAGTAGGGTCGTTAGTCAGGAATCAGACTAAGACAGGTCCCCGAAAGAGGGCAGCGGCTCTTTCGGTACTTAGATTGGCAGAGACCATAGGGGTCGGTATGGCAGTCTAAGACACACTACCGCGATGTGGAAGGCAACGGGAAACCACCACATTATCTCCCAAGTACACAGCGTACTTAAATTGTTACAAACATGATGGCATTCTCTGGGGTAAAAGATTCCGGAGTTAAAATAGTCCCCCATTCGGATCTCCGGGAGGGGACTACTTCGGAGGATGCGATCGGAAAGTTAAAAATAAGAGTCGGGAACATTCTGCGAGTCGGAGCGTGGAATGTTAGAAGTATAAAGCAAGTCGGTAAGCTAGAGAACCTAAAAATCGAAACGAATAGGTTATCACTAGACATATTAGGAATCAGCGAAGTTCGGTGACCAGAGCCGGGGGATTTTTGGAGTGGCGACTTCAGGGTAATTCATACAGGAGCAGAGGAAGGAAATTTGGGTGTGGGGATAGTTATGCGGAAAAAGATAGGATACTGTGTAGAAAATTACTTACAAAAGAACGAAAGAGTACTCATGGTTAGATTAGAATCTAAATCGGTAAACACAGTAATAATACAAGTATACATGCCCACCTCTAGCTACATTGACGAAGAGGTAGAAGCCATCTACAAAGATATCGAAGACATATTAAGATACGTAAAAGGGCATTTTAATGCCGTAGTAGGTGAGGGGAGGGAAGGAGCGGTAGTAGAATTATTTGGTTTAGGCACGAGAAACGACAGGGGAAATAGGCTGGTAGAATTTTGCGACAAGAACAATTTAATCATCACAAACACATTATTTCAACATCATGCTAGAAGACGATATACGTGGAAGATGCCAGGAGATATAGGAAGATATCAAATAGATTACATTCTTGTTAGACAACGGTTTAGGAATCAAGTAAAAGACTCTAGAAGCTACCCAGAAGCAGATATAGATACTGGCCACAACATCGTAATTATGAAGGCCGCACTTATATTTAAAAATCTGAAAAAAAGGAACGGAAAAAGGCACTTGGACTTACAGAAACTAAAAGATAAAGATATTCAAGTAAGATTCGAAAAAAAGTCAAATGAATTGCTGAATGATATCGGGAAAATATCTGAAACTAAGGAAGTAGAAACAGAATGGAATAACATTAAATCCAGCCTAGACATGGCGGCCAGAGATATTCTGGGGTATACACAAAAAGAAAATAAGAAACCATGGACAACAAAGGAATTTAATAGAACGAAGACGAAAATACAAAAATAAATCAGACGAAACAGGAAAAAAGAGATACAAAGCCATAAAATGGGAAATTATTCGAAAATGCAGGAAAGCTAAAGAACAATGGATTGATGAAAAGTGCAAAGAGGTACAAACTAAGATGGAAATAGGAAAGACAGACGAAGCATACAAATTAATTAGAATGAATTTTAGGGATATAAAACCGTATAGCAAAAATATAAGGGACGCACAAGGAAACGTCATTATAGAAAACGTAGAGAAAGTGAGTAGATGGCAAGAATATATAGGGAATTTATATGCAGGAGAGGAACTAACTGCATTAGAACGGAATCAGACATTGAAAATGATGACTTGGGATATCCTATACTTAGAGATGAGTTTGAGTTAGCATTAAAAAGTCTGAAAAATGGTAAGGCGGCGGGTACAGATATGGTGCAAGCAGAAACTCTAAAAGCCACTGGACATACAGTAACAGAACTTCTCTTACAACTTGTAAGCAATATGTATGAGACAGGCGAGATACCCAAATATTTCAAACGTAACATCATAGTAACTATACCAAAAAAGAAAGGCGCTGATAGATGTGATAATTTTGAACAATAAGTTTGATAGCACGTGTGTCACAAATATTAACTAGAATTATACAGAGAAGAATGGAGAAACGGGCTGAACAAATTCTAGGAGGAGACCAATTTGGGTTTAGGCGAAACAGGGGAACACGGAAGGCTATTTTAGCTCTGACAGTCATAATGGAGAAAGCAATAGAAAAAGGGGAAAGCGTGTATACAGGGTTTGTAGATCTGGAAAAAACATTCGACAATGTAAAATGGAAAAAATTTTTGAAATACTCAAAAAGATTGGAATAAGTTATAGGGATAGACGAATAGTACATAGCTTATATAAAGAGCAAACAGCAGTAATAGAATTAGAGCAGGAACGTAGAGACGTAAATATTAGGAAAGGGGTGAGACAGGGATGTGCCCTATCCCCATTAATTTTTAACTTGTACATTGAAGAGGCAATGAATACTGTCAAATGCAGAAAGACATTTGGAATTACTATGCAGGGACAAAAGATTGATATGCTTATATTTGCAGATGATATAGCAGTATTAGCATCTAGCAAGGAAGAGTTAGAAGCCGCTCTTAACGAAATGGAAACAGTTCTCACGGAGGGATATGGTATGAAAATTAACAAAAATAAAACTAAAGTTCTAGTATGCAAAAGAGGGAATAATAAATCAAAAACAAGAATGCAAATAGGTAACGAGAAGTTACAAAAGGTTAAGGATTTTTGCTACCTAGGAAGTCAAATAACGCAAGATGGGAAAAGCACAAAAGATATGAAACAAAGATTAGCACAAGGTCGTGCTACATTTAACAAGAAAAAGCAACTACTGTGTTCAAAGACAACAAACATAGAAATTAGGAGAAGATTGCTTAAAACATATGTGTGGAGCACAGCAATGTACGGCTGTGAAGCCTGGACAGTAGGAGAGGCGGACAAGAAAAAGGTAGAAGCCTTTGAAATATGGTGCTACAGACGTATGATGAAGATATCATGGACACTACATTTGATTTTCCAATGCTCCACCCGAAGGTACTACATTGGCCAGGAGGCGAGTTTTTTGTTGCCTGGAAATTTAGAATTTTGCCGAACCCTTGCCGTTCCAGGCAAGGTAGGGGTCTTTAACGTGCGTGACAACACTCACACACGGGACCTCCATTTAACCTCTCATCCGAACGAGGGCGTAATTTTTGTGAAAAATGCTCACCTGTCATTTTTCAAGCAGTCGACCGTGTCGGGATTTGATCCCAGGACCTTGGGATCCGTAGTCTTACGCTTACTACATTGATCCACGGCGACGCCAGATATCATGGACAGACAAAGTTAAGAACGAAGAGGTACTAAAAATGGAAAACGGTAAAAAATAGGAGAGATAGGATGATAGGCCACATACTACGGCATGAGGGAATAGTGCGGAATATATTAATAGCAGAGATCGGAAAAAAGAGAAGAAGAGGCAGACCTAGGTTAGACTATTGCACACAGAGAGTAAAAGATGTAGGCTGTAGGAGTTTCAGGGAGATGTGTAGGCTAGCCCAGAATAGAAATCAATGGAGGTACGCATCCAACCAGTCCCAAGATGGATAAATTAATGACGAAGAGAGTAACTGTACTTAAATATGATGATTATTATAAGCAACTACAAGAAAGAATTTACTGGAAAACTTTTAGTTTGACAAATGTCTAGGTGTTGGGGGACCTTGGTAGCCACAGGCTGCTTAACCCCCGTCACTGAATCTCGGTGAAATAGGGCATAAAATTAGAAAACAATAAAAGGGGAACCGAGCTGTATATGTACTGTATATATGAAGTGTGAGAATTTCAGGGATTTGTGTAGGCTAGTTGAGAATATAAATAAGTGCAGATACGTGTCCAACCAGTTTTGAGACGGAATACTTAATGACGAAAAAATAAGCGCAGATAAATCTGATGATTATGATTATAAACACCTACAGGTGTTGGTTGTGAAATAACTGCAACTAATGTTGACTGTGCGAAAAGTTATATTGGAAAAATATTAAATTGGTAAGTGTTTAAGTGCTGGGGGAACTTGGCAGCCACAAGCTGCTTACTCCCTTCACAACCACTGAATGTCGGAGAAATAGGGTATATACTTGTAAAACAATAGAAGGGGACCGAGCTGCATCTAACAAGAAAGAACAGCGCCTATGATGAAAGATAACAAACATAGAACAAGAAGAAAATTGTTGAAAGCATAAGTGGGAAACACAGCACAGTATGCTTATGAAATACGGGCAGTCTGAAAAGCAGACAGAAAAACGGTTGCAGTCTTTTGAAATGCTGTGTTTCAGATGTATGAGGATGATAGCATGGACAGACAAAGTTAATAACAAATAGGTTATAGAAATAGTAGGGGAAGAAGGATATCTGTGGAAAAAATACCAGACATAGAAGGGCAGAATACATTCTAAGGCATTTTTGTGAAATAGTATGGGATATATTACAAGCAGAGATAGGAAAAAAGAGGTAGATGTAGACCTAGATCAGATTAGTGATAGAAGCAAACTGTGCAAATTTTAGGGAAATGTGTAGGTTAGTTTAGAATAGGAAGCAATGAGGGTACACGTCTAACCAGTTCCAGGAGTGAAGACCTAATGATGATGATGATGATGTAAATATTATTTCCTTTCATTATTTGAAATTAATTGACTTCGTTTTATCAATTCAAATAAGTAATCATAAAGGGGTGAAAAGAGAAAATTGATAATCGTAACGTTGTGCACTCTGTGTAGATTAAAAAGGGCTAGCTGTGGCATAATAATAAAATTAGTAAGATTGAAGTGAGAACACAGAGCGGTGGCGTTAAATAGAACACCGAGTACGGCGTTATCATATCAATATATATATATATATATATATATATATATATATATATATATATATATTGCTATGGTATTAGAAGAATTATCATGCCCCTACGTTGAGCTGCATTATTTATTTTGCTATGAATTCTAAATTATTGGACCACCATTTTAATATTCACGATTAAGTGTAATTATCTCCTCCTCCAGCTGTTTTCTTAATGTTGCTATCAACTGGACTTTATCTTTAAACAACTCTATCTACCAATGGCAAAATTCGATACGTTACCGCCTTGCGGGTTATCACTTTCCTATTCAACTTGTGGCTCCGCCTTTGTACTATTTAAATCTTATGACCTCGGCTAGCATTTATTTGCAATTATAAAATTCAGTAAATTTAGATTCTATATAATGAAACCAATATGTTATGTACAGCTTTTGAAATTATTTGTAATACATTTCTTATAAATTTCATTTATTAACAACCATTTAGTATGTACTCAAAAACCCAAAGTCACCAAAGAAAATTTATTATCTTTACCAACAAAGTGTAGAATATTCTAAACCTGTTTTCTTATTACTCATTCAATACGTATGCAACCTCTTTTGTTGACTCCTTCACAAGCATATCATATTTAGCTAATTCAATATTAAAAATAAAATAAAAATTCATATAGAAAAACAAATGTCTTATAACTAAAAATCTGACCTGGTTTTATCTTTTTCACATCGACGCTTTCAATAAAAATGATCTTCCCCAATTCTGGATTCCATTCAAATTATTACACTATGGACCACCATCATTAAATTATATACCCCAATTTATTTCAATTCTTCAAACTTAGACTTTTATCATTCTTGCCCCAGACTTAAATTGTAGTTTGTTTCATCCCTGTACTTCAAGATTGTATTATTCTTCCTTTCCCCTTGACATTTAAATTGTATTACTGTATTTTTTTCTTAACATCAGAATCCTAGTCTATTTCCCTCAGACCTCGAAACCGTTTAAACGGTAATTGTAATCTTCATATTTGCACTCATTTTATTTTTCACTTTTATACTTATTACGTATTACTTTATTTAATGGCAATGCACTTCGGCCTTCATTGAGTTCAAAACTGACTTTCTTATCAAGGTGCTTGCTAATATAATCTCGAATTCCCACTCCATCCGTGGGTTTGGTCTAGAACTCGTCGTTTGTCTCTGACCAATCAAATAATTTTATTTACAGCAGTTTCTGATGTAATGCTCCACGCTTTCCCATAATCACAACCTGCCCGCAGCTGTCTTTCATTATCAACATGCTGTATTTTGATAGATTACTTGCTTTTCTATAAACAACTGATGCAACCCGACTTTAAATTTCCATGTTTACATGCGATTCATGCAATTTTTAATCATTTCTCTTATCAAAATGGTTAGATTTTTGTACGCATTTATATTAACTACCTGAAACTCTATTTCTATATCCGTATTAATTTAATCGTCTGGAACTCTTCTTCTAAATGCGTGTCTAATTACACTTTATCATTCATTTCCCAATATACGCGTGCCTCCACTGAAAAATATCCTTATTTGTTTTACCTAAATTAACTAAACTTTATCTACTGGGTATTTAATATTTACTATCTACTTAATACATGTATTTCTTATTCCTACGCCAACTATGCGTCTTCCTATGTTTACCTGCGTCGCCCAAAAACTATCTCTACTCTATATACAGGGTGTTAACTACTTACTATCTACAAACTATGTCTATTTCTTAACTATTTCCTTAAATAAGTGTGGTTTTCTGCTGCCTATTCTAATTACTCCTTCCCGAACGACCTTTACTATAACGTGCACCCTTAAGCAACCCCTTATCACAGCAATATATATATATATATATATATATATATATATATATATATATATATATACAAATGAGTTAGGTAACGGGTTTATAGGTCTATGTTTCTTTATAGATTAAAACTCTTTGTCTTTAACCAAGCTTTCGACTTTAATTAAAATCTTCATCAGGGTGCTGCAATATTATAACATCATTAAAATATTATAGATGAAATGACTTACAAAAACTAGAGTATTGGTGTAAGTACAAAAGCAGGAATGTAACCAAAAAAATTTAAATATAAATCACAAAACACAAACGTAAACTAACATATTAAACCTAAAAGTATGTCGTCACAGTTTTTTGAATTTTATATGACTGAATGGTGACAGATGTTACTATAAGTTAAAATACAATGATAAGGTGATAAAAATATATAGTTTCATTTGATGTTCTTATGTTCTTATCATAGGGTTCTTGGGAACTATTCCACTCTGACGAGGCTAACAAGCCGAAACCATGGTCAGTGGATGTTTCCTCCCCTATGAAGTAATAAAGCTAATGTTTTGTTAATGGCTATATAACTACCAGCCCGATTTGTATTTGTCAATGGCTTTTATTATTTTCATAAGAGTTGTTTACAGATACATCTTACTTCATATACAATTTTCTTATTGCGGACTGCAAATAACTTGTCTTTGTATATATATATATATATATATATATATATATATATATGTGTGTGTGTGTGTGTGTGTGTGTGTGTGTGTGTGTGTGTGTGTATTGATTCTATAATTGTTTTATCCTGTATATCTACGTATATTTTGTAAATATTTATAACTAAACAAAACCAATACTTGCACTCTGTGCCTCAACATTTAGGCTCCGCCCTCAACCAACGGCACTAAGCCGTAACAGCCATCATTTTTAATAGGTCGTTCAAGTTTGTTTACATTCGTTTAAGTTAACTCACCTCTGAATTTGCTTGGGATGTTTCCGGAACAATAGTTATTATCTGATGGAACAAAAAATATTGAATAACCACAATATCCGTACAGTATACAGCAATACAATTTAGTACAATCACTATCCTAGTCACAAAAGCAAAGCTTTTGAGGAATAAAATAGTAATGTTCTATAGTTTTTATTTAAGCAATTGGGAAATAACACGTACTAGCCAGGAACATATTAAATATTCAGTAACTTATTATAGTATTTTAAAGCAAATGAAATGTACTTTTAGAATCATCAAACATAATATTAAACTACTTATCGCGAATTTGAACATTTAATAAAATTGTCTGCACCAGTTATACAGGGTTTCCACAAAAGAACTCCGGGGTTTTAAGGTTAAATATTTTTATTAAATCAAAATCTTAGTGTAATGTGTTATACATGAATTAAAAGGTAATATTCTCAAGATTTTATTACAATTTAGTAAATTCCAATAAGTGATACTAATTTTAAATAAATTCCAATAAGAGCGCTGACCATAGAATAGCCTAGAAAAGTTTCACCCACTGTGTCTATCGCAACAGTTGGCAGCGCCGTGGAGCGTTAACCTTGCAATACCGTAACAGACATTAACTCAGTATGCCTGACGCTACACCTGTCGTTAGTTCTCAGTAAGTACAGTTCATTCTTAGTGCAGTGCAATGCCGACGCCAAAAGCTGAATGTGTCATTTGGTTCGTAGAAACTCGTTCGGTTGTCACGGTACAGAGGCGGCTCCGTGGCGTAGTGGTATGTGTGACTACTACGTCCAAAGTCCCGGGTTCGAATCCCGACACGGACCGCTTGAAAAATGTTAGGCGAGCATTTCCACAAAAATACACCCTCGTTCGTATGAGAGGTAAAATGGAGGTCCCGTGTGTGAGTGTTGTCACGCACGTTAAAGATCCCTTCCTTGCTTGGAACAGCAAGGGTTTGGCAAAATCAAAATTTTTCAGGTAAAAAAACTCGCTTCCTGGCTATTGTGGTACCTTCGGGTGGAGCATTAGAAAATCACATGTAAGTATAAAACTATTCGGCAAAAGCTAAATGCGTTTAAAGAAACTGGAATGTAAACCAAAGTCGCCTGGTAGGTCGCGTGTGCCAGAAAAGAATGTTGACAGAATCCGACCTTCATGCCACGATGTTATAAAAATCCTTGACACGACGCAGTCTCGAGTTAGGGATAACGAGATCAACTGTTCATAAAGTAGTTCACAAAAGGCTTCGTTTAACTGCTTACAAGTTACAACTTTCACATGAAATTAAACCACCAGATAAGGACAAGAAATTATAGTTTTGTATTAATATAATAGACGAAAATAACGATTTTTAAAAAATGAAATTTTTACCCAAGAGACAACTTCTCATATAAACAGTCCTGTGAATAGACACAATTGCATAATTTGAGTTTCACAACCGTCCCGTGAGTTCATTGAGTATCGTCGTGACTTACCCAAAGTTAGCGTTTGATGCGGCCTTATGCATGACAGAGTTATAGGTCCCTTTGTTTTTGTTGAAAAGACAATAACTGGTGATGTCTATTGTGACATGTTAGAAGAGTACGTTTTTCCTTAGTTGGCGAGCAGGGCTTTGTCCACTTTCAGAAAGATGGCGCACCGTCTCAGTTAGTTTGCCTGTGCGAGAAGCACTCAATATTCGATTCGGCAACAGGTTGGTTGGAAGGAAGGATCTACTCCTTGGCTTCCAACAAGTCCAGATTTGACTATCTCGGACATTTTTTTCTGGGGTCAAGTGAAAAACCTCGTGTAATCAGAGAAAAATCGAGATGTAACCCATCTCAGCCAACGGATTCTCACTTGCCTAGCAACCGTCACCCAGGCATGCTGGCTAGAAGCTGGCCAGATGTAGAATTTCATTAGGATTGTTTGCTGTGCCACTAATGGGGCCCAAGTTGAAATTTACAAAGTTGTAATAAAATCTTGAGAATATTACCTTTAAGTTCATGTATAATACTTTACACTAACATTTTGATTTAATAAAAATATTTAACCTTAAAACCCCAGAGTTCTTTTATGGAAACCCTGTATTTTGCCATGCGTACTTATTACAGAAAATAGGTAAATTTCAAAATATCGCTTTCCTGGCCACGTAAGCAATGTTTGTGAGTATACTTTTTCTATACCGTTCAGATATAAAATATTTATGAAGTGAGTTCCAAGGACACAAAATGAATAAAAATTTGTTACATAGTATTATTTATTGGGTAAACTAAATTTTGTGCGCACGCTGTTTGGTCTATTCCTTCACATTAATATCTTTAACATTATAACCGGGTTATCGTCTTTCAAATGACTTTCCATTTACGCTTTATGTGCAGAAAACGATATTAATTTTATTTAGAACTTACCATTTATTTTTAAATTTACAGTCGATAATCCAGTATAATGATGGTATTACGTCACTATCCAAGTGTCGACTTCATTAAAAACCTAATAAAATGAACTATAAAAAACATGTAAATGATGAATATGTACTGGTTGAATAGCTGTGAAATACAAAGGATTTATGATTCGAATTTACGACTTCTTTGTCACGTAGTTTATAAACCTTGATGGTCATGTTAGAAACGAAAAAAACGAGAGAAGTTAGCAATAATGGTCAAATAGGAAATGCCAATACAATCAATCAGTACGGGTTTGCCAATAAAATACATTTTCTCAGTACACATTGTATGGATAGCATTGTGTACGTAATCTTATTGGAAAACTGTAAATTGTATATGGAATATGCAAAACTAGTCTTAATTGCGGAATATTAACCTTGTCCATACTAGAATTCAGTATAATGTTGTTTTCTTACAATATAAAATGCAAATTTTGTTTGTGAAACACGATAAACTCTTTATTTTTTGTTAAAGCATTAGTGTTTTCAGTGGCATCGACTTTTTTATGAGAACTTGTTAATTGGATTAATAATAATACGTGTTCTAGATTTGGACCGTGTCATAAGACTAATAAAGTCGACGTTTCACCCTCATTTGTAAAGGGCATCATCCGAACAAGACGTGAAACAGTACTTCTGAGTGTGAGGATTAGCCTCTTGCTTGAGACTTCATCGTCTTCTACATTATAATTAGTTGGAAAGTTCAATAGATTAATAACTTCCACTTTCTAATATACTTACGATAAGTCACCCTCTTAACACGAGATTTTACTTTGAAAACGACACAAGGAATTTTAATATTATTTTATTTGTGACATTGTGGAGGAGTTTATAACGTACTTTCATAAATTACTGGTTGGGTTAACTAGCTAGGGGTTATTTTTATATTCCCAAATGTGACCAGTAACCTTTAAGCAAGGATTTCCTTAAAATGTTGGAGCGCAAATATCTTCCGACTATGCTATTCCTTGGGCAGAGCTTATGAGGATTGGTCGTGGTTCTTTTTACAAAGCATTATTTTATTACTAGGGCTAGATTCTCGACAAAACAGGGGTTTGAATATGGCGCCACCAAGTCATTAACTTTAAACACAGGGTTTCCCTAAGGGGGACTTGGACGTCCTTAGGGATGAATACCGTATTAACTGCTAACGCAGGAGCTGTAAAGAAAATTTAATTAAATATACAAAAAATGAGGACACAAGAGGTATTCTCTTGCTACCTCATATAAAAAAAACAACAAAGATTAATCAGGCAACAATAATATGAACACAGATTTTATGCTTCAAATTCTGAAAAGGCTATCAAA
Organism: Platerodrilus igneus; assembly: GCA_036346225.1. Taxonomy (NCBI): domain Eukaryota; kingdom Metazoa; phylum Arthropoda; class Insecta; order Coleoptera; family Lycidae; genus Platerodrilus; species Platerodrilus igneus. The sequence continues at coordinate 2,404,519 of JARFIW010000831.1, forward strand.
GCTTCTTGTTAAATTGGGTTTACCACTTTACTCTATTTGATCTTATACTTTGTTACCCTACTTCTGAACGTACTTGTTCAGAATAAAACAATTAATTAAGAAAATTAAATGTTGCTTCTTTAATTAAAATTGTTCTTTCATAAAAATTGTAAATATAAAATTCATGTTTAAGAAAAGATAATACAAGTTTCATCTACTCATAAGGTAGGATTATATATTCAAAGAAAAATATCAAAAACTTTAAATGTTGCTTTAGTTACAAAAGTTCAACTTGAATTTATACCAGATATATCAGATCTGTTTTTTCTGTTTACATATTTATAAAACTTTAACTACTTTGTCTATTAATTCATTATTCAAAAATTGTAAGTGAAATCATGCATATATCAAACATCAATAAGAACTCTTTAGGTTTGCCTAACTTAATAAAATTTAGTAACTGTAATTATACTGAACTAGTATTGACAATAAAAATTTACGAAGGTCCTTCTTAATTTGCGAAACGGATTTATGATAATAGATAGTTACAAAACTATTTTCTAAAACAGTCTCGGATCAAAGATCAACAAATGTAGACGTGAATAATTCTAATCTCTTACCTTGGCTCTGCAGGTGTTGTTTACATGTTGTCGTTACATGTTAGGGCAGGTGTTAATACATACATTTTTCAGAAAACAAGTGACGTAAAATCCACATGTTCCACAGAATACGAACAGCTGCGTGACCCTTGGACCGGACCATACTAACTTCCATGCGTTTTTGTTATACGCACAAACTGGACCAACCAAATTCCAATATTAAACTTAGATGTTCTACTGTGTGTAAATCTTGAACGAAAGTTTCAACAGTACCATTCCAATGCATCATTGGACTTAATTTCCAAACCATAAAAATTTCTACATACTTTGTAGAACGTTTCCTTAAATTTCGAACTTATTGTTTTCTCCATAACATTACATAAAATCCAACTATCCATCGTACGGTTGAAGGACGTTCATATTGGATCGATAACCTATCGCAAAGTTGACGTGAATGAACCATAAGTTGATACTCGCAGTAGAATTTATATCTTCTTTAAATACAGCATACTCGCTGCCTTATTTTTATAAAACTAGATAATACAAAACGACTTCTTAAAGTTGAGAATTATAAAATAAATATCTAATTGAAGATTTTCTACGAAGCGTTGAAAAACATGTTTTATCGTAACTTTTACGAAATTATTAAAGGAATATTTTAAGTACTATTTACACAAATGTCCAAAGAATTATTAAATGAATTTATCAAAGGAATTATCCAAACGAAGTTATTTATTAAAAGTCATTTAAAAACGTCGTTAAAAGGAACGTTATAACAGAAGAAAGAAAAAATACGAAAAGAGCGCTACAACAAAATTATTCAGTTGGTCTAATAAATTATTATTTTAATTCTAACCATCGTTAAAACACAAAGCCTAGTGTTCAGCGCACTAGGGCTCTACTACCGCACAAAGGCCAGACGCAAGTTACATTCCAGAACCCTTATTAGTTCCATAATCGTTCTCGACGAGAGCTCTAGCTAATGTCAGTGCAGATGTGCTATCACGAAACAGGAAGCTGCTTGGTCTTGATAATAATTGTATTAACATTCGGCGCCTGATGTTAGCAACCAAACTAGCATTTCTGTATGGCGGTTAGCACGTACAATACCAATACTGGTATTTATTTGTTTAAAAATGGTTTGCATGATATTAATGACTATACTAGAGTTATTAGGACTAAAAATTCGTTGATGTTCTGCAGTGGTAAAAAAAACTGTTACAAATTTTTTACAAAAATCAAACGCGTAAGTTTTTTCGTAGTCCCACTTGGGAGGTGGCGGTGTGACTAACTACGAAATTCTTTTCTTTACCTATATAACCCTGAAATTATTTTTGGTTGCAGATAAGTCTGAAAATAGGTTTAACTGACTGGTTAGTAGTTAGCAAGCTAAAAAAATTACAAAAATTAAAAACCAAATTTTACTTTTTAAGATATAGGGCGTCCTATTAAAAGGACCCTAGTATTATGCAATACTTTGAAATAAAACAGCTGTAATATCATGTTATATGTACTTACTCTAAACTAAAATACAGTATGTCTAAAAATATATACCTAAACTAAAATATATTTATATTATTATAATTATTCACAAAGTGGGATACTCATAAAAGCAGTCCTTTGGATGCAATCCAATGTCACACTTTTGACAACGAAAATTGGTATTCTTATGACATGCAGCACACTTTGTCTGGTTTTCTTGGTATATCACGAGATGATCAAGTTTGGCGTATCTTGAGTGTTCCTTATGAGTAACAGACTTTTTTGAAACCCTCTTTTTGCCTAGTACTTTATGGGTCTCTAGTAACTCTGAAGCAATAGCTCGTCGGAAAGTCAACTGGTCCAATTTCCCGCCATACAAACTATGCACGTACCACGCGTTTTGAACAGCCATATCAATACAATGGCTTGCCAAATAAAAGTACCACTTTTTCCCTCGAATTGAAATGCGATATTGTGCAATGTTTTGGTCACTCCGATCAACACCGCCCATGTTCTCATTATACGCCTTCACTAATTTTGGTTGGTCTACTAGAATGTTTTTTTCACTTTGTGAAAATCTTTTAACTTTGTTAACCGGGAGTACCGGACAAGCATTTGAGAGTATTGTAAGTACACTATTGCCATTCCACTCACACAATACCATTTCATTATCAACTGACGCATATTCGAATGTTTCCCTGGCCTTTTTTTTAAGTCCTTTGTATTCTACAAAGGACACTTTGATACCCTATTCTCTCCAACTGTGCCTGTAGCTTTAATTTTTCGTTATGTTAATTCCTTTATCAATGACATTGATGTAAAGAAGTTATCAAAATAAATGTGGAAATTTTTGAATCCAGATGATATCAAGATATCCGTATATTGTAAAACAACAGATGATTCCAGCCCTAGGTCTTTGTATTTGTTTGACAAGCTAGTAGAAGCGCCTTGGTCGGGTTCAAAATAGACTACGTAACCTAGTTTAGTTGCGCCTACCCAAAATTTGTAACCCCATCGTATGGGTTTACCTCTAATGAATTGTTAACAACCATGGCGCCCAAAATATGGCACCATAGCCTCGTTAACAGAACGATGTTCTTCGGTTGGAGCATATACTAACAACTTGTTGTTCAAAGCTTGAAATAGGGCCTTACTTTAGGAAACCGATTATTCTTTTCAAATCATTGTTGTCCACGCAGTGAAAATTACTCATGATGTACTGAAAACGACGATCCCGTGAAATTGACGAGGAAACAAGTTTGTTATTGGTGTCATCTGAATTCTGCCAAAACTTTTCTTTTTCTTGAAACGTAACAGTAAACACTCAAAATCAAAACTCCAATCAAACAAAACATGTCGTTAGATGTTATATCACCAGGTTTTTCTGGAGGGCATATGCGTTACTGTAATAAACCATGTCATCTATAGGATTCGAATCAAAAAATAACTTAAAAGTCTCAGCCGGTGAAAAGGTTTTATTTTCCACAGCCTCATGATTCCAGTCCGGAAAAGTCGAGTGTAAAATGAAAATCTTTCGTTTTTTTCAATATTTTTGTTTGAAATGAAGACAAGGACAACTCATCTTCACTATCCCATTGTAAACTTTCCTAAGAAATTTCACTATATTTCAAGTCTTTCACAAAAACTTCAACGTCTGCCCGTAATTGAGAACCTGGTAAATTGCATGGTATAACGTTATATCGTCACCAGAACCTTCGTCGGTATTACAATTATTTGCATTTTCCAGGGAAAATATACAATTTTGTCAGGAATATCTGCAACGTCGTGTATGTGCTCCACTTCTTCGAGAATCTGATTTAGAGTAAGAAGACTTATCCAGTACCTACAAATAAGAGATTTACTTGATGTTAACAGTACATAAACTGCAGTCTTTTTAAAAGGACTATTGGAAATTACTAGACGTTCCCGAGGTAGGACATACACACTTTTTATAATAAAGAGTCGAAGTTTCAGCAACCTTTGTCGTTTATTATAAAGTTCCTACAACGAAACATTTAATAAATAATATAAACAATTTGTCTAGGTCTTACAATGTGTTCTCACACGGGTTTTTTTGGCCTCTTAATCGGAACTCTTAATCGATACCAATATTTTCATAAGTCAAAGTTCTGGTAACTAACAACAAATTTGGCATATATCGTACATTTACCTACTTTACCTAAAATAATGGCAGCGGAGACGCGTGCACGATCAAGATTACAAATTTATATAACACACGCAAGACAATGCAATAAGTCTTTCTAACATTCTCCCCTGGTAAGGAGACCGTCGAATAGGGCACCTTACCACCTTGTTTACGATTTCACGTCGAGGACGGCCACTTTAGCTGCTGCCCGTGTATAAATACCAGTTGCAGTTTGAACAATAACTTGTCGAACCTGCTTGCCTGTTCCATCACTCTTAACTTCTATAACGCGTCCTTTTTGCCACGATTGTCTCTCTTTTTCGTCCATAATAACAACGATATCACCCTTTTCAACTGATTTAACATTTTCATACTATTTTGTAGTTCGATTCATTTCAGGCATATATTCCCTGATCCATCTGCCCCAAAATCGATCTGCCAATGCTTGAGAAAACTCCCAACTTCTTATAAGTGTATCAGAACTATCGTCAAAGGGTCTGAATGGCTTGGAAGCTCCCGAGTTGCCAAGTAAAAAATGATTTGGCGTTATAGCCTCTTCTGCTTCGGGGTCTGTAGGTATGTAGGTTAATGGACGTGAATTCACAATTGATTCTGCTTCCATAAGAAAACATCGTAGGACTTCGTCATTGGGATTCCTGGTTGGCATGGAGAAAAATAAGCACTTCTTAATGGACCTTACCAGACGTTCCCAACAGCCTCCTGTATGAGGAGCTAAGGGCGGATTAAATACCCAATGTATTCGATCAAATTCATTTTGATAATCATTTATATCGACAGTTTTGTAAAGTCGACGTAGTTCATTGTCCACTCCTCGAAAATTACTCCCATTATCACTGCGAATCTCAAGTGGCATACCCCTTCTCGCGATAAAATTTCTTATATGCACGATTTCTTGTCTAGACTGTATACAATTTCCAAATGAACGGCTCTGACTGTTAGGCAAGTAAAAAGCGCTACCCACCTTTTTTCTGAGCGACGACCAACCGCTACCATTAAGGGGCCGAAGTAATCCATCCCGACATATGAGAACGGCGCAAGATAGGACGCTACTCTAGCATAAGGATGGTCGCCCATTTTTGGTGCTTGAGGTCGGGCACGTTCATTTTTACACTTCTGACAGTAGGATCTAACTTTTTTTAGCACAGCGCGAAGTTGATATATGACAAATTTTTGTCTGATCTCGTTGACAGTTGTTTCATGATGATAGTGATGAAATCTGCAGTGGTAATGTTGCACGATCAAGCGGATTACGTAGTGATCTGTAGGCATTATGATTGGATTTACAGCATCATAAGTAGCGCCAAGTATACGGTTTGCGCGCCCACGCATTCTCAGTACCTTATTGTCATCTAAAAACGGCGTAAGGCGGTACAAGTTACTATTTTTGTCGAGCGGTCGTTCAGCATCTCTAGATAGACTTGCAATTTCAGATGAGTACACTTCATGCTGTACTTGTCGATACAATTCGTCTTCGGACCGTCGTATCTCAACCACTGTAAGGGCGCCTTTAATTCGTGGATTTCGCTTTATCCAAGGAAAGAAACGTAACGTATAAGCTACTGTACGAACCAATTTCCGCCATTTGGAGAACCTTCCGTAATCAGGCACAAGTTTTGAGTTCAAACAACTTTCATATGATGTATCATGCGTCATCATTGCCGTTAATTCCTCATCGGTACAGTTAGAAGCAGTAGAAATTTGCGATACTGGCCAGCTACTTTCCGCCTGATAAAGGAATTCTGGACCATCAAACCATCTACTTGCAGTGGACATTTTGGGTTGCGTTTTCCATTTAGTCGCTTCATCGGCCACATTCGAACTTGAAGGTACCCAACGCCATTCAGATAGAGCTGTCGTCTCTAGGATTTCGCTCACGCGAAATGCAACAAACTGCTTATAACGTTTGTGATCTGATGACAGCCAGTGCAACACATCTGTAGAATCACTCCAGAATATCCGGCGATTAATGTTAATACTATGGGCCCGATCAATTGAAGTAGCCAAGCGAGATCCAATAACGGCTGCTTGTAATTCAAGCCGCGGGATCGTAACGCACCTTTGTGGCGCAACCCTAGTTTTTGCGCCAACTAGTCGACATCTAACGCCACTATTTGTTGCAATTCGAAAGTACGCTGCTGCTGCAAACGCATTTTCGCTAGCGTCAACAAAGACATGCAGTTCGACAGATTCGTACCCCACAAGCGAATAGCACCTTGGGATCCGTATTTGTTGCAAGTCTGGTAAGAGACTTGTCCACTTTAACCACCGCCTATAAAGATCGTCAGGAATAACTTCATCCCAAGACACATTTGCTTTCCAAATATCTCTAAGTAGAATTTTAGCGTAGGCAATGTAGGACGCAACTAATCCATGTGGATCAAATATCATCATGACTATTCTTAACACTTGTCGTTTTGTGGGTCGGACCCTGTCAATTATAATTCCTTTACCTAGTCTTTCTACATCAACATGAAAATAAAAACAGTCATAACTTGTGGACCACCACATACCGAGAACTTTGGCGCCATCAGTGTCACTGCCTAAATTCAAATTCTTTGACTGGTTAGGGCTTTCACAACTCATTGCTTTTAAAAATGCTGATGAGTTGGATACCCAGTTTCGAATTTCAAATCCGCCGGCAGTATGAATAGGAATAACGTCGTTGGCAACAGTTATTGCCTCACCACTATTCGGAAATCCATCTAACCAATCATCTACGTAGTGGTTGTCACAAATAGCACGGACTGCTCTGGGATATTCGTTTGTATAAAGTGCTGCATTTTTATTCTTCACAAATTGAGCACAACTAGGTGAGCAAGTTGCTTCGAAGGTCATTACCTGCATAACATACACCTCCGGAGTTTTTGCTTTGTTTGAACGCCATAGAAATCTTTGAGATGCTTGATCAGAGCTACGTATACCAATTTGATGGAACATTTCTTTTATGTCTGCTGCTACAGCAACTGGACGTTCTCGGAATCGGTGCAGAATATCTGAGAGAGGCTGCAATAAATCCGGACCTTTCAGCAGGACGGAATTGAGCGAGACACCATTGACTTCCGCCGCTGCGTCCCATACCAAACGTATTTTTGTCGGCTTATTAGGATTAGTCACTGCAAATATAGGTAAGTACCATGTTCGCGGGCAGACAGTTTTAATTTCTTTGGCGCTAAGCTTTCTAGCGTATCCCTTCTGCACGTAGCTCTCAATTTGTGCTTGTAGGTTTTGCGCCAAGGCAGGTTCCCGATTCATTTTCCGCTCCAAACTTAAAAGCCGACGCATGACAAGTGGGTAACTGTTTGGAAGTTCAATCTCGTCATATCGCCACAATAAACCGGTGACGTAGCGATTCCCATTTTTGATAGTAGATTTTTCCATTATTTGTTTGGCTCTACGGTCTTCCTTTGATTGCATAGGTTCTGTGGGACACTTGACACCGAAATTTTCCGTTGAGAAAAACTGCAGCACTTGTACATGTAATTTATCGTCTTCGTGTTTGCTAGTAATATGGAAAATAGGATTTAGTGTCTCCCGACCGTTTGATCCAACGTGCACTGAACCGAATATTGTCCAGCCCAAACGAGTCTGTGCGGCTACTGGCTCCCCCCAACCACCTTCACGTATTCTTAGTGGGACACAAAGCTTCCAGTGTTTCAAACCTATTAAGATCCTGGGCTTAGCGTTGTGATATTGCTGAAACGGAATGCCCTTCAAATGGCGAAAAGCAGTATCCGCATTATCGATGGTTAGAGATTGAATAGGTAGATCGAGTGTTTCTACGGTATTTACGTCACGATTCGAAATTTCTGACAATTAAAACCTTCGCCTGAAATGTCTAAGGAAACTACTTTACTCCGTTTCTCCACTCTTGTAGTATTACCCGTCCATTTTAGACAAAGATCAGTTTCAGGTCCATCGAGGTTTATATCATTGGCAATCTCTCGGTCGAGTAATGTAAGCGACGACCCTTCATCAAGAAATGCGTAAGAGCAGATACTTTTTGTGGGTCCGTGCAGAATTACGGGTACAATTTGAAAAAGTAACTTTCTAGATGCTATCTCCGTGTTGACGGTAGTAGCCACAACACCTAAAGCAGGAGTCGTGATTACAGCTGGTTCATGTATATTCGGATCGTGTAATAACGGATGATGCTTATATGTGCAACCATTTTCACCGCAATCCCTGTATACACGACAGCGTCTTACATCATGACGTCTTAAACATTTTCTACATAACTTAAATTTGCCTTTTAACTCCAATCTATTTTTAAAGGCATTTCTAAAACTTATCACACTCAGAAGGTGTTTTACATGTGCCCGTACAAATCAGACATGAAACTATTCTTTGACCAGTATTGTGTGGCATAGCGTTAGAAGCATGCGCGGCGTGAAAGTGCTTTGAATTATTTCTGGATCGGCGGTCAACTTTATCTTCTGTTATGCGACTGTTGAGTTTTGGTAACTTATACGGAACAACTAAACCGGCGGCTTCAGATTTATTGGCTAGCCATGCATTGAATAGGAATAGATTAATTCTTTCCGTCGTGCTTAGCGTGTATTCGGCCCACTGCAGTTTTAATGTGCCACTTAGTTTTTCTACAAGCCCTAAGAGCAGTTGGGGATTGTCGCTGTACGTAATCATATCAGCAGCTTTCATAAGCGAACACAAGTGCTGTACTGATAAAGAAAAATCGACAATTGAGTCCATTCGGTCTTCCCTAACACCTGGTTCTTGTCGAAGTTGATCGATTATAATGCGAAGAATCTGCTCTGGGCGACCACAATGTGACCGAAGAATTGCTAGTACATGTGGTACTGATTCTGCAAGCAACAACTTTCCCTCTATTAACTGAGCGGCTCTACCGGTCAGGCAACGTTGTAATCTTCCTAAATTTTCCTCATCTGAAAATTTACACATTTTTGTTGATCGAACATAGCTGGAAATAAACATAGGCCATTGTCTTGGATTGCCGTCGAACTTAGGAAGATCGTGCGAATTTGACTGACGAATGACAATTTGTTTCATTGAAAGATTAATTTCTTCGTCTGGATCAGTAGCGGACACGTGAAGACTGGTACTATTTACAAAGTCCTTTTGTGTTCGTGCTGATAGCCAAGGTATGGGTGCGGCTGATTTAACGGGTGCGTAAGGAAAGTGCTCGTTTCTGATTGTGTTAGACAACCGTTTTACAGAGGACAGTTGTATTTTAGCATCCGACTGCCGGACTTTTGTAGAGCTTTGACTGATATCATCGGCGTCGTTGCAATTTTGCATATTTGTAAATGATGGAGCATCGTTGCTTGAATTACGAATGTAGGTATTTCTTTCGTGTTTTTCATCAAAGCTCACCCGAGCTTTCTGCGTGCTGTCTACCCATTCTGACGTTCTTTGTTGTGCAACCTCCTTGTCCTCACTATTCGTTCCACAGAGACTACCCTCGTGCGCACGTTTTAAAATGTCGTGCTTCTTTCGTAAATATTCTAACTGTAGCAAGTACAATTCCAATCTCTGTTTCTTTGTAACTTTAGACGATAGTGATCCGGGTTTACAATTTCTTTCATTCCTGGCGTCGCTTTTCGAACATGAGTTGTTTACATGGATGGTGGTGTTTGGCGCGTTTCCAACATCCTCAGCCGAACATAATATATTTGGTAGCTGATTACTTTCAACTGTTAGCAAAACTATGTTTGTATTAGATCCAGAGTTCGCCTGTACTTCTGGAAGTTTAGGTCGACAACTACGACAAATCCAATTTTTTGTTGGTGTTTCTGACCGCAACTGTAAACAAGATATGTGATATCGCATGGGGCATAATGAACACGCCATCATGGAGTCACTATCACATTGTTCGCATCGAGGACATCTTCCCTTTAGCAGTGAATTTGATGTAGATATCATTTTAGTTTTCTATTATGTCAATTTCGGATCTGTCACAGTATTAACTCAATATTAATCACTCGTCAAACTTTGACAGTAGATAACTTCAAACACATCTAATACCTTGACTTTTTAGGATGATTTCGTATAAGATGAAACCAGTCAGTTAATTGAACTTTATAAGCTATTGAACTTTATAAGCTATTGGAAATTACTAGACGTTCCCGAGGTAGGACATACACACTTTTTATAATAAAGAGTCGAAGTTTCAGCAACCTTTGTCGTTTATTATAAAGTTCCTACAACGAAACATTTAATAAATAATATAAACAATTTGTCTAGGTCTTACAATGTGTTCTCACACGGGTTTTTTTGGCCTCTTAATCGGAACTCTTAATCGATACCAATATTTTCATAAGTCAAAGTTCTGGTAACTAACAACAAATTTGGCATATATCGTACATTTACCTACTTTACCTAAAATAATGGCAGCGGAGACGCGTGCACGATCAAGATTACAAATTTATATAACACACGCAAGACAATGCAATAAGTCTTTCTAACAAGGACGACACAGTTTGAAAACACATAACTTATAATAATTTTATTAATATTGCTCGAGTTATCATCATTGTTATTTGTATTGATTGAAAAAACCGAAAGTTGACGAGAATACATAATGTTAACACATAAAACCTACATCCAATAATTAGTCACTCATTTTTTTCAACAAATAAAAACTGCCACTTTATAAACTGTTAAGATTGACAAATGTTTAAAATTTTAGGCTGGGGTTGAATCACATATAACAGTTAATATGTTTACTAAAAGTTAGTAGCTCGTCCTTTACAATTCAGTAGCACAAACTAAAAAAAAAACCAAATTAGTTTACCTCTACCACCATCCTTTATAAAGGACTATAGGTTCAAATCCATTTCGAATGGACCTGCATCTTGCCGAAGTTCTAAATTACTAGAATAGGTGAAATGGCTTGCGTGTTCTAATGAGCTAAAAAGCCAAACTACAGGTCCAACCAAAGCAGTAGGGTCGTTAGTGAGGAACCAGACTAAGACAGGTCCCCGAAAGAGGGCAGCGGCTCTTTCGGTACTTAAAATGGCAGAGACCATAGGGGTCGGTATGGCAGTCTAAGACACACTACCGCGATGTGGAAGGCAACGGGAAACCACCACATTATCTCCCAAGTATTTCGGCAAATGTCTAAGTGTTGGTGGATCTTGGTAGCCACAGGTTGCTTAACCCCCTTCATTGAATCTCGGTGAAATAGGGCATAAAATTAGAAAACAATAGAAGAGAAACGAGCTGTATACAATATGCTGTGTGAGAATTTCAGGGAACTATGTAGGCTAGCTCAGAATATAAATAAGTACAGGTACGTGTCCAACCAGTTGTTGAGACGAAAGCCTAATGACAAGAAAATAAGCGCAGATAAATCTGATGATTAGTATAAACAACTAGTTGTTGGTTGCGAAATATCTGCAACTAATGTTGACTGTGCGAAAAACTATATTGAAAAATATATTAAATCGGTAAATGGTTAAGTGTTGGGGGAACCTGGCAGCCACAGGCTGCTTACCTCCCTTCACAACCGTTCATTTACATTTCCAATGCTCCACCCGAAGGTACTACATTGGCCAGGAGGCGAGTTTTTTGGTTACCTGGACATTTAGAATTTTTCCGAAGCCTTGTCGTTCCAGGCAAGGTAGGGATCTTTAACGTGCGTGACAACACTCACACACGGCACCTCCATTTAACCTCTCATCCAAACGAGGGCGTAATTTTTGTGAAAAATGCTCACCTGCCATTTTTCAAGCAGTCGGCCGTGTCGGGATTTGAACCCGGGACCTTGGGATCCGTAGTCTTACGCTTACTACATTGATCCACGGCGACGTCCTCTCTTATCACAACCTTACATGTGATTTTCCAATGCTCCACCCGCGGGTACTACATTGGCCAGGAAGCGAGTTTTTTTTACCTGGGAAATTTGGAATTTTGCCGAACCCTTGCTGTTCCAAGCAAGGTAGGGATCTTTAACGTGCGTGACAACACTCACACACGGCACCTCCATTTAACCTCTCATCCAAACGAGGGCGTAATTTTTGTGAAAATGCTCACCTGCCATTTTCAAGCAGTCGGCCGTGTCGGGATTTGAACCCGGGACCTTGGGATCCGTAGTCTTACGCTTACTACATTGATCCACGGCGACGTCCTCTCTTATCACAACCTTACATGTGATTTTCCAATGCTCCACCCGCGGGTACTACATTGGCCAGGAAGCGAGTTTTTTTACCTGGGAAATTTGGAATTTTGCCGAACCCTTGCTGTTCCAAGCAAGGTAGGGATCTTTAACGTGCGTGACAACACTCACACACGGCACCTCCATTTAACCTCTCATCCAAACGAGGGCGTAATTTTTGTGAAAAATGCTCACCTGCCATTTTTCAAGCAGTCGGCCGTGTCGGGATTTGAACCCGGGACCTTGGGATCCGTAGTCTTACGCTTACTACATTGATCCACGGCGACGTCCTCTCTTTTCACAACCTTACATGTGATTTTCCAATGCTCCACCCGCGGGTACTACATGGGCCAGGAAGCGAGTTTTTTTTACCTGGGAAATTTGGAATTTTGCCGAACCCTTGCTGTTCCAAGCAAGGTAGGGATCTTTAACGTGCGTAACAACACTCACACACGGGACCTCCATTTTACCTCTCATCCGAACGAAGGTGTATTATTGTGAAAAATGCTCGCCTAACATTTTTCAAGCGGACCGTGTCGGGATTCGAACCCGGGACCTTGGGCGTAGTAGTCACACACATACCAACTACGCCACGGAGCCGCCTAACCTCTCCCTTCACAGACACTGAATATCGGAGAAATAGGGTATATAATTGAAGAACAATAGAAGGTGACCGAACTGCATCTAACAAGAAAGAACAACGCCTATGAGGAAAGACAACAAACATAGAACAAGAAGAAAATTGTTAAAAGCATATGTGTGGAGCGCAGCACAGTATGCCTATGAAATACGGTAGCAGCCTTTTGAAATGCTGTGCTTCAGATGTATGAGGACGATAGCATGGGCAGACAAAGATAATAACAAATAGGTTATAGAAATAGTAGGGGAACAAGGATATCTGGGGAAAAAGATAAGAGAAATAGAAGGGCAGAATACGTTTTAAGGCATTTTGCGGAATAGTATGGGATATATTACAAGCAGAGATAGGAAAAAAGAGGTAGATGTAGACCTAGATCAGATAGTGATAGATGCAGACTGTGCAAATTTCAAGGAAATGTGTAGGTTAGTTCAAAATAGGAAACAATGATAGTACGCGTCTAACCAGTTCCAGGACTGAAGACCTAATGATAATGATGATAGGTTCAAATGCATTAAAAGAAGCTGTTAAAAGAAAGGCAGTCTTTCGACGTACCTAGGAGTGTATTCTTGAGTAGGGCAATGAGAGATGGTCGAGGGTCTTCAGATGCTATACTTTATACAGTAAGATTAATATCATATAATTTCACCATAACATAATCGCGATTATCATTGAACTTCTTAGCAAACAACAAATCGGTTTTAGGTCTTTCTAAAGTTTAACCAAAATCTTTGATTACTTTAAGCCATTCCAACCTTTCGTTTTTGCAAAAGAATTGTTACTTTGTACATACCATAATAATGCACTTACACTTTGAAGCAGCAAACCGGCTACTATGCACCCGCTTCATTCTTTTTTTTTAAAATAGCTGACACGATGTAAGGGTAACTCCTTTATGACTACATCTAAAACAAAATATTGTTCTAGATGCTCTACAATATCTAAATGTATTCCTCCGGGCGAACAATTCCAACATATAAATTTAATTAGCTTATCTATGTCTGATGACTCAGCAACCAATAGCTTTTCTCTATTAATGACCCAAACTTGAGGAGAGATTCTTTAGTAAACGCTATCTCTAAATGCGTAAACGTTCCCAACCGAACGTCTATTTTTACACTGCGGTATAGAATTACCACGGAACCAATTACTATTTTTGACAAAGTGGCAACCAACTTTTGTTTTGACTGAGTGACTTCTTCCAATTTTTTCCTAACTTCACTAAAGTAGAAATATCCTCAATCTCAGATAAAGCAAATTGCGTAACAAATCCGGTAGTGAATTCTTCCTCATTATACGATCTTAGTAATTTCTGCAGGTATATTAGGTAATCTACTGAATAAGCTCTCCATGTGAGACACAACAAATTTACAGATTCCTACTTACGCTTCCCAGAGTTCGTTTTTCGTATGAGCAGGAAGAAAATCCTCCTTCAACCGACATACCAAACACTTCCGATGCTTCACAGAATTCCTAACTTGTCGAAACCAATCGAGGGCACCATTCGTAAATAACTCGACAGGAGCGTCCTGAGTTACTTTTTGCGATTGTGCTAACTTATCAATTCGTTCCACGAATGAATAAAGTTGTTTAGAATTCCAGACAACTTAACAGACCAAGATTCAATTGGTAAAGGTTGTGTTACATAAGTGACTGTGTGGAGGGGCACACTATTAACGGAAGAGGACGTACTAACAGATTCATCTAAACCACGTGTCCATAGTCTCTTTCACTCTATCAAACAATTCCGCTTCAAGGTAAGGACGGTGACCAATGACTCTTTTTTTTAACTCAACGGTTTCCTCTAATTCTTTACTGGAAGCTTCTTTCGTTTAACTCGACCGGTAATATGTACCAACCTCAACTGTACCCTTTTAAAACAAAGTTAGAAGATTTGCCTTCAAATTCCGACAACACATGTCTAATAGATCCAATAGTAGCATCAGCTTCCTCACATTTAACAGATAATTCAATATTATAATCCGAAATATCTATCAGACAACTTGGTTTACCTAATTTTTTCGCTAACAGACAACCTTTCGTATGTCCGCGACGTACTACTCTCGACTCTACGTATCTGAAGTTCATAATCAAGTTCTTTCTTAAGCAAATATAAAATTTGAAACTTATTCGCCATATTTTATATTTCTTTTAAGACAATTTTTCAAAAAAAAACTAAAGATCCCCGAAAGATTAAAATTCCTAATATTCCCTTTATACATAACCAAAATTTACCTAATCTGGCCTCGACTAATAAAAAAATATTCAATAGGAGGGCAAAAATTTTAAGTCAGGAATTCAGAACTTTGCCCTACTTACAAACCGCCGATACAAATAAAAGTACCGCATTTGAAATTAGAAAAATCAAGCTAAACAAATTAGAACCTGCACGTTAGGTGCAAGTGTAATACTCCAAACCCCAAACCTTAGATAGCAGTGTAATTCTCAAAGCACACGTTGAGGATATCAGTGAAACAAAATCGAGTCTCGCGATTTTTCTTAGTCTTGCTCAGGGGTGGCAGTTTGACTATCTACGAAATCCCTTTCTTAAAAGAAGTTGTTAAAGGATTTTCTCGATTGTTCTCGGGTTTTCTCTGTAGTTCTCGGGTTTTCTCGGTTGTTCTCGGGTTTTCTCGGTTGTTCTCGGGTTTTTTCGTGTGTTCTGGTATGTTCTCGGTCGTTCTCGGTCGTTATCGGTTGTTCTCGATTGTTCTCGGTTGTTCTCGATTGTTCTGGAGTTTGGTCGAATTTTCTCGAGTTATTTAAAATTCTCTGGAGTTTTCTCCTTAGAGCAACTCTCCAAAGTTTTTTTAACGAAGTTTATTATAGCAAAGTGGTTTTACTGTGATCAACTTCCCGCTGTTGTTTCGACAAAATCTACTAGAGCGATGTGTCTTGACGCAATCAACTCCCCGCTGTTATTTCGGCAAAGTCTACTAGGGCGAAGTGTTCTTGATCCGGGCAACTCCCCGAAGCCGTTTCAACAATGTCTATTAGGGCCAAGATATCTTGATCCGTTAGACTCCCGGAATTCGTTTCAATGAAGGCTACTAGGGCGAAGTTGATCTAGATGCGACCAACTCCCCGAAGTCCTTTTTAGAAAGTCTACGAGCGAAGGCACTTGATCCGATAAACTCCTCGAAGTCGTTTGATTGAAGTCTACTAGGGCGAAGTGGTCTTGATTAGATCAACTTTCCCAAAGACCTTTCTACAAAGACTACTAGGACGAAGTGGTCTTGATCCTATCAACTCCCCGAAGTCGTTTCTACAAAGCCTACTTGGGCGAAGTGGTCTTGATCCGATCAACTTCGCGAAATCGTTTTAATGAAGTCTACTACGGCGAAGTGGTCTTGATCCGATCAACTCCCCACTGTCGTTTCAACGAAATTTACGAAGGCGAAGTGGTCTTGATGTGATCAACTCTCCGAAGTTGTTTCCACGAAGTCTACTAAGTCGAAGTGGCCTCGATGCGATCAACTCCCTGAAGTTGTTTCTACGAAGTCTACTAAGGCGAAGTCGCCTTGATGCGATCAACTCAGCGATCTGGTCCCTGTGAAAGAGTATATGGGGTCTTGGGAGGAATGGGTATATGGCGCCTAACGTAATCCCGAAGAGACTACACGCCATTTCTAGTCATATACATATAACGCGACTAATTAGCATCATATCTTACTAAATAATATAACCAAAAGCCATGCAACTTAATCAAGTACATACAACTATAAAACCAAGAGCTTCAAGAAAACCTTTAGGGCGGGGTCCGTGTCCATCAGCAAATTTCACTGCTTGTTTTCTGTAGAAGCAACATAGGAAGAGAAAAAAGATAAAGGGACAGAATGGAATAAGGTAGACATTTTGTTTTGCAACACTTGTTGCAACTAGTTCACCACTTAAAGGTGTTAGTGTCACTTTAATGTCAGGAAAGCATGTCCTCCCTATTCGCGACAAAGAGTTAATTCGAATTATGTTGGTCACATGTTCGCTGAAAGTCAATCACTCAGTTACCAGTAGGAAATCATATAAATAATGTTCGCAAAAGGTGCTTAATTTAAACAAAATTATGATGATGCGATTATTATATATATATATATATATATATATATATATATATATATATATGAGTTTCCTTTGGAACTCTAAAATAATTCGACCCCCACAAATTGGGCGTCATAAATGTTGCGAGTTTCCCTGTGCTGCTTTGCTGAAACGCTAATTCGAGCCCCAATGTTGAGCTGCTATAAATGCTGCGGATTTACCTGGAGCCCCTCCCGGTTGGGAAGCCATAATTTCTGCGAGTTTACCTGGAATGAAGCTCTTCGCTTGGGTTGCATGAATTCTGCCAGCTTTTTGCTATTATAATAAAAGAAACTCTGCTTCTTCAATGAAGTTCGCCACGGTTGCTCAGATGCTATCTGGAAACTACTACCCTATTGCCTTATACAAGAAAACTCGACTACAAAAGGCACCTGGTTTTAATCAAATCTACAAAATCCTTTTTAATCATTGTTTCATATATTTTCAACATTACATACATCCTTGAGTTGAAATACCACATTGTATTTTGAATATTTCATGAAAAACTTTAACCAACAATAGACAGCATAAAGTAACCGGGTTTAACCCTACCTTTACGTTAAACCTTAGTTTAATACGAGTTCACATAAAACCTCTAAATATTAGTGCTAATTTTCGCACTGCAGATATCAAAAAGTCCCCTTTACTTTTCAAATTAACCAATATTATAAAATTATTCTACAAATATAAATATCTATATCAAATTATTTTCAAAGAATCAATAATAAAATGTTCGTTAGACAACGCTTTAGTTCATAAAGTTCATAAATTTACCCAAATTGTCATAATATATTAAATAACCAGATAAAAGTTTCACAAAATCATTAAATACGCACACAAAAAAGAATCAAAGTTTCCAAAATCAGTTACCTGGAAAGCATCGCCGTTCCTGGATTTGCAATCCTACCATTGATGGACTGCTGCCCCTTACAAAGACTGCTCGTTCCTGCACTTCTCCAAGCTGTAGATCACCATCCGTGGAGGTAATCAGCCACTGAAATTTCTCCAGCTATCAATGGATTGTACATTCAACCTTCCACGCTTTCCCTACTGCTCCATTTACCATATGTACACCATCAACTCTATCCATCTACTCTGTACAGCATGTGTGTGCATCGTTGGCACCCACAACGCAGCACAGGCTGTGCTTACATTTCTTAATTAACGTGTTGCATTTTCAAATTGTTTCATACAATTTTCAAACTACCCGTGACGACTACATTAACTTATGTAATTAACTTTACTTATTAAACCCATTTGTAATTTACTTTGTTCACTACTAGTTGAAGATGCTTCGATGATCAGGAAGTAAAAGGGAAGAAAGCCCTATCACTGCTCCTAAGTGCATTTATAGACCAAATCGCTCCTCTCTCGTAGTCACTTCTCACAACACACCATCCCAAAACAACTTGCCTTTCTAGTAAAACTTTTCAACCGTTAACACACTTCCAACAACTATCACACAAACAAACTTGTAACTGCCACGATTCCGA
Organism: Platerodrilus igneus; assembly: GCA_036346225.1. NCBI lineage: Eukaryota > Metazoa > Arthropoda > Insecta > Coleoptera > Lycidae > Platerodrilus > Platerodrilus igneus. Next base: position 2,423,081 of record JARFIW010000831.1, read on the forward strand.
AAATATCACCGTTAACCTTCACTAATTTGACGTATTTTTAGCCTTCGTGCACAACCGTCTTTTAAATCTGAGAATTTAGAACGATATCAACAAACATTTCTAATGAAAACCCACTCAACCTTCTAACCGATATTTTTGTTCCTTGAATTTTCGTTTCAACCACCAATCATTTAGTATCTACAACACGCCTTCCAAATACGTGTGTTCAAGCCATCTCATCTCATTCTATCCTATATACAAAAATTCTCCATTTCTCACAATATACCCTTTCTATCCTGCCATGAGTTCTTCCCATCTCAGTCCAACCTGTATTCTTATCTTCTTTTCCTTTTTCACGCCCAGTTTGCACGTTCTATTGTACCCTAACAACCTATCACTATCATCTGTCCCTCTTTTATATGCTACGTCTAACAATCTTACTCTGTCTATCATATGCAAGCTACATTGGTCGTTGAAGATGTCAGCAACTCTAAATATTATAAACCTTATATTCATCTTTTTCCCATAAATGCGCAATTTATTAATCTTTCTTTGTCTTAACAACTAGTCTGTAGCTTTTTACAATATGTCTCATTTCACTTTCAAACTGACGTCTTATACAAACATACTGCATCTCACTCTTGCTTATACTCTCTAATCTGTCTTTATCGCACAGATTGTTTCAAAGTCAAACGAACTCAATATATGATATCTTTCATTCCCTGCTAACACCTGCAAAACACAGTCTTTCCCTATATTCCATCGATCCGTTTTAGTTCAACCTTCAGATTCATTCGTAGAATATATGTTTTTCGAAAGATGTTTATTACGCTATTAAGCTTTAGTTAGAAATCCTTGGCAACTATATATTTTTCCCTGTAAACTAATACCTGGAATGCTTTCAACTTATACGTTAGAAACCATTGCGTTTGCTATAACGAAACTTATAATAGATTATACACTGGATTATTTACGCATGCTAAGACTTGATTAATTAATATTTCAACTTAATTGATTATGACCTTACTGTTATCGATTTTTACGTTTAATAAACTGAAATGCTTTTTAACTAATGTACCTACATGCTACCTAGTATTTACAGATCTTTGTCAATATTTACATTCGCTAAATGAAGCAACCTTAACCCTACCATTTACTCTAAATTATTAATTCCTATACTAAAGTTTTTGAAAAGTGTCTTAAATATTTGAATACACCTATCCCCCGATTTACACGGTAGATACGTTCCTGAGAAAAACGTGTAAATCGAAAATTAAAAATTTTCAAGTCAAAACCGTGTAAATCGAAAAGCTTGCAGAAAATGCATAATTTTGCTATTTAACAGTTGTGATTTTTTTCAATATTTTTAGGTGTACACAGAAATAAAATTAAAATGCATTGACAGGTTAAAATATGTAATATATTACGCAAACACTGTTTTTTTTATTTAATTACAATATGTACATTAAAACGAAGAGTATGTACAATTTTCCGTAGATAAAACTTTAATTTTATGCGAAGAAATACAGATGCAGTGAGCGTGTGCAGCGAGTCAGCACATAAGCTCGGTATTCCCCGTGAGATGTGTACACAGCGCACGTGTTCAATCACAGTAGCATTTAGTAGAGTGCGATAAAAACAAAAAAAAATTATTTGGAAAACCGTGTAAAAGCGAGAACGTGTAAATAAATGAGGAAGCGTATTTTTTTTATATGACTGGCCCCACGCATATTTTTTATACGTTGCGGCGTCAGTGTTACAAATTTTCTAAATGGGCGCCAGTGAACAAATATCTTCCGACGTAACTAGGGGTCTATTCCTGGGTGGAGCAATGAGAAGTGGGGGGGTAAGTCGAATTCTGTTTGCAAACCAATGTTAAGCTAAATCAAATAGGCGCCACCATGTCCTGAGATAATTACGATAATTGCAAAGCACAGATCTAAGGGCGGACGTGGAAACCCAAAGATAAAATGATCGCCTTCGTTAACAAAAACCTGTCTTATTAAGATAAGACGCAGCTCCTGTAAGAAATTGCAATGGTTAAATAAATAAAAAAATAGAACACCACTTGTGTCCTATAAACATATATAAAGAAATAATAAAAACAAGTATTTCCAATATAATATTGGCATCAAATTATTACTCAGAAAAATTTTAGCTTTGTGTAATGAGATTTGATCGTACTTGACCAAAATAAAAGCCTTAGATTTTGAACTAAATGTTTACTAAAAAACTCTTTTAAAATATTGGAACTTGTAACCAAAAAAAAATTTCATAATCAACTACATCAAAATTAAAGTTTTAACTTTACTCTTTTCTTTCATTAATCAAGCTAATTTACCTAAAACATGAACTTGTTATACATCTTAAAGTAATAATGATTGGCAAGCATAACACACTGAATTAAATTCTAACCTGGGCAGATCTTTTCAGGTAGATAACAAATTACTAGTACCTAACATAATCAGAATTTGAGCTTTCGATTTTAAATTTAATAATCAAAGTATAGATAAAGCTGATCACAAAAATAGGCATGTTTATTTTAATTGTACTACAGCTGCTCAAAGCATTTGCCTTCAGGACAACATCTGTCAACTGTACAAAGTAGAAAAATATGACGTCGAAAACACATGTTGAACTTATCGACGGTTCATATGGAACAAGCACGTTACTTCAGAAAGCTAACTCAACAAAATTTCATTTCACAACTTGTAAAACCAGCTCAACAATTAATTAAAATTTTTACAATTTACGTGTATTAAACATAAAAGCAAGTTAACGTGTTCTAAACTTTGAAACACATGCAAAAAAATATCTTATAGCTATCTACGAACCAAAAACTGCATTAGTTGCTTTACAACAAACTGAGACGGGATCTCCGTTCAGGCAAATTTCATATCAGGCAAAGTTTAAATTGACTGTTCTTGTCGAATTACATTTCATCGTTGTCGTGTTCGAAAGTTGCTTACGCATTCCAAAGGTTGCATCTTACATTGTCGCATCTAAGGGTCGCTGTCCTACGTGTCGCATTTTTAGTTGTCGTATTCTAAGTTGTCGAATTCTAAGTTGTCGTACTCTAAGTTGTTATTCTCTAAGTTGTTATTCTCTAAGTTGTTGTTCTCTAAGTTGTTATTCTCTAAGTTGTTGCACGTTATTAGAAGATATCTCACACGTTATAATTGCTTCGAAGGTTGCCGGCCTCTAGCCAAAAATACATGTTAACAAAGGTGATGCCCGTGGCCGACTATTCAACGTAACCAGAGCTAAGCGGTCGCGCCGTCGGAGGGGGAACACGAAACAATCAAACAGATATGCACTTGGAAATAGCTTTATGCGACACAGATATCTTATTATAATTAGATCTCTGAGGAACAATACATGCTTAGCGTGCGATTCAATGCAACTAAATTACGACTTGAAAAATAAAATGTTACTCAAGTACCGTGTAAATCGGGGGATAGGTGTACTTTTATTTACACGCGGTATCCTGCCATAAATTACCAACTGACTTCTCATATCATTGAAACCTCTAAAATACATAAAAATATACATATAAAAATTAAATACTAAAAAGGATTTGATACACGTCAAAACGACACTTAACAAACAAGAATTTAAATGTAAGATGACGACGTGGAAATACTTAAAATATTTTACGCAATTTTCAAGTGTATGTAAATATTTAAGAATTTGTAATTATTTTTGACATGCAGATAAAGTCATTTTTTATCGTAAATAAACTGAGATACAAAAAAAAGGTAAAGAAACACAATTGTTTTACTTTTAATTACAACGGCAAATGTCCACTGCAGACGAAGCCGTAAAAAAATCCAGAATTAGAAAAAATAGAAAACCTAAAGAAAAGCAGTGATGTGCCTCAATTTTTTTATTGTTATTAGCTTAGGTGCGCCTGTGGTGCCACTGGAATAAATAAATTAAAATTAATTGCGTCAAAAGATTCCCTTACACTTGCAAACTACCACGAAGCTTCAGGAAAATTGGACGAAGAGGAGTTTTCAGATATTACGAAAAACGCTGTTTTTAAATTTTTCACCTGGATTCGCAGAAATGAAGTGTTTTCTGAAACAGGTTTATACGTTTATTTTTATACAAGATATCGCCGACTTTTTTGCAATGTTAATAAGAAACGCCCTATAATAAGATAGTCGTCCTTAAGAATACCTAGTATAGTTATTTGCGTTCACTAATTACTACTTTTATACACAACCGTAGGAATCGTAGGATAATAGTTCCAATTAACACACAAGAATAAACATTTACTCATGCTTAACATTGAAAGCTGTAAAGTAATGGTTATTCCTAGTGTGGTCGTATCAATTTTATCGCAAAATCTTGGCTATTAAAAAAGACATGGATTTTAAAATATTTTTAAGTTCTTGTGCGTTTATTATAATCTAATAAATATTATTTGGTGCAGGTCATCAACAAAACGCCAACACCAACGCCTCCACCAGCCCACCTCTAACAGCTCAACCTTCCCCACTAACTCCAGAAGATCAACATCGCGAACTCGACGAGCTTCTTACGGATATGATGTTGACAGTCCAGAGCATTCCTGACGTAAAACCGCGACAGTCGCCAGGTACCGTTAATTTCGATATCCGATACATCGACGAAGAAGACGACAAGAACATACCATACCACGCTCGTCAGGACAGCAGACCTTTTAGTTACGGTGTAAATTCAGATATGATCAGCGAATCAAAGGGGCTTTCAAGTCCCAGTTTAGTGCGTAAAGCTAGTTTTAATAAAAGTTCCGGGGATACGCTGAAAAAAGTGCAAACACAAGTGTTTCCTGAATCTTATACGCCTAAAACATCGACTTATAGTTCGCATTACCAAAACAGTTACACGACACGGAGAGATCCTATTGATGAAATTTTTACTGAAAGTGCTTTGAATGCCAATCGACAGCAACCATATAGGCGCGAATTTAGAGAAGAATTCTATAAGGATGAAGTAAAGCGATATGATTCTATGAAAAGGAGCTTGACTGACGGAAGTATACGAAGAAGTCCTGACAGGATTACCGATTATAAAAGTTCCACTTCATTCGTTTCTAGTCCTTATTCGGATTCGACGAGCTTGTCGCCGCCTGGACCTTTCAGAAATCCACCGAGATCGCCAGATTTTCACGAAACGTAAGTTTATTTATTTAAGTATTCACGCTCCTTATTTGAATAGTCATACAAATAACCTTGGGTGTACAGCCTACGCTCGATGGCGTAATCAAATAGTTTATTTTCACCTTGAACTTGTATATAGTACACATGCTTGCAAATTCTCAGGGGATGGCTCGACTGAGTTGGTCTATTTTGCGATTTTAAGATCTCTATCGTATTAAGGTATTTTTGGCGTCACAAATCCTAGAAATACGAGCGCTTATATTCATATGGTCTGAAAGAATATTGACCCACATATCACATAGTTAAATAACGACGTCTTTGTTCGTTTTATTTGACTTTTAAGAACTATAAACGTTCAATTGTTTAATGAGGCCGTGCCTTAATACGTGTCCTGAACAAATTTCCAAATGTACATACCAATGTTTTCTAATTTTAAACGAGCAAGAATTTGAAGTATCAATTTGCAAGAAAAGTAATTTAATTGTAAGAAGCACTTGAGGGAAACCTTGTACAGCCAGACGTTCTTGTGTTACTCCTACACTCATTTTGTTTTATACAAAGGTCGTGCAGTTCTCGCTTTTTAAAATTACCCTCAACAAAATTTTTCTCTGTAAAATTTCTGCTAGCATTGGTACTATTAATTTGCTTTTTAAGTGTACGGAAAAGTTGCTAATAGGATGCTGATTGCAGATGAGGATTAGTAGTTATATTACCTTCACTTGCAGCTATGCAGATTAATAGCCTATTACGTCACGAGCTCAATGTGTCATTCCAATTATCCGGTTTTAGCATAAATAATTAATTTACTTTGGTAGTTTTAAAAATACATTTGTACGATATAAGATGGGTAAATCATGCTTATATACGTTGACGTATTTCCTATGATAAAAATTTTAATATACTAGAGTCCACTACTTCGGGCATGTGATCCGAAAGTATACAAAAAGATCCGTGGACATTCTGCGAGTCGGAGCGTGGAATGTCAGAAGTATGAAACAAGTAGGTAAGCTAGAGAACCTGAAACTCGAAATGGATAGGTTAGCACTAGACATAGTAGGGAATCAGCGAAGTCCGCTGGCCAGAGGCGGGGGATTTTTAGAGTGAAGACTTCAGGGTAATTCATACAGGATCAGAGGAAGGAAATTCGGGTGTGGGTATAGTTATGCGAAAAAAGATAGGACGACGTGTAGAAAACTACTTACAAAAGAACGAAAGAGTAATAATGGTTAAATTTGAATCTAAACTAGTAAATACAGTAATAATACAAGTTTACATGCCCACCTCCAGCTACAGTGAGGAAGAGGTAGAGGCGATCTACAAAGATATTGAAGACATACTAAGATACGTAAAAGGACATGAAAATTTAATAATTACGGGGGATTTTAATGCAGTGGTAGGTGAGGGTAGGAAAGAAACAATAGTAGGTTTAGTTGGTTTAGGCACAATAAATGACAGGGGAAATAGGCTGGTAGAATTTTGCCACAAGAACAACTTAACCATCACAAATACATTATTTCAACATCATGCTAGAAGACGATCCACGTGGAAGATGCCAAGAGATATAGGAAAATATCAAGTAGATTACATTATTGTTAGACAATGGTTTAGAAATCAAGTAAAAAACTGTAGAAGCTACCCGGAAGCAGATATAGACACAGACCACAACATCGTAATTATGAAGGCCGCACTTAAATTTCAAACTCTGAAAAAAAGGAACGGAAAAAGGCACTTTGACTTTGAAAAGCTAAAAAATAAATATATCCATGAAAGATTTGATAAAAAGTCAAATGAATTGCTGAAAGATATCGGGAAAATTTCTGATACTAAGGAAGTAGCAACAGAACGGAATAACATTAAATCCAGCCTAGACATGGCGGCCAAAGATATTCTGGGGTATACACAAAAAGAAAATAAGAAATCATTAATAACAACGGATATCCTGAATTTAATAGAAGAAAGACGAAAATACAAAGATAGATCAGACGAAAAAGGGAAACAGAGATACAAAGCCATAAAATGGGAAATTATTCGCAAATGCAAGAAAGCTAAAGAACAATGGATTGATGAAAAGTGCAAAGAAGTACAAACTAAGATGGAAATAGGAAAGACAGACGAAGCATACAAATTAATTAGAATGAATTTTGGGGATATAGAGCCATATAGCAAAAATATAAGGGACGCGGAAGGAAGCGTCATTATAGAAAATATACAGAAAGTAGCTAGATGGCAGGAATATATAGGGAATTTATATTCAGGAGAGGAACTACAGCATTAGAACAGGAATCATACACTGAAAATGATGACCTGGGATATCTTATACTTAGAGAAGAATTTGAATTGGCGTTAAAGAGTCTGAAAAATGGTAAGGCGCTGGGTACAGATAAGGTGCAAGCAGAAACTCTAAAAGCCGCTGGACAAGCAGTAACAGAACGTCTCTTCCGACCTGTAAGCTATATGACTGAGACAGGCGAGATACCCAAAGATTTCAAACGTAACGTCACAGTAACTATACCAAAAACAGAGGCGCGGATAGATGTGAAAATTTTCGAAAAATAAGTTTGACAGCACACGTTTCAAAAATATGAACTAGAATTGTACAAAGACGAATGGAAAAACGAGCTGAAGAAATACTGGGATCAATTTGGGTTTAGGCGCAACAGGGGAACACGGGAGGCTATTTTAGCTCTGAGGGTGATAATGGAGAAAACAATAGATATATATATATATATATATATATATATATATATAACTTTGGAATATGTTGTTATTGGGGATTCAGTCTATATTTATTAGGAATTATAACTTCTTTTTTTCTATTCGAGCTTTCGAAAATTTATTATTTTCTTCGTCAGGAAAAGAATAATGAAGCTTTAACAATTTAGAATATGGTATAGCATCTAAAAGTTTTATGTGAGATTATGTATAAAATAAACTAGGTAACAATTATTAGATTAAAAATTAATTTGACAGGATTTTGATATTTGATACCTTTTTATTCAAAATCTTACAAAATTCTTTTCCTCTTGAAGGCTATAACGTTAAAGACACCTTTACATTCGTCGATAGATATAGACATTTTCAATTACCCACTGACCATATTCTTGTATCTTTAGATGTCCGTTCTTTGTTCACCAATATCCCCAAAGAATTATTTGTTAAAATTATTACTGAAAAATGGAATGTTATTCAACTACATTGCAACCTTAACTTGAGTTCTTTATTATCAACTATTGATTTGATTTTTAATAACACTTACTTTACTTTTAATTCTAAGTTTTATCAACAGACCTTTGGCACTCCTATGGGTTCACCTATATCCCCCATTATTGCCCAAATTGTAATGGATTATCTGATAGAATCTGTCATAAGTTTACTGCCTTTTGACATGCCCTTTATAGTCAAATATGTAGATGACATTTTATGTTCCATTCCAGAACACTTGATTGAATATACTTTATATATTTTTAATAGCTTCAATACTAATTTGGTTTTCACTTTCGAAAAAGAAATTAATTTCAGTATTCCTTTTCTAGATACGTTAGTCCTCAGATCTCCCATAAATACTTTATATTTTGACATTTACAAAAAACCTACTGACTGGTAGATACTTAAATTATCATTCTAACCATGCTTTTATTCATAAACTTAATACCATATTAGCTTTAAAATACCGTATTCAAAAAATTAGCGAACCAAATTTACTTACAAACAACTTAAAAGAGTTGGAATATATTTTACTAAACAATGCATACCCAAAACCGCTTTTAAAGAAGTTTTTATACTCCAATAATCTACAAACTTCATCAATAGACCGACCACTAGTTACAAATTTCAGAAAATTACCTTTTATTCAAAATTTAACCCCTCAACTAACCAAAATCTTGAAACAACCTGATATTCTAATAGCTTATACTTATGAAAAATCAATAGATAGATTATTCACTAAATTAAAAGATAACACCGAAAAAACATTATGCAGTAATGTTATTTATAAGGTAGAATGTAGTTGCAATAGAACTTATGTAGGTCAGTCAAAACAATGGCTAAAAAATCGAATAACTCAACATAAAAGTGATGCCAGACTTGGTAAACTAAGCTGTGCTTTGTCATCACATTTACATGCAACAGATCACACTGCTAAATTCGAAGACACCAAAATTTTAGACATTGAAAACAACTACCACAAAAGACTATTCCTGGAATCCTTTCACATTCTACAACAACCTAATCCACTCAACAGCAAACAAGATACAAACAACTTAAATATAATATATTCTTCGCTATATAAATTTAATAATATCCACTTTCACAGACCGTTAATTTAGATTCCACTAAGAAAACAAACATTTCGTTCCTAAAATCTTACCCCCCTTTTTTTTACGTTTCCTTCATATTTTTCTAATTTCAAGTCAATTTCCAATCGTTATACTTATCACTAACTAATAATTTAATAAAATTTACAACCTCATAATAGTTATTTAAGCTCTTTCTATTTTTCTTTTTATAATTTTTTATTTTACTAAAATTAGCATTGTACACATAGTTAGCTTTTGTAAATATTTGTTATTGTTTTCATAATTGTCAAAAGTTATAACTGTAATTTATGTATTAGTTTTTAAATGTAGAAGTTCTTTAAGTCATGGTAATTATGTAAGTAGATTAGCTATACTGTTTTAAACCTTACAAAACTAAATTCATCATATTTTAGTCTATGATTAAGGCAAAAATGTTCATGCCGAAACGTCAGAATAAACGTTACAATTTGACATTATAGTTCTTATTTTACGAACGAGTGCATCCCAAGAAACCAACAGATCTATATATATATATATATATATATATATATATATATATATATATATATAGGATATATATATATATCCACGGCAATATATATATAGGATATATATATATATATATATATATATATATTGCCGTGGAACCTCAATAAAATTTGTGCCCCTCCTTGGGCCAACATAAAATTTCCAAAAAAAAAATTAAAAAAATTCCTTACCCTTATATTAAGAACGCCTTCGAATGTCTTCTGCTTCCCTGGCTAGCTCAGCAATCGGCCTCTTCTTGACTACTTAATTTTACCTTCATACCTCTTTCACGCTCACACACCATCAAATAAAATTACCAAATAATACAACAACTATACAACCTTTTATTTACACCTATTAACAGATAAGTTAATATTACACATGTGTTCAAACAGTTTGATGCAATAATTACCAGCTCAATTTATTGTGTTTTAAATTTCTTGATTTTTAAAATGATTTTAAACAAATTCGATTAGATATGAGTAGATGGGCCCCACATGTAACCCTAAATTGACTTCACACTGGAGTATTGTGAGCTCATTATAACCCAGTTTTGTTTGTATATGCCTTTTAAACCTTGCATTAATGAAAACAAATTTACAGACCCGTTTACCTTTTACAACTCAATTTATATCCTGAATAAATTTTTGATGTATTCTAAATACACCCTTTTTCAATACTCAAAATTAGTAAATTGTCCTGTACATGTATCTTTTAGAACAAGTTTCTAAAACAAAAAATATGCCACCAAAAAGTCAACCACACAACACAAAATTCCACAAATGTTTATATAACAACAGAAATTTCAAATTAATTACCTGGAGAATTCTTCATTCCCGTCGGAGATGATTACCAGAAACCTCTCGGCGTTGTTTCCATTTACTATGTTGCTTGCCGGATCCACAGGCCTCTACCATCTGATATCTCTGCAAGCTATTCGCTTCGTCTCACAGTACCATTCCATAGCCATATATCATGCATACAAACTTGATCAAATGAGTTTTTTGTACTACATTTTCGACATATAATTTAATGATGCCTTGGAAGCAATTTAATTATTTTTTATTACTGAGCCATTGCTTGTATTATAGTAATTATGACTACATTTTTAAGTTAATTCGTTAGTCATTAAATCAGAAATGGTACAAAGTATACCATAGATCATACTGTAGTTCTGATTAATTTGCTTCCGATCAGAATAATTACATTGAAACGTAAACGAAGAACGTGTACACAAAAGATAATTGGTTGGCACCCTGTGGTGTGACATCTTCAAATAGAGTTGATTGATAGGCACAAGGGTTTCGCATTCGACTTATTTAGATTGCAGTAGAAAATCTCGTGAATGTTATTCGCATAATTTCTTGTATGTTCTCGAACGATTGAAATGTATATAAATTGCTGTCGTGAATATTGGAAGTTCAGTTTTGATTGAACCTTTGATTACAATATGTTCTAGTTTAAAACTTTGAAAGATGTGATATAAATGACTATCGACATAAATTACTCTGTGATATGACACGCAGTGACGATATAAATTAATAATTAGTGCTTGGATAGTTAATTATAATGCTTCAATAATAATTAAGAAGATAGCATCATAGTGTTAAGAAGATAATACTTTTACTGTTAGCGATTAGCTAAAAGTAGTTGGGAGTGCTTTTAGTAAATTACATTGTAACTACGAGTTGTTGCAATACTGACAGCGAAATTAGAAGTAACGCGAGTTTTACAGGAAATTACAAAACACGCAGAGAAGCAATACCAGAACTACGCGAGCTTGACCGCAAACCTCGCAAAAAGTTAGTTGAACAAATATTGATCGAAAACTACCAACTGAGAAAGGAATTTATACAAGAAACTACACCGCAGGAAAGCTGGAAGCCAAATTTTCTGACGGTCTACAGAAATTGGAAACAAAGTTTTCGGAAGATTTATTAGAAACCACACGAGTTGGAGACAAGATTTACGGAAATTTTTAATCACTTCGCGTAAAGTGGAAGAAGAGACACTGAGGAAGGAAGACCGGATTGTTTCCCTAACAGTGCCAGCACCAGTGCTCTCAGTACCGGTGATACAACAGCACGCCCCAGAATTTAAGGATATCGTGGAATGCAAACTGACGACAATGTTTAGAGTAAAACCACTCACATTTGATGAAAAATCGCCTTGGCAGACATACTTTAAACAATTCGAGGCTGCCGCGAGGGCTAACAGCTGGAATGATGGTGAAAGGGCAACCGTTTTTATTTTCGTGTTTCGAGGTAAACCTTGCATATTCAACAGACCATACCAGATCATGACCAAAGAAGCTACAGGGTTTAACATAAGGTACAGCGACTCCCATTTGCAACAAGTGTACCACGCTCAAGTGAAGAACCGTTACCAAAAGGTTATCGAAAATTTGCAAGATTTTGAAGCAGACATTGCTCGCTCGATGAAACTAGTCTACCCAACGGCACCGAATAGCTTTCTAGAACATGTGGCAGTACAGATCTTTAATGACAAGATTACTTGATGGAGAGATCCAGCAAGCACGACGGCTAACTCAACCAAGGACCCTACAACATACGCTAGCTCATGCTTTGGAATTTGAAGCGGTAAAGCAAGCTTCGCGGCGAGTAGTGGAAAGATGCTCCATAGAGGAGCAAGGCCAAGAAAACCTAGAGAAAGTGAACACAAACCAAAGAAGAAGGGACCCAGATGCCGGAATTGTGGCGAGTTTTGGTGTATACAGTCCAATTGCAAACATTTGATTTAGATTTTTCAAGCATTGAAAGTACTACTTTGGCCAGGAAGCGATCTTTTTTATCTGGAAATTTTGAATTTTGATGAACGCTTGCTGTTGCAAGCAAGATAGGTATCTTGAACGTGCGTAACCATAGTCACACGCGGGATCAACATTTTACCTCTCATCCGAACGAAAGTGTATTTTTGTGAAAAATGCTCGCCTACAATTCTTCAAGGTGGTCCCTGCCGGGACTCGAACCCGGGACCTTGGGCTTAGTAGTCACCCGCATACCAACAGACACGGAGACGTCAGTTTAAATATAAACAGCCCAAAAAGGAAACAGAGAAACCAGAAAAGGAAGGCGAAAGTCGACCCGCGCGGATCTGCGCCGAAGACCATCATCCGCATCACACGATCTAAGCATTCCAACAGCATTTACATATATCGACAGCTTGACGGTAAGACTGTGAAACTCTTGGCTGATACCGGAACCATTAGGACAATTGCTAATTCGGATTTATTACGTGATGGTGGTAAAGTGTCACCCGCGACGGTGCATCTTCGAACCGTTGTTGGTCAGGAAATTTAAACACGGAATGCTAGATGTATAAATCGGAGTTGTGAGGAGGATATTTGAGTATAAGGTGGTAATAGCGAACATTACCAAAGAAGTTATCTTGGGAATGGATACCATGAAGAGGTATGGATTTTATGTAGGTATGAAAGAGCATATCTTGAGAGCAGTGAACAAGGAAGTGCCATTTTGCGAAGTAGGCGACATTTCTGCGAGTTTGACGGATAAGGTAATCCTACCTGGAAGGGCAGAAAGTTTGGTGATGAGGCGCTTGGATGGTGCTCTCGGTGAAGACTTTGTACACGCTGTTGAACCGAGTAGTGACGAATTTCTCGGAAAGGGCTTGCTTGTGGGGAAAGATCTTACTAAAGTGACGGATGTTTTTCGGTTGTTTACGTGGAGAGGTGTACTGGTGTTGGAAGAAACCACCCACCAAAGAGTGTCCCGCGAAATCATTGTACCAGTTGACCAAACCGTGACAGCATCTCGAACAACAATAACTAGCAGGAGGTAAAAATTTAATCCGAGAATACTTGCACGTGGGCGACTCCGACTCTGTGTCATAGTTGTCACAGAAGTCAAGAATCGATGCACGAGAATAAGATAACAGCCAAGAAGACTCCCGTTAGCCAAACGCAAGCAGCAGACCACAAAATGATTGGAGATATAGAAGGCCAAGGAGCAATTAAGCATTCTGATAGCCCTTAGACATTCCCTGTTGTGCTTGTTCAGAAGAAGGATGGGACAACAAGATTTTGAGTGGACTACAAACGATTGAACGACGTGAGCAAAAAGGATAGCTACCCACTTCCGAGGATTCACGATGCCCTAGTTACACTTTCAAGGTCGCGATGGTTCTCAACCTTGTATTTGAAGAAGGGCTACTGGCAAGTGAATACTGTAAAAGACTGTTTTCACTATTGATACTGTCCTGTAGCAACCTACAGTTATGTCATTTGGGCACTGCAACGCTTCTGCCACCTTTGAACGTATAAGGGATAGCATCGTGCGTGGGCTATCGTGGAAAATGTGTGTTTTGTATATTTGGATGACGTGATCGTGTATGGAAGTCGTTTGGGGAACAGTTGAGAAATATAGAAGTGTTTCAAAAACTGAGAGAAGTCAATCTGAAGCTGAGTCCAAAGACGTATCACCTACTAGGCGAATAGGTGAAAAACCTCGGACACGTAGTTTCACACAACGGAGTCAACCAAACCCGGATAAAATTAAGGCGGTACGAGAGTGGCCGACACCAAAAGTCAAACATCTGTTACGCAGCTTTCTGGGGTTGTGCACTTACTATGGAAGACTCGTTTTCGGATTTGCGAATATATCTAAGCCCTTGATCAAGATAGCTGAAGATGGGCGTAATTACGTTTGGAATGAAGATTCCCAGAATACGTTCCAAAGCATTTATTGACAACAGTTCCGATCTTAAGTTGGTCGGAAGGCAAATCCATCTTGAATATAAACGCCAGCAATGTCAATCGGAAATGTGTTATCCCAGATGCAGCACGTATAAGAGAGTGTCATTGGTTACCTTAGCAAGGTGCTCTCGAAACCGGAACGGAATTATTGCGTTACAAGACGGAAACTATTGGCTGTGGTAAAATATGTAGAACACTTTTATAAGTGCCTCTACGGGTGAAAATTCACTAAGAACCGACCACGACCCTGAAGTGGCTATTATGGTTTAGAAACTCCGAAGGGCAAGTCCTTACAGGTGATTTTCCAATGCTCCAACCGAAGGTACTACATTGGCCAGGAAGCGAGTTTTTTGTACCTGAAAAAATTGGAATTTTGCCGAACCCTTGCTGTTCCAAGCAAGGTAGGGATCTTTAACGTGCGTGACAACACTCACACACGGGACCTCCATTTTACCTCTCATCAGAAGGAGGGTGTATTTTTGTGAAAAATGCTTGCCTAACATTTTTCAAGCGGACCGTGTCGGGATTCGAACCCGGGACCTTGGGGAAGGGCAAGTCCACAGATGGATAGAAAGATTGCAGGAGTATGACTTTGGCGTGAAACACCGTGTTGGTACAAGTCATGGTAATGCTAATGCGCTTTCGAAACGGCCTTGTCCCGAAGATTGTAGGAATTGCTCACAGTTAGCAACAAAGTGTGATTGACTTGGTCGGATTATCGTAATCAATAACGATTAGCAGCCTCTACAGATGCGAACGGAACAGGAGAATGGCAAAGACCAAGGTATTATTCTGGGTTGGAAGGCCAAAGGAGAATGCCCCTCCTGGCAGGACATTAGTCCGTTGAGTATCACCCTAAAGAGTACTGGGCACACTGTGATTGCCTGAGAGTAGAAAATGGAATCTTGGTGAAATCCTTGCAGAATGGAGATGGATCCGTGAGTACGCTTCAGGTGGTGGTTCCTAAAAGCCTAGTGTCGAAGGTTTTAGGACATCAACATAATAGGACCTCTCGAGGACATTTCGGCGTTAAGAAGGCTCTGGAGAAGTTCTAGCAAGATTTTACTGAATAGACTACAAGGACGATGTAAAGGAGTGCTGTCGCAGGTGGCAGCTGTGTACACCATTGGCAAACTGTAAGGCTCAGATGAGGCAATATAACTTGGGGAGCCCTATTTGAATTTGCCTATCGGTTTTTGGTTCATTAAAACACTGAACAGACACCTGCATGTGCTATGCTGGGACGAAAGATACGTCTACCGTGTGATCTTGAGTTTGTGTGTAAGTCCGGAGATAGAAGTCTGGACTGTCTCCAAAGTTACAAAGAAATTAGGAGGGTCCTTACGAAGTTGTGAAAAGGATCAACGACATAGTACATCGGATTCGTAAGCTCCCAAAAGAAAGAACAACAGTGGTGCACGTTATCTATCCAGTTAGTACCCTACGATAAGTGATGGTGCCCATATTGCCGAAGAACGGCAAGCAGTGAGATGAGTAAATAGTTTTACGCTCGTGAAGATGAACGAAGGTCTGGACCGAGCTATGAGTGTTTCATGCCCCTGTACAGTGGCACAGGCAAAGCGAGATTTGTACTCACGGTAGAGATTCAAGCCCAAGGTCTCGGGTTCGAATCCCGACACGGTCCGCTTGAAAAATGTTAGGCGAGCATTTTTCACAAAAATACACCCTCGTTCGGATGAGAGGTAAAATGGAGGTCCCGTGTGTGAGTGTTGTCACGCACGTTAAAGATCTCTACCTTGTTCGGACAGCAAGGGTTCGGCAAAATTCCAAATTTTCCAGGTAAAAAAAACTCGCTTCCTGGCCAATGTAGTACCTTCGGGTGGAGCATTGGAAAATCACATGTAAGGTAGAGATTTAAGGTGATCTATTTGATGTGGCATCGGAATACTCCCTGGCACATTGCATAGCAGCGCACGTTGATATGCCCCGAGAAGTTGCCTGGGTGTTTAAAAATAAATTTGAAGGTCTGGATCAACTTCTTCGACAACAACCAGAGGTTGGAAAGGTCATATGACTAAAGGATCGACATCGGGGCATCTACTACTTGATGACTAAACAACAGCCTTTTGATAAATCGAATTACCAGGATCTGTGGAAGACGTTAGGAACTTCAAAGGCTCGATGATCAAATTTGGAGACAGGAAGTTGGCCTTACCCAAGATTATGGGCATGATGGGTTGGACTGGAGGATAGAACGAAATATGCTAGAGGAACTGTTCGAGCAAACGAGTGCAGATTTTGGTGTGTGGTTACAATCCAAATGGTATGACTCCTGCTTTGAAGAAAGTGTTGAATGCTACTTCTATTAACATGAAAACTGCCGAAATGGTTTCGACTGTCCTTATCGTCACAGGGACTTCCAACGTCAGGCTCACAAAGTATTCTGGGACAGAATAGCTTTAAGAGGTGTAGCGCCGATTGGTCTGCCTCCGACCAGAATAATTACATTAGAACATAAGGAAGAGTCTGTACACAAAAGATAATTGGTCTGCACCTTGTAACGATACATCTTCAAATAGATTTGATTGACGGGCACAAGGGTTTTATATTTAACAGTTATTTAGATTATAATACGAAGTCTCGAGAATGTTGTTTGCATAATTTCTGGTATGCTCTCGAATTAACTAGTACAATTGAAATGTATATATGTTGCCATCATGAATATTGTTAGTTCAGTTCTGATTGAAGCTTTGATTATAGTATGGTCTAGTTTAAAGCTTTGAATGATGTGATATAAATTTCTGTCGATATAAATTATTCTATGTGATACGAATTACTGTAGTGATCATATAAATTAATAATTAGTGCTTGAATAATTAATTATAGTACTTCGATAGTAATTAGGAAGATAGCATCGTAGAGTTAAAAAGATCATGGTGCTTTGTTAGTACATAATTAAAAAGATAGCATCGTAGTTTAAGAAGCTAGTAATTATACTGTTAGCGATTAGCTGAAAATAAAACTTTGGGAGAACTTTTAGCAAATTCCACTATAACTACGAGTTGTTGAAAAGGCTTGTATAATTAGTTTGAAAACAAAGAAATGTTGTTATTGTAAATAGTGTTTTCGTTACAATATGTTGCACCACTAGTGTTCAAATTATTTTTATCTAGACATCTGCTTCTGGTGTAAAGAAATACTGTACAATTATTAACTTTACAACATGGCAAAATTATAAGAACTATACACCATTTTTTTTTCTAACTGGGTAAGAATAAGAAGCATTTGTAATATTTCTAGATAGTGTTCATATCTTCAAGTGTAAAAAAAAATTATTTGTTACTCATTTATAAGCTGTTTATACTTAGTCTCAAAACAAGTTATAAAAGTTCTGCTTTACACGTAGGTCGCTTGTATATTGCTACTTTACAAGCTAATAGTAGAAATGGCAGATGACAGTTGATTTTTTGATATGTCGGGTAGAAGATAAAAGTACCGTTTTAGTTTCCAGAAATAGTAATTTCATATGATAAAGCTTTTTTAGCGTTTAAGATTTGCTCTCCTAGATATTTAGAGATTTCTGTATGAACATAGTTTCAAAAATTTTTTGATTGATGGAATCCTCTACGTATCCATTTGCAACCGCTAATTTTAAATTAATATATGATCAAACAGCAATTATAAATTTGAAATGACAAGTTTGAAGATGCACTGTTGCTATAGTTACAATATTCTTAAAAGTTTGACTTTTTTTATGAATTTTATTTTAATTTATCTACTTATTTATTATTCTACAGGAAGATCCAGTTGTAGGATAAATACAAATTAAGTCTATGCTATACAACAAAGATTACGATTTAACATAGATGATTGATGTTTAAACATACAATTATAATGCCTACTAGTACAAATTAAGCAATGCTCTTTTATATACTCCAAGGAACTACCTACTATACAATCCACATTGTTTTATGCAACATTGATAACTTTTAACAGAGATATACAAAATATGTCGCATTTGTTACTGTTACATTCCATTTCATACAAAACAATAACCACTAAATAGGTCAATCACATAGAAGCACAGAAAAATAACATTCAGAGCAAACAGGACTGTACTCAACCTGGGCGATTGAGGAAAGAACACGGCACAAAAAACCCCAAATTGCCCTCACACTTCCAACTGCATTTGGCACATCTCAGTAAGGACAGGTGACGTACAAATACCCAGATCACCAACACTGAATTTGACGGGATATCAACTGTTACCCAGACATACCACACATGATAACTGAAGAAACCTTAGTGTAGGTCAGCTAATCTTTTCTGGCAGGTAATGAGGTCGGATATCAAATACTACCTAGCTAAAGTTGAAGAGGGGGGACAACAGGAAGATAACCTATATCTTGACTAACAAAGTTCCTCCCCGCACGGACATATGGTAGTAATATTCAACAAGGCCCGATTACACGCGCCCACATACACACACTAACAGTTTCCAGCCCATGTTACAAAATATTTCACAAAGGCTAGCCGACTTCCTATTATTTGCAAAAGGGTACAACTACAAGAACCCTGAAAAACAACCTGAATCGCTGAAATAAACTTATGGTATGATTGCGCATGGTTAAAAGGGCACTGGTTATTGAATAGACTATTTCCAACATAGCCATAAATGCAAACGTTAAGTCACGAGATGGTCGGTCATACCAGAGGTTCAATTTAATTTCATCACAACAATTATCACAAACGTTAAATACTAGTTAATTATGTAGGAACATCAGCTAGATAATAGGATAAACAAACAACAAACATATAATTAAATTTAAACCAAGATGTGAGCGATGCAGTTGTAAATGTGGTTAATATGCTGAAATAAAACAATTACACATAATAAAAATGCCAAAGCGAGTCAGAAATATCAAACAAATATAACATAGAAATATAATACTGTTCATATTCAAACTTGCTTGATAGTTTGTTTTTTAATATCTAAGGAATGATGTTGGTACTTTTCACTAAATATCGTAAAATCACAGTAATTGTACATTTACTATTGATTCTGCAATATGTGCAATGCAATTGCAGTTCCAACTCTGTATTAGATACCGAATAAACATCAATCCAAATAAATAAATATTAGTTGTAGGTTGCTAAAGCAAACAATACTCCTTTATACGTAAAACATGTTCTATAAAATGGTAAATCCACATCAAAATTACATATTGCACATCATACGTAAAGCAACCGGCAAGGTAACATTGTATACATCAAATTCTACCACAAAAGCAATAGGTATCACAGAAATATTTCCTTCAATGTTTACATAAATAACGGTTTTACAATAAGTACCAACATCACATTCAAAACAAAGCTGGAATTAAAAGATGTAATCAGATTACTCTTAGTAGCAACTACGTTATCAATTTATAAAACATTACCTTTAATAAATCCGCCAAGTGAAGCTTTTCATCGCGTTTTTTGTCTGTAGTTTAATATTCGTGAATATTACCAAATTAATTTTTTTATTACATTGTATTTAAGTATGTGTGACGTTTTCTTTGTATGTAACATTCATTTTAACAAGAAGTTTGAAAAAAAGCTTTTATATTTGGGATGTATGTTAATACATATACTGTTATTTCATAATTCTAAGCTTTCTTGAAAAATGAAATGATTTCACTATTAAAGTTTACAATTATAAATATTTTATTTACACCTTTGTGGTGTTAAACTAATTAATGAACCTATGTTCTGTTTTAATATGTATTTTACAGGCATACAAGTTTATGATTTTAATATAGCTACCAATTTTACTGCTATTACGTGCTTGCTGAATATCATTGCACATGAAATCAGAATAGTACAGGATGCTTCAATAGTAATTTATCCAGTTAAGATTGTTTCCTTTTTGTGCATTTGGTTATTTAGTCATAACGCCAAGGTGTTACAATTTCATGAAATCTCAGTGCTATATTACTGATTTTTTTTCGTACATTTCATTTGATTCATTACAGATTCCAGTAATGGTATTGAGAATAACTTCTTGTAAAGCAGTGCGCTTATGAAACTTATTACTAGGTGCTGTTTTTGGCATAACTTTTCCTAAATATGAGGCACTACTAGAATTACTGTTCAAATATAAGTTTATGTTGCAGTTATCAGTTTGATTTGACTATAAGTCTGATTACCTTGGCATATACAAATCGTTTTATAAAGGTATATGTGTCGTAGGCCCCTGGGGTGTATAGCGTTCTTTTTTGTAAGTGTTAGTTGTAGCTTGCTGTAGGTGTCAAAGTTGTCATTTTTAAAATTTTATTTTTATCTGTAATTTGTGTTATTTGCATCATATTAGTTCTTTTTAAATAAACAGTATGGGAGCATCATAACGTAACAACAGCGCTATTGGAAAATATGTATGTGTGAAAGCGTTCCAAAGTTTTTAAAACTAATGCATGTACACAACTTTGTTATTCAAAACAAAAAATTTGGTGAAATTGTATTATATCTTTGTCTTTCTAGTCTAAGGTATACTCGTTAAAGTCCCGGTGTAATTGATAAGAGCCACTACGAAAGTTGACAACATAATAAACACACACATAATATTGTGCAATAAGGTGTTACGTCATATTTATGTTTCAAATTACTGTATCACATGTAAAAAATGTTTATTGCGATTATAGGAAAGGACAAAATGTACTCACGTAAACTGTGGAGCTCTTCCCAACCTTGCAGCTATTTTGGAGTTAGTTGGGCGTTGTTGGGCGTGGTTCGGCCTTTGCCCCCCGTTGAAACTAAATTTTCTGTCTTCCCTCTTCTTGTTTGTAGCGGTACGATAAAGGATACAGGTAGGAGGAACGCTAACAGGTACGAGACAGGAAATCTACATATCTGAAAGAGAAGACAAAGGCACACCACAGATAACCACACTGTTCGACGTTTCCTGACTAGTCCCTGACGTGACGGAAAAAACCCCTGCTTCTCCACTCCGCGTCTGCGCATTCTCGGGCGCCGACGCAACTGTCCAAAGTGACGGAAATGCACGCACAAGTCTTTTTAAATATTGGCGCGAATTCACTCGCAAATTAGAAACTTACAATGCCAATTTTGGCATGTAACAATCTCGACAATGCCATAAAAGAAAAAAAATGTTAAAAAAAATGACTGTTAGCACGGTAAAAGCTTAAAATCTAGATCCTAACTAACCTACATAAATCCTAACTTAAATTCTACCCAATGTTTATTTTAAGCGCCACCTGGTTTTTTCCAACCGATAACACGTCTTCCGGATTACCAGGAAACGGAATGTGTAGCCCCATTGTTTATGACTACATTTATAAGTGCACAAACGAGTCTTTAATGTGGCGCAGTTATAATCGACAGCACAAATTTGTCGGGAAGCATGAAACACTACTAAAACTAGTATAAATGCGACAAGTCGCCTAACATATATACCAAACTAAAGCTAGCATTACAGTTTTCTAAGTGCAGACGCACATGAGCGTTGCATCTAGACTGTTTCTTCTTTGGCAAGAAAATGCCCAAATTTCAAAATGTTCAAAAGAGTGAGTTACTCTGCACCTTGGTTTAATAAACGATACACATCAAAACTTGTTTATGACATGGTTGTGAATCAACAAATTTACCAACAGTACCATCTTACTAATTTCTTACATTACTAACCTAACAAATTACATGGCTACCATCAGGTTAGCTTTTTCGCTCAATATTCAAAAAATAATTCCTACGTCTGATCGTAAATACCAAACATTCGGAAGATAAAAAAGATAAAGCAAAATTTCAAGTTATTATCAAAGATAATAGGTAAAATAACGATATTAAGATAAAGTTATTATCAAAAATAATAGGTAAGATAGAGATATTAAGATAAAACTAGATAACAATAGATAGATCCGAAACGTTCCAGCACGCTAAGGCACGCTACGACTACATACACTAAAGATATAGCGTAGAATTCCCCAGCTCACCAAGCCGTTTCGTCATCCATCCCAAAGACATAAGATAGAGTGGCTCCTTGGAGCTGTTATATAGGGATAATACTTGTACCCCCTAAAAAGAGCGACCTGTGAAGCAGGCCCGTTTATAAAAAACGGTACGAGGGACCGGAAAAGGCATTTTGGTGAATTCCTGCACCCAGCGTTGAATGATATCGGCAAGATATCTACCCTTAGTTATGTGGATACATATATATTCATGCACTCACACATACACACACTCATACATACATGCACTGTTAGTGGCCATGTGCGCTGACAGCGGCACCGCGTGACCTCACGAAAGATTCGCAGAGACGTGGTCCGGGTGTCTGTGAATACCCCCCGTGCAACCACACGGTGACTAAAGGAAATGAAAAGACAATAGAGATATAGGAAAGGTAAAAAGAGGGAAGTAGGCATTTTGGAATGCATAATAGGCACTTCCAGGTAGAAGAGAATACAGGAAGGGCTCGCATTGAGCTAAAGAGACAGAAAAGGTGGATAGAAAAGCACTACTCAACCAGCCAATGTGGTCAGTAGCCCGAAGTGAGGGAAAAATCACTCTTATGTGGTAGACGGGTGTTCCGAGACAAGAACAGGTCTACCGAATGAAAGATAATGCAGAAACGGAGACAGCAGGATATGAAAAAGTAGAGTTTTTAGACAAGCGTCCGAGAGAAGGTAGAGAGTTGTCCCTATTAAACACAGGTCAGTCTGAAGGACCACCTGCTATATTAATCAGACAAGTTAAGGTACATCATAAGTCAAAAAATTACTAGGCTCTTAATGAGAACTAGTACAATCATTTTCCTAACGAGTGCATCCACTACGATAAGAAAATCAGACAAAAGTTGAAACAACAACTTAAAAGTATTCCTACAGATACCTTCATACAAAAACCAACTGTTTCAAGGTAATTTTTAAAAACGGTAACGCTATAAACACACAAAAATGCCTAATTATAAGCAGTTAAATACAGACACACTGTCCCAATATGCTAAAAACAACCGAGAATTCGATAAGGTATTAATAAAAAACAATAGCACCTCACCACGAAGTTCAATAAAAAACAACAAAAAAATGTTTATGTTATGGTAACTTAGTAGAAAAAGAAAACAAGTAATGATATAGGATTAAGTGGCCGACTGTAATAATTCAGAAGAAAAACACATGGAATAGAAACTCCTAGTTTTTGGCAACTGCGAATATGGACTATTTCCTACAATGGCATAGGCCGCGTCTCCTATGTGAGCCTAAAGAAAAAAGCATCCACTCAACATCAGCTAAAACCAATCATAAAAATTCAATGAGTTATTACAACCAAAGTTACGACAATCACCACAAAATTAAACGATGTAAGATAAATACTGAAAACGAAATAATATGTTGTAGAAAAGGTGGGAGAATTAATTAAATAAAGCGACAGAGTTATAGTGGGGGACCTAGACAATAAACAGATATGTAGCTAAGAATAAATTCAAGGGGGAAGTCAAGAAGCTAGTTTAAGGTAAATAAGTTAAACGTGTAGAAGATAGGTGCTGTATAAGAGCAGGAATAAGTAAGTAATTGAAGTTAACTAATTCATAGTAGGGACAAAAAACATTAGGTAAATCGTTAAAGAAATGGAACGTGAAAAACTTTGTGTGTACGCAAAGCTTAAGCGATTTTAAAGATAATTTTATGCCATCTAGTGTGGTTTGAATTGATATGCGAAGAGATAACAGTAATCAAAACTCGATTTAGTGATAGAATTGTTGAAAAACAAAAAGATATCTTATTACGCATATACTTACTAGGATGACGAGCTCTCCTTTGAGCTTCACCTAGACTAATAAAGAAAAACTCCAACATCATTCTTAAAAAAATTATTCACAAATTGCTAGAGGGACAAACTTACCCCAAGTCTCGTCTAGACTGTAATGCTGAGCGGCCAACTCTTGATGAGTCTAGACCTATATACAGCTGAGCGACCAACTTGGAAGAAAAATCTCGCCTAGACCAAATAGATCTTAAAATGCTGCGTTGGAATATCGATATATCTAAATAATATGCTATCAAAACAAAATCATACTCGCTACACAAAAGCAATATTCTACGATACATGTATAGAAAAACAGTATTCCAAATTATTAAAATATTCTTTTGATATCGCGGGATTTATCAACAACCATCGTAAATGAGTTTAAATACAAAACGTTATCAACAACTTCATTATTGTAGTGTTTAAAGAAGCAGATATAACGAAATCAAGTTTCTTATAGCGTTTTAGAAGGTAAAAGATATACTAAGAACTCAGTTAGTTGCGTTAGCTGTATTTGAAAGCAAAATTTCTTTAAAAGGAATTTGTAAGTTATAGTTGATTATTTAAATTACTAAGAGAACACTTTTAAAATCCTAGTAAAATAAGATAATATGGGTTATCTAAACAACAGCTTTTTTAAAAAGTTGACCCAAAAACTAAACAAATCTGAGGTTTATTGTAGTTATTTAATTAACTTTAGTGTATTTTTAAGAAGGTTTTTACTCATAAATAATGGTAAATGAAGCTATTTATTTATAATTAGAATACTTACAGAAAAAATTATGTAATCTAAAAAGCACATGCTTCCACCTAGAAGTGAGGTTAAGGGAATCTGCCAAACACATTTAAAAGGTATATACTTCAACTTTATGCTAAATTAGATTAGGTAATTATTTAAGAGAATTTAGAGCAAAACACACTATTTTTTATAAGGTAAATTAATTGAGTTAGCAATACATTTATGAAAGCTATAATCTAATCCAATATGGCTGTCTATATTAGATTGACATATCAGCTGTTTCCATGTCATTTCACTTAAGATGGCTGTTATGGCAACTTGCAATGTTACCAACTTATATTTTTCTATTTAACAGTTATTAAAAATTAAAAAATTTTTATTTTTGCGTGAAAAATCCAATTGCTACAGATATATTTAAAACTAATACGTTATAAGGTATACAAGAAGTGAAAACAAATTTCAACACACGTTAGGTGCGCCACTATTATATCTTTGTCTTTTTAGTCTAAAGTATACTCATTAAAGTCCCGGTGTAATTGATGAGTCACTACGAAGTTGACAACATAATAAACACATACGTAATATTGCGCAATAAGGTGTTACGTCATATTCATGTTTTAAATTACTGTATCAATGCAAAAAATGTTTATTGCGATTATAGGAAAAGACAAAATATACTCACGTAAACTGTGGAGCTCTTCACAACCTTGCAGCTATTTTGGCGTTAGTTGGGCGTTGTTCGGCCTTTGCCCCTCGTTGAACCCAAATTTTCTGTCTTCCCTCTTTTTGGTTTTTAGCGGTACGATAAAGGATACAGGTAGGAGGAAGGATAACAGGTACGAGACAGGAAATCTACATATCTGAAAGAGAAGACAAAGGCACACCACAGATAACCACACTGTTCAACGTTTCCTGACTAGTCCCTGACGTGACGGAAACCACCACTGCTTCCCCACTCCGCGTCTGCACATTCTCGGGCGCCGATGCAACTGTCTTAAGTGCCGGAAATGCACACACAAGTTTTTAAAATATTGGCGCGAATTAACTCGCAAATTAAAAACTTACAATGCCAATTTTGGCATGTAACAATTGTCAAATTTACTAGGAGCAAAATATTGTTAAACTACATCTACTTTGTTGGTAAAGAATTCTCTTAGGGGTTTCTTAAAAATATAAGAAAATGATAACATATGTATTGATTAAATAGTAAGAGAATTCCTTGTACTAGGCTATACATTGAAATAAAAGTAATGTGTATATGCGTACTCGTCGATGTTACCATTATATGTCCAAAGTGAATAGCAGTTGACCTACAGTTTAAATTATCTGACATATATATATACCCACCCCATATAAATGCTAAAAATAAAATATAGAACGTTAATTTCTGGTAAAAATGTTTCTACTATGTTGAAAATTTATTTGGTAAGGTTTAATTCACAAAAAAGAAATGCTTTGGATGATTCACAATACATCGACCTTGTGCCAGCCCACACTTATTGTATTGTAGTTTGGTAAGCTATATATGATACAATTGTTAATCAATTAGTTTTTGCACTTATTAGTTGCTACGTTGTTACAAACAAAATCATGATTCAATTCTATTTTATACATAATAACAATGAAAATTATGTATATAATGTCCTTTTGTTACATGTTTTATTCACTTTCAGTCAGATAAATAGTTTATTTCTCTTATAAATAGGGAATACTGTAAATGCAAATTTACAAACGAAAAACTGTAGAATCACTACAACAATCGATTTATTTCTTTATCTACTAATGCTTGATTAAACATTGTCGTGTTATATATCCTTAAACGGTCATGCATGCATATGAGTTTCCTAATTGTGCAGTAAATAACATTAAGCAACTGGTTATTTTGCATATACTTAAATAGGAATTGCCTTATTTGTTCATATAATGTTACAAATACATTATTTTGTATATTTTTGCCTGTATTTTATTATTATATATTTCTAATCTAACGTTAAATAATTACAGACAATTTTTATAACATCCCACACTGAAAGCAATCATCTGCCAAGCCTACAATATATTATACTGAATAAATTGTGCTAATTTACTATCCATTGGAGCTTAAAATTTTATAATAACCAAGGCAATAGAAAATTTAATAGGTATCTTAAGGTTTTATACGCATATTGAATGTGAGCAAAAGATTTGAAAGCAATTTCAAAATTCAAATATTAAAAGTTTTTAAACTTTTAGCACATTATTCAGATTTAATTAGCTTGGATTATATAAAAACGTATTCGTTTCACTATATTGACCTGTTTCGTTAGCTCAATGAAACATTTCTATGGCAGGGTTTATTTTAAAAATTAATTATTTTTACAAAAGGATATCAATTTAATCTCTGTACTGTGTTTGATACTTATATTTTAATAAAAACAGCGTCTAGATTTAACACTCGTTTAGTAACATAATGACACATGACATGACAAGACGTTCACCTGACATTAGGACCGCAAGTAGCTCACATAATGTCTAAACTACATATAGACTAATATTAAACACCTTCCTCTCAAAGATTAAGGCGTTGCATCGGCTTAATTGTTCGCCCGTACTTCGACATCTTTAAGGCACAATCACCCGTAGCACTTATAGGCAGGTCAAATTAGGCCAAAAAATGACCCAATTCGGAATTAATTAGTGGAAAGCTGGAAATTGTTTTAATTGCTTAAGTATAGGTCTAGTATTAAAGGAACATGTCCCCCCCCACTGAGGTCGGCGTTGGCCCCCATCTTAAAAAACAGCTCCAAAATCGGAGTTTTTTTAGTTTTTTGATAATTATTCAAAAACTATGAGTTTTATGAAAAAATGTAATCCGGTCTAAAATATAGAGCGCTAAATTCTCTACAAAATAAGGTCTAAAAATAATGAGATCAGTCTAAAATTAAGATTCATAAGTGACGTTAAAAAAGTACATATTTGAAGGTTTTTTAAAAAAATTAATTTTTTTGTTTTTTTATTTTTTTTTGAATATGTAAGACTATAAATAAAGCTAGAACGTTTTTTTTCTGGCCAAATCTAAATAAAGACATATGCGACTTTATAAAAAAATGTAGAGTGTGTGAAAAATTCATGCCAGCAAACCACAAAGAACCAATGCTACCCCACTCAATCCCGAACCTGAGATTCAATAAAATAGGTGCTGACATACTAGAATTTGGCGTAAAAGCATATCTAGTGCTTGTTGATTATTTTTCACATTGGATAGAGATTATCCCAATAAACAGTAAAACATCTCGTGCAGTTATTGATGCCATGCAAGGTGTATTTACTAGGTTTGGATATCCACAATACATAATAGCGGACAACTTACCATTTACCTCAAAACAATACAAAGACTATTACAATTGTAAAGAGATTACTATTTTAACATGTTCTCCACATTATCACCAAAGCAACGGTCTTGCAGAAAAGGCCATAGGGATCGGAAAACACATTCTACGGAAAAGCAATGATGAAAAAACAGACTTTTGTGAACTTTTATTAGAATATCATAACAGTCCTATAGGAAATTTGAATGCCTCACCATCGCAAATATTAAATAGCAGGAGTGTACGAACACAACTACCTATAACAAATAACAAATTACAACCCAAAATACAAAATCATATATATAAACAATTATGTAAGGAAAAGCAAAATGTAAAAGTCAGATATGATTCACACAGCAAAACAAAGCAAATATTGTATAAAAAGCGGGATAAAATAGTCATTAAAACAAATATTGATAAAACATTGGATAAGGCGATTATAGTCGAAAAAGCACACGAACCAAGGTCATACTGGGTGAGAAAGGAAAGTAATAACAGAATTGTAAGGCGTAACACCAATCAGATTAAACCTTCTTATTTGAAAACTGACTTCAAAGAATTAATCAGTGAGCCTGAGTTATTCCCGATAGAACCTGAAAAGCATCCAGCAGAAAACGACAAAGACAATCAGAATGTAGTTGTACCAATTAGTAGTAATACTGATTTAGTGTGCGGAAAAACTAATGATGAGTTAGATAGTGACGTTAAAAAAGTACATATTTGGAGGTTTTTAAAAAAATTAATTTTTTTTAGTTTTTTTATTTTTTTGAAATCCATTGATTTTACGACAAAAAGTCATACCTTACAATTTGTAGAGATTGTAATTTTACGTCTAACAGTGTTACATTGAATGATTTTGACTTAATATCAAGGTCAATAATAGATTTTGATATTTGACTCTCAAATCACCGGTTTTAAATGTAGGCATTTCAAATACGTTTGTAACAAATTCGTATGTAATTTATCGTGAAAAACACCAACAAATATTTACTCATTTATACCATGTATTAAATATAGTTTTAATAATTACAATAAAGGTTATTAAGTTATTAGTTGATAGTTACTGATAATATTATGTAATTAAATAGTAATATGTCATATTTTATGTATAGTAGTAACGCGTAGGCGTCACATTTTGCAATAAACATTTAGTTTTCAAATGACCACAATATTTATTATATTATGTTTGTACTAACAAGTAACTACTCATGCCAATTTTGAAGGCACGGGTGTGTATGTAGGGTTGCCACCTTTTTGTTAACCCAGACCGGGACAAAGTGTTCCACTAAAAAATAGTTTAGAGACAAACAGTTTTTTACATGCGCATCGGAGAGTAGTTATCATATATAGACCTGGAATTCAAATGGAGCTTTTGGAAATATGTAATTTTAGGTCAAATGTATATCTTAGTAGTAAATAGCATGACACGTGCGAAAACTTAGAAATTTCAGCGTGTGCTAAAAGCCGAAAGGTTATAATATTGTGTATGTATGTTCTATATTGCTGGCTCTTTTGACTTTTTAGCTTTAGAATTAGGCAAATGGATGTGAAAATAGCTGGTGACAATGGTGACATCTAGATTTGGCATCCAAAAGTATTCAAAACCATTGCCAATTTTTAGTATTGAATGAGAAGTCTAATAGTCTCTTAAGCGCATATTCAACAGTTCTCTAAAATAGAATAATGGCGGGTCATTATTTTAATAATACGCAAAAGATAAACAAGTTTATTTTAAAGCTATGACACAAACACATATACAAAAACAAACAATAAAAGTTTTAAAGCGGGAAACTAATTCTATTTATACAGAAACTAAAAACTCTTTTTAATAGGTGTAATATATAATATATAAGAATAAAAGCGTGTCACTTATTTTCGGAATCGAATTTGAAGGTATATTTCTTATTCGTCGACACACTTCTTAATATTTCTGGGCAACTCTTGATATAGTTGTAAAATTCACAACATGCCATATTAAAATTTAACTTGATTTTTAGCTCCGAGTTTAAAAGTTGATTTCCAATTGTATTTCTTTCATCTCTAGCAACTAGTCCCATAAGACTAAATACTCTTTCGCAATATGCATTTGAAATCGGAATTGATAAAACAAATGATACTAATTTGAAAGCCTCAGTACAACATTCGCATTTTTGAAAAATCTCTGCCCACTTTTTATCAATGATTATGGATTTGGAGGAAATATCACCTAACGTTACTACATTTTGAATAATCCCTATTTCTGCATATAATTTATCTGCATCAATTTCGTCGTCCATTTTCAAAATGTTTATGAGCTTTTCAAAATCTTTAAAAGTAAGTTCTTCTCGTAAGTTTAGAAAACCAAAATATTGGAAAACTGATTCTTCAAAGTCATAATACTTGCATAGGTAATTAATGGAACGACTTAAAAACTCTAGGACTTGTGTTTCGAATTTGAACTTTTTATCACGTTCTAGAGTTTTAAATATTTTATTCGCGGAGCTACCGAAAAATTTATCTTTAATTCTACGTTCTAATTGTGATTTAAAATTTTTCATTATATTGTGAAGGTCTATTGAATTTGTATCTTGATTTTCTAAAGTTAAAATTGTTGTCTGAAATAGCAAAGATACGTTGTGTACAAAAAATAGAATACATAAAGGCAATGAATTTTCATCATCGTCTTTAAAAGTCTCCAGAAGAATATTTGGACAGCAATCTTCTTTTTCAGATAAAAAATATGACCTTATGGCAGGCCATGACTTTAGTAAGCGATTTATTGCTGGATGCAAAGAAAGCCAACGCGTAGGAACATGCCCTAACAATTCGCAATATTTTAGATCAACGAATTCAAAAAAGGATTTTGAAGTTTCAACTCGTTTGGCAGATGATGAAAATTCATTATAAATTTTTATTACAACTAATTCGACATCATAGCTAAAACCTTTAATTGAAAATTTTATAGAATTGTTTATTACATGACACAAACAGTTCGATTTAACAATTTTCCTATTAGACTCAATAACTTTAGTATACACAGAACAATTTTTGCCATAATTTACAGCAGCATTATCTGCGGAAAAACTTGTCACTAAATTTACATTCAAATTATATTTTTTAAGAATTTTCATAATATTTTCATAAATTTTTTCACTTGTTTCATGCGGATTTTCAAAGAATTCTAGCAATTTTTCGCAAATGCCTTTTTCTTTTTTAAAATATTTTATTGTTAATGGATAGTATATGCGATTTTTTTTATTCGATGCAGCGGTGCTAATTGAAAAAAAGGCATTATTTATATCATCAAGCACCATTTCATGGCATTTAGCAGCTAATATTTCGGTAGCAATGAAGGTCTGTTTCGCTCAGGCACAAGTTATTTTTTCGCAACAACTGAATCAGAATAAATTTTTTTTTGAAGCTTTATGTTACAATCTTGACTTAAATAACTTAAGTGATGACAAACAGTATGATAAACAGTACATATTTCTGCAAGAGCCACAAGGTTTTCTTCAGGATTATTCTTTTTAATGACAAAACTATCTAATATGCTATTTTTGGCAATTGTTTTTGCTGTATTTTGATGCTTGTTATACTTAAAATGAGTCTCAACTGCTCCCCTTCCCTCATACTTAACTTTGAATGTCATTTTACATAAGATACATTGAGCCTTTTCCTCACTACTTTGGCAAGGGCGTAACCATTCGGACCAGTCAACATTTTCCATCCATTCTCGTCGAAATGTACAAAACCTTTTAATTTTATTTAGTGGTTTTGGAGAACATGAATCGCTTGCTTCATCTTCATCTCCCATCTTTCTGTGAAAAATAGAATATAAAATGACAAGAACCTAGGATTTAGGTATATTACTCAAATAATGAAGGCAAATAAATTATGAATTAAATACATCTATTTTCCTCCATTTGTAAGTTGTAAGTAGTAATTTGTACTAATATTTTTACTTACCTCTCAAATAAGCAAATATTATGATGTTATAATATAGGTACAAGCTACACAATTATTTTTTTATATACTTCGTTAAAAAAACAATATGTCGATAACTAGATATCTATACTTCTTAAATTATGGGTGACAACAGTTTATACTACAATAACTTCAGTTTTCAATAGTTCTCTTCAGGATTCGCAAAGGTCTGACTTGATGTAGTCTACTGATCTGGTGGTCTGTCACTAGCCGCTACCAAATACTAATCACAACGCAATTCCGGGACAATCCCGGGTCCTGGTTAAAGTTTTTTTCGGCCGGGGCGGAGGACCTACATTCCGGGATAATCCCGGCGAAACCGGGAAGGGTGGCAACCTTATGTGTATGCGTATGCGTGTGTGTGGAGTCTCATACACAATAGACGTACAGTAACAGCTGTGAAGTCGTCAGAAATGCGGCTGGTAATATCTATTGTATTATATTCGACCCTCTGGCCGCATGGTCGCCTTCTATTGGTGACCGATCCGATTGAGACCGTTATTTTACTGAACTACAGTCTATGTTGCTTATACATAGTCTGTAGTCTATCGAAGAGCAATTCGTTATGGAGCTGCAAATGTACTTTTTGACGAGACAATGTGTGTAACTATGTCTCAAGAGCAATTCCTTTCCAATGATGCCAACAAACAACGTGTTATATTTTTTTTACGGGAAAAGCTTGAAATGAAAATTTTATTGTGAAGCAAGCTATTGAGGATGCTGACACTTTAATTGTTCGTAGTACTATTGAGATCGCAAATAGTGCAGAGTGTGTTGTTATGGTGGGCGAAGACATTGATCTTTTGGTCCTACTGTCAACTCTATCGCCTTCATCTTGTACCAACATTTATTTTTTGAAACCAGGAAAAGGGAAATTAGACCATTTGTGTTATAGTGCTAACAACTTCAAATATTAAAAGCATGTTAAGGATAACATATTATTTCTCCATGCTTTCAGTGGCTGTGACACAACTTCGTCATTTTTCAGAAAAGGAAAAATACAATTCGTGAAATTGTTAGATAAAAATAACAAATTGCAAAATATTGTTTCCATTTTCTTTGATAAGAACGCTAATGCAAATGATATTGATGACGCTTAACTATTTATTACTGCGCTGTATGCAGATAAGTGTGTCGAAATGTTGTCATTAGATAAATTACAATATCAGCTTTTCGCAAAATCTTTAATGAGAAAGGATTTCAATCTTGCTTCTTTACCTCCTACACAAGCAGCTGCACGTCAGCATTCCTTACGTACATATCACCAAATTCAAATGTGGATTGGAAACGAAAAAAATCCTCTAGATTGGGGTTGGAAGAATACTAAATACGGTCTTATACCAATTACCACAAATAAAGATCCAGCTCCACAATCGGTATTGAAAAAAGTTTCGTGTAAATGTGCGAAGGGATGCAGAGGATCGTGTAGTTGCCGAAAACTAGGCATGGCTTGTTCAAATATTTGTTTTAATTGTCGGCGACAATCATGTACAAACTGTTTAAAAGACGATCAAGAAAATCATTTCGAAACTGATGAGGATTTTGAAAAAATAATTGAAAACTACTGTGAAACAGATGGACAAAACGAAGAAAACGATAATACAGAAGATCAATTAGAAGAACAACATGAAGGAAATGGTGATGAAGAAGACCAAATAGAAAAAAGGGACCAAGAAAATATTTATGGACCATCAACATCGAAAGTATTGAAAACTAACTAATGTGGTGTGTATAAATTATCTTATATTTTTATTTCTGTATATTTAAAAAAATGTACTTATATTTTAATTTTAAATTATTTTATTCTAGAAAGAAGTAGATCAGAAATAGCAGTCGAAAAAGATAACATGGGCCATAACATAAGCAATAAATTCAAATAGTATTGAATGAATTTTGTAAATAATATAACATTTGTATATATGTAATATGTATGTATATTAAAATTACAATACCTTTAAATTTTTTGTGTTGAACGAGTTACTTAAAGTATAGCATATTATTATTTAATTGCATAATATTATTTGTTAGTAACTATACTCATTCAACTACTAACTTTATAACCTTGATTGTAATAATTATAACTACATTTACTAAAATGTATAAAAGAGAACATATTTGAATATCAAAATAATATACCTTGATACTAAGTCCAAATTATTGAATGTAACACTGTTAGACGTAAAATTATAATCTCTACAAATTGTAAGATATGACTTTTTGTCGTAAAATTAATGGATTTCAAAAAAAAAATTTAAAAAACTAAAAAAATCGATTTTTTTAAAAAAACTTCAACAAACTTACTTTTTTAACGTCACTTATGAATCTTAATTTTAGACTGATCTCATTATTTTTAGACCTTATTTTGTAGAGAATTTAGCGCTCTATATTTTAGACCAGATTACATTTTCTCATAAAACTCATAGTTTTTGAATAATTATCAAAAAACTAAACTAAACTAAAACTCCGATTTTGGAACTGTTTTTTTAAGATGACGGCTAACGCCGACCTCAGAGGGGGGGGGGACATATTCTCCCAATACTAGACCTATACTTAAGCAATTAAAACAATTTTCAGCTTTCCACTAATTAATTCCGAATTCAAACCTAATTTGACTGGCCTATTATGTCTTTACTATCTAACTCATCATTAGTTTTTCCGCACACTAAATCGGTATATTACTACTAATTGGTACAACTACATTCTGATTGTCTTTGTCGTTTTCTGCTAGATGCTTTTCAGGTTCTATCGGGAATAACTCAGGCTCACTGATTAATTCTTTGAAGTCAGTTTTCGAATAAGAAGGTTTAATCTGATTGGTGTTACGCCTTACAATTCTGTTATTACTTTCCTTTCTCACCCAGTATGACCTTGGTTTATGTGCTTTTTCGACTATAATTGCCTTATCCCATGTTTTATCAATATTTGTTTTAATGACTATTTTATCCCGCTTTTTATATAATATTTGCTTTGTTTTGCTGTGTGAATCATATCTGAGTTTTACATTTTGCTTTTCCTTACATAATTGTTTATATATATGATTTTGTATTTTGGGTTGTAATTTGTTATTTGTTATAGGTAGTTGTGTTCGTACACTCCTGCTATTTAATATTTGCGATGGTGAGGCATTCAAATTTCCTATAGGACTGTTATGATATTCTAATAAAAGTTCACGAAAGTCTGTTTGTTCATCATTGCTTTTCCGTAGAATGTGTTTTCCGATCCCTATGGCCTTTTCTGCAAGACCGTTGCTTTGGTGATAATGTGGAGAACATGTTAAAATAGTAATCTCTTTACAATTGTAATAGTCTTTGCATTGTTTTGAGGTACATGGTAAGTTGTCTGTTATTATGTATTGTGGATATCCAAACCTAGTAAATACACCTTGCATGGCATCAATAACTGCACGAGATGTTTTACTGTTTATTGGGATAATCTCTATCCAATGTGAAAAATAATCAACAAGCACTAGATATGCTTTTACGCCAAATTCTAGTATGTCAGCACCTATTTTATTGGATCTCAGGTTCGGGATTGAGTGGGGCAGCATTGGTTCTTTGTGGTTTGCTGGCATGAATTTTTCACACACTCTACATTTTTTTATAAAGTCGCATATGTCTTTATTTAGATTTGGCCAGAAAAAAAGCGTTCTAGCTTTATTTATAGTCTTACATATTCCTATGTGACCTTTATACAATAGGTTAATCATGCTGTTTTGTAACGTTTGTGGTACAATAATTTTATTTTCAATGAACACAATTCCTGCTTCAATGAATATATCATTTTTTAAATTATAGTAGGGTTTTATATTTTTAAGAACCTTCGCTTTATTTAGCCACCCGTTATAATAATAGTCCGTAACTTTTGATAACGTGTCATCTTTAGCCGATTCTTTTGTAAATTCAGTTATTTTAGCATCACTCATAGGCAAATGTGTTGAAACAGTGTGCACCATGTCAAACATGTCTGCATCGACATGTTCATAGCTTGCTTTATCATTTGTGCTAGAGAGCATATCCGCAAAATGGATATCTTTTCCTGGGACATCATAAACATTTAATGTATATTTCAATAATTTTAACCTTAACCGTTGTGATCGTACTGAACCAATTTTACAGATGGGTTTGTTCATAATTGCTATAATCGGTTTGTGGTCAGACTGAACATCAATAGCCATAGATTTTAGCTTTTAAAACACTCTTGATACTTTGGTAGCCATTGCCACTCAATATTTTTTTTAATAATTCCTGTAATGGGTGTATAATTTCAGCTATATTTGGAACATACTTCCGAATATAATTGAAAGAACCGATAATTCACTGCAGTTCAACCGCATTTTGTGGTGTTTCCAGCTGGCACATAGTTTTGGCTCTGCTGGCGTCAACTCGCATGCACGGTTGAGAAAAGGTTTGCCCCATAAATTTTACCTCGGCTTTACAATATTGGAATTTATTCCTATTAAACTTACAGCCGGTTTCCCTAGCCCGTTTGACCACCTTAGCTACAGTTTTGTCATGCTCAGACCTAATCAGAGCCAGCCACTATCATATCATCATGACAGATAATTACATTACTTATGTTACCAAATTTATTTTCAACTATTTCTTGGAATAGATCTTGAGAATTTGATAGGCCATATGGTAGAACAATGAACCTATATACACCAAATGGTGTGGAAAAGCAACATTTCCAAGAAGAATTTTCACTGATTGGGATCTGATGATACCCTTCAGACATGTCGAACACACTGAAATATTTTTTATTTAATATTTTTGGCGATATTTCCTCAACTGTTAGACTAATCCTGGGTTTACGTACTATTTGAGCATTTAAATCTGATGGATCTAAACATATTCGCAGTTTACCATTGCTTTTTTCTACGACTATCATACGATTAATGCTTGCACGTGGGTCAATTTTGTCTACTTTAAGTATAGCGTTTCTTTTAACTAGTCTATCTAGCTTCATTTGTAGGTCATCTTTAATATTAACAGGACTTCTAACCGAAGGGTAACATACTGCCTCAAAATTTTTTACAGTATTAATCTCAACAGTTTCTTTAAATTTGCCTGAACCTACAAATATGTCAAGATTTTTGCTAATAAATTTATTCTGGTCATCATTTATATTTAAATCAATTTTATTAACACGTTAAATCAGATTTAGATGGATGCATGTTTTACCCCCGATTAAAACCTGACTAGCAGCATCCACAACAACAAAGTCATCAAAAATACTTTTCTCTTTGTGTTTAATATTTAAACTAACAGTTCCCGTAGGTTTAGACCCTCTCTCCTCAAATGCTTTCAGTACATACTCTGTGGGTCTTATTTTACAATTTGTTTTAAATTTTTTAAAGACTGATAAAGGGATAACATTAACATCAGCCCCTGTATCTAATTTACTTTTGAGTTTGACATTTTCTATAACTAAAATTTATTCCCACATAATCTTATGCAAGTGTTTACACGACTTGTTGCTTTTACATTTAACACATACATTAATATTTTGCACAAAAACATCAGAGTCGCTAGACTCGTCTTTTTCTGTAGCTTTCGCACTTT
This sequence comes from Platerodrilus igneus, assembly GCA_036346225.1. Taxonomy (NCBI): domain Eukaryota; kingdom Metazoa; phylum Arthropoda; class Insecta; order Coleoptera; family Lycidae; genus Platerodrilus; species Platerodrilus igneus. The sequence continues at coordinate 2,461,131 of JARFIW010000831.1, forward strand.
TTACCTTACATGCTACAGCAAAGTGATTTTCTAATCCGCATTTTTTACATTTCTTTCCATATGCAGGACATTCACGTGGCCCATGTGTCCGTTGGCATCTACGACATAAAAATTTATCTTGTTGTTTACCTTTGTTTTCTGCATTAGATTTCGTTCCGTGATATTTTGGTAACCCGGCTTACTTCATTCGTCTGCTGAAATTGTAGGCTTTGAGATCTGCTCTGCTCACTTGTGCGACAAAATTCGATAGCTTTAGTTAATGTAAGCTTATCAACTCTTAAAAGGCTTCTCATGTTGTTGGATCTCTTATTCCAATCACAATACGATCCCTTAGAGCTTTGTCGTCTGCAGATTGTTACATTCCAAATTTGGAGATGTACACTTTTAAATTTGTGAGTGAATTCCCGCCATTATTTTTAAAATAGACTTGTTCATTTCCGTCATTTCGGACAGTTGCGTTTGCGCAAAAGGAATGCGCAGGCGCGAAGTGGCGTAAGTGCGCGGTTTGGACAGGACATGGGATTATTAGCCAACGAGACGTCGAACGGTGACGTTTGCCGGTGTCCTTTTATCTTATCTCTTTTAGGATGTAGGTTTCCCTTTATCTTTACCTTGTATCGTTGCCTTCACCTTTATTTCTTCGCCCTACCTACAAACGACGAAGAGGGAAGACGAACGAATTTGGTTTCAACGAGGGCATGATGTAACCCACTCCCAACAGACGAGATACCCTGAGATTAGCATGGCCCCTGCGCAGGGATGACCCGCAAATCGTGAAGCGTTCCACATTTTTAAGTGAATATTTTTTATCTTTTTAAGGTGCAACTTGTATCATTGTAAACGTATTTGGTACGTGATACAATTTGACACGCAATTATGTCTGTCATAATATCTTTGTTGTGCAATAATGTGATAGTGGCACTGAACGCGTGGCTACAGGGTTATAACAAGATTCAATAGGGTCAATGGCATTATAATTGCAAGATTTAATCAAATGTCTACAGTCGGTTAGAAAGTGTTCAAACCCTTCTCCCTCCTTCTGTGTACGTACCGGCGGTAATTTTACATGACCGTTGAACCCTGCCATTTTTGTTATATCTAACATTTATTTAACGTTTCCATAAACTTGGTGATGCCTGTGATATTTTAAGATTTTAATTTTTTTGACTGCGCCATGTTTGATACTTATATTTTAATAAAAACAGCGTCTAGATTTAACACTCGTTTATTAACATAATGACACATGACATGACAAGACATTCACTTGACATTAGGACCGCAAGTAGCTCACATAATGTCTAAACTACATATAGACTAATATTAAACATCTGGATATTAGTAACTGTAATAGAAATATTGTGTATTATATTAGTTTAAAAATGCTACTTTTATTTTTTGGGGTAATGGGAATTCAAGGCCTGCATACTCACATCCAAGTATTTAAACATATCACATTTTAAAGCAGACTACTATCTTGTCATTGCCATGTGGAAATTTGACAGGTTTATACTCTAGTTTAAATTTCTGTTGCTTTAAAAATCTTAAAACTAGTTCAAATTAGATGACGCCTAATAAAATTATCAATTTAAGCAGATATATTCTAACAATAGCATTTCAGCCATAAGCAAGCACTTACCCTGCCTTTTTCCTGAGTTTGTCAGCAACATTTAGCTTTGTAGTTACGGTAACCAACAAGAATTTTCTGAATTACAAAAATGTTAACCCAATTTTCTGAACTGAAACTGTATGAAACAAAGTCAAAGCAATGATTAAATTACACCATAATTGCTAAAAGATATTTTCTATTTTGTTCAATGAAACTAGTGTATTAAGAGCTCATCACAGTAACGGCCATCTTGAAATTTTTAAGATCCAAATTTCTTTCCTATTAGGCACCCAAATTAAAAACGGTTTTAATAAAAGTTACTTATTAAATAATTGTCTATGTGGGAAAGTCATTTAGGTGTTTTTAACTGAAAAAATTTTTTTTTTGATGATAATAGAGTGATTTAAACAAAACCAGTAACTTTCCCAAATGTGTGAATAATTTTTATGAATTTTCATCAAAATTGCACACTACAATTCACTTTATTTATCGAATAAATCAAATATTAGTATTAGTATTAGTATTTTTTAGAAAAATGTACCTGCAATGTGCTGCCGTGGAAAAATTCAGAACTTCCATGTCACACACTAGTGTAAAACAGAAATGGTTTGAATACATGCTATACACAACAAAACGCAACATGCATACAGGAAACGTTATGCTATTGAGATCAAACTATCATTATGAGAGTTTTCGACTATAGTCTTAATTGCTCGCAAATCTATTTATAACTTTCATTATGGATATTATTTAGGGCCTCGCAATTATTGAAATGAGTTGTTCTTCATAACCTTGGATTTATATAAATTTTGTTGGGCTTCCTATTTAGTGAAGTAAGTAATTGGTATTCCCCCAGTTTTGAGGTAAATAATAATGAAAGACTGCATTGCAATGGTGTTCTATATCTTTTAAAAAAAATTTGAAATAATATACTATCTAGTTGATGAAAAACTGGCTTGTAATATGGTGAAAGAATGAGTGTAGTGTAATGTAAAAAAAAATAAACTCGGAATTATTTAATTTTTATGCCGGAGTTCAAATAATGTTTTGGGATAAATTTAAAAACGACCGTCTCACGCCAGTAATGCCGTGGCTGCAATGATAGGTTAGGTTACTGTTAGAAATAGATATTATTATTAAAAAACACAAATCACTTAACACGCATATCAGAACAGTTGTTCTAAAACTATTGCATACTGTTCTAATATGCATGTTAAGTGATTTGTGTTTTTTAATAATAATATCTATTTCTAACGGTAACCTTACCTGTCATTGCAGCTACGGCTTGTGTAGTAATAAGGAATGTGATAAAAATTCTTAGGGTTTAGTTAAGTTTTTTTACCCTGAAACTTCTCTAATACACGTAAAAGACTTTTGTTCATTATGGTACAAATTCACCATTCACAAACTCCCATGCGCAATTGTGATGGAACAAAATATGACAAGCTGCATGCAAAACGTAAATAAATAAAAGCAAAACAAACTTTGAACTACTTAAAAATGCAAGACGTGCATTTTTATTCTACTAGAGGAATGTTTACTGTGTCCGATTCAGTACACTTTGTTTATTATTTCGTCGTTAGAAAATGATAAAAGAAACGAAGATGTGATAAGAAAAGAAACCACACCAATATTTGTAGCTTTTCACAAACTGTAATCAAAACCCACTTGACACTTTACCTAATCATTTTTTATTAGAGATACGTTTAAACCATTATTCTGTTTTTTTCCATTTATTGACCAATTAATTAATATAATCGCTTTGTCAATTGCATATTAGAAATTGTAAAATAACTGTGCGATGCAAATGTCGGAATGTTAAATCTTGTAATTTCTTGTTCCCTAATATTTTTTTTACATTAGATATCGGAATTTCAAAGGTTTTCTCTGGATATAAATGTTAGAAAATATGTATAATTAAAATATCTGTGAGGTTTATAACTGGACTAATAAGTTCCACTACACTGCCATCTATATGTGCTCCCTGGCACTTCATAAACTAAGTAGGCGGAGTATTATACTTCATATCCTTTTCTAATGAATAGCTGCATCTCGACATTTCGTCCTGCCCTATGCTACCTCACCCCAACTCGTGCTTTTACAGCAGATGGTAGGTAACCTGCTGTGATGAACAAATCCCAACTAACATATCATACCTAAACTGTTGAAGTTTATGAATTTCAAAACATCTTCTAATTAATCTTCTAATTAATATATTTATATGTACAATGCTTACAGATTTTGTGTCAGAAACAAACGATGTTTAATGTCAAATGTCAGATAATTTAAAAATAAAAGTTTCATATCTTCAAAACTAATTCCTTCACTAATGAACCACTATTGCTTGAACATAAAACATAGTTATGAAATGCATACTGATTTATTGAGTACTAGCTGCAGAAGTTGGCTTTTACGACAATTTTTTTTGTGTTTTGTTTTTGTTTTAATTCCTCAGTGTGTGAGAATGAGAATGGACAGACTGAATTTTTGAAAATGCCCCCTTGGTAGCCACGATACTGTTCCTCACAGATGAAATTACCCAAAGCTGACCGACTATTGATATCCAGTAACTTGTTGACAAAGCACTTATAGTATATTTAAATATTAAAGTACTTAATTATTTAAAAAACATTTTGTTATTACATGCCTAATTCCTTATAGCACATTTATAATGTAAGCATGAGCTTTTTAAAGTGCATCATTCTTAATTTCCATCTGTTTCAATTACAACAAAATTACGGTAATATTATTTATTTACAGATATTCATCAAATAATTTGACATGGTTACAAAAGCAACAACTAAAACTAAAAGAGCGTCGAGAACAACAACTTCGAGAAGAACGCCAACCTCATGAAATTCGTTTAATTTCTGAATTACGAAATGTGCAAACAAGGCATATTCGCCCATCTGCAAGCCATCGAGCTGATGGATATACTAGTGATACCACAGCATTTGCAGATGACGATGAAGACTTCACAATACCCCTACATATTAACACAACATCTCGAAATACAGTGCAGAGTTCTCCTAGTAGAGGCTCCACAATAAGCTACAGTAGCACATTAAAAAACGCATACACTGAAAATGAAAGGCCATTTATGACAGTTAAAAGAACTCATGAGAGGTACTCTCAGGTATGTAGATACATTAAGAAAGAAGTATTATTTTTAAAGTTACAGAATTCACCATCATCTATATCCACATTAACTGCCCATCCTCTTGGACATGTAGTAAGATCACCATCTAGAGGAGGCGATACAACAGATTCTGGCTTGTTATCTTTAGTAGAGCAAGAACGATTTTTGAAACAAAATACGCAACTAAGTAATACAGCATTGGTGGGTATTCCTAATTCTCATACAGAAAATGAAACACATATTATTAACCAATCATCTCATGGAAAATCTCATATCATGACTGACACATCACCTGTAGATAGCTCACGGCACGATGCACTTGGTGAATTGATCGCTAGCTTATGCAATGGATCGGATAATTCTAATGACAGTCCTAATTCAGCAAATGCATGGCAGGTACTAATTCATATTTTTCAGTTAAATTTTTACTTCTTTTTCATCGCACACAGTTGCATTCTTATTATATATTATTATAAATATAGTTACAGAATTAATTTTTTTGGATAAAAAATTTTAGTACCGTGAAGATTCTATATCATCGTGGCGTACTGGAAGTGAAATTGATTCAAGTCCACCACACAGCATCTCTCCAAGACCTCAAACACCTGCATTTCCTGTACATCCTCGTACGCCCTATACAAATGCATCGACTCTACTGTACAATTCGATTTATCTTCCGAACGACTTCCACCTAAAAGTCCTACAATTCAGCGGTAAGTGTTGTTTGGTAACAATATATTTTTATAGGAAATACTACATATTTTACAGTGATTTTGCATTTAGAAGTTCAATTTAAACATTTTATACTCGAAAGCTGTGCAAACAAGGTCATTTCACTGTGAGCACTTATTGCAAGAAAAACGGCTATTAAATTCAAATTTAAAACAAAATGTGCAGGTGACCTGTGAATACGGAAATTAAGGTTTAATTTCGCGGCTAGCTAGCATAGGCTTTAGGTTTTTTACCTGTTGACATTGATAAAATAAATTATCAACTATATACACAAAATTTTACTCAGATTTTACCGGAGTATATTATCACATTTTTCTTATACAAATCAATATGTCTGTAAATACTAATAGGACTAACCCATATACCAATAACACAAGTAATAAACTTATTTCTGAAAGGTAGTTTCTATTCTTTGTTCCCATGGGATTATGGGTTTGAGAATCTAGAACAACGATTCCCAAAGTGGTCTATATCGACCCCCAGGGTTTACTAAAAACTGCAAGGGGTTTGTGTAAGCGAAAACAAAAATTGGGATGCATGAAGTGTAAATAAAGATTCACAACAAGAATTGATCTCATTTAAGTAGGTTGTGACTGAAATTTTAGCTTCCTTAAATGGAATAATTCACATAACACGATACTTTCTTATAATAGACAAATAAATTACCTATGAACTAAAATTTTTTTAAACAAATGTTTATGAAACATGGAGGAGATTTGTAGCTAGATTTGGGGAACTTTATGACTCCATGCTTTAATCATGGGAAAAGATCATTCTCCTATAGTTCAAATCATAATACATTATCTTTAAAAAGTAACAATGCTATCTATAGTGCGTTTAATGAACAGATTCAGTAAATGCTCCGCCCATAAATCAGCGCCAAGTTTAAATAAAGATTTTGTATTGGTTGGCCGGATTCGCACAACCACACATTTCAACTTGTAACATTAACCTGCAAATGTCAATTAGTTTTTCGTGTTTGTCTTTGCTTTATTATTTGTTCACTCGTCTTTCGTAGTTTTTGCTCTTGTACTTTTTTTTTCAAAAACAGTATTTTTCAATACTTATTACATTTGTGTAGGATATTTACAATTTGATCGCTGTAAATCAAGCTTATGCTCAGTTTGTACTGCGCAACTAAGCCCATCCTATTATTTTAATTACTGAATCTGTTCGTTAAACGCACTATAGATATATTTTTTGTTAAGTCTCCTAGTGATGAACATGCAGTAACTTTCCTAGGTATAATTCTAGATGCATCTTTGAACTGAATAAAACACCGTGACTAAGTAAAAAACTTTGCTACACAATCTTTTTCATCAAATCTATTAAATCATTGGTATCGGTGGAAGTCTATGTACATTGCTATGTTTAATTGTCATCTTATGCATGGTGTGGAGGTCTGGGGTTGTAACACTTCGTCCTTTTTCTCTGTCCTAAGTTACATTCAAAGAAACAAGAAACGAGTTACCTAATACATATAAAATAAAATGCAACCTCTATATCAATTCTTACAGTTCAAGATTTCAATACAAGGGTCCACTCACCTACTCCACAAGGTTGTCAACTATATCTTCAAGTATAAGCATCCTCACTTTACAGATTTATTAACCAAACATTACGTTAATTTAGACTTGAACATAACCAATGCTGCTAGGTGGCCATGCAATATAACACGTAACAACCCTCAGTCTAGCTATATTACCATTCGTGTATCTTCGTATATCTTTATGTGTCTTTGTGTGTCTTCTTTCCTAATTTTTCCACTTACCGTATTTATATACTTTCGGTCACGTCACCGGTCTAGCCAATCAAAAACCCTACATATTTCACAATCTTAAATCATCCTTACATGTGCTTTCAGGTTAATTGTTTAAATCAACTTTTATTATTACCATTGCTGATTGGAAAACAACCTATATTTAAGTTTAAGTTATTTTTCAATACTCTAAATTACTTTGTGAGTACGTGAAAACTCAAGGATACGCAAAATTAGCTTTAATACTTTATTAAAGAATATAAATACACTAGGAAAGGTAGTAAAACTCTCTTACTCTTACTTATTCTCGTACGTCGCTTATCTGTTGATTTCACTTTGCATGTAAAGAACCATCCTTATTTAGAAGTGTAAAACGGTGTTAGTACAGCACGTCGATAATTTATTAAACGTGTGATTTGCACAAGTAGGTGCTGGCTAATAGACGGTGTTGTTACTACGTTTAACAAACTAATGGGAGGATGTTACTAGGGTAAGCGAGATGAGAAGTGTTTGAAACAAGAATGCGTGAAGTTTAGTAATTACGGAAGGTGATTAGCTTCGTCTAGACAAGTATCGGGTAGAAACACTGAATGCGGCTGCAGAGATTTGGATAGCGAGTGGAAATGGGTGTGAACTACGTATAACAGCGAGATGTATTGATGCAACGATGAGGGTTTTGGACAACATCTTCAAAGGTGATGATGAAAAAAAGCTTACTCCAGGTAAGAAAATTTTGCTTGAACATTTGTGCTGTTATTTTGTGCTTGAGTGATTTAACTTATTGGGGGTGTATTTTGTTACCATAAAAACTCATTTGAAGGGGTATATGTAAAGGAAATTGATATTTATTATTTAAAAATGTTAATAAATGACATAAAAGGTTTGATGTAAGGAGTAAACGGGTCTTTAAGTTTGTTTTAAACAAAGATGCGATGTTTATAAGCATTTAGAGTAACTGGGTTTATACTGAGCTCACCATAAACCAGATTAAAAGTCAATTTAGGGTTTTACGACGGGCCCATCTACTCGTATAAAATAGAACTGTTGAAATAAATACAAATCATGAAATTTTAAAAGATTTAAGGATTCAGATTGTAACATTTTATGAAACAGCATATATGAATGTGTAAATATTTTCTCGGCAATGAAAACTTTTTAATATGTATGAATAAAAAGGTTGTATGTCTTGTTGCATTATTTGAGTGGCAATTTTATTTGACTGTATATGTGAGAAAGGGTGAACTTAGGGTGGTAAGTATCCAGGAAGAAGCAGATTTTAGAGCTAGCCGGGGTGTACAGAAATAAGGAGGCGTTCCAGAGGTATTGGAAAATTTTTATTATTTTATTATATTTTTTTCAGAAAATTTTATGACGGCCCTACAACGCTGGGACTCGAAAGCGATCTCGAATGGTTTATAGAGTTAACCACAGCAAGGAAGGTAAGATAATAATTTCATACTGGAAAGTATGAAATTACTATCTTACTTTCCTTTTACTTGCCTGGTTAGCTTAACAGAAATTACGCTGTGGAATTTACAAAATGAAATGAAATAGCATTCTCAAGAAACATCTATACATTCAAAAACATTTTTCTTTCATACAAAAGCATCTCTTACACTTACCAAAACAGTTTAAGTTCATACAGAAAATTATTCTTAGATTACCTATTTACTAAAATAATCCTTGCCTAGTCTTTGTTAACAGGTACAAAATCCTCTTTAATTTATAAGTGGATAATTTTCCTATCCTTTATTACCCCGTCCGTGAGTGTGATTGGCCAATGACGCTTCATAGATAATTTATTAAAGATCAAGATGCTCCGAACTCCGACTCAAAATTTGCTTGGGAATTATTCTTATTACAAGTAAAAATTTTTTATAGGATTAAAAACTTATTCTAACAAATATTTAAATGTTCTTATCAATCGCTAATAAAGAACCAAAATTTATACTTGCGATGGTTAAATAGCGCTCATCAAAATCTCATCTCCACTATTATTAAATACTTGCTGTTTTCATTTCCAATTTCCGTTTAGAATATGGTCTACAAAAGTACATTTTCTATTTTTCATCATTTAAACTCACCGAACGTTCAATCTTCATAGCATTTTATAAAATAATTATGCTTCATCAAATAATTGCGGTTAAGAACTTCTATGTTACTCGTGGAATGCAATGAAATAGATTTCATTGCTACTCGAAACCTATAAGTTTCATGCATGCTGGTTGACTTAGGGAAGAACGAATCTTTGAATGCAATCTTATGTTTACACTGAATATACAAGCCTTTTTAACAACTCGTAGCTACAGTGGAATTTGCTAAAAGCTCTCCAAACAATTTATTTCCGAGCTAATCACTAACAGTACGAGTACTACTTTCTTAAATTACGATGCTATCTTCAAAATTACTATTGAGACACTACAGTTTAGTATCCAAGCACTAATTATTAATCAATATAATCACTACAGTAATTCATACCATATAAAATAATTTATATCAACAGTTTTTTATATCACACCTTTCAAAGCTTTAAACTATAGCATATGGTAATCACAGTTTCAATCAGAATTGACTTCCTATATGCATGACGGCAATCTATATACATTTCAATTGTATTAGTTAAATATAATTAAAGGTTACAGTTAGAAAAACGCAACGAACAATTTTGTGTTGCAATAGTTAGTCCATCTATCACCTATCTCTTGTGTGTGTTAACCACAATTTGTTTCCTGTGCAGTGCTAAATGTGCAGTGAAGCAAAGTAACTTTGCCACAATACACTTCTGGTTTAATTGGGCGCGGGAAGATGCACATTAAAAAATAACTTTCCATGCAATCATTACTTTGCTGAAAAATATCTTTCGACTTAATGGGCATAAACATCAGCACGATCAGAAGTGGTGACTCACGTCTGTCTTGATGATGTCTCGCACAAAAAATTAGGCAATAGATGGATTTTATTAGTATTTGATTTAACACGTTCAACTCTAAGCACATATTATTAACTGATAGTGTATTTTAAAGAAAAAAAACCTACAAAGGCGTTTTTGACAGTATGTTTATGACCCAAAACTAAAACTTTTAAAATATATTTCATATCTAATTTTTTAAGAATCAAGTAGCTAAAACAAGTTACATAAATTGTACACAATTTTTGGCGTAACTCACATTCATCAACCACGAGCTTCAGATAAATAATAATACACCGGCAGTCTTGATTAACACTTAGCTTTTAACTCTTGGATGCTGCTTTATATTTATTTAAAGACTGAACATGTAATTATTGAATGCAACTTGTTTATATGCTATAATTATATTTTTAAGATATATTGTTTGAACGTTCTTACTAAGCATTTAAAGGTTTATGCAATTAAACTCCTGTTATATTTATAATTCGCGAAAAATTAAATATTATTGCATGGTTCGGGTTTTGAATTTTCTAGAACAAAACTAGCATTTCCTTTGGTGCCCTAATTTAAAAATTCCTAAATTCCAAGGGATGTTAGATCATAGGTTATGGTCTTTAAGTTGTCAACTGTCACCCAAAACCAAACTAGGGTTGGGTAACTATATTAATTCTGTTCAGTGATGAGTTACATTTTAGATAGAATTGTCGGTGATGAGCAAGAAATTTTGTTTGAAATTTGGGTTAATTTAAAAATGTTCTTGGGTGTTACAGGGTCAATCCTATGCAGCACGTCATATCTTCAGTTTATAGCATCGTGTAGTACGTGTAATGGCCTATCTTGGATACCACGATAATTGTCACAATTATTTTCATAAATTTCTAACTATATCTTCCACTACGTTTTTCAATGACTTAAATGTAATGAAACGCACGAATGATTACTCTTGACATTGTTTAGTCTACAATTTTAGTACTCATGGTAAACTCAATTAATTTAGTGCTTAAATTCAACTGTCCAGCAATGACCAGTGCTTCAGTTTAAAAATGTCACCAAGAAATTTTTAACTGAAAAAGTTTTTGTTCTATTCAAGAACTTTTAGGCACTGCTAATCAACTGCAAATTACCTGTTCGGTAAACTAGCTTATTCACCAAGTTGTAATTTATTAAAGTTTAAGTTATTATATATCAAACTGTTTCAGAATTATTATAAATTTCAATCAATTGTGCAAGTAGACTATTCGCCTTGTCGTTGCAACACTTGTAAGTTGTAAAAACTTGCACATCTGATACTAGTATCAACATGTGGTACGGTTATGTGAGGTAGCAACGCTTGTCCAGACTAGTACCAAAACTTTGCAAAGACTGCGCAGATTTGTACCAATTGTACCTATTTCGGCCTGTTTAATTCCAAAATTATAAATACGAATAGCAGAGACAAACGCTGTTTATTTGATTTTAGAATTTTGAAAATATAAATAAGTGGTTAAATACAAAAGTGAATCAATACGATCTTGTTTTGAAGTGCCGGGAAAAGTAAGTAAATTATCTTTTAGAATTTTTTATAGTTCCTCCAATTGTATAAATCGCCCATCATAACTTGGAATAAATAGTTCAATATTTAAGGCAACCATAATTACATGAGTATTCCTTAATAGTTTTTTCCAAAGTTTTAGCAATCGGTATTATATATTTCTCTATTTTTAAAAACAAGATTCTACGGTGCATGATTCCTCTCTGTATGCATACAAAAGATATCTATCTAAAGATTAAATTAAAACAAGGGTTAAGACCGGGTATCAGTTTTTAATGCTACCTCTAATCATATTTAAATAACTTAATTTTTGTCCACACATAACTGATACTAAACATGGGTGAATCAAAAAGAAATGTAGACAGTACAGTGTTGATTATTTGAAATGTGGCTTCATCCCATTATTGTCAGACAAACGATTGCCTATGTGCCTTTTACACAACAAAGTTTTGAGCAATGGCAGTATAAAACCATACAAGCTAGAGGATCATATGATAAGGTGTCACTCTGATAAAAAGGGCAAAGATTTGAAATATTTTCAATTACTTCAAGAAAATCTTACAAGAAACCCACAATGGATAGTATGTTTGATACACCAAACTTCTTATGATACAATAAAAAAAAATCCTTTGAGCAGCAACACAGTTCAAAGGCGTATTGATGAAATGATGTGATATCGAAAGCTTCTGTAATTATTTGCAAACAATGTATTTCAAACGTAGCATCATAGTAACTATACCAAAAAAGAAAGGCGCGGATAGATGTGAAAATTTTCGAACAATAAGTTTGACAGCACACTTGTCAAAAATATTAACTAGAATTGTGCAAAGACGAATGGAAAAACGAGCTGAAGAAATACTAGGAGAAGACCAATTTGGGTTTAGGCGAAACAGGGGAACGCGGGAGGCTATTTTAGCTCTGAGAGTGATAATGGAGAAAACAATAGAAAAAGGGGAAAGCATGTATATAGGGTTTGTAGATCTGGAAAAAGCATTCGACAATGTAAATTGGAAAAAAATGTTTGAAATACTCAAAAAGATTGGAATGAGTTATAGGGATAGACGAATAGTACATAGCTTATACAAAGAGCAAACAGCAGTAATAGAATTAGAGCAGGAACGTAGAGAAGTAAACATTAGGAAAGGGGTGAGACAGGGATGTGCCCTATCCCCATTGATCTTTAACTTGTACATAGAAAAGGCAATGAATACTGTCAAATGCAGGAAGACATTTGGAATTACTATCCAGGGACAAAAAAATTGATATGCTTAGATTTGCAGATGATACAGCGGTATTAGCGTCTAGCAAGGAAGAGTTAGAAGCTGCTCTTAATGAAATGGAAACGGTTCTGACAGAGAGATACAGTATGAAAATTAACAAAACTAAAACTAAAGTTCTAGTTTGCAAAGGTGGGAAAATAAATCAAAACAAGAATACAAGTATCTAACACGAACTTACAAGAGGTTAAGGATTTCTGCTACCTAGGAAGCCAAATAACGCAAGATGGGAAAAGCACAAAAGATATAAAACAAAGATTAGCACAAGGCCGTGCTACATTTAACAAGAAAAAGCAACTACTGTGCTCAAAGACCACAAACATAGAAACAAGGAAAAGATTGCTTAAAACATATGTGTGGAGCACAGCACTGTACGGCTCTGTGAAGCCTGGACAGTAGGAGAAGCGGACAAGAAAAAGGTAGAAGCCTTTGAAATGTGGTGCTACAGGCGTATGATGAAGATATCATGGACAGACAAAGTTAAGAACGAAGAGGTACTAAAAATGGTAGGGGAAGAAAGAAATATGTGGAAAACGGTAAAAAATAGGAGAGATAGGATGATAGGCCACATACTACGGCATGAGGGAATAGTGCGGAATATATTAGAAGCAGAGATAGGAAAAAAGAGAAGAAGAGGCAGACCTAGATTAGACTACTGCACACAGATAGTAAAAGATGTAGGCTGTAGAGGTTTCAGGGAGATGTGTAGACTAGCCCAGAATAGAAATCAATGGAGGTACGCATCCAACCAATCCTAAGATGGATAAACTAATGACGAAAAGATAACTGTGCTTAAACATGATGATTATTATAAGTAACTACAAGAATCGATTGGGCAATATTCTCGAATAATGTTAAGTGTGTGAAAGGATTTACTGGAAAACCATTATTTCGGCAAATGTCTAAGTGTTGGGGGATCTTGGTAGCCACAGGTTGCTTAACCTCCTTCACTGAATCTCTGTAAAATAGGGTATAAAATTAGAAAGCAATAGAAAGGGAACGAGCTGAATACACATGCTGTGTGAGAATTTCAGGGAACTATGTAGGCTAGCTCAGAATATAAACAAGTGCAGGTGCGTGTCCAACCAGTTTTGAGACGGAAAACCTAATGACGAAAAAATAAGCGCAGATAAATCTGATGATTAGTATAAACAACTAGTTGTTGGTTGCGAAATACCTGCAACTAATGTTGACTGTGCGAAAAGATAAATTGGAAAATATATTAAATCGCCAAATGGTTAAGTGTTGGGGGAACTTGGCAACCACAGGCTGCTTACCTCCCTTCACAACCATTGAAGGTCGGAGAAATAGGGCATGTAACTGTAAAACAATAGAAAGTGATCAAACTGCATCTAACAAGAAAGAACAGCGCCTATGAGGAAAGACAACGAACATAGAATAAGAAGAAAATTGTTGAAAGCACATGTGTGGAGCACAGCACAGTATGCCTAGGAAATACCGGCAGTCTGAAATGCAGACAGAAAAACGGTAGCAGCCTTTTGAAATGCTGTGCTTCAGATGTATGAGGACGATAGCATGGACAGACAAAGATAATAACAAATAAGTTACAGAAATAGTAGGGGAACAAGGATATCTGGGGAAAAAGAGAAATAGTAGGGCGGAATACGTTCTAAGGCATTTTTGGGGAATAGTATGTGATATATTACAAGCAGAGATAGGAAAAAGAGGTAGATGTAGACCTAGATCAGACAGTTATAGATGCAAACTGTGCATATTTCAGGGAAATCTGTAAGTTAGTTCAGAATAGGGAACAATGATGGTACGCGTCTAACCAGTTCTAGGACTGAAGACCTAATGATGATGAATGTATTTCTGTATTTAACTGGAAGAATCAATTTAAAGTTGATAATAAAGCATTATTATTGGAATATGTTTGTTTTGTTATTGACCAAGGAATCCATAAAGAACTGCTTTTTGCGAGAACTTTGATAACAGAAACTAAATGCGAATCAATATGTAATGTTTTGAGAAATTATTTCGTGGAAAAGTGATTCCTTTATCTATAATATCAGTGGCAGAGCTGAAGCACTGGCTATGTTTGGGTGCTATTGTGGATTTATAGACTGTTTAAAACAAAATATACCCAGAGTGTCTGCAATACGCTGTGTCATCCATCTACAACAACACAGTAAACAAAATATGAAGTAATACCTTGAATACTGGGTTATTAGGTAACTGTGTGAAGAAAATGATGAGAACTTTCATAATTTGCTTCTTCACACTGAAGTAACACTGGCTGCCAAAAGGCTTATGTTTGCCAAGATTTTTTTCACATTTTAAGACAGTTTTAGAGTTTTGGGTTATACAAGTTTTAAAAAAATTAATTAAGTGGAAACTAGACATTGCTTATGTTACAGATTTATTCACTAAATTTAATTAGGATAATTTAGAGGTTACAGTCTTAATTTGATAAAAACACATTCCATCATTTCATGTTTTCTTGTCAGAATTAAATTAATGAAGTAAAATATCGGATGATACGAATTTTCCCAGTTTCCCATTTGTCACAGACGAACTAAGCTGATGATGTTCAACCTATGTTCAACATTTAAATATGCTTCTGTCAAACTTTGAGACTGGGTATGAGGATGTTTTGATTTGGAAATACCACAGTGAATCATCAATATGTATGGTGACATTAAAAAACGGATGTTGTATTTTAAAAAGAACTGATCGGAATATGCACTAATAAAGACCTTACAGTTCAAGGGATATCGGCAATTATAACTTTAAAGATACATACTTATACTGCATCATGGACTAGATTTGCATTGTATATTGTTTTAATTAATAAGTGTATAAAACTAAATGTGTTTTTTTACTTGTTTACTACAGTTAAACTTATCAAAGTGAGTAGCACTGTCAGCTGTCAATAACACATTTAGGGTTGATGAATTTTTAACATTTTAATATTAGAAAGGTAGAGGAGTGTCTAACCAAAACAGAAAAATTGGTTCATGGTCTACAGGACAAAGAAGTTTGGGGACTCTGATCTAGAATCTATTAAATTTATTTATATACGTGTTGTTGAAAAATAATCACCAAATTTAATAAAATTTTGAACACATAATTAGAAGATGTAGTTACGTAAGTGAATGTGGTGACTGTTTATTTTGCCTTATGTCAATGGCAAGGAAGGTTAGCCAATGAAATATTTGACATCCATACAAAGTAATTGCAGGTTCAGCATGTAGAACAAATTATCGTTCACATTTTCAATTTCTTATGTATTGGCCTTAATATGCCTAACAAGTGCAAAGTGTGTTTAGATAATTTTACCAACCTCCTACAACATTTTATCATCAACCAGTTCTAAAAATAAACTAAAAGTGTTTTTATTTGGTAGAAGAAGTTCACGAACCAGATAAGGATATGTGAGACAAACAAATACAATACACACAGCGCGAAAGCGCTCCCACCTGTCGCGTTTGTCTACGTTTGGAAAACTGTCCATTTTTAACCAATGATAATATTCTCTGTCGTTACAAAATCCCGCCTGTACTATCTTTATCTCTGTCTGATGCATGACTGCTGTCGCGTTCAAAACCCCACGTGAGTTATAGAAAATCGATATTGCTGACAGCTCATCTCCACTCCACGTGTATTAGTACGTGCGTTTTCAAATTCAACGCTTTTATCTCTGTCTCTATCTGTAGTATATAACCGACTGTGCATTTCTCTTGCTCTTTAAGAACTTTGTTAGCTTGTTGTTCAAACCAAACTGACGGTTGAAAATATTTTCTATGAAGTCCTGTCTTAATATGCTCATAATTTCAACGAATGTAATGTTTTTAAAAACGCAGGTGTTCGTTCATTATCGACTGTTTAGCACAACAATTCTTGGATTTTATATTTCGTCGTATCAGATAAAACTGACGTTTGCTTGTTACTACGAAAACTTCTGCCTTGGAATTATTGATTTTCCTTACCCTAATGGGTTTTCTTATGCTTTTACGTGTTGAATTAAAATAAATTAAAATTAATTATGCGTATTCTATTTGCTTTAAAACTGTTTTTCTTTATGTATTTTTTAACCTATTATAAAAATACGTCAATACTTGTCCGTTCTCCCTAAATGAATTAAATAAATTTTGGGCGTAAATAATTTGTTCTTTTCTTTATACAGGGTGGTTGAAATTTTATTGTTTACCCCAAATTTAACCTTTTCAATCCACAACAATATATATTATATATATATATATATATATATATATATATATATTACCGTGAATAAGATGATCTAATAATTTAGAATTATATGCAAAGCCCAAATGAACATTTCAAATCGAGCTAGTAATTCAAAGATGGAAAATATAAGGTCTTGGACAGGACTTCAACCTGGTATCGTGGTTGTGTCGGTAATACGATAGTATTTATCAACTTATCTTGTGTAATTAACTATCTAAAATATTTATATATATATATATATATATATATATATATACTATTGGAGAGTAGGACTTGTTATGCGTAAAATAAGCATTACATTAATGAATTTCGATTTGCCCTGAAGGAGTGAAAACCCCCATAACAATATAAGGACGTCGGATAACTACAGGGGGGGGGGTCATATGAAATAAATTATGAAAATATTAAAAATAAAGAAATAAAAAGTACAAAAGTACAAAAAACTATATTACGCTAATCACTTACCCTGAAAGGCTATTTCTACTTGTCATAATTGAGGGTGCTAAAATGTCTAGTAGTAGCAATCTCCATTAATATTATTCTTACACTGAAGATGGCTATTGCACATAAGGCTTCTCTTGCTTCGATTTCCTAAATTTTTATTACACATGTTACCTTAAAACATTTATTAAACTTTTGTCAAATTACATAAATTTTAAAAATCGACGCCTCTCCTTAATACAATGCCATCACTGGGGTAGCTGGATATCTTTTACAAATGCGTTTGTTGACCGTTTTTCAATAAATTTAAATAAAATTCAACCTAAACCTAAGTTCTATTAACATAAAATAATTGCAATGTACATACAAATATATTTGAAAAATGTAGTTTTTTTAACCTCACTCCGGCCAGATATTGCTAAAAGAAACCCTAAAAAGAACCTAAATCTAATCGATCAATAATCCTATAACTTCAAATTTTCGTTTCCCATATTAAATTACTTTCACTTTAATTCCATATTGCATTTGACCATTTTCAACACACATGTACATACTTATTAAATCTAAACATAAATATCCATAATTGCTCATGGTTTTATTCCGGTTCCTTAAATCTGAGAATGTCCATAGCCCTTCAGTGTTGCAATTTCACCTAAACTCCTTTAAGTCAACACAATCCACTTATTTGAGATATCCTCTCAGGTAGCTCTTTGATTACGAGCTTGCAATTCCCATGCAAGGTTAACCTCCTTGCCAAATCTGCAAGCGAAGTCCTACAAAAGTTCGTGTACCATTTAAATTTCTCCTGTAGAGAAGGCCACATTACATACTTGAGGCAGGTTTTGTTCAATGTTACTTTTAGCTTAACACTCATCAAAACCTGCAATGTGGGTTACCACCTTATTACGCAATCGAATAATTACATTTTGACCTGTTCTTATTACCGGCTTGTGAATAAATAATTAATTCTTTTTTTCATGTGTCTAACTATTCTTATTCCATCTACTATAAAATCGTATTATTTATGGTCAGCATTTGGTTATACAATGTGCAATTTTAATCTATGCTGAATAGTTGTTATTGTGACGTTACTTTATGTGCAATTTGTATAAGTGTGTTAATATGGTATTATTTTTATGTCCTTGGTGGACGGGACGGACGGTCCATTGTAAATTATCTTGTTCATGGGAAGTGCATATGCAATGTTTTATCATACCGAAATCTGTTTTATTTTGAGGTTTTAAATTATGTCATCGTCCTGAATTGTTACGTTACAATGTATTAAAAGCAACAATGTTATATCTTATTATCTGAATTATTTAATTATTTTTCAGAAACAAACTTTTAAATGTCATGTTTAATTAACAATAAGTATTTGTGAAATCTATCATGGAAGGTGCGTCCATATTTAATTTGTCCATTCACATTCGCTAAATTTTTTTAACTCATCTAATTTATAACTAGCAAAACACAAAATGTTACAGACTTTTTGTCGTGCGCTAATTTGACATAGAAGTAAGTCACCAGTGTTGATTATACAAGAAATGATGTATCGGTTTTATCCATGGTTTGGTTCAAACACACACGTGCTTAAGGAAGTATTAAAGATGGTAGCCTGTTTCAGCATTTCGTCATTAAGTGGAAAAGTACTTATGTGAAAGGCTCGAAAGTTTCACCATTGTCACTTTTAGACTGGTTGTTAGGTCTTTTTGTTTAGCTCTAGCTGGGCAGAGAAGTATACTACTTTTCTTGATTGCATAAGAAATGATGCTTCACAATTGGATGTGTTGCCTTCTCTGGACATGCATTCTCCTGTATCAAATACTGACGTTTGACTGTTTCGTCATTGCTTTATGAGCACTTCTCTAGGACGAGGTTAATGGGGTGAAGCCGAAATTGGCTGCCATCAGTATTTGTCCAAAGTATGCATGTGTGCGAATTCTATAACAACAATTTGCTTTTATTCCCAGTAGAACGAAACAAAAAGACAACAACCAGTTTAACAGCATCTAACAGTTTATGATTTTTAATATTTTAAAAGAAAATATGTTTAATCTGTTACTACTATAAATGGATATTTTTTATCTGTAGAATATTATTAATAAAATAAAAGAAAAAGTTATTTATTTCACGTTTTACAATTTTTCAATAACAATGTTGCTTTCTGTATTTGTTTTAATAGTTTGTCTCCTGGAATTTCATGTTGCTACAGTTTTCACTTTAAAGATATAAAGTCCCAAAAGAAATTACATGCCCTTGTCTAACTTGGCATTTACCCCAAGAAAAAGTTAGAGGTGAGTCGGGGCTGAATTTGCTTAGTTGAATAAAAGAAAATATAATTTTAAGTTGGACGCCACTGTATGTAGCAAGTATTAATTAATTTTGAAGGGTAGATACAAAAACCCTTTGGTTTAATTCTTATTTTGTACCAAAATTTTTGGATAAATATAGTGATACAATATATAAGGTAGGTCTTATCTCTATCATTTAGATGCATTTCCATCAAAAAAATTCAGCTTGTGCGACTCTTAAATTACCAAGATACAAAAATTTGCCAACGTAATAATGCTTCTATTTCATTTTAGATAAATCAATATTTTTTATCATAATAACACTATAAATTCATGTTCAATAATATCACCGAAAATATCACAGTTTTTACAATACTCAACTAGAATTTTTAAATAGTTTACGCATTTACAAATTTGTTAACTCAATTATGATTTGTCAGATCTGGTGTATACCACTTACATATTTACTTTCAAATTTTTCCATAAAATAAATTGGTTAAACTTTAAATTATAGAATAGAAATATTGGATGGTTTTTCTACTTTTATACAAGACAAATTTGTTGCAAATCATTATACACAAATCTTTTTAAAAAAAACTTCTATTGTCTGACCTCTCATCAATGAGCAGGACAAAAAAGAAGCTATAATTGTTACAAATTTTGAACAGGAATTCACTTTATTTTTCTTTTAACAAAGTATCTGAAATTGAAAAACTAAAATTTTAATTATAAGTCCTGTTTTACGAAAAATCATATGGACTGTAAAGACGTATTTTTACGTCTAGTTAACGGATATGTCGACGCCCTCAAGTCCTAACGGAATTTGTTTAATGCAATCGGTTTTTTAAATTTTTTGATGAATTCATCAACAGAATAAATCACTCACCTTTAATAGTGGGTAGGGGATAATCATCCTGTTGAAACTACTCTGCCGTATTGCAGAATACTAACTAGGTGGAGCCATAAAAGTGTATTAACATTAATGGTACATTTGCGTCTAACAGATGATGCTGCTTCAGACCAATATCTCTGAGGGGATAAACCTTATTAGGATTTCCTTAATTTATATTTGCGCTAAAAAATGCAGATCGATAAACTGTTTTCTTAAACTAAATTTTACGATCAACGACTCAACTTCGAGCATTTCGGGAAATGGAATAGGAGTGACAAACCAAAACCCGTTTGTAAGTAATTCGTCCCGGGAAACCCTATCTAGGCGAAACTATGCAAAAGAAAATGTGTATAACAAATCTAGGACGGGCCACCGGCAGTGTTTATAAAATAACCCGGAAAACCTTGAAATATTTAAGAAAAATAAAGTATTTATCTACAACATCAAATGTTAAACGGCTATATTAAGCAATTATCTTGAAGTTCTAACAACAAAATTTTGAATTGGTGTAATGCACCTGAAGCATATAATTTGTTATTACAATAAAGTATAGAATTTAACCTTGCAGTAGTTTTAAATGGAAATAACTGATTGTTTGTCGTTTCCATCTGGGATAACAATTTGCTATGAATAGGAATGCTTATTTATGATTAAAAATAATTGATTCAGTGAATTTTTTCATTTTTTTTTCTTTTATAGCGAAAACTGTTACAACATATCTGATAATACTATAATTAAAATGCAAATAAACTTCTTAACGGTCATGTACTTGGTTACGTATATCTTTGGCCCCAGAAAATTCATAGAAAAACTTGGTGAAGTACCCCATTAAAAATTCTGTTTCGGTAAAGTACCGAAAATCTCGATTGTACTAACAAGAATGGTTGAGACTATTCAGTGAAACGGGTGGTGTGTTTGAAAAGATTCCGGGAATGCAATCGTATGTGAACTATGTCTTATTCGAATTTTTGTCCAGAAAATCGAATATTTGGGATATGTTGTCGAGAATAATAAAATTTTAAAATCGCCTAAATAGGTAGAAAGAAGCCGTTTTAAAAATGTACAGACTTAAAAACGTTGAAGAAGTTTGCAGATTTTTGAGGTTAATAACTTAACTATTCTTGTTTTATATATGAAATAGGAGAAATAGAAGGACAGGATACGTTCTAAGGCATTTCTGGGGATTATTATGGGATACACTACCAGCAAAGATAGGAAAAGAGAGGTAGAGGTAGACGGAGATCAGACTTTCACACATAGATAGTGATAGATGCAGACTGTGCAAATTTCAGAGAACTGGAAAATGATATTAGACGTTAAGAGAGTTTTAAAAACATCAGATTCCTTTTAATAGAAATGCGAATTTATACTACAAATATGAACGTAATATTTACACTTTGATGTAATTGGCTTAAAGAATCACAAAAGTTTTTGGATAAATGACTATTAAAGTAAAATACAATATCCCTAAATAGTTTTAAAAAACCCTAATTACGAAATTTAAACAATTGTTTTGATAGAATTGCCAAACATTACAACACTAAAAATACATTGTAAGTTCTGTAGATATATTTTATTTTGCTGATTTATGTTTAAAAAATGTTTGTTTTTGTGTTTTTGTATCTGCAAATTGTTTAATTAAATTTTGTGAATTCAAGCTTGAAAAAGTTTCATATTCAATGGCTATTGTTGAAAGTCCAGTTAACCGTTCTCGAGACAGTTGAACGCAGATAGGTTTTTTATTAATGTGACTTTCAATAAACTTCTCTCGCCACTGGCTACCGATATAGGCAAGGTTAATAATATTCTCAATGTTATAATTACGTTGGGTGCAATATTAATTTTTATAGCAAACTTCAGTATCTCCATAGGTGTTTAATTCGCTTCTACCGAAGTACACAGAACTGAAATTTTGTCCGTTAGGTCGGAGCCATTAATATCTGCTTCACCCTTGTGGCTTAATACTTTTCCAAATTCATACAGAGCCCTTGAGGTTGATCTTGAGGCATTTCTTTTAATTGGAGTATACCATAGAGAAAATCAAAATGTTGGCTATGATCTTCAACTTGTATGAATTTCTGTTACAAAGAGTTCAATGCAGTATCTATTGTGTGGTAGAAAAATCTGTTTTTATTTTAGTTTCGGATCAATAGCTGATATGTCACGGTTTCATACTTGAATTGACAACAATACTTCAACAAATACTTCTTGAATAAAAATCTAAATTCTGCATGATATCTAATTCGTAACCTAATTCTTTAGCTTCAATCAAAAGTTCTTCAAAATAATGGTTTGATCATAGTGCTTGAAAATATTTGTTTTTTCAACATTTCAATAACATAATAATTGTAATTGTTTTGACTGCATTACTTTACTCACAGGATTAATGTAGTTGAAAATATTGTACCAAATCATGACCGAACAGAGAAATTGAAACTATTTAATATAATTTAACAAACCGTACGCTTCATTTCTAACAGAAAAATTGGTATCATTATTTTAAAAAATATTCTAAAGGCCAACTATTCGGCTCTCCAATCTTGTGCTAAGTGATTTTTATAGTTAAACTAGGTAATATTGCAGCAAAACATTCCATCGCAGTGGAGAAGCGGAAAATAGAATATTACGCTTTTAAATCATACGGAAAAAGTTTACAGCTTCCAAGGAAGTTATTCCCATATCGTATACAACAAGATTCAAAGAGTGACTACTGCAAGGTACAAAAAAAGCACATGGATTTAATGTTCAAATATGGTTCTGAATACCAGCTTGAGATCATTTCATGTTCGATTCGTTATCATATCCCTGACGACGAATATTTTGCATTTCCAAATCTAGATCCTTTAACTTTTGAAATATAATTTCAGATAAATTTAAGCCTGTTGTTCTTTGCAGGGGAACAAATCCAAGAAAGCTTTCACAAATTTCGGCTTGATCTCCCTTTAAAGACACATCGTATTATGATTGTCATTTGCTCAGTTCTACTTATGTCAGGTAGTGTGAATCAACCTGCTCTCGGCCACGTTTTGAGATAATATCTTTTAACTACAGGTGTTTCTTTTATACAATACTTAAATAATGCAACTATAACTTAAATAATACATTTCTGATGCCATAAACTAGAATATTTTTGGAACTTATTAGTTACTATAATAATAATTTAAGTAATTAATTGGATGTGTCTAGTATACTGGTTTCCGGCCATAAGTTACCACTTACCGGACAATATAAACCCAGCTGTTGGACTGTTGGACAACAACGCCCATTTTTCACCATTCATCATAAGTAATTAATTAAAGAAAACTCAAAATAGGTTTGTATTTCACAAAATATATTCAGGTGTTTATAAAAATACTATAACTACGAACACTAATGTCTTAAGTATTAATGCACAAGGATATACTGTTTATGAACAATCATCACATTTATAGTTTTCAGCTGCAGCTTGCATATAGGTCATCCTACTAAAAAAATGCCGTACATTTTAAATAAAACCAGCCGGGACAATGGTCGCATTCGATATATTTATAATCGTCATCTTCTGCATCGGTATCCAATCCTTCATCGCACATTGCACATGGTATTTTTTTCTTATTTTTTACAATTTTCTCTACATTTTCCTTGCTAGATGTACACCTCCTCTATTGTGCCTTTTCTTGTTTTGTTTCATTAGCTTCTCCAATTCGTTTTTGACTTTTTTCTGCTTCTCTTTGTTCTTTTCTTAACTTTACTTAATTTATTTTAGCTTGCTTTTCTTGGTCTTTTATTTCAAAACAGTTTCTCCATGCTTTTGAGCTTATTGTACTGGGCAGTTTTTGTTTTTGACTTTTTGGTTTAGATGACTCGTTTATAGGTTCCGGATAGAATAAGTGAGCAAGAAACGCATCATGAGTATTAAAAGGAGAATTATTTCGTAGGTGATTGGTTACTTGGCTATGGGCTTTATCTATGCGATTAGTATTATCTTTCAGTAAATCTAACGCCGAAGAATGTTTTACAAAACCAATTTGTTCATCAACATCTACAGTTTTAAGCACTTTATCTTCCGGGTCTTGTAATATAAAATTATTGATTCCATTTGATTCATAAGTCTTCTAGTTTGTTTACCATATTATCAGTATCTTCATTTAAGTGAGTAGTGAACTTGTCTAATTCATCTGAATTATTTGTAATTCTGTTGTCAAGGTATTTGACATTATCAGTATTATGTGATCGCCCAACATGGTTTTGTAATTCTTCCGTATTGCATACATTATCAAATTGTAGGTCATTAGTAAAAATGATATTTTCTAAAGACATAATATTGATTGAATGCATAGGCACTATGTCGCCAACTTCCAAAGTATTCAAATTTACAGTGAAAGCAGACTGTTGTAATTATTGCTTAAGGTCTTGATTTCTTCCAAAATTATGTTGACGTTAATTCCTGATAGGGCTAATTTGGTCTCTATGTGCTTAATTACTGTTTCTGCAACTATACAGTCATTTTCGGTGATATTTTGGTTACTAATAGAAGGATGAATTCGCAGTTGCTCTAACATATTTTTAACGCAGTTAGTATAATCTACACACTCTGGATTTAGCGGATAAAATCCACATTTTCGAAATCTATTTTTAATATAATCAACCATAGCAATATTATCCAATGTTTCCTTAAAAATTTTGCAGAAATTAATTTTTGTTACATTTGAATTTATATTTTCAGGTCTAGATTGCCAGTTATTAACAGTTTTTTTTCCATTCTTGCTTTAAAGATCGAAACACACTCGCATCGGCAGGTTGAAGAATATGTGCGGTATTAGGGGGAAAAGTGTATAAAATTGTCATTGTTGTCACAGAACTCACTCAAGGGAAGAGTCACATGAGATCTGTGGCCATCTAAAAATACTATCAAGGGTTTCGTTATATTTACATCTACGATCTATTAAAAGTATTTGCAAAGTATTCATAGAAAACCTCCCCTTTCATCCACCCCGAATCGCTCTTTCCCAGGATACAATTTTCTGGCATATTGTCTGTTAAAGATTTAGGTGGTCTGACGTACGGAAATGCCATTATTGGTGGACATATTTTAACAATAGCGTTAAACAGCATTAGGACTGTTAAATTTTTTCTTTATTGCCAGCTTTTATGTTATATAAGTTTTTCCATTCCTTTGGAGCAAACACTTTGCCAGTCTTTGGGCACAATGCAAAACCAGACTTATCCCGATTAAATATCCTTTCTGGGTTACCAAGAATTGACATCCAGTTATTCTGTTTTAAATATGTTATCAGCTCTGAAAACCACAACCTAATGGATTCCTCAGTAACAATTGCCGTGGCTTTATTAATATTTTCTGCTTCTTTAACTGAAATTTCTGGATGTCTTCTTATAAAATTTAAATACCATCTTTCACCCATCTTTTCTTTTTTTTATTAAACTTTGTTTACCACAATCTTTTAAAATTTTTGTTGCCGTTTCAATTAACAGTAATTTAGTTGCTGCAAATCTACATTTGGCTAAATTAATTGCCCAGTAGCTATTTTGCTTTCACCTTCTACCGTGAGAAGAAGTTGCGGTCCTGGCTTTCGGATTACTTTAGCAGAATTACAGCCATTGAACCTATCCTGTATTGTTGATATGGTACTCCGAACTGTCTGCTAGCTTCACGAATACTTAAGTTGTGGTTTCTAATTTCTTGAATGGCATGTTGCAGAGAATCTTCGGAGTATAAAAACATTCGTCTTTTTAGTTTTGCTCTAAAGTTTTTTGCTTTTTTACTGGTGCCATCTGAAAAACAAAAAAAAACATATTTTATATAAAACAATTCGTCAATTTTCTACAACAGATTGATGCTGACATACATTTATAAAGAATAAAAGCGTGTAATGCCTGTAAATTAATTAACTTAGATAAATGTGCTGGCACGTCTTATTAGTTTGTGGACTGTGTTGCAAAAATATAACAAAAAGCAAGCTTTAAATGCGAAAATTGTATGCATGTATTAAACAAACAGAAGGCATAAATTCACTCACCAATATTGTCCTTGGTGTGTGGTCCTCTTCAATGTTGCTGCAATGCCCCCGGGGGAGTCAGTTGAATGCACTGTTACAAGCCCTATACTTTATTGTTTGCATAGCTTGTTTCGCACAACCGTCCCGATACTAGGTCGAAAGAAGAGTCCTCGATTTTCGTCACAAAACCACTTTCGCACGCGTTTTATTTTAAGAGGCGCAAGCGCACTGCACAATTCAATTCCACTATAGTTTGAGTTTTAATCAATACGAAACAATGCCTGTATATTAACATAAACTCTTTAATTCCGATTTCTTTCAAAAGAACTGCTTTTAATATAGTGGCCAAATAACTAGTCTATTTATCGCCGCGAAAATTCATGTAATTATTACAAAGGTCGAAAGCTAGGTCATATTCCTTTTCTCGAACACCCAATACTTTAACAAATAAATAAAATAAAAACGCGCCACACAAGCAGTGGTCGAGAATTGGTCATATTTACAAATGACAATAACCTTATTATTTATAAAAAGAAATAATCTACCTAGTTTCTTATGAACATTTATATAACCGGTTCTCGGCCACCTCGGACGAAAAT
The DNA here is from genome assembly GCA_036346225.1 of Platerodrilus igneus. Taxonomy (NCBI): domain Eukaryota; kingdom Metazoa; phylum Arthropoda; class Insecta; order Coleoptera; family Lycidae; genus Platerodrilus; species Platerodrilus igneus. The sequence goes on from JARFIW010000831.1 coordinate 2,488,511, forward strand.
GGGATGCGATCATTGCATCAATGTTTATAACCGATCATTTAATATTAAAGCTATTGTTGCAAATACATTGAGTATTTACGTATTAAATTGAAGTGTTTATGTTTATAACTTCCTATTCACTAAAACAAATGTATAAGCCTATAAAATAACAATAATACTTATGATTCATTGGATGGTTACGCGCTATAAAAAGAACAACTTGTTAACAGACACTGCGTGCACACTCTAACGACCAAATTTGAATGGAAATATTAGTTCGCACTGTCAACACATGAGAACAGTATAAACTATTAAATATAAGCGAGACGCGGGAGACGGAGAATATGTATTTTTGAAGATAGATATATTAGAAGGCTTTGCGATTTACGTTGATTTGAGCGTTCACTGTCTGAGAAGTGGTAGTGACCGGCTATCAGGTGGAATTACCCTATACAGTTTAAAATTATGCTATAGTATCTTGCCCGCTTTATTTGAGGAATTATTTCTAAAGTAATATTCTTTGAAATCAGTGCAATTATTTTGTTTTATATATTATTGCCTAATGGCAACCTTTGTTTTCATTTATTAGAGTCCGTCTCACATGCTTTTCCATACAGGATCATATTTAGTTAAAAGCTAGACAATCTGTAAGAAATTTCCATTATTATAAACCTAAAGATGCTCCAAATTCCTTGTAGTGTCGAGCAAACGTTGTATTATTGAAATTATTCTTTGCAAAACTCCATTCAAATGTTTGGTTTTGGCATCAATTACACGTTGTTCGCTTGCGTCTATTGTTTGTGCTGTTTGAAGCCTATGTGATAATTCAATCTATGATTTTTGAGCTACTAATTGTACCTTATTTGTTTCATGACTTTTTAATGCTTCTCCTATATGAGTCCAATCTGTGTAACCATTCATTGCAAATAGATATTTAGCTGCTAAATCAACCAGTTTACAACAAAAATAAAATATGGCATTCTTTGAATTTTGAGTAAACAGTTCAATTTTGTGCATATTTTTCACCATTACTTAAAAGTTGCGCATTATGAAACGAAAATTTTCTACCTTTTTTTATTAGAAGGAAATTCATAGTCATAGAAAAGCATGTCCATCCATTTTTTGGCAAGCATTACTTTGTTAGCATCAGATAGATATTTGCATCCATAAAGTTGGATCAGAAGGCAATTCTAAAGTAATTGCAGTGTTTCGTAGGTAATCATTCTTCGCTATCGCTTCAACTGATTAAGGCTACTTTTATGTTTCTGTGACTAAGGTTGAATTAAATGTTGCACTAGCTGTAGATGGAAGTGCAAGATTGGTGTGTTACAAATCTAAATATTAAATAGGTATTAACTGTTTTGTAGGAAATGTTTACCTTCAGGTCTTCTTAGAAACAATTCTAAAACCTGCTTGTTTTTGAATTGTTTCCTGTTTTCTAATCTTCGCCCTTTTTTGTATTCATGATTAGATAACCTTTTTAGGCCATTGGGCATTTTCTGCAAGTAGAAACTCGATAATATCGCATGAGAATCATTACAATCAGGGGCATCCGTAGAAAAAAATTCATGGAAGGAGCAAGTACAGGCCTGCTTCAGTTTAAGGAATTTGTGATAATGATATTGTGTTTTCGATTTCAGATGCTGTGGAAGTTCAGTTAATTGTATAGTTCTTTTGCAGCATAAATTACTGCATTTGTTTATTAGCTCATAGTGAGGAGTGTTCATGTATAAATCAGAGATTAACCCAATTGTGTTATGATTATCCTGTAGCCTCTTGTGCAGGTACTCGATGTGTTTTCTCATTAGCCAGATCGATTCTAAGATGTAAAGTGATGTCGAATTGAAAATTGGTTGCTATAGAAGGTTAACATATTTCAGAATTAATTTGGGTATATGCGACAGAAAAATGGGGAGGTGGGACAAGTACCCTCCTTGCCTCCATCTGCGGACGCCTTTAATTATAATACAATATTTTCTTGTAAGTTCACTTTCAAACCGTCGAACAATTCGGCGCACTATGTCAAAACTTTTAAAACCAATTTTATTTTATGAGTTAGTATACAAAATGCAATTTATCTTGGGAAACTGGACACTAACAAATAAGCGTTTTTTGCACACTTCACAAATTAAACCACTTAAAATGAACATACTTAAGATAATAAAATCCTTATAATTAATTAACTCGCACTAGCACTGCCCTTTATTTACACTTTATACATAAGACATTATAAAAGTAAACGAATGCAACAAGTTCATTCGTGACAAGACAATCATTCACACAAATAACAAGTGTACAAGACTGTGAATGGTAAATGCAAAGAAAACAATGTATGTTATGTACTTTGTGCTATAGTTATATCATAGTCTACTGAAACGTATCCTATCAGAATTAGCAAGAAAAGCTGCAAACAATAAGCAGCAGGGGTGTTTACAATCACTACAGCTCAGCAGGGAATTTAGGTTTGCTATACATTTGATTTTTATGGCACTTCAATTTCAGGTTAGAATGGAATATTTTATGTCTCTTAGTTTGTTTGTAGCTATTAATAGACTAACAAAATAGCTATCCTCAAAATAATAAAAAAATAGCAGAAATCAAAAGAGCCGGTCTCAGTTTACTCATTGCTGCTTCACTTTATAATTTTATTTGTAATAAATTCACATCTTTTGTGTTTTAATCAAATGCTATTTTATTACCCTAGAAATTTGCCACTCTGTGCAGTCGTTGGTTCCGCACGTACCTAGAGCCGGCTCTGATAAGGTGCAACACAAAATCATTAATTATTTGAAAACAGGGAAGTGTTGAGTAGTCAATTTATTTGAAAATATTATACAAATTGTGTGATGGTGATAATAACGAATACATTAAAATGATTAATATTTTTAGCGTGGTTTATCGAAAGTTTCATAAAATGCATTTTACGTGTTATGTGTAATATAAATAGTAGATTGTATTATTTGACAAATGAAGCTGAAATTTATTTCATTTGATGAAGTTTCCTAATTCTAATTTAATTTTTGCTTAGCAAGGACATGCGACCACTTTCTCCAAGTGAGCTTATAAATGGACAAATAGAATACACACATTCGACTTTGCAACGAAGTACATCAGCAACACAACCACATTCAACTAGTTACAATATTTATAAAGAAAACTTTGAAAATCTCAACCACAGTCCAAAAAGTCCAATGACAAATGGATCAGCGTCACCTACGATTTCCTATGGTCAGTCAGTGAGAAATTCTTTACTTTCAGAATCTCCGCAGGAGGTGTCTCCTGCACATGTTAAATTTGTTAGAGATACTTCGAAATATTGGTATAAGCCAACAATTTCTAGAGAGGAAGGTAAGCATGTGATCCTGCTATTATTTTTCCTTATGTGTTGTATATTTGCAGCGATACAAATTTTGCGTTCGCAACCACCTGGTACTTTTATTGTAAGAGACTCTAATTCATTTCCAGGAGCTTTTGGTTTAGCGCTAAAGGTTGCTACACTTCCATCAAATGTGCAACTTAGATCACCTGGTAATGATGAATACGTTCGCCACTTTTTAATAGAACCAACACCCCGTGGTGTTAGATTAAAAGGATGCTCTAATGAACCTGTATTCAGTTCTCTATCGGCCTTAATTTACCAGCATTTAATAACTCAGATGGCTCTTCCTTGTAGATTAGTTCTACCTGAAGCAGATGTTAAAGTTTCACAAAATACAGCAAGTCCTGCACAAACTGTTTTAAGTCAAGGAGCAGCTTGCAATGTACTTTATCTATTTTCATTGGATATGGAATCTCTTACTGGACCTCAAGCTTTAAAAAAGACTGTGTATGAAGTTTTCCAAAAGTCACCTCTACCTCCTGCAGCAACTGTTCATTTTAAAGTAAATGGGCAAGGTGTAACATTAACTGATCATAAGCGAAAATTGTTTTTTCGAAAGCACTATCCTATTAACACAATTTCATATTGTGGGATAGATCCTGATGAACACAGATGGAATGTTAGTGGCGACAATTCCGAAATTGCCAGTAGCTCAAAGTATGATGTTGAATTAGTTTATATAAATTGTACTAATGTATGATTTTCAGCAAAATTTTTGGATTTGTAGCTCGAAAACCTGCTAGTACAACTGATAACCAGTGCCATTTGTTTGCGGAGTTGGAACCTGAGCAACCAGCAGCGGCAATTGTTAATTTTGTGAATAAGATCTTAAACTCCAGTGGTGTAAAGGCAAATATTGTTTAAATTTTGCCGTTTTCCCCATCAGTATTGAAGATTGCACAAAAATTACTTGAATGAAAGTCACAACGAATTGGCTATTTGTATCTGATTTTAAAAAGTTTTTTGCAATTTTAGTTATACTACAAAATTGCAGTAACTAGTCTCTACTACTTAATTTTTTCAAAGTAATCTTACATTTTTATTTTAAAGAATTTTATTTTAATATTTTTTCTATGGAATATTATTTTTAATGTTGCGTAACGCTTAGAGTGCCTATACATGTGTAAAATTTTAAGCTTCTTTTAAATCTTTTATAATCACAAATTGTAGTATATTTTTTTAATGAAAGCTAACGATTTCATGTTTAAAAGTGTATTTATGTTTTTATCTCATCTTCTCGTGGTAGTTATATTTGCGTAATGTTAATTATTACACCAGGGTATTCTCTGAAATGAAAGACCAGTGAGTTATTGTATATAAAATATGACGCCATATTATGAATCAAATGTTTCTATATATTATAGTACAAATAGAACCTGCATTGTTATATTATTCATATAACTTATAACAAAATTTTGAAATAGAGGCCACGAGTCGTACGTTATGTATATGTTAGACATATAACAAAGATGTATTTACTAAAAGCAAAATAAAATTTACTAATGTTGTTGGATAATTATTGAGATGAAAATTGCCTAATCTAATGTTGAGCCTGCATGGTTTTCTGCCTAGGGGTTTTAATGGCACAGATCGTTATTTTTAGGTAAACAATTTTGAAATAATTATTATTATATAACTTTGGAAATGCATATACTCTAATGTGATTTCACAACAATCATGAACTTTACCCATGTGTTGGTTGTAGGTTTGTATTTACCGTAACAGCAAAAATGTTTTAGTGGCTTAATTTTTTAAATAGTCGTTTTAAGGTGCTTTTAATTTAAAACAATGTTGTTTTCTACCCCAAAATGCAATTGTAGAAATCACAAATGAATGCATTTACATCATAAAACGTATTTGTTGCATCAAGATTAGTCAATTGTATGTAAACTAAGGTTAAGTTATGTTGTATTAAGAATGACATGAATTCAGAAACTACACTATAGTTAAAAGACTTCTATTAATATAACTCAGGGTTTTGAGTGATCCTGGGAACCTGCAAAAGTCATGGAATATGATTTTATACCTGGAATTCCTGTAAAGTACGGAAAATATACCTGGAAGTCAGAATATTGTGAAAATTACAAGAATTTTCACTATTAGCATTAAATTACTCTTGTATATATACTTGCGTAAAAAGAAATTTGGACATTAATTTTGTGGATAACAAAACGAAAATCATTTTTAATTTTTAGATACACACGTTTTGTCTGATTTTTGTAATTTGGCGATACTTTGTCTTTACATATTGTTGGAATTTACTTCTTAAGGGTTTTTATTTTGTAACTCCACTTTTTTCTGCAGCCAATTATTCAATAACAAATACCTGCTGTCCCTTACAATATTCAGAAAAGGAGAAAGGTTGTTGTAAAATATTACCTACCATCCGTTTAACTTCTTGCAGATAACATGATTTTACGAGTTCATCCCTTGCGCTCAATCATTCCTTCCTCAACCACCGTTATTGGGAGCTGTTCTCGCTATTTTTAAGCAAGCTTTGCTTCGATTTAAATTACAGACTATGTAAAAGTATTTCATAAAGTGAGTGCAAGTTTGAAACCTTCCATTAATAAACCTCACATTCGCAGTAAGTAATTACTCCTAATAATTAAGTATTGAAGCTTGGATTTTTCACCTGCTGTACAAATGTGTCCATTGAAGATTTTATAATAATATACATATACATATGTTGTTTGTTTTCTGTTGGTTGAAATGAAATAAGTCCCACAGCCCATACAAAAGCACTTCACTGCTCCATGGATATACAGTTGCTTCAAAGGTTTCCAAAAACAATACAATTATATTCCTATTATGTCGAGGTCTACAATACGCGAACCGTGATATAAAATGGGCCTTCGAGCCGGATTTGCTGCTTTTACAGGGTTTGCAAATTTTACACCCCGCATCAGGTGCAGTTAGGTCCACATCTACAGGTAGTACAGGTACATTCCGATGCAGTATTCAGAATAGAAAAAACCCAGTAACCAGTTCCGTCTTGAAGTTGATTGTTTCATTGTATAAACAAAAGGAATTTTGTGTTTTATTTAGGTTAAGGCATGCACATTTATAGTTAAATTGCTTGCAAAATCTTATCGTTTCAGAAAATAATTAAGTTTAAGGTTTGACTCGAGGTTAAGTTTATAATACTTAATTTGGTTCTTTATTTTGATATAGCTCGTATTCTCTCTTTATACAATATAGAAAAATAATCCAAAATATGTTAGTAAAAGGCATTTGTACGTTGGTTAAGTAACATGACTAAGAACGAAATACAGTTTCGTAGCGAATATAACTTTGTGAGTGTGTTCAAAATGAAGTGCAAAAAAATTTCTAAACTGTGCGCATTCTAATTTTGTAATTTGCACGCATGCCTAATTTTCATTGATTAAAGTTAAGATTTTGTGCAAATATACAAATAAAAAACACAAATTTGTGTTCACGAAAATGGATGCTTTGAAAAATACAATAAAACGTGCCAAATTCGCAGTTACCTGGATTCAAAATTGTGTAATTAATAATATAGCGTCGGAAATAAATCCTTTTCCTTTTCAAAACAGGCTTGACCCGTTAAAAGAAAATTTACTTGCTTATTCCGATGCTCAAGATCAAATTGAAAATTTAGATGAAAATAATATTGATTCAGAAAACAGAGAAGAGTGAAAATAATTACTATCGTTTGCTGACACAAGTTGCTAATAAAATTCGTGAAGCTTCTCCTATTCCACCTCCCCATGCGGAAGTAACAAATAATTCAGCAAGTAGTTATGATTCCGATGAACCAAAAATTGGAGTTAAGCTCCCTGAAATGTTTATTCCCCTCATCCGCCCATTTCTCAAGACATTTACAACAATGGAACCTGTTTTATCAACTTTGTTCTGCCTTGATAGGGGACAATAGTTTCCTGACAGACATACAAAAATTCGAATATGTAACATCTTATTTGAAAGAAGAACCTTTGTCCCTTATAGTTTTGTTAGAAATTTCGAATACTAGTTTTCATATTGCAATTGAAATTTTAGAAAAAGGATACGCTAGTTTAGCTATAAAAATTCGCATTTAAACACGTTCATTGCAGCTCTGAATTTGGTAAAATGTACTTCTACTTCTTTCTGGAATTCATAGTTAACGCTAAGAAAAATTTAGAATCTTTAAAAAATTTAAAATGTCCAACTAAACATTGGGACACAATCATAATAAATATCCTTCTGAGGACTCTCGACTATGGCATCAGTAAGAAAAAGGTCGATGAAAATTCCACTATGAAAGAGTTTTATGATATTCTTGAAGCCAAGTGCAGCACACTTGAATCCTTAAACACTTGCAATGTAGGCACTACCAGCATCCACGACAAAAAAGAAAATTATTCAATCAAATAGGAAAACCTTACTAAATGGGAAATAATTATTCCATTTCCGCTGCAAGCAATTGCAGAACCTGCTGGTATTGGAAGGTATCCAGCCATGATATTTACCATTGCACTAAATTTCTTGATCTGTCAAATGAAGAAAAATTTCGCTTTCTTAAATTGGCGCTAAACATTCAATGTACGAATGCAAATCCAAGTCTTGTTTCGTGTGTGGAAAAAGACGCCATACTATACTGCACACTAATTTACAAACAAATTTGTATTCTAAACCTCCTGAGCGAATTACCACATCCAATAGCCATTCCGATACTGGATCAATTTCTAAAAGAGGCCAAGGTATTCCGACAGCGCCTCCTCCTCCTATTGATGAAAAAGAAAACGCTTTTTCCAGCCAAAATTGGCGGTTTCCTATAAGCAGTCAATCTCGAAATTAAGTTATTACGAATTTAAATGCTACAACTCTTGAGTATAGTGCTCACAATAATTCCCAAATATCTTTAGTATCGTCATCCCTTTTTACTGGTGATGGTGATCCTGAAGTATTGTTGACCACAGCTATGATCACTCTTATGTTCAACAAAGGTCATCCCATGAGCGCTCGAGCAGTCCTAGATAATGGTAGCCAATTGTCTTTCATTACAGATAAATTGGTGTCCTTACTAAAAACGAAAATTTTCGATAGTCGTTTAAAATTTTCTGGCATTGAGTGTATTTCAGTTGTTCCAAAAAATGGCAAAAGTTGTCATCCATTCCAGCACTCTAAGGCCTTTCCAAGTTAAACTATCTTGCTCCATTCTTCCAATTATCACTTCTGCTTTACCTAGATTTCTGTTGAATCCAAATCTGTTGAATATTCTAGCAGAGTTTGACTTAGCTGATCCTGAATTTTATTTACCTTCGGCTATTGATATCCTAATAGAAGCTGATGGTTATTATGACATACTCCTTCCAAAGATATTCAGACGAGGTCCAAAACTTTCTACCCTCCAACTAACCAAGTTGGGTTGGGTAATTGGCAATCAGATGTCTATTCAACGCTTCTTTAACGAAAAAGTTCTACTACTATCTCAAAATGACTTCAGTCCAAAAAATGTCTATAGATGGATTTCTGCCTAAATTTTGGGAAATAGAAGTCATTCCGCATTCAATTCCTCTGTCAAAGGACGTCGAGCAAGCTGGAGAAGACTTCATAAAATCTCACAAGCGTTCAACAATGGGGTGTTTCAAGTAGAGTTGCCTTTAAAACATGGGACAGGGCAATCTTAACTTGGCGATTTTTTCTATATAACAAAGAAACTGTTTCTTAGTCTGGAGAAACGCCTCCATGATGGTTTTGGCCCATTCTCGCAATATAAAAAATTCATAGACTAATATATTTCGTTGAATCATGCTATTTATGTTCCCTTTGAAGAAACAAATCCAAGTACTGATTTCAAGTATTTCCTTCTGCATCACTGTGTACTAAAAGAAAGCAGCGACATAACAAAACTTCGGGTTGTATTCGATGCTTCCTGTAAAATCTCCACTGGTGTATCCCTCAATGACATTCTACATAAGGGCTATCAAGTTCAACCCGGGCTGTATTATATACTATGCAGATTTCATTTGCATCCTTTCATAATTACTTGCCATCATCATTAGGTCTTTGGTCCTTTGAACTGGTTAGACACATACCATCATTGTTTCCTATTCTGAACTAACCTACAAATTTCCATGAAATTTGCAGTCTGCATCTATCACTATCTGATCTAGGTCTACATCTACCTCCTTTTTCCTATCTCTGCTTGTAATATATCCCATACTATTCCCCAAAAATGCCTTAGAACGTATTCTGCCCTTTTATTTCCCCTATTTTTTTCCACAGATATTCTTGTTCTCGTACTATTTCTATAACCTATTTGTTATTAACTTTGTCTGCCCATGCTATCATCCTCATACATCTGAAGCACAACATTCCAAAAGGCTGCTACCGTTTTTATATCTGCTTTTCCTACTGCCCGTATTTCATAGGCATACTGTGCTGTACCCCACACTTATGCTTTCAACAATTTTCTTCTTGTTTTTATGTTTGTTGTCTTTCATCATAGGCGCTGTTCTTTCTTGTTAGATGCAGTTCGGTCCCCTTCTATTGTTTTACGATTATATACCCTATTTCTCCGACATTCAGTGGTCGTGAAGGGGGGTAAGCAGCCTGTGGCTGCCAAGTTCCCCCAGCACTTGAACATTTACCGATTTAATATTTTTTCCAATATATCTTTTCGCACAGTCAACATTAGTTGCAGATATTTCACAACCAACACAGGTAGTTGATTATAATAATCTTCAGATTTATCTGTGCTTATTTTTTCGTCATTAGTTTTTCAGTCTCAAAACTGGTTAGACACGTACCTGCACTTATTTATATTCTGAGTTAGTCTACACAGTTCCCTGAAATTCTCACACAGCCTGTATACAGCTCGGTTCCCCTTCTATTGTTTTCTAATTTTATGCCCTATTTCACCAAGATTCTTACTTGCCATATCGAGAAAATGTATCAGCAAGTATTGATCAATCCACTTCAAAGACATTTGCAGAATATTTTGTGGAGGGACTCTCCTCGAGATGCACTTAGATGTATTCAGCTTTCCACTGCAACTTATGGCGTTACTTGTTCTTCATTTCTGGCTACTAGTGTTCTACAACAAATAGCTTCCATTCCAAATAACGAATATCCATTTGCTAAACATGCTTTGCTAAACCAAACTTATGTTGATGACATTTTGTATGGTTGTCCTTTTTCAGATTTAAATACTTCAAACCGTGAACTAAATGAATTGTTAAATTCCGCTGGCTTTCGTCTGCACAAGTGTGTTTCCAATTCTCCACAGTTTAGAAGGATGTATTCTGAACTTTCTGATTCTGTAAATCTTGAAATTAAAATAGAAGGTAGTCCAAGCAATTGGGTCTTTTGTGGAATCCCACATCTGATATTTTTTCTATCACACTCCCCAAGTTTTCTTGCGATAACACACCTTCTAAATGCAAGGGTTTGTCCACCATCACCCAAATGTTCGGTCCCTTAGGCTTCCTTAGTTCCATATATTGTCATAGGGAAGATATTTATGCAAGGACTGTGATAATCAAAGTTATCCTGGAATGAACCATTGGGCCGTGAATTCGGTAATGATTGGAATAAATTCCTAGATTCAATTGCATTTTTGCAATCCCTCGTTTTCTATTTTTAAAAAAATCCATTGTTATTATCCAACTCCATGGCCTTGCAGTCAGTAGTGTAAAGGCCTGTGGAGCTTGCTTATACATCCGAACTGTTGGTTGAGGACCACAAAATACCTTTAAGTATATCATAAAGGGCCTGGCAAAATCTTGTCCTAATAGTTGCTATGGCAACTATTTATATTATGTCGTGGTTGATGTCTAGTTTTCTTAAGTACATTAATTATAGAGCCAAATAAATACAAGATTTACTACTGATATATCGCATTACTTATTTATTCATACACTCTGACCAACAGGTTATGGACCCAGACCAGAACCAATAATGTAGTGATGTATTTTGCACATTAAGTAAAACGATTTGAATGTCAGAGTTGTATTAGTTAAAAAAATATGGCAGTAAGTTATTTAACCTGTGTACCAAGATTGTTAGGCTGAGAAAATTACCAGGATTGGTCTTTCGCGGTAGAAAATGTGTTTGTTCTCGAAGGCCTATCAGATTGCCTTGTTGGAACTGAAAATGATAAGGAGCTTGTTGCAAAAGCCAAAGCAAAGCTAATTTTGACTTTGGATCCCTCCTTGTTTATGCACGTGAAAAGTGCAATAACAGCTAAGGATTTTTGAGATACCCTTAAAAAATTGTATGAGGACAGTGGATTTACAAGAAAGATTGGTTTACTCAGAACTTTAATTTCTTTGAGACTGGACAATTGCGATTCGATGGAATCTTATGTAAGTCAGGTCATTGAAACAGCTCAAAAGTTAAATCGCACAGGTTTTAAAATTGATGATACTTGGGTCGGTTCTATTCTTTTAGCTGGACTTCCAGAAAGTTATATACCGATGATTTTAGCTATTGAACATTCCCGCATTGATATAGAAACCGATGAAATTAAGTCGAAATTGCTTGACATGAATCTAGATGTTGGTAGCCGCGGTGGAAGCGCGTTTGTTACTAAACCTAGGAAGAGCTTTAAAAATAAAGCAATTGATAGTAGCAGCAGTTCTGTAAACCCCAATAAAGTTGATAGACGTAATGTTATTTGTTTTCGTTGCAAGAAAAAATGCCATTTCATGAACAAATGTCCTGATTTAAATGTAAACAATGATAAATCAAAAAAGGGTAGTAATAATAGTGCTTTTAGTGCAGTTTTTTTGACTGGACAGTTTAGTACTGCAGACTGGTTTATCGATTCGGGATGCAGTATGCATTTAACTGCTAGGAGTGATTGGTTGACCAATACTCGAGTACAGCATGAGTTAAAAGAAATAACTGTAGCCAATAAAACGTCCATGCCAGTCGAATGTGTAGGTGATGCAAATATTACTACATTTGGTGAAGAAAAATACAATATAACAATAAAAAATGTTTTGTACGTACCTGGTTTGACTACAAAACGTTTGTCTGTTGCTCAAATTATAAAAACTGGGAATGATGTTGTTTTTAATGAAACCGGCTGTAACATCTTCAATAGTCAAGGTAAGCTCGTTGCAACAGCGGATTTACAAGATAATGTTTATCGCTTAAATTTCAAATACGAAAAGCAACGTTCTGTATTAGTAGCGACAGCTATAACGAGCGAGATTTGGCATAGAAGATTTGGTCATGTAAATTATAAGGATTTGAACCTGATGAAAAATGGTTTAGTTGAAGGGCTTGAATGTAAAGGAAGTTTTAATCGGAATGCAGTATGTGAGGATGGGTTGTGAAGGGAAGCAAACAAGGCTACCTTTCAACCACACAGGTCATAGAGCTAAAACTTTTCTAGAGATCATTCATGCAGACATTTGTGGACCAATGGAAGTACTGTCAATTGGTGGGTCAAAATATTTTCTCATACTTGAAGACGATTTTAGTAGAATGAATTTTGTTTATTTTTTAAAAACTAAAGATGAAACCTTTGAAGGTTTTAAAAAATTTAAAAAATTTGTTGAACATCAAAAGGAATCAAAAATAAAATTTTTTCGTTCCGATGGTGGTGGTGATTTTTGCAGCAACGAGTTTGAGTCTTATTTATCTGATCACGGTATTAGTCATCAAAAGACGAATTCGTATACACCGCAACAGAATGGTACTGCTGAGCGTTTAAATCGTTCGATAGTTGAAAAAGCCAGGTGTTTGCTTTTTGATGCAAAATTAGGAAAACAATTTTGGGCTGAAGCAGTAAACACGGCTATCTATCTTAAAAATCGTTCTATAGCAAAAGGCATTTTAAAAATGCCTGTTGAAATGTGGACTAACAAAAAACCAAACGTCAGTAATTTGCGTATTTTTGGAAGCAATGTTATGATGCACATTCCAAAAGAAAACGCCTCAAATGGGATAAAAAATCAAAAAACTTTTTTGGTTGGTTTTAGTGAAAACGTAAAAGGAGATAGGCTTTATGGTCCAGAAACAAATAAGATCGTGATAAGCAGGGGCGTAATCGTAAATGAACGACATAGTGAAGTTCGTATAGATACTAACAATACAATGGAGTCATTAGATTCAGTGGGGGGTTTTACTGAAATTCTTGTTGATAGTGATCAATCGAACTTGTCTAATATTTCGGATATTTCAGTAAACAATACTGCAAGTTCAGAGAGCGATTTTATTCCAGATATCCCTGAGGTTGTTGTAACTGATGCAATTCGTAAATCGAAAAGAGTATCTACAAAACCTAAAAAGTATGAAGACTTTGTCAGCTACCTATGCACAGATAATGATAATCTTGAAAGTGAACCAGTATCTGTTGAAGATGCAATGTCCAGATCTGATCGAGATCAGTGAACACAGGCCATGGATCAATGTAGTAAGCGTAAGACTACGGATCCCAAGGTCCCGGGTTCAAATCACGACGCGGTCGACTGCTTGAAAAATGGCAGGTGAGCATTTTTCACAAATATTACGCCCTCGTTCGGATGAGAGGTTAAATGGAGGTCCCGTGTGTGTGTTGTCACGCACGTTAAAGATCCCTACCTTGCCTGGAACGGCAAGGATTCGGCAAAATTCTAAATTTCCAGGCAACAAAAACTCGCCTCCTGGCCAATGTAGTACCTTCGGGTGGAGCATTGGAAATGTAAATGAACGGACACAGGCCATGCGTGAGGAATTGAAGTCATTTGAAGATAATGCAGCATGGGAGTTGGTTGAGGTTCCTGATAGCGGCACAGTTGTCAAATGTAAGTGGGTGTTTAAGCGCAAAGTTGATAGTGAAGGTAATGTGCGGTATCGTGCCAGGCTTGTAGCCAAAGGTTTTTCAGAAAGCAGGTATCGATTTTAACGAAACCTTTTCACCAGTGGTAAGGCACTCTACTTTACGATTATTAATGGCTTTATCAGTTAAGTTAGGTTTAGATATCTTTCATCTGGATGTAACAACAGCTTTTTTAAATGGAGATCTTAAAGAAACTGTGTACATGATGTTGCCTAAAGGTTTGCATGTAAATAATTGTAGCAATAAAGTGCTTAAATTAAAAAAGGCCATTTATGGTCTAAAGCAAGCTTCAAGATCATGGTATGAAAAAGTTGATTTTTTTCTTAGGGATCTAGGATACAAAAGATCTGAATTAGAACCCTGTTTGTACACTAAGATGAAAGGTGATCAGAAAACTATTATTGCTTTGTATGTCGATGATTTTTTCATTTTTTCCAATAACCGAATTGAATCCGATGATTTGAAGTTTAGGTTAGGTCAGGTTTTTAAAATAAAAGATTTAGGGGAAATAAAAAATTGTCTAGGCATGCGTGTAACCATTGATAAAGAAAATGGGACTATTTCTTTAGATCAAAAACAATATATTGAACAATTGCTTAAAAAATTTGGTATGTTAGAATCCAAAACTGTAGCTACACCAATGGAAATAGGTATGAACTTAGAAAAAGGTGACAATTGTGTTAATGAAACTAAGTTTCCATATCAGCAACTTATTGGTAGCTTAATGTATTTGTGCATTTTAACAAGGCCTGATATTTGTTATTCCGTTAGTTATTTAAGTCAATTTAATAACTGTCACACTGAGGAACATTGGAAACATGCAAAACGCGTTTTGAGATATTTAAGAGGAACTTTAGATTATGGACTTAAGTTTTATAAAACAGATAGTTTTTTGGAAGGCTTTGTTGATGCCGATTGGGGCAGTAACTGTTATGACAGAAAGTCATATACTGGTTTTTGCTTTATATTGTCCAATGGTCCAGTAGCTTGGGAAAGCAGAAAACAGAGTACTGTTGCGCTCTCTAGTACAGAAGCTGAGTATGGTGCAGTTTCTGAAGCCACTAAAGAGGCTGTACATTTAAGAAACCTATTGATAGAATTGACAAGCATAGAGGGTTGTATAACATTGTATAATGATAATTTAGGTGCACAGAAATTGTCAATTAATCATATGTTTCATAAACGTACAAAACACATAGATATAAGATATCATTTTGTAAGGGATGTTATTGCTAGTAATCAGGTTGCTTTAAAATATTTAGAAACTGCCAATATGCCCGAAGATATGTTGACAAAAAGTTTGGGTTCAATTAAACATAATAAGTTTATTAAAAAATTGGGAGTTGTGAATTTGAAAGAAACTAATAATTAGTTGCAGCTTTCGTATTCTTGTGCTCCAGTGGGAGTGTTGGTTGAGGACCACAAAATACCTTTAAGTATATCATAAAGGGCCTGGCAAAATCTTGTCCTAATAGTTGCTATGGCAACTATTTATATTATGTCGTGGTTGATGTCTAGTTTTCTTAAGTACAATAATTATAGAGCCAAATAAATACAAGATTTACTACTGATATATCGCATTACTTATTTATTCATGCACTATGACCAACACGAACAACATATTCGGACAATGCTTACATCTAAATCCCGAGTGATGCCTCTTAAAAGAATTTCCATCCCGCGCCTAGAGTTATATGCAATGGTTCTATTGGCTGAAATCACACAGAAGGTTTTGGAAATATTTCAAGGCGTACTAAGCTTTGAGTCAATGGACCGATTCACAAATATCTCTTCATTGGATAGCTTGTTCTCCTTCCCGTTGGCAAACATTCGTTGCCAACAGGGTATCTTTAATTCAAGCTTCTTTTCAAGGTCATTGACGACATGTCACTTCTAAAAACCCTGCTGATTTACTTTCTAGAGGGGTGCGAGTTCCTCAACTAATGGCTTCAAAATTATGATGGCACGAGCTCGATTTTCTTTCTTATCTAAATTCGAATTTTTCTGATTACGATTCAAGAGAAGTTCCAAAAATTATTTCTGAGCAAAAGGCTACTAACGTTAAGGTGTTCCTTTCAGAAATAAATCTGATAAGTGAATTTTGGACTCCATTATTTGCTAAATTTTCTCAAATTAATAGATTATTGCATTCTATTTATGTTTTACGTTTTATTTAAAATTCAAGAAGGTTAAGTGATGAAATTACAGGTCCTTTGACTATCCGAGAGGTATATTCTGCCTTAGCGCTGGTTCTTCATCAGATCCAAGCTCAAGCTTTCTTTAAAGAAATTTCCTAATTGAAAGCACAAAGGCTTGTATCTAATAAGAGTATATTGTCACTAAGTCCATTTCTAAATAAAGAAGGGTTTGTTTGCGTAGGTGAACAATTGCAGCACGCTTACATAAGTGAAAAACAGAAGTAATCAATACTAATTCCTCAAGGGATCATGTAGTGTCTATGCTGTTAAAACAAGAACATGTCTGACTTGGACACACAGGTGCTCAATGTGCCTCTTGTGATTTTCGTTTACGTTATTGACATTTAAATGGCCTACGAGCCATGAAAAAGGTGATCCGAGAATGCATGATTTGTTCCGATTCCAAGCAAAACCACTCCAACAAATTATGGCCAGCTTGCCTGCTGACAGATTTAAATTTTCAGACCGTTCGAAAAGATAGGCCTCAATTATGGAGGTTCTTCCTTAATCAAGTCCTCAAAACTTAGGAAAGTTCCTATCCTAAAATGTTGCATGGCGATATTCGTGTGCACTGCCACGAAGACCATTGATATAAAATTTTGTCTTCAAATTGAATCATCTGACTTTTGAGATCCACTAACACATTACCCAGATCCTGGTAACCCGCTTTACCAGAAGGCTGTAGCTTAGTCATCAAGTACTAGATGCCCGGTGATGGTCTTTTAATCGTATAGTCTTTTGAACCTCTGGTTGTTGTCGATGAAATAGATCCAGATCACTAAATTTCTTTTTAAACTCCTGAGCTAGTCCTCGGGACATATCAAGATCCACCGCTACGCAATCTGCCAGGGAGTATTCCGATGGCACATAGAATAGTTCTTGAATCTCTTCTGTGACCCAAAATTTTGCTTTGCCTGTTCCGTTGTACAAAAACATGAACCAATCATAGCTCGGTCCAGACCTTCATTCATCCTCAAGAGAGTAACTGTTTGTTCGTCTCATTGCTTACCGTTTCTCGGCATTACGGACGTCGTCACTATTGTAGTTGCAACCTGTTAACGTGTACCACTATTGTGGCACATTAAGTCAAGACGTGTTCGAATTGTTTTTCAGAAACCTATTTCTGTTGGTGTCTGAATACTACTGTTTGGAGTCTTTGATTGAGCCTGACTCATTTGACATCTTTTTTAATTTCTTTTTAATTAATTGAACAAAATGCTCCGCTTGTCCATTTGTAGCTAGGTGTTCTGGTGCAATTAAACACTGTTTGATGCCATTGATTAAATGATGTAAATCGATGGTATTTATATGATTTAAATATACTAGCATTATCACTAACTAATTCTTCTGGTATGCCAAACCTAGAAAAAAATCTTGCAAAAATAGATAGTCTTCCCTGTGTTTGGCAAATGTTTTACTTACAACCATTTTGATTTTGAATCAACTATAATAAAGAAAAATATGCTTAAGAATGGTCCTGCATAATCAATATGTATACGTTGAAAGTTTTTTGTTACCGACTCCCACTTATGCAAAGGTATTTTATTAGAAGTTTATTCTGATCAGTACAATCCTTACAAGTTTTAACTAGTGACTCTATATCTCGATCGATGTAATACCATTACACATAATTACGTGCCAAAGCCTTCATTTTGATTATGCCAATGTGCATATCGTGCAATTCATTGACTACGAGTTGTTGTAACTTCTTAGGTGCAGGATTCTATGTCCTTTGAAGAAAATAATCATCATTTACTGAGTAATCTGGGTCCTGGTTTATACCATTATGTAGTTGTTTCAAGAGCATCGATTTAATCTGAATCTTCTTCAATTGTTTTCCTGATAGTGCTATATGTTATTGTTGTTTCGCCTGTTACTATTTGTCTTTGTTTTGTAACTATGTGCATGTATCGATTACATTTGTTTGTTGTATTTCTATAGCATATCGTGATAAATAAAGGACGTTTGTGTGATCTATTGATAATCGATGTTCAATTGTATAATCAAACTGTGACAGAAAAGCAGAATATCGTAACATTCTTGATGCTGTAAAGCCTGGTAATTCCTTTGATCGGTTGAATATTTGTTGAATTGGCTTATCTACTATGAATTTAAATTTGGGGCCATATATGTAAAAGAAAAACTTTTTGGCTTCCCAATATTCTGCCAATGCTTCTCTATCTACCTGTGAATACCTTGATTATGCATTCGTTAATGATTGGTTGTTTTGTGCCATCTGGAAATCGGTGCGACAATATAGCAAATATGCCATGTGGGCTTGCATCAGCGACTATCTCTAATGGCAGGTATCTTCTATGTGGTATTAATACTTAATTACTTGATATAATTGACTTAACATCATTGAATGCATGTTCACAATCATTTGACCACTGAAATTTTACATTTTTACATAGAAGTTGTAGTGCGCTTGCATCACCTTGTATGATGTTTTTAAATTAACGTAAATGCTAGTTCAAGTTATGTAGAATTGTTTTTATTAGGTGCGTAAATATAGTAAGCCGCCTGCAACAATGTAAACTTTACCGAGAATTTTGTGGTAACATAAAGTGCAACATTTGAATTTCGGTTGGTTGGTTTTGTTTAATCGGTCTACGAATACAGGCGACAATCGTTCGTATCTTGCAGACTAAGGAATGTGGGAGGGGAGCATGGGAACAGTTAGCTAGTTAAGTCGGGTCGCCCAGCTCGCGTTGCGAATGATGGTTGTTTAGGTAATAACCCATATTAATAAAATTACTGTTTCATTGATTCGTGACTGATAACTTGAGTGTAGATTGCGTAAATAGTTGGAACATGTGCATTTTTGTCTTGTTAATGTGTTAATTTGCAATATCAGTGAATGACAAAGTTGATGTATGTAAAATAAAAGAGGACTGAAAATAAGTGAAACGAGTGAAAGCCACCGTGGCAATTGCAGGCGTGTTTGTGGTTTTAAATTATGCTGCGAAAACAACAGAATATCGATAGTGATTTTAATGTGCGCCTGTTATCTTGCGTAGAGGAAATTATCCAATAATTATTGGAGTACTTAATTAGTAAGTAAGTAAGTAGATTTATTGCATAACTCAATATAGATTATTAAAATATAAAACAAAATATTATACTATAAAGCAAATTATTAAAATACAGTTAATAATATAATTAGTTTTCATTTATAATTAGTTTTCATTTTTACAACTTAAAATATATTTTTTTAAATTACTTTTGAATTTTCTTTGAGAAGGCTGATTTGTAACTGATTTTGGTAATGTATTATATATCTTAACGCCATAATGAAATACATTTTTTGTGGTTATCGTTTTATTCTTCTTGTATATATAGTAATTGTCTGCTTGTCTTGTGCTGTAGTTATGTATATCTGACACTTTAATTAAGTTGCTAACCAAGTACGGAGGCAGCAAACCATTTATAATTTTATATATAAAAACCATACTATTATATTTCATTTGTTCCTGAACATTTAAAAAATTAATGCATTCTAACATTTTACGGACTTTGGCAAATCTGCTACATTTTAATAAACATCTCATTGCAGGATTTTGTATCTTTTGCAATCTTTCCAAATCACCTTGGTTTGAGACAAATAAAATGGTACTGCAATATGTTAGGTGTGGATAAACTATTGCTCTATATAAAGTTATTCGAGCAAAACTTGATAGCTTTGCACTAATTCTTCTCAGAAATCCAACCTTTTTGCTTACTTTATTTATAGCCATCTGTAGATGCATTTTAAAAGTTAATTTTCGGTCGATTATCACGCCAAGGTATTTAATGTTCTCTACCAGTTCAATATCAGACCCATCTATTTGTACATTCCTATTTTCTGTTTTTATCATTTGATAACTTCTATCATTCGTTAACAACATCCATTTTGTTTTATCAACATTTATCTTCAGCTTATTTCCAACTAAATATTTGCTAATTCTTATTAAGTCACTATCTACAGATTGAATAAGGTTTATTACATTTGCACCTTCAGCATATATTAAAGTGTCATCAGCAAACATATGCATCTTTGTTACCTTCACTACATTCACTATATCGTTTATGTAATTTATAAAAAGCAATGGTCCCAAAATACACCCTTGTGGAACACCCCACTCAATTTCTGATTTACTAGATGTTTCCCGTTGTCATCTCGTTTCTTGCTCCCTGTTTTGTAGGTAGTCTTTAAACCACTCTAACGCATTGTCTTTAACTCCATATTTTTCCAATTTTTGAATGAGAATATTTCTACTTATAGTCTCAAATGCTCTTTTGTAATCTATAAAGACTGCACACACCGCCTTTCCTTTATCCATTGATTCTTTCCAGTCATTTATAATTAGCTGAATCGCTGTTTCACACGAGTGTTTCGTTCGAAAACCAGACTGATAGGTGGTTAATATATGAGTCTCATCCAAGAATTGCTTCAGTTGCTTATATATTACTGTTTCTAATACCTTTTCAATTGTGGCCAACATATTTATAGGCCTGTACTCTTCGCATTGCTTTGTTGATACTACTTTTGAATTGGTGTAATTGTTGATATCTTTAAGTCCTTGGGCACAATACCATGCATAAGAGACATATTTATTATGTTTAGTAGCGGATAACCAATAATATCAAAAGTTCTTTAAGAACTCTACTGTTTACACCATCCGGCTGCTTTTATTTGCTTGCTTATATACCAATTCTTTTAGTTCATGTATTTTTAATAATTTAAAAGTACTTAATTGCTTCAGGCTTGTACGTATTTCAGTGGCGGCTCGTACCGAATATATTTGGTAGTGCTGTACCGCTAATGTACAAATATTTTATTGTTTTTTCTTAAATATAAGTGGAAAACGTCTATCTTTCTTTGTATCACATTGGTCAATCACTTTTTCATTAAAATCGGGAATTGAAGTTAGGATTTTTTTTCAATTGACAGCATTGAAAGGGCCGTTAACCTATCTTCACATATCGAGTTTTTTAAAAAAGTCTTTATACGGTTTAGAGTAGAAAATTGCGTTCGGTTTCAACAGTGGGCATTTGATAAATATCTGTATTGAACTGTCTTTTATAAGTTTTACCACGACTTGTACCAGGAATTTCAATGTTCAATTCTGGTATAGGACGACCCTGATCCTTAATAGCTAATTGTTCTTAAAAAATAAGCTGAGAGAACCATTATTCATTTAAATTAAAAATAACATCCATTTTAGAAACGATTAATGTAGCAAACGTCCTCAGGGAACAGTGTAAAAGTTTATTGTTGGTGAACCTAATTATAATTACACTAATATGCAAACTTACTACCTATACACTGAAATTTCAAACGCAAATGTTTATTCAGTTTTTAATCTGTGAATAACAACTGGTGATGGGTTAATATGATATTAGAATAGCGGATATGAAATTTATAAAGATAACGAAAGATGAAATGCGTGACGCGATGTCTACAAGAACCGGAAAGCACACAAAACTTGTGAACGATTCGGATAGCAATAGACAAATCCGCTGCAATTTATGCAGTTCGAGCTTGGCTTAATAAGGCCGTTTCTTACTATGATCGTATTTGCGCGAAACGTTGCGACGTTTATCCGAACTCGCAAATAAGAGCTGCAGAACAACGTAGTTAGACAGTGATTTTGTCGATTTTCCTTGTCGTTTAAAGTTGTAGCATGTTTACTGTATTATTGACTGACTGTTATAGACATTCAACTTAGGAATTCATAATACTTTTAGTGGCTGGTTATCGATCTCTTTTATACTATTGAATGTGTTTGTTCGTTGCTGGTTCTTGGTGGTTCTGCAGCTCTACAGCCCTTATAGAGTAGCCGCCACTGACGTATTTGGTCGTGAAACTCAAACTTTTCAATACCAATTGATGATGTAATTTCTGTTATACTATTTCTGAAGTAAGTATTGAAGTATTCAGCAATAGTCTTGTCATTAGTTTCTAGTGTATTCTCAAATATAATGTGCTTACTATTTTGAATATGTTCGGTTTTTAATACAAGTTTTAAAGTCTTCCACATTTTTACTGGGTTACCTTTATTTTCATCTATTTTCTTTTCATAATATTTAATCTTAGCTCTACGGATCATGAATATCACATTATTTAAGCATTCTTTGTATGCTTTCCAATCTTCCATACTTCTTGTGAATGTAAATTTTATATAAAATTTATTTCGTATATTAATTACTCTTTGTATTTCTCCATTAAACCATAATTTTGAACTATTTTGTGACACC
This sequence comes from Platerodrilus igneus, assembly GCA_036346225.1. Taxonomy (NCBI): domain Eukaryota; kingdom Metazoa; phylum Arthropoda; class Insecta; order Coleoptera; family Lycidae; genus Platerodrilus; species Platerodrilus igneus. The sequence goes on from JARFIW010000831.1 coordinate 2,511,084, forward strand.
TCCTTGTCATATGAATTATGGTCAATTGCATTTTTAATGTTTGTGTAAAATGTTTTATAAAGTTTATCGATGTTAGTTATTTAATACTTCCAATCTGCCAATATTAACTCGTTCTTTATGGCCTCATAGTTAGAATTTTCTTTATTTTGCTTTCTACATCAACTAGGAGTTTTTGTGTGATGTGACTAATGTCTGCAAGAACTATACTATGATCTGTAACTTTTGGAGTGTGCCATACTGTACTTTTTAATCCACTATTATTAGTTATCACTAAATTTATTAATGTTTCGGATTCCTTAGTAATTCTTGTACTCTCAGAAATTTTGTACAAATCCACAGTCCTTTATAATATTTTTTAACTTAATTGTATAGAAATCATTTATTTTATTCCAATCAATATTATAATCCCCAATCAGAATGATATATTCACTACCACGTGATTCTACTAGTTCTTCTAACAAATTTCCAACAAGTTTAGAAAATTTGCACAACTTCCACTTGGTGAACGGTAAAACGCAGGTATATTTATAGTTCTACTATTCAACTTAATATTACCAACAATACCCCAATATTCTAAATGGGGAAAGTGTAGTTTAGCACATAGCAGTCATGGGGGGGGTCCACGAATATCTGGCCAGCAACGTCACCGAGTTGTCCAGGGGAATAACCGCACGTTCCCTGCAGTTTTTGTGTGGTTTGGGGATTTACGTTACGCAGTAAGTGTTGGAAGTAATTTTATAATTCATGCATTGACCATTGTCATGTTGTATAATATTTATATCTGTTTTTGTTTATTATTTCAATGTTTATTCTGTTATTTGAGTAATATATCCACTAGTCAATGACGTTGGTTATTAGTATCTTTGAGTTAGCTTAGAAGTGTTAATTGCTGATGGCAAATCCCTGGTATATTGCATAAGTTGCCAATTTATTAATAGTGTTAATAAACTATTCCTAAGGCCGCTTCAATCAAGTCACCTGTATCCACTACCCTGAGATTACCCTGTTAAAAAATAGACATTTGAAAAGTCAGTAAAAGTCTTATAAATACCCTGAGCATATCAAAGCCTATTTAATTGATATAAAATCATCGATGAGCGCTGTATGAACGTTTGATAATGGTTTACAAGGCCCAAAAATTTATGAACGTCTTCAGTATTTTTGGGTTGTGACACTTTTTTGATGGCTTCAACGGATTTTTGTAGACCTCTTTTGCTAATTATGTGGCCAAAATATTCAATTTCTGTTTTATACATTTTTTTTTCGAACAATAAGCTTGACAGCACACGTATCAAAAATATTAACTAAAATTGTACAAAGACGACTGGAAAAACGGGCTGAAGAAATACTAGGAGAAGACCAATTTAGGTTTAGGCGAAACAGGGGAACACGGGAGGCTATTTTAGCTCTAAGGGTGATAATGGTGAAAACAATAGAAAAAGGGGAAAGCGTGTATATAGGGTTTGTAGATCTGGAAAAAGCATTTGACAATGTAAAATGGAAAAAAATGTTCGAAATACTCAAAAAGATTGGAATGAGTTATAGGGATAGACGGATAGTACATAGCTTATACAAAGAGCAAACAGGAGTAATAGAATTAGAGTAGGAACGTAGAGAAGTAAACATCAGGAAAGGGGTAAGACAGGGATGTTCCCTCTCCCCACTAATTTTTAACTTGTACATTGAGGAGGCAATAAATACTTTCAAATGCAGGAAGACATTTGGAATTACTATGCAGGGACAAAAAATTGATATGCTTAGATTTGCAGATGATATAGCGGTATTAGCATCTAGCAAGGAAGAGTTAGAAGCTGCTCTCAATGAAATGGAAACGGTTCTAACAGAGAGATACGGTATGAAAATTAACAAAAGTAAAACTAAAGTACTAGTATGCAAAGGAGGGAAAATAAATAAAAACAAGAATACAAATATGTAACACGAACTTACAAGAGGTTAAGGATTTCTGCTACCTAGGAAGCCAAATAACGCAAGATGGGAAAAGCACAAAGATATAAAACAAAGATTAGCACAAGGTCGTGCTACATTTAACAAGAAAAAGCAATTACTGCGCTCAAAGACCACAAACATAGAAACAAGGAAAAGATTGCTCAAAACATATGTGGAGCACAGCACTGTATGGCTGTGAAGCCTGCACAGTGGGAGAAGCGGACAAGAAAAAGGTAGAAGCCTTTGAAATGTGGTGCTACAGACGTATGATGAAGATATCATGGACAGACAAAGTTAAGAACGAAGAGGTACTAAAAATGGTAGGGAAGGAAGAAATATGTGGAAAACGGTAAAAATAGGAGAGATAGGATGATAGGCCACATACTACGGCATGAAGGAATAGTGCGGAATATACTAGAAGCAGAGATAGGAAAAGAGAAGAAGAGGAAGACCTAGGTTAGACTACTGCACACAGATAGTGAAAGATGTAGGCTGTAGGAGTTTCAGGGAAATGTGTAGGCTAGCTCAGAAGAGAAATCAATTGAGGTACGCATCCAACCAGTCCCAAGATGGATAAATTAATGACGAAGAAAGTAGCTGCACTTAAACATGATATTTATTATAAGCAACTACAAGCATTGGAGGGGCAATATTCTTGAATAATGGTAATTGCGTGAAAGCATTTACTGGAACACTATTATTTCGGCAAATGTCTAAGTGTTGGGGGATCTTGGCAGCCACAGGTTGCTTAACCCCCTTCAATAAATCTCTGTGAAATAGGGCATAATATTAGAAAACAATATAAGGGGAACCGAGCTGTATTGCTGTGTGAGAATTTCAGGGAACCATGTAGATTAGTTTAGAAGAGAAATAAGTGCAGGTACATGTCCAACCAGTTTTGAGACGGGAAACCCAATGACGAAAATATAAACGCAGACAAATCTGATGATTATTATAAACAACTAGTTGTTTGTTGTGAAATATCTGCAACTAATGTTGACTGTGCGAAAAGACATATTGGAAAAAATATTAAATCAGTAAATGTTCAAGTGCTGGGGGAACTTGGCAGTCACAGGCTGCTTACCCCCCTTCGCAACCACTGAATGTCGGAGAAATAGGGTATATAATTGTAAAACAATAGAAGGTGACCGAACTGCATCTAAAAAGAAAGAACGGCGCTTATGACGAAAGACAACAAACATAGAACAAAAAATTGTTGAAAGCGTATGTGTGGAGCACAGCACAGACAATATGCCTACGAAATACGAGCAGTCTGAAAAGCAGACAGAAGAACAGTAGCGGCCTTTGAAATGCCGTGCTTCAGATGTTTGAGGATGGACAGACAAAGGTAATAACAAATAGGTTATAGAAACAGTAAGGGAACAAGGATATCTTTGGGAAAAAATATGAGAAATAGAAGGGCAGAATACGTTCTAAGGCATTTTTGGGGAATAGTATGGGATATATGACAAGCAGAGATAGGAAAAAAGAGGCGGATGTAGACCTAGATCAGATAGTGATAGATGCAGACTGTGCAAATTTCGGGGAAATCTGTAGGTTAGTTCAGAATAGGAAACAATGATGGTACGCGTCTAACCAGTTTCAGGACTGAAGACCCAATGATGATGACATTTTTTGTTCATGTGAAGAATATTTTTCCGTAACCGTAAGCAACCGTTCCATTTAAATCACGAACGACTTCGTCAATAAATTGATGAAAAGGTTTGGTGCTACTTTGATTCCATAAGAAAGGCGTTTAACTATATATGTACCCCTGTGTGTTGGAAATGCTTGTATTTTTGCTGTTTTTTGATCAACGGGTAAATGTAGATAAGCATCACTTAAATGTAGTTTACAGTAATATGCGCCACTTTCCATTTTATTGAAAATTTCTTCGATGGTAGGAATTGGGTTTCGCACATCTAATGGTTGGCTGTTTAATGTTATTTTGTAAATACCACATAAACGAACAGTCTGGTCAGATTTTTCTACAATTACGGCTGGTGCTCCCCATTCCGATATCGCTACTTTCTCAAAAAAACCTTGTTCTACTAAACGATCTATGCAATTATTGGTTACATTTAATAATTCACGAGGAACTTTGCATGGTGGTTGATACACTGGTTTTGCTTCTGTCGTTAATGTGAAAGAGATTTCATAATTTGCAACTTTGTCTATTTTTGAAGAAAATACATCCTTGAAATACGTTTTTGTTCGTTTTGATTAACTGTATCTAACAAATATACTCAAATCAATTTTAATAATTTGTAATGGTATAGTGTATTCGCAACCTAATATTGATAATTTTTAAGCATCTGTAACATACATTTTGCCAATAATGCTTTGATTAAGGTATGTATCTTTTACTGTTACATAACCTAGGAGTTAAAAACGATTACCCATGTAATCTTTAAATACAGTGTTGTCTCGTTGTAATTGTTTATTTAGATTTAACTTCTTGAACATACTATTGAAATAACAATCTTTTTACTATCAAAATGACACTCTAATTCACATTTAACATTGTCGATTAACAAGGGGACATTTATTTTGTCCGTGTTATCCGTTTCAATATTTATAATTTGAATACCTTCGCCGCCACTATCACTACCTTATCATTTTTCAAATGTGCCTGTTTTTTATATCTCATTAAAGTGCTCAATTGATTACAAGAATTGCATTTTAATTTGCTGTATACTATACGACAGTCTTTACTGGGGTGATTATTTCTCCCACAATACAAGCATAATTGCTCAATTCCAAGTTCCTTAGAATTGACATGCTGCCTTGAACTACTGCGAGCACGATTTATAAAATTAGATAATTGTTTATTTCTTGATTCACATTTATCATGTAGGTTGACATTTAATTGTTATTTCTTATTCATTTGATTAGATTGTAGCTGGTTAATACTCGCAGTACTTGATAAACTTCTGTAAATTTCTTTGTTATCCGACTCTGATAATTTGATTGATTGTGCAATTTTGACAATTTTAGTGAAGCTTAAAATTATTTGATCTGGTTGCTGGAGTAATCTTTCACGAATTTCAGTATCTGATAATCCGCGAATAAACTGAGCATGTAATATAATTGAAGTAATGGATTTACCACAATTCTTACATTTAAAAGTTCATAATTACTATTCCGCAAGCGCGAGATTACGTAACGCACCGGCAGATGGTAACCCTTATCTTGGTTACAGATTTTAGCGCGCCCATCTGTCAATGACGTCACACAATAAACAAATTTAATTGCGCAATTACGGAATAAATAAATGTTTGAAATGCAGTATAAACAATAAGGTACTCACATAAATAGGTCCAGCTTCCCACGAAGTACGCCAAGGATGGCGTCCCACAGGATAGCGTCCTTCAGGATGGCTGGAGCCCCTTTTAAGATAATTAACGGAGGGTACGCCTAGCGTCCATCCAAAGCGCTCCGACCAGCTACGGCAGTCATGGGCTCCGATTCGTTCCCGGGGTCGTGGGCTGCTCCAAGGTCGTATCCAAATTCCTATATGTAGCGGAACGATAAGGAACAGGTTTATCAGGTAAAGACAAACAAAGATAAGCAAAGGAAATCTACATAATAAAAATAAAGATACGATACCAAGCACGACAACTGCACTCCTCGAAGTTCTAGGCAAAACAGCCACGTTACAGAGTCCCCCGGAAACTACTCCCACTTTTCTCTTCCGCCACTCGCGTCGCGCGATCTGGCGCAAACGCACTCTGGCGTGACGGAAATACATGCCAAGTCTTTTGAATTTGTGGCGCGAAATTCCCGCACATCAAGATAAACTAAAAAATGTTTAGTGCCAATTTGGCACGTAACACAATTTGAGTCTAAGCAATTCCATTCACATGTAAGAGCTAATTCTTGTAATGCTGATACATATGCAGAAATTGTTTCACCAGGTTGTTGAACTCTTGATAAAAATGTGTGTTGTTCGCTGAAAATATTTGTCCTTGGTGCTAAGTGAACTTTCAATAAATCAATAAGATCTTGATATTTTTTTGTACGTGGATCTTCTGGTGTCGTAATACTAGTAACTAGACATGTTTAATTCCGATACTATTGATAAGAATGCTGGTTATTACTTCACCAATATCTTCATAGCCAGATAATTTTCTATGTGTAGTAGATAGCAATCGAATTTGTCCTGGTTTGTATTGAACGGATCAAACTGAATAGATTATTGTGATACATCAGCAACTGGTGTTGATGCATTTAAATTTGAAAGTTATTGGTTTGATAGTAGTGTAATTAATCTACTTTGGTTTGCTACTAATTCCGTTAACTCTCCATCCGATCACGGCATGTTTTTCTTTTAAGATCCTCGTCGCCAAAATGTTATGTTTGTAAATGATTTAGTTATAGCTAAGATCATTGAGCTCAATATTGCAAGAATACACAACAAAAACTGACATCATGACTATGACAAATTTTATATTGATCCACACCCATTTGTTATGTCCACAGATAACATACTTCACAAAACTTCGAACTCCCGCAGACTAATAATCTACTTAGACATTTAACTATAATATTAGTCTTCAATTAGGCAACTTCTGACATCACAAAACTTATTAAAATATTAATACACTACACTATTGCACATAGATGCAGGCAAATGGGAATTTCGGGGGAAATGTGTAGTTTAGCTAAGAAGAGCAAACAATGGAGGTATGCACCTAACCAGTTCCAGGACTGAAGGACATAATGATGATGATGTTTAAGTTCTATAAATTTCAAGTTATGCTGCAACTATTGTTACTAAATTACTAAGTAGTTGTTTATTAATCTTGGTGTCACAAAGAGCAAAATGCTTCCGTTTACTTTACAAAAGTACAGCGCAATAGAGTCGAGTGCTATTTATTATTTTAATTATTATGATTGAGAGTGCAGGCAGTACGAACTATCAGCAGTTATCGAATTGTTGTGTCTGTGGCAAGTTTATAGTAAAATTCCAACTATTTTAAAACCACAAATTAACTAAGGTATAAGTTATGCTCTTTTTAGTTTGATTACAAACAGTTGTTATTTATGCTTAATACTTCAGATTCAGTTCACATTCGCAGAGTAGTGCAGCAAGAGAGTATAGACCTTTTAATTTTATTCAGCACCATAAACTGTAAACTATTACAGGTGTTGGTTTCGCAATATTCTCAACAAATGTCAATTGTGAGAAAGAAGTAATTAGGAAAGTATTGATTCGGCAAGTGGTTAAGTGGTGGGGGATCTTGGTAGATGCCAGGTTGTTTAACCCCCTGCAATAGACAAATGAAAATGCCACATCAAAGCTTTTGTTTTTGGTTGATAATTTTTGTAAAATCGTCTCTAAATCACAAGATGATATTAGTATCAAAACTTAATAAACGCTATAATGAGCAGGTGGCACAAAATTGTCAGAAAATGAAATCTTTTATAGATACATAATTCCTTGTGTGTGAGACTTTGTACTGTGAATCCATAGGTCTTAGCAGTTCAATGTTGCATAACATGGGTAGTTTCGTTTTCCTGTTAATGATGAGATGAGCAAGTAATATCTTAGCTCCAAATACAAAATTGCATAATTTTATCATCAATAGCTCTTCAGTCCTGGAACTGGTTAGATGCGTACCCTCATTGTTTCCTATTCCGAACTAACCGACACATGTTCCTGAAATTGGCGCGGTCTACATATATCTCTATCTGCATGCAAAAGTCTGATCTCGGTCTACCTCTACTTTTTGCCTATCTCTGCTTGTAATATATCCCGTACTATTCCTCAAAAATGGCTTACAACATATCCTACTTTTCAATTTCTTCACTGTTTTTTGTTTTCCATAGATATCTTTCCTGCTCTACTATTTCTATGGCCTATTTGTTATTAACCTTGTCTGTCCATGCAATCATTCTTATACAACTGAAGTACAACATTCCAGAAGACTTCTATCTCTTTCTGTATACTTTTCCTACTGCCCCTATTTCATAGATTTACTGTACTGTGCACCGCTATTGACATAAATGTGCTTCGCTACACCCGCAAAAAGCAGAGTAGACATTACATCGTTTTTTCGTTGGCACGGCTTTATAAACAAACAGGTGAGTGCTTTTAGTAAACGCTTGATCTGATTAAAAATATTAATTATATGTTGTTTGTTAAATTATCACTTAATTTTATATACAGTCCACTTCTCTCTACCAAAGAGTTATTCATTATTTGTTAACTATCTTTTTCTATCGTTTGAGTTATTTTACAGGTGTTATAATTAATTTGAGGAATGTGTGCTTGGTAATGTCTGGTCAATTGCTGTAGCCTTAGATTCGTTTATTTTTATACGTCGCGGATGTTAGCGTTGTCGCGGGTTTTAATTTTCTGAAAGGTTTTTATGGGATTAATAATTTCTTGCCATGATTTGCGTTATACTTTGCACGTTTTGCGCCAGTTACGATTTTATTTATTTCCTGCCGATTAATTGAGTCTGCTTTAATTATCTCGTCTCCGTAGGTGTTAATTGATGAGTGCATAAAATGTTTCATGTCAACTGTATTGTCTAGTTACTTTGAATGTTTAATTATAGAGTTGCAAGTTTTTAGTCAACTGTTTCTTTACAGTGTTTCCTTATAATTTATACAATAAGATTGTATAAATTATAAGTTTTAAGTCTCCTGAATTGGTGTAATTTCAGTCTCGGTGATAAATTGAAATAAATTGCGTAATGCTTTTGTATAACTAGATATCTTCGTGCTGAAAAATATTTAATTATACTTTATAAAGTTCTGATAAGTGTATGATTTTATTCACTGATGATTTATATAAGAATCGCGCTATAAATTTGCACGCTTTGTTTCAACTTGTGATGGGTTAATTTAAAAATAGATTGCACAGACGTTTATACAATTATACACTAGGTGTTTAATTATAGCAATTGATGAAGGTTACGTTTTAAATAATTCGTTTCTATTAGAATTGCTTTTCATACATTAAGCTTTCGGTGATAAAATTTGCTGTACATAAAATGGTAAATTAATTGCGTTATATTTTTGTATTTTAAAATCGTTTTCATTTTGTATTAATAATAATTCGTAATAATAATTTGTACTAATTTGTGCATGTAAATGCGTCTTTTCAGTTCTCTTGTTTAAAATTCTCTTGTTTCAAAAATAAGTTCTCGTATTTAAAAATAATTTCTCTTAATAAATAAGTAAATTATTTCCATAAAATGGCATAAATTGCAATAATAAAAAAATCTGTACATACATAAAATAATACAAAATTTTCTTTTACTAGCTAATATCAATAAATTTGTAAAAAGAATAAATTGGTTTAGGAAAATAAACTTACATAATTTTCATCGTCGTTTTTATTGGTTTTCTGGTTGTGGACTCGTGCGATTCTTGTACTTCGTCCACCTTTTGTTTCTTCGGGCTCGCTCGATTCTTGTACCTCGTCCAAATTTGTTTGGTTGGGTTCGGTCGATTCTTGTACCTCGTCCAACTTTGTTTGGGTTCTTCCAGATTAAGAATTGAAATTCTTGGTCACCAGTTCTCCAATTTTTGTATTCGTATTACCTTTCTGGATCCGTACGACTGCAGCAGTTATATTTCGGGCCTTGGGAACGGTCTTTTTAAAAACTTCTTCTAAAACTTTTTGTAATAATTTATTTGGTTAAACAGAAATTACAATTGAATTTTGACAAACTGGCTTGATTTATACTAAGTCGAAAATTAAATAATAATTGGAGTTTAATAAGGGCAAGTATCTTAAGCAAACGGCAATGTTAAAGCTGAAATACTCAAAACTGACCGATGGTCTTGGGGCTCCCGGGGTATTTATGTTGTCCCTGCCCCTCGCATGTCTGTGGAAACTTGGAGAGCTCATGTCTGCTTATTTCTCAATTCTATTCATTATACAATGTAACAATTTTAATTTCTACGTAATCGCGGTTTTTTAACCGACTGTGACCTGTACCTGCAGTATCACTTACTGTCTGGAATACAATGCATTACATCCGTTGTCATAACTTTCTTGTGAACTTTCAATAACCTTTCTTATTTTATCCTTGAAGTACAATGGTGCATATAACTTAAATTTCTTTATGATTTTCTAATAATTCCTAATAAATTCTATTTTGTTATACATATATAGATTGGGGGATACATAACTCACGTAGTTTATTTTTGGTATATTTTTATAATTTGTTAGGGGTGTTTATTAAAAAAAAATTCCCATTTGGATCTGTTAGATAGTTTAGATTCATTATTAGAGCGTTTGATTGGCTACATACTTCATTAAAATCTTATCTTTGTGAATAATTTTAGGAGTACAAATTAAATCAATCAGACGTGCGTAGATTTTCGTTTATTAGGTTTTCGTACTTTGCAATATTTTTACAGGTATATTTTTGTACGTTATTTGACTAAATCGGGATATGTGAAGTAAGTGTGTACGTATTACTTTTATTTACGTGTTTGCGCTTGCATTGAAGAAGGCATTTTGTTTTTAACACTTTATGACATCTGTTTAATTTAAATTATAATTAAAAAAATGTGACGTCGCAATTCTACATAAAACTTGAATCCAATTTATATAACATAAGCTTTGAACCAAGTACATTTCACACATTCTCCGTTATTCGTGTAGACATCGTTAAAACTTTGCTTAAAAGTTTGACTAGATTTAAACGATTGTTAAAAGATGAAAGCACCTTATTCAAAATACTTTTCAAAACTCAATGTCGAATTTCAGTACAGGACTTGTATATAACTGACTAGCGACCAACTTTTCAGCAAGTAAACTTGCTATAACTTTTTCAGAAGACGCAATAACGAATTTCCACAATAATCATGTTTGGGCTGAAAAAATCCGTGAGGTTTTCATTAAACGTTTCGGTTGGAATTGTGGATGATGGTCAATTGGATCCGTATTTTCTATCAAGAAGGCTTACCGTACAGTATATAGAAATTTTTAGCAGTAAAGACCTGCTAAAAATATATATTATCAACGAAGAATTTAATATGGTTTATACTTGATGGTGGCCAGCTGCTGCTTGTGAATTTTTTATTGCACTGTCTCAGGATCGCTGTATTAGTCGAGGAAAATCTTACCCGTGGCCTACACTACCTCCAGACTTAATTTGATACATTTTTTTCTATGGAATATCTGAAATTATTAGTATATACAACTCCAGTGGAAAATAAAGAAGATTTAAGAAATAGAATAATTGATAAATGTAGTTCAATAAGGAAAGATCTCGGTATTTTCGAAAGAAAAGAAAATTGGAATCGTGTGTTCTAGCTGATAATAATCATTTTCAACAATTTTTATAGATTAGGAAGTTTTATATGTAATTTTTACATAATATATTTTCTTTTGTAAAAATCTTTATAGTCCTGTATCATTGACATAAAGCGGTTATCTGAAAATATTCAAAGGTATAAATGTTAACAGAGGGAACGTCCTTATGAGAAAAAATATATATAACTTACTTCGATAGGTTAAGTTATAGCAGTAAGACCACTCATAAAAATTCTCCGTACCAACGTAGTAGTAGTTTCATAACGAACCACGAGGTGCGGCAGCTGCAATTATACAAAAAAGTTGTTAAAGGAAGGGAAAAAAGGAGTAACCTTTTTGAAATTGTAACATGCCAATTCACTGTTCCCTTGCCGTGTTACACTGTGGTCCCACTTCCTTCAATATAAAAGTAATTATTCGTTTAATGTTAAATTAATACCGTTAACAATCACAAGTTAGCTTTGGTTTGTGTAACATTTCCTTTCGGTATTATAAAATAATAATACACTAAACACGTTGATCTTTAATTTTTGTTAATGTTTCCTTTTGTATAAATAATATAAATAATATAAATAATTATTGATCATATGTAATGGTAAACCACTGAATAATGTCCATAAATACACAACTGGTGAATATATGAATGTCATTTAGGATGGTTTCCTTGTTTGTCCCTCTCTAAAAATGTGTGGTTATCTTCAAACCCAGAATAAATTTTCGTTTGTCTTGATATCTAACGGTCTTTTGAGCACATGCCGTTTACCGATAAAGATGTCCTTTCTAAGGCTATGATGTCGTACCTGGTATATAAAAGGTGTCTTTTCTTTTATTCTTCTTAACATACATAAATATAGTTTTAGAATACTAGCGAAATGCTTATGGAGAAAGTCTACCTGAATAACCCGTTCAAAATATTAATGCATGGTAAGCTGATTACAGATAAATTTTTAGACTGTTTCCCGTGGCGTATTATAATATTTCGTTTTTGTAACATGTTTGTTTTCTAGGGTCCTCTGGTGGCATATCCTCCGGTAGCATATTCCTTCGGTGAAGTATCTAATTATCTGTGCTAGGCTATATAAGCCTAAAGAATGTTTTATGTTGACATTTTATATACCTTCTAATATAAATTAAATGTCCGTTGATGAAACATATGGCTGTGAAACAAACAAGGATTGGCTGTTACAAATTTAAGTTCGAGGTTAACAATCAAAATAATTAACGATGGTGTTCGTCTCAACAAACCGTAAGAAGATCCTATAGTTCTGAACAAGCCGTAAGCTCAATACTTAAGTATACGTGTTTTTCATATATCCTGAATACAGGTATGAGTTTATCTTACTTACTTTTGTCATGGAATGATGTGCATGCGTTACATTTTAAATCTCAATTATCTAGAAAAATAATGCATGTAAAATATAGTCATAACTTTATTTACCGATTGCCTTAAGTAATTTAATATTACCTTTGCTTTCCTATATAACGTTGTGGTTTGTAAACAGAAAAGCTTTCATGAAACCTTTTTTTGTGCATATTGAGGTTATGCTCAATTTAAATGTTTAATTAAAATTCTCTTAACTAATTTTTACTTAGAACGTTTAACTAGAAATTGTGACTAAGTACAATAATAGATTTATATTTTCTAATATCTTATCTGGTAGAGTTTGAGACAAATTTTTAAATTATGAGAGTGTAGATATATAAACTACACTTAGTGATTTTATCGTATGAAAATTTGGTTGTAAGAAAACGAGGGTATATATTTAGTTTTTTATTAATGTTATTAACTAAACGTCAATATATAAGTTGTATTGAGGTATTTTCTTTTGTCGCGTTCTAAATTGCATCCCTATAACTTGTCTGGGTAAAATTTAACTTTGTTCTCTAAACCCTGAGATATAGTCTTTTGCAATCTACCGCAGCCACAAACGGTCGACGCTAGTCCCGCCAGAGTTTTGTTTAGACTTTGTTGTACACCCATTCCTAAAAAGGAAGAGTGCAAAATTCTGAACCCATCAGACCCACCCGAAGACGTTTAAATAAAAAAAGTTTATACTTTAGTCACTGTAAAATTATCTTAAACGCAACGGGATTTTGTTGTTTGCCTACATATACATCGTTGAATACCTTTCTAAAATAGAGAAGTCCAATATCTACATATGTTAAAATGATAACGGATAAATTAGAAAATAGCACGGTGACATGTCATGTGACATTTAAGTGTCAATCGTCACAAATAACTAAAACTTTATTAAATTGTACCAATTGCCCACCAGATGCACTAACAATAAATATTCTTAAAATACACTAAAATCCTCCTTGCATGTTTGTCGTATGTTTAATAAATACCTTACGTATACAAAAAAATTTTTAGGAATTTTATTTTTCGTAATAGTTGTTACAATATCGGTATTTGTGTGGATGCGTTAGTTTTTAGAATTTTACTTGAAAAAATGTATACGTAAGTCTACACTGAGACAAAACCATCTTCTTGAAAATAGCCTCTGAATTTGAAACACTGATGAGTAGCGGAACTCTAAATCACTGAGTTTAAAGAAACAAATTAATTGAACTGGAATCGAACTGAGCTTGAAACGAACTGCATGGAAATGAAGTTGATTTATAAACTGCGTCTCAAGGTAAAGGTTAACCATTTCAAATTTAATTTGCCCCTGAAACAACAAAACGAGGTAATTGATGGTTCAATACTAGCAGGTGTTAGTAAATCAATAAAGGAAGGCTCAATTTTTTGAAAAAAATCGTCTCAAACATTTGTTTGGAGTTCAAACAAGCGCAGGGAATTAGTTAAAGGAAAACGTGCAGTATAACAGATTTTATCGTCTGCCAAAAGCTCATAAACTTGTCGACTAGAATTAAAGAGCATTTGGTACTTTTTGGAAAGGAAAGATAATAATTTTTATATTCAAATGATGTCTTTATGTTAGAAAACACGTAGGCCGGTGGTACTTTGGTCGAAACTGGGTGATTAGCAAATTTGCAGCCTCTCAAACAAATCTGTTTCTGCGATTCTTTATAGAGATTGCATAATCGCCAGACCTTCAATTAAATGTTGTTCACGTTTACATTATTTATTGTACCTTAGGTGTTTTGTATTTCTTAAAGAAGTCTTTTAAGCTTTGAAAAACTATTCTTGTTTAGAAATTAAATGTTAAATAAAAGTTAATTTTATAGTTAGGGATTTTACTCAAAACCCAATCAAGCTCTTTTTAAACAAAATTGCATCTAGTCTTTATGATATAAGGTTCATTGATATAGCTGACAGTTTTAAGATTTTCACTTTATATCATATTCAAAATTAAATACCAAACTTTAAAATTTTAATAGACGCTATCTTTCTTGTTTCAAATATGAGTCTTTATAGATATTTATATTATTTAATACAGATTTAAAATATCTGCATTTTTCGTTAGACAATACATTGTAACAATTTTTTTGACCACTGCAAAGCACCAATAAATTATTAGTTAAATACATCTTTTTGTCTGTTCCATTAAACCAGTAAACCTCGTCAATTAAATAAATATCCGTATTGGGATCATGTGGTCTAAGCACAATACAGAGATGCTAGTTTGGTTGCTAACATCAGGCGTTAACTATTTGTATAGACGTTTCAATGCCAAGCACCTTTGATGTTTCGTGCGCAACGTGTCAACGGTCATTCTGGTTAGAAAACTTGGCACGAAGATATCATGGAGAACCTCAGAGTTCTAGCAAGTAATTTGCGTGTGGCTTTACGCCTTTATGAAAACTCAAGTGTAATAAACACTTGATATAGTGTTTTTAGTAATGGTAAGCAAATAGATATAATCTCCTAGACAAACTAAATAATTTTGTTGTAGCGCTCTTTTCATATGTTCTTTTGTTTAGTCTGATCCCGTTTTATCTGGTTTTATAAAAATTAGCCCGTTTAAATTTTGTGTTACATGATTATATGGATCTTTTCTTAGCGTTTACGATTATCGAGGTTACAATTCAATGTGAACATTTATCAAGTTGATGATAACATTCTAAATTTAGCGAGAAAGTACTTCAATGTAGCGATAATAAATTTTGTCTAACATGAACGTCCTTCAACTTTACCATAATACGTGAATTTAATAAAATGTTCTGCGATGAAACTGTATATTTGAAATTTCACCGGAATGTTCTTTAATTTAGATAGCAATTTTTGGTTTGAATCTAAGCATCCAATAATTCACAGTAATGGTCTTTTTAAAATTGCTAAGATGAATTTACAAGTAACAATGTGGATAATTACACGCAAGATAATTGTTTTGGTAACGATCTAAATATAGTAGTACATCGAAGTTTTGCATTTTTAAGATAACCGTTAGAATGGATTTTGGTTTGTCCCGTTATTGCGTGTAGGAAATACGCTTTAAGCTCATATAGTTGGGTACAAGAAACACGCAGCTGGTTATTTGCAATGCAACATGTGAAGGCGACGTCATTTGTTTGTCCCGGAACCGTATGTATATACACCTGCTCTAACACGATGTAACGCTGTCACACAAACAAAAACCTGTCGAAACGAGGTAAGAGCTTTATATTATTCTTACATGACGTCCGCACTTGGCGAACTGTGAATAATAATTATTAGACTTATATTTATTGGAAGTAAAGGATGATTGGAGAATTCGTTACAACTGGTATTAAGTCTGCGCAGTTGTACTAAAAAAGGCATTCAAACGATTTTCTTTCCATACGTATCACTCGTAGTCAACAACAGAAAATCGACAGCAAAATTCTTTTCTTTTTGAAGGACTTCAAGTCAAGCATGGAGAAAAATTCCGTAAAACTACAGGAAAACCTCGTAAAAAAATTAACCAGACCACCGCAATCAATAAGAAAGCTTTACGGAGAGATTAAATCAAAATACGAAAGCCGTTAAGCAATTGAAACATGAGTTTATAAAAGAAAATGCTAAATCCGCAGAAAACTGAAAACGAAACTTTCAGGGAATCTGCCAACACCGAAGCCATATTTTCCGACGGTTTGCAGAAACTGGAAATTAAACTTTCCAAGAATTTATTAGAAAGCTCATATGAGCTAGAAACAAGATATTCAAACAAATTTTAAAGATTTCACGAAAAATGGAAGAAAAGGTGTTGGAAGGGCGGTTTAATTCCCTACCAGTACAAACACCGGGGCTCTCAACCCCGATGATACAACAGCACACTTAAGAAGTTAAGAATGCCAACGAAAACAAACCGTCGCCATGGATCTTCAAAGTAAAACCACCTACATATGTTGGAAAGTTGCCTTGGGCGACGTATTTCAAACAATTTAAGATTGCCGCGACAGTTAGAGGGAGGAATTACCGTAAAAAGACAATTGCATTGATAGTCGCACTGCGGGGTGAAGCTTTGAGTAGCCTACAAATTATACCGAACCATGATCAAATAAACTACGAAACCTTAAAATCAAAGGTAGAAATGCGGTACGGTGATTCTCACATGCTACAGAGGTACCACGCTTCAGTAAAGAACCATTACCAGAAGGCCAACGAAAATTTACAAAAGTTAGCTGCACATGTTGCTCACTTGGTGATACTAGTCTATCCAATAGCACCGGATAGTGTCTTAAAATAGCTGGCAGTACAGACATTTGTTGATGAAATACGGAATGGGGAGGTTCAACAAACATTATTACTGATCCAGTCTAAAACCGTGAATGATGCGGTAGCTCATGCGTTGGAATTCGAAGCGAAAAAGCAAGCATCGCATCCGTAGTAGTGACAAACTTAGATGCTCTATGGAAGAACAGGAAAAAGAGAGCACGAAAGAAGTGATTCGATGAGTTCTTCGTGACCAGTGACGAAAGAGGAAAGGACCAAAAGGCTGGATTTGTGGAGAATTTGGACACATTCAACGGCAGCGCAAGCAACCCAAGAAAGAACAAAAGAAGCCGGAAAACTAATGGGGTCGACGGGTGCTGATCTGTATGGATTCTTCTTGGAGAGCATCATCCGCATCGCACAAACTAGATGCGAGGATTATATTTAAGCATATGGACGGTAAGATTATTAAGTTTTTAATTGATATCAGTGTCACTAGGACAATTGTGAACCGTAGTGCGCAACCATTATAAAATGACGCCTGTAACCACGCGTCTTAAGACAGTAGCTGGCGAAGACCTTCGGATGCACGAAATTTCAAACCTAAAGATCGCGATTGGCGGCAATATTTTTGACCATCATGTCATAATAACGAACATCGCCGAAACAGCTATCTTGTGTTTGTGAAGAAGAAGGGCGGGTCGAAAAAATTCTGTGTTGACTATCACCGATTTAGTAAGGTGACGAAAAAAGATAATTATTCATTAGCGAGAATCTTCAACACCCTGGAAACACTGTAAGGATTACGATAGTTCTCGACCTTGGACTTGGAAAGTGGGTACTGGCAAATAGGTATGGATGTCAACGATCGAGAAAAGACTGCTTTTACTTTTGACACGAACTATGGCAATTTACAGTGAAGCCGTTTGGACTTTGCAACGCTCCTGCTGCCTTTGAGCGATTAATGGATAATATCTTACGTGAAATGTCGTGGAAAACATACTTTGCACCACGAGATCGTTATTGGGAAGATATTTAGGGATTACTTGACCAATTTGGAGGGGGTGTTTCAAAGATTCAGAGAAGCCAATCTGAAATTGAGCGAAAGAAAAGCCACCTGCTTGGCGAAGAGGTAAAATAACTGGAGAGAGTAGTATCGCACGATGGAGTTACGCCAGACCGGGGAAAAGTTAGAGCCGTGCAGCAGTGGCCAACATCCAAATACAAACACCAACTAGCAGTTTTCTAAAATTATACACATATTATAAAAGGTTTGTTTGTGGATTTGTGAATATTGTCGAGCTTTTGAATAAATTAACAGAAGAAGAGAGTGATTACGTTTGGGATGGAGATAGCCAGGATGCTTTCCAACAACTAAGACATTTATTGACAACAGCTCTGATCTTAAGTTATCCACGGTTGGAAGGCAAATTCATCTTGATTACAGAAGCTACCAATGTCGCCATTGGAAATGTACTATCTTAGATGCAAAATGGGCAAGAGAGAGTCATTGGTTACTCAAGGTGCTCACGAAATCGGAACGGAATTATTGCGTTACAAGACGGGAACTATAGGCTGTGGTGAAATCCGTAGAACACTTTTATAAGTACCTCTACGGGAAAAAATTTCACCTAAGAACCGACCACGCCGCCATAAAGTGGCTATTACAGTTTTCAAACCCCGAAAGGCAACCCGCCAGATGGATAGAAATGATTTAGGAATATGACTTCAATACGTAACACCGTGCTGGTGCAAGTCTTCGTAATGCGGATGCACTTTCGAGACTGCCTCGTCCAGAAGATTGTAACCATTGCTCACGGTTACAAACAAAGCACGATCTACTTGGTCGGACTACCGTGGTCAATGAGGATTGGCAACATATACAGATATGAACGAAACAGAAAAATGACAGATACCTAGGTATCATTCTAGGTTGGAAATCCAGAGGATAACGTTTTCCTGGCAGGACACTAACCCATTCATTGATTATCACCGTCAAGTCAAACTGGGCACAATTGAATTCCCTGTAGGTAGAGAATGGGATCTTGGTGCGATCCTTGGAGAATGGAGATAAATCCGTGAGTACGCTTCAGGTGGTGGTTCCTAAAAACCGAGCGTCGGAGGTTTTGGACATCTACATAGTTTCTTCGTATTCTTTCCGTAAAGCACTTGGCTCAAGCTGTTGGGTAATTAAGCGATTTCACCCAGTAACACTGAAAGATTGGTAAACACATTACATTTGCAATGCCATGAACTGCAAAGCTACTTACGTAATAGTTATTTAATTGGCAGCATTCTATAATTACGCCATTTACCTACTTAAGTTATACGGGGTATTAAAAAAATCTGAAAACGGTTGAATATTTCAAAAATAAAGCACTTTAGAGAAAAATGTTTTAAACAAAAATTATATGGTTTTAAAGGAGCTATAAGATGATGCTATTGGTTTTACCTTGAAGAGTCATTTGAAGGTTACGTGAAAGTTACCTCAATTTTTTAAAATGGCAAAAGCCTATTTTCTTATTACATATTCTTGTAACTGATCTCGAGAGCTTTTTAAGACACTATAAATACATGTTTTTTCAATTACTTTTCGAGTTATAAGGCTTCAAAGGTACAATACCGCCTGAATTAGCGTTAATAGAAATGTCCCGCGGTCACCATATTCTTGCATTATTATATAATGTAATTCCTTCCCTCTCAGTCAATACCATTTTGGCGACTACCGAAGGTCTTCCTTACTTTGCAAAAAGAATTACTTTGACTTGATATTACGAACAAGTCATTTACTACTTATATGACGAATACAACCTGCATCCAGTATCTAGCATCTAATTTTAATATTTGTATCGGATGAAACCGATGTGCTGAAGATTTCGTTAAATAGTCAAATAAAGCTTGAACTTTGCACTTTAAGTACAACGAAATCGCACAATATTAAAAAATTAGATGCTAAATACTACATGCAAATGGTATTCGTCATACAAGTAGTAAATGACTTGTTCGTAATATCAAGCCAAAGTAATTCCTTTTACAAAGTAAGAAAGACCTTCAGTAGTCGACAAAATAGTATTGACAAAGAGAAAGAATTGTACTATTAATGATGCGAGGACATGGTGATGCGAGAACATTAGGTCCTTCGAACAGGTATCCACTTTGTTTAACGATACTTATCCAAATCGTAAACCCATTTCAAAGTCTACAGTTAAAAAAACTGTCAGACGATTCAAAGAAACGGGATCTGTCAAGGACCGCCCGCGGAGTGGTAGACCAAAATCAGCTACAAATTTTGATCAAAATTTGGATGTAATGCAATCATTTCTAGAAAATCTTCATTCTTCGATAAGGAAGATAGCGCAGGCGACTAAAGTTAATACGTTTTTTTTTCCCCAAATTGATGGATAGGAACACGTGGAGAAATAGAGTGGCCTTCTAGATCACCAGATCTCTCTCCTTTGGATTATTTTTTATGAGGGTATGTTAAAAACAATGTATACGTAACGTAACTGCTAATTTGGCAGACGTTAGGGAATGCATACTGTACCAAGTAAATGTTATCTCTCTAGAAATGAGGCGAAACGTTTTAAATGAATTGTATCTACGATTAGACCATTGTCAAGCAGCAGACGGAAGAGAATTTGAACATCTAATTTAGTAAAACCCGTTTACACACGCACGCACGCAGCAAAGAGGGTTTGAAGTCGTTAAATACTGCGGGACTCACGAACCGCGGGATCTTTATCTCTGATGACACACGCACAAACACATGACATGCACGCGCGTGCACATACACACACACACATACACACACACGCAAGAGAGATGTAAATCCGACCGTGCAACCTCTACGTGGTACATCTCTGTTAATACTAATGCCGGCGGTATTGTACCTTTCAAGGCCTATAACTCGAAATGTGATTAATAAAAGAACATTTATTCATGGTGTTTTGGAAAGCACTCGAGAACAGCTATAAGAATATGTAATATAAAAATGCGAAGTGAGTTACGTATTCCCCAAATTAGTATATAGGTATAATCAAATGGAACTATTGAATCTAAAGAATAGATTGTTACAATTGAAGGACATATTAGAAAAGGTTAATGGAAGTTCATAAACCAGACATGAGAACGGAAACAGACATTGCATTCCAGACGCAACATGATACTGAAGGTGCAGGTCACAGTAGGTTATAAGACAGCAATTATTAGAATTAAGATTATTAAAATGTAATATTTTGTATTGAATAAAGAAACAGCAGACATGAGATCTGCGTTTCTCACAAGTGATGTAAGAGCAGGGATAGCATAAATACCCTGAGAACCCCAGGAGGTTCAGTCAGTCTCGAGCCTCACAACTTTAACATTGTTGGTTGTTCAGGCTACTCACCCTAATTTTAGTTAAATTAAATAGTGATTGTCAACTTTGATTTCAATACGTTAATGAACATAACGTACCTGTTACTAAATTCAAATTGTAATTTCTGTTTAAATAAAATCGATTGAAGAGTTTTTTGGAAGAAGTTTTCAAAAAGTCGCTTCAAGCGGCCCAAAACCTATCTGGCGCCATTTAAAAAACATTGAGGTAACTTTTGGATGACCTTCAAATGACTCTTCAAGTCAAACCGATGGCACCATTTTATAGCGCTTTGGAAACCACTTTTGTTGGAAAATGTTTTCTCTAAAATGCTTTATTTTTGAGATTTCGACCGTTTTCACACTTTTCTAACACCCTGTATAATAAGTGAAATGTAGAACTGAAAAAGAGAACAATAGAATAAGAGCATTGTAATGAATCGCAGAAAACATGTGAGACGTTAAGCAACCTTTGTAATTTATCATCACAATAAATGAATAATAAGTGTTGTGTATTTGATTTAACTATCTTGAGTTAAAAGTCAGATAGCAACCTAATACAATAGGAAGAACCATATTACCCAGTCATGTACAACACAAGCGGACCTTCCAGATAATTTCAATTCAATTTTAATACAATTCAAATAAATAGAAATAGCATTTGTTCCTGATACCAAGCAAAATAAAATAAGGAAAATGCTTGGAAATAATATCAATAACCAAATGTTATGAATTATTTGAATATCGCATTAAAACAAACAAGTTATATGTTTAAAATTGAGCAGAATACCATAATAATTAACAAATGTTATTAATTTCGAATGAAGAAATGTAATAATGAGTCAAGGTAGGCGCAATACCTATAAAGGAGTTATAACAATTGCAATTAATAGCTGATGTAGTCATATTTTTATTAATATTGATAAAACCTACTTTTTGTAATCTTTCTTTGCCTTGCTACGCGCATTGACGTAGCCTAGAAGAAAACCAAAAAAAAAAAGAAATGGACCGGGCTCAATCGGCGAGTGGGCGGGGTATTATACCTACAACAAAAATTAAGAGAGGCCTGAAATAAAGAAAGAAAATTAAAAATATCAACCAAAAGAACAAATCTTTTTTTTAAATGGTGAGCTGCCGGTTTTAGGTTACTCCCTAGATTGAGTTTCAACAAAAAAAAGAAATTAAGCGAAATTACCCCGCTAAAACCAACAGCTCTAAATCAGCATGGTAAATCTAAAACTCGGTATATACATCTAATAGCAACAATATTTTCAAACGTGCCAACAAGCCTTCAAATCATTTTCACTTTAATAAGTTGTATACTCTTAGTTATTTAAAGCAAATAGTAATGCATTCATATAGTGTCAATAAATCTCAAACTAATTCACTAATTGTCGTCTAAACGAATTAAATTTAGGAATGCATGAGCTTAAACCGAAAATCCCAACCGATATGGTCGCAATCGTAAATGATGGAGAAAGAAAACGCTCACCCTCGAAGTTGCTAACGTCGGGGTTGAGTCACTAGCTGATCCATGGCAATGAGTAGGTGTGCCTACACCCAGAAAGAACGCACTTGGCCTCCCATTACAGCAAGGGACGACCATTCATCGTGGCTTTAAGACCACCGGAAAAAGCACGCCGTATTGGGTGCGCGAAACCTTCATAACGAAAAACGCAAACAACCAAACATTCCTACACGTATCTCTGTTGTGTAGATTGGTAAGCAAATAAAATCAATTTTGTTCAGCCAGTGATCAGAGTTCAAAGCAATATTTCTATTCAGAATTAACCTGGAAAAACACACTTTATATTGGGATAATACGCAGCTTTAGTTCGACGAATTCTTCCGACGGAAAACACATAAGAAGCAATTATCGGATACTTAGAACAAGTAGCGGCTGGTGTATAGGTTCACATGTTCACGTGAACACCCTAATTTTAAACACATCTATTCTTCTTTGCTATCAAAATATAATTTTTGCTAGTTACAATATAACGTGCTATAGAAAAGTAGGAAAACGCTGCCGCCAATCTATCCATAACAATCACCTACAAGTAGCTTTTGAGTTCACACAAGAACTGCGAACGCGCGTTTCAAATGCTTAGCCCTGACCGTCGCTTTGCGAGTATAGGATTGGTTGAGAAAGAGCAGGCGACTTTACATAAGGAGGGTTCACAAATATTTCGTAAACTTCAGCTTATTATCCGTGTTTGGGTTCGACAGAACGCGTATTACTGTTTTCGTTTGTGTCGCTGCTATTTAATTAGTCTCTGTTTGCTCGCTTTGACTTTCTAGTATGTAATTAATTCACTTAAATCGTTCCGTAACTATCTTTTTCAATTAATCTTTTTTATTTATTTTATTTATTAGGACAAAGGTGAAGAGTAAAGGTTTGAATTATATAATGAATTCAGTTAAGGATATTTTGAATAAAAAGTTATCCTATGAAGAAAAATTGAAAATAAAGAAACTTGGTCCACCTCAACCAGATTTAATAATTGAAAATCGAACAAAAACTGAAGAGCGTGTTTATAATCGTAAGTTTAATAACGATGTATACAAAAAACAAATGGTTGTGTGGCTGTAACCACAAAAATTTGTTGTATTCTTTGCCGTGTTTACTTTTTAGTAAAGAAATTAATGTTTGGACAAAAACTGGTTATGGGGATTAAACTCATTCAAGTGAAAAAATTAAAAAGCATGAAAATTCTCATGCTCATAAAAATGCCAGTATTGAATGTTCTGTGCTTGGTGGTGTGAATATAAGCACCACAGTTAGATAGTGCTTACCGTAGTATTATACAAAAGCATAATAAGCAGGTGGACAAGAATCAGTACATTTTATCGCGAATCATTGATTGTGTGAAATTTTGTGGCGTATTTGAATTGGTACTACGGGGACATGTTGAGACTGAAGGATGCAATAACCCTGGTATTCTTCGGGGGTTAATTAATCTAGTTGGATCAATTGATGGATGCTATGAGGGAGCATCTAGAGAATTCGACGGTTTTCAAGGGTACGTCCAAAACTGTTTAAAATGAACTTCTAGATTGCATTTTGAATGTATATAGAGAAGAAATATCAAAACAAATAAATAAAGTAAATTATTTAGCAGTGGTTGATGAAACTACGGACGTGTCTACAATTCAACAGATGGTTATAGTTTATCGATATGAATTTAATGGATCTGCCGTTGAGCGTTTAGGGGCTTTCTCAATCCTGAAGCACAAGATGCCTAAACATTAAGCAAGGTACTACTATCGGAGTTAGAGGTTCATTTACGTGATAAGAAAGAAAAATTAATTGGACAGTGATTCGATGGAGCAGCAGTTATGGGTGGTGGTTTGAAGGGGTTCAATGCCGAATCAATGAAGTTTATCCAAGAGGACATTTTATTCACTGTTGCGCTCATCAATTCAATTTAGTTTTACAAAATGCCTCATCAGTAAATCGTTCCGCTAGAATTTTTTTTTCAAACCTTACGGGCTTTCCAGCTTTTTTCCAGATCCACACAAAGGAAATTTTTGGACGCAATATGTAAAAAAAGATTACCATCACTTGCTCCAACACGTTGGGTACATAATATTAGATTAGTTCAAACTCTTCATACGAACAAAAATGGCATAATAGAATGTTTGGAAATAATCCAGAATTCAGACCGTCTGGATGACAAAACTAGAAGGGAATGTTATTGGCTACTGGCATGTTGAAGCGACGGCGAATTTTAGTTTTGTCTTGCTTTCTACAGTAAGATGACGCCCCATGCGGATATTCTATTTACAAAACTTCAGCAAAAAAAGATTGATACGATTAAATTAAGAGAGTATGTTGCAGAATTTTTAAATCATATCCAAGGTGTTCGAGATAACAACACTGTTACGTTTATTTTCGACGATAGATTCAAATTCGTCCTTTTCTGTGATAATTTGTTTTTCAATCACCTAGCTTCTGTTTCTATTCAAAACATCATCCTGTATTTTTACCTCGTTACAATAACATTTTTTTCAAATCTATTCATTCTAAAACGAAAATTTATTCGATAATTAAATAGTCAATACCTTGTTTTAGGTATCCGTTAATTTGTTAAACGGATAATTGCTTTCTCCTGTGTTTCCCATTTAAAGACTTGACGAAATAATAGATTCTACTTTTATTTGATAGCGTGTTTTCCAGTTTGCTAATCGCGCTTTGATAACGCGAGGATTGCAGTTCAAACTCGTGTTATTTGAACCAATTTTTAATTTGATTCTACAGCTTGTGCGTTAAAATATTTTCCACAGCGATGCACGTTTTTTTGTTCGACAAGTAGAAGGTGTCTTACGTGTATTGGTGAGTTTCCCGCGCTTACGCATTCTATTCAGATTATCTTTTTAGCTCTTAGCTGGAGGCCAAATGGGTTCTTTCTTTATGTAGGCCCAACTGTACGTTGACGTAGACCAACTACTTTTGTCTGTAGACCGCTGCTGCGGTTACGGTGGCAGGGTGAATGGATCCTGACTACCGTGGCGTCGCTGTGCTCACTCACCCCCGAACGACCTGCAAGATAAGCATCCCGACACATAAAGGTATGTGACTCGTTTTCTTTTATGCACATAGAGGATTATTATTTATCAGCGGTTGATGTTGTGAAACCCGTTCACCATACATGTTTAAAAGCTAGCTTCGCTAATGCTTCTGGTTATATTTCTTTAATTATTACTACAACTTGGTCCACATTTAATACTTTAATTTAACACACTTGCTATGGAGAAAACCTACACTTAATACTTTAATTTAACACACGTGCTATTGAGAAAATCTACATTGAATACATTAATTTAACACACTTGCCATTGAGAAAATCTAAGCATTACTTTTTCTTAAAATGAGTTTTATTACATGTTAGCAACGAAATGCGCACTTCGTGGATTCATTATAAAATTTGTCCTTTACAATATAACTTAAATTTAATACTTTTCTTTATCCATGTGAACCAAAAAATTTTAATTTATTTTTATTGTTAATAGATAATCGTGGGTGACGTGCTTTTTTGTTTTTCTTGGTATGCAGTTTTTTTCATAAATGGAGTAGTAGTAATATTGTAGTAGTAATACTAAATGCATCAGTTGATGAACGGTTCCATATAATACATTATAATTTTGGAACGACTTACAACTTTCACGAGACGCCACTGCTTGGAACACGTTTTCGACTATCTAAGTATAGCGTAAACTTTACGTTAAGGAATTCTGGGAAGTAAAATTTATTCTTAATTAGCGGAAATATTTACCAAGTAAAATATACAGGATATTTAATTTATTAAATAAAGTTTCGTTTTAGAGGCAAAGTGGATTTTAGTTGAAAATTGTTAGCCAGCGTATTTCTTTTTAATTATGAATCGACGATTTTATTATACCGTAGACATGGAATTTAAATAAACGGATAATTAATTAGCAAAGAATTTGAGTTGAAAATTATTGTAGGGGAAAGTTGGGTAAAACATGCAGTACGATCTATCGGATATGACCGTAAATGATAACTCTCGGTTCCTACCGATGGCCAGCAAGTCATCTACCAACTCTAGTTTCCCTCTAGACGGCGTAAGAGGTGGATGTGTCGAATTGTGAGGTTAAACTAAAATATTTAGCGTGCTTTCAAAATTAATTGAAGGTGAGTAGATTTAGGGGATACTGTGTTTGTTTACTATAGTTATGTACAATAGGTTCTAGGAATTTGCTTTGTTTGTTATTAAAATATAGTCACATGTTTTAGCAATCCACAGTTGGGTAAAACCGGACACTGTGTGGTTGGGTAAAACGGGAGGCATCCCGTTTTACCCAACTACATCGTCAATGTCTTTTTCAGGCTAGAATTCCAATGGGAAAGTATACAAGAACAACGCAAAGGCAGTCTTGGGATGAGAACAGTATGCGTCAGGCTGTTGCGGAGGTACTGGAGGGAAGAATCTCAAAGCTTCTAAAGAATATGGGGTTCCTCGTACAACCATTGAAGCAAGGGTGAAGAAAATTAAACAGGGTGTTCTTAACAGAGAGGATTCAGCAAAAAAAGGACTAGGACGTCATAAACCTGTTTTTAGTCCTGCTCAGGAAGAGGAATTAGTGGAATATATTTTGTGTATGGAATCACGCCTGTTTGGTTTAACTCTCAATGCATTAAGGTGTTTGGCATTTGAATTAGCAGAACGCAACGGCTTGCCTAATAGATTTAATAAGAGCAAGAAAAAGGCTGGTAAAGCATGGCTGTATGCTTTTCTCAATCGGCATCCGACTATTAAACTTCGATCTCCTGAGCCAACCTCACTAGCCAGGGCAATAGGTTTCAATAGGCCTTCCGTAAACAAATTTTTCTCGCTGATTACTGAAACGATGGAGAAACACAAAATACCCCCTGAGCGTATTTATAACGTCGATGAAACAGGGATTATGACAGTACAAAAAAAAACGGTCTAAATGTTTATCATTGCGTGGAAAGCGACAAGTTGGCTGCTTGTCTTCGGCTGAACGTGGAGTTCTGGTTACAGTGGAGATCTGCATGAGTGCTAGTGGTGCATTCATGCCACCGTTGTTCGTTTTACCAAGAGCTAGAGCAAAGCCAGAACTGTTAGATGATGCTCCTCCTGGTAGTACAGCTCATTACCATCCTTCAGGGTGGATTCAAACGGAAATATTTTTGAGTTGGTTCGATAAATTTATTGCTTTTTCCAACCCTTCTAAAGAAAATTCAGTTCTTTTGCTTCTAGATGGCCATGCCATCCATACCAAGAATATAGAGCTAATTCATAGAGCTAGGGATAACGGTGTTGTGTTACTGTGCTTTCCACCGCATACAACACACCGTCTACAACCAATAGCCGTAAGTTTTATGTCACCAATCAGCTCATATTACAGTTCAGAGGTCCAGAGATGGATGCAACAACATCCAGGCAGGCCTATTACTATTTCTCAAATAGGCAAACTTTTTGGAGATGCTTTTATAAAAGCCGCTAGCGTCCAAACCGCAGTTAGCGGATTTAGAAAAACGGGGATACATCCAGTAAATTCAGAGATCTTCCCAGACTGGATGTTTGAACCGGCCGAGACTACAAATAGGCCCACTCAAGGTGAAATAAATGATAACCAGTTACCAGAACCTAGAAACTCTCCACCTAGAACACCATTGAGAACACCACCGAGGACACCACCAAGGACACCACCAAGAAGTTTACCGAGATCACCACTGAGAAAACCACCAAGCACAACACCGATTCCTACAGAGCAGTTTTATGCAAATTCGACTCCTTCATGTTCCCATACCACGCAGAATTTTGTTATAACGCCACAACAGGTTGTTCCAGTTCCTCATTGTGAACGAAAATTAAATCTAAATGATAGAAGAAGGGGTAAAACTGCAGTGTTAACATCGACATCATATAAAGAGGAACTAGAAGAATCAATTTCTAAAAGACTTTCTACAAAGAAGCCAAAATTAAACTTAGGAGATACTGAAAAAACAGGCCATATAGCCAAACTAAATAAAAAAGGCAAAATAAATGACAATGGGATGACGACTAGAAAAGACGTAACAGTAAATAACGCAAATAAGAAAGACAGCAGCAGTGCAAAAGAAACGAGCGTGAGAGACAAAAAACAAAATGATACCAGGGGTCAAAAAAATATAAAAAGAAGGAAGTTGAGAGAAAGTGATGATTTAAGTTCAGAAGATGAATGCGAAGAAGCAGTTTGTATATTTTGCAGCAAACTTTATTCCAATTCTAAGGCAGAAGAAGGTTGGATAAGGTGTCAACATTGCGAAGGCTGGGCCCATGATGCTTGTGCGGGAGTGGGGGAAGCGAAGACGAAGTTTTTACCTGTGACTTCTGTCAGTAACATATTTAAATTTTTTTTTTGTTAACCTTTCCTTTTACATTATTAAGAATAATAATAACTTTTCTTTATTTGCCATGTTGTGTCTTATTTGCTGGGGACTAAACGTTATGGAAACTATACAAGCTTAAGTATCCCGTTTTATCCGACTAGGTGGATAAAACGGGATACTTGCTGCTTTTTTATTATGCATTTTTTTTTGTCGTGTGGCTTCTGTTTTTTGCATAAAAAATGGTATCAATCAAAAGCCAATTAATAACTGAAACTGGAGCCAAAAAATAGTCCCCAGCATTGCTTTATTCAAGAAGTTATGAGACCTAGAACACTAAGTATCCCGTTTTACCCAACTTTCCCCTAAATAAAATAACCAATTATTGCTGAAAATGAACGTAACAGCCTTATCTAAATTGTTTCATAGCTTTAGTTGTATTTTTAAAATGTAATTATTTCAAGATGATTTTCAACACGAAATTACCAATAAAAATATTTATTTTAGGTTTGCTTTAAATTTATAGAAAAGACAAATTAAAGTTAGCAAAAAGCATAAAAACACTTTAACACTTAATACTGGATATTTTCTTCTGTTTTTGTGTAGATTATATCGACAACTTCTTCTGAAAATCTCAAATTAATCATAGCTTTACCCGCCGAAGTGATTGAAGTCTATAGAAAACCGCAATTCTAAAAAAAAAATACAAGAATGATCTAACTTAGTTTTCCCAAATTGAAACTCCCTGTTACGCGAAGAAGCAAATAATAATATTAAAGTTGAGGTTGCTGAAAGCTGTGACTAAGTAAATATGTCTTTTTCTATAAAATTTATATTTAATATACTTAGTTGACGTCCTTTTACGATATTCGCTTCATTTACGATTGACAGATTTGCACGACTTGAATATAAAGATACGCTTTGCTCCTTCCATTAAACATCGTGTATACACGCCCTGCGCCTTGGTATAAAATACGACTTTTTGGCGAATTTATGCAGTTAGCTAACCATCACCATCGAAGTCGTATTCTTAAAAGTTACGGCCTTCAACACACACACAAAAGGTAAGAATTTTCACTTTTTTTCCTGTAATTAAATAGTTTGTACCATTATTTGTATAGTCTGTCATTAGTGATTTATATTTCACAAATTTATATTTTAATTAGCGATGAAAGCGAAGTAATGATCGGTTATCAAAATGAAATCAAATTTGTAACAAAAATTGCTGTACATAGTTTATTTTGATAACACAACAATATGGTGAAAGTTTGAGAAGCATCACGTATATTTTTATTTTTCATATAGCATAAAAGATTTTTTCCATGTTTAATAATATTATATTTGTAAAGATTTAAAAGCATTCGTTTCGTAAACCTAAGGATTTCTATTCATTAATATTTTCAAAGATGCGTTAAGATAATTTAATACCTGCAGAAAAGTGAATTTTAAATCCAAATACAAAAAGGTTTAAAATGTGTATCTAAGCGTAGCTTAGGTTTTCCTATTTGTACACCTGAAGCCAATTAATGTAATTTTGAGTTTAATTTGAGCTTGATATCAATAAAAATAGCAGATGCGCAAATTAATATAGTTTAAAATTCCTGTTTGTGACGTAGTTTAATGAATTGCATTAAAACTAGGAAGAGTACTATAGAGATTGTTGGAATTTAAATGCATACAATTGGTTAGAGAAGAATGAATCATTGATGGTTTACAGGGCAAAAGTAGTAGCAGAACCGATATAGAGTAGATTCCGCTTTTTTAATATCTAGAAATGTCTGAATTAACATACTTTTCGGAGAGTACTAAAATACAAAATAAATAGAACATTTTTTGTGTAAAGATTTTGTCTGAAAGTAGATAATTATTTTAAATTGTACGACGAATTAAATATTACTAAATTCAAATATTTACAACCAGAATATTTCTTGTTCTAAGTTTGGAGATAAGAATTATAATATTTGGCGACGAGAAATCCTAAATTGGGGAATCGAGAAAGGTATAACAATTTTACATTTAATATTCTGAAGTTATTATGAGCTGAAAAATATATCGATTTATTAAACCAGTTGTTACGTTCAAAACCCTGCAAATAATTTTTTCTACATTCATATTTAAAACACCTTAAAATTTCTCAAGAGCTCGATTTTCTACCATTTGAAATTAGTGTTATTTAATAAAATTTCTCAAGTAATTATTTTATAAAATTTTGCCTTATAAAATCAAACAGCTGCTTAAAAAACGTTACGTTCCAAAGTAGTTGCAATATTTCCTACCACCTGCAGTGACTACATGTTAATTAAAAGCTGCACATAAATGCACAGCTTTCTTCTAAGAGATAAAGCCACCTACCACCTGCTTACATCTGTTTGCAATGGGTTTGTTATCTATAAGTATACTGTTATTCTGCAGCTGTTAAGATGTTTAAAATAATAAGATTGTTTTCCTTTGTCTAAAAATCCTTTGTTCATTGCGTTATCTGCTTGTTGGCAAGCTATTACAGTTTGTATTTCGGCATCTGTTGTCTGGGAATCTTGCACACTTGATTCTTCGGCGATATCTTTGAAAGCCAAATACCTACCCCCATACATGATTCTGGCCTTATAAAATAGAGACCGAGCTTTGAAAGACAAGATTGAATACAACATCTTCTTACCGAAGATACATGTTGTAAAGTCGCGCTACTAAAGATGCTTTCTGTGCTAGTATGAGTTAGTTGGCGATTCCAGCATCCAGCCAATGGAGAAATGCAGCCGTTTTTCCGAGTACTAAGATGATATCAACACGAAGCCGATAGCTCAAGGTACAGTTATCTGTTTTCATAACTTTTTTATGCTGCTGTAAAGAATAGACTTTTCATTTGCTGTTATTACTTATGATTATACAGTAAATTATCAACACCACTTGCAGAACCCACATTGACACTGCACGAGCGACTATGTAATCATTCTATAAATTAAAAATTAGTTAATCAAAGTTTATGTTGAGTCCGTTTTTTAACTGTTTCTTTTGTCTTTTTAACGTAGAGAACTTACTTATAAATTTAAAAGTAGTTGACACTTGATTGACTTAAGTTAGGGTGTATAGATTTGTTTAAAGTTACAATATTTCTTGAGGAGGTGCACTTCACAATGCAGCATGTATATATAGCTTATGTATATTTCTTTTCCTAGAAGTACTGTATAGTTTATGTTTCATTTTCTTTAAGTATCTAGATTATAAGATGTTATATTTGCTTACCAATTATATATTTTTATGTTATGACGCTTTGTTTACCATCACGTAACAAACGATTACGCAAATTTTGGTTTCTCTGTTGTTTTGTAAATAGCCTTTCGAGATTGTATGTTGACAATATAGTTTTACTGAGGTTTCCAATGTGTTCTTTCTACTTCACCCACCCCTCTACGACGTTTTTGAGCTAGGCCGAATTCTACCACTCTGTCCCCGTTTTGTTGCAGTATTCGGCGTAAACGATTTTTTTACTTACTCTTACTGTTTTATTTCGTGTTTGCGCGGAATACCGTAACACAGTAATTATTTAAATTTTAAAATTTAAGATTAAACTTTTTTTTTGAAATTTTACGGTTTAAGAGGTTTAAATGAACTTTGATTAAATTTGTATTTTTACATTATTTTTTGGGAAAGTAAAAGTTAATTGAGTCTTGATATAAATTGTGGTTTGAGTGGACACACACAAGTCAATTGAAATATAAACAATTGACTGGGAAAGCAAGCGTGTGAATTCTGTTTAAAGAAAAATTAAGGTTACAGTTAAAAAAAAAATAATTTGTATATTCTTGGATTTATTTACAATAATATTTATTGATAGTAACTTGCACAGTATTATTCATGAGAAATTTGTGCTTTTATTGTTTGATTATGAAATTGTGTTTTTGAATCGATATTTGCTAGAAAAACTAAACCATTGAAGATTAAGGGAATTTTGTTTTGAGTAAAAGATCCCTGAATCAGGGAATTTTTATTATAGAAGTCAGCGTGTGTCCTGATCGAGGCAATTGGTATTTTGTTTTACAGGTATCTAGGCAATATATGTTATATATGTTGGACCTCTTGGAGCGACTTTTTAAAAAGCTTTTCCAAAAAACTTCTTCTAACGAATTTATTTTATACTGAAATAACATTTAGTGTTTAATTTACAAGTACTTTATGTTCATTAACGTTGGAGATCGAAATTATTCTAAGTTGAAATTCACTTTGGAATTAAATAAACTAAATTATGGTGAGTAACTGAACTGACAACAATGTTTAAAATTGAGAAGCTCTACACTGATTGACCATCTTGGGCTCTCGCGGGTATTTATGCTATCCCTGCCCCTCACATTGCTTGTGGGAACTGCAGAGCTTAAGTCTGCTTATTTCTGTATTTAATACAATGTAACAATCTTAATTCTAATAATTGCTGTCTTATAACCTACTGTGACCTGCATCTGCAGTATCACGTTACGTCTGAAATACAATGTCTGTTTCCGTTCTCACTGTCTGGCTTATTGAACTTTCATTAAACTTTTTATTATGTCCTTCAATTTTACATTGTTGCATCTAACTTAAGTTTTAATAATTCTTAATAGTTCCATTAATTACATATATATTCTAATTTGGGGGATATGTAACTGAGCTAGCTCAAAATCTTGGTGATAATTTTATTTCGAAAACCGCCTAAATGTAGGCAACCAAACTCCCAATACCTTCGTTTCAAAAATCCTTCACAGGTGGCGTTAAAATCGTGACGCCAAGGTTTACAAAAGCTTGTATGATAAAAATTCGATGTTAATTTTGAGTATTTACTGAATCCTGCTGCTTTTGCTGTGAAGTTTTCCATATTGGATAGCTTCGAATCACCAATGTAACTTCAACCAACACTCTTATTCGACGAACAGGTGCTCAAACCATTTAATTCTTATACAATACGCTATACGCTTTTAACATAATCACTTATTGATTATTTCATGTTCAAGTTTTAACTCCTTTTTAAATAAAAATAAATTCAAAACGACAGAAAAACACAACAGCTTTATTTTAGAAATCAAAATCAACAACCCTCTCTCATTTCCTTAGTTACTTAACAAAAAAAAATATCAGCACACTATTTCTTTCTTGAAATTTTCACATACCACTTAATAAAATTGAAATACAATCATTTTGCTTACTTTAAATCACAGTCGTTAGTATTGTACCACATTTGACATTTATAAATAATATTAATAATTAATTTCATCTGTCAAACACCAATCCAATTATACATAAACTTTTCTATACAATTGTTAAAATATTCATTTAAATAAATGCTTTAGTCTTAATCTTTTTACAAATTAGGTAAAAATAAATACAAACATAGACCGAAATAAAGTGAAATTAATTCTTTATTTTAACTAGACCTCTATAAGATTGATTTTTTTTGTATTATGTCGATATTCTTGTGTAATGTCGTTTATACTAGCAAAATGAGCATTCCATGTAATTAGTGTAATTAGTTGCAACTTTACCGAGGTTTTATAAATATTGCTATGGATTGATTCTAAGCGAGTCAGAACAAAAACTTGATTCTGATGAAAGTTTCAAATTTGACCGCTGTCTAATTATTTCAGTTAGCCCTCTTTAAATAAAACCACTAGAATTATACATCAGATTTATAATAATACGAAATATACTTTTGCAAACTTTTAACTACTAATTACTAAATCCGCACTAACTTTCTCTTACAAACAATATCTTAAATATAACATCTATGATAAACAACTTCCTCTCATCACAAACCTTATAAAAATAGAGTCCAAAATTTCCACAACAGCTTTGCCTTACAAACATTATTTTAAATATAACATCAAAAAAATATCATTTCTGGATAATCACTAACTTTTACTAAAAAGAGAGTTCAAAAATCTTTCTTTAGAACTAGTATGATCACTCACAAATCTTAGTCTCGTAATTTTGATTGATAAACAACTTCCTAATTTAATCTTATTATATACAAAATGTACCGAGTAAAAAGTCGTAAAATTGAATATCCTTCCCTCTTAAAAACTACACTTAAACATGTTTGATATCAGTTAGGTTTAACTATTTCCTCACATACTTGCGAAAACTTGTATCGTAGGCTGCCAATCCTTCTAATCAAATTAGCGATTTTTAAGCATACTGTATTCCAAATTCAAATACCAGCACACAAAAATCTGAACATGCAACTTAATTAATCAATCGATGCCTTTCTAAAAATTTAAACAATATATTTTTATTTTACCGTTACGGTCTGCTTGTTGTTAACTTTATCCAGAACGTAATTATCAATCCATGCCCCAAAATCGTTCAAATCGTCTTAAAAATACCATTAAATAAATACCTTCCCAATCATATATGCTTTTTTACCAATGTAGGAACTTTATTTGCGATAGTTTAATTATTTTTAATTATTTATTCTCCATTTTAAAACCATCGTAAGTACTTCAAATAATCTACTCACTTCTGAATACCCAAAAACAATTTTTCGTTGCTATTTCAATAACACACCTCTTAAAACCGTATTTGAATAAATTTGATTATTAAATGCGGTACGTGTTAAATAGCACTTTAAAATACGTGACGTATTACCTAATCTTATTAATCATGTGCCAACATCAGAGCATCATTCAACACTAAACTCCGTTCTCAACGTCCATTGGGTTTATAAAGGTGAGCCTCTTTTGGCATCAGAACTTCTAGATTTTTCACCTCCTTCCTTAACCTTCTAATTGATTTGCTCTCGAATGCGTGTGATACAATATTCGAAGATTTATTGTTCTAACTAACCTTGAGCTATATAATAATTGATGTCGTTTTACCTATCTCATCAATATTTCTTTGGCATAAAATGTAACAGCACATGTCAAATTTTTCTTCGGATGTAAAACATTCTCCCTCCATTGTAAACAAAATAAATTAAAAATACAGGTTAATAACCATAAAAACATTTGCTACAGAAGAAAATTTAAGATTGAATTCAAAAACGCACACAAATAATAATAATATATCAATAAAATTGATTTTGTTTCAACGTCTACTATTTAATAAAATTACTCCTAAAATGTGAAGTCGTGTGTTAGATTCTACAGCGAGACGAGCAAACTACTGTATGGAAAATGAAAATAATCTGTTTGAAAATTTATAGTAGGACTGTTTTTTAGTTATTCCAATTTGCTTTAAAAGATGATTGATTACATTAAAATAATTAAATTATAAAATAACACCAAAACCTTGGAAAATTATTAAGAATCCTCTTTTTAAAATAAAAACATGGTCGTACCATTTCCATACATCATTGAATTTTTAGTAGAAAATACTGTTTAATACAGAGCGTATTTTTTTATGGGCCATATAAAAAAGTAAAGTTGTTGATTTCTTCGAAATGAAACGTTCTATAAAAAATTCGTAAACGCTGCCTTGTACATTTACAATAGTGGCAAGTGCTTTTTGTTTTCTATACCCTTTCAAATAACTTGAAATAACAACAAAATTGCGATATTTCGGATATTTTCAAATATCTCGGGAAGTAAGCCGAATTTTAAGATTTTCTCCACAGTATATTATTGACCGTTCATTTACATTTCCAATGCTCCACCTGAAGGTACTACATTGGCCAGAAGGCGAGTTTTTTGTTGCCTGGAAATTTAGAATTTTGCCGAACCCTTGCCGTTCCAGGCAAGGTAGGGATCTTTAACGTGCGTGACAACACTCACACACGGGACCTCCATTTAACCTCTCATCCGAACGAGGGCGTAATATTTGTGAAAAATGCTCACCTGCCATTTTTCAAGCAGTCGGCCGTGTCGGGATTTGAACCCGGAGTATATTATTGACCCCAAAATTGCACAATTTTTTGTAATTTAACCGTCTTTGTAACTTTTATGGTTTCCAAGACCCCCATGCTGTTCATCCTTATCTTGGACATACTGAATATATGTGTTAGGTTTGCAAATAGTGTGACGACATCCGTAAATTGTAAAATATACAACACCAATGATATTGGATGTGCTAAAATTTTTGCAAGCAGGCCTTGAATATTCTAGAATTAATTAAAAAATATATGTATCAATATTGCAAAAGAATTTGCCTCTGTATTTCTAATGGGTGGAAGAAAAGGATTTCAATAGCGTTAATTAAAAAATATATGTGCTAAGTCTGTCTCTCATATAGGTAATAAATGGACCAAGTACTTAATGGGACAATATCCACGTATTAATAATGTTGAAATTGTGAATTTTCCAGAAATTCCTAACAAGAATATTATGCACACAATTGAAAAATTAGCAATTGTATTAATTGTCCTATAACGCGAGCAGATATCAATACTGGGCATCCTGTGGCTTCTAATTCTCATGATAAAGATCGTTTACGTAATATTATAGTAAAGTTTGTGTCACGCCCAAGAAAGATGCATTTGTTGTTAATGCTAAAAATAAAAAACATTCAATAACCAATGCTATCACTACTTTAGATGCATAGTAGATGCAAATAATGCCCCTGTAGTCTATGTCAATGATCATTTAACGGTCGTTAACAAGCACTTGTTGCAAATGGTGAAGGATGCTGCAAAACACAAAGGGTACAGATATGTGTGGGTGAGAAACTGTAAAATCTTTCTTAGAAAAGAAGATGAAGCACGCCTCAGAGTTCTATTGTCCGCTAAAGACATAGATAAATTGTAGTTCCCTTTAGGGGCTATTTGACAGTTTACATTCTGTTGGTATAATGTTCTTAATGGCGTCCGTAGCAAATAATTCGGATTTATTAATTTCCTACCAAAATGTTCGTAGCTTAAGAACAAAAAATAAAGACGTATTGCTTAATTCTGCAATTAGTGGATATGGCATTTTGTGTTTAACTGAGAATTGGTTAAATGACTCGCTGCTTAGCATGAAATTTTTAGTATTAACTTCTCAGTTTTTAGAAGGGACAGTGTAGTGTAACCAACCTGAAGGTTGACCAAACGCCCTCTATGAACGGCACACCGGGCTCCATGATCTAACATCTAGCGGCAGTGGCTCGACGACACCTACGTTGTGTTATTATAATGTAACCTAAATTCACACTGGGAAGATAGCGTTAAGGCGGGAAGGTTTGAAATAAAACTACAGTATTTGTCTAACTTACTTTTAATCAAAAGAATAACCCCTAAATAGGTCATTTGCATGAAAATAATAGGAATTGAAATTCAAAGCAGACAGTGCCGTACTTAGCCTGGGCGAATGAGAGAAAAGTACGGCAGAGAAAACCCCAAACTGCCATCACACTTCTCAACTGCATTTGGCACATCTCGACAAGGACGGGTAACGTACAAGTACCCAGATCACC
This sequence comes from Platerodrilus igneus, assembly GCA_036346225.1. Lineage (NCBI taxonomy): Eukaryota > Metazoa > Arthropoda > Insecta > Coleoptera > Lycidae > Platerodrilus > Platerodrilus igneus. The sequence goes on from JARFIW010000831.1 coordinate 2,549,448, forward strand.
AACATTAAATTTAACGGGATGTCAACTATTACCCAGGCATCTCACGTGACAACTGAAGAAACGTTAGTGTAAACTAGCTAGTCTTTTCTGGTATGTACTTAGGTCGGCGAGGCCAATAATACCCAGCTAAAGTTGAAGAGGGGACACCAGGAAGATGACCAGCACCTTGAGTACCAATGTTCCTCCCCGCACGGACATAAAATGTTAGTAATATTCATCAAGGCTCGATCACACGCGCCCACATACATACATTAACAGTTTCTAGCCCGTCTTACAAAATATTTCACAAAGGCTAGCCGACTTCCTATTATTTGCAAGAGTACAACTACAAGTACAATGACAAAGACGCCATGAAAACGCTGAAATGAACTTATGGTATGATTGCACATAGTTAAAAGGGCGCTGGTTATTTAATAGACTATCTCCAACATAGTCATAAATGCAAACGCGTAAGGCACGTAAAGGTCGGTCATACAAGAGGTTCCATTTAATTACATCCAACAGTTATCACAAACGTTAAATACTAGTTAATTATATAGGAACTTCGGCTAGATAATAGGATAAATAAATCAACAAACTATATAATTACGTTTAAACCGAGACATGAGAGATGCGGTGGAATATGTGGTTAATAAGCTGAAATAAAACAATCACACATAAAACAAAAATGTCAAATGCATCACAATTATCAAACATTATAAAACATGTAGTGGTCACGGAGCTACTAACAAATACCTTCGAATATCGAAATTTATTATATTTGTAATAATTATCAACTAATGAGAAATCGAGTTAGAAACATTACGGACCACTTCACCAGGTACACAACTGGTTCTAAAAAGGGAGACTGAGTACTGATTGCAGTTCGTAAAACCTTTCAGGCCTTACAACGACATGAATGGCAAACTGGGGTTGAGGATTTGTGTGTTACAGTGTCTATGGAAAATATAAAATTACAAATCTGTGCTGTATAAGTCGGAGAATAGGCTGGCGCAGCGCCACAGCGGTCCTGGAGTAGCGTCACCGCCACAGCGGTGCTGGTGCATCGCCACAGCGCCATCGCCAACTTGCTTACGTCACAACTGTCACAATATGTTTGTTCTGGGCCAGATCCTCCTTATCAGGATTCTCACAGTGGACCCTCTTTACGGGATTCTCACAGCGGATCCTTTTTATGGAGATCCTTATGGTAAAAGTTTTTTTGTACTATGCATGATGTTCTAATTCTAGTACTTTTTCAAATAAGATCAACTCTAAAAAGCCCTAAAGACTAGTAATTACACATTTTCCTTAAGATGTGATACCTTAAAAATCAATTTAGGTTGGGAAGTATTTTATAATCCTTGTCAGCGTTAATTTTATAAATTAATATGCGTAGTATTGGAATTCGTTACTTGCCTAGTTTCAAATCGATTACCTCAAGAAAGAAAGAAATGCTTATTGTTATTAAATTTAACCATTTGTTTCTCATTTTGCGACCGTGGTTAATTAGTGTAGGAAAGCGAAACCTCCTTGAGTAATTAATTTATCAAGCTATATTTAATTTTAGTAAGCACGTCATCCCACTTCAGCAGCATAGTTTTTTTAAGGGGAAGTCGATAGCTACTAACCTTATCACTCATACTCAAATACTAATATCACATATGTATAATCGGGAGTAAGTTGATACCATTTACTTTGATTTAAGCAAAGCTTTTGACAAAATTAATCTCGATCTTTTAGTGAAAAAACTTGCTTGTCTTGGGATACATGGAGATGTGTTACGTTGGGTTGAGTCCTAAGTGAGAAACCGAACGCAAATTGTTGTAGTCAATGGATATGCTTCCCCCACTGCAGAGGTATCATCCGGCGTGCCACAAGAGTCACACCTTGGCCCATTGTTCTTTTTATTGTTCTGTGCGGATTTAGTTGAATTTCTTCCCCCTGAAAATTTCCTATTGTAAGTTTACGATTTAAAAATATATAAAGTAATTCAAAATCAAAGTGATTGTTTTAAGTTACAACAGTTAATTGACAACTCCTGCAGTTATTGCGCCAATAATCGGTTGGTCATTAATGAGCCAAAGTGCCACATTATTAGTTTCTCACGGAATCGTTACCTGTTCAACTTTGGATACGAAGTTAATTCAACCCCATTATTACTAGTTGAAGAAATACGTGACTTTGGAGTTATTTTTGATAACAAGCTATTATTTGATAAGCATATTACCTCTGTCGTTAATAGTGCATATAAGATGCTTGGTTTTATATTTCGAACCTGTAGGGATTTTAGATCCGTTGAACCGATATTACAACTATTTAACTCACTTGTTAGAACCAAACTCGAATATGCTTCAGTAGTAGACTATTCCTCAATACTATACATACATTGATAGATTGCAAGGGATCCAAAAGAAATTTTTGAAGGTTATGAAATTCAGGTCTCCCGATAAGTGCCATACAATTAACTCTTTAGTTGCATTTACTGCAACTATTTTCCCTCAGGGTGTCGCCAATTAACATGAGATCTGATCAGGTTCTCAATATAATATTCCAACATACAAATTTAGGAATTAACTCTCTTATTTTAAGAATGGCGTCCCTGTTTAACCTTTACTCACAAACTAAGAGTCTAGATTTATTTTATAGTTCTCTTTACACTATTCCGAATCAATATAAAGCTATTCTGGCTTGATTTATTGCCAGATGTTAAGTTGGTGAGTTTTTAATCTTCTTTGGCAATTAAACCACTCATAGTTGTTAAAATCGCCTTTATTTACGGTTTGATCCATGACCTAGGATCGTTGTAGATTGTAGCTATACATTCCAACGTGATCATAGCGTGATCGTCAGTTGAAAAATATTAAGTACCTATATATTTATGTATTATGTTGACAACAATAAGTTCAAATTAAATCTTAGTTGATAGTATAGATAATTAGTGTATTGTAAACCGGTCATTCGCTATACTATATTGCGGGCAATTGATATACTATTGCGCAATAGTCAAAGCCGCGTAGTACCTATAACACGTATCACCACGTTTTAAGTATTGCGCAATAGACAAATTTTCAAGCACATATAAAGTCGAATTTCCGACACAATATAAGTAAAACGGTTACTCACTTGTATTTCTTAACATCTCAAAATCCCTGTTGCTTGTGGTACACCATTGCTGAGTCAAATTGCCAATCTGTTCATCCGCTATGCTCGTTCGTAGGGGGACGATAAGGAACAACCAGGTATAAGGAACGATTAAGGCAAAATAGAAAGAAACCTACCCCCTAAAAAGAAAAGACACACCACACCACAGATAGATGTTCTTGGCTACAGGTCTCGTCGCTTAATGACGTCCTTTCGCACCCTCCGCACCTGCGCATTCTTTTGCGCAAACGCAACTGTCCGGAATGACGGAAATTGACAAGTTCATTTAAAAATATTCGCGGGAACTAGCTTATAATTTATACTTAATCTAAATGTGATGCATAGCCAATTTTGGCATGTAACAAGTGCTGTGTTAATTTAGTACTATTAATTACGAATTACTCCACTTTTGTATAACTGTTGTATATATGTCTTTTTTGTAATGTTCTATTCGTGGTATTCTATTATTAGATTTATTCTGTTGCGTACCCAAATATGCATAAAATAAAAAAATAAAATAAAAAAAAATTGCTTTCTGCAAATATTGTGCAACATTGCTTTCTCTAGGATTAATTAAAAATATGTACGTAAATATTGTGAAAAGATTTACTTGTGTATTTGTAATGGGAGGAAGAAAAGGATTTGCAATAAAGCTAATAAAAAATATATGTGCTAATAATATGTAGGAATTTGTTATGTATGCAATCACTATTCAAGGTTGGTAATAATGCGATCAAAGCGAGAGATAATCTGAAGTTCCGACGTCAATGACGTGTTAAAAGAGCAAATTAATAAAAATGTCTTCAGGGCTTGTGAGACAACAAGTTACTGTATATAGAAAGAGTTAATAACATTAGCAGTCACGTGATTAAATGACAAGCACAGACAAAGGACGACGTGTAATTAGTAAGGTGATAAGATTAATGTATGTATATTTCTCCTACACACACACACACATATACTCCATATAGAAACAATCTTCATGTATTTCGTATGAGAGTCAAAAAAGAATGACAGTCAATTTATATCGAGAGAGTTAATAACATTAACGGTCACGTGGTTGAATAAGAACGGAAAAAGAACAATGTCTAATTAGCAAGGTGATTAGGTTAATGCATGTCTAGCTCGCTTCACTCACTTATAGTCCATATGGAGTCAATCTCCATGTATTTCTTATGAGAGTCAATTCCTTCATTTTTACGGAGTCAATTTATACTGTAGAAGGAACATATTTGTACTACTGTTTTTGTAAAAGTTTTAACACTAATTAGAAAGGCAACCTGTATTAAAGTAATACTTTCAGATTGTAATTAAAAAAAAGGTAAATATTTTGCTTTCAGAATGAATACTCACGCCGGAATTGTACTGGTTGCAAGTATTTTTCTATTGTATTTTCAAAATCAGAAGATACTAGGTACGTCTGCAGCAACTATAAATCTGGAAAATGGACATATAAGGCCTCGTAGGCCTTTACATCATCCGATGTCTAGAATTCAAGTTCGTTATGGAAAAATACATCAAGAAAACTTTCCAGACCTTTTGGGTAATATCGAAATCTAAATTCTAAATTATTACATTTTCTTTTTAGATGACGATGACTTGTTGGACTTTTCAAAACGTCAGGTCACAGATGACTATGGTCATCTGCGGTTCGGTAAAAGAGGGGACGAATTTGATGATTACGGCCATCTACGATTTGGACGAAGTGGAGAGAAAAAATAGTCGAAGGTTTATAATGAACATGCTTATATATAAATCTAATGTAAGCAAAGGAATATGTAGAATAAAGTTTTCATAACCGAAAATTTTAAGTTTGTTAATACCTAAGGAAATCGAATAAACAACAAACGCCTAATTCATATAGTTTCAATACAAAAATAGAAAGTAAGATAGATATTTCACAAAAAAGTTTGTAACGGTTATAATTTCCCGCATAGCTAGTACATTGACCTCGACACATTCGAAAACAGTAACATATGTTATTTTTTAGACACAAAAATCTCTGGTCCACCTCAATAACTAAGAATGTGGAACTCCAGAATATCTACAAGCAATGTACGTATTTATGGTACGTCATTTATGTTTATACAAATACCAATTTCATCCCGACATATACAAAATAGCTATCTCCCAAATCTAGGAAATTATATACATAACCAAAAATTATTCTTACGAAAATGTGAAAATGATACAGTTTCTATACTCTTAATACGCATTTTATATACAAACATCTAACTAGATTACCAAGGCGTGGTAAACAATTAAATTAGGACATAAAAAAGAAATACATACACCTTGATGTTCTATTATGAGTCATGTTGTTCTGGAGAAGTCCACATAAAAACGAGTTTAAGTATACAAATCAAGCTAATATTTGCATAGCCATTAACCAAACAAATTTTATTGCTCCATAAAGGGAAGAAAGCAATCGATGCTATTAGTGATATATGCTCCATAAAGGGAAAAAACATCCATTGACCGGTTTCGACATATTCCGCCTCATCAGAATGGAATAGTTATTGACACCCTTATAAAGCAATCAAAGCTATTTGTGATATGAGCTCAAAGAAACCTTTGTATGATGGTAAGAGGATAATAAAAGCGTCATCAGGTTGCAAACACCACTAAATCGTAGTAATTTCCATTATCCAGCAGTCACAGAATCTCCTAACTAAATAAAAAAAAACACTTCTAAAGCTATTTAAGTGGATAGAACTAAATTTTCTCCGACTCGAATAAATTTGTATATTAAACGTTACGAAAAATTTTCTAGAATACAAACATTTACAGATAATATTAATAATAAACAAAAATGAAAATTAGCACAAAGCAAATCACAAAAAATATATAAAGGGTTCGCCAAAGTATTAACTTATACTTGACATATGCTAACATTGACCTTTCAGGGTCAAGTACTCTTCCTTTAAAATTATTACTTTAAAAATATACTTTTAAACACAAAGTACGTGAAAATTGCTCTTCGTTATAAATAATTTCATAAATAATTATTTGAATTAATTATATCGTACAATTACCGGAATTTCACACTAATATCATCGAATACTCAATGCACTTTTCCAATGGTCCTTTATAGAGAAACATAAAACTTAAAAGCTAATCTGATCTTGATTACAGTAGTCTTGAATTATGTCTAGTTAAACAGCTTCCAAACACACGTTTATTTCTAAGATTGATCTCCAAACCAAAATACTGACACCAAGTTTAAATCTAAAACCTAATTAGCAACAACTGTCATTACAACAGCACCAAACCAAATAGGTTAGATTAATTTCCTACATAACTAGTAGATTGACCTCGACACAATATTGCATTCTGCTATTCGAAAATAATAACATGTGTTATTTTTTAGATACAGAAATCGCTTGTCCACCTAAATAACTAAGAACGTGAAACTAAAGAATATTTACAGGCAATGTGCGTACTTATGGTGCATCATTTATGTTTATAGAAAGTTTAAATTCAAAACCTAATCAGCAACAACTTTTATTACAACAGCACCAAACCAAATAGATTAGAACTAATACTCGCAGTAAAGTTAGAAATGATTCAATTAAGTTATGAAAGCATTAATAATCGAAGAAATATTTGCATTAATATTTAAACTTTCAATTGAAACCTATTTTGAAATCTTAAGTCGTACCTAGAGTGATACTCAAAGTTGTATTTAGAATCGCATTTAGAGTGTACTCAAAACCCTAAAACAATCCTCATTACCAAAATAATTCAAGCATGCAAATTTTACTTACGATTTTAAATAGACAAAGTCAAACTTACTTAAACTACACTTTTCAAATAAAATATTTTTATTCGTTAAATGTTCACTGGTTTACCAAAATTGCAACAATTATCCTTCCAAAGTGTATCTACTCTTATTTATTGTGCTTAATTTAGATTTTAAGCATTTGCTCCTAGAAGTTCTCATTCCATGCCTCGTGCTAAACTTGATAAATGACACGTACGCCCTGTCCAATGAGCAACCTACTTTTTCAAAACACAGGATTCTATTCGTTGAAAGCATTTATTATTGCTAGTACGACATCATTATCATATGTAAATTCCAGGAATGTTAATTTTCTACTAATTTGTAATCTCACCAAATGTAAATAACAAATTTGTTCTATATCGTGTTGGTTTTATACTGCAAAATTGACTAGTCTACGTGACAATTTGGTAGTAGCACATTTACATTAAGAATTTGAGCCTCCGCATAATCTTAGCATTTGGGTAACTTTTTATACATTTCTACAATTTTCAACTCGAATAAATGCGTCTATCCCAATAATAACTTTCGATGTTAAAACAATGAAAATTGTGAACAAGCCGTTTATCAATTTCACTAATATAAAACGCCTTTTTCAAATAGTGAGCGCTCTTAATAAAAGGTTGTTCCTTTATAATTAACTACTGTGAGTTTGGATTTAGCCCTTATAAACTAAGATAGTGTCCTTTTCTCAGCATTATTTACATACATATATATATATATATATATATATATATATATATATATATATATATATTGTTGTGGATTCAAAGGGGTAAAGAGGTATATACAATAAAATTTCAACAACCATGTATATAAAAAAGAGCAAATTATGTACGCACAAGATTAATTTAATTCATTTAGTGAAAACGGACGAGTATTAAGGTACTTTTATATTTAATAATTGGAATATTAGGATTACATAAAAGAAGAAAGCTTTAAAGCATATAGAAGTTCAAGGATTCGCATAATTAACCATAATTTATTTTAATCAAACACATATAAGCATATGGGAGCGTGCTTGCGTAAGAAAATCAATAATTTCCAAGGCAAATGTATTCGTTGTAAAAGCCAACGTCAGTTTTATCAGATACGAAGAAGTAGAAAATCGAGGAATTGTTATTTTCAAACGGTAGATAATTAACAGGAACACCTGCTTGTTAAAGGTTACATTCACAGAATTTTTATATACGTTAAGATAAGGTTTCAAAGAAATTGTTTTCAACCGTCAGTTTGTACAAACAGCTAGGGTAACAAACATCTTAAGGAGAGAGTAAAATGAACAATCGGTAATATACATCAGATAGGGATAAATATAGAGCAGCGTTTGGATTGAAAGTCACATAAGACATACACGTGCAGTGGATGTAAGACGTCGAAAATATCGACTTTCTGTAACTCAAGTGGGGTTCGAAAGCAGACAGCGAACTTGTATAAAATAAGGATAAATAGCGCTTAGGAGGAGTTTGGTGACGACAAAAACTTTGTTATTGGTCGAAAGTCAACAGTTTTAAAACGAACGCACACGCGAAGGTAGAAAACGAATTCGATATATACAGCACGTAGGACGGGAGAAATTTTTCGAATTTAGAGACGGTTATGCTCAAAATTTTTAGAAATCGTTTCGAAAATAAGCTTTCCACGCGAAACAGATTCCACTAGAGGGGTTTGGAAGAATATAAATGCCCAAACAGAGTTATTAAGCTCTCTCCTCTCTTTTACTTCGATCAAGTGCTGAATACTGATTCAGACCACAATAATAATAAAGCTTTTGTGAGTATTTGTGTATGTGTAGTAATGTTACCGTGAATATAGTAGTTGAAAGTATAAAACGGTAGTAGCGGACCTCTAATTATTAACGTGAAGTACGGGTTAGTGCGTATTAAATAAAAAGGTCCGGCTACTACGATAAAATTTAAATGGATGCATGATATATGGGGATAAGCAGAACTGGTAATCAAGTTTGTATGCATGATATAATGGGTATGGAATGGTACTGTGAGACGAGGCAAATAGCTTGCAGAGATACCAGATGGTAGAGGTCTGTGGATCCGCCGAGCAGTACAGTAAATGGAAACAACGCCGAGGGGTTTTCTGGTAACCATCGCCGACGGGAATGAAAAATGAAGAATTCTCCAGGTAATTACTTTGAAATTTCTGTTGTTTTATAAACATTGGTGGAATTTTGTGTTGTGGGGGTGACTTTTGGTGGCATATTTATGGTTGTAGAAACTTATTTTAAAAGATACATGTACTGGACAATTTACTGATGTTGAATATTGAAAAAGGGTGTATTTAGAACATATCAAAATTTTATTCAGGATGTAAATTGAGTTGTAAAGGGTAAACGGGTCTGTAAATTTATTTTAATTAATGCAAGGTTTTAAAAAGCATATACAAACAAAACTGGGTTATAATGAGCTCAACATACTCCAGTGTGAAGTCAATATAGGGTTATATGTGGAGCCCATCTACTCATATTTAATCAAATTTGTTTAAAATCATTATAAAAACCAAGGACTTTGAAACATACAATATATTGAGCTGATAATTATTGTAGCTAACTGTTTGGAAACATGAATAAATATATTTCATCTGTTAATAGGTATAAATAAAAGGTTGTATAATTGTCGTATTATTTTGGTAATTTTATTTAATGGTGTGTGAGTGGGAAACAGGTATGAATGTAAAATTATGTATTCAAGAAGAGGCCGATTGCTGAGCTAGCCAGGGAAGCAGAAGAAATTCGAAGGCGTTCCTAAGAAAAGGGTAAGGAATATTTTCTTTAAAAAATTTTTTTTAGAAAATTTTATATTGGGAAAATTTGTGAGGCCTGAGTATTTAGTAGAAGCTTAGCAGAAGGTTGCACGGCAATTTTATGACGCCCAAAACGATGGGGCACAAATTTTGGTGACTTCCACGGCAAATTTTATGACGCCCAATTCGTGGGGCTCGAATGACTTTTAGGAGCTGATGCGAGTAATCCAGAGACTGTCCCAACTTCCACGGCACTTTCATGACGCCCAAACGATGGGGCACGAATTTTGACTTCTACGAAAATATATATATATATATATATATATATTACTCATATTTATACCAGGGTAGAAAATTAAATAATCACATCAAATAATTTTAATCACCGTGTAGAAGCTTTGGGAAAAGGTACGCGTTATTAAAACCGTGAAGCATAAAAATTCATTCGTTTCATTAAAAATAAGGGAGTTAAATTATTTACAAGACGCTTGCTATAAAAAAGGAAGCAGTATTAAAATGCTCTACGTGTAATTTAATTATTTCGAGTAAAGAAACAAATGGAAATTACGTGCAAAATTTATATTAATTAACTCAATTTTAAGTAACCGGTATTAAACAAAATGTACAGATAATAATTAATATTTGATTAGGAGTCACTAAAAATTAAAGGGTATTATTTTTAATTGAAGTTAATTGAACCATTAGTAACATATAATATAATATGTATAAAAGCTAGTAAAAACCCAATAATATTCAGATCGTAGAAGTATTATGTTTGAACACCTGCGTATTTTTAAATGTTTTATGTTCTGCGTAAAATTTGCAGATAACAAATGGTTACAGAGAATGTTGGAGAAACCTTTGCTTAATATTTACGGGAAATGCTAATAAGGTGGGTTATTTCACAAGTCCACATGGATTGAGAATAACCGATACTAAAGAATATAGATTTGTACCACTCGGAACAGGGTAGATAGAGACAGATAATATGCGCAAGACAGAGACACATATAGTAAAAGGCGTGAGTTGAGCAACGTCACTGGATTGCGATTGGTTGAAAATAAGAGACAAACTTGAGAGGTAAAAATAACATTTCTGTATAAAAATTAATTAGTTATTCCCAGACGTTGCGAGCCGTGTCGAAATTTCTGAGATTTAACTGGTGCGAGTGCAAATTTAATAAGAACCGACGCACAGGCGGTCGAGATGGGAACATAGTATACGAAATTCTAGAAACTGGCCGTTTTGGGGACAAAACCGACAGACCGGCTAACCACTATATATACCCGGGTTAATATGAGTTTCTCTCTCTTAGATTTTCGATTTGATTCAATGCGTTAAACAGTGCTTTTTAGTTTTCCGATTTTGACAGAATAATTTAAACAGTTTGCTCGTATATTTTGGTGATTTAAAACAGTTTGTTCTTTACGTGCTACAATGAATGTAATTTAGTGCACTTAGAAAAGAAGATACAAGGTAATAAAGTCTAGTATCACTGTACCAATTAGTCAAATTTGCAACGACAAATGAATACACAAAAGTAGGCAGTTTTGGCGTATATTTGTGAAAGAAGTATGAATTTCTTTGCTATTTTTCGGGGGTGTTAATAATTAAATGATTCGTAAACGTGTCTGGATCCACTAAACAAGCTTCAGATATACACAAATGAGTTCCGGAAAAGCACTGAAACAACTTTAGATGAATGGTGGTGTAGAAAATTTTAAAGGCGACCAGCAATACGAGGACCTAAACATAACCCAGTTGGATTGGTGTGATTAACAGAGGACGATATACATTGGGGCCACGAGTGCATTAACCTTCAGGTAACTTATGCTTTGTTGTTCGATTTTTGATGTTTGGTGTGTGTTAAATAACTTTATAATTTGTTTACTTAAAATGGACAGTAATGAATGTGTACTAACAACAAATTTTTAACTTTAAGGTGAAATTTTCTTGTTTAAGTAGAAAGGAGTATTTAGTATTGATGTTCTGGATTATGATGAAAATTTGGGTATGTCTTTGAGCTCAATTAGACGAACCTGGTTAATTAACGTAAAGGGGTGGTAGATGCTCCCTTTGTACTCAGACTCAGGTCTGCATATATTGTTATATTAATTAGTAGGCATCCTACAAGGACTTTAATTCTGGATGCACATTAAAATGATAACAAATTTAATCTTGAAATTTTCTGATACTGAAATTTATGCTGAATTTTAATTTTGAAATTTTAATGTATTGTGAATATTGATGTAAATAGAGTTAACGTTGATGTTTGTGGTAGGAATGTGTTTGTTTTTTTTTTTTAATGAGGATGAAGGTTTAACTAGGTGAGCAGCCGAGGCGGAAAAAAGATAAAGAGGCGATTAACAGAAGAAAGTCAACGGACCAGTTAAGTTAATAGCTTTTGTAGGTTTTGCAGCATTCTATATACAGGGTGTCCCATGTTATCGTATACATGCAATATCTCCCTTATTTGAAAAGATTTAAAAAAAATTAAAAAACATTTTTCAATGGCACACCAAAACTTTTCTAATAACATATTGAAAACTAACATTGGCCTTTACAACCTCTTGGAAACCACCCCCAACTTTTTATTATTAAATTGCACCCCCTGTATATTTTCATCAAAAATGAATTGCCATTATATTGTGAATACGATGACATATCACATTTAGTAGTTTTTATTTACTAATACCAAAAAAATTAACAATTTATGTTTTATAAATTACATGTATTAACATAATGGAAACAATAACAAAAAAATAAAACTCTTTTATTCGTTTTAATAAATTAAAGTAAATGTTCAAAATTATTTCCTGCCGATTCTACGCAGGCTTCAAAACGTGCTAGAAGCGCTCTTGTGCACGCAGCGTGAATCATAGCTGGTGTAATGCTACGGCATGCTTCACGAATACTTTCTTTAAGACCATCTAAATCTACAGGTTGTACTTGATAAACTAATTGTTTTATATAGCCCCAGCAAAAATAGTCCAGTGGTGTGAGGTCTGGTGATCGAGCCGGCCAAGCTATCGGTCCATAAGTACCAATCCATCTGTTTGAAAATTGTTGATTTAAATATTCAGCAACAACGTGTGCATTATGAGGTGGAGCACCGTCTTGTTCCCAAATAAGTGTATTTCGTTTTGCCAAAGGAATGTCCTCCATAAGCTCAGGTTGAAACTTAAGTGAAACTTATAATTTTTTCTTTATTTAATTTAATTATGGAGTGAGTCAATTAGTGAACAAAACCTCGGTGGACCCACGAGCTTTACTATATTTGCGGCTTAGCCTGGGAATTACCCCAAGGGTGAGCAATGAGTTTGGGCGTGGATATAGGGTAGGCTCGACTACAAACGGAAACAAAAAAAAGGGGAATGAGCGCCACTGCATCTATATAGACAATAAATAAAACTAAAGTATCCTACAGGAAGACGCAGAAACCTATAGGATATAATGATTATCAAAAAGCATACAAATTAAAATAAGCAATACCTCTGGAAACCTCTTGGACCTCTGCTCCAGCTTCTGCGATGTCGGACCTGCAAGAAAATGTCACACAAAAAAATAAAATATAAGACACTGTTTGTGTCTTACGACAACAAAATATTTCGGTCTTTATAGATCGACTGTCTTGAATTCAAAATCTCAACAACGACACCTTACCTATGAAAATATTCTCTACTGAAAATTATTTACTCTGTTTCTATTATCTAATACTGTATCAACTTTTTTTCAAGTTCCACATTCAAAATTTTGTTTATCTAATTTGGATATTATTAATTTCAATTAGTGAAATAAAAAGACGAAAGATTTAGATCAAAGTATAATTTAAATGTAATTCTCTTTTGTTGCAAAAATTATTTATAAAAAAATTTGATAATCAATATAAAATAAGTTTCAAAAATCTCTGAATTTGTTTCTCTACATAGAGAAATCTTAACATTTATAAATTATTTAATACAGTCGGTTCTTAAACATCCATAAAACAGATCTGTTCTGGCTTACAAAAATTCTCTAAAGAACTTATTACACAAAAAGTTCATATGGCTCAAACATTGTATGAAATTAGAGAAAGTCAGTTCAACATATGTTAGAAGCAGCATTGATATTTTACTAATCACATAGCATATTGTAAGTAAACATCTTTCAATCAGAAGTGAACTTTATACTTATTTTTCTCAATTCACATGTGCATTACTTACGTGCTTTGAATAACACTTTAATTTAATTAATCTAAAAGTTCAAAAATTCCTCTTATGAAAAAATTTAGTTCTGAACAAAAAGTATTTGACCTATTAAGTTTCTAGGATATAATTCTCAAACTGATTTTTATGTGGAATTTAAGCGTAAACATATCTTGCAAAAAAATTTAACAATAACATTCTTTAACAAAAGTTTCCTATAATTTGGAAAACGTTAAATCAAAGCTTTGAACGTAATTAATACGTAAAATTAATTCTCTCAATAAATAGTTTTATAAGTACCTGAATGGTTTTGTTTTAACTACTCGACGGTGATGCTGGTAAATGCGCTAGACCAACCAAAACACATAATACTCCATCTTACTGAAGTTTAAAAAGGTACGAAATTGGCATTTACTAGATGCAGCCCCTCGGACAGCTTCAAAACGAGTGATCCCACAATACATAACCAAGTTCCAATCACATTACTTGGAATTCTGCTTGAAATGTAAACGATTTAAATTTTCAATTCTACCATACTCAAACGTGTTTCCTTAAAATTCTGTTCTTCATACAAACATACTTAAAGGTGTCTACCTAAATGTGCTAGGGAAATTAAACCATCTATTAGTTTTATATAATGCAGTTTTATTACACAAATCTCACCATTAACAGACCTCTATCATCACGTGTTGTTACTGTTGCTCTTGGTTGTCAGGGCGGCATCGCCAGAGCTCTTTTGCAATGCCTCCGCACGGCAACCACTACCCCCTCTTCGATGCTAGAGCAATTCTAAGCTCCCACTTGCAGCAAAAGTTCTGCATCTTCAAACGAAGCGTACCTCCTCGTAGTTGCTTGCAAGATGGCTGCGTTCGCTTCCTTGTCAACACCTTAGCTATCGCGTCACCTTACGCGCAGGCGTTGTGTCTAGCAATTGCACAAGTGGATTTCAGAACGCCTGTAGCTTATGCAACTCAAGTTCCGTTCATGGTATTTGCAGATATCAAAGGCGTAGGAGTCACTATTAAATACTTCGTATAGGTGAAAATAATGTGAAAAGGAAAGAGATGTTCTTCCTTATAGTAAATTAAACTATTAAACGATTTCACGCTAAATGACAAATTCGTAAAATAACAACGGCTAGTAATGTTTTTCTTTAGAGATATTTAATGTAACAAAAATTTTGTTACAAGGTAACGTATTTTGTAGAAAACGTAAATACCTTTCTCCAGTCAATAAACCTTCATAAAAGTATGGCCCAATCAGATGACCATTAAATAATCCACACCATACATTTATACCCCAAATTGTTTGAAATCTTGTTTGTTGAACCCAGTGTGGGTTTTCTATCGACCAGTAATGAGAATTGTGTTTATTCACTACTCCGTTGTTGTGGAACCGACTTTCATCGCTCCAACATATTTGATTTAAAATTTTAGGATTATCATGGATCATAATGTTTATTAATGATATAAATTGTAATCTTCGGTCGAAATCACTAGGTCGTAATCCTTGAACTAAATGGAGTTTAAATGGATAATATTTGTTTTGCTTCAGTATCCTCTGTACAGTGGTTTTGCTTATTCCTAGCTCTGTAGCTAATTTTCTAATGGAATCATTGGGACTGACCACAACATATGCAAGTACATTGATGATATTATTGTTTGTTCTAACTGGTTTTCGGTGTGATGCATGTTGTTTGTTAGGAAAGAAGCCGGTGCGCATTTTGCGCTCTAATCTTGGAAACGCCATATGAGATACTTGAGGTCTCAAAGGAAAACGTTCATGGTATAAACGAGCAGCTGTTCGAGCGTTTTTCCTACATTCTCCATAAACCAATAACATATCAATGTATTCGTCTGGACTAAACGTAAACGCCATTCTTGTAAACCAAGATTAATGACATACTTTTGAATAATTACTAACGCAAACAACAAATTCATATAACAACTAAATTACACTAATAAAATATGCTTAAAACAATCTGTAAATTCAAAACAATTGATTAATTTTTTGACACAAGCAGTGTTAATTTCCAAAACAAAAAACACTTTCTACTTTTTCAACATTCAATGACGTTTTTGTAGACTGCAACAACAGTAATCTACGATTTTAATATACAATAATTGTTAGATCATTTATAAAACATAAATTGTTAATTTTTTTGGTATTAGTAAATAAAAACTACTAAATGTGATATGTCATCGTATTCACAATATAATGGCAATTCATTTTTGATGAAATTATACAGGGGGTGCAATTTAATAATAAAAAGTTGGGGGTGGTTTCCAAAAGGTTGTAAAGGCCAATGTTAGTTTTCAATACGTTATTACAAAGGTATTCGTGTGCCATTGAAAACTGTTTTTTAATTTTTTTTAATCTTTTCAAATAAGGGAGATATTGCATGTATACGATAACATGGGACACCCTGTATATATATATATATATATATATATATATATATATTGCTGTGTTCCCTAGTAATATCGAGGAACGTTAATAAGTTTTATATACACCTTTAGATTTATATTTAAATACCATAATAAAAGTTAGTTATACGTATTATTTTCAATACGCAAAATAATGTCAAATACCTTCATAGTTCACTCTCACACATCACCACAATATTTTCATAGTTTATAAAAACAACAATTCTAAAGCGTTACCTAGAATTTCTTGAAGATCCCTACTCCGTTGACGATACGTTTAAGTTGTTTCGCTCTCGATTTCGTGGTTCTGCTCTGCTGGCCGCCTCTAGCTATTTGTAGATGAACACCATCTAAGTTGTGCTGCATGCTCTGCATTCACGATGCATCCAAATCCAAATCCAAATATTACACTTCTTTTATAATTGCGTACTTTAATTTAATTTACGTTACTTCACGTCACTTCACGAGCTTGTTAAGATATATATTGCCCCTCAATAAACTTTAGACTCGACACTATCCGCGTATCAAATTCTGAGGCCAACACAGTACTATTTAAATTAAAAAAATTTAAGTACTTACAAGCTCGTGGTAAATTTCTGTTCGTAGTCTGTAGCGATGAAAGTGCTAAGAGCGCGAAGTTAATAGAGAGAGCGATGCTAATTCTCTTCGAGTATTTATCCCATTCCGAATGCCACTTCTCGGCCACTCTTCCCGCGAAATCCTTCATTAAAAATAATCCTTCCCCAAATTTTGGTTCAACCGTTTTTGAAATCTCCGAAATTTAGCGCGTCGTTATGATATTTTCCGAAAAGCTCGCATTCAAATTTTTCCGTGCTTGTCTGTTCTACAACTAACTATATCGACCAATGATATATCTATTGACGTCTTAAAAACCCCGCCTATATTAACTCTATTCTTCTCTTATGCATATTCTGTTTCCTTCTAACCTTGTTTGAGTGGTAGAAAATCGATATTACTGTCTGCGTGCTATCTAACCCATGTGGACTGAATACGTGCGTTTTGAAGTGAACTGGTATTATGCCTGTCTCATTCCGAAGCATATCATTGATTGTCTATCCCTTCTGCGCTTTAAGGAAACTTTTAGTTAGCATTTATACGAAACATTCTACCGTTGCACAATATACCTCGAATTTCGTCTTTTATCTACACAAATAAGGGAACATGACCTATCCAAAACACACAGGTGTTCATTAACGAACGTTTTTAAAACAACATTTCTAGGAGTTTACGTTTCAAGGTATTTTATATTCAACGGCTGTTTAGGTGTTAGCACAGCGTTTCACCTTGGTATTATCGATTTTTCAAGCTCTTATGCGTATTAGACGTAATAACCCTTTGAATTAAACTCAATTAAATTAATTAATAATTTGCATTGGCTTCTACAATTTATTTTCTTTACGAACCTAACTAAATTTTAATCACTAATTGTAAAATTATGGTAATACTTGTTGCTTTAAATTAACTAAATGAAATAAATTTCGCACGTAAACTTTGGTTGTTTCCTCTATACAGGGTGTTTAAAATTGCCTTGTTTATACTTAAATTTAGCCCTTTAAAACCACTACAATATATATATATATATATATAAATATATATATCTGTGTATGTGTGCGCGCGTGCGTACGTGCGTGCGTGCGTGTGTGTGTGCGTGTGTGTATGTGTGCGCGCGTGTGTATGTGCACGTGTGTGTGTAAATAAAACTGTAATTATTTATCATTGTGTAGTTATTATCAACATTTTAATTGTAATATCAGCGTATACAGAGTGATTCACAAATTGGTAGAAATATTTTAACGGATGCTTAAGAATGGGTCATAGATTGGTATTTTCGAAAAAAGATTATTTTTTAAAAACTAAAATTGAACCGAATGTTTTCAGGGTACGTATAAATTTAATAAGGCGACTAACCACACACTGCAATTTAAATTCTTTGGCAAGTGATTTCCGGTATACTGCTTATGCTGTATGACTAGTCTATCGTAAAATTTTATAGTATGATTGGGGCTGTAAAATTTACAAAACCACAAATTGGCGTGTTTTAATATTAACGGCGCTATTGACACCGACTGACGTTTCAAATAACGCTCATTCGTTACTCATTAGTGAACTGCATTTTTTTGAATTGCAATACAAACAGTGGGTGTTCTACTTTACAGGTAGGGGGCTTGTAAAATGTTACTTTCAAAAGCAAAATCTTTGATGTTTCATACGAAATTAAAATACACAGAAAACAAAATTAGATAAAGCTGGAACTGAATTAACATTAAATAGCGTATTTTAATGTATACCAGCAAATGTTTAATGTCATTTGATTCGTTTTTATTTATGACTGCGGTTATTGGGTACTTTCAATACTGACACCAAAAAGGAATTGCAATGCCAATCATGTGCTACTAGCTTGTAAAATAGCATTTTACAACCTCTCTAGAAGTACTATTGTTTGTATTGAAACTCAAAAAATGCATTTTTAAAATGAGTAAAAAAAAATTATTTAAAGCGCCCGGTCAGTGTCATTGGCGTTGCATACAATAAAACACATAATTTGTGTTTGTCTAATCTACACCAAACCATACTATAAAATTTTACGAGATAGACTTGTCATGCAGCATAAACGTTATACCGGAAGCCACTCACTAAGGAATTTCAATTAGAGCGTGTTGGTTAGTCACCCTATTATTTATATTCATATCCTGAAAATATTCGATTCAATTGTGGTTTTTAAAAAATATTTTTTTTCCGAAAATATCAAACTATGACCTATCCTTAAGCATCAGTTAAACTATTTCTATGAAGTTGTAAATCACCCTGTACATACTGTATGTATAAATAGCTACACCCTTAAATTAATTTTATACAGAGTGATTTATTACCCTTTTTACAAACTTTGGTAAAGATAAGTAACTTTAATTTTATGAAGAAATGTTCATATAAACATATGTCCTATTTCTTTGTTCAGAAGTTATAGCCCTTTTTAAAAATTCTCTATTTGCACACTTTTAAGTAGTCATAATTTAAAGAATCAAAACATTTATTGTAACAAATAAAAAGCAAAATTAACATGGAATAAATGTTCGAAGAATAGTCCATTCTCCTGAATACATAATTGGCAACGACGAGCTAAACTCTCTTGCACGCGTAATAACTTCGTCATTTCTAATTTGTATTGAAGCATTTTGAATCCTCTGCAATAACTGAGTGCGATCGTTTATTTCCGCTACATATACAAGTTGTTTGAAGTCATCTCACACATAAAAAAGTTAGCCAAGAACGAGTCGAGCTCGCACTATTAATAAAAAAACTGTAATTGCAATAGTCTTAAAATAGTTATTAGTGGAAGTTTCAAATATACCGAATTTAGAGTAAATATTACTTACAAGAAAATATATATTCTAAGTGAAAAATATTAAATAATCAACAAAAAATTATTATTTCTACTCTGTTGAGTGCCGGGCCTTTCAGACTGAAACGATGGAGGTTTTCGCGGCTCGAAACTTAGCCGTTGCGGAAAAGGGGTTGTAAAATAGAAAAAAATCCTTTCGAAATCATTAAAAATCACTCACCCTTAACCAGCGGCCGCTAGCCGCTAGCCGCTACCCTTAGATTCACTAGGCACAGGTTCCATCTGGTTGCTTACAATGACAATGGCAATGGTCCCTGACTGATGTCGTACGTGATGGATGAGCTCGAGGATGATTAACGATGTTGATTGGCTAGAGGATACATGTGGGCTAGTGGGTGATTTTTGGTTCTACAGCATTTAGTCAGCTTTTTATATTTTTGTTGGCCCTACAGGGTTTTATTGTTGGCCTTACTGGGTTTTTGTGAATCAACAACTTCCAAATCTGCTTGCCTCGAAGATGATGTGGAAGTAAGCGAATTCAGAAAATTTCTTGCAAAGACAGTTCAACCAGGGAAAATCTTATCAGAACAAATGTTTAAAGCCCACGTGCCGTGTGTATGAAACAAGTTGAAAACCTTTAGGTATTTCGTGAACAATAAGGTGTTTACACGAGCTTTTAAAAAATTAAATTGCTATTTATGACTTTACAATCTAGGTTTGAAAACAGATGAATTGCTTTCTACTCGATTGAGAGTACACAATGTATGAACTTAGTCTTGTAATTGAACCAAACTAAAAAATAACAAATCGCATGTTGTTTTTTATATAGGAAAAAAGTCTTATTAAAATTCGAAAATCTATCTAAAGTTGTATTCTGGGCGAATTTTTTCATTTTTTTCTATTGCCTTAATACTTCAGAGTTGTTTTAAAAAACAATTTTTTTACAAAGCAAAAAACATTGTTACAATTTAAATTTTCATTAAATACATTGATAAGTAATGTGTTATTAAATAAGCCACCCCGAACCATTACATATATGCTGGAAATTGCGCGATCTGGTCGCATGCGAATTGTTCAGAGACCAAACATGATCGTTATAGAAATTATTAATACTGTCTCTTGAAAAATGGGATTCATTTTTGAAATAAAGTTGTTATTTCGGGCGTGTTGTTGTAAAATCAAGTGATAAAAATTTAATCGCACTTCAGCCTCTGCGTTATGCAATGCTTGTACATTTTGTCGATAATAAAGGTGCATCATGTCTTGATTTATTGTTTGCCATACAAAACCTTGTGATAGCTCCCAAATTTCGTGCTATGCGAGTTACATATCCCCCAAATTAATATATGTAGAATTAAATAGGAATTATTAAGAAATTATTAAGAAACTTAAGTTATCTGCAACATTGTAATTCAAGGATAAATAAAGAAAAGGTTGTGAGAACGGATGTGAATACATTGTATTCCAGACGTAAGTGATACTGCAAGTGAAGGTCACAGACGGTTAAGAAACCGCAATTATTAGAATTAAGATCGTTACATTGTATAATATAATTGAATAAAGAAATAAGCAGACATGAGCTCTGCAATTCCCACAGAAATGTGAGGGCAGGGACAACATAAATACCCCGAGAGCCCCACGATCATCAGTCAGTCTCAAACCTCTCAGCTTTTATATTGTTGGTAGTTCACGCTACTCGCCCTAATTTAACTTCAATTATTAGTAATTTCGACTTAAATAGTTTGTCAAAATTCCAGTTGTAATTTCTGTTAAATAAATATTTGTTACAAAAGTTTTTGGAAGAAGACTTTTTAAAAAGGCAGCTCCCAAGGCCCAAAACGTAACTTGCGTCGGGTACTAATTTCCGGTTGACCAGTTACATTTATTGCATTTTCATGATCTTGAATATTTAGATCATGCGGACGAATGAGCATGAGAAGCAATATCAACCATGCGTAGTCTTCTAAATGCTGAATATAGGATGCAACGGTTGACGTCTCTCTGGAAATATACTTCGAGCGTTTCCATTGCAAAGGACATGCACAAATACAATGTCTGCATATTCTTCATTAGAAAGTGGATTCACTACTAAGTAAAGTTGTACGAATACAAATTGTAACAAACAGTGATAGAAAGCATTAACATAAACAATTTTTGATAGGTGATTATTTAAAATAACAATTAATAAATTTGTTCTGTGCCCCTAGTCTCCGACAAAAACCCTTCAGGCAGCTCGAAAAACCCTCGATCTCGTAGGTGCATACACCAGTTTGCGGATCGACAAAATTCTTCTGATGGTTCACTGTCTGGTGTATGTAATGCGAAACTCCTCCAAAACTACTCAACGTAGCATAAGCACACCACTCATCTGTCCATATAATCGAACCTGGTAACACATGAGCTACTATTATAGGAATCGACATGGCCGCTGATCTATCGGCCACATATACAACGTAACCCCCTTGATTCTAGTGTGGTACAAACCTAACACGTATTGTTGCCTGGTGATACGACCTCTGTGGTATTTTCTCCTAGTTACCAGGCTCTTGTCAATCTGGACTATAAATCCCGTACCGACAAGCACAAACAACTCGGAGTATTTTATCAACGGCCAGCTACAAATATCTCTAAAGTACCGGTACTGCTAAATAGTAGCGGTTTTAGAGATATTCATTAAGTTCGTGGCCGAATGTACGGGAACTTTAATCACCCAACACCATAGTAATTTTAGTACTACACCCACGGTTAAATGGCTTCGTTCGAAGAACGTGTTCTTCGGTAGACTACATGTTGAGTGCTTCTGAGGACAGCGGAAGTAAAACCCTAGTGGCTTGGTAGGGTTCCATATAATATCGTAGGGCGACGACAAGCTCTCTCGGTGCAGCCTGGATTGTTTTGCATAAGATGGTTGGCGCGTAATTCTTCTACTATGACGGCGTCGTCTTTTTGGAAGAAACGTCGACGTCAAATATATTGTTACGAGCTACTATTGGGTAACCCGTCAAACACACACAACCGCCGTAAGCAATGTATAGTATACTACAGAAGCCTAGAATTTTCTAGAATATACTGGAGCATGAATCATCCTTTTAATTCAGAGTATATATAAGACCGTTGATAAATGTAAGAGTTAGTCTATATCAGATTGTCGAATATAAATTATATCCTGTAAAGTTAGTTAGTTATACGCTTTTCAAAGTCCAAGAGTAAAAATTAATTTGGGTGATGTGAAGTGTATATTGTACCAATAGCTGTACATAAATAGACGAAAGCGTAATAAATAAATTATAATAGTGTTAGTGTTGTTAATAGACCTATGGTTAAGAATTTAGTTTAAGAAGATATTAGTGCTTGTAAATTTATTAGTGTGATAGTGCTTCATTGTAATTGGACTGAAAACATCTATAAATAAGGCATATACTGTTAATTAGACTTGTGAACAGTGAGTAATAGAGACTTTTGTTATTACTTGTTTTGAATTAGTGAAACGCGGTAGTAGTAGCCCGCTACAATATTGTTGAAATTCATTGCGCGCGTGACAAATTAAACGTTTGTGTCTTTAAACTAACTAAAATGAACTCGAAATAATACAAAAAGTAAGTCTGATTGCTAAAATGCACTGATAGTTATAAACCGATTAGAAAAAAATGTCGTCTGTCAGTTGTCTTTATAAATCCATGCGTTTGAATGTAAATTTTGACGATCGACTGGCAGATGTCGTCTATCCTAAGCAGTTGTGACAATCGATCAATTCTAGAAACGGATTCAATTATTGATTGACTTTTTATATATTACACATTTAAAAAACAATTAAATTGATTTGTTTATATATATTTTGTGGCAAAACTATAAAAAACTATTGCAAGAAACATCAATTCAGTTGATTTCCAAAATTTAAATGATTTATTTGACACATTTTATAGTCAATGAATATTTAGATTTGTATATTAAAAAAATCCTAAATATATCTCTCTTCTTTATTACAGTAAAAATGTATTCACAATCTTTCACATAAATTAGTATTACTCATTAAATAATTCATGTTCATCTGCACCTTGCTTGGTGTTAGAATCATATCGTTTGCACTAAACCAATAAATCGATACTTGGTTTGGATAGAATGAATCGCGTCTGACACATTTCCAATACAAAGAGTGACGTGGTGCTTGTTCATTAGTTGCTACGCCCTCTTTTAATAATATATTTTAAACGTAAGTGTCAAATCCATCTGCTATTTGAAAATTCTTTTTTATTTTCAACGAACTTCGTTCGTTTATGAAATCGATTTGTCGTCCGTCTGTCTGTCCCTCTGTCCGTCCGAGGCCTTTCTAATGGTCGGACATCAATGTGTGATACATCAATCGATTCAGCTCGGTGTCCTGAGCTTAAGTTTTGATGTCAGTTGAAATCGGGCCACGGGGACGCCGTGCCCCCGCGATATTCCGCCGGGAAAATTAAAATTTCAAATAGGTCCAAAATTAATGTGCGATACATATTTGGACTCCCCTAACATAGCTGAGTCGAAATATGGTACCCCCACAAAATCTGACCACGGATACCCGACCCCCGGAATAAATTTTTATTTTTTTTTTATCTGAGTTATTTTCATATTATTTTAAAATAAATTTGAAAGGTTCCCAAAACCGTACCGTACCCCTTTTAAACATACAAATAATGTTTCTGTATTAAGTCCTCTACGAATGGACCTGTACCTTGCCGAAGTTCTAGATTACTAGAACAGGTGGAATGGCTTCCGCGTTCTAGTGATCTAGAGAGCCAAACTACAGGTTCAACCAAATTAGTAGAGTCTTTAGTGAGAAACCAGACTAAGACAGGTCTTCAAAAGAGTGCAGCGGCTCTTTCGGTACTTAAATTGGCAGAGACCATAGGAGTCGGTATGACATTCTAAAACACACTACCGCGATGTGGAAGGTAACAGAAAACCACCACATTACCTCCCAAGCACAAAACGTACTTAAATTAAATTTAAAATTATGCCATCCTCCGAGGTAAAAAATTCCGGAGGTAAAATATCCCCCATTCAGATCTCCGGGAGGAGACTACTTCGGAGGATGTGATCGGAAACTTAGAGAAAGAATTGGGCACATTCTGTGAGACGGAGTGTGGAATGCCAGAAGTATCAAGCAAGTAGGTAAGCTAGAGAACTTAAAAATTGAAATGGATAAGTTAGTACTAGACATAGTAGGGATCGGCAAAGTTCGGTGGTCAGAGGCGGGGAATTTTTGGAGTGGAGACTTTAGGGTAATTCATACAGGATCATAGGAAGAAAATTCTGGTGTGGGGATAGTTATGCGAAAAAAGATAAGGCACTGTGTAGAAAACTACTTACAAAAGAACGATAAAGTACTCATAGTTAGATTAGAATATAAACCGGTAAATAGAGTAATAACACAAGTATACATGCCCACCTCCAGCCACAGTGAGGAAAAGGTAGAAGCGATCTACAAAGATATAGAAGTCATACTAAGATACGTAAAAGGACATGAAAATTTAATAATTACGAGGGATTTTAATGCAGTGGTAGGTGAGGGTATGGAAGGAGCGGTAGTAGGTTTATTTGGTTTGGGCACGCAAAACGATAGGGAAAATAGGTTGGTAGAATTTTGCGACAAAAACAATTTAACCATGACAAACACATTATTTCGGCATCATGCTATAAGACGATACACGTGGAAGATGCCAGGTGATACAGAAAGACACCAAATAGATTACATTCTTATTAAACAACGGTTTAGGAATTAAGTAAAAGACTATAGAAGCTATCTAGAAGCAGATATAGACACTGACCACAACATCGTAATTATGAAGAGCGCTCTTCAATTTAAAAATTTGAAAGAAAAGGAATGAAAAAAATCACTTTGACTTTGAGAAACTAAAAGATAAAGATATACACGAAAGATTTGAAAACAGTCAAATGAATTGCTAAAAGATATCGGGAAAATTTCTGATACTAAGGAGGTAGAAACAGAATGGATTAACATTAAATCCAGCTTAGACACGGCGGCCAGAAATATTCTGGGGTATACACAAAAAGAAAATAAGAAACCATGGATAACAAACATATCCTGAATTTAATAGAAGACGAAAATACAAAAATAGATCAGACAAAACGGGAACACAGAGATACAAAGTCATAAAATGGGAAATTATTCGCAAATGCAGGAAAGCTAAAGAACGATGGATTAATGAAAAGTACAAAGAGGTATAAACTAGGATGAAAATAGGAAAAATAGACAAAGCATACAAACTAATTAGAATGATATACAACCGTATAGCAAAAATATAAGGGACGCGAGAGGAAACGTCATTACAGAAAATGTAGAGAAAGTGGTTAGATAGCAGGAATATATAGGGAATTTATATTCAGGAGAGGAACTAACAGCATTAGAACAGGAAGCAGACATTGAAAATGATGACTTGGGATATCCTATACTGCGAGATGAGTTTGAATTAGCATTAAAAAGTCTGAAAAAATGGTAAGGCGCCGGATACAGATAAGGTGCAAACAGAAACTCTGAAAGCCGCTGGACAAGCAGTAACAGAACGTCTCTTGCAACTTGTAAGCTATATGTATGAGACAAGCGAGATACCCAAAGATTTCAAACGATACATCATAGTAACTATACCAAAAAGAGAATTGCGGTTAGATGTAAAAATTTTCGAACAATAAGTCTGACAGCACACGTGTCAAAAATTTTAATTAGAATTGTACAAAGACGAATGGAAGAACGAGCTAAAGAAGTACTAAGAGAAGATCAATTTGGATTTAGGCGAAACATAGGAACACGGAAGGCTATTTTAGCTCCGAGGGTGTTAATGGAGGAAACAATAGAAAAGAGGGAAAGCGTGTGTATATGGTTTGTAGATCTAGAAAAAGCATTCGATAATGTAAGATGGAAAAAATGTTCGAAATATTCAAAAAGAATGAAATGGGTTTTAGGGTAGACGTATAGTACATAGCTTATACAAAGAGCAAACAGCGGTAATAGAATTAGAGCAGGAACGTAGAGAAGTAAATACTAGGAAAGGGGTGAGACAGGGGCAAAAGATTGATATGCATAGATTTGCAGATGATATGGCTGTATTAGCATCTAGCAAAGAAGTGTTAGAAGCTGCTCTTAATGAAATGGATACAGTTTGTAACACTTCGCCCTCCCTCCCCTGACCTATGTAGCAGTCAAAGAAACAAGGAACGAGTTACCTAATACATATATAATTGAATGCCAACTCTATATCACTTTTTATGGTTCAAAAATGCAATACCAGGGTCCACTTACCTATTCCCTACGGTTGTCAACTACTTCTGATCCAATAGTCTTTACTCTACTTCCCTCAAACGCCTCGGCTACTCTACAGCGGAGAATACATGGACATGTCCCAGGATGGTTAGGCCTAGAATTCTGAAACCGATACTGGTGAGTTAACTTACCCAAAGTTTACAAAGTGTCTGTACCTAAATGTATTTCAACAAACCCCTTTTAATTGGAATATATATCTCAACATTTGTATTAAGTAATGAATTTAATAATCTTTAATATGGCGATCTAACTATTTACATTTACTATATTGACGTACTTGAATGAAATAAAAGCAATATGTCTTACTTAACTAAAGTTACTTTAAGCCGGGTGGTTATATATTGTACTAAACACTGCAAATTCTACGGTTAAAACAAATTGGCTCCAACTTAAACATAGCCAATAACTTGATATTTTACACAACATTCATAATGAGCGGTAACGTAAATTATAATGTCCAAAAATTCCAACCTTAATCTAGCAACTTAACATATTCATGTAAAAGCATAAAAGTTCATACTTACAACCCCACGTGTATGCATGCATATACACGTCCGTTCTCTCGAACCGTTTATGCAAAGATTCACTCAATACCTGTTTCGGGTATGCAATACCCACTGTTGCTCCACTACAATGCCTCCGAGGTAACTTGTCTTCACCAGGGTTGATAATGCTTAACACGGGTGTTGATAAATTTTATGCTCGAAACTCTTGATATCTCTCTACTCTTGTACCAACTTGGCTTGGAACCGAACTTCCAAAATCCGAACTTCCACAATCAATCAATAATGAACCATATAGGTGTGGTTAAGTATCATTTTCTTTGCAGTTAATAAACCTGCACTTCATACCATTAACCGCCTTACAGCTGAACCATTTCGTTTTTGATTATACTTAAATTTATTACGATTTACTTTTCCTTTACGAGCCGAACTTATGTGTTCTTTATCCAATACTTAAATTCACTATTCTTCCCGTAATAAACATACTAATTTATTAGCTCTGTTCACTAACCATTGATTTAATTTACACGGCCATATAACCAATACTGCTACGCGACATTGCAGCCTACCCCACACTAGCTTTGGGCTAGTTAGTTTTCATTTCGTACCTTCTTTCATATCTTTTGTCTTTGTGTGTCGTGTGTGTAAATTTTTCTACTTCCCATATTTATATACCTTTGATCACGTGACTGTTCTAGCCAATCAAAAATTTTACATATTTCACAATCGTACATCATCCCTACATGTGCTGTTAGGTTAATTGTTTAAATCAACTTTTATTATTGCTATTGCTAATTGAAATTACCCTATATTTAAATTTAAGTTATTCTGCAATATTCTAAAGTATTTCCTGTTAATATTTTAATAAATATCACGAAAAATTACATATTATTACGCACTTCCGGTGTCGAATTTTCTAGAACAAACTAGCATTTCCTTGGCCGCCTTAATTTAAAATCTTCTAAATTTCACAGGATGTTAGATATCAGTTGATAGGTTATGTTCATTTAAAGTGTCAATTGTCATTCAAAATCAAACTAGGGTTGGGTAACTTTATTAATTCTAGTCAGTGATAGGTTACATTTTAGATAGAATTATCTGTGATTGGCAGAAAATATTATTTGAAATTTGGATTAATTTAAAAATGTTCTTGGGTGTTACAAGTTTTAACAGAGAGATACCGTATAAAAATTAACAAAAATAAAACTAAAGTTCTAGTATGCAAAGGAGGGAAAAATAAACCAAAAACATGACTACAAATATGTAACACGAACTTACAAGAGGTTAAGGATTTCTGCTTCCTAGGAAGCCAAATAATGCGAGATGGGAAAAACGCAAAAGATATAAAACTTTTCCCGACTCTTGTTCGACAGCACCAAACACCATTGGCCTTCTATATAGTGTCTCCGATGATATTTCCGTTTTCCAAACTTTGAATCATCAATCTCAACAATAACGCCGAGGCCGTGAGTGTGTGTTGAATGATGCATTATCCATTCTCTTTGAACTTGATTTACAAATGACGTCCACTTCGATATAACGTATGGCGTGATTTCAATGTTAGATGCAATAAATTTTTGTTCTGCGTTCTCCAAAATCAAGTATGTTATTTCCAGTACTTTCCAGGGCGGCAAATGTGTTCTGGAGAACCACGATCTCTGGAAAACTGAAGCTGACCAGCGACAACGTACTCGTTTTTTTTGTTCTTCCTAACATAATTTTCACATCTTTACATTTTTCATCAAATTTGAGGGTCCGTTATACCGTTGACAAGTTTTCTCTGGTTTTATAAGTCCTTATTGTTGAAAACGTGGATGACATTATCTACTTGGAATGTGTCTTTAATTTTTAATAAACTCCATATTTTGTATTGTCGAGTTGTCACAAAAAAATTCAAGACAAGTTCAACGTTACCAACTAAAAAATCTTCAGACACGTAGACAACGTAAGATAATACAATGTGCTACGTACCTAGACGTAGCCGGAAGAAAAGTAAATACCAGGCTAACTACCAACCGCTGAGAGTGGGAGGATTCGCTTACATACCAAAAAAAAACACGTCGCGCACAATTATCTATTAACAATAAAAATAAATTAAAATTTCTTGATTCACATGGACAAAGAAAAGTATTAAATTTAAGTTATATTGTAAAGAACAAATTTTATAATAGATCCACGAAGTGCGCCTTTCGTAACTAACATGTAATAAAACTCATTGGAAAAAAAGTAATGCTTAGATTTTCTCAATACCAAGTGTGTTAAATTAAAATATTCAATGTAGATTTTTTCAATAGCACGTGTGTTAAATTAAAGTATTAAATGTAGACCAAGTTGTAGTAAGAATTGAAGAAATATAACCAGGAGCACTAGCGAAGCTAGCTTTTAAACATGTATGGTAAACGGGTTTCACAACATCAACCGCTGATAAATAATAATCCTGGATGTGCATAAAAAAAACGAGTCACAATGCTCTATGCGTCGGGATGCTTATCTTGCAAGCCGTCAGGTGTGAGTCAGTACAGCAACGCCAGAGTAGTCAGGATTCATTCGCCCTGCCAACGTAACTGCAGCAGCAGTCTACAGACAAAAGCAGTTGGTTTACGTCAACGAACAGTTGGGCCTACATAAAGAAAGAACCCATTTGGTCTCCAGTTAAGAGCGATACGCGCAAGATACCTCCTACTTGTCGAACAAAAAAGCGTGCATCGCTGTAGAACATATTTCAACGCACAAGTTTGCAGAATCAAATTAAAAATTGGTTCAAATAACACGAGTTCCATACTGGAAGCCTCGCGTTATCAAAGTGCGATTAGCAAACTGAAAAACGCTGTTACGTTGATTTTCAACATAAGTATTAATAAACCCGCTTAAACATAAATTCCTTAACTCAAATCCCTTTTACAACGAAAATTTATTCTATAAAATAAATAGTCTGTGCTTTGTTTTAGGTATCCCGTAATCTATTAAATTTTTCAATAACATCCTGTTTACAATAATAAATACGCTTTCTACAAATTTTGGAATGAAACTCATTTATTTCGAAACGACAAGTTTAGGCTACAAGTAAATAGTTACATCCTGTTTTTAGCTACCCGCTATCTTGGTATACCTTACGACCGCCGTATGATGGTTTCTCTATTGTTCCAATGTAACGACTGGTTGAAATAAGGTCGCGCACTATCCGATATAAGCCGGGTTTTCTAGTTTTACCGCGCTTCTGTAAGCTAGAATTGGTAGTTCGAATTCGTGTGGTTTGAACCATTGTTAAATTTGATTCTGCAGTTGTACGTCGAAGTGTTTTCTACATTTTATTCGTATCTGTATTTCAAAAAGCGATGCATGTTTTTCTGCTCAACAACTAGGAGGTGTCTTGCGTGTATTTGTTTATTTTTTAGCTGGAGACCAAATGGGCTTTTTCTTTATGTAGAACAACTGCTTTTGTCTGTAGACCAATTACTTTTGTCCGTGGACCAGCTGCCTTTTGTCTTTAGATCGCTGTTATAATTACGATGGCAGGGTGAATGAACCCTGACAACCATGGCGTTGCTATGCTGACTCACCTCAGGCGATTTGCAAGATACGCATCCCGACGCATAGAGGTATGTGACTCGTTTTCTTTTACGTACATCGAGGATCCTTATTTATCAGCGGTTGATGTTGTGAAACCAGTTCACCACCCACGTTTAGAAGCTTGCTTCGCTACTGCTTCGGGTTATCTTTCTTTAATTCTTACTACACCTTGGTCTACATTTAATACTTTAATTTAACTCACTTGCTACTGAGAAAACCTACATTGAATACTTTAATTCAACAGACTTGCGATTGAGAAAACTTATATTGAATACTTTAATTTAACACACTTGCTATTGAGAAAATCAAAGCATTACTTTTGTTTAATGGCTTTTATTACCTGTTAGCTAGGAAATGCGCACTTCGTGGATCCTTTATAAAATTTGTTCTGTCAAATACAACTTAAATTTAATACTTTTCTTTGTACCTGTGAGTAAAGAAATTTTGATTTATTTTCAGAGTTAATAGATAGTCGTGGGCGATGTTTTTTTTCTGTTTGGTATGTAGGCAAATCCCTCCACTCTCCACGGTTGGTAGTTAGCCTGGTGTTTACTTTTCCTCCGGCTACATCCAAATACGTAGCAACGCTATCAAATAATAGTAGGATCTATTATTTCGACAAGTCTTTAAATGGGAAACACAAGAGAAAGTAATTATCCGTTATCGGAATGTTTAACAAATTAACGGATACCTAAAACAAGGTATTGACTATTTAATTTATCGAATAAATTTTCGTTTTACAATGAATAGAAGTGTTATGATTGCGCGTACTATTCTAACGAGGTAAAAATACAGGATGAGGTTTTGAATAGAAACAGAAGCTAGGTGGATGAAAAACGAATTACCACAAAAAAGGACGTATTTGAATCTATCGTCGAAAATATACGTAACAAATGTCAAAGTTTGTATATTACAGCGTAGCGCGAAGAATAGCGTCAGATAATTAGCAGAGCATTTGATTAACTGACTCTTTAGAAGAAACGCAAAAGTATATATAGAGAGAGGAAAGCGATCGCCAGAAGGAATGCAGGCATGGAAGGGTCCATTAGTTTATTGAGTCGAAGTTGTTAGTCGATTGCGGAGATTTCTAGGATTAGCACAAGGTACGTCAAGATGCTGCCGCTATTCTGAGGCTTGGGCTTGGCCTTCTATATAGTGTCTCCGATGATATTTCCGTTTTCCAAACTTTGAATCATCAATCTCAACAATAACGCCGAGGCCGTGAGTGTGTGTTGAATGATGCATTATCCATTCTCTTTGAACTTGATTTACAAATGACGTCCACTTCGATATAACGTATGGCGTGATTTCAATGTTAGATGCAATAAATTTTTGTTCTGCGTTCTCCAAAATCAAGTATGTTATTTCCAGTACTTTCCAGGGCGGCAAATGTGTTCTGGAGAACCACGATCTCTGGAAAACTGAAGCTGACCAGCGACAACGTACTCGTTTTTTTTGTTCTTCCTAACATAATTTTCACATCTTTACATTTTTTCATCTAATTTGAGGGGTCCGTTATACCGTTGACAAGTTTTCTCTGGTTTTATAAGTCCTTATTGTTGAAGAACGTGGATGACATTATCTACTTGGAATGTGTCTTTAATTTTTTAATAAACTCCATATTTTGTATTGTCGAGTTGTCACAAAAAAATTCAAGACAAGTTCAACGTTACCAACTAAAAAATCTTCAGACACGTAGACAACGTAAGATAATACAATGTGCTACGTACCTAGACGTAGCCGGAAGAAAAGTAAATACCAGGCTAACTACCAACCGCTGAGAGTGGGAGGATTCGCTTACATACCAAAAAAAAACACGTCGCGCACAATTATCTATTAACAATAAAAATAAATTAAAATTTCTGGATTCACATGGACAAAGAAAAGTATTAAATTTAAGTTATATTGTAAAGAACAAATTTTATAATAGATCCACGAAGTGCGCCTTTCGTAACTAACATGTAATAAAACTCATTGGAAAAAAAGTAATGCTTAGATTTTCTCAATACCAAGTGTGTTAAATTAAAATATTCAATGTAGATTTTTTCAATAGCACGTGTGTTAAATTAAAGTATTAAATGTAGACCAAGTTGTAGTAAGAATTGAAGAAATATAACCAGGAGCACTAGCGAAGCTAGCTTTTAAACATGTATGGTAAACGGGTTTCACAACATCAACCGCTGATAAATAATAATCCTGGATGTGCATAAAAAAAACGAGTCACAATGCTCTATGCGTCGGGATGCTTATCTTGCAAGCCGTCAGGTGTGAGTCAGTACAGCAACGCCAGAGTAGTCAGGATTCATTCGCCCTGCCAACGTAACTGCAGCAGCAGTCTACAGACAAAAGCAGTTGGTTTACGTCAACGAACAGTTGGGCCTACATAAAGAAAGAACCCATTTGGTCTCCAGTTAAGAGCGATACGCGCAAGATACCTCCTACTTGTCGAACAAAAAAGCGTGCATCGCTGTAGAACATATTTCAACGCACAAGTTTGCAGAATCAAATTAAAAATTGGTTCAAATAACACGAGTTCCATACTGGAAGCCTCGCGTTATCAAAGTGCGATTAGCAAACTGAAAAACGCTGTTACGTTGATTTTCAACATAAGTATTAATAAACCCGCTTAAACATAAATTCCTTAACTCAAATCCCTTTTACAACGAAAATTTATTCTATAAAATAAATAGTCTGTGCTTTGTTTTAGGTATCCCGTAATCTATTAAATTTTTCAATAACATCCTGTTTACAATAATAAATACGCTTTCTACAAATTTTGGAATGAAACTCATTTATTTCGAAACGACAAGTTTAGGCTACAAGTAAATAGTTACATCCTGTTTTTAGCTACCCGCTATCTTGGTATACCTTACGACCGCCGTATGATGGTTTTCTCTATTGTTCCAATGTAACGACTGGTTGAAATAAGGTCGCGCACTATCCGATATAAGCCGGGTTTTCTAGTTTTACCGCGCTTCTGTAAGCTAGAATTGGTAGTTCGAATTCGTGTGGTTTGAACCATTGTTAAATTTGATTCTGCAGTTGTACGTCGAAGTGTTTTCTACATTTTATTCGTATCTGTATTTCAAAAAGCGATGCATGTTTTTCTGCTCAACAACTAGGAGGTGTCTTGCGTGTATTTGTTTATTTTTTAGCTGGAGACCAAATGGGCTTTTTCTTTATGTAGAACAACTGCTTTTGTCTGTAGACCAATTACTTTTGTCCGTGGACCAGCTGCCTTTTGTCTTTGGATCGCTGTTATAATTACGATGGCAGGGTGAATGAACCCTGACAACCATGGCGTTGCTATGCTGACTCACCTCAGGCGATTTGCAAGATACGCATCCCGACGCATAGAGGTATGTGACTCGTTTTCTTTTACGTACATCGAGGATCCTTATTTATCAGCGGTTGATGTTGTGAAACCAGTTCACCACCCACGTTTAGAAGCTTGCTTCGCTACTGCTTCGGGTTATCTTTCTTTAATTCTTACTACACCTTGGTCTACATTTAATACTTTAATTTAACTCACTTGCTACTGAGAAAACCTACATGGAATACTTTAATTCAACAGACTTGCGATTGAGAAAACTTATATTGAATACTTTAATTTAACACACTTGCTATTGAGAAAATCAAAGCATTACTTTTGTTTAATGGCTTTTATTACCTGTTAGCTAGGAAATGCGCACTTCGTGGATCCTTTATAAAATTTGTTCTGTCAAATACAACTTAAATTTAATACTTTTCTTTGTACCTGTGAGTAAAGAAATTTTGATTTATTTTCAGAGTTAATAGATAGTCGTGGGCGATGTTTTTTTTCTGTTTGGTATGTAGGCAAATCCCTCCACTCTCCACGGTTGGTAGTTAGCCTGGTGTTTACTTTTCCTCCGGCTACATCCAAATACGTAGCAACGCTATCAAATAATAGTAGGATCTATTATTTCGACAAGTCTTTAAATGGAAAACACAAGAGAAAGTAATTATCCGTTATCGGAATGTTTAACAAATTAACGGATACCTAAAACAAGGTATTGACTATTTAATTTATCGAATAAATTTTCGTTTTACAATGAATAGAAGTGTTATGATTGCGCGTACTATTCTAACGAGGTAAAAATACAGGATGAGGTTTTGAATAGAAACAGAAGCTAGGTGGATGAAAAACGAATTACCACAAAAAAGGACGTATTTGGATCTATCGTCGAAAATATACGTAACAAATGTCAAAGTTTGTATATTACAGTGTAGCGCGAAGAATAGCGTCAGATAATTAGCAGAGCATTTGATTAACTGACTCTTTAGAAGAAACGCAAAAGTATATATAGAGAGAGGAAAGCGATCGCCAGAAGGAATGCAGGCATGGAAGGGTCCATTAGTTTATTGAGTCGAAGTTGTTAGTCGATTGCGGAGATTTCTAGGATTAGCACAAGGTACGTCAAGATGCTGCCGCTATTCTGAGGCTTGGGCTTATGAATTCATTAGTTAGTAGATAGGCGACAATTAGTTGAGATGCATGCATAGGGATTGCCGTTATAAAGTGGAGAAGTTTTGAAATTAGATTTTAGTGAGAATTGAAGCAGTAAAAGTTTTAAAAGTAACTCTCAAATTCAAATTTTCGAATATGAAATAACTTGTGTTGTCAATATTAAATTTATCAAGGACATATAACAATTTGGGGCTTTTTGACTTGGGAACATCGTTATTTCACTACGAAATCCATAGATAAATAACGAAATCCGTGTAACTGTCAAAATATTCGGCATTTTCATTTGTTGATTATTTGCAAATTAACATTTAGAAAAAGATTTCACATTCAATAAATAATATCAATCACCCTGCATGCAATAATAATTACTTTGGTCTTTAAAAACTATTGCATACTGAAAAAAACGCGTGTGAAAAAGATAACCTCACTTTTTATTAACAAAATTTTAGCAACAATTAATCATTGCCGCCGAAAACTGACTTCAGATTCTTCATTTTCAGCCCAAAATGCACTATTTCTCAAATTTTCATTAAGCTTGGATGATGCCCGTTAAAGTATATTTAAGCTTTTTATAGTATAATTATACTAAACTACATAAAAACAACTTTAATTGATCTTCTGAAAACTAGTGTTATCAGAGATAAAACATTCTTTCTCCGGATGAACGACATCCACTACTATTGTTTCAAAGCCGCTTGTATTTGTATCATAAAATGCTTTAAATAAATATTCATGTATAGTTACATATTGCCCAGCATGGTATTGTAGCGGGCTACTACTACCGCGTTCCACTAATTTAAAACATATAATAACAAAAGTCTTTATTACTCACTGTTCACAAGTCTAATTAGCAGTATATGCCTTATTTATAGATGTTTTCAGTCCAATTAACAATGAAGCACTATCACACTAATGGATTTGCAAGCACTTATATCTTCTTAAACTAACTTCTTAGCTATAGGTTCATTAACAACGCTAACACAACTATTTATTTATTACACTTTTGTCTATTTATGTATTCTACAAGCTGCATGTACGTTAGACACGTTAACAAACTATAACATTTATGTTTACTCTCCTGGACTTCCAATACTCAACTATTTAACTTTACACGATATAATTTATATTCGACATTCTGATATAGACTAAACTCTGTACTTCATCATCGGTCTTATTTATACCATGAATTAAAAAGGATGACTCATCCTCCAGTAATTACTAGAAGATTCCCGGTCCATGAAGAATATACAGTGCTTACGGCGCTTATGTGTTTGACGGGTTGTCTAATAGTAGCTCGCAACAGTATTTTGCTTTTTTAATAATTTGAAATTCTTATAGGAATATGGAGGTATTAAATTGATAATTGTTAAGAATTTGTATACAGGGTGGCCCATGTTATCGTATACAGGCAATATCTCCCTTATTTGAAAAGATTAAAAAAAATTAAAAAACAGTTTTCAATGGCACACCAACATCTTTCTACTAACGTATTGAAAAACAACATTTGTTTTTACAACCCCTTGAAAACCACACCCAACTTCTTATTATTAAATTGCACCCCCTGTATATTTTCATCAAAAATGAATTGCCATTGTATTGTGAATACGATGACATATCACATTTAGTAGTTTTTATTTACTAATACCAAAAAAATTAACAATTTATGTTTCATAAATTACATGTATCAACATAATGGAAACAATAACAAAAAAATAAAACTCTTTTATTCGTTTTAATAAATTAAAGTAAATGTTCAAAATTATTTCCCGCCGATTCTACGCAGGCTTCAAAACGTCCTAGAAGCGCTCTTGTGCATGCAGCGTGAATCATAGCTGGCGTAATGCTACTACATGCTTCAGCAATACGTTCTTTAAGACCATCTAAATCTACAGGTTGTGTTTGATAAACTGTTTGGAAATTGTTGATTTAAATATTCAACAACAACCATTTCCAAACAGATGGATTGGTACTTATGGACCGATAGCTTGGCCGGCCCGATCACCAGATCTCACACCACTGGTCTATTTTTGGTGGGGCTACATAAAAGAATTAGTTTATCAAACACAACCTGTAGATTTAGATGGTCTTAAAGAACGTATTGCTGAAGCATGTAGTAGCATTACGCCAGCTATGATTCACGCTGCATGCACAAGAGCGCTTCTAGGACGTTTTGAAGCATGCGTAGAATCGGCGGGAAATAATTTTGAACATTTACTTTAATTTATAAAAATGATTAAAAGAGTTTTATTTTTTTGTCATAGTTTCCATTATGTTAATACATGTAATTTATAAAACATAAATTGTTAATTTTTTTGGTATTAGTAAATAAAAACTACTAAATGTGATATGTCTTTCGTATTCACAATACAATGGCAATTCATTTTTGATGAAAATATACAGGGGGTGCAATTTAATAATAAAAAGTTGGAGGTGGTTTCCAAGGGGTTGTAAAAACAAATGTTGTTTTTCAATACGTTAGTAGAAAGGCGTTTGTGTGCCATTGAAAACTGTTTTTTAATTTTTTTTAATCTTTTCAAATAAGAGAGATATTGCCTGTATACGATAACATGGGACACCCTGTATATTTCAACTTCCAATGACTGGAATTTTAAAAAAAATCGGAATTTATAATTATTTATAATAAAAATAACGAATGCTCTATAAGACTGCAAATAAAAATCGCCCTCTTGTAACCCTAGCGGCAAGTCGTGAACTAGAAATACAGTGTGAGAATGTGCACAGGTTTCAGGTCGTGATTACTGTCTTAAGTAGAAGTCACGTCCATAGCCATGACGAAATTGTTCTCTAATTTTTCTACAGCATGTACTGAATAAATTGAATTTAATACGATAAATACCATACCTCTAACGTCGTTTATTAAAAACCATTTGTAATCAACTTATGTTGTACGTTTAAGTTTTATATTTAAGTTTTATACTGTATTAACATGAGGAAGCCTTACTAAACCGATTATAGTATAAACCAATTACCTACGTATTAAAAATAGTTTATATGTAGGTTTTGTCAATGTTATAATGTGTTCTGTTTTCTTTCACGTCTAAACATTTCATTCGTAACAGTTCGAAGATGGTTACAGAAGCTTGGTTTAAATACAAAATTGACAAGTGGTTTAATTCTAATTATTCGTATACTCGTTTAAAATCTGTTAGATTATCACAAGCGTGTAAAACATTTGATCGTTCAGTGCCAATAGACAATATTGAATCGATCACAAATCATTCTTCTAATAATACGAGAATAAAAAGGTCGAACACTGTTCCTCATTTTCACTCTAAACAATATTTAAATAAGTGTGAAACCTTACAAGAAAATACAGTAAACCTACATAAAGGGTGGAAAAATTTTAGGTTAAGCTTTTCGAAAAAAAATGGGAAGGCTGTGGATAGCGATAAACAAAAATATAAACCAGTCTTACCACTACTACCGGAAGTTTTAAAGACGTATGATAAACGGCACCAGTTACGCATTTAACTTTTAAAAGTTAATGTGACTTTGAACTAAATCCCTATTTAGAACTTCGTGGGACTTATTACAGCTGGAACTCAGGTAATGTATTTAATTTGATACAAACTTTTTGAGTTATACAAAGTGCACAAAAAATCTCACTCAACACCGACAACACTTTCGATACTGATAGGATCAAAAATGTTTTACATATAAATGTTGCAAGGTTTAAAGATATTGACATTTATGTGACGGTATTTTGTTTTCCTACGTCACGTGACTGCGTTTAGAACAACTTTAAAATCGTAAATGGAGCAATCCCCCTTTCTGTATTAATTCGAATCTAAAATCTACATAATGTTCTAATTCCAAGAATACTCTACAAGTTATATTTTTCTTTCAATTAAAGGTAAATAAATTTTTTTCAATATTTTATAAATTTTAAGAAATTCAAATTCATTTAAGCATACATGGCACTCCTGTTTGTTTTATTTCTTAGCAGTTGTTCTTTTAAAGCATTTATTTCATTATTTAATACTTAACCCTAATCATTAAATTTTTACGTAAATTGGAAGCTAATATACCAGGACAAACAGAAACTCATTAAAGCTGCATAGCAAGTTATATAGATAAACAAAATATAAAAAAATTAAAAACCATTAAACAAGTAAAAAAATACACATATTTGAAATTTTATAAAAAAATTTAAATTTATGGATTTCAAAGACAGGTAAGATATACTTTCCTGCTACACCCCAAACAGATGGTTTTTGAGCAACGAACACATTGGCAATTTCTCTTTCTCATTTTTGACGATGGACAAATACTGCACAATTAGATAGCTTATCATCTGGTATTTTGTTACTCTAATTTTCTTAAGAAAACACAGAAGCTATTCCCAAAAGATTTTTTAATTTCTTTTCTCAGATGTTAAAAATTTTTGTATCTAGTCTTAATCTTAAATAAGATATAAGTAGCTTATAAACTAATTCTCTCACAAATTTGGAAGCAGCCTGTGGCTGCCAAGTTCCGCCAACACTTGAACATTTGCCGATTTAATATTTTTTCCAATATATCTTTTCGCACAGCCAACATTAGTTGCAGATATTTCACATCAACACCTGTAGTTGTTTATATAATCGTCATATTTATCTGTGCTTATTTTTTCATCATTAAGTTTTTCGTCTGAAAACTAGTTGGGCACGTACCTCTACTTATTTATATTCTGAGCTAGCTTACACAGTTTCCTGAAATTCTCACACAGCCTATATACAGCTAAGTTCCTCTTCTATTGTTTTCTAATTATATGCCCTATTTCACCGAAATTCAAGTGGTGTGTGAAGAGGGTTAAGCAGCCTGTTGTTGCCAAGATTCCCCAACACTTAATTAATAGTTTTCCAGTA
The DNA here is from genome assembly GCA_036346225.1 of Platerodrilus igneus. NCBI lineage: Eukaryota > Metazoa > Arthropoda > Insecta > Coleoptera > Lycidae > Platerodrilus > Platerodrilus igneus. The sequence continues at coordinate 2,589,828 of JARFIW010000831.1, forward strand.
AATCCTTTCACACAATTAACATTGTTTGAGAATATTGCCCAACCAATTCTTGCAGTTGCTTATAATAATTATCAAGTTTAAGTACGGTTATTTTTTTCGTCATTAGTTTTTCCATTTTGCGGCTGATTGGAAGCGTACCTCCATTGATTTCTATTCTGAGCTAGCCTACACATTTCCCTGAAGTTCCGACAGACTACATATTTCACTATCTGTGTGCAGTAGTCTAACCTAGATTTATCTCTCCTCTTTTTCCCATCTCTGCTTCTAATATATTCCACACTATTCCCTCATGCAGTAGTATGTGGCCTATCATCTTATCTCTCCTATTTTTTACCATTTCCACATATTTATTTTTCCCCTAACATTTTTAGCACTTCTTTGTTCTTAACTTTGTCTGTCCATGATATCTTCATCATACATATGTAGCACCACATTTCTTCTACCTTTTTCTTGTCCTCTTCTCCTACTGTCCAGGCTTCACAGCCGTACAGTGCTGTGCTCCACACATATGTTTTAAGCATTTTTTTCCTTGTTTCTATGTTTGTTGTCTTTGAACACAGTAGTTGCTTTTTCTTAAATGTAGCACGAACTTGTGCTAATCTTTGCTTTATATCTTTTGTGCTTTTCCCAGCTTGCATTATTTGGCTTCCTAGGTAGCAGAATTCTTTAACCTCTTGTAAGTTCTCGTTAACTATTTGTATTCTTGTTTTTGATTTATTTTCCCCTCCTTTGCATACTAGTATTTTAGTTTTATTTTTGTTAATTTTCATACCGTATCTCTCTGTTAGAACCACTTCCACTTCTTTAAGAGCAGCTTCTAACTCTTCTCTACTAGATGCTAATACTGCTATATCATCTGCAAATCTAAGCATATCAATTTTTTTTCCCTGCATAGTAATTCCAAATGTCTTCCTGCATTTGACAGTATTCATTGCCTATTTAATGTACAAGTTAAAAATTAATGGGGATAGGGCACATCCCTGTCTCACCCCTTTCCTAATGTTTACTTCTCTACGTTCCTGTTCTAATTTTGCTGTTTGCTCTTTGTATAAGCTGTGTACTATTCGTCTATCCCTATAACTCATACCAATCTTTTTGAGTATTTCAAACATTTTTTTCCATTTTACTTTGTCAAATGCTTTTTACAGATTTACAAACCCTATATACATGCTTTTCCCTTTTTCTATTGTTTTCTCCATTATCACTCTCGGAGCTAAAATAGCCTACCGTGTTTCCAAGTTTTGTCTAAACCCAAATTCATCTTCTAGTATTTCTTCAGCTCCTTTTTCCATTCGTCTTTGTACAATTCTAATTAATATTTTTGACACGTGTGCTGTCAAACTTATGGTTTGAAAATTTTCACGTCTATCCGCGCCTTTCTTTTTTTGTATAGTTATTATGATGTTACGTTTGAAATCTTTGAGTATCTCTCCTGTCTCATAGATATAGCTTACAAGTTGGAAGAGACGTTCTGTTACTGCTTGTACAGCAACTTTTAGAGTTTCTGCTTGCCCCTTATCTGTACCCGGCACCTTACCATTTTTCAGACCCTTTAATGCTAATTCAAACTCATCTCTAAATATAGATATCCCAGGTCATCCTTTTCAATGTCTGATTCCTGTTCTAATGCTGTTAATTCGTCTCTTGCATATAAATTCCCTATATATTCTTGCCATATACCCACTTTCTCTACATTTTCTATAATGATGTTTCCTCCCATGTCCTTTATATTTTTGCTATACTGTTGTACATCCCTAAAATAGATTCTAATTAGTTTGTATGCTCACCTGTCTTTCCTATTTCCATCTTAGTTTGTTCCTCTTTGCGATTTTCATCAATCCATCGTTCTTTAGCTTTCCTGCATTTGCAAATAATTTATGGCTTTGTATCTGTTTTCCTGTTTCGTCTGATTTATTTTTGTTTTCCGTCTTTCTTCTATTAAATTCAGGACATCCTTTGTTATCCATGGTTTCTTATTTTCTTTTTGTGTATGCCCCAGAATATCTCTGGCCGCCATGTTTAAGCTAAATCTAATATTCCATTCTGTTTCTAGTTCCTTAGGATCAGATATTTTTGCGATATCTTTCAGCAATTTATTTTACTTTTTTCGAATCTTTCTTGGATATCTTTATCTTTTAGTTTCTCACAATCAAAGTGCCTTTTTCTGTTTCTTTTTTCAAATTTTTAAATTTAAGTGCGACCTTTATAATTACGATGTGGTCAGTGTCTATATCTGATTCTGGGTAGCTTCTACAGTTTTTACTTGATTCCTAAACCGTTGTCTAACAAGAATGTAATCTATTTGATATCCTCCTATATCTCCTGGCATCTTCCACGTGTATCGTCTTCTAGCATGATGTTGAAGTAATGTGTTTGTGATGATTAAATTTTTCTTGTCACAAAATTCTACCAGTCTATTTCCCCTGTTGTTTCTCGTGCCTAAACCAAATAAACCTACTACTGCTCCTTCCCTAGCCTTAGCTACCAGTGCATTTAAAGCCCATGTAATTATTAAATTTTCATGTCCTTTTATGTATCTTAATATGTCTTTGATATCTTTGTAGATAGCTTCTACCTCTTCATCACTGTAGCTAGAAGTGGGCATGTATACTTGTATAATTACTGTGTTTATCGGTTTAGATTCTAATCTAACCATGAATACTCTCTCGTTCTTTTGTAATTTTCTACACAGTATCCTATCTTTTTTCGCTCCAACTCGCAAAATGTTCCCGACTCTTATTCTGATTTCTGATTGCATCCTCCGAAGTAGTCCCCTACCGGAGATCTGAATGTGGGACTATTTTAACTCCGGATCCTTTTACCCCAGAGAATGCCATCATGCTTATTACAATTTAAGTACACTGTGTACTTGGGAGGGCGGCTCCGTGGCACTGTGGTATGTGTGTGACTACTACGCCCAAGGTCTCGGGTTCGAATCCCAACACAGTCCGCTTGAAAAATGTTAGGCGAGCATTTTTCACTAAAATACACCCTCGTTCGGATGAGAGGTAAAATGGAGGCCCCGTGTGTGAGTGTTGTCACGCACGTTAAAGATCCCTATCTTGCTTGGAACAGCTAGGGTTCGGCAAAATTCCAAATTTCCAGGTAAAAAAAACTTGCTTCCTGAACAATATAATACTTTCGGGTGGAGCATTGGAAAATCACATGTTGTGTCTACTTGGGAGGTACTGTGGTGGTTTCCCATTGCCTTCCACATCGCAGTAGTGTGTCTTAGACTGCCATACAGACCCCTATGGTCTCTGCCAATCTACGTACCGAAAGAGCCGCTGCCCTCTTTCGAGGACCTGTCTTAGTCTGGTTCATCACTAACGACCCTACTACTGTGGTTGGACCTGTAGTTTAGCTCTTTAGTTTATTAGAACACGCAAGACATTTCACCTTTTCTAGTAATCTAGAACTTCGGCAAGGTGCAGGTCCATTCGAAATGGTCGTTTTCCTTATAACAAAAATAAAGTATAAATTAGTTGACGAAACGCCTTTGAATCATACAATACAGCCAGAGTCAACTGGATGAATCCATATCAAGTGAACCAAAGGAAATTACCTCATTATTTTATATAAGCTTAGACGTTGTCCTTTTTTTGTACTAGTTAAAAGAATTTTTTTATCTCATGCCGTTTTCGATAGACAAATTTTTAAATTTGCATAAAAACATTAAATTTGAGCAAAAATGGTTTTATATTTATAGAAATATCTCAGCTTAGGATAAAGCTAGGTGATTGAAATAAACGTCTTCAGAATATTACAATCTTTAATTTGATATCTTACAAAGATGTGTTTAAAGCATTAATATTCTTCATCTACAAACTCAAAATTTTGAATGACGATTCCAAAAAAACAATATAAATAAAAATTGTCAACATATTCTTAATTGTTTCTTTAGTGTTTGTTGATAAACCTATAAACATTCAAGTTGATATCTCAGTGCAAACCTATTAAAAAAAATAATTTTCATCAGAGAGACACTAACTAGGATTGGTTAGTTTGTTGCTTTACTAAAATCAATACTCTTACTGCTATTTTGTCAGATGTGTTCAGGTAAATGTATACAGCAAAATCTTTACTGTGAAATTTAAGTCTAGTATGCAGGCTCCTTGCAACAGCGACCATTTGTTTTTGTGGTAAGGTGTAAGTCCGCCCAGTTATAGTTGTTGGGTCATCTTTAGTTAGTATTTGATTCTTGTGCACTCTCAAAATGTCTGGGTTTCTTGGGAACACAAACGATAGAGCTGTGCTCGAAGGATGCAAAAAGGTTACATGCACCTCTTCATTTTCTCGGTTCTTTGACAAGCCACCAACGCTGATCATATTCACATATTACATAATTATTGTTATCTTCCATTATTAATGTTGCACCACCTTCAACTACTTTGTGAACAGAACCTTCGTTTGTCAATGAATAAATCTTGGTTTTCACTTTTGTTTCATTGTACAGAATAGAAGTGTGGTCGTGTTGTGTGCCTTTTATTGGTTCAGCTTCTTGTAGGTGGGGTTTCAGTAAATTTTCTTCTTCGGTGTAGTTTTTATGTGCACGGTGCATAAACTGTATGTTGGAATATTTTCCTTACTCCAGTTAAAAAGCTGTATTTTGTCCAAGTATGGTATTTGCAAACTGGCTCTTGCTGCAAGTCGTTTGAACACACCCCCAGGCCATAACAAACTCCTTTCCCATGAGCTGCGGCAAAAGGTGCCATTCAATTTCCAATTTGAAATCGCTTTCATGATGGCAGATATTAATGAAAAATTGTTTTGTTGTTTTGGGCTTTGAACCATCACAAAAGTAAAATATCTTGTACAAGGAAGGTAGAACATTAGCTGTCAGATAGGAAATCAGTCTCTTTATAAACAAGTGAACTGCTACTGTATCAAGATGTAAGTATTCAGAAATAATTACAAAACTTTTATATTTTATAATTGCTTGCTCATTGTAGCGTACTGCAAAAGTATGTACAGTTGCTTGATTGTTATTGCAATGAAATATTATGCCTCATTTTGAACAACAAAGGAATAGTTCTCACACAAGTCTAAACTGAAGGCAGTTTCATTTTCTCTTGTTTTCCTTGAGATGACTGTAGTATTTTGATTGTTGGCAGACTATGAATGAGCATTTTTTAAGTAGAATGAGCTGTTCGCAAAAGCAATCCACAGTCTTCAGCAATTTTTGTAACAGCCTAAAATTGCATCTGTCATCCGAAATTCACTCTTTATATATAATATTTTCTACCATAGCCTCTCTTCAAAGTGACTCAAGAAGTATTTCTTTTAAAACATGTATTCCATGTAGTATTTTTACAAACATAGGAAAACAGAGTTTTGACTGAGCACATTATTATCTGTAACATGCCTACTTTATAATCGCTAAGATTGATACTTTTATCTCTTTCAGCTTTCCTCTAACAGCCATAAGTTGTACGTTCTGGTGTGTAATACATACACAAACTGAGTGGGTTCCACTACCACCTACTAATACATAGTTTTTTGACGGCAGCTTAGCAAATTTAGAAAACCTTATTTTGTCTGGTGAATATTCATTCTTAAAAAGTTCGTATGCTTCTTTCGAAAGCATTAAAACTAGTATCTTTTAAACATGAGTTCTTTTATCACTGATTTTCATTGATACATAGTCTTTTTTTACCAGGAATAATTCGACTTACAACATCACTGTTATAAAATTGTTTAACCTTATCAACTACAGATTGTTGGAATGTTTTGCCAGACTTTGGATCAGGAATAGACATTATACCTTTTTCTTTAACTAAGGCTTTTTTTTCCTGGTATTCTAGTACGTACAATGAACTCATTTTGTATCCTTTTACATGTCCAACTCTTAGGAAGTGTAGTTAAAATAATGAACTGTTCATTCTCACTTTCAGTTTTTCTTTCAGTTATTCAAGAATTTCTGAATCTGGATCATCTCTTCTTTCACTTTCAACTTCTGCACCCATCAATTCCTGAGTTACTTTTTTTAGTTACCTTCAGTAGCCTTCTTTGGCAATAACCTGGAAAGTGCATTCGCTTTTTTACTATTGGAAATTTTTCAATGTTTGAAAGAGATTTGTTTAGATAGTCGAGTGCTACTGAACTAGTAAAATTTTTATTCATCTGTGGAGGCTCTGCTGAGGTTTCTAAATTTTTTGGTTTTTTGGAAGTTGTTTTCTGCAGCTGTCGCAAATTTTCTTTCCTACTTTTATCTCAGAGTTTACTTTAAACATCCACTTCTGGATTGGCCAAATACTTTTCATAAATCAGTGAACACTTTTTCAAATGGGTTGCAACAATGTACGTCAAAAGTCATGTCTACATTTGTATTACTTGTACTAACCATTTTTTTCTAAATTAAGTAACTGTTTCACTTTAAAATGTTTAAATTTAAAATTAACTGCTCTAAAACAATGCACTGAGTTCATGGTAGGCCTAGGCCTATATCAACAAATATGCACTAATTAACTTAGTTGTTAATGGAAGATGTATAATACTATACCATGTTAAAAATGTTTAAATCCTGATTAAAGTTATAGCCCTGGAGGGGCGTAACTTCCTCCACGTAATTAATTAAGTAAGCGGTGGATTAAACAATTTAGTGTAAAGAAATTATCAGGATACAATATTGCGGGACTAAATTGGAAAGCGATAAGGCGGTTGTAATCTGGCTGTCTTGTACAAGTTACAGTATAAATGTTTAATGTTAATTAAGGGCACAAATTTATATAAACAAAAGTCAAAAACTCACCAGAACTTCTTGGCATTCGGTGCTATAGGTGATTTCGGCACGCACAATCTACGGTTAACACACAGTTGCGGTTTATGTTATATTTATAAGCGGTAAAACAAAAGTTTAGGCACTTCTTGAGTACTCTGCGGTCACACACGATCCACGTTTTCTATATTAATGCACTCTTGCGAACCAGGTGTTCGTTACAAGATAAATGTGGTTCTATCTATCGCGCACTATCAGTGTTTACTTCGAATGCACAACGATACTTTTGGCGCGAACTAAGGCACTTATAATTTAACCATAAGTCGCCGAACCAAGCCCTGTAAATTTTATGAAAATTCATTATAAAAATAGTAAAGAAAATCTATTGAGCAAGTTGGTCTTGTATACATTTGCTAAAAGAAGAATTAATGTGAGTTTAAGATTAATATTTTAGGGGAGTTCTTTTTTAACTTTTTATGTCAAAAGCTAATGTAAGCCATTGAAATAGCTATTAGCTCTACAGTACCTGAATTAGTAATTTCGGTATGATGATTTACATCGCACTTTAAAAGAATACATTAAAAATGCATTTGTTGGATTCTCCAAATAATTTTATTTTCTTTTTTTACTAGGATCCCACTGAGATCCCAACTTCAGTTTTTGTAGGTTTGTAAATAAGCACTTAAGACATACTTAGAAATTTTTTGAAAATTTTTATTCATATTGTTTTTTGGAATCGTCTTTCAAAATCTCGAGTGTGTAGATAAAATATAGTAATGCTTCAAACACATCCTTGTATCGATTTTTCCTAAATTTAAAAATAAATTAAAACTTTCTATATGACATAAATTCATAATTTAATATACCTACTACAGTAGTATTTAAACAAAACAAAAGAAATAAAATATTGGCTGAGGTCTGGTACAAAATTAATTCAGATTTGCATCACTTGATATGGATTGACCAAAAGGCTTGTCTTTCAGTATGCATTATGGTTGGAATGTTCATGTTCAAAACATTAACTCCCGATTTTGTGTGAGTATAGTATTTAATTCCATTTCTGAACGGACCTTCCCCTTAAGAAGTTCTAGAATATATTAAAACAGTAATCATTTGAAAAATATTGTAAGACCTGCATTTTTTTTTGTTAATAATTAGTTTTTAGACACTCTAGCACAGTTTAAAACATTTTGCAATGATTTTCCAGCAGGGTGCTAAAATACATCATAACCGAATTCTGTGACAAAAACAAATTTAACCATCACAAACACATTATTTCAACATCATGCTTTACTTTGAGAAACTAAAAGATAAAGATATGCACACAAGATTTGAGAAAAGTGAAACAAAATCCTGAAAAGCATCGGGAAAATTTCTTATACTGAAGAAGTAGAAACAGAATGAAATAACATTAAATTCAGCTTAGACATAGCGGCCAGAAATATTCTGGAGTATAAACAAAAAGAAAATAAAAAAACATGGATAACAAATGATATTCTGAATTTAATAGAAGAAAGACGAAAATACAAAAATAGAACAGATGTAACTGGAAAACAGAGATACAAAGCCATTGAAATTCTGGTGAAATTTGTAAGCTCTGGAAAAATTTTAATTGTCAGAAATTAATTATTTGTGGTGATTTTAATGTTCATTTTGGATCCAATGTTGAGAAGTCTACTACCACATGGAAACATGGTAGACAACTTTAGCTTTAAATATCATAATGGAGAAAACAATAGAAAATGAGAAAATGTATATGTAAGGTTTGTAGATCTGGAAAAAGCATTCGAAAAAATGTTCAAAATACTCAAAAAATTGGAATGAGATATAGGGATAGACGGATAGTACATAGCTTATACACAGAACAAACTGATGTAATAGAACTAGAGCGGGTATGTAAATAAGTAAATACTGGGGTAGGGATGAGACAGGAATGTTCCTTATCTCTGTTAATTTTTAGCTTGCATATCGAAGAGGCACTAAAAACTATTAAATGCAGGAAGATATTTGGAATTATGATGATATAGACATACAGCGGTATTAGCATCTAACAAGGAAGAGATAGAAACAGCTCTTAATGAAATAGAAATAGTACTAACAGAGAGATACGGTATGAAAATTAACAAAAATAAAACTAAAGTACTAGTATGTGAAGAAGGGGTAAATAAGTCAAAACCAGAATTCAAATAGGAAACTAGAACTTACAAGAGGTTAAGGACTTCTGTTATCTAGGAAATCAAATAACACAAGATGGGAAAAGTGCAAAAGACAAAGACTAGCACAAAGCCGTACTACATTTGACAAGAAAAAGCAACTACTCTGTTCAAAGACAACAAACAGAAACAAGCAAATGATTGCTGGAAGCATATGTGTGGAGCACAGCACTGTATGACTGTGAAACGGTGACAATAGAAGAACCGAAAAGAAAAAGGAAGACACCCTTGAAATGTGGTGCTGCAGACGTATGATGAGGATATGGACAAAGTTCAGAACAAAAAGGAACTAGATGTGGTAGGGGAAGAAGAAATATGTGGAAAACAGTAAGAAATAGGAGAGATAGGATGATAGGCCACGTACTAAGGCATGAGAGAATAGTGCGGTGTATATTAAGTAGAGAAAAGAAAGAGAAGTAGATATAGACCTAGTTTACATTATTGCACACAGAGCGTGAAAGATATAGTCTGTGGGAATTTCAGGGAATTGTGTGGGTTAGCTCAGAATAGAAAACAATGGAGGTATCTGTCCAACCAGTTCTAAGACTGAAGACCTAATGATGATGATAGTATTTAATTATTTTCGGTTTTTTAATTCGTTATCTATGATATGATACACAGGATATTACGAGTACAACTCTATTTATTTTAAGTACTTATGATATTATGGCTGTATTATTAGAAAAACCATAAAATGCTATGCCAGCATCTGTTTTTATTGACTTAGAATTCTAAAAGAACTTCTTGCTTATTTCTTTGAAGTTCCCGCATAAGCGAGATTACATTTAACCCATCAATGAACTCAACAGAGGAAAAGTAGTAATCAGTGGTCATATTTCTGTTAGACTCTGCAATTGGCTAAGTTTAGATAAACAGCAGGTTCAGACAACTACATTTCTTCTGAAATCTTTTGTGCACATTATTTTTATTTTGTATTTTGCACTAGGCATGTAAATACGAAGGTCACAGTGACAACCTCTTAAAGGAAGTAGTTTCATAATTTCCCAATGTGAATAACTTCAGATAGTTAATTACAATCTTATTGAAAACATTAGAAATAACAGCTACTCAATCCGTTCTTTTTTGTTTGTCACAGTTCTTGTTAATACTCCCTGTATGTTTGTTGTTGTTTGTTAACTATTCTTTTTGATCTTTATTTACGTTTCGATCCATGACCTAGGATCGTTGTCAAAATAATAAAAAAATTTAAGTTTGACATTTATGGCACAAATTGAAGATGACTTTGATTTATTAATTTTTGATTTGAATACATTAGGTGAAAAATTAAGTTTAGAAGAATGAGTACTTTCATTTTGTGTTGCGTCTTGGGAACGGCTTTTTAAGGTAGCCAATATGCTTAACGTGAAATCAGCTGATGTCAAATTTAAAAATCTTTATTATTTTGACGATCCTAGGTCATGGATCGAAACGTAAATAAAGATCATTTTAACAAATATAAGTGGTTTTATTCCCAAGAAAGATTAAAAAGAACAGTTCTTGTTATCGTCAAATCTAAGATAGAACAGCAGAATTTTAAAACTTTTCAAAGATATGGTTTTTGTAAATATTGAATGGTCCAAAGAATTGTTGGAAAATACGTAAAGCATATTTTAATATGAAGATTCTATATTTAAAAATAGGATTAAAAAGTGCAAGTAAAGCTGTTATTTCAACAATATTTGTACTTCTACAGCTCGAGGCATTTGTTGAATCAAATAGCTTTTCTTCCATAGAAATAATTTTTAGGTTTATTTTTATTATAATTTCTTCAAGCATCTCATTATATATCAATAAATCGAAATATTTGACTTTGAGAATCTATTTACTAGATTCCTACTAAACGCATGCACTTAGGCCTGTTAAACCTCTGATTATATTGTTTTCAGGTTCTTATATTTCATACATTTTCAGTAACCTTCACTGAAAATCACTTTTTCATTTGAATACATATACATAATCTATTTTTGGTTATAGGCTTTAAGTTTTTTCATCTAACTCTAAAAGTTCTTCGTCATAGTTGGATAATATGTTGGTGCATTACCTACTCGGTGTTTTATTCCGAGTTATCAATAACATCTTCATCACTCTTGTCGGAAATAAATTTTCATTAGGATTATCAAATTTAGACATTACACCTTGTACTAACTATACAATATAACATATTTTATTTTTGTGTTAAGTTTAACTAAACTGAAATTGTAAATTCATGTTTCTACATAATGTTGATTACTAACATGTAGTTCACATTATGTGCAATGTATAGTCAAGTAGATGTTTGATATACTCAACGTTTACATGTAGCCATTTATAGTATATAATAGCTTTACAAATGTTTAGGAATAATTGATTCAAATTCTGTAACAACAATAACATATTTTCGACTTTTATGGATTAGATTAGATTTTAAATTACATGTATACATATGAACACAAGTAAATAGCAGATATGCTTCATATGTTTGAAACATATAACGTTTAATGTAGGATTTATAGTATATAACAGTAAAGTAATTATCGCAATAACGATTTATGATAGATAGACTATCCAACAGCAAGATTACTATGAAGAAAAGCTAAAGTGTATCTTCAAGCAAAGCTAGTTGAACAGTATGCATCTGAATGTTTGTGGAATATTGCTCTGGGTGGAACATGAGCTGTGGGTCGGGGTTGAATTGCGACCACAAATATAAAGAATAAGGCGCCACCGTATTTTTCTATACAGAGAAGACCTTACTCAAGTCCCTTGTACAAGGCTAATGCGGAAACCTTTATGCTATAACCGCTATACAATTTATTAAAGACCACATAATCCCTAAAGTTTCTTACCTTATGGCTCAACCTTGACCTTAGTAATCCTCTGCAACACCTGTGAACAGACTAAACAAAGAAAAGCACTGTTTGTGCATTCATACTCAAAAATTTTTAAATTCAATTGGAATCATCTTTCATTCATCCTAAATAAAAAGAATAGTCTTTTGTTCGAAAATAAAAATCTATTCCTCTAGTATTCAATTATGTGCTTTTATACAAAATTTCTTTCTTTCTTTATATCATGATTAATTTAATTTGTGAAAAATTATTTACAAAGGCACTGGATAAAATCAGTACCAATCATATTAAATGTGGTTTTATTTAACAAATTGACAAAGCATAAAGTTGCTTTCTAAATTGTTGCTTATTGATAACAAAAATGTTAATTAGGGTAGATCTACCTTAACCTTACAATGGATAATTCCAAATAAGTATGAATGAAATATCAAACATAGAAATTCAATTTTTAAGTTCTCATAAATGTAAGAATTCACTTTCTCTAACACGTAATGACATCTTCTGTTATTTCATTGAATTAATAAAAGAATGATGTAAGTAAAAGTTACAGATTCCTATTGCTTAATATTGAAAAATATAATTGTGGTCTGTCCTTGACCTATTTAGAAGTTTACACAACTTGATTAAACAAAAATTTATCTCGTTACTACGTCCATAGTTCAACTAACATACGAAAACAATTTTTCTACATACCAGAACTCTGTCTGAAAAATACCATAAAGGAATCTTACGTCAGCATTGAAATACGGAAATCTCCAATTTCGAACAAATAATTGTACTGCATACTGAAAATCACATTACTCGGCATCCATTCTGAGTAATTAAATTCCGCCAGGACCACACCAAGAACAAAGCGTAAAAACCATATTTCTTCTTGCTTTTAATCAAAAATAACGTAAACCAGTCTCCTGATTACCAATCTGCATGTTAATTTAAAGATGCTTTATATGTACATTAAACCACGAAAACCATCAAATGATGCTTGATAATTTAACCTGAATACTATCTGTATAATTTCATGTTATATATAAATAAAGTTGCTTTATGTAATTTAAATTGAATACCATTTATAAATAAATTGCACTGAAAATTTTTAATTAATATCGTTACAGAATCAGATTTTTACTTACTGTTACCACGGCCTTTCAACCAAAAAATCTTTCGTCATCTGCGAGCTGTTCCAACAAAATGGACTATCAAAAATACCTCTCGGAGATGACATTCTCCTAACAGAACTTAATCCGTACGTGCTTCCAACACGAAAAACAGCAAAAAACCATTGTTTCTAAGAACAATTCGACCTGCTTTCACCACAGCTGTGTTAGAAGTGTCGTCAAGCGAGTTGCTGCCCGGTAACAACGTTACTTCGCAATTTCTTAATAGATGGAGCTCTAGGAATGATACTTAATAGAAGCTTTTATTTTGTCACCGTGGAAATTAAATTTTAATTTGAACTGAATGCTAATACTTTATTGGGCAATAGGTAATATTTAATCAATGGATTGAATAGCATTATTATGCATTATATTATTTATTATTAAATAAAGGGATTAATTATACGAACATATCTAGGTAGAAAATAAAATTGCTACAACAGTTCAAACACATTGGTGGATTGCCGTCGTAGCTGTCACAGTAGCGTTATTCACTTGGTCTTTGCAGTTACTTCTTTAGTACCTCTTTCCTTTTGCATTACCTCATAGCATGAAAAACAGTTTTACGATTTTGTATTATGTTTCCCTCAAGTATCTTCAATTTGTGGCTCATTTTTCTTCTTGCTCTTTGGTTTTCTTGTACATTTTGGTGGTTCTCTACTTCTGTGCTTTTATAATCAAGAAGTTTGTTTATAAGTTGTTCTCAAAATTGTAAAATGTCCATTTTTTTTGTTACTCTTATTATATACTACCCACGAATTAACTACACTGTTTCCGAAAATGATTTCAAAGACAGCCTTCTTATGCCTCTTGATAATTTTTCGAAGACAAGTGTAATATTAAGACATTTGATCCTAAACATTTACTCCCTTTTTAGCCTTATTATAATCTATAACCGATCTTGATTTCGCTACATCTTGACCGCACCTATTTTGTAAACCAGTAGAAATTAATTCATCCATATGTTTGTGCAAAGTGCTTAGCATCAGGATTGATCTTTTGTCTTGCCACTTTAAAAGTCGTACCCCTTTGGTATTTTCCTTTCAAATATTTCACCTTTTTTGACATAAATCTTTTGGATTGTTTTTCCTATTACTCCTCAAAGTGCCACATACGCAGGTATTGTTCTGTAGAAGATATTTGGCTAATGCTTTTGTACGCCGTCATTGTTACCACAATATATGCTGAGGTTGTATGTGTATCCTTCAGGTGTGCTCATCTTATATACTTTAATCCCATATTTACGTGATTTAGCTGGACAACAAGTTGGCATCATGGTGTCATCGATGATCATCTCTTTGCTAGGCTTCAGAATCCTCTGAAAATTGCCTATAATTCGATCTAAAATAATTCTAAATTTAGTTAATCTGTCAGTATTTTGAGGAGTTGCATTATTTGAAAAATGAATAAACTGTAGCAGGAAGTAGAATCGGTCATGTTTCATACTTCTTCGTATAACGCTATTTGCATACATTTTATTTTTGGACCAACAGAGACGAATCTTTGGTAGATAATTTATGCATTGTATGATCAAAATGTCGAAAAACTTTCGAACTTTGTTGCTGCCCGTGTCTCTCCATTGATGGATAAGTGATTGTTGGGATACATTACGACTTTGAATATATTGTAATGTGTACCTGTTTGTGTCTTCTGCTATTATTGTCTATGAACACCCGATTTTGTATGAACTGGAAACATCTGATTTAGTTGTGGATTATAAAAAAATGGAAAATCGTTTAAAGACATTTCCACAAAGGCCCTAAGTAACAAGTGCTATATTCTCATCTGAATCATTACTGGAGTTCTGGTTTGATGGATGTCTTTATCGCTAACCTCATCATTACTATCCTGAGAATCTGTAGGTTTATAGGAATTTTCTGAACCTTCAAATGGATCGCTTTCCTCATCTGACGACTCAGAAAAGTGTTGTTGATCATTTATATCGCTAAAAGAACATCTGTAGGTTTCTATTGTTTTAATACTAATTTCGCTTCTGGCATTCCTGCACCCCTGGTGGATTCTTCTAACATATCTGTTGGGGTTGAAGCAAATTCATTTACTGTACTACTCATATTTGCTGTACCAATAAACTAGAAGATACAATGCTCTTTACAGATTTTGTGACTTTCTTAGCAGCAAGCAAAATTCGTTCGGTTCTGGTGGCCATTTTTCAAGCACAATCTTTTGTAAAAGGTACTTATCTGCCATTATACCATTATAAGTATCGTATTTACAAGCAATTATTTTCTCACTCAAAAAATTATTTTATTGAATACTTACATGGAATTCTTTATTTATGTAAAATTATATTGTATCATTCGCCTTCACTGGTAGCAAAAGACCGCCATGTGCGACAATTGTGAGAAACGAGTACTTTTGCTATAGGCAATGCATGTGCCATTGGTGGCGCACTACAGCCACAAACTAGAAATTTTAGTTAAGAGCTGCACGACAACATCAGCTAAAAATAATAACAATTCAATATGTCTGTAAAAAAAAAAATCTATGCCACGAACGTGTTAAATGAGACTTAGTACGTAAAGCACCCTGAAAGATTTATAGAAGTTTTGGTTGTTTACATTTTAAAACGTGGCTATTTCAACGTAATATTAAATTAGGATACATCACTAAACAGGAAGGCACCTAGTATATTAAATACAAGGAGTAATTACAATTGGAACTTTACACTTTTCGTATTAAATTTAGAAAAATACAGATAGATGTCGATAGATCATTGACCATATGAAAGTTTATTTGTTCACATTCACACTAGTTCAAAATAAACCATTGAACCATGGAACTAGATCGGCACACCCTATACAACCACAATAATCGTAAATTACAACTATAAAAAATGTGTTGCAGGTTGCAGGTTTCGGTATCCAATATGAAAGTGTGGGAACAAGATGACCATTTGCATAAATAGAGTTACATTGAGCTTGAAAATCGAGCAGTTAGACGCACTATCTCTTGAGAACGAAAAATTTATAAAACCGACGAATCATAAAAAAGATGAAAATCATTTTCAGTTATTTACGACCAAGCAGCAGAGCAGAGTACGAAGTCGATTGACACGCGAGCATTACTGGGCGGATAAGATTGTACATCAGGTAGTAATAGTTGTGGTATTAAAAACCAGGATGGCTCCATGGCTTAATTGGTTCGCACTTGACTGCTAAGCGTAAGGTTCCAGATTCGATTCCTGACACGGGCCTCTTGAAAAATGTTAGGCTAGAATTTTTCACAAAAAATCGCTCATTTCGATAAGAGATAAGCCCCACATATGAGTGTTGTCACTCACATTAAAGATCCCTAGCTTGCTTGGAATATCAAAGATTTGGCAAACTTCAAAATTTCCAGGTAAAAGAAACTCGCTTCCTGGTCAATGCAGTACCTTCGGGTGGAGCTTTGGAAAATCAAACATGAGGTATTGAAAACCACGGAACTATTAGGGAACAGGTGTCCGAATGCGAGTAAGAACATGGTGATAAAAATACCATTAATCATGAAAGTGGCTTGTATTGAGGGCTTTCATTCAACGTGGAGTTGGAATAATAATTTACCTGTAATCAATCCTGTATCGTGAAGGTTGGCAAAGCCTTGTTGAGTACAAACATAACTGTTTCTCTTAAATTTCTGTTTTCCATCTTATAAACATTATATGCCGTTTTGTGTCACATAATTGTATTTGGTGGTAATAGGAATGTGCAAAACTTATTATTAAGAAGGTTGATTACGTTGGTATACGTTTATTTAAAACGGATTGTATACACAAATTTACATATAGAAAAGCTTATTATTGTAGAGAAAAATCAGTACGTGGAAATTAAATGGGCTGAATGTCGATCATTGATAAATTTAAGTTGTTCTTTTTTAGCTATGTGTATACTCGGCCAATTTTCTCCATTCTTATTTACTGTGATATTCATATTTGATAATAGAGGTTATGTGTACAAGACCTAAACTTTTTTTAATTTGTGTTTATAATAGATTAGTAGAAAGAGGTGAAGAAGTTGTAAACAAGAGTTTATAAACTTCTAACTGTAGTGAAAACTGTTAAACCGCCTCTTGGGCACCCATCTTCCAGGTAACCATTATCCTGGTGGGTTGGGGGTCATTATGTTATATTTAATAAACAATGATTTGCATGATATAGATTGCCTACATTAGCAATAATTCGTACTACTTTTTTTGCAAAATAAACAATTTGCCTGCACAAGCTGTAAATCCCTACAAAAGTAATCGTAAGTAAGTGTTGAGTGGAACATTGCATGATAGCACATTATAATCAATTATTTGATCAAGTGCATTTTAACTGATTTGGAACGTACGCTATCTTTGACATTCGTACATAAATATTGTGAACATGCGCCTGCCATTTCAGGGTGTAGTTTATTTCGATGCCGCTGTTGCACCTGTAAATGTTTTGATTTGTTGTAAATTTTACTGTGTTTTTTCTTGTTTAATTTCAACTTATTCTTTATGCGCCATTTTTAAACAATTTTAAAGCTGCATACACCTCATTTTCCAGTTATCAAATATATATTTATGCATTTATTTCAATTATACCCATTGTACAAAAAATGTATAGTATCGGATGTGTCAATGAGAAAGAAACTGTTGAAAACTTAATATTACATATTTATGAGAGTAGGTTTACAAAGTAAAAATGATGTAAATAAAACACTTCACCATAATATTAAAACAACACATGAGCAGACAATATTAAGGACGAAAATATAATGTTGGGTGTCAGTATCCAGAATGAAACTCTTAACATCATTAATAAAATCTGAGGTATTATAAAAAGCTTTGGAAGTAAGATGGGTTTTTAAGATTGATTTGAACTGCCTCGGAGGCATTTTTAATATGTTATGGTGTAATGCATTGTTAAATAGTATTCTATGATAATTACAACCATATCTGCTAGCGATTCTATGATATGGAGCTGTCAGAAGATGTCTACCACGTGTGTTAAGGTCGTGAACATTACTATGTCTTTGAAGGTTCTGGCTATTTTTGTGTACATAGATTAAGCAATCCAATATAAAAATACATGGGAAAGTAAGTATTTAAAGACTAATAAAGTTAGAGCGGCAGTCCTCCCGACAACCAAGATTCGCAATGACTCGTAATACATGTCTCTGAGACTAAATACACGTGCACTTGCTGAAGCATGGCCCCAGGTAAGACTGCATACTGCATGTGACAATGGAAATAAACAAAATAAACAGATTTCAGCACATCTATAGAGAGAAATTTTTTTAAGGATTTAATAAAATATATAGATTGAGATAAAGCTTTATGTAATGATTATTGCAGTGAGCCTCCCATGAGAGTGTTGAATCTAAAGTCACCCCCAGATACTGTTCTTTATCAGGAGCACATGTTTTTAAGGAGAAAAAATTTGTTCCGTTTTGTTGTGATTTAGAGCTAATTTATTACTTAAGAACCAAATATTGGCTCATTTCAACGATTGTTCACTGTTATACAGTATATCGTCAATATTGCCATCACCGTGGTATAGTGTAGTCATCCGCATATAAGATTGTGCTTGCATTGTTGATAAAGGATTTAAGGTCATTGATAAAACAGAGGAACAATATAGGGCCAAGGATTGACCCTTGTGGTACACCAGTTGGCAGGTCAACCATATCAGAGTTTTCATTCATGAAGTAAACAAATTGTTTCCTGTTGCTTAGGTAAGATGATGGCAGTTTAACAGCTTTTGGACTTAGGTTAAAAAGTTTTAGTTTTTCTTGCAAAGCACAATGGTCAACACAGTCAAAAGCTTTGGAAAGATCGTAAAATTTTGCCAATAAAATCTCACATTTATCAAACGATTAACTATGCCGTCAACAAGTGTGATTATTGCATCGGTCGTTGACTTTTTTCCCCTAAAACCAAATTGCATAGGCTGAAGTAAATTATTGACATCAAGATAACAAAGAAGTTGTTTAAGCAAAATTTTTTCCAAGATTTTTGATATAACCGGGACAAGCGATATAGGATAATAATTCTCGGTGTTGTTCGGCGTTTTATAGACCGAATAATGTCCCTCATATAAGTAGAAGGTATCTCGTTAAAGTCAAAAGTAACAGCAATTTTATTATTAGTAACCAGAAGACTACTTGGTTCAATAGGTTCAAGTGGAGTAGCCATATTCTTGACAATTTTATTGACCGAGTTAGAAAAGAAAACCTTAAAGTCATTGGCACTTATATCGGTTGTGTGGGGATCCTGTGTTTTTGATCCTTTCCTATGATTAATAAATTTCCATTTGATGCTATTGTTGTTACCAGATTTTTTAATAAAATTATCATAAGCCTTTGTTTATGCCATGATTAAGGCTGATCGGTAATCATATTTTAGCTTATTTACAAAAAGTTTTAGCTTATCATTATGTAAAACTTTATACATGTTTGCAAAAAATAAGTAATTTTCACACATATCATTTAATTTTGAGTTGAACCACTTTACCTCAAATTTAGATGAAACCAACTTAGTTATCCATTTTTCAGAAAAATTAACCTTAACGGATAGTTTAAGTATGTCCTCCAAGAAGTGTGTACACTTTTCGTTAATGCATAAATCGAAGTTGTTAATAAAGCTCCAATCACATTGTTGAAGGTACATATAAAAGTACAATTTGCCCAAAGATGAGAAAGGTTGTATAACTTGTAATGAAGATGTATTGTTTGTTTTATGATTAAAAACAAACCGTGTTAGAAGCCCACAATGGTCAGAAAGGCCTGTATCGATAATACAACATTTTAAGTTTATAATATTTGTAAAGATGTTATCCAAACAGTTATGCTTATATGTTGTCCTCGTATTTATAGGACCATAAGTTGCGTAAAAATCAATTAATTTTCGAACATCGTGTTCATTTGTTCCGAAATGTACATTAAAGTCGCCACAAACAATCAAATTTGTGTAAATTAGATTACCAAGCGATTTGAAGATATTGTAAAGATTTTTACAGAAAAGTGTGATAGATCTACTGTTAGGTGATATGTAGGACGTGATTACAGTGAGATTAAGAGATTTAAAATGAACACCTGACAACTCCGCATGCCTTTCCATAGAAAATTTGGCAACTTTATCCAAATTAGTTGCTTTATCAATTAGTTTTTCATTTACAAGAATTGTTACACCACCCCAAGAGTGGTTTTGTCTAACAAAAAACTATGATCGGTATAAACTGTTGATTTTTAAAGATTGCATTTCATTAAAATTTAAGTTAATTTCATTAAGACATAATGCATCACAGTTGACATTACTCGATAATAAAAATGCTTCTAAATCCAGCATTTATGTCTAACAGACTGAATGTTCAAACTGATGATGTTACGAGTCGATTACCTAACAATACAATCATTATTATTATCCGCAGCTGAAAGACCGTGGTATTGTAAGCATATGTCGCTCTTATATCTGCTCAAGTATAAAAACAAATTTATATATAAATTAAAAAGTATTCGCCCAAGTATAGACCTTGCAGCACAGCTCTGATTGTGGATATTGATAGATTTAGCTATGGCTTTTGATGCTCAACAGAAACTTTTAAATAATATTTGATTCCAGAACATTTATCAGAATCTTTATAAAATGAACAGAACTATCAATCTGACAGTCTAGAACAAGTACTACTGCAAAATCATAAATTACTACATGTTTTATATGATTATTATTATATAATTATAACTATGCATTGAAAATTATTCAGACATATCACCATTCCCCCTTCCACACTTGACTCGGCAATGATATTATAACAAAACAATTTGTGTGAATAAAACAATCAAAGCAAAGAACTATTCTAAAATGACAATCAATTTGTGAGGCCTATGTGCTATATTTAGTTTAAATAATATATAATTTAATATTTGAATTAAAGTTTTGTGATCTAAGATTGCTATCAACCATTTACTATTCTGAAGTTTGTTAATACTTTAAATTGTCTCAAAACGACATAACCCATGCCAAAAAAATGTTTATATTTACAAATATTGCCCAAAACTATCAAATTAACTGTTTAATTTGCTTTTAGGAAATCTAAATGGATCTGTACAAGATACCTTTGGGTGAAGATCCTGTAAAACCTAAAGTTGATTTAGTAAATTTTGAAAGGCGCCAAAGACAGTTTATGAATGAACTAGCTATGAAAAGGGTAAATGAAATTCTACAAATTATATTGTGTTGTAAAAAGTTTATTGAGCTGAAGTGACAATCGTTTATTTACTTAAGCATTTTTATTACTTTTAACAACCTTTTGAGATCTTTTCATGGAATTTCTGTGACATTGTGTAGCTTGACAATTTTTTTTTCAATTTTTTTACTGACGTAAAAAAGAAAAATTATATGCGAAGCTCATTCTATTTGTTTCTTTATTTGTATTAAACAGAATCCTGTTGTCTAACATAGGTTATAATTAGTAGTGGCATGGCCTGCTGTTAAAGATTTCAGACTGTATCTAGTAATAAGTGTATAAAGAAAGAAAGCTATAGTTTGAAAACAAAAAGTGAAACTTCATAAAAATAAGTTTATCATACTTCGTGAGCATAATTATGAAATAAAAGTGTGGATTAATTCTGAATGAGTGTTAGGGAAGTAAAATTAACAATGATAACAGTTATAGTTGTTGAGTTCCTTATAGGTTATATGGATGGATGAGAGTAGCGTGCGTATTGCAGAGAATTTTGTAAATTGTTTCAACCTTTATAAAATACTTTGTAATGTATTAGTCAGTACAGTAGCTGCTTGTATATTTTTACATTAATACTTTAATAATTCCTCATTTTAAATAATTTAGAATTATTGTATATGTTGAAGATATCGGCCAATATCTAATTACAGTTTAAAGAGTAAGAACGCTTTATTAACTTCAAGCCAAAAATGAAAATTCGACACCTGACATTTCAAACACATTGTTTTTGTTCAACATATGCTTAACCGCCTACTGTTATAATATAAAAGGTGTAACTACATCTCATCTGGATGTGCCATTCTAGTCCACATTTCAACACTCCATCTCAGCATGTCCCAATTTAGGACTGTATTCTTTGAAGCGAATTCCACATATTGCTTTAGTTAGAATACCTGACTATTGATTTTGCAGCAGTATGTAGACAGACCACTCTAATCTGCTTTTTTTCACCAATTGTTTGACAGTATGGTATTTGACATCCAAATGCTTCAATTGCTTCAGATTCTACTTAACCAAAGTACTTGATACATGCTTGAATGTATTCAAACAACATAATAGGATTTTGATTATCAACACGAAGATCTTTCAGCCCCAGAATTTCTGCAGCTGCACCCATAAGAGCTATACATCACGCTTCTGTAGATGAAATGGATATGGATTCCTTTTTTGACCACACTCATTAGCACCAATAGACCATCGTTAAATATCCCAAAATACTCCCTGTCAGCCATTCTAGCCCAATCAGAATCAACGTATCCCACTAATGACTGCTGATGACCGCACTTGAACAAACCAAAGTGCAACGTTCATTTTACATATCCAAGAATCTGATTCAGTCCTTTCCACTCACATTCCCTTACATTAGTTTAGTACTGGCTATAATAATGTAACGCAGTACTAATGCCCGGTCTACTACTCGGCATTGCATATATCAAACAACCAATTAGTTTACGATGTGGTTTCCTTCTGATGATGTACACTCTAAGTTCTCTTCTTCAACTTACCTTTTCTTTGTTTGCCAGTGAGTTTTCGCTGGTTTAGTCTTCTATCTCGAATTTGCATAGAACTTCCAGCAAGTAATTTGACAGATTAAGAAACAGTACTTTCTTCTTCTCAACATTGATACCCAACAAACATTTTAGATCACCATTCGGAATTCAGCACATAAGTCGCTTTTAAAGTTCTTCATGTTTACTGTCAGACAATCGTCCACATACAGCAAAAGATACAACTCTATATGCTTTCCCATATAAACAGGGATCGTTTAGCAAATGCTGAAACACCTTTTGCGCTAAAGAATGATTTATTCATGTATTTTACATACATGATGCTGTTTAAGTCGGTAATGAGCACATTTCAATAGACACGTCTTATTTCCATCATTGAAACCAGCCAGTTGCTTCGTGTAGATCTTTTCCAAAACTAAACCGTGCTGGAACGCGTTTTCTATATATATTTGCTACTAATTGAGCATTGTATTTCTTAACTTTCTCACTTGAATTTTTTTTTACTTTGAAGACCCATTTGTTTGCAGTAGCTTGCCTACATGGTGGCAAATCCATTAACTGCCAGGTATTGTTTTCTTTTAATGCATTCATTTCTTCTTCCACTCTACCATGTTATCACTTGTACATGAAATTTCATTAAAGATCTGGGGCATGTTGTCCACGAACAAATAAAGAGCAAAAACGGTGTACTTATTCAAGTGTTTTAGCTGATGGACAACTCATCCTGAACGTGTTTTAATGGCATTATTTTCTTCTTCCTCTTCAGTTGTCACGGTTCCCTTTGGATTTCTCGAATTTTATCATTTGATTCTTCTCCTCGAATATAATGCAATGACCGATGTATAGTTTCTTTTCACGCTTATTCCAAAAGCGATAACTATTTGACGTGTATCCAACCTTGACACACTTTTCAGATCTTGAGCCCAATTTTCCTCTGAGTTCTTAAGATACCTGTAGCTGTGCGGCACAACCGAAAACTGGTAGCTTTTTTATACTAATTTTTCTTCTGTACCATAGCTTGGCTAGTACTTTATTCTTGAACACAATCGTAGGGGTAGGATTCATTAAATACATTGCAGAACAGATTGCTTCAGACCATAATGTCTTTGGTACACTAGCAACACCTAGCAACAACTGGTACAAAGCATTTTATTTTTAAGACATGTGCCTGATTTATTGAAACACTTTTAAGTACACTTGCATTTCTTCGTCCCTGATCACTAGTAGTAGAATTAATAGATACTGCCGATCAAAGACTAGCGTCATATTCAGGAATTTCAGTCACTTGCACTAGCTTCTGTGCTACTATTTGGAATTTATTTCTACTATAGCTTTTAAATACAATTAATTTTTTCATCATTAGGTTTTTTTGTCATGGAACTGGTTGAATGCATACCTCCAGTGGTTTCTATTCTGAGTTAACCTACACATTTCCCTGAAATTCCCACAAACCTGATTTTTCACTGTGTGTGCGTGCAATAATCTAATCTAGGTCCATCTCTGTCTCTTTTTTTTCCTTTTTCTGCTTCTAATATATTTCGCACTATTCCCTCATGCCTTAGTATGTGTCCTATTATCCGTTCTCTCCTATTTTTTAGTTTTCCACATATTTCTTTCTTACCTTACCATTTCTAGATACACGTTGTTTTTAACTTTGTCTGTCCATAATATCTTCATCATAAGTCTGTAGCACCACATTTTAAGGGGCATAACCTCCAAGTTATATATTGGCTGTACATAGCAGTCATAAGGTCTAGGGTCCAATATGTGTCAATTATATGGTGGCCTTGGGCACAGCTTGTCAGTGTCTCTCTAAGACTATCCAGAATCCAAAGTTTAGCCTGTATGGGAATATAAGAAGCAATGAGGACAATAACCACAAGCTCTAGAAGTTTTACTAGGGTTCCCAGCTCTCCTCATTTGGATCCCGGGAGAAATTTTGTCGGCATATGTCAGACTTTGAAATGTGGTGGTGGAGCAGAGGGGAAGTACTAGGGCATGTTAAAGTCACTGTTATAGCAGAAAAGGAACTTCCCGTTTTCACTGTCAAAGTGAAGGAAGCAGAGGATGGACTAAGATTAGAGAGGCAATTCACTTTCACAATCCTCTGCTTAGACATTCAAGCAGCACTCCAAACAATCTGCTCCCCATAGACTAGATGCCCACTGATTTAGGAGTGTGGAGACGAACTGGAGGAATTAGTTAGCCAGAAACAAGTTCAGTTTTTCTGGGTTCCAGCACACCAAGGCGTTCAAGGAAACGAGGAAGGTGATAGATTAGGTAAGCAAGGGGCCGAAGCCCCTTATTTAGAGCCCGAACCACGCATAAGTTTAATGGGGAAATCGGTGGTGTCCGAAGTAAAATATTGGATGCTGAAGAGATGGAAAAAGCAGTGGAAAAGAGGAGGGAACTGTAGACAGTCAAAGATAATGATAGCCTGGCCGGACGAGTTAGGAACAGCAGGGTTCTTAAAGATAAGAAAACACTTAACGTGTTGGAGAGAGTCCTCACTGACCATTGCAAGTTACAGAGACACCTGACCCTGCTGGATATCGAGACAGAGTCTAGGTGCTCAACCTGTGAAAGCCAGAAAGAAACTTGCCCACTACATAGAGTGCAAGGGCTATATGAGATTAAGACACAGGGTTCTGGGCTCATATAGCTTTACACAAGGAAGAGTTGATCTCCCTTCCCTGGCCAGATATACTGACTTTCATTATAGAAACCAGGTTTACAACGGGAAGGCAGAATAAAGCTGAAATAGAGGAACGTGATCGTGAGGATTAGGGGGATGGTCGTCATATGGTTTAGTAAAAAGGGCCAAAGGGTCTACTTGCTGGACTACTTGCATTCCCCCTAATTTACTACTACTACTACTACTACAATATTGCAAAGCTTCTTTTTCCTATTCACTTCTCCTACTGTCCACGTTTCATACAGTGCTGTGCTCCACACACATATACCTTCAGCAATCGTTTCTGTTTGTTGTCTTTAAATATAGTAGTTGCTTTTTCTCTTTAAATGCAGCACAGCCTTGTGCTAATCTTTGTTTTATATCTTTTGCCCTTTTTCCATCTTACGTTTCCTATTTGTTTTCTGGTTTTTGACTTGTTTTCCTCTCTTTTACATACTAACACTTTAGTTTTATTTTTGTTAATTTCCATACCATATATCTCTGTTAGTACTGTTTTCATTTCATTAAGAGCTCTTCCTTGCTAGATGCTAATACTTCTATATGATCTGCAAATTTAAGCATATCAATCGTTTGTCTCTGCAGAATAATTCCAAATGTTCTTTTGCATCTGACAATATTAATTGCCTCCTCAATATACAAGTATTTCAAACATTTTTTCTCATTTTACACTGTTGAATGTTTTTTTCCAGCTTTACAAACCCTATATACATGCTTTCCCCTTTTTATTGTTTTCTCTATTATTACCCTTAGAACTAAAATGGCCTATTCTGTTACCAGGTTTCACCTAACCCAAATTGATCTACTCGTAGTATTTTTTCAGCCCATTTTCCATCCATTTTTGTACAATTCTAGTTAATATTTTTACCACGTGTGTTGTTAAACTAATTGTTCTAAAATTTTCACATCTATCCACACCTTTTTTTGCTATAGCAACTATAGTGTTACGTTTGAAATTTTTGGGTATTTTGTCTCGTATACATATAGCTTACAAGTTGGGAAAGACGTTCTTTTACTGCTTGTCCAGCGGCTTGAGAGTTTCTGCTTGCACCTTATCTACGCCCGGTGCTTTGATATAATTCAGACTCTAATGCTAATTCAAACTCATCTCTAAGTATAGAATATCCCGTCATCCTTTTCGATATCTGATTTCTGTTCTAGTGCTTATAGTTTCTTTCCTGCATATTAATTCCCTATATATTCTTGCAATCTAACCACTTTCTCTACATTTTCTATAATCATATCTCCTCCCGTATCCTTTAAATTTTTGTTATACAGTTTTGTATCTCTAAAATTCATTCTTATTAGTTTGTATGCTTAGTCTAAATTTCCTATTTCCATCTTAGTTTGTGCCTCTTTGCACTTTTCAACAATCTATTGCTTTTAGTTTTTCCTACATTTGAAAATAATTTCCCATTTTTTTGCCATGCCCCGATTTGCAAGAAGTTCCCAGTTTTTCTTTTCTTCTTATTGATGTTGCCAATCACATTTTTCGTAGTAGTCCCCTCCTGCAAATCAAAATGGGGGACTATTTTAACTCAGGAATTTTTTACCTCAGAGAATGTCAGCATTTTTAAAACACTTTCGGTACAATGTGTACTTGGGACATAATGTGGTGGTTTTCAATTGCCTTCCACATTGTAGTAGTGTGTGTCTTACAATGCTACACCGATCCCTATGATCTCTGCTACTTTAAGTACTGGAGCTGCTGCTCTCTTATGGGGACCTGTCATAGTCTGGTTTCCCACGAAAGATCCCACTAATCTGGTTAAACCTATAGTTCAGCTCTTTAGCTCACTGAAACACGTAAGTCATTTTACCCATTCTAATATTCTAGAACTTTTTCAAGACCAGGTGCATTCAGAATGGGCTGGTAATTAATTCCCATGAAATTTTGGGAAAGGTACAAAGGTATGTATAGCACGTTTAAACTATGGCTACAAGAGAAGAGCAGTGTTATAAATGAAGAAAGTCTGATGTCATATTTTACATTGAAAAGTTTAAAATTTAAATCTCCATCAAGTTTATGGGCAAAGTATTTGATGTTAAGCACAATAATTAATTTAAAGGATTACATAGATATTGCAAAATGCATCTGATTAATGGTTTTCCCAAAAAAGAAAAATCTGGGGTATCAATCTTAGAGATCCAAGAAGAAATAGTCAAATTCTTAAAGGATGCTCCCGATGAGCCTTATTTGATGATGAAGGTAGACTTTTATGAACTTTTTTTTTGTAAAGAGGTGCAATTTATTTATTTTAAAGGTATGAATGATAATCGGCATAACCGACGCTGGTAGGAGAGAGGAATTAGTGAAAATTACTCTGCAAGATATTGCAGATCAGGAAATTTATAATTACTGTTCCAAATACAAGAACACATAGTTCTCGAACGTTTACATTAGTTCATGGTGAAAATGATGAAATTAGGTATCTTGATATATTTTTAAAAAATATTTAAATCTCAGACCACAAAATCTTTCCAATCAGCATCTTTTTTATTGTTAAAGGTGTGGCAAGTGCGTCATTCAAATTGTTGGTATTAGTACTATGAGTAAGATACATTAAGAAATTGCAAAATATTTAAATCTAAGTAAGCTAATATCGTATACGGAATGATGCAACTTTATTATTGATAAACGCTGGAGTCAATGTTTTGGCACTCAAATGTCATGGGGAATCGAAATCTTCTGCAGTGACCAAGGACTATGTAGAAGATTCTACACAAAACAAAATAGAATTCTGCAAAAAAAATTTTCGTAGAGCACACTAAATACATCAGGCACCTCAGATTATCCCACAGGATGCACCTAATAGTGATGGCTCGTCATATAATGTTACGTTTCATGTAGATTGTAGTAATATTAAAAACATTGTGAATGAAAATTAATAATTGTAGTAATTGCACTTTTCACTTTAATCAAAATAAATAGATATTACCAATAAATATTACATGGCTTGTTTTTTTTTAGAGAATTTTATAAAGTCAATGCGTAAGTTTAATGTACGTATAACCGCAGAATTACTTATCATTTATGGATAACGACTTGTGTACTTTGATTGCTAACGAAAACCAGCATTCATTCAGTAAAATCAACTTACCATTTCTGGCAACAGTGACAGTAAATGATATAAAAGACATGATTGTGCAAAATATGTATTTTGTTTGTATTTAAAGTACTGTTTTTAATTCATACACATTTCTCTAAGCAGATATCACCATGTGATATTTATATTAGTGAAATGCAGGACTTCTACCATCTATCAATTTCTTTTTACCGAAGTTCCTTGTAGCTATTTGATTAGTAGATTTTTCTGTAATACCTTTAAAAAACACTTTATGTATTAAAAATCATCAGGCATTTGTTTAATCCTTAATACTGTCAACGTTTTTGAAAATAAAATATCTGTTAAATTTGACATGCAATCTTTTATTTTAATAATTGTTTTTAAAATTGCTTGGAACGCAAGAGAATAGTGCAACTTAGAATTTTACTAATATCTGTTATAAAATTTTTGTAAAAACAGGTTGCCATAAGTTGAAAATTTAACAATTTAAACCCTTATGATGCTTTCAGACAATATATACATTTTTTAAATCTTGAACACAATGAGTGAATTATATGCAAATTTTTCTAATAGTTATACTTACTAAAAACATACCAATTAAAAACAAAACATCGCACGATACGGTTTTGTAGCTTACTTATTGCAAAAGATATGTTGTTTTGCTTTATCTGCTCTAATTTTTCCAGATGTTATTTTAAGCATTAGTAGTTTAACTTTTTCCCTAAAATACTATTCAATATCATTACTAATTAAAAACAAAAAAGATAAATTGATATTAGTGTAGTTATCTTTAAATATATATTTTTTAATAGGCTCAAATTGAAGAAATGAAGAAAGAACTAGATGCTGCCAAATTAAAAATTCATGAATTAACTAGAGCTCTTGACGATTCCAAACGAACCGCAGAAGAATACCAATATAAATTAAATTTGGCTCTTAAAAGTGTTCGTTTTGTTGAAGACAATTTGCAACAAAAACGAGAATCTGTAATCAAAACAAAACTACAACAAGAGTCAGCGGTGAGTTAAAATTTATTCATGTTTCTCCAAGGAATTTTTGTACTAAAACCAATTTGCAATAATTTCTATTGATAGTAATACCTGAAATGCATATGCTGGAAAACTATTTTATACGTTTCCAACATGGTTCACTATTAATACTTCAAATTTTATACTTGATGTATTTAGACAATAAATTCAGAAAAGAACATTTTTTACCTATGCTGTTTTGTTTGTCGAATTGCTGCCTACCGAAACGTATTTTTACTATTTGTAGTAAAGTACATTTCAGTGGGCAGCAATTCGACGGAGATAATGATACAAATGTTTGCGAGCGACTATCTGTACCATTGTTGTTTACTAAAAATGTGCCTCTTTTCTGTGGGCTTGCGTTTCAAACAGTTTACTCATCCCTTACAAAGCAAATTAATCACTATATTATAAAATGTTAAGAAAAAAATTATTTTGAGGTGCAAGTTAAAATAAATAAGACATGATGTTTAATAAATTGTTTTCGAAAAAGTTTGCATGTTTTTGCATTTTTTAGATGCGTAATCGATGCTTAAATGAAGTTTCAAAAGTGAAAATACGTATGTAAAAAAGGCATTGAGAGGTGCAGAGAAAAAAGGTATATTGTTTAACATGAACCGTAATGAAAGTCATGTTCTCAGAACGTGACTAGCTCTACTAGTAAATAATATTCTGTGCCTGCACTAAACATTTTATTTATTTATTTATTTGTTTAAGTACTTTACAGGTTTACACCCTATTATAAAGTACATTCTATTACAATAACATATTATTGAAACAAAACTCATAATATTTCCATTAATTGCACCTTTAAGTTCTTAAATGTAATGTTAAAGATACCACACTTGTCTTGACACGCATTATATGCTGCACATATCCTAAATATAATGGGATGGTATATTAAAGTTAATTCTAGCCAGGAAACTAGGTTACATGAATAATTTTGTACAGATATAATATGTTACACATTGTTCTTCGTTTCTCCAGGCTTATTAGATTATACTTACTACATAACCAGGCTTTTGATAATTGTCTATGATAGAAGCCTTGTTCTTTATAGTATAAGTATCGAAGTAATTTATTCTGTACTTTTTCAATTGATTGCATATGGCAAGGATAATAGGGACACCATATTACTGATTCATATTCTAACAGACTTCTAACTAACGCAATGAACAAGCACTTTATACAATTTATATGACTAAATTCTTTTGTGTTTCTTACAATAAAACCATATGTTTTTATAGCTCTGTTTGTGATATTAGTAATATGGTTGTTAAATGTCAGTTTAGTATCAAATGTGACCACCAAGTCTTGCACTTCATTAACTCGCTCCAAAATCAATCCTTGCATATGGTAGTCATAGATAATAGTTTCCTTTTTCCGTGTATATGACATTACCACACATTTATTTATATTAAACTGCAGACTATTATTATTGGACCATCTCACTATATTGTCAATATCTTTTTGTACTTCAATACAATCAATTTGTTTATATATTTTTAAGTCATCGGCAAACAATAGGCATGATGTATTTTCTGTAACTTGTGTGATGCTATTTATGAACATTAGAAAGAGTAAGGGTCCAAGATTAGAGCCCTGTGGTACCCCAGATATTGGAGTGAATGGTACCGAGGAAAAACCTTTTACTACTACTGTTTGCACTCTATCATTTAGGTAAGATGACATAAAGCTCTAATATCCTCTCTTATATCATTTTGTATTTTATTAATATAAGACTGATAAGCTACCTTAATATCATTTTTAATTTGTGTTCTAAGACTACTGATGTATATTTTTAACTGATCATAATCACCCATTTTCAATTGCTTTCTCAGCTTATCCTTCAGCCTGATATCACTTATAATTTGCTTATTAAACCATACAGGATATGTATGACGTTTTTGTGATTTCGGTACACACCTGTCAAGTACATCATAAATTTTAACATAAAATGCAGTTACAGCAGCATTAATATCTACATGCAATTTTAGGAATTGAAAATCCGTTTCTACGAGTAAATTATACAGTTTTATAAAATCTCCCTTTCTGAAATTATATTTCATGGGCTCCGGTATTAATGGTTTCCTCTTGGCTGCAGCTTTTAATAACCTTATTTGCAACGTGGGATAATAGTGATCCTCCCTGACCAAACTGAAGTCACTGCCTTCAACATTACAACTTAAGTTTGTTATTACAACATTCAATATACCACCAAATTGATTTTCAACCCTATTGTGCTGGGTACAATCATAAAATTGCAGAAACTCGTGAAAGGCTTTTACTTTTACGTAGTTATCTCTGATGCCACCTTTATAATATTTATTTAATTTGTTATATTAAAATCACCCAAGATTATAAATTTGTTGGAATATAAGAAGTGCATATTTTCAATGCACTCATAAAATTCTTCATATCCTGTAATACTACAAGTGGGCACAATATACACAATTATTATATATATATACTATAGTGCTGGTTAATATTTACTTTAACACACAATATATCCATGTCATCATTCACAAAATTTAATTCTTCTTTACAAATGTCATATGTATCCCTTGATGCAACAAGTACACCTCCACCTCGAGTTCTACCACTCAAGCTTTGGATTCTTGATACCATTATTACATTAAAATTATTTGACAAAATTTCACTGGTATTAAAATCTTCAGCAAGCCATGTTTCTGGTAATACTACTATATTATACTCCTGTGATGTTGCAACTAGATTTTTATAGATTTCACAAACTTTAGTATATAATATAGATTTTGTTATTTGTTTTACCAATTAAGTTGGATTGGTATTGTTTCGAACTGTTGAAAAATTTTGATTCGTATTCCTGCTTTCTAAAAATTTCCTAACTGCTGTACCTGTTGGCCAAAAGGAAGCATCTAATAATGTAGCCATATAAGTAGAGTTAACTGTAATTTTGAACGAGCTATAACTGTTTGGAAATTTAGATTGTAATTTTTCAATTTTAGTGTCTGGGGCCACATTAATGTCTACATGATCTTTTAATTTATTGTTTATATATGCTAAGATTTTTTG
Organism: Platerodrilus igneus; assembly: GCA_036346225.1. Lineage (NCBI taxonomy): Eukaryota > Metazoa > Arthropoda > Insecta > Coleoptera > Lycidae > Platerodrilus > Platerodrilus igneus. The sequence continues at coordinate 2,622,300 of JARFIW010000831.1, forward strand.
TTCATTGGCATTGGGGTTAACTCTAGTCAAATGTATTTTTGAAATACGTATTCTATGGGTCACAGCAGTAAATCCATCAACTTCATCATTGCTATTGACAGAGGTACTTACTGCAACATTTCCAATTATTAGTTTGTTTTTGTAAGATGTATTAATAGAATAAACATTTGTATTTTTGTTGTTACTATCATTATCAATATTAAGAGTATTGACCTGAGGCATAACATTATGAACAGGTATATCATTATCAGCGACCTGTTTTTTTCTACTTTCCACATTCTGGTTCTTGTTATCAACTTTATTGAAGTTTATTTGCTTATCAGGTATTTTCCTTACATTGGATGTATTATTCTTTTTATTATGTATTATTTCACTGGTAGTTTTTTCTGGAAACTGGTTGGCACTTGTAAGCAACTTTATTAGATCTACATTACTATTTTTCAAGATAACTATTTCCTCCTTTAGTTCCCTAATTTCTTGATGTAGAATCTTTATTTCACTTTGGACTACATTTCTCATCATAGGACTAAATGCTTCATTTTGTAGAAAAGCTTGAATATCATTAGAAATACCAGTTTTTAAATTCTTTTCTTCAGTCTGAGCTGATACATAATTATTAGTAACATAAATATCATTGTTACAATTCATGTCCTGTCCATTACCACTCTTCATATCCAAACAATCACCACAATAATAGAATTTCTCCCCATAATCATTAGTTTTAACAGTACCACTTCGTTCACTACATGAACAGTGTACTCTCACTCTGCATTTTGTTTAAGAGCTGCAGCTAAGAAGTCAAAGAGCCACATATGGATCGCGAGCCACGGTGTGTGGGTCACTGGTCTATACCATTCACCATCACAAAGCCATTCTACATTCTTGAGCAAATTAGATGAATTATTAGAAAATCACATTCAAGGCAATGAAACTTTAATTATAATTGAGGATTTTAACATAAATTTTAACAATAAGGAAGCATACTACACAACATGACCAATAATCATAATAAATCAACATGGACTGTACCAACTAATTAAAACAGATACCGGAATCGTGAATCAAAGTAAGACATTGACTTACTTATTATTAATGAAAATGATTTGCCATGTACTTGATACCCCTAAAATTACAGATCACAATATAATTCTGATTGACAGCGAATGTGCCTTCAAAAAGATGAACCTGCAAATAATAAAAAGAAATTATAAGGCAATGCAGCTGGAGGAATATAAATCATCGTTGTTGGATACAAAGTGGGACAGTAACGAAAGTGGTATTAATATAATGAGTGATATGTTGGTTAGTTCTATAACAGGAAAATTAAATAAACTAACCCTATTAAAAGTAATTACCATACCGAATTGCAAAAAGCTATAAACAAAAGGGATGATACATACAAAACTGCTCAATTAACAGATTTGGTACAGGTCTGGAGTAATTTTTAAATGGCAAGAAATAATGTTGTAATGCTTATTTGGAGAACAAAGTATATATATTATAATAGAAAAATCGATATGGAAAAGGTCAATTAAAAAAATATGCGGAGAACTGTAAGACAACGCTTATCTAGGCGGCAGAAATTAAATGATATAGGTATAACTTTTACAGTGTTATATACTAAGGAGGACACCATCGCTCATGAATTCAACGACAACTTTTTTTAAGTAGTATTGATAATATTGTTAATCCGTTAAATAATAATCCGAAAATAAATACAAACTTTAATGCGCAAAACAATACAATAAGGAATACATTTGAACCAGTTACAATGCAGGAACTAAAATTGTGTGTAAAATTATTTAAAAATAAAGACAGTAATGTAGATGGGATAAATACTCGTATTCTGAAACTTGCTATAGATGTGGAGAAAAGTGTAGTTCCAGAAAACTGGAAGGTATCAAAAATAATACCAATTAAAAAAGGGGCTAATACAGTATTATATTAGGAATTTAGACCCATAAATATGTTATCTCCTTATGAAAAGGTTTTAGAACTGATTGTTGAAAACAGACTGCTGTTTTTTGAATTCCAATAATATTGTATGCGTTTATCAGGCAGGGTTTAGCAAAGATATTCTTGTGAATTGGCACTGCAATCAATAATTACAACATGGTGCGGTATTTGTGGATTTCAAACACATTTGAGACTGTAAATCGAAAAGTACTTATTGGTAAAATGAGAGATATTGGAACTGGAGGAACTGTATTAAAATGGTTTGAAGGATTTCTATGTGAGAGATATCAAGTTACCCAATATAAAAGTTCAATTTCTAGTAAATTGAAAACAAGTTATGGAATATCGCAGGCACCATTATTGTTTTTAATATATAGGGTGTTTCAAATTGCACGGTTATTTTTAAGAATAAGTAAAATATAGATGGCGCACTGAATTCGTGTGGGTATTTTGACATTTAAGAAGTGTGACGTATGACATTTATAAAAATGGCTTCGTACACGATACAACAACACGTTCAAATTGTTGAATTATTCTATGAAAATCAGCGTTCTGTGATAAGTGTTTTTAGAAAATTACATGAATTTTATGGTTTACATAATCGTCTAGCTGAAAGCACTATTCGTCGAATTATTAAAATATTTCAAGAGACCGGTTCGATGGAAGATCAAAAAAGTAAAAAATACAGTCGTAGCGGTCGTTCACATGAAAATATTGATTTGGTTCATGATAGTGTTGCTGAAGATACTAAAATGTCCATTAGACGACGTTCACAACAAGTTGGACTTAGTGGATCGACAACATGGCGTATTTTGCACGAGGATTTAGCTCTGAAGGCATATAAGGTTCAAATAACACAGGCACTAAAGCCATTAGATCATTTAAAATGTCGTTCATTTGTCAATTTCATCAATGAACAACAGACTGATTTTTCTCAAAAAATCATGTTTTCCGATTAGGTACATTTTGAACTTGGTGGTTATGTTAATAAACAAAATTGTCGTAGCTGGGGTGAGTAAAATCCACGAATTATTCATGAGAAACCTATACACTCTAAAGAAGTTACTGTTTGGTGTGCATTATGGTCAGGTGGTGTAATTGGACCTTACTTCTTTGAAAATGCTGCTGGTGAAGCTGTAACTATCAATGGTGATCGATATCATCGGATGATAACCAAATTTTTGTGGCCTGAATTAATGCATATTGATCTAGAGGATATTTGGTTTCAACAGGATGGCCCTACATCTCACTCTGCATAAGAAACAATTTCTTTATTGAGAGAAAAATTTCTTAAGAAACGATGATGTTAATTGGTCACCAAAATCATGTGATTTGACTCCACTAGACTATTTTCTTTGGGCTTATGTTAAAAGTCAGGTTTATAAAAACAATCCACAACCGATTCCTGCTTTGAAAGATGAAATTATTGGTGTCATTGGTGAGATAGAGCCTCAATTATGTCAAAATGTCATTGAAAATTTTAACAAAAGAGTGGACGTCTGTGGAGTTGCAAGAGGATGCCATTTGGCAGATATTATTTTTCGCATATAAATGTCATTAGTGATACTTCAATTACCAATAAAAAGTTTTTGAAAATGAATGCAATTTATGTGTCTTATTTATTGTTTAAAAAAATCATGCAATTTGAAACACACTTTACATAAATGACATAATGACAATATTGGACACCTGCCATATATATTCAAATGTTTGCCAATGATTTGTTGATTTATTATAACGGAAAAACTGTGAAGAAGTAACTATGAAGCTTACTGAACAATTGCAGAAACTGCATTTTTGGCTAGGTGAAAACAATTTAGTAATAAATCAGGAAAAAACTAAAGTAATGTTTTTAAAAAAGAAAAATATGGTAGAAACAGAATATAAGGTTGTCTTGAATGGAGTTGCATTAGACAGAGTATTTAATATAAACTACTGGGGTGTCATAGATGATAGCAATTTAGAATTTAAATTACATGCACAGTGTGTCCATTCTGAATAGACCTGCACCTTGAAGAAGTTCTAAAATACTCGAACAGGTACAATGGCTTGCATGTTTCAGTGAGCTAAGGAGCCGAACTACAGGTTTAACCAAATTAGTGGGGTCTTTAGTGAGGAACCAGAAGACAGGTCTCCGAAAGAGGACAGTAGTTTTTTTAATACTTAGAGTGGCAGAGACTATTGAGGTCAGTATGGCATTCTAACACACACTACTGTGATGTGGACGGCAACGGTAAATCACCACATTACCTCCCAAGTACACAGCATACTTAAATTGTTATTAAAGATGATGACATCCTCTGGAATAAGAAATTCCTGAGTTAAAATAGTCCCCCATTCGGATCTCCAGGAGGGGACTAGTTCGGGGGATGTGATTCGAAAGTATGAAAAAAGTCATGAACATTCTGCAAGTCGGAGTGTGGAATGCCAAAAGTATGAAGCAAGTAGGTAAGCTAGAGAACTTGAAAATTGAAGTGGATAACTTAACAGTAGATATAGTAGGGATCAGCGAAGTTCCCTGGCCAGAGGCGGGAGATTTTTGGAGTGGAGACTTTGGGGTAATTCATATATGATCAGAAGAAAGCAAATTCGGGTATGGGAATAGTTATGCGAAAAAAGATAGGACAACATGTAGAAAATTACTTACAAAAGAACGAAAGCGTACTCATGGTTAGATTAGAATCTAAATCGGTAAATACGGTAATAATACAAGTATACATGCCCATCCCTAGCTACAGTGAGGAAGAGGTAGAAGCGATTTACAAATATATCGAAGATATACTAATATATGTAAAAGGATATGAAAATTTAATAATTACAGGGGAGTTTAATGCGGCGAAACGACAGGAGAAATAGGCTGGTAGAATTTTGTGACAAAAACAATTTGACCATCACAAACAAATTATTTCAACATCATGCTAGAAGACGATGCACGTGGAAGATGCCAGGAGATGTAGGAAGATATCAAATAGATTACATTCTTGTTAGACAACGGTTTAAGAATCAAGTAAAAGACTGTAGAAGCTACCCAGAAACAGATATAGACACAGACCACAACATCCTAATATGAAGGCCTCTCTTACATTTAAAAATCTGAAAAAGAGGAACGGAAAAAGGTACTTTGACTTTGAGAAACTAAAAGATAAAGATATCCACAAAAGATTTGAAATAAAAGTCAAGTGAATTACTGAAAGATATCGGGAAAATTTCTTATACTAAGGAAGTAGAAACAGAATAAATCCAGTTTAGACATGGCGGCCAGAGATATTCTGGGGTATACACAAAAAAACAACCACAGATAACAAATGATATCCTGAATCTAATAGAAGAAAGACGAAAATAAAAAATAGATCAAATGAAACAGGAAAACAGAGATACAAAGCCATAAAATGTGAAATTATTCGCAAATTCAAAAAAGTTAAAGAACAACGGATTGATGAAAAGTGCAGAGGTACAAACTAAGATGGAAATAGGAAAGACAGACGAAGCATACAAACTAATGAGAATGAATTTTAGGGATATAAAACTGTCTAGCAAAAATATAAGGGATGCGGGAAAAAACGCCATTATAGAAAATGTAGAGAAAGTGGATAGATGGCAAGAATATATAGGGAATTTATGTGCAGGAGAGGAACTAACAGCATTAGAACACGAACCAGATATTGAAAAGGATGACTGGGATATCCTATACTTAGAAATGAGTGAATTAGCATTGAAATGTTTGAAAAATGGCAAAACATCGGGTACAGATAAGGTCCAACCAGAAACTCTAAACGCCACTCGCCAAGCAGTAACAGAACGTCTCTTCCAAATTGTAAGCCATATGTATGAGACTGGCGAGATACCCAAAGATTTCAAATGTAACATATAGTCACTATACCAAAAAAGAGAGGCTCGAATAGATGTGAAAATTTTCGAACAATAAGTTTGACAGCACATGTGTCAAAATATTAACTAGAATTGTACAAAGACGAATCGAAAAACGAGCTGAAGAAGTATTAGGAGAAGATCAATTTGGGTTTAGGTGAAACAGGGGAACACAGGAGGCTAGTTTAGCTCTGAGGGTGATAATAGAGAAAACAATAGAAAAAAGAGAGAGCGTGTATATAGGGTTTGTAGATCTGGACATTTGACAATGTATAATGGAAAAAGATGTTTGAAATACTCAAAAAGATTGGAATTAGTTTTAGGGATAGATGGATAGTACATAGCTTATACAAAGAGCAAACAGCGGTAAGAGAATTAGAGCAGGAACGTAGAGAAGTAAATATTAGGAAAGGTGTGAGAGAGGTACGTGCCCTATCCCCATTAATTTTTAACTTGTACATTGAAGAGGCAAAGAATACTGTTAAATGCAGGAATACATTTGGAGTTATTATGCAGGGACAAAAGATTGGTATGCTTAGATTTGCAGATGATATAGTGGTATTAGCATCTAGCAAGGACGAGTTAGAAGCTGCTCTTTAATGAAATGGAAACAGTTCTGACTTAGAGATACGGTATGAAAATTAACAAAAATAAAACTAAAATACTAAGATGCAAAGGAGGGGAAAATAAATTAAAAACTAGAATATAAATAGGTAATGAGAACTTACAAGACGTTAAGGATTTCTGCTACCTAGGAAGCCAAATAACACAAGAATGGAAGAGTACAAAGGATATAAAATTAACATTTAACAAGAAAAAGCAATTACTGTGTTCAAAGACAACAAACATAGAAACAGGAAAAAGATTACTTAAAACATGTGTGGAGCACAGCACTTTACGGCTGTGAAACCTGGACAGTAGGAGAAGCGGGCAGGAAAAAGATAGAAGCCTTTGAAATGTGGTGCTACAGATGTATGATGAAGATATCATGGACAGACAAAGTTAAGAACACAGAGGTACTAGAAATGGTAGGGACAGAAAAAAGTATGCGGAAAACAGTGAAAAATAGAGGAGATAGGCCACATACCGAGGCATGAGGGAATAGCGTGGAATATATTAGAAGCAGAGATAGGAAAAAAGAGAGGTAGAGGTAGACCTAGGCTAGACTATTGCACACAAATAGCAAAAGATGTAAGCTGTGTGCATTCCAAGGCAATGTGCAGGATAGCTCAGAATAGAAATCATTGGAGGTACGCATCCAACCAATTTGAAGATGGAAAACTTAATAACAAAAAAAATAACAGGAATTAAATCTGATGATTATTATAAGTAACTACAGGTATTGGTTTTATAATACTCTCAACTAGTGTTGATTGTGCGAAAGGATTTACTGGAAAACTATTAATTCAGCAAATGACTAAGTGTTTGGGGATCCTTGGCAGCCACAGTCTACTTAACCCCCTTCACATACCACTAAATTTTGATAAAATAGGGCATATAATTAGGAAACAACAGAAGAGGAATCGAGCTGTATCCAGGCTGTGGGAATTTCAGGGAACGGTGTAAGCTAGCTCAGAAAAGAAATAAGTGAAAGTACACGTCCAACCAGTTTCAAGACGTAAAACCTAATGACAAAAAGATAATTGCACTTAAATCTGATGATTATTATAAACAACTGCAGATGTTGATTTTGAAATATTTTCAACTAATGTTGACTGTGCGAAAGGATATATTGGAAAACTACTAATTCAGCAAATGTTCAAGCGTTGGGGGGGATCTTGGTAGCTGCAGGCTGCTTAACCCCCTTCACATACTACTGAATATCGGGGAAATAGGGTATATATTTATAAACAATAGAAAGGGAACCGAACTGCATTTAACAAGAAAAGCAGCGGCTATGTTTGAAGACAACAAACATAGAGACCAGGAGAAAATTGATAAACGCATGTGTGAAGCATAGCACAGTATGCCTATGAAATACGGGCAGTAGGAGAACCTGACAGAAAAACGGTAGAGGGCTTTTGGAATGTTGTGCTTAAAATGTATGAGGATAATAGCATGGACAGACAAAGTTAATAACAAAGAGGTTATAGAAACAGTAGGTCAATAAAGGTATCTGTGGAAAAGAAATAGGAGAAATAGAAGGGCAGGATATGTTCTAGGGCATTTTTGGGGAATAATACGGGATATATTACAAGCAGCGATAGGAAACAGGAGGTAGCGGTAGACCTAGATCAGACTATTGCACACAGATAGTGAAAGATGCAGACTGTGGAAATTTCAAGAAATGTATAGGTTAGCACAGAATATGAAACAATGAGGATACGCGTCTAACAAGTTCCAGGACATAATGATGATGCAGAGTTTGTGTTGAAGAAAATTGTACAGAAAATAAGTGACTTGTCAAGAATAAATCAATATGTTAGTAAATGAACACGGTTACTTATTTACCAAACAGTTATTGCTCCACACTTGGAGTACTGCTCTATTATTCTTTTCAAGCAAAGTCCATGCATACTAAAAAGTTTTAAATAAAGCAAAATAAAGCAATGAGTCTAGTATTAAAAGCTAGTAAGTGTAATAGGATAGTAGACATGTTGGAATGTCTCAACTTTATGAGTGTACTTAAAAGATTAAAGTTTAATATGTTGGTGTTTGTATTTAAACTAATAAACAATTTGTTTGAGAATAACACTTTCAAGCAATCAGAAATACATAACTATGTAACTAGAAATAGTGACCACATTACTGTAAGTTTGTATAGATCATCATTTGGCCAAAATCAGTTAAGGATGAAAGGTGGTAATATGTTCAATAAACTTCCTAAACATGTTTGAGAGAGTGCTAATCTGAGGTCGTTTAAAAAGCAATTGTAACCTTCGGTTTAGTTTACGAGTCATTTTAGTCATCGTACATATATTTCATATTTAAAATTCCATATTTTAATACAATAATGGTACAATGTAAATTCCTAAAAACCGAAGTGCGAGTTTCAACACGTCATATCTTATTCTTTGTAAAGGCAGGTGGCCGGAGTTCTAAGAAATCATGCTGCAACCACATGTCGTTCGAATGTTTTGGCTATTAGCTATCGTTCTTAGTTACAGTGTTAAAGGATTGGTGCGTCGCTCACCTACGATCGCGAGGAACGGGGCACAGAGGTTCACCCCTATAGTTTTAAGTTAGTTCGCCTTAGCTATGTAGAGGGTTAACACGTGTATAGCTTGGCAGGCCGCAAGACGCGAAGGTGTAACAATCACGTGCAAGTAGCTTATCGTGTCGTGTCGAAGTCGATGACCGGTTCTTCGAACGAAGTAGCTCCTTATTTTTGTATTTGGAGGATTTTCAAAGCACATGGATTAAAGTATTGGTCATACTACGACGTTCTATTTACAATCAAGTTACGGATTATTTATTTGCATTCGAGGGCGGTAGTGATAGTGAAAGGACATTGTTAAGATTAAACCCTCTTCTAACAAACTTGTATAGTAGTTATGCGGTAGGATAAGTAATCATCCTTACATAAATTAACGATAGGTTATTAGAAATACATTGATTGAGTAAGGTTAGTGCGAATATTTGTTTCGCTTGCTTTCTGCAATTATTACCCTAAGGGGCCACGAGGTAAATGCCGCTTCTATTACAAAATTACCGGTTTAGTGTTGTCAAAGTACATTTACGTATGGTCTATATGTATGGTCTATACGTACAGCAATTGTTTCTTGCTCCCGATACAATCAGGAACGTTTCATAATTCCGTGGGATCAAATAAACCGTTTGCTGATGGTGCCGACCTGGAGTCCCGTCCAACATGCAGCGCAGGGCTCCCAAGTATGCTGAATTCCTGTGAAAGTAAACATCAGTACTGTAAGTCATTGTTATCCTTTATGAGCTTTCACTGTTTACATTTTGCTTACATCTTTGTATATTTTATGACTGATCAAAGTAATTATTCTAATTTACGTATCTAGTAAGTCACTTTAAACATAGTGGTAGGAGGATCCTTAGGGCGAGTTATAAAACGACTTTGTGTAAATACATATTGTTGGTTATATCTGATTTGCCGTAATTAATATAGAACATTATTATTGTAGTGGTGTATTATTTTAAGGTGCAATTAATACTAGGTAATTGTCGCGATACAAGGTATTATTTTAAGATACCTAGACAACTTGAGTTAATTAAAATTAGAAGTTTAAGAATCACCCATCATTGTTAGCAGGAATTCAGGAAAGTTTGCATAACCTAAATAGAAGTGCTAATATTAGCTGATAATTATACATTTTCAGAAACCAGGCGACACATATCAGCTTGGTCAGTGAGCTTGTATAAAATTGCCCTAGTATTTAGTTATACGGGTTCTTGTCCGCAAGGTACGAAGTTTCCCTTGTTTTGGACGTACCACCATCCAGGCAAGGAATCCACGTCCTTTTAAGACGAAACCTAATTAAAAATAAGGGTGGTGCCCACAACCTTAATTTGCGACATTACCGTCACAGTACTTCCCTCGATTCGACCCCACCCCGTCGCGACTGTAGCTAGTGAGCCGCGGCTGGACTTACCTTTCAGGTTGATTCACGGTGTTTGTTCGTGTCAATCCCCTCCATCGTTCTGTAAATTTGGCACGTAACACAATGTGCATATTTTGTAAATCAATCAGATGATTGTTTGTAAAGACATATATCTGTATTTATATTTATGTTTAAAAACCTTTTCTATTGATATTTTGGATTACATGTATTCTAATAGCCATAGGCTAATATATTTATAATAATAATAATAAATCTTTTGACTTTTGTAAACATTACAAAAATTTCTTTTATATGCAGGGTTATAGATTTTATTCTGGAAGGATAGATTCTTATTAAAGTGCAAGCTCATGTAGTAATCAATAAATTTCTTTAACTTCTAAGTGCTTATAAAATTTTGTTGAACTAAAATTTTTTATTTGGTGCTTATCCTAAATCTCGTTTTAATAATTTCATTTAAACAGTTGTCGAGCAATTGAATCAATTAACAGTATTTAAATTCTGAATTTTAGTTTTGATTTATCCTGGTTTGAGCTCATTTACTATGGCATAGGTGCCATTTAATTAAAATAAAACAATTTTGCTTATTCAATTATTTGTTAAATAGTGATTTAACTACAAACTTAGACGTTGTATATTTGTATTTGTACAACCTTATACATTTAGTTATGTGTAAATAGGGCTAACTATTGTATATAATTTAATTCAAGAATATGTTGAGATTCAACATTATCTAGATTTTCGTTTTATTTGTTAACTGAACTGACTTCACAGTTTTAAGAGCGGGGTCTTGAGGACCTTTGATTACTTGTGCAAAGCGTTAAAAAGCTGAACCCATATGAATACCCTGAGAAGGAGACTCATTGCTCTTTATAATTTTTTTGAATCCCTAATGTTCAATCTTTGTTAACTTCCTATTGTAGAAAGATACAGTTGTATAGTGGAAGATATGGAAGGTAGCATATCTTTAACGTGCAGACAACACTCACACATGGAACCTCCATTTTACCTCTCATCATAAACGAGGGCGTATTTTTGTGAAAAATGCTTGCCTGACATTTTTCAAGTGGACCATGTCGAGATTCGAACTCGACCCTGGACATAGTCCTCACATGTGTATCAACTACATCACAAAGCTGCTTTTTAGTACACTACAGCCATGCATCTGCCAAGGTGAATGCGGTATACATTAGTACGTATAGCTTTGTTTCTTTCAAACAAAGTAATTTCTAAGAAGTATTGATTACAAACTAAAATTGTTGCTTATCTTATTTTAAATTTACAGAACCAAACTTATTCTTTTGTAGATGGTTTACCTGGTTATGATTATTTACATGCTTGTAAGATTTGTTTTTGGTCAGAAAAAATCCTTGACAGATATTCTATTAAAAGGTCAGAGTATTTCGAACTCTGATTACAAATTCTCTTGGTAAAACCCTTTACATAAAATTATTATATGATTAACACTTATTATTATACCTTACATCAAATATAAATCAGTTAAAAATAAATCTAAACATGATACTTGCAGAATCCACAAAAAGTTCCTCGTAATCAAATATCTTCTCACTTTTAATTGACGTGAAATCAGCTTACAAGATTCTCCGTATTAAAAATTCTCCTTTCAAACAGCAATTACCAAAGTACATTTCTGGTTAAATCTTTCTCTCGATTATTTAAAAATAGCATTATCTTGAAGAACTTTCCCTCTTGTAATTAATAATTTTCATTTTTTGTTGTAAGTTACGTTTAAAACATTGCTTTATTTCCGTATAGAAACCGCTTGCACTTTAAAATAAAATTTTGAATCTAATTTCAGAATCGAATGACTTCGAATCTAATCAGTGAATCTCGAATGAATAAACGCTTCCTTTATATACAAATTTATCTGTTTCCAGAAGCTTACTAGAAAAATGTAGAACATTATGATGCACGGTTTCTTGGTAAAACCAACTAATGCTTAAAATCGTCGAGCTTTATTGCCTTGTTATTTCGTTCCAGTTATCCCTGACGCGTTCTATATGTCCTTGTCTCACATACTATTATTGTGGCGTATCCTTTCTCTCCAACACTGAATGCGAAAATCATAAATTATTTTTGTCAGTTATTCCCGAGATTTTGCAGATTTTTCGTGTCTTAGCCGCTTCTATGAATAAAATGTTTATTTATTAATGAGTTTATATGAATTTGACATATTTCTAAAAACTGATGACTCATCCTTTTATGTTTTAGAAAATTCTCTATTTAAAAATCAATTGCTATTATCCACTGGGTAATGAATTTAAACTTTAATTGCTTTTTAATGCAAAAGAAGATTTAAATGCACATTAATTTTAGTTTCTTAAACTAAAAGGGTACAGCTAGTACTCTTTTATGCTATTTACAGCAAATCAAAATCATTTTTATCGAAAATGTATTGATAATTAATAAGTGAAAATAAATGGCTTTGTATTTATCTTAAAATGATCGTACATTCGCATTAAATGCGTTTTACGGTATCTTACAATTAATTATTTTTAGATATACAACTTACGTTACTTGCTATTTGTTTACAATACACTTATATATTATAGGGTGATTATTTATACACGCGCAATTTGCGTTTTTGCATGGCTCTTTAATGAATAAAAGTGCGCTTGTATTTTATAGCGTGTAACCATGAATCCACGGAAATTTTTACTTTTCCGGATTATATCATATTTTGGTGGGATTTATTTTTAGAATTAGAGTTTAACCTCTTGTGACCCCTTATCACGTCAGTATATTAACAAAATTCTGTTTATTGTTAAATCGCCGTGCTGCAATGCATGTCCAACACTTGTATAGACAAAAATATTTCGTGAATTATATCATAAAGTTTACGTAACATTTGCTAAATATTGGAATCCTAATGCAATTAATAAACCAGTTGCAAAAGACGAACAGACACATTATCATAGGACCACTATTTAAGCATATTTTTAATATGAACATCCTGGTAATTTTTTACATTTTTAGACAGCTGAAAGAGAATCATTGCAAGAACTTCTACAAAAATCTGAAATGCAAAACTATGATTTAATGCAAAAAGTAAATGAACTAAAGGCACAACATAATTGCGATCTTGCATATCAGAAAGAACTAATGGATGAGGATGCCAAAATTCGCACTAAGATTGGACAATTATCAAAGTACATATTTCAGTCTTATTTGCTTTTAATAATTTTGTTACAGTGCCCTGCAGAAAATACAAGCAGAACAGTCTGAGCTTATCAAAGTATCAAATATCACAGAAACATGTGCAGAATTACAAAAAATGGTTGATTTTTATCGACAGGAGTATTATAAATGCAGACAAAGTTATTGCAGTATTTCCGAGAAGTTGGTTGTTGCTAATTGTAAGTATATTTTTCAATATAACATAACTAAAAAGCTTTTTACAGCCGCACTAGAAAAGTTTCAATCCCTAACATTTGATAACGAAAATTTTGCTAATAAGAATGAAACTCAAATAATAATGCATGAGGTACATTAATTATGTTAACCAATCGTGTTAGTGAATATACCAAATTTTAGTGGGAAAAAGCAATACAGCGATTTACAGAAAATCAAAAGGTTCAAAATGAAATTATAGACAATTTAACACAAGCTTTAAAAAGTGAAAAAGAAACCAACATCAAAATATGTTTGAACCAAGCTGAGACAGAAGATAAAATGATGTATTGCAAAAGGAAAATGAAAAACTAAAGAAGTTGTTGAGATTAAAAAAAAATCTTAGTGAAAGTGAAACACAAACTGATGTTTTTATTAAACATGAACCAATAGAAATTGAGATTTCTTAATGTTCCTTTGGTACAATTGTAATTTATAGTTGTAAGTTTTTGTAGTTTCCTGTATCTATATATAAGTGTATCAAAAACGTTTTAAACATACGTAATGTAAATCAAACATAATTAAAAATTTGTTTCGGTATAAAAAGGTTTAGGTTAATATTTACAGGGTAACATTGACATTTTTCCAAATATTTTGCCCAGTACTTTAAAGTAAACTGCAAATTTCAATTTCTTAAAATAATATGTATTGTCTCTTCTTTAATGAATTCGTCTTGAAGTACAAGACAGTAAATTATTGTGGTATTTGGATTTTTTATACAAAATTCTCAACTTCATATGATTTTTGACTTACATTTATTTTCCAGAAAGATGCTATTTACTTTTTAAATCGCAAAGGATTTGGCTAAGAAATATAAAACTCCCTAATAAATCAAGTAAATATTAGTAGTTAGTTTCTATAGCTATAAATTTATCTAACTAGCTGTAAACCCTATAAACATTGCATTTAACGATGGATGGTGTGTATTCTAACATGAAGATATAATTCTTTGAATATAAAAATTATCAGACCGAAAGAGGTATTTGATTGACAAAAGTTACTTCTTCTCTGTTTCTAGATGGTGATGCTTCTTAGTTTTAGTAATACATTTATGATTTGCCGATTGGCAATAAAACTGGTCGATACTGTGCAGCTTCAACAACTGCTTTTTAAAATGCACGAGCTCTCTTCAGTAATCTTACATCTGCACGTTATCGTGTCGAGATCTTGGCTTTTTATGTCATGAGCAAATAAAACTCGGCAAAGTTATCCTTTATCTCAAGACTCAATTTCTAAATGTGCAATTTCCATCAATTTCATTCAAATTTCAAGTTAAATTCTACTACAACTTTAAAAACCATTGTTCAAGAAGTTGTTGAGTTTGAAGTTCTTTAGCTCTGTAATACTTCCAGTTTCTTAAGGACTAAAAACTTTAATTTCCTACCTGTTTACGGTCAACTTGCAAGGCTTTTTAGCGTTTCTCTGTGAGAAATAACTTTTCCCCCTATTCGCTTATTTCTGCGCACAAACCCATCTAAAAGCTCTAATAAAATGGGAAATCTTCTACTACAACGTTGTGGTTTCGGCGTTCTGGTGCATAAACTCTGTTAAAATTATACTTTTTATTTTACTAATAAATTTTTCTAACAGTATAACAATCTAGTGTAGAAAATTATTGCATTCTTTGTTTTCATTGGTGTAAATACAAATTATTTTTTGTATTTTTAATGATACCACAGTAGTATTGTAATATGGTGTATGTTGTGTTTAAGTTGTTAAAATTATAATTATATATACGTAAAGAACCTTGGTGTTTGATGGCAGGTAACGATTCATCTTAGATCCTTATCCTATGACCTTTTTTTCTTGTTCAAAGGTGAGTCGAGGAGGCCGATTCTGCTTCCAAGCTGGAATTCGGTAAGTTATATTAATAATTATTATTATTTATTGATTATGGAAATACGGTCCCTTATTGGTTGAATTAATATTTTTATGATTTGATATTTAAATATAAACCAGAGTTCAGCGAATAGCAATAATATATTTGGTATACCTTAGAACCGGATTTCTGGTTTATTTATTTGTAGATTGAGCCAATAGCACCAAAGGTTCTTTACATTAATTTCGCTTTCGTTAGTTGCATTGAATTCATATAAGAATTAATTGTTTAAAATAAGTTTATTTCGAATATATTAATCGGTCCGACAAGATTCTCAGATGCGTCACATGAGTTATCAAAAAATAATATCAATTGTTTGAACCTATACATTCCCAAGTTTTAATTTTATTTTGGTTGGAATTTGTTACAAGTGCGATAATTAATTTAATTTGCCTATATGCATAACAGGAATCACTATCATACCTTATTTGAATTATCATTTCGTGTTGTGGTCATTTGATAGTGAATCACTGTTTATAATCATATTTCGTTGGTTTGGTTGGCAAATGTTATTTATAATGTACATACTATTTGAATAATTATAACATAAAACTGCTATCAAAATTAGCTTAAAAATTCTGGTTACCGTTTGGGTATTAATTGGGCCTATATTTAAAAGCTTTGAATTCCAGAAAAGAAATGTATTTTCAGAGGATTCAACACTTGTATAACGACACTAAAAATTTAAACGATGCAAACATTGTGAAAAATTTTAATATTAGACCGAAAACTCTAGACGAAACTAAAAGAATTTGAAAAAATTGTAAATGAGATAAATAATATTGAAATTAGTATTGGATGATGAATTTAACCCTAACTATCAAGGTATTGAAGCACTTAACGATTTATATTGTAACATTTTGTTTGCAGCTGAAGAGGTTCGTGTGAAACAAGCTTCAGGTGGAGCTCAAGCTTTAGATCATGATTGGCATGCGTGTTCCTCGGCTTCCGAAATTGCCGTTACCACATTTTTCCAGAAATATTCGTGAACTTCCTGTTTTCTACGAATGCTTTAAAAGCCTTATACATGATAATGACCAGTTAAGTTATCGCGATAAAATGAATTATTTGTTAGGCCAACTTTCAGGCACAGCTTTAAATATGTGCGCAGGGTTACCTCCGACAGGAGCAAATTATGAAATTCTTTGGCAGTCTCTTATCGGAAGATATTATAATTCGCGAGCTTTAGCTTCCAGTTATTTAGAACAAATTTTAGAGTTGAAACCTGCAGTAACTGCCTTGTTGAATGGATTAAACAATATTTAAGAAAGGTGCGATTCAACATATAGAGCGTTACAAAAATTGAATATTGATGATTTGTTAGATTTTACTTATGCCCTCTTAATATGGTCTAAGTTAGATGTGCAGACTAGGAATCTTCTTGAAAATAATCTGAGAAAATCAACTGTCTTGACTTATAAGGAAGTAATAGAATTTATAAAGGAACAAGCTCAGATTTTTGCTATCACCTCAGCTCAAAATAAAGTGGGAACACATCTAATTATAGTAAAAGCAGGTCGTTTTTTGTTAAGGATAAAATAAGTGGTAATAAATAAAGTGATAAAAAAGAACAAGGAAAGAACATAAGAATTAATACAAATTGTTCTTAAAACTATTACAATTTTATTTAAATGTTTTGAAAAGTTTTTGTATAAAAGTTCATAGTAAGATAAAAAAAATTACTTAATAATAGTGTTTAAAGTATAATAAAAACAAATGCTACAAGGAAAAATTAAAATCACATGTAAATATAATCAATACTAAACGATTTACTCATGTGTATTCGTATCTAATATGGAAACACAAAAAATTGCACATATTTTGCTTGTAAACAATTGAAACTACAAGATGTGTAACAAGGTTTAAAAACTTCAATCATTACTTGCACAACCTATAGCTTTAAAATGGCAATATTTATGATATATTACAATACCAATAGCAGCTTCATCACAATATTTTAACTACTAATGCTTCCCAAATGTATTCTAATCCATATGCAAAAAGCAGTAGTCAAAACATTCTGAATTTTAAATGTCTAATGATTTACATCAAAACTCCAGATTCATTTCCAATATTTCGCATAATGAAAAATATATAATCACAGCATTACTTAAAAAGAAAACAGTATATAATATACTACAATTTATTTGATAACAATTCTTCAATAGCAGAACTTTCATTTCTAGGACAGGGTTGTTTAAGTCGTTCGCCTCCTGATAGTGGATAATAATAGTGGTGTGAAATGAGATCACCTAGCGTCTTGTGCTCAAGATGATTTTTTTCTTAAAAAACTAGTGTTTTCCGCCATTCACTAGATAATGTTTACATTTATCAGGAGCACGATATGATAAAGCATTCCCCCGATATCTGTTCAGAAAGCCTTACCAGAAATGTACCGTCTGGTTGATCTTGTAATAGACTTTCAGCCTTTATCCTTGTAATTAGCCCATGATACCAAGCTTCAACATTGTTTAAAGAGTCTAATCCAGTCTTTTTTGAGAGTTCTGTTTTTCTATACCACTCAAGAACAGCTTGTTTTCCAGGTGTTACACCTGGTGCAGCTTCACTATAAGTAACTTCCAAATCAGAAGTGCTATTTAACGATGCTGTGCACAAGCTTTTCTGGATATTTCTCTTATTTGTTGTTTATGTTTATTATAAAGTTTTACACCCTGTTCAACCTTTGGTTTTGCTATACTATAGTTAACTGGTGCTTGACATGCTTGAAAATAACCAATACTGAAAATTGGATGTCTTGGTGTTCTAACTTCAGTATAAGCATCACGTTGTAAACTTGAATAGGAATTACCCCACGGACATACTTGATCTAAATCATCGACACGGCAACAAGAGCCATCTGGGGTTGAGGATAGTAAACATGTGGCAGATAATTGATGACTTACACCGAACGAATTACAACTTGTAAGCAAAATCATCCTCCTCGACTCACCTTTGGACAAGTATGGAAGGGTCGTAGGATAAGGATCTAAGACGAATCGTTACCTGCCATCAAACACCAAGGTTCTTTACGTATATATAATTATAAATTTTAACAACTTAAACACACCACTTATACAGTTTGAAACATTCGAGATCGAAAACTTAAACAAAACACCGATAACGACCTCCAATCCAAAATTGTTATCGGCACAAATTAAACAAGACACACGCAATGGCCAAATGACGGCGTTACTATTGTATGAGTATGCTTGTTGATATTGATGGGCATGTCAATCAAAGCATACAATTTGTTAAATATAACGGATTTATGTCCAAATACAATGTTGCCAACTCTGGTGTCCCACATAGCTCCAATTTAGGGTCTTCGCACTTTACAATATTCATTAATAATCATCACTTTGTAAACTCATAGACTTGATGATGTTTTATTTGCGATGTCAATCACTGCATAACCCTTGATGTAATTTATTGCGCCCAAAATTTTGTTGCAATTATTGCCATCACATCACATTCCTTTAATTTTGGAAATACCTTCTTAACAGGACTACATACAATAAATTAGGGAGTTATTGTTCTCTGGTTCGTGAGAAACCATAATAGTAAAACTTTACATCTAAGAGCTTCATTAAATTTAGAATGGGAAAAAAGCTTTCTCTTGCTGCATTGAAAAATCCCCTAATCCTAACATTAAAATGAAACTTGTTATAAACTTCTTTATGCTGATGAAGTTAAGTTGTTTTTAGATATTGCCTCGCTAGAAGATTGTAATAAACTCCAACTTGACATAATTCGTCTAAACAAATGGTGTAACACAAATAGATTTTAAAGCTCATTACCCAGAAATGCTACACTGTTTTATATGGATGGAAATTACAGTCACTAATTTATGTCTACTGCCTTGAACGACATTCACTTCTAAGATGTAATTCAGTTCGTGATCTGTGTATCTTGTTTGATTCTGTGCCTTCGTTCTCAATGCATATTTATAAGGTTGCGAAAACCTATTACCTTTTATCCACAACTATCAATCACTACATAATCCTGGATGTAATTTATTACACTCTCAAATTTGGTTACAACTATTGTCGTTACAGTTAAAGCTAAAATAGTAAAGATATGCCAGGGGCTTAGCTGCTTAATTGCTGGAGCCAAATGCAGCTTCCACTTGTCTTAACGAGATCAGGGTCGCGTGGGAGTAGTTTCTTCTATGTTTCCACAAATTTGACGGCGAAGTAAGTAGGCAATAAATTAGAATAAGTAATAAACACTGAATACGTGATTTAATGAACGGAAAGTCTTGGGATTTCTCAATTTAATGCCATGATATGTGAATGAATACGTGACAACTCAAGCATTCATCCTAATATTTGAACTATACAATTGGTAAAATTCCCGGAATACATAAAGATAAAAGCAGAAGGTGTCGTCCCAACACGTGAATGAACGAATGGCAAATAAGAGAGGTACGGCTATAAATACGATAAGAATTGAGCGACGAGTTTAGTATACATTTTAAACTGGGCCACGATGATACTCTGAAGTGCTAAATTATTTACGTAACCAGTGGAACGAAAGTAAATTCAAAGCATTTTTGAAAAGTGTACGAATTGTGCAAGTGTGAGCCAATCTATTATAGACGTAAGTGAACTAAGACTTAATAAAAATACATTTCTAATATAAATAAAACAGGGCTCTGGTTAATCACTTCTGGTTAATTACGTCGGGTTAATTATTTCTGGTTGATTACTTCTTGGTAATTACTTCTTGTTAAATACTGACATGGTAAATGTTCTATTACTGTCTTGTTAATTACGAACATGAAAAATCTTTTTATTATTGATATTTAAACTGAAATTTAAATGGGAGTTTTATTGAATTGGACTCTAATAATGATTTGGATAGTATTTTGGTTTTGATGTCAACTTCCATATTCGACTCTAAATATTCAGACTTGGCACGAGAACTCTTGGGGGATACAGAGGAGCTACGGAACCATTCCAGGTTAGCGATATTGATATAATTTATTACTTATAACTGTTTTAATTTAATATTTTTCGTATCTGTAAAAGTCAAAAAACACAGTAGTTTCATTGATCAATTTATGAAAAGGTAATAGGCATCTTAAAACGTTTCGAAAGATCTCTAAATATAAGCAAAAAGGCTAGTTTTGCTGGCTTCAATTTCTTAAATCTGGTATATGTAAATATTCTGAAAAGGGAAAGATTTTAAAGATTGTAAATATTTATTCATTATATTGTGTATTGTAGAATTGCTTTATTTAATTGAATCAGCTAGTTGAGGCAAAGAAAATCCATAACTTAACATTTCACATCGTAGGTGCTTGATTGGTCAAAGGGGCTGAAATATCACAGCATTTTATGTACGCCCAAATCGCAGGGCATAATATAAAGGGATAACACCGCATTGTTGATTATAAATAGAAATATCATAGCATTAATGACATGCTCAAACGTGAGGCTAAAAATTAATAAAACATCGTAGTGGCTGGAGTAATATCACGGCATTTTATGACATGCCCAATCTTGGGGCCTAATATAATAAAATATCACAGCAATATATATATATATATATATATATATATATATATTAGTGGTTTTAAAAGATTAAAAATAAATATAAAAGAAACAATTTCAAAACACCTTGTATAAAGGAACAACCAGAAATTACGTGCGAAATTTACTCCAGTTCGTTCAATTTTAAGTAACCAGTATTAATCAAATTTTACCAATAATGATGAATATTTAGTAGGTTTGCAAAGAAATTGAATGGTAGAAGCCAATGCCATTAATTTAATTTAATTTAATTAAACGGTTATTTACGTATAATATGCATAAAAGCGTATAACAGTCAATAATACCAAGGTGAGACGCGTTGCTAACAAACAAATATATCAGTGGGGTGAAATACGTTGAAATCCAACTCTTAGAATTGTTATTTAAAACGTTCGTTACGGTTGAACACCTGCGTGGTTTATAAAGGTCAAGTTCTACTTAATTTGTGTAGATAAAGAGGAAGGTTCTACGTATATTGTACAAACCGTCGCTTGTGTTCGCAGGAAATACTAACGAGGGGTGATTTAAATCACGTAATAAGTCCACTTGCTGTAGATAGCAGATAAACAAGAATATCGATTTTCTACCACTCAAGCAAGGTTAGAAAGAGACGTAGAAAACGCATAAGCATGGGACAACTGTAGAATAGGCGGGATTTGTGAAACGTCGCTAGGTCTACGATTGGTCGATATGGTTAGTTTGACTTGGGACAAACACGAGGATAGTGTAGCGTAGTTTTCTGAAAATATTATAACGACGCACGAAAATTCGCGGACTTGAATATCGGTTGAGTGCAAAATTGTAAGAATGTGTGGCTGTTAACAGGGGATTTCGGATAAACGTGGCCGGGGGGTGGCCGTCTAAAGGTATAAATATTTTACGAAAACAATTAAAGCCCTTAATATTTCGATCGCTTGAGACTACGTATGGAAGCTACCACGAGTTTAGTAAGTAGAATAAATTATTGTAAATTATATTGCACGGTGAGCTTCATAATTTATACGCGGTTTGTGTGCCGAGATTACCTTTTTTTTTATTGAAGTATCACCTATAAAATTTTAACAAGCTCGTGTCGGAAGTTAAGTAACGTAGTTTAAAGTAAATTTGTGAAAGACGTATGTTTAAATTGGATTTGGAAGGCAGCGCTAGCAATTCAACTTAGATGGGGTTTGGCTAGTAATAGCTAGAAACAGCCTGCAGACCAGATAGAAGAAATCTAGGAATTTTTAGGTAACGAATTGAAAGTGTGATTCTTATAAACTGTGAATATTGGGTGACGTATGAGAGTGATTTTGAAGGTATTGAACATAATACGTGTAAATAACTTTATTATGGTATTTCACTAGAAATCTGAAGGTGTCTATAAAGCTTATTAATGTTCCATCAGAACGTAAAAATTTTGTGAGGAGTACATGGCTTTGTTTTTTTAGTTTGTTGTTAGAGTATGCAAAGTAGAAAGACATACATTATGCTCAATTAACTGGGTTATCATGAGCTCCCAATACTCCAGAGTTTACTTAGATTAAACAAAAAATAAATAAATTATAAAGAAGGAATGAGAAAGAAGGTATTAGTCAAGGTCCATTTACTCCTGGTACAATTTATGTGTTTGATGATTTTAAAATAAAATACAGGACATTACAAAATAGGATTTAATGAAGTGTAACAATATCACAGAAATATGGACAATATTGAATTTCATTTGTAAATAGTAATAAATAAAAGATTGTATGTTTGTATTTTGTGGTTTTATTGCGAGTGTGTGTGTACGATTCAGAATATGAGAGTGAATATAGATACCCAAGAGGAGGTCCAAATGAGCTAGCCGGAAGCAGGTGCAGAAAATTGGCAATTCAACCGAGGTAGAGAGGAAAACGGGTAAGAAAGATTTTTTTGAATTATTTAATTTTTAAAATTTTTTCTATTTTCGAATTTGAAAATTTAATAAAATTTTTTCGAATATAATTTTGTTGATGAGGCTTTTACCAAAGTTCCACGGCAATATATATATATATATATATATATATATATTGCCGTGTAAGTCGGGTCTAATTTAGTACTCTCTCAAAAACATTCGAGCCTCACGTTGGGCGCCATAAGATTGCCGTGGAACTCCGCTCTAATTTAAGTACTCTCTCAAAAACATTCGAGCCCCAACGTTGGACCGCCATAAGATTGCCGTGGAACTCGGGTAAAATTTTCACCAACAAAAATATATTCGAAAATTTTATTAAATTTTCAAATTCGAAAATAGAAAAATTTCCAAAAATTTAAATAAATCAAAAAAAAATTATTTCTTACCCGTTTTCCTCTCTTCCTCGGTTGAATGGCCGCCTTCAACTGCTTCCGGCTAGCTCATTTGGACCTCCTATTGGGTATCTAGATTCACTCGCATATTCTCAATTGTACACACACACTCGCAATAAAAACACAAAATACAACCAACATACAATCTTTTATTTATTACTATTTACAAAGGAAATTCAATATTGTCCATATTTCCTTGATCACGTTTCACTTCAGTAAATCTTATTTTGTAATGTCCTGTATTTTATTTTAAAATCATCAAACACATAAAATGTACCCGGAGTAAATGAGCCTTTAATAATACCTTCTCTAAAATTCCTTCTTTATAATTTATTAATTTATTATTTTAATCTAAGTAAACTATGGGGTATGGTGAGCTCATGATAACTTAGCTAATTATGCATAATGTATGCCCTTCTACTTTGCATTAAAAAAACAAAGCCATATACTCTTCACAAAATTTCACGTTCTGATGGAACGTTAAAAAGCTTTATAGACACCTTCAAATTTCTAGTTAAATACCATAATAAAGTTATTTACACGTATTATGTTGAATACGTAAATAATCCACACTACCTTGAAAAACACTCTCATACGTCACCCAATATTTACAGTTTATAGGAATCACAATTTCAAATCGTTACCTGGAAATTTCTAGAAGATCTCCTCTCTGTAGATGATGGTAGGTATATCTTCTATTTGGTCTGCAGGCCGTTTCTAGCTGTTACTAGACGAACTCCATCTAAGTTGAACTGCTAACGCTGCCTTCACGGTGTAACCAAATTCCATTTCAATTATACGTCTTTCACAAATATTTACTGTAATCTACGTTACTTAATGTCCCGACACGGGTTGGTTAAAAATTTATGGGTGATACCTCAATTAAAAAATGTAATCTCGGCACACTAACCGCATACTAATTAAGAAGCTACCACTATGCAATATAATTTAAATGACTATAATACTTACAACTCGTATTGACTTTCATACGTCGTTTGGGACGATCGAAATATTAAGGGCTTTTACCACGTTGTCCAAAAACATTTATACACTTCGAATGTAACCTCTCCATACCTACCTAACGCGAAATCCTTTATTTAAAATAATAATTCTTACAATTTTGCACTCCACCAATATTTAATCCCGCGAAATTTAGCACGTCGTTATAATATTTTCAGAAAACTACGCTGCACTATCCTCGTGTTTGTTTCAAGTCAAACTAATCATATTGACCAATCGTAGACCTACTGATGCTTCACTTCTTCACTTTTGCTGGATTTCCTGTTATCTATTGGAAATTTTGCTTAAATGATTTGCCAGCAAAAATGGTATCGAGGTTTGTTTCTCCTTTTTCTGTAACCCACCCCAGTCTAAGACTTTTTACTTAGCACAGCATTTCTAGCTTTCTTTTTTTATGTTTTATACGTTGTTGTGATTCTTCTGACCCGTGCATTTCACCGTAGCAGTTAGTAAATGTAATTCTTTTCATGAGGTTTACCTTTTCTTTCTGTGTAACTCACTCCACTCTTCGACGTTCTAGCTAGCATGGCATTACTTATTGGGATTCTTTTGTGTTGCGGTACTCTGTGCATGTTAATTTCTTTGCTTACTTTACTTTTTCTTGCTTGTCCACACGAAACACCGTAACAAATTTTATCTCCATCATTTGCCGTATCTTTTGTTTGCACTGAGCATTTAGAATTTTCGTAAACATCAGTGCCCCCAACAAAACTCCATTTGCATCGGCAACTTATTGTTGGTATTCCTTCTTATAGTTATTAATATTTCCACAAGTCTTGAAGAACAGGATATTAATGTGCATATATACCTAATTAATGTGACCTCTCTTCAATACCTTTGGTTTCCTATACAAAAAGCAATAAAAAACATCATGCACAAGATCTAATGTATAAAATAAATATGAACAACTATGTTTAAAATATATACAATAAAACGTAAAGAAAACTATTTATTTACAAATTCCAATTGTGAAACCCTAACAAATCCTATCTGGTACGCTGCTGCCACATATGTATAGGACGAGTGATTTGGATTAAACGCTACCTTATTAATAGACTGCATGGGATATATGTTGGGTTTCGGATTAGAATATTTATTTGGCTTCGATTGAATATAGTTCGTCATATTTTCATGACATTTCCTGAAGGACTTCTGTAAATGAAAAAGAAAAATATTAGACTTTCAATTTTACAATTAGTACTTCAGACGTCAAAATAGTAATAGCTAAATGAAAGTTAGAAGAAATAAATCATCTGGAGTTAGTAAAACTATAAAAAAAAAACAACAGATGTATTTTATATCAGCACTATATCAGAAAATTTAAAAATTGAACAAATTTTTTGCTAAAGCATGGAGGTGTGTTTTTGTTATTTTTAGCCATATAAATAATTAAAACTGTTTTATGTATTTTGTTTAAAAGATCTGCTGTTGAACACACTCATTATCAGATAGTAAAAATTAAGCACCGTTTTAGTCAACAAAGTAGTAGAAAATCTATATTCAGAAATACATACAATAACTAAACGGGGGGTATTTAAGGTGGGAAATTAATAATAGCTATGCATGCGTGTGTGGGTGTGTGCACATGCATGCACGGGTGGGTACGTGCATGAGTGTGTATATATAGCTATGGAAAATTGATAATAACCAAGTCCCAGGTTTGACATCAAATTTTATTTTCTGCGAAAGGAATAATTGCCCGTAGCTCTCTAAATTAATGGATTCTTAGCTTCTAGAATTAATAAAACCATTGGGAGGTTAAGCTGCCTATGGCTACCAATATTCTTCAACACTTAAACATTTGCCGAATTAATAGTTTTCCAGTAAATCCTTTTACACAATTAACATTAATTCAAAATATTGCAAAACCAATACCTGTAGTTGCTTGTAATAATCATCAGATTTAAGTAGTTTTTTTTCTGTCATTAGGTTTTCTATCTTGGAACTAGTTGAACACGTACCTCCATTGATTTCTGTTCTGAGTTAGCCTGCACATTTCCCTGAAATTCCCACAGCCTACAGCTTTCACTATCTGTGTGCAATGGTCTAACCTAGGTCTACATCTACCTCACTTTTTTCCTATCTCTGTTTCTAATATATTCCGCACTATTCCCTCATTCCGTGTGACCTATCATCCTATCTCTCCCATTTTTTACTTTTTCCACTTATTTCTTTCTTCCCCTACTATTTCTAGTACATCTTTGTTCGGTGCTGTGCTTCACACATATGTTTTAATCAATATTTTCCTTATTTCTATGTTTGTTGTCTTTGAACACAGCAGTTGCTTTTTCTTGTTAAATGTAGCAGACCTTGTGCTAATCCTGGTTTTATACCTTTTGCGCTCTTCCCATCTTGCGTTATTTGGCTTCCTAGATAGCAGAAATCCTTAATCTCTTGTAAGTTTTCGTTACCTATTTGAATTTTTGTTTCCGATTTATTTTTCCCTGCGTTGCATACTAGTACCTTAGTTTTATATTTGTTAATTTTCATACCGTATCTCTCTGTTAGAACTTTTTCCATTTCATTAAGAGCAGCTTCTAACTCTTCCTTACTAGATGCTAATACTGTTATATCATCTGCAAATCTAAGCAGCACATCAATATTTTGTCCCTGCATATTAATTCCACATGTCTTCCTGCATTTGACAGTATTCTTTGCCTCTTCAATAGGGCACATCCCTGTCTCACCTCTTTCCTAATGTTTACTTCTCTATGTTCCTGCTCTAATTCTATTACCGTTGTTTGCTCTTTGTATAAGCTATGTACTATCCGTCTATCCCTGAAACTCATTTCAATCTTTTTGAGAATATTTAATATTTTTTCCATTTTACACCGTTGAATGCTTTTTCCAATCTACAAACCCTATATACACAGTTTCCTCTTTTTCTATCATTTTCTGTTACTGCTTGTCCAGCGCACCTTATCATTTTTTAGACCTTTTAATGCTAATTCAAACTCATTTCTAAGTATAGGATATCCCAGGTAATCCTTTTCGTGTTCTAATGCTGTTAGTTCTTCTCCTGCATATAAAGTCCCTATATATTCTTGCTATCTATCCACTTTCTCTACATTTTCTATAATGAAATTTTCTCCCGCATCCCTTATATTTTTGCTATATGGTTTTATATCCCTAAAATTCATTCTAATTAGTTTGTATGCTTCCTCTGTTTTTCCTATTTTCATCTTAGTTTGTACCTCTTTGCACTTTTCATCAATCCATTGTTCTTTAGCTTTCTTACATTTGTGAATGATTTTTGATTTTATGGCTTGTATCTCTGTTTTCCTGTTTCGTCTGATCTATTTTTGTGTTTTCGCCTTTCTTCTATTAAATTCAGGATATCCTTTTTATCCATGGTTTCTTATTTTCTTTTTGTGTATACTCCAGAATATCTATGGCCGCCATGTCTAAGTTGCATTTAATGTTATTTGATTCTGTTTCTACTTCCTTAGTATAATAAATTTTCCCGATATCTTTCAGTAATTCATTTGACTTTTTTTCAAATCTTTCGTGGATATCTTTATTTCAAAGTCAAAGTGCCTTTTTCCATTCCTTTTTTTTTAATTTTTAAATTTAAGAGCGGCCTTCATAGTTACAATGTTGTGGTCAGTGTCTATATCTGCTTCTGGGTAGCCTCTGCAGTCTTATACTTAATTCCTAAACCATTGTCTAACAAGAATGTAATCTATTTGATATCTTCCATGTGTGTCATCTTCTAGCGTGATGTTGAAATAATGTGTTTGTGATGATTAAATTGTTCTTGTTGCAAAATTCTACCAGCCTATCGCCCCTGTCGTTTCTCGTACCTAACTAAATAAACCCACTATCGCTCCTTCCCTAGCCTCACATACCACTGCATTAAAATTCCCCCATAATTATTAAGTTTTCATGTCCTTTTACATATCTTAGTATGTCTTCGATATCTTTGTAGATAGCTTTTACCTCTTCGTCACTGTACCTAGAGATGGGCATATATACTTGTATTATTAAGGTCTTTACCGGTTTAGATTCTATTCTGACCAATGAGTACTCTTTCGTTCTTTTGTAAGTCATTTTCTACATGGTGTCCTATCTTTTTTTGCATAACTATGCCCACACCCGAATTTCCTTCCTCTGTTCTGTATTAATTATCCTAGTCCCCACTCCAAAAGTCTTCTGCCTCTGACCACCGAACTTCGCTGATCCCTATTATGTCTAGTGCTAATCTATTCGTTTCAATTTTCAAGTTCTCTAGCTCACCTACTTGCTTCATACTTCTGAAATTCCACGCTCCGACTCGCAAAATGTTCCCTGCTCCCTTTAAACTTTCCAATCACATCCTCCAAAGTAGTCCCCTCCCGGAGATCTGAATGGGGGACTATTTTAACTGCGGAATCTTTTAACCCAGAAGATGCCATCATCTTAATCACAATTTAAGTACACTGTGTACTTGGGGGGTAATGTGGTGGTTTCCCGTTGCCTTCCACATCGCAGTAGTGCATGTTAGAATGCCATGCCAACCTCTATCGTCTCTGCCAATCTAAGTACCAAGAGAGCTGCTGTCCTGTCTGCCCTCTTTCGGGGACTTGTCTTAGTCTGGTTCCTGACTAAAGACCCCATCAATTTAGCTCATTGGAACACTCAAGCCATTCCACCAGTTTTCTAGTAATCTAGAACTTTTCAAGGTGCAGATCAATGCGGAACGAGCATTTGTTCTGATTAGCATAAAATTCAAAGAAGATAAAATTTACCCAGATCGAATAGTCCTCGTAAGTTATTTTTCTAATCCGTTCACTTCCACGTTTAACTTCGAGCCAAGTGGGATGGGAGTCGTTGATGCACAAAAACCCTCCGGTCAATAAAAAACTCTCAGACCAATAAGTTTCACAGTTCAGGAGCAATCTGGGGTCCGTTTAATTTTATATCTGCAAGTGAAGTGAACAGCAGGAGATGGATTGGAATCTGATCACGATCAACGCAAGAGTAGTAGTTGGCGACCAGTAAAGTAAGGGTGTGTGTATTACTTTTGCTGAATCATTCACCGTATTTATTTAACAACCCCGTTCTTCACACCTACTTAAAAAATATTTTTTAGAATATCTGCCAGCCTTCGATCCATGTTCATTACATATGTCTACTAGATGAAAATATAATTAAAGCATTTACGTTTTATTACCTAGTAATGATTGTGACAATTTTATTTTGCCTAAATATAACATATTAATTTAGAAAAGATATCGTCTCAATTTTTCAGGAGTGACTTGTTGAATTATGGAGTTTTAAAAAACTTAGTGAAATTATTAATGCTTGCATTGCTGATACGAATAAAATACTAAGGTTTGAAGCATTTTACAGAAGAAATAAGGCACTTACAATTTTAATATCACAGAATACAACTCCATATTTTTCTGATGCTTCTTTATAACTAAGTGGCTCAGCCTTGAGTAGATTTGTAACATGGTTCATTTCAGACATGTCGGTTAATGAATCTGTAATATTGTTTTGTTTGGGAACAATATTGCCTTTTACTGAAGCTGCAATCCTTTCTTGTACACTCAAATTTTTCTCGACTAAACTTACATAGCCTATCATCTAAAACAAAACAACATTATTAATAAAACAGCATTTGTAAAAAACTATATAATTATATAAACTCCCGAACCAAATTACGAGCCCGTCCAAATTTAGTTAACATATTCTACAAGATAAATAAATTTTATGTGAGAAATATTAAATAAGGAAATGCCCAAATATAAACGTTGATTTCACTAACATTCGTTTAAACCCTGCCCACTTGCCTACATAAACCTCAATTTTCGTAGATTACATTTTGTGTATCAATTTAAACTATATTCAAAAGATAAAGGTGGGCAAATTTTGGTAATGGAAAATGTTTTATTCGATTTATATTTGTGATATGTGCTCCCTACCACTCCAGTATATTTCTAAAATTATTGTCTAGCAAATAATTTCATAAAAATCTAATCAGGGTTTAATAAACAGTGTATTTTTGAAACTACCCTAATTTACTGTTTCTAAGACGTTAACACCTAAAGTGATTGTCTCCCTCGGCAAAAGTAGCCCCATGTACCACCTTAAGTTAACTCGCCTTCCACATATTCTCAATCACGGAACCGCTTGTTTAATGGGTTTAAAGCAGCTAAGTAATCGCATCCGCTTGTATCTTAAGGATCATCACCTTGACTGGTGAGAATTGTGAACTGATGCACCAATGGGGTGTTTAACTAATTGTTTTCAAAACCAAACAAATTCAGGAAATGTAACAATTTACTAGGTAGAATTTCAGGCTGTTACCACTACCACAACTTGAAAGGCTTTCAATTTCTGTCAGGTATAGGTGAAACGGTTGGTTTTGTAATTTCTACATTTGCCATTATTCATGTAATTTAATATTATTTCCGTGCTCAGATCTTCATGGTCTGTAATACCTTTTATGTTGGCTAAATGGATAACTTCAATTTGGAGGTGGTTGATAAGAACCTGTCGAGGAAGCCATTGTTCTTCTTTCAACAAACTCCGCTATTGACAAGCAGTCTTTTGATGCATCCATCTTCATCTCGCCTTATAGCGGTTTTGGATGTATTAAATGATATATTTGTGGAGTAGATTTTGGTATTCCATTGGTTTATACATTTATTTTTCTATTCACAATACCGCCTTGCGGATATTTCCTGCTTTTACTTATATTAGGTGAGCCACGTTTTTTCTGTTTTGCGTTTTCTGATATTAATTATTTATCTTTCAGAATCTTGTATTGTACGAATATCAAAGTTGCTCTTTGTTAGCTATTAATTCATTGAAATTTCAGCACTAATCATATTTATTTCAGGGTTTTTTTTTAAATCTGGGTTTTTAATCTTGGTCTTAATCTTGATTCAGTTTCATGTATAACAAATCCTTATACCAACCCTTGGATGCTCCTTGCGAGCCCACTTCAATTCTGTACTAATCATCCGTTTGGATTCCTGTTTAAATTCAAGATTAAATATTACCTCATTCTGTGGCTCGTGCTGAAGAATCGTTGGAAGCGGAAAGCATTGATTTGTGATCCCGACTCTAGGTTGTATATTAGAAGTTAATTATACCTATTGCTGTATCTGTTGTGTGTTACGTTACGCAGGTATTGGCATAATTATTGTTTAATCTTGATTGAATCCGTGTAATTAGCCGTATTGCATTGTTATTGGTAAACTGTATCAAACTCTTGGTATCCTACCACCAGCTGTTCGTGCGTTTACTCATGTTACAGGTCAGCACTGGAGCACAGCGATTCACTAGCTACTGATTGCATCGTCTAGGTATGCTCAATTTATGCTCAATTTATGCCGAGTAATCATTTACATTAATTAATATTTATTGCTAACCTGTAGGTGAAAAGCCATTTGTGTGTATTATTGTAAGGCCTTTCTCCTATGTGTTTTTGAAATATACTTACTAACGAGAAATATTTTGCGGCTAGTTTAATGTCAATTTGTACCCGCCAACAGGCGAAAGAAACCTTAAATTCATTGCTTTTAGTGGGATACCGGTTTTTCTATATTACCCTTCATGTGTGTTATTAAAATACGTTTATATTTGCATTGCCACTGTGGTGTGTATTTAATTCCAGATAAATTGCTCGTGCTTGTAATTCAGTTATTTTGAAATATAGTTATATGATTGTAGTGGCTACCGTTGTTATAGTTATTTTGCTCTTTAGGTGTGATATTATCCTAAACCATTGGGACTTGGGGTTTCGTAGTTCTTTCGGCATTTTAATCAAGTCTTTGGCGCCTTTTATACTGTATTTACTTGTAGGTCTGTTCGGGTTCTTAACAACCTACTTGCAGAAGTCTTTATTAGCCGAGGTGCAAAAAGTCACCGTATCTACCCTAAAGAACCCACCTTTGTAAGCTTTCATCAAATTACCGTGACATAGGCACTAGCTCATCTAACCTCGTCTACTGATAATTCCTCAACAAGACGAGCAATTCAGGGAGGATTTTTATTACACTACCCCTTGGTGAAATACATTTTTGTTTACAAAATGTCATCTGTATACTTGAACAAATAAAACAAAAAATCTGACACAACACCTAAATCTATTTTATACTAACATTCCTTCATGATTCCTATAAACAAGTTTGCATATGACAATTTTAAATTTACTTACATTAATATTAATGTCCGTGACTTAAAGATATTAATGTAAATAAATACATACACAGAACAGTGAAGATTTATAATTGGTTCATCTGCAATTAATCATAACCTTGATCCTCAACTAGAACAATAATTTACAACACACTTCTAATTTGCTTGATCACAAACGAATGTTTGAACGCCAGAATCACAGGGCGCTTGGTGTAAACTATTCACAAACTGCTCACCAGTGGTTTTTTCATGGATGGTTGGCTCTTCATTTGTACTTTGTATCGAAATATTATTATACTAACTTCATAATCACAAGCATGTTCTGCAACATGGACATCCAACAACTTAATGTGTTTACATTTTACATTTCTCGTAAGTAACTCAATGTATGCATACAACAATTTTAAACTTACATCAAAGTATATATCAGCAACATAACGATATTCCCGTAAACAAATACACACACAGAATTGTAAAATTTCATAATTAGTTCATATTTAATTAAACATAGGCTTGTAGATTCAACTATAATCATTTGCAATGTGTCTCTAATTTTTAATAAAAAATTTCCATGTCCAGATTTTATACATCTAAGAATTTAACGCCTTATTTTAACTAAAAGTGGACATTATATAAGTTTATCGATATTTTATGAAAAATAAACAATAATGCATAAATGCCACAAGACAAAAAAACAACAATTTCTAATGAGCTTAAAACTTACAGTTACAGCCTTCAAGTGAACAAAGAATTCTATTTGAGTCACGAGTAAATTCATTTGCCATCAAATGCTTATTCCCAAATTTCTTGCTTGGAACCAAATCGTCCCAATCTGTTAAATGTTGTGTGTCTGTAGAACATCTGCTGGATCTTGTGATGGAAATAATACACTCTACCATGAACTTCAATATATTATATTGCATCAAGAAAACTTTCAACGCTTGTGCAAACTGCACAACAAGACGCAACAAAACTTATATCAAACTAAAAACTTGAACATCTCATGCATCTACTCTCATGTGCAACTCCGCCGAGAACATGAATATCGGACCGACCCGATTGTACACAACTGCACAATTGACGGGAAATAATGTAATTCAAATATAAATAAACGAGAATCGAGCCAGGAGATTTTTAATTTCTCACAATCCCTCCCATTCTCGTTGATACTATAAATCATGCAAAAACCATTCGTTCAACGAAGCTTGCAATCTAGGTAAGTAAAAGAATTTAGTCAAAATATCCGCCCAGTTTATTTTTGTGTTGCCATATTTCAACTCAAACCATTTCTCGACATAAAGTTGCCTGATGTAGTGGTATTGAACATCTATGTGCTTTGATCGAATGTTTATTGCACGATTTTTAACAAAGTGTATCGCACTCTGGCTATCTGTATATGAATTTGGTAATATTTATCTATCTGAAATTTTACATTCATACAAACTCCTAATAGTTCACTGCAGCTCGACTGCAGCAGTGTTCATTGCCATATATTCAGCCTTCTGTAACACCCAAGAACATTTTTAAATCCCCTCACCGACCAGAATTAATATAGTTACCCAACCCTAGTTTGATTTTGGGTGACAATTGACAACTTAAATGAACATAATCTATCAACTGATATCTAACATCCCGTGAAATTTAGAAGATTTTAAATTAAGGCGCCAATGGGAATGCTAGTTTGTTCTAGAGAATTCGAAACCAGAAGTGCGTAATAATATGTAATTTTTCGTGATATCTATAAAAATATTAACAGGAAGTATTTTAGAATATTGCAGAATAACTTAAATTTAAATATAGGGTAGTTTCAATTAGCAATGGCGGTAATAAAAGTTGATTTAAGCAATTAACCTAAAAGCACATGTTGGGATGATTTACGATTGTGAAATATGTAAGGTTTTTGATTGGCTAGACCAGTCACACGATCGAAGGTATATAACTACGGTAAATGGGAAGAAAAAAAAAGACGATAACATAGCCTCACCAAGACACACAAAGACAAAAATATATGTAAGGAGCACGTAAATGAAAAACTAAATCGCCTGGGGCTAGTGCGGGGTATGCTGCAATGCCACGTAGCAGTATTGGTTATATGACCGTGTAAATTAAAGTAATGGTTAGTGAACAGAGCTAATAAGTTAGTATGTTTATTATGGGAAGAATAGTGAATTCAAGTAGTTGATGGAGGACACAGTTAAGTTTGGCTCTTAAAGGAGAATTAAATAGTAATAAATTTAAGTGTAATCAGAAAACGAAATGGTTGAGCTGTAAGGTGGTTAATGGTAGAAGCGCAGGTTTATTAACTGCGAAGACGATGATAACTAACCCCACCCATGCGGTTCAGTATTCATTGATTATGGAAGTTCGGATTTTGGAAGCTCGAGTCCAAGCCAAGTTGGTACAGAAGTAGGGGAATATAAAGAGTTTCGAGCACAAAATTTATCAACACCCATGTTAAGCACTATCAACCTGGTGAGGATAAGTTACCTCGGGGGTATTGTAGAGATTGGAGTAACAGTGGGTATTGCCTACCCGAAACAAGTAATGAGCGAATCTTTGAATAAATGGGTCGAGAGAGTGGACGTGTATATGCATGCATACATGTGGGGTTGTAAGTATAAACTTTTATATAGTTATACATATGCTTTTACATGAATATGTTATTAAGTTGCTAGATTACGGTTGGAATTTTTTGGACATTATTATTAACGTCACCACTTATTATTAGGAATTTTGTGTAGAATATCAAGAGTTATTGTTATGTTTAATTTGGAGCCAATTTGTTTTAACTGTAGAATTTGCAGTGATGAGCACAATATATAACAACCCGGCTTAAGTTAACTTTTAGTGAAGTAAGAGATATTTGTTTTATTGCATTCAAGTATGTCGGTATAGGAAATGTAAATAGTTATATCACCATATTAAAGGTTATTAAATTCATTACTTGATACGAATGTTGAGGTATTTACATTACAATTAAAAGGGGTCGTTGAAATACATTTAGGTACAGATATTTTGTAAACTCTTGGGTAAGTTAACTCACCAGTATCGGTTTCAGAATTCTAGGCCTAACTACCCTGAGACATGTTCCCGTACTCTCCGCTGTAGAGGAGCCGAGGCGTTTGAGTGAAGTATAGCGATTGCTGTGGGATCAGAAATAGTTGACAACCTTATGGAATAGGTAAGTGGACCCTTGTATTGAAATTTTGAACCATAAAAGTGATATAGTGTTGGCATTCGATTATAGATGTATTAGGTAACTCGTTCCTTGTTTCTTTGATTGTAACTTAGGACAGAGGAGGAGGGCGAAGTGTTACATTTCCTAGAGGACTTGCTAATGCATTTTTGTACAGTACATCTCCACCCAATGGAAACCTGATCTAAACATAATATGAACCCACTGGTTGACTTCCTGTTATTCAAAGAGGTGCCAAAAGAGGCATCTGAATACATTTTTGTATTACCCTTATCTACACATGACAAATTAAGTGATAACTGTTTTGTATGGTAAAGGTATTGTACTATCCTTAATAATAGCTGCTAAACAGCCTTATTTGGTTTTGAGGCATACAATATGTCAAACCTTGTTTGTGAAGTTATAAATAACAGACTGCCCAACAGTTCCTTATATGGTCATTTAAAATCACTTTCAAATCTCACAAGTCTCTCAAATTTATACCTGGATCCAAAGGTATTGTAACCGAATAAGAAGTAGAATGTTTTGTGTAGAATGATGCACGTAAACGAGCTACCATCCAGCATCCAGTCTATACCCTATTCACGTTAAATATGGGATGACGTCATAATTCAAATAAATGCTGCGTTGTCATGGTTAAGCTATTTTATGTGTATTTCCTGATCAGAGTAACCATTTTTTGTGCGCGCGAATCCAAATGTTTAGGCATTCTAAATGATAAATACTCGAAACTTGCAATGTATAAAGTATTTTAGTTCTGAAAAGAACAATTTTATTTAACAAATATAAAGCACAAACGATTTACTACAAAACTAAATAATGACAATAAAATGAGAAATGTCAAAGTAATAAAAGTAAAAAGTGTTGCAACACCGAACAAAACTGCCAACTGCTACACACTAAATCCTAATATCATTAAACCTACGTTCATAATTACGTTCACATTTTACAATTTCTAGCACTTTATTACTGTTTATGTCATCCCATATTTAACGTGAATCCCTATAATACCCTATTGTTTGAGGAAACAGGCAAAGGTATAAGAATTTAGGGACAAAACAGTTACGATGACAAAAAAGTGCTCCATCATAGTTCAAATGTGACTCTATCGGCCATAGGGATCTGGTAAACAATGTATAGACCACAAGAGACATCAGAAGGTTCCAAAAGATAAGAGCTAAGAATAATAATAGGACGTCAAGAAATGGGAGCATAAAGAAACAATGAGAAGTGTTCCACAAACCCCAAGAAACTCACTATATCTGGACAAAATATGTCACAGAGACCACGAACTAGACTTAGATGAATAGATATAATTGTCAACTGTACGTTATCTAAATTATACTCCAAACATAAAGCAAATACACATAATAAACTTTGAATAGAATACTTCAATTTAATGTAAACTCAATAATAAAATATTCACAATATTTACTGTGGTCTAATAAGATAGTAATTTAATTTAACCTCGAAAATAATAATACTTACAGTAACTAAAGCTATATGGATATCAGCCAAGCTACATATAGCTAAAATAGGTTTGGTTAACCCCAAAAGAAAAATAACTAAATACCAAAGGTAGTATGTAGATTTTATAGCACAAAACCACAGTACGAGTGGACTAAATTTGATTACCAATATATCAAACACTAAGTATGTGTGTGTGTAGTAATACACTTTGATTTTTAATTTTTACTATACCTAGTGGCGCAACTACGTTAACTATAACAAGAGTTAGCAACCGCATCACATAAACGTAAGTATTATTGCAGACACAAAAAGAAACAAATATCTCAAACTATAGAAGTGTTAAATCAGCAATGTTAAATAATACCAATGAATTTGACTTCATATCGTATACAATGCATGATGTAACAAAAGTATACAACCACTACAGCCAAAGTCGATAGTTCTATCAGGATGGTAAACAAGTCTAAAGGTGAATGTTCGCGGAACTCCACCAACAATATTGTAACGTAAAGCTTATAAAAAACACGTTGATCTCAAATTATTTATGATTATATATGTTCAACATTAGCAATAAATCCCTGGCAAACGAATTAAGAATATTAAAGTACTACCCTGGGTTTATTGTGATGATCTACTTCTCAAGATGACACGGTCCATTCTGCTTGGTCCTGTTGTTACAAGTTGCACCTTACTCTTTTCTCGATGTTATAAAAAGAGTAATTGCACGACGAAGTATAAGAAATACTTCGGCACAGCTTGCATCGACCTTTATGGTTTCGGAGGCTGCATGAGACTTGAAATCACAGGGTAAGGGGAATGTTTGGAGAATATCTGAATGTTAAAATTTAAATATCAAGACACTTGTTTACACAACTGTAAAATAACTTAGAGAAACAAAAGTTAAAACACGATAAGAGAAATTCGACTGAATATGTATATTAATACTCAGTTCTTACAATTCCAAAGGCATGTATACGATATATGCTTGTGTCATTAACATTGTAGACATCGCTATATATTTTAACATGATATAATTCATATATTTAATAAATGTACACGAGAAAATTTCTATAGAGAAACCAAAATAAATAATCTCTGTTTAGAAACTCAAAATTTTACTTAACGCGGGAGTGAATCAAAAAGTGATCCTAACTGTAATAATGGCATGTAACAAATGCACATGAAATGAAAGTTCAAGTAATAAACTTTTTCACCATAAGAAGCTTCATGAAGATCCAAATGTTTACATATTTTTAGGTTATGTATTAGAGAATTATATTTGAAATCATTCAAGATAAGTAAAATGTACTTAATAATCAAAACTTTAAGATAAGTAAAACGTAATTAATAATCAATACAAAATATTTGTAGTGACAAAGACAAATTTAAATAGAGGTTAGGCCTCTTTATTTCAACAGAAAAACGATAAGATAAAAGTTTAAATCTCATACTACCTGTAGTATCAGTAACTGAACTAATACTAAGTTACTTAATTTATAGGAACCCTTCAATATCCAGGAAACTGAGACATCCTGCGTTGGAGGAACTCCTAGTGTAGGTACAAAACAAACATGTGGTCAACTTCGAATGTTGTCATTAACAGACTTCTGTTCCATAAAATTAAACTTGTAGATATTTTTCAATAAGATAATAACTGAGCATCACTATGTAAAGTAGAAGGAAACGAAATATAAAATTCTTGTGATGAGTGTTATTTTACATCATCTGGTCGTGCGACAAGCAAATTTTCCATGTGGAAAATCCGAATGAGAGATAAACACGTCGCCGTGACGCATATTTGACCGGAGAATAAACCCGAGGATATAAATCCAATGGAGCAGCATATGTTACAGGAGCACCCTAGAAAATTCAGTTGTGTTACAAAAGTGAAAATCTAACACGAGTTGCAAAGGAAAATTAAATCCGTTAATATCTTACCATCTTTATAAATATTTGATGGGATTAACGAATAAAGAACTTCTTTATCCATTATCCAACACATCTAGAAATATATTTAAATGTTAATTTAGGATTTATGATTAGAAAATTTACATACCAGGTAAGCACATTAGGCAAGGTAGAAGTTCAAATCACAAATGTTCAACAGTGCCAGATAAGCAATCAAATATCAGAGAAATAAAAATTTGACACTTCTAATAAATTATTTTCGGCCATCTTCGGGATGAACGATCTCTAGCGATTATTCTCGATAATACAAAATTAGAACCACACCAGTTGTGATTTTAGAATAAACACTTCAGAAATAACCAATAGGAAAATTTCATATAGATATAATTATAATACAGAATTAGAACCACGCCAGTTGTGCTTTTAGAATAAACACTTCAGAAATAACCAATAGGAAAATTTCATATAGATATAATTATTTGTACTATATAAACTAATTAGTAACATGTGGATTAAAACTAATAATCCAGGATTGTGTGAGATAAATTCTTATAGAAAATATATTATATAATAAAGAGAGTAATTTTATATTTAAATGTAGGTATAAGCATTTATATGCTAATAGTGCCAAGCACAAATGTAACATGCTAAAATATACGCAAAAAGGCATATTACAAAGTTGCAGTTACTTCCAACGGTATGGCTTCTCTTGCAAGACGTTAAAGGAAGGTAATGTAGGTAGGGTGACAACACTCGTGTCAGCACTCCGATACGATATCTTATCGAAGCAGTAGATGTGGCGGTAAGATCGAGAGTTCCTCGAATAGTCAGTGGTCCTAGCTTTTATGTCTTCTCCCACGAACCGAGGTTGATGCACTTACGCTGGTGTTTATGGGAGGGTAAACGCTTTCTCATGCCAGAACCCTGAGTCAGCCGTTCGTTTGCAATGATAAGCCTGTCGCCAGAATCCGTGTGTATGTTTCTATTCCCAGGGTTTCACAACATCAGCAGAATTGCACTAATTAAACGGGTATTTTTATAAATCGCAAAGTAAAGTCTCTAACTCTTAAATTAGGAAAGTTTACTTCCTAAATGCTTTAAAATAAAACATTACAAGGTAATGTAGAATTACACATAACCAAGTCCATTGGCATAGAAACAGTAAATTTACATAGAACATAACTCCTCCTAAAAGAGAAGTAGAGAGAGTAGGACTAATAATAAGAACCAATTATAAGGGAAAACAGAACTCCAAGAACTCTTAAAAAGCCTGAAACGTACTATACTTTCTCTAAGTAAAGGTAAGTTACATTCCCAAAAAAGGCAAAGAAACTCGCAGAAACTACTACGAAGCCTCGCACTACACGAGAGATGTAAGTTTTCCGTCAAAATCCTTTTTGGGGTCCTCGGTCTAGCTCTGAACTCTAACTTCAGCGGATTTTTGATAAGACACAGAGGAGGTTTGTATAAAAAGACGGATGTCAGGAGTCACTACACCTTTAAAAAAATAACGTATTTGACAGACAAACCTGAAAGGAAAGTGTACAAACGTTCTGGCGAACTAACACTACGATTGTTACCAGAGCAACAGTTGATACCTGAAATAAATTTACAGAGATATTAATAAATTAACAGAGACAGTTATTTGCGTCTCAAAACCAAAAAGCACATTTGTTAGAATGTGTCCACCAAATTTTACCATCATGCAATTAACTAACCTTTCAAAATTCAAACATACTAAATAGAAGTTATTAAAATGTTTGACCATTTATAATTGCAACTGATTGATGTTTCTTTAGTTTCATAAGGTAACTATGTACAAAAAAATTTCAAGACTATTTACAATTTCAATCAATTTCACATATTAGTTTTAATGAAAAAAACTTAGATCTTCAAAACTTTAATTACGTATTCATTCAGGCTCCCCAATTTCAGATCTGACATGTTGGTTCACACAGGTATTTAAATGTTTTAGTGCATATAATTAAGAAATATACTGCTAGACATTATCTTTAGAATAACTTTCAAAAAAATATTTTACTTCACGGACATGTATAAAATCAAATAACCAAAAGTTTGAACCACTCCAATTTTATCAACTTCTTATCTATGTGAAGCACATTTGACTTGTTTGTCAAGCAAACACGCTTTTCTCCTTTTTTTTATAATCGACACTTCTAAAAGTACTCAAAAAAACTTTCCTCGTGATATTTTCCAACAATGAGTTTCAGCTATTTACAACTGAACGCTAACAAATAAAAGATTTATGGCTTACCGGTTTAGAAGAACCTAATTAAAAATGCCTTTTATTACCATAAATTATGAACTGACCATTTAAAATTTCATGCTGCTACGAGGTAGAACTTCCAGCAGAACTTCTTCCAATTTTACAAAATCCACAAAATCGTTATATCTGAACAGTTGATACCAATCCGAGAATATGTCTACATCATATTTCTAACGAATTACAATCCCGCTATTTTGTTTCTTTTTTTTTGCCTTGTGTCACTAACTACGAGAAGTTTGTTAAATCTTCATGTTTTGCGTTAGAGGTTAAAAACTATTTATATAAGTGGAATTTAAATACAAGATTCATGCCATTGATGAATGAACTATGAATTTCTATTCTTAGAGATTTGCAATCACTGCCTAAACTATACCTATATCACATCGTAATACCCTCGAATACATGTTGCGGCTTATCGGTATCAGACGTGCATGAACAATCAAGCCTGCAAAACTAGGTGACTTGACGATCTCGTTTCGTCAAGGACAAAGTGCAATTTCTAACCTCATATTCGTTGGTGCGTTCAACAACTTGAATATGGTTAACAATTATACTAAATAATTATTTCTAAATATGATAATGGTATGTTAACATATTTTCACAATAATAAGAAATGCGATAGCTTATTTGATGCTATATTATAGGTGACAACCATACCTTAAATTATCCTGTGGCATAAAAATATGCTACAAGCCTAAGAATGAAAAAAATCTTGAAATAAAATCAACAGATTTGGACATACAAATTAATACATAAATGAATAGGAGTGGTGTTGGAAATATTTTACGACTAATCTCCTGCAGTAATACCAGAAATAAAAATTCAAATCCGTCGAGCAGCATGCCTAGAACTGTAAGAAAAATAAAATTGTGTGCACAAGGTTGTAATTTCATGACTTTTGTATTATCAACAGTATTAACACGTGCAGGTTTGATTAGAGATTTGTTGGATTGATTTAACTTATCAAGGTTGGTTTTTAATTCCAAATTAAATGTTTCACTTCACTCACCTCTAGATGACGAGAAATTATTGCAATGGTACAAAATACAAAAGGCCTTATTAACAAAGCACTTCATTACATAAATGCTGGAACAAGCTGAATGCATTGGCGTTATGTTAAATAAAAACTGGATGCAAAAAGAGGAAAATTAATCTTAAATGGGCAAAATTAATATTGATGCGCCTTGTATATTCTGATTTCATGAATATAGTCAGCAAAAGCAAACATGATACCTGAAGGGGCAGGGTATGATGACTCTGCTAGTTTTACAGTACAGTCGAAGTAAAAAGTAAATAAAGTGTTGTAAATTAGTGGTTATTAACAAAACCTAGAACATATTCATTAATTGTGTATTACGTGCAAAAAGTACATTACCGCCTATTACAAATCTTGGTACTTTTAATTTGTTCTGCCACTAGAAACTAAAAAAAATTAACTTTTGTCACATGATATGCATTCAACCTAATTGGTTTCTTGATTTGCTACATATATTGATGATGCGTTTTAGTTCACATATTTCCGGGTTTCGTTTGCTTCTGTAGGCTGTAGTGGTGTTCATTAAGCAGGGAATTTCAATAAGCTTTTAGTTCTATTAAAAACCACAAGCGCCTCATTTTATTTCTGTTGAATACATATTTGAACGTAACTCAAGTTCATAAATTATTTCAAAACCACAAAAAAATATAAGTAGAATAATTATAATAGTATATTTTTGTAGTGTGGTCATATCATATTAAGAAAGCTTCAGATTACGAAATAAATAACAGTGAAATGACTAATGGGCATGTTCCATGTCATAATTGTTTCAAAAGCACGTGTAATTATAATACAAAGTAAAACCAGATAACCCCATAAAGTTTACTCGGATAATGTAGTAATTATTTAAAATAAACTCACACGCTTAATAGCGGAACTCACTAAGATCAAGTTAAAGATAATTATTTCGTTCAATACAAAGTAATAGGGTTTTGAATATATTTATACTGGTAGAATAATAAAATGGCAGTGGGTAGGTGGCTTTTTCTTGAAGATACCATAGGAGTTCATGCTTGATTCACGTTATAGGATTGTTATACGATGACAGAATGAGTAGGAAAAAAAGGACAAATGCTACACAGTGGACAGAGAAGATTGAAATTAATTATTCACAAGCCATACAACGGAACACCTGTGTGGGTGAACATTATGAAGTACAATCAGGCATTAACATGATGAGATCCAGCAGATTTTCAACAGACACACAACATTTAACAGATTGGAACAATTTGATTCCAAGCAAGAAATTTGAAAATAACATTCGATGGCAAATAAATTTACTCTTGGCTCAAATAGAATTGTTAGTTTACCTGCAGGCTTAACTGTAAGTTATAAGCTCGTCAGAAATTGTTTTTTTTTGTATTGTGGCATTTATTTTTCATAAAATATTGATAAACTTATATAACGGCCACTTTTAGTCAAACTATAGTGTTAAATTATTAGATGTATAAAATCTGAACATTGCAAGTTTTAACTGAAATTTAGAGACGCATTGCAAATTATTATACTTCAATTTACAAGATTATGTTTAATCAAATATGAACTGATTATGAAACTTTACAATTCTGCATTTGTATTTGTTTTCTATGGATATTGTTATGTTGATGACGTTTACTTTTATGTAAGTTTAAAATTGTTGTATGCATACCTGCTTACAGGAATGATCGAATAATGT
Source organism: Platerodrilus igneus (assembly GCA_036346225.1). Lineage (NCBI taxonomy): Eukaryota > Metazoa > Arthropoda > Insecta > Coleoptera > Lycidae > Platerodrilus > Platerodrilus igneus. The sequence continues at coordinate 2,666,505 of JARFIW010000831.1, forward strand.
TATAACAAAATATATTTAGGTGACGGACTGAAATTTGTTGTTTTATTAGTTTAAACATATAGGTAGCATTTTATAAAAGAACACAATTTCACCAGAAGGTTAACGTAATTAAAATTCCCAGGATTACTCGTTGTCCACAGGATCATCATTAGATCAGACGAGTTGGCGTCCATAAATTTAACAGTGTTGAAGGTCTTTCAAGGTAAGTGTTATTGGTAACTTAGCTTGATATTGCACCTAGAAAGTTGTTACATTTTCTATTTTTTGTTGTTTCTATAGGGATTTACTTCTGCACCACTGTAGTTAGCCTGAGCATCCTCAATTTGTTATGAGATTTCCGTTCCTTTTGGGCAATTCCAAATTTAATAATATAACACTTCATTCACCCATGACAAGTAATTTGTAAAGATTGCACTAAATTTCCCCATTTCCATTCTTTAGTATTTAAATTATCATTACCAATAAAGCACTTGGTTATCACTACTATAGTTCAAGCAATCTAAAATCCGATTTACGTCATATAGGTGTGAATAGGCATACCAACATAATCAATATTTTTGTCGTTTTCTATCTTCAACAAATTTCACACGTTAGGTTCCCGCGTATTTTTAAACAAATAACGCCACCTTCCGTCGTCGCTGACAGTCGCGCCTGCGCAGAATGAATGGAGGTATGCACGAGTGTCAAAAACGGGACTAAGCCACAAGCCCTCGAAGAGCAACAACTATCTTGGTGTGGTGTGTTTTTCTTTTAGGTATGTGGGTTCCTTGTACCTTTTACCTTTGTGTACACGTTACCTAATCCTTCCGACCCCCTACGAGTGCAGTAAAAGGAAGGACGGATAGTAATTTATTCAACATGGCGTAACTGGACCCAACCTGCAAATCATCGCTGGACTCTGAGTAAGTTCCGAGATGCCACCACGTGAGTAATTTGATTTTATTTGAATTGTGCTTGCAAATTGACTTAAAAAGCGGTTGCATCACTCTTAAAGCGTGGTCGGTATATGTTACAATATGTCGGGTAAATAGCTTCATGACTAACAAACCCACAAGTTAATAACAGACATTCATCATTCATCAACGTTTTTACCAGAATGTTCGTGGTCTTCGTGACAAAACTGTTGATTGCTACCGTGCCAGTTGTTCTTTCAATTTTGAAATTATTGTCTTGACTGAGACATGGCTGAACAATGATATTTCTAATTATGAGTTATTTCCTTCTACTTACACTGTCTTTAACACCAACAGGAACTATTCTGCACTCAATTGTGACCGTGGTGGTGGATCACTTGTTGCTATTACTTCTAATATTAATACTTCCCAGCTTCCTGGTTGTTCCAATATACATTTTGAGGACACCTGGGTAAAATCGACCTATTTTCGCAGTGTATAATAATATGTGGAGTATATTTTCCACCCAACTCCAATTGTGAACTATATCAAGAATTTATGGACAATTCTGCAAGACTTCAAATGGCTCATAAAAATCCCAAATTTTTAATAATCAGGGATTTTAATTTGCCTAAAATTAATTGGGTACCTGGCGTTGATTTTTTCAGCACATGTGGCACTTTGCCAATCGAGGCTGAAAATCTAATTGAGAATATGCAATTTCTTAATTTACTGCAGGTTAATGGTGTTTCTAATTCTTCTGGTAAGTTTTGGATCTAGTTTTGCAGATGAGGGGTTTATGCTCTAGTGCGTGAATCTGATGTTGCTTTAACTACTGTGGACGGTCACCATCCTCCCTTGCTTATTTCTATCAAGAGTAATTTTATTCCTCGTATTAGGTTTTGTGAGAATGTCCATGTCTTTGCTTATAAAAAGCAAACTATGATGAACTTAACAGTATGTATAAGTCAATTGATTGGTCAGTTTTAGACAACTTTCAGAGTATAGATGAAGCCATAAATTTCTTCTATTCAACTGTTTATGAAGGTATTAATAAATTTGTTCCCATATTAAAAGAAAGTCTGGAAAATATCCGTGTTGGTATAGTAATTCTTTAATTAAACTCATTCAATTAAAAATAAACTATATAATAGGTATCAGCACTCTAGATTGGAAACGGACTATGTTAGATATTCCACGGCTCGTAAGGAATCAAAACGTTTGATTGACTTTTGTTATTTAAAATTCATCTGTAATAGTGAGCTAATGATTTCCGCCAACACAAAACATTTTTGGTCTTTCATTAAGTCATTAAAGAGATTCAGGCATTCCAAAACGGATGTCATACAATGGCAAAATTCTAAGTGATGCTCGTAGTTTTGCCAATGCTTTTGCCTCAATGTTTGAATCTTGCTATGTTAATCACTTGAATGATCCTCCTCTTCTAGCAAATGTTCATATTCTTACAATAGCACTACTCTTGTTTCACATATCTTTACTGAAGATGAAGTAAAAGAAAAATTCATGCCTTAGATTCATTTAAGTGTGCGGGATCTGACGGCATTCCTTCCTTATTCCTACACCAATGCTGTGATAGTCTATCGCAAGCTTTAGCGATTCTTTTAATAAAAGCTTTAGTAGTGGAACATTTCTAGCTTGGAAAAGGTCATTTTAATCCCAGTATTTAAATCGGTGACCGTTCTAAAATCGAGAATTATCGTGGCATATCAATTTTATCCTCTATTGCTAAGCTGTTTGAGTCCATCATATGCGATGAGTTATTCAGTGTATTTAAAATTGTATTGCTATTGAACAGCATGGCTTCTTTAAAGGCCGCTCCACTGTCACTAACCTTGCCATGTATCACAATTTTCTTATAAATAGCTTGGAAAGTGGATTACAAGTTGATACAGTATACCGATGTTTGAAAGCTTTCGACAGTGTTTGTCACACGTTACTCATTGATAAACTTCGTTTTCTTGGTATTACAGGTTCGTATTTGAAATGGATATATTCCTACTTAGTGAATCGCTCCCAATGTGTGAAAATTGCAGGCATAACATCCAGAAGCATCAGCGTTTCGTCAGGTGTGCCTCAAGGGTCACACCTTGGCCCAATTCTTTTATTCTCTTTATTAATGACGTTGTTTCTGCATTTAAAAATACGAAATGCTTACTATATGCCGACGACTTAAAGTTTTTGGGTGTATTAGTTCTATACATGACTGTCTTAAAGTACAAAAGATATTGACAATCTAGTAATCTACTTGGCTCATAATAAACTCAAAGTAAATATTGGGAAGTGCAAAATTATGAGGTTCACTAAATGTAAAGACTTGATTTTGTTTGATTACTGCATTGGATGTTCTAAACTCGAAACTGTGGTAACTATCTCTGATTTAGGGGTTGTTTTGATGTTGGTTTAAATTTTATTAATCATATTAATTCAGTTGTCTCTAAAGCATTTAGGATGTTGGGATTCATTAAAAGAAACTGTATACACATCAACGATGTCCAAGCTTTGAAATCATTGTACAATTCTTTAGTTCGTAGTATTTTAGAATACAATTGCATCATTTGGTCACCTTATTATGCCACTCACATCCAGAAAATTGAGCGTGTACAAATCAAGTTCATTAATTTCATTCTCTGGAAGCTTAGATATCCGTATGCGAAGGTTCACATGACATTCGCGTCGATTGGTCGGTTATCAATCACTGCTAGCTCGACGTACTGCAGCGTTTATAATATTTCTTTATAAATTGCTACATGACATAGTTGACTGTCCGAATTACTAAGCATGCTGCAGTTTCGGATACCAGTTAAAGTCACCAGGAGTAATGATTTATTCTACATCGGTAGTCATCGTACTAACTATGGGGCTAGTGCATTTAGTGATAAGTTAATGGGAGTTTACAATGCTTCTATACCATCCAATATCGATATTTTCAATGTCACGTGTAAATATTTGAAGACATCTTTATCCATTTTGTAAAGTGTTAACTATGTTGCTCATTTCTTCATGTATATTATTACTATTTGGGTATTACCTGTAAGTAATTAATTTATATAAATAAAATAAAATAAATAAAATAAAAAAATAAATCTGCCGCGTAATTATGCGTTAAATTATAACAATAATTTGAGTTATCGGAAGTATAACAATGGCTCCCAACCTGAGGCTCGAACCCACAACCCTGAGATTAAGAGTGTCATGCTCTACCGACTGAGTAAATAGAGTCTTCATCACTACTATCTCTTCATATATCGATTCAGACCACACTAAGTGGGATGAAAATATCTTTAAAATCGCTCAAGCTTTGCGTGCAACTAAACACGAAGCAACCCAATTCACTCCCTCATTCCTTGTTTTTGGAAGATATACGCCAATTGATGGTAGTTCATACGGTTTAGTTCCGGATGATACTAACGTAATTGAATTTGACGAAAAAGTACGCTGGGACGAAGACCAACAATCATTACCTTCTATCTTTAACAACGTTAGAAACAATTTGTTAAAAGCTTACGAAAAGAGTAAAGATCATTATAATCTATGAAAACGAGATATTTCTTTTGCTTTAGGTGAACAGGTTTGGAAAAAAAGTATATCTTATCTGATGCTACTAAAAAATTCTCTTCGAAATTAGCTCCAAAATTTATTTTATGTAAGGTTATTCGCGTCATTAGACCATTTATCTATGAACTCCAAGACACCGAAGGAAAACGTCAAGGAAGGTGGCATATCAAAGACCTTAAACTGTTCTCTACTGACCCAAATGTTAATTCATTTCTTTAATGGTCTACCAAATGTTTTTGTCCCGTTCTGAATTTGTTACGTATATCTATTCGTTTCTTTTCTCATACAGCATTTACCTTCTACACTTTTACCTTATTTACCTCATTTTAGTTATGTTTTTGCTGGCTATTAATTTTTTCCTTGAATTTATTGTCAACTATATGTCTGTTTATTATCTAGGTTCTCCCTGATGTCACTCTGTTGCTTCACCTAATCAATCCTGGCACCTTTTCTGCATAATATTATTTTATTTTTTAGCAGTTATCTCACGTTATTTAATTTTGTGGTGATTGTTGTAACTTTGGTTGGAGTAACTCATTGAATTGTTATGATTGGTTTGAGCTGATGTTGAGTGGATGCTTTTTTCTTTGGACTCACATAGCAACCGCGGCCTATGCTTTTGTAAGAAACTGTCCTTATTCGCAGTTACAAATCTAGGAGTTCCTATTCCATGCGTTCTTCTTCTGAATTATTAGTCGCTCACTTTATTCTCTATCATTACTTGTTTTTTTCTCTATTAATTCACCAGAACTTTCAAACATTTTTTTTGTTTTTTATTTAACTTCGTGGTGAGGTGCTATTGCTCTTTATTGGTATCTTATTGAATTCTTGATTGTTTTTAGCATATGGGACAGTATGTTTGCATATTCATTTAACTGCTTATAGTTAAGTATTTCTGTGTGTTTATGGCTTTACCGTTTCTGAAAATCACCTTGGAACAGTTGGTTGGTTCAACTTTTGTCTGATCTTCTTATCGTAGTGGATGCGCTCGTTAGGAAGATATCGTACTAGTTCTCATCAGGAGTCTAGTAATTTTTTAATTTATTATGTGTCTTAATTTGTCTGATTAACACAGCAGGTGGTCCTTCAGATCGATCTGCATTGAACAGAGACAACTCTCTACCTTCTCCCCGACGCTTGTCCAAAACTCTACTTTTATCTTATCCCGCTGTCTCCGTTTCCGCCTTATTCTTCATTCGGTAGGTCTGTTCTTGTCCCGGAACACCCGTCTACCGTTCATTTACATTTCCAATGCTCCACCCGAAGGTATTACATTGGCCAGAAGGCGAGTTTTTTGTTACCTGGAAATTTAGAATTTTGCTGAACCCTTGCCGTTCCAGGCAAGGTAGGGATCTTCAACGTGCGTGACAACACACACACGGGACCTCCATTTAACCTCTCATCCGAACGAAGGCGTAATATTTGTGAAAAATGCTCACCTGCCATTTTTCAAGCAGTCGGCCGTGTCGGGATTTGAACCCGGGACCTTGGGATCCGTAGTCTTACGCTTACTACATTGATCCACGGCGACGCCTAACACCCGTCTACCACATAAGAGTGATTTTTCCCTCACTCCGAACTACTGACCAGATCGGCTGCTTGAGTAGTGCTTTTCTATCGCTACTGCTCAATGCGAGCCCTTCTTCTACTCTCTTCTACCTGGAAGTCACTAGCACATTCCAAAAATGCCTACCCCCCTCTTTTTATCTTTCCTATATGTCTATTGCCTTTTCATTTCCGTTAGTCACCGTGTGGTTGCGTGGGGGGTTTTCATAGACATCTGGACCCCGTCTCTGGAAATCTTTCGTGAGGTCATGCGGTGCCGCTGTCAGCCGCATGTGGCCGCTGACAGTGCAAGTATGTATGAGTGTATGCATATATAAATGTATGTAGTTATGAATGTATGCCTTACCGAACTCGGTCAACGCCGGGTGCAGGAATGCACCCACATGCCTTTTCCGGTCCCTCGTATCATTTTATCTAACGGGTCTGCTTCACAGGTCTCTCTCTTTTAGGGGGTACGAGTATTTTCCCTGCTTAACGGCTTCAAGGAGCCACTCTCTTTTGTATCTTTACAATGGAGGACAAAACGGCTTGGTAAGCTGGGGAAGTCTACGCTATATTTTTAAAGCTTATAGTTGTAGCATGCCTTGGTGTACTGGGACGTTTCGAATCCATCTATTGTTATACAGTTTTATCTTAATATCTCTATCTTACCTATTATAGTAGTATTATTATCTCATGGCGGGTGACCTTGAAAAAACCTGCGCGAGGAGGAGCTATATTAATAATCAAAATAAAAAAGTGAGACTAGAAAATATTACTAAGATTTATTACAAAAACGTTTTAAGAATATGTTTACACAATGACACTCATGGTGTTGTAACTAACAAAAACAAAACAAAAACAATTTTTAATTAATACCGAAAGGTTTTTATATCATTTGTTATATTAATATTATTATAAATTGCATATATATCGTGCTTTATTTTAATGGATCATAGAATCAACAATTCAGTGCTGTAGAATTGAAGGAAGAGGAACAGTTATAGTATGAAAAGAAAGGTAATTAAGGTTTGCATCTTGTCAGGTTATATATTTTTTACATAACCTCATTTATAGTTTAGAAATATTTGCTAAATTAATATATTTTTTACGCACTTCATCGATAATCTAGCTATAAAATAATTCCTTGAATAATTAATAATCTTAACCTTAACACGATCGGATAGAAGCGCCGAGATAAATACAGTCAATAAGAATCCTTTTGGAGACAAAGAATGGACATGCTTAACAGAATTGATTATGATTGGATTAAAATGTAAATGATTCGATCACTTTGAAAGCCAATCATTGATTGTTTCAGCTTTAAAAAAGTGATCGATTGTCACAGCACTACTGAACATAATTTGATATAAAGACTGCTTCCCTCTTTAAGCAAGTTTTATTTCAACACCTCAGTAATAAACAATAATGTACAAACAAATGTATTTATGACACATATTTTCTACAACGCTAAATAAAGACCATCGTTCAACTATTTTACATAAATATTTTAAATGGATTCACATCCTAAACTTTCATCCCCATCATCAGACTCATCGCCTGAGGTTAAGGATCCATCTGAATTATCGCTATTATCATCAACCCGTATAATTAGGTCTTGAACCTCGTCTATTAAAGTTTCTCGTTCCATATAATCCTTTTCAGTTTTCTCTATGTGCAGACATACTTTAGTCCACTCGTTGATTCCAATATTTCTTATATGTTCTTTTGCCAACTTACATACATCATCTATTTTGAAGGTTACATTACATGCAGCGACACGGTTTTTAAGTAACACCCAAATCATCTCGATAGGATTTAGTTCTGGGTGATATGGAGGTAAACGCAATACTACATGACCATGTTCTGCCAGTAGCTGGTCAATTACAAACAGCTGATGAACAGGTTTATGTGCCTTAATTTTGGAATATAATTCAGGCTTGGTTTCCTTACATTCAAAGAGGATATTTCGTTCCTTCAACCATTTCTGCATATCTGTTTTCTTCCACTTGAAGTAGGATTAGGATGCACAAGAACATTATGATATGACACATTGTCTATCACAAACACTGAATTTGGTTCCAAATTTGGTATTAACTTTTCTTGCAGCCACTTTTTATAATTGCGATGATTCATGTCATCGTGATAATCCCTGATTTTCAAACCAGACTTAAATATCAATTCTGCATTTGGAACCAACCCATTTTTTCCACCTGCATGAACAATTATCAAACGCTTCCCTTTTGAAACTGGCGATTTCAAACCCTTGGTGGTGCCGTCATCCCAACACTTTGTTACACTGTGAGAACTGTGCAGATATGTTTCATCGTTATTCACAATGCTTCTGCCCTCTTCTTTATACTTACTAAGATTTTTCAAAAATATGGTGCGCTTTGTCCTTATATTACTTTGTTCAACAAGAATTTTCCTGTTATCTACAGTTCTCTTCCAACGAAACCCTGCTCTTACAACAATTTTCTGAACGAACCTAATTTTCCCGTGTAATGAGGGCAATCATTTTTAAATTCGTCAAACACTAACTTCAAAGTCTGTCTACGTTTATGTATTGCTGCAAACCGATACATAACGGTTCTTAGAATCTCTTCGTCAAATCCATTCACTATTGACTTAGGGCTTGGTTTATTTACGGTTTTCCTTGGTGAACTGAACTTGCTGCAGGGTGGTTTGTTTGTACCTTCCTTTACAATTCTTTGCACTGTCGCAAAGACACACCTGTTGCTTCAGTCACGCACTCTTGCAAATTGTTCAGGTTGGAGGTGTCCGAATCTTTTATGTGTTTCAAATATTGAAACACATTAAAAACAATCTGTCGTCCTTGACTATGAATCACCTCCTTCTTATTCATAATATTACTCTAAAAAATATCATAATTAATCATTGAACGAACATTCTTTTTAAATACTTACATTGCTGAAGAAATTAACTATCAGTTAGTTTTGAAAAAAACTGTTTTGATGACTATTACTTGATACAAATATTAAAACGGAAAACTGAAAACAATAAGACCTTGATAAGAGCGAGAATGACAATGACAGTTACGGTTCACATTCGGTATATACAGTATTGGGATCCGCTGAGTATGTGCACTGTTGCCACAGCAAATATTTACGGATAAAGAAACTATGAACCTAGAATTGTTTATAAGTAAAAACAAGTAAAAGCTCGGATATTATATGGAGGTCTGGATTTATTTCATATATTTATGAATTTCTAGATACCGCCAGCATGAACGGGGTCCTTACAAACAATATTTTACTTAACGTAATAAATGGGATATTCGTGACGACGTATTAAAGCCACATTGCTAGCAAGATGTTTGTGGGTTGTACTGTAGCGTTGTGAATCTTGAGGTTTAAGTTTAAATTGAACCTATTGCGCATGTGACGTCACCCGCCATGAGATAATAATACTACTCTACCTTTGGTAATAGCTTGAGACTTTGTCTTACTTTCTTTTGTTGTCCTAACGTTTGGTATTTATGATCAGATGTAGGAAATTTTGAGTATTGAGTGAAGAAGCTAACCTGATGGTAGCAATGTAATTTGTTAGGTTAGAAATGTAAGAAATTAGTAAGATGGTACTGTTGGTAAATTTGTTAATTCACAACCATGTCATTCAAAAGTTTTGATGTGTACTGTTTATTAAGCCAGAGTACCAACACAAAAATTTGTAAAATGTATAGTAACTTGCTCGCTCGGGCATTTTGAAATTTGGGCATTTTTTTTGCCAAATCAGAAACAGTTAAAATGAAATGCTTATGTGCGTGTGCACCAAAAAAACTGTAAAGTTAGCTTTAGGTTATTGTAGAAATGTTAGGCGACTTGTCGCATTTGTTTTTAATTGTAGTGGTGTTTTGTGCTCTCCGACAAATTTGTGCTGTCGATTATAACTGCGCCACATCTGTGCATTTATAGATGTAGTTCGATAATCTTGGGGCTACACATTTCGTTTCCTGGTTACTCGCAAGAGTAAGTAAGTAAGAATGTAAGTTAGTTCATAGGTAAGTAAGGCTCTCTAGACTTTAAGTTTCTACTGTGCTAAAAGTTTTTTTTTTTGGTTTTTAAAATTTTTTTCTTTTATGGCTTGGTTGCGATTGTTACATGCCAAAATTGGCAATGTACATTTTTAGATTTAGTTATAATTTATAAATTAAGTCCCGCGTATTTTTAAATAAATAACGCCAACTTCTGTCGTCGCTGACAGTCACGCCTGCACAGAGTGAATGGAGGGATGCGCGAGTGTCAAAAGTGGGACTAAGCCACGAGGCCTCGAAGAGGCAACAACTATCTTGGTGTGGTGTGTTTTTCTTTTAGGTATGTGGGTTCCTTGTACCTTTTACCTTTGTGTACATGTTACCTAATCCTTCCGACCCCCTACGAGTGCAGTAAAAGGAAGGATGGATGGTAATTTGATTCAACATGGCGTAACTGGACCCAACCTGCAAATCTTCACTGGACCCTGAGTAAGTTCCAAGATGCCACCACGTGAGTAATTTGATTTTATTTGAATTGTGTTTGCAAACTGACTTAAAAAGCAGTTGCATTACTCTTAAAGCGTGGTCGGTATATGTTACAATGTACGGGTAAATTTGCGCGTAATTATGCGTTAAATTATAACAATGACGTGAGTTATCGGGAGTATAACAAATTATCACTTACATTTGATAAAATGTATGTTGCATTTACTGAAAAAAGTAACCTCTAATCGTGCTTGTAGTCACAACATTTTAAAATTTTCATAGTGGCAATGGTACTTCTGCATGACATCATAAATATTGATGACGCACATCGGATTTTAAATTGTTTGAACTATAGTAAAGTTTTAATATACAATATGAAAAACAAGACTAATTCTAATTTTAAATAAAAAAAGGAGTATTACTTAGAAGAAGTTCATACAGCCATATTGCTAACAACTTTACAAAGTATACTTACAACTTTCTTTTTGGTCTTTGATTTGTCATTATCAACACCAGCAAACAGCTGGTGAGGGAAAAATCCCTGTAGCTCCCCATAACATTTCCCTGCACAAATCCGTTAGTCCATTCACTTCCAGATACAGACCAAATGTGACAGTTGGAATACATAGACGGTGCATGTTCACTTACAAAGTTGCGTGGTTGATACATAACACTCAACGTGGGTGCTGAAAAAACACTTTACAAAATATTTAATAGCTGTTAATGTGAATTACCAGAACCACTACAATCATCAAACGCATGTATCGAACTTAACCAATGACTTATCCATACACCATCAGTAACATTATATTTATTAAAAATTGAAATGGGTGCTACTACATTGTCTAAATCCCAGTATTTAATGGTTCTATCTGAGGATCCAGTCACTAGCCAGTGGTTACCACCACTTAAATGCGACAGATGAAGTGCTGTAAAAACAATAATGTATTATATACAATGAATAACACGAATGAAAAAAGGATTGACTATGTAACAAACTACTGAATGAAGCCCCAACATACATCATCATCATCATTAGGTCTTCAGTTCTAGAACTGGTTAGACGCGTACCATCATTGTTCCCTATTCTGAACTAACCTACAGATTTCCCTGAAATATGCACAGTTTGCATCTATAACTGTCTGATCTAGGTCTAAATCTACCTCTTTTTTCCTATCTCTGCTTGTAATATATCACATACTATTCCCCAAAAATGCCTTAGAACGTATTCCGCCCTACTATTTCTCTTTTTCCCCAGATATCCTTGTTCCCCTACTATTTCTGTAACTTATTTGTAATTATCTTTGTCTGTCCATGCTATCGTCCTCATACATCTGAAGCACAGCATTTCAAAAGGCTGCTACCGTTTTTGTCTGCGTTTCAGACTGCCCGTATTTCATAGGCATACTGTGCTGTGCTCCACACATATGCTTTCAACAATTTTTTTCTTATTCTGTTTATTATCTTTCCTCATAGGCGCTGTTCTTTCTTGTTAGGTGCAGTTCGATCACTTTCTATTGTTTTACAGTTATATGCCCCCTATTTCTCCGACCTTCAATGGTTGTGAAGGGAGGTAAGCAGCCTGTGGCTGCCAAGTTCCCCCAACACTTAACCATTTGGCGATTTAATATATTTTCCAATTTATCTTTTCGCACAGTCAACATTAGTTGCAGGTATTTCACAACCAACAACTAGTTGTTTATACTAATCATCAGATTTATCTGCGCTTATTTTTTCGTCATTACGTTTTCCGTTTCAGAACTGGTTGGACACGTACCGCACTTATTTATATTCTGAGCTAGCCTACATAGTTCCCTGAAATTCTCACACAGCATGTGTATTCAGCTCGTTCCCTTTCTATTGTTTTCTAATTTTATACCTTATTTTACCGAGATCCAGTGAAGGAGGTTAAGCACCTGTGGCTACCAAGATCCCCCAACACTTAAACATTTGCCGAAATAATGGTTTTCCAGTAAATCCTTTCACACACTTAACATTATTCAAGAATATTGCCCAACCAATTCTTGTAGTTACTTATAATAATCATCATGTTTAAGCACAGTTATCTTTTCTTCATTAGTTTATCCATCTTGGGATTGCTTGGATGCGTACCTCCATTGATTTCTATTCAGAGCTAGCCTACACATCTCCCTGAAACCTTTACAGCCTACATCTTTTACTATCTGTGTGCAGTAGTCTAATCTAGGTCTGCCTCTTCTTCTCTTTTTTCCTATCTCTGCTTCTAATATATTCCGCACTATTCCCTCATGCCGTAGTATGTGGCCTATCATCCTATCTCTCCTATTTTTACCGTTTTCCACATATTTCTTTCTTCCCCTACCATTTTAGTACCTCTTCGTTCTTAACTTTGTCTGTCCATGATATCTTCATCATACGCCTGTAACACCACATTTCAAAGGCTTCTACCTTTTTCTTGTCCACTTCTCCTACTGTCCAGGCTTCACAGCCGTACAGTGCTGTGCTCCACACATGTGCTTTAAGCAATCTTTTCCTTGTTTCTATGTTTGTGGTGTTTGAGCACAGTAGTTGCTTTTCTTGTTAAATGTAGCACGACCTTGTGCTAATCTTTGTTTATATCTTTTGTGCTTTTCCCATCTTGCGTTATTTGGCTTCCTAGGTAGCAGAAATCCTTAACCTCTTGTAAGTTCGTGTTAGATACTTGTATTCTTGTTTTTGATTTATTTTCACCAACTTTGCAAACAAGAACTTTAGTTTTAGTTTTGTTAATTTTCATACCGTATCTCTCTGTTAGAACCGTTTCCATTTCATTAAGAGCAGCTTCTAACTCTTCCTTGCTAGACGCTAATACCGCTATATCATCTGCAAATCTAAGCATATCAATTTTTTGTCCATGCATAGTAATTCCAAATGTCTTCCTGCATTTGACAGTATTCATTGCCTCTTCTATGTACAAGTTAAAAATCAATGGGGATAGGGCACATCCCTGTCTCACCCCTTTCCTAATGTTTACTTCTTTACGTTCCTGCTCTAATTCTATTACCGCTGTTTGCTCTTTGTATAAGCTATGTACTATTCGTCTATCCTATAACTCATTCCAATCTTTTGAGTATTTCAAACATTTTTCCAATTTACATTGTCGAATGCTTTTCCAGATCTACAAACCCTATATACACGCTTTCCCTTTTCTATTGTTTTCTCCATTATCACTCTCAGAGCTAAAATAGCCTCCGTGTTCCCCTATTTCGCCTAAACCCAAATTGGTCTTCTCCTAGTATTTCTTCAGCTCGTTTTTCCATTCGTCTTTGCACAATTCTAGTTAATATTTTTGACACGTGTGCTGTCAAACTTATTGTTCGAAAATTTTCACATCTATCCGCACCTTTCTTTTTGGTATAGTTACTATGATGCTACGTTTGAAATCTTTGGGTATCTCGCCTGTCTCATACATATAGCTTACAAGTTGGAAGAGACGTTCTGTTACTGCTTGTCCAGCGGCTTTTAGAGTTACTGCTTGCACCTTATCTGTACCCGGCGCCTTACCATTTTTCAGACTCTTTAATGCTAATTCAAACTCGTCTCAAGTATAGGATATCCCATGTCATCATTTTCAATGTCTGATTCCTGTTCTAATGCAGTTAGTTCTTCTCCTGCATATAAATTCCTATATATTCTTGCCATCTACTCACTTTCTCTCGTTTTCTATACTGACGTTTCCTTGTCGTCCCTTTATATTTTTGCTATACGGTTTTATATCCCTAAAATTCATTCTAATTAATTTGTATGCTTCGTCTTTCTTTCCTATTTCCATCTTAGTTTGTACCTCTTTGCACTTTTCATCAATCCATTGTTCTTTAGCTTTCATGCATTTTCGAATAATTTCCCATTTTATGGCTTTGTATCTTTGTTTTCCTGTTTCGTCTGATTTATTTTTGTATTTTCGTCTTTCTTCTATTAAATTCACGATATCCTTTGTTATCCATGGTTTCTTATTTTCTTTTTGTGTATACCCCAGAATATCTCGGGCCGCCATGTCTAGGCTGGATTTAATGTTATTCCATTCTGTTTCTACTTCCTTAGTTTCAGATATTTTCCCGATATCATTCAGCAATTCATTTGACTTTTTTTCGAATCTTACTTGAATATCTTTATCTTTTAGTTTCTCTAAGTCCAAGTGCCTTTTTCCGTTCCTTTTTTTCAGATTTTTAACTTTAAGTGCGGCCTTCATAATTACGATGTTGTGGTCAGTATCTATATCTGCTTCTGGGTAGCTTCTACAGTCTTTTACTTGATTCCTAAACCGTTGTCTAACAAGAATGTAATCTATTTGATATCTTACTATATCTCCTGGCATCTTCCACATATATCGTCTTCTAGCATGATGTTGAAATAAATAATGTGTTTGTGATGATTAAGTTGTTCTTGTTGCAAAATTCTACCAGCGTATTTCCCCTGTCGTTTCTCGTGCCTAAACCAAATAAACCTACTACCGCTCCTTCCCACTCCTCACCTACCACTGCATTAAAATCCCCCGTAATTATTAAATTTTCATGTCCTTTTACGTATCTTAATATGTCTTCAATATCTTTGTAGATGGCTTCTACCTCTTCGTCACTGTAGCTAGAGGTGGGCATGTATACTTGTATTATCACTGTGTTTACCGGTTTAGATTCTAATCTAACCATGAGTACTCTTTCGTTCTTTTGTAAGTAATTTTCTACACAGTATCCTATCTTTTTCCGCATAACTATCCCCACACCCAAATTTCCTTCCTCTGCTCCTGTATGAATTACCCTGAAGTCTCACTCCAAAAATCCCCCACCTCTGGCCACGAACTCGCTGATCCCTACTATGTCTAGTGATAACCTATTCATTTCGATTTTAGGTTCTCTAGCTTACATACTTGCTTCATACTTCTAACATTCCACGCTCCGACTGCAGAATGTTCCCGACTCTTATTATTAACTTTCCGATCGCATCCTCCGAGTAGTCCCCTCCCGGAGATCCGAATGGGGACTATTTTAACTCGGAATCTTTACCCCAGAGAATGCCATCATGTTTGTAACAATTTAAGTACGCTGTGTACTTGGGAGATAATGTGGTGGTTTCCGTTGCCTTCCACATCGCGGTAATGTGTCTTAGACTGCCATACCGACCCCTATGGTCTCTGCCAATCTAAGTACCTGAAGAGCCACTGCCCTCTTTCGGGGACCTGTCTTAGTCTGGTTCCTCACTAACGACCCTACTACTTTGGTTGGACCTGTAGTTTGGCTCTTTAGCTCATTAGAACACGCAAGCCATTTCACCTGTTCTAGTAATTTAGAACTTCGGCAAGGTGCAGGTCCATTCGAAATGGCCCAACATACATATGATCACATAATTTGCATTCAACTCAAGTATCAATTGCAATCATTGGTTGTCATTTACATGTAAAACTATTTAACAATTCCAATGCGATAGCGATCGATTACAAACGCTTTCTATCATAAAAATTCTACAATGCAAATTGTTGTAATGATAAATCATATTTTAGAAATGCCCATAAACCTCACATTTCACTTTCATGAATTTAGTGTTTAATAAATTTAGAGGTAACAGAGAAATATGCTGCCTAATTCTTGAACCAATGTCTAAAATGTAGTAAGATTAGCTTCCTTACTGTGGTTAATAAATAATAATAGTTTAGCCACGATATCTCCATTTGGAACTGACTTCTGAATATTAATTCTGAATAATACATAACTATTTCTCTGAAATAATCCTATAAATTTAAAACACATCCGTTTCTTGTAACACTTAGTTTGAGAAAAGTACTGAATGAATTTTTATTATTCGAGCACTACAGTAAAGCTTATTATTCGTAGATGTGCCCGCGGTAGGTATTTTTTTTTTTACAAAAGGCGTAGTATTATTGGTGAAAACAACGTTCGTAGTTGTCATTATATTAAACGTAATCGTTCATATTAAACACACATAGCAGATGCTACCAATTTGAAACAAAGTTTGACGAAGTTCACTCTTAATGAGAAGACGAATATGCGATGCCCTTGTATGAACACAAAACACATAAGTTGTATGATCAATTGAGATTGAGGTAGTAATTGCATCGAAGTTTATTTTTATCGGGTGCATTGCTTCTGACAGCTGTTCTATAGATTCCTATATAGTGCTTCTATAACTGTATTGTTTCCTTTGAGATTATTACATTCAGGATTGTTTAGTAAATACGTTAGTTTTAATAAATTTCGATTATAATAGGACGTCACATTGATCCAATTTTAGGTGATCATAATTGTTTGTTCAGAGCAGTTGCTTATTCTATATTTAACAGCAAGGAAAACCATCATGATACCCGCTTGCAAGTAGTCGAAAAATAAAAGACGAGTGGAATTTATTTGCAGCTTTTATTATTGGTAATTCATCTTATAGACTACTTGGTTACTAATGTAATGGAATATGACAATTTAATGTCTTATAAATATTTATGGTTACGGGTTGGGGACATGTCATCTTATAAACTAAGGTCGACGCTTCGCCTACTTTTGTAAAGGGCTTCATCGAGACCAGAAAAGAAAATAAATAATTATTTAAAGTGTAAAAAATTATGAAAGAGTTATTATACTCCCTGTATGTTTGTTGTGGTTTGTTTAGCATTCTTCTTAATCTTCTCGTTGTCAACGATCCTAGGACATGGATCGAAACGTAAATAAAATAGATTTTAAAAACTATGAGTGGTTTCATTCCCAAAGAAGATTAAAAAGAAAGAGTTATATCTGAACTAACAGACTCACATGCCCATTTTAGCCAAAAGGTGTCTTGTGGCAAAGAAACTGGTGAAAGTAGCGAAAGTGGTAGTTTATATAGGGTGAGAAGTAAACTACCACTTTCGCTACTTTCATCAGTTACCTTGCCACAAGACACCTTTTGGCTTAAATGGGCCGGTGAATCTGCTAGTTCAGAAGTAACTCTTTCATAATATTTTACACTTTAATAATTATTTTCTTTTCTTGTCCTGATGAAGTCCTTTACAAAAGTGGGCAAAACGTCGATCTTAGTTTATAAGATGACACGTCCTCAACCCGGAACTATAAATATTTATAATGACTCCGGCCGTGAAAGCCTCTGACAATATCACAATTTAATGTCTTTAGATGGAGAATACGCTAGTGATGTAGAATTGCATAAGTCAGTTGTTTCTAGAATACTTATTTAAAATACATAATGACGACCACAAACACATTTTTAAGTATGTAGCTGGCAACACGGTCTACAATCTTTATATGTGCTATTTGTAGCAGCCATTACAATGTCTAGATGTCGAACTTTGACGAGATTTATGAATGCTACCAATTTCAAAACAAAGTATGACAAGTGATCGGTCATTTCCAATTAAGTATTAGTAGTAGTTTAAACTGCTGCGAGATTGTTACATTTATGCTAAAATAGCCGTCTAATTTCGAAGGAGTTTATTCTAGTTAGTTGTATAAATGATGAATGCATCGACCGTTGGACGGTTGGAACGATTTTCTTGGTATTTTCTGTGTTCGTGCGTTAAACTTGATGGAGGGTGAAAAACCGTTGATGTTTTAGGTAGAATTTTGTGGTGGTTATGCTTGGAGTTTCAACAAGGGAGCCGATGGGTGCCAAAATACTGGGAATGCTTGTTTATCCATTGCAGAATATGCAAAACTTGAAAACAGGGGGTACGTTTGGCTCTATTAAACACCTTAGAGGTAGGGTGAAGCTCTTTTCTTCACTCGCCATCGAGGTTAACTAAAGTAGTCCATCTTACCTAGTGATTTTATAACAAGTATTATTAATTGTAATTACACAAGTTGGTGTGTCATGGTAATGAATTGACGTAGTGAAAATTTTAAAGTCAATACAGAGTTAAGAGTGAAGCTTTTATTAAGCATGTAAGTACAAACTACTGCTATTTTGGGTGTTGGAGCGTACAAAGGCGTTCTTAAATGGAAAATTAATGGTGAATGCACCAAGTATTGATTTGTTGATCATAAATGGAGTTGTAATGGGAGATTTTGGAGGTTTGGATGCACTTTCAATGGTAAATTAGGAGAGATTTGGATAGCAACGTACTGAGAGGAATGGTGATTCAACTTGGAGAGCGGTTCCAGAGCCTAGAGTCATTCTAGACGGCAACTTCTTCGTGGGCTGGTTTGCAGATGCTTGCAGGATAATGGTTACCAGGTAATGAATTTTTATAAAATATTGTTGTGCTGTTTATTTGAAGGTTTTAACTCTTTTGTGCATTTAAGTGACTATTTCTATGAATTTTGATGAACTGAAAATTTTATTGAACTTTATATGTTAATGAAAACAAGTTTATAATTAATGTAATAATAATCAGGTTGTTTTGTACAAAGTAAAGGGAACTTTTATTATTGCAGTGCTATAATGTTGCACACAGGTTTAAAGAGTTTTACTGTGAGCTCATATTAAGACGAGAGTTAAAGTCAGCTATGAGGATAGCCACTTACTTAAATCGGGTATATGTTGGATAAAGATATTTAATACAAACTCATTTTTGAAATTGAATTGCTTCTAGTCAAAGTTATATTATCGTATGTAATGAAAAGAGTTTTGGAAAATGTGTATTTTATTTTGTGTAAATAGAGTGTAATATATTTTGTTAGTTGCGTTATTTTGGGTATAATTGTAGGGCGGTAATTTTCTTTTAGACTGCAGCATAGTGACAGTTACGTGGAGTTGAGTTTCAGCAGTCCAGATAAGCTTCTTTGAAAGTTTTCCATAAGCATACAAACAGGAGCGGAGCAGCCGAGGTGAACTACACAATAATTATGGTGCACTACGGTGGTGTTCGAGTTTAATAGAGAGGAAGCTTCACAAAATTATGACGCCCAATCTGCGGGGCTCGAATTCATTTTAGGCTCAAAACAAGACCGGGAACTTCACAAATATATATTATTATTATATTATACACGTATGGGTCCAATAGGACCACGCGAGGTACTAGTCATGTTTTTTTTATAATTTGGCCTTTTTCTTTGCCCAGACTAGTTTCATTTTTTCTGAATGGGCTCTTTTTCTGTCATCGGACCACGCTGTTCCTGGTCTCTTGAGAATGTTCCTTTTACCAACCTCACATTTAGTAATTTTATTCCTAAACATTCTTCTGTCCAAAATATCTGTCTGTGTTATGCCTGATGTTTGTAGATCTTCTTTGATTGCTGCTATTCACTTGATTGTATCTGTCTTTGCTCTACTGCGATTTTCATATAATTCTACAATCTGTTTTGTTAGTCTCGTTGACTCCATTCTTTTGATGTGTCCGTAGAATTTTAATCTTCTTTCCCGCATGTCCGAGTGTATATCCGTGTATTCTTCTATCTCTTTGTTCTTTCGCAATTTATAGGTACTGACGTCAGTGTGAATGGGGCCTAAAATTTTCCTGATAATTTTCCTTTCTCTTTTCTGAATTTCATCTATGTCAGTTTTTCTATTTAAAACTAGTGTTTCAGATGCATAGAGGCATTCGGGTTTGATTACTGTATTGTAGTGACAGAGTTTAGCATATTTAGAGATTGATTTTTTATTATAGATTGTAACAATTTTATTTTTGATTAATAAATCCCTTCATAAAATTGCGAGAATAATAAAACACTTTTATTAAAACAATAGTAAATTACATTCAACAACTAAAGTAATACGTTAAAGCAGCATCGTCCTTTGGTATTCTATTTGTGGTTAAATATCTGTGTCTTCTACAGCTATTTGCAGGCGCGTTTCTGTTTGACTGTCCCCACCTCGGACGCCTCGGTCGCCCGAGCTAGTTTTGTAATCAGTCGGCCATACGTGGAAGAAGCAATAAGATGTATCAAAAATGGCAGGCCGGCAATTTGCGTATCAACTTTGATGAGTTAGGACACATCTTCGAATAGCGGTTGGTAGCGTATAAAGGTTATTAACTTGTTTAATTTGAGATAATTTCTTTAGCGCGACAAGACATAATGCTACAATTGACAATGCAACTCTGAAAACACGAAATTTAGAAGGCAGTTTATTAAGAAGACGACTTTGCTACAACTTACGATGCAACTTTTAGAATAGAAAATTTAAGAAACCAATTTTATGAAGACCACTTTGTTATACAACGTAAGGATGCTACTTTGGTGAGGCGGCGTGATTCAACAACCGGATTGCAGCGGCTGCCGAATGTATCGTGGCCGTATTTGATTCTACACGTGGAACAACCCCATAGTATAAGTTGTTTAGTATGAATTTGGTTCACACTACACGCCGTGATCTTTGCATGAAATAACAAGTACCTCATCAAGGCGAGAAATGCAGTTTTGGTTCGTAGATAGCTTTAAGTCCTTTTATGTGTTTCACACTAGAAACACGTTAATTTGTTCTAATGTGTAAAAGCATGAATATTATAAAAGTTTCAACTATTGCTGAGCTGGATTTTTCCAGTGTCGAAATTAAAATTCACTGATTTGATGTTTTGAGAAACAACACGCGTGGTTCATTATGAATCGTTAGTAACAACAACAGGTGTTACTGACGTCACATATTTTTCTGTAGTATACTGCTGACAGATGTATTCTTGAAAGCAAATGCTTGAACAGCTTTAGCACAAGTTATGTAAACAAGAGTATTTTTGTGATCTGCTTTATAGAAACTAAAACTTGCACATGTAATTTAAAAAAGAAAAACTTGAGTAGTAACATTTTTAGAAGTAATTAATTTGTCATCTGCCTGAACAGATCTGCACAGGTCGGAGCCCTTTTTTTTGTATAACAAGTTTACTATACTGTAAAATATTTGATTAAAAATAATTTAGATAAACCTGAAGTTGAAAACCATGAAGTGATTCAGTTATTAATTAAATTTTGTTGCAATTCATTTTATTTTAAAAGAGATTCTTTTTAGTAAACAATTGGTTCAAGATTAAAGTTTTTATTTTGATCAAATATGATCAAACCTAAACACATAAAGCTAACATCCTTATGAGTAGAATTTTGATGCCAACTTTATATTGAAAATATCTTTTACTACTGCTTTATGTTTATTTGCTGGACACAAATAGTGTTCCACTTTTTTTATCTAACTATTACAATTTCTTACAGGAACAGCGTCTTATTTTATTAAGACAGGTTTTTTGTCATCGAAGGCGATCCTTTTTTTCTTTGGGTCTCCACGTCCGCCCTTAGAAATATGCCATGCCATTATCATGAATAAGTCCGGACTTGGTGGCGCCTATTTGGTTTAGATTAAGTTTTACCTACAAACAGATTTCGACTTACCCCCCATTTCTCATAGCTCTACCCGAGGAATAGACCCCTAGTTATGTCGGAAGACTTAGTTTCACTGCAACCCAAAATGGGGCTGGTGCCTTTAAGAAAAGATACGTTTCAAGATGTTTTGGGTAAGTCTGAAGGCGGTTGTTATTTTCTGACAACGGGCTTCATTTGCAAGTTTTTCAAGGCTTGATTCTTGTATGATTTCACCAAGATATTTAAATTGTGATACCCTTTTTATTTTCCCATATTTTGTGTCCAAGAATTTAGGAGCTATTTTAAGATTAGTCATGTACTCCGTTTTTTCAAATAAAATTTAAATGCCTACTTTCTCTGCAATCTCCTTTAGAATCTCAATTTGTTCTTGGGCCATATCCGTGTCTCGAGCTAAAATTGCCAGGTCATCAGCGAAAGCTAAGCAATCGACTTTAATATTTGTTCTACCTAATTTGATTGGTTGATCGACCTAGTGTTCGCCATTCCTGTATTACTTTATCCAAAACACAGTTGAATAGTAATGGGGAAAGCCCATCTCCCTGCCTAACTCCTGTTTTTATTTCAAAAGGCTCGGAAAGTTCTCCCATGAACTTTACTTTGGATGTAGTGTTCGTCAGTGTTTCTCTAATTAAAGTTAGTGTGTTAAGGTCTAAGCCTTGTTCCTTTAAAATTTGGTAGAGGGATTCCCGGTCAATGGAGTCGTATGCTTTTTTAAAATCAACAAATGTGCAGACTATGTTTTTGTTATAAATTTTTTGATGTCTCAGAATCAATTTCAAGTTAAGTATCTGTTCTGTGCAGGATCTATTGGGTCTGAAACCCGCCTGATATTCACCAATGTGTCGTTCTAATTGTCGTTGAGCCCGATCGAGTAAGCATAGTGAAAATATCTTATATGGGACTGGAAGTAAGGAGATTCCTCTATATTATTAACATCTGTCCTGTCTCTCTTTTTATGTAAGGGGTGGATAAGTGCATTTTTCCAGTCATCAGGTATTCTCTCTGATTGCCAAATGTTCTTTATCAGCTCTGTGATTTCCCTTAGAGTGTTGGGTCCTATGGACTTTAGATGTTCCGCCACAATTCCGTCTTCACCGGATGCTTTGTTGTTTTTTAATCTTTTAATTTGCCTATTGATCTCATCTTCATTTGGTTCCAATGAGTCTGGATTGGTGAAATGGGTATGATTTGGTATAAATCTATCACATGGTTGGGGGCAGTTAAGAAGTTTCTCAAAATATCTAGCAAGTTCGTCGCAGTTTTGTTTGTTGCTTAGAGCTAGATTGCCATTTTCTTTCCTGAAACATAAGCTTTGGGGTGGGTAACCGGTTAGGTGTCTTTTGAATGTTTTGTAGAAATTTCTTGTCTTGTTTTTTTTGAAAATCTTCCAAGGAAAAAAGTTGATCCTTTTTATATGTCCGTTTAGTCTGTCTTATTAATTTGGATGTCTCTCTTCTAGTATTTAAGAATGTGTTATACGTCTTCTCTGTTTTATTTCTGTTCCAGTTCTTAAATGCTTGGAGTCTAGATTTTACTGCTGTTTCACAGTCCATGTTCCACCAAGGATGTTTTTGTCTTTTTTGTAGAGAGATTAACTTTTGGGCAGTTTTAACAATTTTGTTTTTCAGTTCATGCCATGTTTTTGATTTAATTTTATCAAGTTCGGATCCAAAGACTGGTGTTATTTTCTCTATGTCAAATTTTGGGATTAGACATTTTTTTGTAAACATTTTTTGTGGTTTACATTTTAGCTTTATTCTGGTGAGGTAGTGATCTGAATCAATATTGGTCCCTTTACGGATCTGAATGTTTAGGATTTCTTTGTAGTTCGGGTATGATATTGCAACATGGTCGATTTGAAACTCCCCCAAATATGAGTTGGGAGATCTCCAGGTCTTTTGCTTGGAAGGTGTTTTTTTTTTAAAATGAGTTGACATGATCTTAAGGTTAAATGTTTTGCATATTCCAACAAGTCTTTGGCCATTCCTGTTTGTCCACTTATGAGCAGGATATTTTCCGATTGTTTTCCTAAATTTCCTTTCTTTTCCCAGCTGTGCATTAAAGTCGCCCATTAAGATTTTTACATGGTTTTGAGGGATTTTAGACAGAGTATTTTCTAAGGTTTCCCATGCTTTAATAACTTTTTTCCGGATTTGACTTATTTTCTTCGTTTATCGGCATGTGGGCATTAATTAGAGTGTATGATTTGTTTGCACATTTAAGGGATATGGTCATTAATCTATTGTTAACTGGATTGACACTTGTAACTGACTTCAAGATCTTCTTAGAGATTGCGAAAGTCACTCCTAAATGGGGTGTGTTATTCATGATTCTTTTGTTAGTTTGGCTTTATTAAATTTTTTATTTTGAGTAAATTATACAAAGAATTATGTAATATTCAACATACTGTCGCTAATATTGTTCCAAATCACATATTCAACGAATATAGTCGCAGACAAGGAATTTTATATAATAAAAAATTTCATAAAGTCAAACTTGTCGACCTGAAAAAGTTTGACAAGCTTTCAGATTTAAACAAGATTAAATTCCTTCGAACTACAAATTGGTTTAAAAATATTAGCACAGTAGATACACCAAGTCACATACAAACAATTCTTGCATTAGGTACAAAATTTAGTATACAACCTTCAATTAATAACACCATCCTCATAAAATTAATAGCTGATTTAGAAAACATAGTTTTAGATAGTAAAGAAGAAGATAGAGACCTAAAACGAACTTATATAACTAAAATTTTAATAAATTTTTATCATCAAAATTGAAAAAGAAAATCAAAATTCTTATACGACTATTATCAATGCAAAAAATTTCTGAAAGAATATGAAGATTTATTAATAATTAATGCTGACAAAGGCAACGTCACCGTTGCTGCATCTAAAACTAGTTATTAAAAAAAATGTCAGATTTACTGAAAGATAATACAATATACAAAGAAATTAAAACAGATCCAACAACAAAACTTCAAAAACAAACACTAGACCTTATAAAACAGTTAAGAAATAAAAAAATGATTAGCGATTTAGAAGTGAAATCATTTAACAATTATAGCAGCACAATTCCTAAACTTTATGGTCTACCTAAAATACATAAAGCCGATTTTCCATACGTACCATCGTTGCCACAAATAACGCTGCCACTGAAAAACTTTCTAAATTCATTTCTGAAATTCTAACAAAATCCATCCGTAAAACCGCTTTTAATATAAAAGATTCCTTTGAATTTTCTGAACAAATAAATAATTTTCGTTTACCACAAAATTACGTATTAATCAGTTTAGACGTCGTTTCCCTTTTCACAAAAATATCTAAAAATTTAGCTACGAATAACAACTGTTATTTTCGTTTGACAATAAATTTTATCTACAAACTTTTGGATGTCCAATGGGATCAAATCTCAGTCCCATTACTGCACAAATAGTTATGGACGAACTATCGAATTCTGTTATTCCGCAACTTCCGTTTAATCTTCCATTTATTAAAAAATTTGTTGATGATCTAGTGACAGCTATTCCAGAAGATAAAATAGATGAAACTCTTAACATTTTTAATAAATACAATAGCCACATTCAATTTACAGTCGAAACAGAATCAAATAACTCAATACCATTCCTAGACACGCTATTGATTAGAAAGGATAACGGTGAAATCACCTTAGATTGGTATCAAAAACCTACACATTCAAACAGATATTTAAACTATTATTCCTATCATACATTTAAAACAGAGCTAAATTTTATTTTAGGATTAAAAGATCGAATTTTAAAGATATCCCACCCCTCTTCATAAAAAAACTTTCAAATATTCTAAAAACAACAACTATCCTATAGACCTTATCACAAAATTATTATATAACTCAAAAAAGTACGTTAATACAAACAATAACGATGGTAATATAGATAGCAATAACACAACTAACGGAAATAACAAAACTTTACAACTACACAAAACACTACCAAACATAGATGACCACCTAACTCATAAATTAACTCAAGTATTTAAAAATTACAATTTCAAATACGCTAAAAAGAATATTTTAACATTAGAAACTATTTTTTCAAAATTTAAAGATAAAACACTGGATTTGTTTCAAAAAAACATTGTATATCAAATTAATTGTATAGATTGTGGTGACCCCTATATTGGACAAACGTTACAATTTTTTAAACAACGCATAACCCAACACAAAAGTGACATTAGAATCAAACCAAATTCGTGTGCTTTATCAAGTCACTCATTCAATTTAGATCACAAAATTGATTTTGAACATCCTATAATTTTAGAACTAGAAAAAGAGACGTAACCTATACCTAATGCAATAATTGATATTGAAGTGATTAACATTTCACATCATATATACACATCACATACATACACATATACACATACACACATGTATTAACAAACAAACAGATTTAAAATACATAATCAAAAATATGCATAGACACTCATATAAATATAACATGTACATGTATTCACGCTAATACATACACACACGTGCACACATAGGCATCCACTATTTAAAACTTTAAATAATAAAAAAGTGAAACTGAAAGGTTTCAAAATTTGACATTTTTATATTGATACAAGTTATACAATTTTTATACAACAATTTGAAGCAAACATCATTTTAAAAAGATTTTTCGATTTAATTTCTATGTTAATTTAATATATATCCTCACCTTGTAAGTTAATAGCAATTCATGTATATGTTAGCCTAGTTAATTGTATTTTAGAAAGCCTGTGATCAAGAATTTGAATTAAATTTGAAAATTTAGGCCTTAAAAAAGAGTATACTTTCCTCCAGCTGACCTCAAACCCATTAATAATATATCGTATTTGTGCAAGGTCATTATTTTCAAACTATATATATATATATATATATATATATATATATATATATATATAGATATATATATATATATATATATATATATTGCTGTGATACATGGGTAACATCCTCGTTGGAGTAAAAAAACCTTCGAGCACCAACGTTGGGCGTCAAGAATTGCTGTGAAATGTTCCTTTGTTCACTGGAACTGGTACTTTCTGCTGATCATTCGAGCCCCACAGATTGGGCGTCAAGAATATGCTGTGAAACCTACAAAAAGCCTCACCAGAGTAAAAAAAAATATACGAGCCTCTCGAATTTGGCACCAAAATTTGCTGTGATTCTCGCCCTGTTGAATCTCTTCTGATAATCGCCTCTTTACTCTTTCTGCCTCGGCTGCTCACATAGTTAAAACTTTCATCCTCATTCATAAAAAAAAACAAACACATTCCTACCACAAACATCAACGTTAACTCTATTTACATCAATATTCATAATACATTAAAATTTCAAAATTAAATTTCAGCATAAATATCAGTATCATAAAATTTCAAGTTTAAATTTGTCTTCATTTTAATTTGCATCCCGAATTAAAGTCCTTGTAGGATGCATACTAATGTAGTTAACAATATGTGCAGACCTAAGTCTGAATAAAAGGGAGCATCTCCCACCCCTTTACGTTAATTAAACAGGTTAGTCTAATTGAGCTCAAAGACAGACCCCAAATTTTCATCATAATCAAAACATAAACTGCTAAATACTCCTTTCTACTTAAACAAGAAAATTTTACCTTAAAATTAAAAATTTGTTGTTTATACAAATTCACAACTGTTCATTTTTTTATCAAACAAATTATAAAGATATTCAACACACACCAAAACATCTAAGCTCGAACAAAATTGTATAATTTACCTGAAGGTTACTGCACTCGTGACTTCAATGTACATCGTCCTTTGTTAATCACACCATTCCAACTGGGTAATGTTTACGTCCTCGGATTACTGGTCGCCTTTAAAAAATTTTTCTTAATCTTCTTTGGGTATTGAACCACTCATAGTTTTTAAAATTATCTTTATTAACGTTTTGATCCATAACCTAGGATCGTTTTCAAAATAATAAAACTTCAAGATTGACATTTATGACACAAATTGAAGGTGACTTTGATTTATTGATGTTTGAAATATTTGGTTTGAGTACACTAAGCAAAATTTTAAAATTTAAATGAATAATTGCCTTCAATTTGTTCTCTGGGACCACTTTTTAGGTATCACTTAACGTGAAATCAGCTGATTAATTTTATTGTAAAAATTCAATAACTTGGGAATTGGAAAACATTTTTAACATGTTTCTATTTATACAATTTAGAGGATGGTTATTAAAAGTGTGCAATGCATTATTAAAGGCTTAAGTAGTCGTTTTTATATTTATTTTGAAGGAAAATTATTATGATTTAGGCTACCTCTTTGGTAGATTTTAACATGGTTCTGAGGTAACCTTATGGTGGGTTTACACTTGTCAGATACCAATGTTGTTCTAAGAAGGTTGTATATGGATCTGAGGCGACCCTATGGCGGGTTTACACTTGTCAGATACCAATACTGTTTAAGGAGATTGTATATGGTTGTGAGGTAACCTTATTGCGGGTTTACACTTGTCAGATACCAATGCTGTTTTACAGGGGTTGTTAATATGCTTCATCATCATCTTTCTAATTAGAAAACAATAGAAGGGAAGCTAGCTCAGAATATAAATAAGTGCAGGTACGTGTCCAACCAGTTTTGAGATGAAGATCCAATGAAGATGATGATGAAGCATATTACAACCCCTGTAAAACAGCATTGGTATCTGACAAGTGTAAACCCGCATATACCTCACAACCATATACAATCTCCGTTAAACAGTATTGGTATCTGACAAGTGTAAACCCGCCATAGGGTCGCCTCAGATCCATATACAACCTTCTTAGAACAACATTGGTATCTGACAAGTGTAAACCCACCATAAGGTTACCTCAGAACCATGTTAAAATCTACCAAAGAGGTAGCCTAAATCATAATAATTTTCCCTTCAAAATAAATATAAAAACGACTACTTAAGCCTTTTAATAATGCAATTGCACACTTCTTTAATAACCATCCTCTAAATTGTATAAATAGAAACATGTTAAAAATGTTTTCCAATTCCCAAGTTATTGAATTTACAATAAAATTAATCAGCTGATTTCACTGCACCTAAAAAGTGGTCCGTTCAGGAACCAAATTGAAGGCAATTATTCATTTAAATTTTAAAATTTTGTAGGATAAACCAAATATTTCAAACATCAATAATCAAAGTCACAATTTGTGTCATAAATGTCAAACTTGAAGTTTTATTAGTTTTAACGATCCGTTGGATCAAGTTAATAAAGATAATTTTAAAACTATGAGTGGTTCAATACCCAAAGAAGATTAAGAAGAATACTAAACAAACCACAACAAACATACAGGAGTATTTAAAAATTTTCTACACCACCATTCATCTAAAATTGTTTCAGGGCTTTTCAGGAACTCATCTATGTATATCTGAATCTTGTTTTGTGGATCCAATCACGTTTACTAATAATACTTGATTACTCACTCCAAAATTAGCAAAGCAATCCATAATTCGTTCACGCTATACAAAGCGGCATACTTCAATGTATTTATTTATCGCTACTTATCTATCTTTCTAAGTGCACAATGCATACTAACTTGGGTTCTGCTTGAAGTATGGTATAACAGCAACAAATAAAGAGCAAACTGTTTTAAAGTATTCAATAAAATCTAAGAACCAAACTGTTTAAAGTATTGAATAAAAATCGAAAATCTAAGAGAGCAAAACTCCTATAAACACGGGTTTATATAATAGCCCGCTTGCACGTCGGATTTGTCCTACAACGGACAATTTCCAGAATTTCGCATTCTATGTTCCCTTCGACAGTCCGGCACAGTGATTCCACAAAATTTGCACACGTACAAGTTGAAAATCTAAGAAATATTCACACAACACGCAACGCGTCTGCCAACTAATTAATTTTATACAGCAATCGTTACGTTTACACCTCTCATATCTGCATCTTATTTTCACGAATCGTAAACCTCGTGACGTTGCTCAAATCCCGCCTTTTATTATTCGTGTCTCTGCTTGACGCGTTTTTCCATCCCTTTCTACCTTGGTCTGAGTGGTACAAATCGATATTCTTTATTATCGGTTATTTGAATCCACTTGTATTCGCGACGTGACTTACTCGAGTTAAGTAACCCCTCAACTAGCCTTCTCGTTAATATAAGCTACGATTTATCCGACCGTTTGCAATATACGTAGAATTTTCATGTTTATCTATTCAAATTTATTAGAACTTTGACATTTAAAAGTTTGCAGGTGTGCGCTTCTAATAAATGTTTTAAATATAATTCTCTGAGCTTTGTTTTCATGGTATTTTAACCAAACTTGGATTTTCACAGGCTTTTGTGCTTATTATATATTACAAAAGGTTCAATTAACTCCAATTAAAATAATAATGGATGGCATTGACTTCTACCCTTTAGTTTTTAGCGAATACTAATTAAATATTAATTATTATTTGTTTAATACTCGTTACTTAAAAATTGAATTAATTAATATAAATTTTGCACGTAATTTGTATTTGTTTTAGTACTTGGAACAATTAAATTACATACAAGTTGAGCATTTTAATTCTGCTTCTTTTTATAGAAAGCGTCTAGTGAATAATTTAAATCCCTTATTTTTAATGAAACGAATAAATTTTTATGCTCCACGGTTTTAATAACGCGTATTGTATTATCTAATAAAATTCTATACAAACCCTACATTCTAATTGAATGATTTAAATCTTCACAGTAGGCCTTTAATTACGCGTACTTTTTCCCAAAGCTTCCTTATACACGGTGATTAAAATTATTTGATGTCGTTAATTAATTTTCTACCCTGGTCTAAATTTGAGTAATATATATATATATATATATATATATATTATTGTGTAAGGGAGGGGTTATAAGGTTTCTAAAGGTATATTTGTATTAATAGGGTGTATGCCGATAGGGTCAATATTTCAGATTTACTAATTTAAAAACTATAAATTTTGCTATACTTTACATACGTTAAAGTATGTACCATTTCAGATTGAAACTTATATGCCAAAAGGTAGTAACATGACTTTATGACGTTGATATAATGCACGGTACTTGAGGTTTTATTCTGAGTTGATATTTCATGAGCCAGTTGAGAGTACATTTGCCGTCGGAAAGCCGGACACATTTATGGATATCTGCAATATAACAAAGCGTCCAGGTCGTGTATGAATTATTTGGCTTTTCCTTTTATAGAATCAAACTTTTAGACGAATTGTAAATCAAAATTTAAAGTGAATCAAAATGTAAAAGGTTATTGGAGTTTAGTGAAGTGTTTTGGACCAATGGTAGAAATTTAAAATTATTATAAAGACTATAGCGAAGGTATGTTGGACACTGAAAGATAGGAGATTTGTTATTGGATGTTATATATGTAAAAATGTTATTGTAGTAAGCTAAGTTTGTTTATTTAATAACCAAGCAATATAAATAAGGGACTTTTTTAAAATTTGTTCAGATACAGACCTATTTATGAAACCTGCGTTAAAATTGTAAAATAGTTTTGAAATAAAAGTTTATTTGTGTATTCATCGAGTATTATTGAATTCAAGTATAAAAGAGTTTATAAAAGTGTTTAAAAGTGAAAAGGAAAGTCAGCGTGTATGTAAAGAAGATTGTGGAAGTGGTTATTGGTGCAAAGGAGAAAGCGGACGGATATTATTTGAGAAGATTAGTGTTGGTTTTGGGATAGATTTGGGTATACGGCAGCAGGATATTGGAGTGGTTAAAGAAGGCATCGACGACGTAAAGAATTTTGGATTGATTTGAGAAGATATAACGGCAGAAAGGACATCGTATGGATAATTGGTATAGCAGGATTAGGAGTGATTTGTATTAAGACAGCGAGATTGATTTGGTTGTGCGAAGAGAGAATTAAGCGGGATACGGAGCAGAGGAACAGGAGATAGGAATACGGCGAGGAAGAATTGACGCAGGGAAAGTAGATAAAGGTTTTTACTAAATTCTAAATTGGGGTAACATTATTTCAGGTTTGGGGCATCAAAATTGTTTTATAAAACACCTGGAGGCAGTGCGCAAGAGGACAATTTTGGAGAATCTTGTGTAAAAGTGCGTACGGCGATTCCGAACTTGAGCCAGCAGTCAAAGGAAGGCCTTCAGCGCGGTATATTTCTGGTAAGTACCGTGAATATATTAGAACGTCAGAAATTAAAGTCATAAAAGTTACATAAATTAATTTGACCTCAGGCATCGTTGATCTATTAAGATTTGGCATATCAAAATAAATTTAGTACATTTCAAAAGTGGTAAAACAAACGAGGGTGCAGTTTGGTTGGGTATTGCACATCTACTCACGATTGAACCCACGGTGAGTAGGTGAGAAAACCCTGAGATTAAAGTTTCAAATAGTCGAGGCATATAAAATATAGTAATTAGTAAAAGAAAAACCAACCAAACGTTTGCTAAAGCACCTCGATTTGAAATCATTGTGATGACGACAAAAGTCGTGTAATAAAATCTTGTTTAAAGGAGGAGTAATTATATTATATAAAAAGTTAAAAATAGTAGAGACAAAAAAACATAGTAATTATAAATTCAAGAATATATATATATATATTATAGTGAATAAGATGAAATAATACTTAGACTTTTATGCAAAGCCCAAATGATCATTTCAAATCGAGCTAGTAATTGAAAGATGGAAAATATAAGGTCTTGGACAGAACTTGAACCTGTATCCTGGATTTGCCGGAACCATGCGTTTACCAATTACGCCACCGAGACCGATGACACAATTGGGAAATTTACAAATTTAAATCGTGTACACAACTATACATAAACCTAACTTTCAATTACGTTTGGCATTTTTGTCAATCGTTTATTTGCATAAAAGTCTAAGTTATTATTTCATCTTATTCACTGTAGTACTATAGTATTTATCAACTTACCTTGTGTAATTAACTAACTAATATATATATATATATATATATATATATATATATATATATATATTTTGCTATGCTTAAACTGAAATTGTAATTATCGTTCTCCGACGTTGGGCTGTCTTATTAATATTGCTATAAATTCCCTCCAGAAACTTAACTGGATTTTATCTTGAACCAACCTTGTCTACCAATAACAAAATTTGATACGTTACCGCCTTACTTGTTATCAATTTCGTATCCCAACTTATAGCTCCTCCTTGAACTGTTTAAATTATCAAATCACTCCCATTAACTTTATCTTATGACCTCGACTAGCATTTATTTGGAATTATAAAATTCAGTTAATTCGATTCTATGTAATGAAACAAATATTATGTACAGTTTTTGTAAATTATTTAAAATACACTTTTCAATTAATTAATCTTATAAATCTCATTTATCAGAAATCATATACTTTTTATTCAAAACCCAAAGTCACCAAAAAACCTATTATTTTTATAAAAGAAGAAGTGTGGAACGTTCGAAACCTCTTATCATATTACGCACTTTGTACGTTTTCAAGTTCTTCTTTTGTTGACTTTTTCACATTCATATTATATTAAGCAAATTCAATATTCAAATAAAAAGAATTAGAAAAATAATGTCTTATAACTAAAATCTAACCTGGTCTATTTTCTTCGCATTGACGCATCCATACTCAGCTAATATTTCCCATGCATTAAGCCATCCATTTGAATAAAAATAATCTTCCCCCAATTCAGGATTATTACATGCCCATTCGAAATATTGTCTATCCACACGCTTGAACCATTGCCACCCTCTGGACTACCATTATTAACTTATACTTATGCACCCCAATTTATTGTCGTCTCATTTCAGACTTAGAATTACTTATCAATTTTCCCAAACTTAGAATTGGATTATCATCATTTATTTTCCCTTGACTTAGAAATTGTATTATCCTCCCCCAGAACTCAGAAATCGTAGTTTATTTTCCCCGGACTTAGAAATTGTATTTTTCTCCCCGGCTTCAGAGGCCGTTTAATCGGCAATCGTAATTTTCATCTTCGCACTTATACTGTTTTTCACTTTGAATTATTATTACGTATCACTTTATTTCACAGTGGCGCACTTCGGCCTTTGTTGAGTTGAAAACTGACCTCGTTATCACTGTACCTGTTAATATATCATGGCTCTCCCACTCCGTCAGTGGGTATGGTCTACAAACTCGTCGCTCATTTTAACGAATCAAATCTTTGCACTTAAAGTAGTTTCTGATGTAATTTTCTATGCTTTCAAATAATTGTGGCCTGCTCGCAGCTGTCTTCGTTATCAAACATGCGGTGTTTTGATGAATCTAATTGCTTTTCCATAAACAACTGATGCAATTCGACTTTTAATTTTCATTTCTGCCTGTTATTTATGCAATTTTTAATCACCTCTCTTTATCACAGTTATTAACTACTTGTACGCATTCACATTATGCTTCCTGAAGCTCTATTTCTTATCTCTGTATTACCCTAATTGTTTGGAACTCTTTTGAATGCGTGTTTAATTACACTTTATTATCTTTATATATAAATACGCGTGCTTCCACTGAAGAATATCATTATTTACTTTACCTAAATTAACTAAAACTCTATCTACAGGGTATTAAATATTTACTATTTACCTAATGCATGTGTTCCTGGTTTCTACGCTAACTATGCGTCTTTCTGTGTGTGTTTGCGTCGCTTACAACTACTTATACTTTATATACAGGGTGTTGACTGCTTACTATTTACAAACTATCTCCATTTCTCAATTCTTTACTAAATAAATGCAGTTTTCTGCTGCCTATGCTAATTTCTCATTTCTAAACGACCTTTACTATAAAGTACACCCTTAAACAACCCCTTATCACAGCAATATATATATATATATATATATATAAGCTTTGCATTCCATACGTTCTTTATTATGCACTTCGACTAATGCAAAACTGCATGATAGTGTTTAATTTCTCCAAAAGAACCAGTAATGGAATGATTACGCCTTCAAGGCTAATGAACCCTGGACCAGTCTTAATAAGGCAACTGGTTTGACATTCTAAATATGAGCCTTTGGTTGTAGAAGTGCTACTATTAAAAGGAAAACCAAAATATTCGCATGTGAAGTTGTTGAATGAAAAAGAGAAAACTGTTTCTAAGGGACATCTTGCACCACTTGAAAAGTCATCATAGTCAAGTTCAGAAGATACTGTAACCTACACATTTGATTCATTACGAACAAATTTTCCTCCCATTGTTCATAATCAATCTACCAAAGAACTAAAAACAACAAGCATTTCTATTTCACCATCAGTAAATTCTCTAGTTCATGAATCTACCAGATGAGTACGTGATCGTTGCCCTCCATATTATTTGAAAGTTTATATTGCGTAGTAGCTTATTAATTTAAACAATACATACCTAATCTAGATGTCCATGTTTAAAACAATTTAATAGTAGTTGTCATTTAGTTATTTTACTTTAAAATGCTCTCATTTCTATGTATTAAAGATTAGCAAAGATTACTTGCACTACTAAGTATTTCATACGTACAACTATTGCAATTATTAACTTTACGTAATTGTCAAATATTTTCAAGTGTGCATAGAATTTAAAGCATTTCCTGCAAACTTAGAATAGCTTTCGTTTATTACCTAATTAATTCAAATAAGAAATCAAGAATACCAACAAACTATATTCATTTCAATAAAACAACGTAACAATTGCACATGGACGTACCTGTAATACTATGGAAATGTGCTTTGAAAAGCCTGTATGGAATGAGAGTATCTACATCATCTGAACCTGCTTCAATTTTTAATAACGATGATGTTGTATTAAGATTAAATATAGCCACCACTCCATTTGCATATCCTGTGGCTATATACTGATGGCCTAACACCTATAATAACAAATTTTAATATAACAGAAAAGTTAGTTATAACACGAGCCCAAAACTGCTTTTTGCAGATTTCAAATTGACAAAGTAGTTTTAGGCTTGAGTTGACCTATTTCCTTATATACTTATTTTCATTGTTTAAACCGCATTCATTGAAAACGACATATCGCTTAGTTATTTAACAAAAAGTGTCCAAATTTTAATATTTAATAAGTTAGTATAGTAGAAATCACAAAAGAATGCGTTCACATCATTAATTTATGATTCAATTCAGAATATACGTCAGCATATACAATTGACATAACTAAAACAGTAGAGAAAGAAAGAATATAAGTAGCACGTGTTTCAAGAAAAGTAGCTTAGTAACGACATATGCTGTAAAATTTATGATAAGTAATGAAGGAAAACAGTAAGCTGTCACATATCCTACCTTCACCAATAGAAGTCTCTAAATCAAATGTGTAGTTTCTAAATACATGTCATTCTTACTACAGCATAACCTAACATTAATTTATTTATTTATGAACATTTACGGTAAAAACCTCTTAACAAAACCAACAGAAATAAGTTACAAGAAACGATATAAAATAATTTATCTACTCCTATTTAGTTATAATACCATTATTCATATACTTTTGAACAAGTAATAGTGTTCGTAATTAAACACCGTGAGTTATGAGCGTGAGTTATAATAACTCACGCTTCCAGCTTATATTTCTATTTAATTACCTACCAAAAATATTAAAGTAGCCATGATCATTGACATTTACGTAATGTCAAACAAATTTGTACTATAATTTTTTAAAATAATCTTGATTAATGTGTTTATTAAAACTTGTTACTGTGCTTATAGTCGTAGATAAAGTATAGTATTCAACATACGGTAATGGCAATAACTCACTTGATGAATTACGGCACTCGCTTTCGGCTCGTGCCGCAAACTTCATCTGCGTGAGTTATTGCCTACATTACCGTATGTTGAATAATATACTATTAAACATATATTTAATAACATGGGGTTAATATTCATAATTGCTTGTAGATTAAAACAATGTTGTGAAAGGAAAAATGTAGACTATGGGTATGTTATCTTCTGAAGTTGGTTTTTAAAGTTCAAAATTGAAATTGTAAAATAGTTCAAATTGTACTTGTTCCCAATTCTTAGAAATCTGATTATGGGGGAATCGAGACCATAATTGCTCGGTGATATAGAACATGGAAGAAATTTGTATGATGAGTAATTTTCTTGGGTAGAGTAGAATTTATTTAAGAAGAGCCTGTACGTCATGCGCACATGGCTAAAACGGTGTCAGATTAGTTTATTGTTTATAAATAGGTGAGTTCGTTCAGCATTTCAGCGGTGTAGATAATTTGCTGTTAAATGTCAATTTATATTTGTGACTTTGACATTCTATATTTATTTCTTACGCTTTCATAGGTTTCTTTCTGTTTCTTTGTGTTTTATGCCTTGCTTATTGACGTATTCGCCATGTGAATTTAAACCACCAACAAATAAAACTTGATTCTAGAATATTTACTCTGTGGGAGTGTTTTCAAAACCCTAAAAATCATTAAATCCGCTACGTCACTGACTTTCAAAGTTTGCACATACATCTAATGACGTACAGGCTCTTCTTAAATAAATTCTACTATACATTAAATTGTATTAGTTCCAATAATTCAGGACTCATATGGCTACTTGAGATAATTTTATAGAGAGTAATAAGATCTGCTTTAATTCACCGTTAATGAAGAGTTTCCAAATTTAATTCATTGAGTATCAAGTTATAGTCAATATAGTAACAATTCTACGTATGCCAAGTTTAAATGCACAAGTTTTTAGGAATTTTTTTTGAACAGATTCAATTAATTGTACCGACTTGTAATAAAAAGGAGACCATACTGGCGATGCATATTCAAGCTTTGAGCGTACCAAGCTACAATACAATGTTTTAATAGCATCAATAGTGAGTTCTCTGCTGTATCTAAGTATAAACCCAATATTTCTCAAACTTTGACTAACAACAACTGAGAAATCTTATTGAAGCTTAACTTAGTATCAAGGGTTATACTAAGATCTCTAATTTCTGTAGTGCGTTTCAGAGATTTATTATTAATTTGATAGTTAAAGTGGATCCTTTCAGAACATCGAGCAAAGCTGATTGAGACATATTTTTCAGTATTGAGAAACATTCCGTTTTTAGTTAACCATTGTACAATGGCATTAAAATCTCTTGTATTCTCAGAAGGTCCCTTGAGCTTGTGATCGCTAAAAATAACTTCATATCGTCAGCAAATAACAATACTTTTGAGTATTTAATGCAGCTTCTAATATCATTTATAAACAGGTTAAATAAAAGTGGACCAATATGGGAGCGCTGCGCAGCTCCAGAGGAAGCATCTATGCTGTCCGATATATAGTTCTTTATTCTACTTGTTGTGTTCTGCCTGTTATAAAACTAAAAATCCAAGAGCACCAACTATGTGAGAAACCATATAACGCTAATTTACTTACAACGCTAGAATGATTAACCTTGTCAAAGGCTTTGGAGTAATCAG
Source organism: Platerodrilus igneus (assembly GCA_036346225.1). Lineage (NCBI taxonomy): Eukaryota > Metazoa > Arthropoda > Insecta > Coleoptera > Lycidae > Platerodrilus > Platerodrilus igneus. Next base: position 2,704,665 of record JARFIW010000831.1, read on the forward strand.
TGTAAATGGCATCAATTGGGAGTTAATTTCAAATGCTTTTATAATATATTCTTGGTATAGTAGTAAGTTAGTTAGAGTAGATTTACCAAAAGAAAAACCGTGTTGTTCAGGAATAAGAATGTGTCTACAACAGATGGATAAATAATCAGCAATGATTTTGTCAAAAAGTTTAGGAATTACTGATGGAATGCAAACTAGTCTGTAGTTACGAACATTATCTTTGGTATCATTTTTGAATACAGGAGTAACAAAACTGGTTTTCCATATAGTAGGAAAGGTATTAGTGTCCAAAGAAAAATTATACATTAAATGTACGATAGGTGCTAATGCGTACATACATCGCTTAAGAAAATATGCAGGTATTCCATCAGGTCCATGCATTAATTTATGTTGAAGTTTAGATATGCCGTCAAAAACAGTTTCTATTGATATTTGTAACTTAGGTGTTTCAGTAGTTGCATAAGGTGTAAAACTAGGCTCAGGAATATTAAATTTTTCATAGACCACAGAAAAATATCTTGCAAACAGATTTGAAATTTCTATACCATTTCCAGTCGGCACATCATCCAAGGTCATTGTGCTTGGAATCCCTTGATCTTTTGTGAGTGCATAAACATGATTCCAAAAGATTTTCGGTGCAGAGCATATTTTGTTACTTATATGTGATGTATAAGTCATATAACAGTGATTGGACAAGTTCTTACATTGTGCTCTTTAGATTAGAAAAGTGTAGATAATCATCATAATTACCAGAAGTTTTAAATTTTCTATGTGCCTGCAACTTCATTTTAATTAACATTATCAACTCTGAAGAGAACCATTTTGGGTATGTAGATGTAGTTCTACGTTTTGTAACGAATATATATTCTGTGGGACTGGTTTTAAAGAGATCACATCTATTCATAGTAGATCTGTGATATCTGATTTTTGTATTCGATATAGTTATATCTGAAGGAAACAATTCCACAATGGAACATGACATTATCACCATTTAATTAGCTTAAATGCATTACTAGGAAATATTTAATAGCAATAAACACTCTGAAAACGTATTTAAAAAGGAACAAGTCATTTGTGTTGCCTAATCCATAGGCGGATTATATCCTTTCAGTTATTAAAATTAAGATAGTGCTTGCGTAAATAGTGTCATGAGGTGACACGTAAGACGGATGAGCTGCTCTCTACATGGACGGTACGAAAAGGCAAATTCGCCATTGTAGTTTAACATGTAAGCGAAGCTGCAACTTATGAAGATGGGGGTACGAGCACATGCCAAGTGGAGCCTCAGAATAAGCATATCGTGGTAGGGGCAGGAGAGCCGTGGTCGTATTGGGGGCCCAGAAGAGTTGTCATTCCTGTAGCTCCGGCAAGGCAAGAGATCACGCTTCCTAATAAAAATGGTTAGACTGGTCGGTGATTGTTAACGCGCATGAAATAACCATGGTTATATTTAGTAATTGGGGCAACTGTCGTTAACGATGTATGTAAAGCTGTTTGTTCGACATTTCTTGGCATTAAATTTTGTAAGCAGGAACCGGAACATGTGCATCGCAGTTCGATAGCAAGAGGTAACTTCTTCACTAAACTCAGGTACTAAAACTTTCAGTTCCTATGTTTGTTAGACTTTTAAAAGTTCTCATATTAAATTTTAATAGGGGATTGCTTATTCATGCTAAATTTTGTGCACGAATCAACTTTGCGTGAGATCATAAAAGTGTAATATTTCTTTAATTTGATGACAAGGTTATTTGTTAAAAATTGTGCTAAACAAATTTAAATAACGTGAAATATGATGGTTTAGGAAGTAATATTAAAGTAATTTTGTAAGACACGTCGAATATACATGTGTTCAAAGTATTGTGATTCTAAAGTCCACTTCCTGTTTCTTAAGAGTTAATTACAGATGTCTAATCTTTAATAAGGTCATTAATCATTTCTATATCTGAATAAGTTTGAAATTCTATTTACTTAAACTAGCTACATGTGAATTAAATTTTTTATAAAGAATATGAACTAAGCTGATGTGATATACATGTAAACCAATACATAGATCTGTTCGTTGGGTATCAGGAATTTTGTTTTAACGTATTATTAAAAGTAAGGTCTTGTATGTCAAGACAGATTCATAAGAAAAATCAGAATTCAATTCTATTATTTTGTATTTGTAACCATATTTAAAAAAAAACACAAAAAGAGAGAAACTACATTAAATTACATTTTTGATTCAAGTTTTTTATTCTATGCATAATTAATTTTAATAAGAATATCTTGGAGAAAATAATTTTTTTTGAGTAACGAAATTAGACCAAAGCTGAAACAATATAAAAGTACAGACATGTTACAATTGATTTATTCTAGATATCCATTTTTAACTAAAATATCTTTGGTGTGGTAATCTCAAGATTACCCACTCATAATTATTAGTATGTTTTTTTATTGAAAAGCACAAACAGTGTCTTTTTAATAGAAAATTTGTTGTGTAACTATTCTTTCAGGATCATCGAGATGGAAGAGGTTGTAAGTATGTTCCAGAGGTTTCCAGATGTGTTAGTTCATTAAGTTGTAAGTTTTTATGGTGCTTATATCCAATGAGTTTCTGTATCTTCTCATAGGAGTATTGAATTTCTTGTGTTGTCCGTATAGATACAGTGGCGCCCAATTTCCCTTTTTCTTTCTATGCTAGCTTATTGTTGAGTTTATACCATCCCCATGCCCATTCTCATTGCTCACCCTTGGGATAATTCCCAGACTAAGCCACGAACAAGTAAAAAGGGATAAAGCTTCACTTGTATCCAACGAGTGGAGGCGAAAATGTTTCAGTTTAACAGGAACAAAAAATGACATACCAATAAAGATCATTTCATAGAACAATTGTGTTGCTATGTGAACATTTTGTGCATTAAAAATTCCATTGCAATTATATGAACTGAAAAGTAGTTCAATCCTTCAAAATTAGCATTTTTGAAGTCATCAAATGTTTCTTCAAACTTTAGGGTAGAAATAGAGTCCAGTGGAATTTCACAATTTAATGCCAGATGATGAAAGTTGTTTGGCAAAAGAAAATCATTTGCTTTAATTATATTCAGTGAATTACAATTTGAAAAGATAAAATTAGTAGTACATTATGTCTATTCCGTATATTACTTTTTGCGATAAATTTAATTGACTAATCGTTCTGCATATAAATATGGTTGTGACATGAATGCATTCTTTCATGATGTCTACTATACCTATGCTCACTTTTACCGATTTCGAATTCTATCACTCTATAGAGAACGATGATCAATCCAGAATAATTTAATCGTATTATTGCCAAAAATGTACATAGTAGAAAATCAACTAACCTTACTCCAAGAAATTTTTGTCACATGTGCTTCCACTCCATAAGCTGGTTCTTCAAACACAGCTTCACACATTAGCTTTAGCACTGGTTTTGGTTTCAATATTTTTGCACTAAAACAGATAATAGAATTATAAGAAGGTGGTTACTACAAACAAGTTTAATTTACATAATGCATTAATTTCTTATTATCGTTTCAAGAAGTTGCAAATGAAATTTACCGCTCTGTATGTAATATACACATTTTCCTTTAATCTCCTCAAGCCAAACGCTTTTAAGATAGCACAATTTGCAAAATGTAAAAAAACTGAGGTTATAAATAAAGATACTTTTATGGCAAAGTTAATGAAAATTTGATGGGTGTAATACTGCTATTTTTAAAATCTTTATTGAATGGTTCAGACGAAGAGAACAAGTTCAAAATTGTAAAGCATTGCGTTACTTTAGTTATGTATAAAAGAATAAAGGTAAACTAAACTTATTATTTCAGAAGTGACAATATGAAATTATTTTGGCAAGAATGTACCTTGTATACTTTAAAGTTTAGGTAACCATTAAGTAATTTTGAGATAAACATTAAAACTTGACTAAATAAAAAACGTGAGTGGAATGTGTACAGCAATACATTGAGTAGTTTGTACAATGAAGAGTTTCAAAACCAAAGTAATGCTTTCCTATTTCAGATTCTAAGAGAAATTTCTTTCTATAATACGTTTAAGTGAGACAAAATTAAAATTGTGTGTTCATAATTTAACATGGAAAAAGACTTGAAAGTGCTTCATCAGATAACCATTCAGCAATGGCAATATTTGCAAGTGCATTGTACTGAATATATTTTTGAAGTGCTAATGGTTATTAATGGGAGTGCTGCTACGTACATTGACGTAACCTAAAAAAAAACAAGAAAAAGAAAGGATGACTGGGCTCAATCGGTGAGTGGGCGGGGTTTTATACCTATGGATAAATTAAAAAGAAACCTGCAATAAATAGAAAAAAATATATAAACACTCACTCATTCACACTCAGAACAAAACATACAAGGGAAAAGAAAGAACTTATAATTAAACAAAATATGTACACAACATAGTAAAAAAAATTATTCATGAAAATGGCGAGCTGTAGTTTTTAGGTAATTACCCCCTGACAGAAATTAGTAAAAAAAAAGGAACCAAACGCAACCCTAAAAACCACAGCTCTAGATCATCGTAAATATAAACTTAAACTATATGTACATACATAATGGCAACATTTTCAAAGGTGCCCGCAAGTCTTTAAGCAGTTTTTACAGTAATAATTAGTATAGTTTTAGTTATTTATAACCAAACAGTAAAGCAGTACGAAAAGAGCAGGAAATACCCAAAATAGTTCAATAATTTTCGTATGTAAGAATTAAATTTAGCAAGGCCATAGTTGAACGGTAAAATCCCAGACGTTCTGGTTCCGAAGTGAGAAGCGAATACAAAGAAAAAAAGAACTCACCCTCGAGTTACTAACATCGGGGTGGAGTCAGTCGCTGGTCTACGTCAGCGAGTAGGTAGGCCTGCGCCCAGGCAAAACGCATTTGACCTCGCATTACCAGAAGAAACGACAGCTCAAGGGATTAACGTGTCCCCCGCAGGAAGCTAGAATAATTACGAATAATAAATTAATTTATTAAAACCAAAAAGTACCGTTTTATAAACCTTATATACTCACGACCCTATAATGCGTGCCAGCAATTCGCATAAAGAAAACGAAACGAAGCAAAACAGGACGGATGTTTTCTGGTTGCTAGTCGAACAGAAAGTCAATATTACATTTGTTTAGTTAAAGCACCAAAGCTCAAAGAAATAAAACAGGAAAATCCTAATTAATTGAAACAATTTCCCCGAATTCTTTAAAAAGGGAAAACACACCAGCATTTAATTAGTGACTACTTGGAAAGACGCCTATCTAATTATGGCGTAAATTCCACGGTAAGAAATTCTTAGAAAGGATATTTATTTTTAATGAGCAGAAAGATTTATCAAGTAAAATATATAGGATGTTTATTATTAATTACCATACAATTTTAAACACGCGACAGGGTTATGTTTAATTTACGGAATAAATTTTCGTGTATAACGCCAAAGGAATTTAAGTTAAAAATTATTGCATATAAACTAAGCAATTATTTACGAAAATGAACGTAACAGTGCCTTATATTTAGTTACACTCGAGCTACTTCATAAGGGTACGGAAATGAATGCAAGAGTACAGAACAACCAAAATATATCATGTCAGTTCAGATGAAAAATCACGTAGGAAGGAGACGTACTGCGGGTGAGGGGGTCAATCGGTATTGAGCATGACGTAAAGATGCACTAAGTCATGCCGGTAGAGATTAAAGGGTACTACATGATATAAACATTTGATTTAATTTCTATAAGTGTAAAAGGAAAAATCATTAGTTCGTGTTGAACTAAATTAATTGATTTATATCAGGGGAAGACAAAAAAAGGGATAAGAATGTTTAGAGCAATTACGCTATGTGATAAATTCGGCAGTGTAGTGTGCCGATTGTAATTTTTTATACCATTAGATGCATGTCCAAATGTTGTGACGAGGTTTGTTTTTCTCCTAGATAACTACTGTTTTCCTTAACTGGAAGATTCTGATTTAACAAAGGATACTGGAAATGTTTTCGTTTGTTCAGTCTGCAAAGCTAAAAATTGCAGTATGTAAATAAATATTCTGACTCTGCTTTGTGAAAGAATTTAACCCTGAGAAATAACCAGAACCTATTAAGGATATATGAGAACGTGCACGTGTATGCATGTGACCACTCGCCTGCACGCCAGCTCGTGCACCTGCACACATGCATGCATAACATGCATGCTCATTTGCACACTTGCGCACCTGTGCACGTGCAAACACATAAACACACACAAGGCATTAGATTTGAATAATTTTTCCAATTGTCGTCACCCATCCCAGTGGCATAATTGGAAAATGCATGGGCCACGAAAACCTAAGATACAGGTTCGAATCCTGTCCGGGACCTTATATTTTCCATCTTTCAATTACTAGCTCGACTTGAAATGATCATTTGGGCTTTACATAAAAGTCTAAGCTATTATTTCATCTTATTAACTATAATATGCTAGTATTTATCAACTTACTTTGCGTAATTAATTACCTAATATATTTATATATTTAATACCTGACATAGCCGTAATGTTGAGCGTCGCTTCCTGACTATAACTGACATAAGTCAAAAACTTGACACTGTCCGATATGACTGACAAAAATGCCAAACATAATTGAAAGTTTGGTTGGTATATGCTTGTGTACATGATTTAGATTTGTTAATATTCCGATTGTCGTCACTGGTCTTGATGGTGTAATTGGAAAACGCATGGTGATTCAAAACTTCGTAGAAATATCTTAACTGGTGCTAAAGATTGGGTCATAGATTGGTATTTTCACAAAAAAATTATTTTTAAAAACTAAAATTGAACCAAATATTTTCAGAGTACCTATAAAAATAATGAGGCAACTAGCCACGTACCCTAATTAAAATTCCATGACGAGTAACCTTCGGTATAATATTTATGCTGCATGACAAGTCTATCATAAAATGTTATGGTATTATTTGTGGTTTAAAGTTAAAAAATCACAAATTGAGATGTGATTTATTGTTAGCGGTGCCAATGACACCAGATAAACGTTTCAAATAATTTTTCATTATGTTAATAGATCATAGGTGAAACTGAGCAGAGTTTCATTTTTCGTAGTAAAATACAAGAGTGGATTTATACGAGGGAGCTTCAACATACCAAGGAAACACAGAGAACCAGTAGCGTGTATCAGGGGACTTCAACTCTTCGGAAAGTCCTCCATAAATTTTTCTTTTCCTGCATTAATTTTACTTAATTTTAATTTTTTACTGCAGTTTTCCGTAGAGTGGCTAAATTAAATAAACAGAAGAGGTAAAGCTTTAGTTACCAGAACAAGTAATAAACGTCTGCTTGAAGCAACCACTCTTCAACTAGGTGGGCACGTCACAAGAAAGATTACCTAGACTTTTGGTGGTTTGGTGCCCTGCTCATTACGCCTATTATTTCATTCATTAACTCAAAGACTAAAAATCTTACCAAGTATCTTAAATTTGAAATCTAAATTTTCAGTAAAGAACTCTTCTGAACTTATCAAAAAATTATCCAATTTAATGATACCTAAAGACATTAGTTAGTCTGAATATTTGTAGTTTATTTTCTCAAGAGCAGCCTAAATGAAAAGAATTAATTAAACGGTTATTATATAATTCTAACATTGATGATGACATAGCCCATAAATTTAACAATCTTTTGGAAATGTCTTGATCAAAACTTTTTCAATTCAATAAAAAATATTATAAACAAAATGATGATTTGCCAATGGGGGGTAATTTAAGTCCTTGTTTAGCTGAAATATTTTTGGAACACTTAGAAACTAAGTATATATCAATAAATAATTTGTTTATAAATCATGTTCTGTTACCATCGGTATGTGGATGATATACAGTATTGCCCGAAATAAACAGTACTGAAACTAAGTTGGCGTTGTTTTTATGCATGCGCTGTCACACTCAAGTTAGCTAGTATAGACCTGTCAAGTAAATCTCAAACAAGTAATTAGTAGGGCCTAATTGTTAAAAATGGTGTTAAGTACAGAGGAGAAAGTGTTTCTGGTAGAGCATTATTTTCGTTCATACGGAATCGGCCGACGTAATGGTGCAAGTTTGCTATACGTGTCTGATCAATTCACACAAAGGTTTAATAAACGTTCTCCAAGTAATGCTGTAATTTTGAAGGTTATTGAAAAGTTTAGAAATACAGGTAGTGTATTGTGCCAACGAAAAGGAAACTCGGGCGTCCCAGGACAGTTAACAACAACAATAACCATGAACGTGTTTTGAGCAAATCTTAGAAAATCCAAAAGTCAGCCAGGCAAGGACAGCGTTACAACTTGATTTAAAAGAACTTCCTTTCAAAGAATCCTGAAGGAGCTGGGTACATTTTCGTATGTGATTCAGGTACATCAACAACTACATCCTCGGGATTATCGCAGTAGAGTGGAATATTGCGCCAGAATTCTCGCGTTACAGTATGAAAATCCTGAATTTTTGAAAAATGTTTGGTTTTCAGATGAAGCACATTTTCACTTGTCAGGCTATGTGAATCGTCGCACAAATCGATTTCTGGGCTTTGCCAGACCCGATGAGGTTCAAGAGGTTCCTTTACATAGTGAAAAGTGAGTGTCTGGTGTGCTGTTTCCGGACACGGAATCATTGGTCCGTACTTTATCGAAGAGAATGGTAGGCAAGTCACACTTAATCAACAGAGGTACAGACAAATTTTAACACGATTTATCCCTGATCTACGTCAATTCTGTCGTGCACGTAACTTGGCATTTCAAACCAATTTTTCAGCAGGACAGGGCAACTTGCCATACTGCTGCCGCAATTCGTCAATTTCTTCAAGAACATTTTCCAAGCAAATTCATATCACGATTTACTGACTTCCTTATCCTTCACATTCTCCAGACCTCACACCTCCAGACGCATACATTTGGGGCATGGCTAAAAATGCCGTTTTCAAACGGGCACCACAAACCATCGATGAATTAAAGGATGCCGTTAGAGTCTTCTTCGCAGCCCTGAGACAACCCTTATTCAATAACATGACCAGAAACTTAGAACATCGTTATGAAGTCTGTCTCGAACGAGGAGGTGCACATTTAGAACATATAATAAAGTGTCAATAATATGTATTTTTTAAATATACAAAACATTACAATTTCAGTACTGTTTATTTCGGGCAATACTGTACATATCATTTTCAATGTGAAAAAAGAATTACTCAACTAATTTTTCATATCATCATCAAAAATAACATTTACCATTGTAGTGTTCTTATTAACTATTGGGGGGGTTTCTACATAAAATTCGAAGATAAATCAAGTATACTGCGTCATAAATAATTTTATTAGAAACATACAAATTTGTCACTTACCTAACAAAACTTACCACTAATTGGATGATATATTTCATCTTAAATCTTAATCTACTTAGACTCTAAACGGAATAATTGGTGACGCCGCCCTAAAAATAAAACCTTTTTCTTTGTTGTGCATTGTTGAATCCATACAACTGTAGTATGATTGCCGATTGATTAGGTGATGATCGTACTTAAATTCAACCATGTGATGCTCCTCATAGTTATAATAATAATTATTGTTCTTCTCGTTGTAACCAGCGAGAACCGACTCTCTCTCGCCGTCCCCGTGGTCCGTGCGTTTTCTCTTATTCCGAGCACCTCCCTCGTGAGATCGGTGTTTTCCGTCATACGACAACAACCCCAGCTATTGAATATCCGGTTACGCATCACATTATTCACTTTTAAATATTGTATATAACTTTAGAACCACTACACCATAGAGATCAATGAGGACAACACATTGGCTTATTTGAATTTTTTCATATCCATCAATGATACTAATTTAGAAACATTCACAGAAAATCTATAATTCCGTTTAATTCATTTCATCTTATACAATATAAAAAGGTATTTTTCCATAGTGCTATACATAAATGCATAATACACCTTTATCAGATATTAATTTTAATAAAGAACCCAATACCATAATACAGTAGCATATAATAATAATTATAAAAATACTTGTCTTGAAAAGATTTTTAAATAAACATTATGATAAAAACTTCATTATAGATAATACAAATCGTTTGCAAATTTCCCATAATAATATAAACATCAATACAAAATACTATATAATACCTTACATTGGGAATCTATCATATCAATTTGGAAACATTCTTAAAAGTAGAGAGGTAAATATATCATTTACAGTACTTAATTCTACGACGAAAATGTTATATATATATATATATATATATATATATATATATATATATATATATATATATATAGAATTTATTCACCATTATGGTACATAACATTGTACATAATATGGAAAGTCAATGGATAATATGTAATACAGTTTTATATATCTAAAGCTAAATATATGATCACATTGTGACTAGTTAAAATTTATTGTTAAAACTTAAAAATAATATATTTTAGTTATATAATAGAGTATTTAGTATATAAAAATAACATTATTAATATCACTTAAAATTAGTAGAAAGATGTATCTATTGTAGTTTAAAGAGCAATTACTGAAAAGTTCCCAAATCGTGATTTAAATAATCTACAACTTTATAGAAGGCATTAACAATTAAAAACTTTTTAACTTTAGACTTGAACATTTTATATTCAGTTATTTTTTTCAGCTTTATCGGTAATGCATTATATAAAATAATACAATTATAAAATGGAGAAGTTTTGAATAAATTAGTGTTGTGTGAAGGAATAAGTAGACATCCTCTGTGTCTTGTATTGTGTGTATGTTGGCTACCAACAGTTGAAAAGAATGAGAGATTTTTCTTTACAAATAATAGATTGTCTAAGATATATACCGAAGGAAAAGTTAGAATCTGATTATTTATAAATGTGCTCTTGCATGATTCTCTACTTTTCAGGTTAAAGATAAGTCTTAAAATACGCTTTTGAGAAACAAAGATTCTATGTGTTTTGCTGCCTTACCCCAGATAAGAACACCATAAGCAATGAATGAGTAAGCTAATCCATAGTAGATATTCATTAAACCTGATCGGTCAAGACAATCACGCAACTGTAAAATTACATAAAATGCTTTATTTAATTGCTTGCAAACAAATTCAATATGGTCCGTCCATGATAAAGTGCTATCTAGATGAAAGCCTAAAACTTAACTTTGTTTTGAAAAGGTATGGTTTGATGTGTGTTTAATTGATGGTGATTTGACCTTATATTGTAAAAGTTAATAATTGTAGTTTTGAATTGTTTAGGACTAATCTGTTTCTATGACACCAAGAGGTCATTTCGTCTATGACTGCTTTAATTTTAATTTCCAAGTCATTAATATTAGAAGCAGAGACTGTTATAGTGGTATCATCTGCATACAAAACAGTTTGTCCATTTGCAATATGATTAGGCAAGTCATTGATAAATAGTACGAACAGTAATGGCCCTAATATAGATCCTTGTCCAACTCCAAGATCCACATTGTAAGAAGACGACAATAGATGCTGATATTTAACTTGAAGTTTCCGATCACTCAAGTAGGAATATATCCAATTTTGTAGTTTACCACGGATACCGATAGCGGCCAGTTTACCATCTAAAATATTTTTATCTACTATGTCAAAAGCTTTTGTTAGGTCAAATAATAAAGTGACGACAAAATTGCCTTTATCTAATTCTTGGTGAATGTATTTAACCAACTGAAAAGCAGCAGTAGCTGTTGATTTACTTTTAACAAACCCATGTTGTGAACTATGAATAATACCATATTTATCAAGAAATGTAACTATCGTCTACTGATTATTTTTTCCATGATTTTTGAAATAACACTAATGATGGATATCGGACGGTAATTACTTACATCTTTAGCATTACCCTTCTTAAAAATGGGTGTAACCTTACTAATTTTTAAGCAATTTGGAAATATCCCATTTTGAAATGAGCTATTTATTAAAACTTTAAGTGGGTTAATTATTTCCATTACAATGTGTTTTACAATGAAGCTAGTTAAGTCATCAGTACCTGCAGTTTTAGTATTTTTTAACTCTTGAATGACATTAATTAACTCTATCTCATCTGTTTCATAAAAAAAGAATGAGGTACTAACATTTCCAACAAAAGTTGTCGGAGGAAGAGAAAGGTTTGATCCAAGATCGTTAAGAACAGTTAGATTTGCTATATCAGCAAAATATCTTGCAAATGTATTGGCTATCATTTCTCCATTATTATGATCAACACCTTTAACATTAAGGGTTAAATTTATGTCATTGTTTTAAGTTTGCCTAGTTTAGTATTAACAATCATCCAAGTTGCCTTGGTTATATTGTTTGCAGTTTTAATTATTGAAGTAAAATATTTTATTTTAGTATCCTTAACTTTTTGTTTATATGTTTTAAGTCTAGATTTATAAAGCAACCTTGATTCATTAGTGTTGATTCTTCTGTTTAACAAAAACAGGTATAAAACTCTTTTTTTCTCTACTGTTAATTCTGGAGTCACCCACTGCTTATTCCTACATTTTATATTTTGTTTTTTTTTAAAAAACACTTTACATGGCAAATGGATATTTAATTGATGTAAAAGGATTTGTATAAAATTTTCGAAAGCTTCATTAATATCACGTCTTTCAAAATCTGGCCAGGTTACATTACTCAGAGTATGCTTAAATTTAATTAGATTTTTGTCAGACGTTATCCTAACGTTAAATTGTTGAATGTATTCTTTGGTGTTGGATTGTTCATATTTTATAGATATTATGTGTGCAAAATGATCCAACAGGAGGGGATTGACTAACTGTATACTGTACAGTTCTTCTGGTAATGAGGTTACCATATAATCTATACATGTCGAACTCATCATGTCATTTTTATCGACACACCCTTGTGGGTAAATTAATAGTATTGGAAAATAATGAGAAAGACTCGAATATATCCAAAAGTGATTTTTTGATGCTATTATTATTAAAGTAGTTAATATTTAGATCCCCACATAGAATAATATTTGTGGTTTTTCTTGAAATACGCTGTAAGGCCAAGACCAATCTAATAAAGAATAATGTTGTATCACCACTTGGAGGACGATAGGTAGAGAGCAATATAACTTTAAGTTTGTTAATGTAAAGAGAGTGGCAAGCCATTTCTATGTGGCCCTCCACTGATAAGTCTTCAACAATTCTGGTGTTTATCACAACTATAGATTTTCTTGTCATTATTAAAGACCCACCGTGTTTACCAGATTTGCGAGCAAAGTAACTAGTGATTTTAAAACATTCAAGATTGAAATTAGAAATTGTCTGCTCTTGTAACCAATGTTCTGTTAAGCAAAGTATATCAATATCATGTTCATTAATGAACAATTCAATTTCACTAATCTTACTGAATGCACTTCTAATATTGATATGAGCTATTTTAAGTGTATTTAAATTTAAATAGCAGTTATGCTTTACTATGTAGTTACTATTTGAAGGTGGTTGTGACGAAAATTTTCCGACTTACTGATAACAGTAACTGAACTGCTAGTTGATAAGTCTAGAATAGAATCAGATTTGAAACTAACAATGCTACTATCTAACTCTAAGTTGGTTCTACTAATTTCAGTAATTACACAGGAATTTCCAAAATAAGCATTTTTCTTTAACAAACAACTTCCAATCAAATTACATAATTCGTAGCTGCCTTTATCATTAAGATAACGTCCATTAGCATTGTATGACTTTTGATTTAAAATACAATTAATATCTGCTATCGCTATATGAGAATATATTCGCTTAAGCCTGTTTACTTCATTACACAATTTACTATTAATTGAAAATATATAATCATTATGTTTATTAGAGTTAGTCGCATAAGAATAAGGAACAGTCATAAACAGGACATTAACATTACTAACTATTTCACATACATTTCTAATATCTATATGACCAAATGAACAACCATTTAATATATTATTATGACCACCAATAATAACTATAAAATCATTTTAGTCAAATCTTTTGTCAAATTTTTAATATCACACACAATCTCCTGGAATGTAGCATTTGGTTTAAACAAACATTGAAAATCAAACATTTTACCAAAATAATTTGAAAATACATTATACAGGTGTCTACCATAATTATCTGCTAAAATTAAAACCTTATGTTTTCCATTTCTGCTTATCTGAGACTGATTTGGAATAGGTATCTGTTTATTTTCACTTAGTTTAATTGCAATTTGACTCTTTTTTTCATTATTTGTAGGAGCTATCTTTGAATAATGTTTCTCTGGCTGATTTTCTAACATCTGTGTCCTCTTAAGTATCAATTCATCATTTGTTAAATTAATATGAGGTTTTAGTGTTATCTCTAAGTATTGAAGTTATTAATGTATTTAACTGCTTACTTAATTTATCAACTTGTTTTTGAAGGATTGATATTTTATCAGCTACTATAGCATCAACAATACTAGAAAACTCAGAGCTCTTTAGAAATTCACTAATTTCCGTACTAATAATCTTATAATTTAGCAGCTTATCTGTAGATGTTTGAACAAATGTAGTATCACTTTGAACCAGTTTTAAGTTATAATTCTCCTTATTTACAGTTTTGATAGTGTTCTTAGTATTTCCAGTTATTAGCAAACATTTATCACAATTATATACCTTTTTACCATTTGTGTCTATTTTTAATGTCCCTTTTCTGTCACTACATGAAATGTGCACCCTACAATAGCACTTAACACATTGATAAACTTTTTTAACTGCTTTGGCACTACAGTAAATACAAAATTCTGTGAGAGCTATTGCACTTGTGTTTTCATTGTCCACCATCTTGAAACCTATATATTGCTATGATAATAGGGTTATTTAGGAGTATATAGAGTCATAGGGGTCGCATCCTACAGGTAAATAGTACTAAAAGCTAGAAAACTAAACAATTTTATCATAAAAAGTGCGTAATTCACAAATTATGCAAAAAGCAAACATTTAACACACTGTGTAAGCTTCACAGTTAACTTTAATTAATGCAGGGAAGCTCATCCTTCAATAATACAATTCAGTAAGATAAATAACTGTGTACGCAATCAAACTTATTTTACACCAGAAAAGCATTCATAAATTCTAAATAAATATGCATTAAAAACATCGAAAGCTAGAAAATCATGATAGGAATTCTGTTAAAAATTAAACACGCAATAGTGCAAAGAAATAACAAAGCTTCCTCGTAATAAACGCACCTTTCAAAACAAATAAGTTTAGGAAATGCATTTCAATTTACGTCATTATAGAAATTTCGCCTACGCGATAGTTAACATGAAGTAAATTCAAAACTCAAAACATTATCTTGACAAAATAAAGCCATAAGTAGTCTACGTAAGAAATCGAGTTAAAATTTCCTACAACAACACTAAACAGACGATTGAAAGTACACCATATAGAAGTTGAATACTACGTGACCTACAGCATTGTTTCAGTGGACTATTATCAAATTCATACTTGAGAAAGCTCAGAGTTTTAACAAGATCCTATAGCATGACTTAAACTTTGACCGAAGCACACCGATAACCAATGGTGTCAGATAGAGGCGTTGCTTTACATATCACTCAAATTTGATAAACAAGCAGTTTTCCTTCAACCTGAGCACACTCCATATCAGTTCAAATAAAAAATTTACGTGAAAGTGAACATAGAAAAATTAAATAATTATATTCCGTGGAAGTCGTGATAGAAAATTTTGAAATTAAATTAAGTTTTGCCATTAACTGGATAACACAAGTGAAAGCTTATTAATTAAACATAAATTTTAATATCTATAATTTAGGGCTTTGGGAAAATCTGGGAAACTCTAAGTAATAATCTGAAATTTAAGTAGAAATCTAAGTGAAAATCTACGTGAAACTCTAGATTGGTACATAAATCTAAATAAATCCAAATTTAAATCGATCTAAAATTGCATAAAAATATTGGTTTGCATCTACGTATCCGAGCACAAAACCGAGGATTGTTCTAAGCATTGAATGGGCCGCTTGGCCAAGCGGTACTATAAAATCAACATGTGAACTCAACTGAAAGCAATCCAGGGATACTGGTCAACAGCGCGCAGTAGCAGATCCAAGGATAGGGAGAACAAAAAAACACGCAAGGAAAACTATACGTCAGAAAATTATCTAAATAGCATAAGGCATTATTTTCTTTTTTATTGAACATCTATTTTTTTATTATTACAACAGAATATTTATGTAGTCATCAAAAATCTTTTTTATTACGTGAAAATTTACGTAAAAGGGAAGTCATTGAACGTTTCCAATAGTGTACAGTGTCATTTTTGCTGACTTTAAACTAACTAAAGGAACTATAATTTTGGGGATAAACAAATTCATACTATTATTATTTGATTCACGGGTTAATTTTGTCGAATAGTGAATCATATTAAGCTGTAAAGTGTATATATTTTTTCTTTGTCATTATACAAATCTTGGTCAATTTCGTTTGTCTCATTCAAGTAGGAAAGTATTAGATAAAAAGGAGGTAAATTCTTTGTTATTGTAAGGTTGTGCACTCTTGTGTGAATTAGACTGAGCTAACATATCATTTCATTGTTAATAACATAGCAGGTTTAATCTTTTTATTAATGAATGCTTTCTATGTTACCATGTTCGTTTTTCTTGTTACCTCGTCGATGGTCAAGATGTAAAGGATTAATTTTGAAATATCCAAAATTAACTAGTATAAGATTGTCCAGATGTTAGGTTATGATTTTTGTGTCTTGGTTTGTGTTCCGTGATGATACGTTTCTGTTCCGTTATGGTTAATTTTCAAAAATTCTGGATCTTCTAAATGAGTAGATAAGTGTAAATATTACTTAGTTGATGTGTGTCTGGTTTTTTATCAATTTCTGATCGTTGTTTGGCGATATGGTACATTTCTAGTATAGTTCACTTGTTATAATTTTGTTGTTTACTTAAGATTTTCAGATTTTTCCTAACTTATGCAGTGGTCTTGATTTTTGTGAATATGTTCTGTTAAAGCACAACGACTTTTGTTAGTTTTTATATCATTTTTATGTCCTGCTATTCTTTGTTTTAATTTGCTGGTATGTACCAAGAAAAATCTTGGCAATTACACGTTAATTGGTACACTAAATCAGAAGAAACGAGGAATTATCAAAACCATGTATGATAGAGCAAAATTAATATCATCAAATGAAGAAATTTTAAAGAAAGAGAAAGATCGAATCAGATGTACACTAACAGAAAACAAGTACCCTAAAAGAATAATAGAGAAAAAATGAATAAAGTCCCAAAAAATAAAGAAATAGAAAACAAAAACAACGATATGCAATAAAAAATGCTCTCGATACCATACAGAAAAGGATTCTCCGAAAAATCCAAAGAATAGGAAACAAATTCAGAATTAAAACAGTATTTAGAACCAACAATTCACTAAGAGCACAATTAACGAAAACAAAAACCAAAAACGCAATACAAAGTTCAAAAAACTGCATCTACAAAATACCGTGTGAATGTAATAAGTTTTATATAGGGGAAAGTTCCAGACCATTTGAAGTTCGATTAAAAGAACATGAATCATACATAAAAAATAGAAAATTTGAAAAATCCATGATTTGCCAACATGCATGGGGCTCCAGTCATAAAATAAAATGGGAGGACGCAAAAATTATCGACAAAGAAGAAAACCACCAAAAATGCAAAATCAAAAAAGCTGCTTATATAACCCTACATAAAAATAACTGCGTAGCAAACGAATCCGTGACTTTCAGTAAACAATGGATTCCATTACTAAAAGAAATAACAAATGAAAATCAAGGTAGCATTGCAAGTTTTTCTTGGGTTTTCCTTGCGATATTAACATGAAATACACCTTACATACATGATTTCTATTTATACATACTACTAATTACTAACAATAGGCATATTAGCAGCCTCTGGCTGCTTAAGGCTTATGGTAACGTAATCACACACTTCTTTAATAACCATACTCTCAACCATATAAATAGAAACATGTTAAAAAATGTTTTCCAAACCTCAAATTATTGAATTTATTTAAAATTACCAATAAAAATTAATCAACTGATTTCACGTTAAGCGTATTGGCTACCTAAAAAGTCGGTCCCAGGCCGCAACACAAATTGAAGGCAATCATTCTTTTAAACTTTAAAATTTTCACCTAATGTACTCAAACCAAATATATAGAACAACAATAAATCAAAGTCGCCTTCAATTTATGTCATAAATGTCAAACTTGAAGTTTTTATTATTTTGACAGAGATCCTAGTTCATGGATCGAAACGTAAATAAAGATGATTTTAAAAACTATGAGTGGTTTACTTCCCAAAGAAGATTAAGAAAAACACAACACTTTAAATTACAATGACATGATTATAATCCCACAACAGATTGTAAAATATTAAATCCATCAAATTCCTACTGGAAATCAGTATTGATTGAATGCCTTGAAATAGAAGCAGCACTATGAGCAACAACATTCAATGTTTAAATGAATTGTGTGTGGGACACAAACAATCTTGCGAATTTATTTCTGAACACCAATTAGAATCCAAGTTAATATGTTCGAAATTATTATTTTTCTAACGATCTATATCACACAATTATCTATTTTATCCAATTCGTATCTGTAATATAAGGTATATGTTTAATTTAAATCTATTGCTTAATGGAATCATGAAACTTTCTCATAATTGCATACTTAAATTTTAACTTTAGTTCACATTTAAATTGTATTTTACTACTTTTAAATTCCAATACTAGTAGGTTACGCTACCTATAATTTAATATTCTCGATTGTTATTGTATCTTGCACATACATATTATCAAACATTATGCTATTAATTACATCATGGTAACTTGATTTAATTTAACTATGATTATAATTTTTCAAATTTCTAGCCATCACAGTTTGTTGATAAGACATAGATGCATACATTAATTTTAGCTATATGTAAGTTATTTTAGTTTACATGTACAATACACTGAATTGTAATATTTTTAGATGTTCGTTAAAAATTTTAAATAGTAACTTTAACCCAAATGTTATCTAAAAAAAGAAAATCTTTGTATTTTACATTGTGTATCATGTTCATGTTATTTTCAATTATGATTGGTCTTGAAAGTGGTCAGATGTTAGATCGTTGTATAACTGAAACAATTATTGACGCATATAATTACCAGTTATTGAATTAGATCCAATATTTGTTGATCGATTTAACAATTTTTTAACAAAGGTTGTTTTAATAAATAATTTTGTGGGACATATAATTTATTTGAATTCATTACAATTATGGTTCCTATTTGAAGTATGAATGGATACATTTCAACGAATTCCTGATAGGTTAACAGCTAGTATATAAAAATTTCTAGATGCATACAATCCGATGTAGGAGATCTCGAACAACTTGTACAATGAAGAAAAAAATTGCATTAAGTAATGGGGGAAATGATGGACTGGTTTCGGTTCATAAAGGTCTAAAAATAACAAAGTAATAGATCAACTTTTAGGTGAGTGATTTAATTTTGAAGATATTTGATACCAGTTAGTGAAACCACCAATATGAAATAATACATCTCTACAACCAAAACCTTGGTATAATGGTGAGGTGAAACTTGGAGGTTGAATTACAAATGTGTAACTACTTTTCGTTCTGCAAGTAGGGCAAGATATTTCAAAAAAGTATATGCTGGAAGTAAAAGTCCGCCCTAATCAGAACTGGGAAAGAAGGGCAAAAATAAGTATTCATCTTCTAAAAGGGCACTAGTCACCTTAGGTACTTACATTTGATATTAATAAATTGCTTGTTAAGAATTACATTACCTGGAGTTTTTCTTTCTGGCACATAGTGTTGATAAATTTGGCGAACTAGCAGACTGTGAATTTTATGCATATTATTGGTAAACCAATCTATAATTCTTAGTAATTTCTGTCCTTTTCGTTTAACTATACGTCTGTAAACATCTTCCTGTAGCTCAGATTGTAATTTTCATTTTAACATTGATCAAACTTGATATAAAAACATAGCTATTTTGTGGAATTTGCATGTTCTTGAAATTGACATATTTCACATATGTCAGAGACATATGTAGAGATATTTCAGTTAACTGAAGGTAGTATTCTACTTATTCTTGTAAAAAGGAGCCAAAGTTGCTCATAATAAATCCGCAGACAAAGAAATTTGTTTAGCTTAGTTTGAGTTATTTATAAGCATGTTAGGTTTATTATGAGGTGCTTTTTCATATTAATATTTTAAATTCAATTGGTACTGTGCGATCTACTTAAGTTGCAGTTGTAGGTTTACCCATATAAATTGTACTTTCAAAACTAGTGAAGCAGTGCAAGATCGACTTCTCAAATTTTGTGTTTCGGTAACCACAAAATTTTTCAACTGAGGATGTTTTGAAAAACCGTGAAATTAGTTGAAATTATGCGCTGTTCAATAATATTATAATTTTGATTGTCCGACATTAGTACTTTGGCCGCTTGCAAGCGATTACCCAACACTTTCTCCGAGTTAGTTAGCAACATTTAACTTGTTTACAATCTATTACAAAATTCTGGAAGAAGTTCTTTGCTACGTTTTTCTGTGAAATATTTACCCGACTTTCCAAACCAAAACTTTGTATAACAGATTTCTCTCAAAATTCGTTTTAAAAGCAACAATTATCAATAGATTCTAAGTTTCTTACAAGAAAAAATAAATGAAACCCATTCACTTAATAAAATTATAAGTGATTTAGTTCAATGTTGCAGTAGCTTACCTACTTTGTGCAGGACAGTTAACTGCATATATGTAAGTCCGGGAATCACTGCATCCAACTGCCAACAATCCTAATCTCTTAAAAAATCCTTCCTCTTGCTCACAGTCATAACAACCCGATGGACACCATTCCAAGCACCGAACTGGCCCATAATCATGAGCAATACAAAACTCTAATGTTGGAGCAATACTTGTAGGTTCGATATTTTTAAGTGGTCCAAAATTCCAAAATTGTATAAGTTCTGGTTCATAATAAATTTCGTCAAGAGTAAACAGCTTATCCATACTACAAGAAGATGTACTAACAGCCAACATTTGAGAAATATTTCCATTTTTAAATGGTGTTGGCAGCCATGCCATTGTAAATATTTGACCTCCACAAAATATTACTATGGTTCCTAAAGTTAAAAGTATACAAACACCTATATATGTACAAAAGTTTTTTACCATCATCCCACACTTCTGTTTCAAACAATTTATACCTTTTCCAAGCAAGCTCCAGCCTTAAAGGGTCTACAAATTTTTCAGTGCTTATTCTATTAATACTAGCAGAAATCTTCAAAGGAGGTAAATACTTAAAAACCAAATCATTGTTTAAAATTTCCAAGTCATCAACAGGTATTCTCCAGGCAGGAAATAAGTTTGGTAGACAAAAATGCTGCCCACAACTAAAACAAAAAAGATTAATACGAGCATGCTTTTGATTATAATAAACCTTACAAGTTTATAGTCCACTCATAGGCAGGAGGATACATGATTTTTGTTGAAGCAGAACAATATCGGTTTTGTATTAAGAATTTTATGGAACCAACTGTTAACAAATAAGATGCTATTTAAAAATTCACATTTTTTAAATATGCGTCAATTAACTCTAGGTACATTAAATTATAGATTTTGTAATATAGTATTACTATATAAAAATTGTGTGACATTTCAATACTTACGAATAACAAATAAGGGATGCTAAATTAAATTATAATCATTAAAAGCAACATTGTTCTGAATAAAGCAGTAAACGGTTTCATCAATTTCTTTATGTTTTCTGTAATGGTTTCTATTTTTTTTACAATGCGTGTTAATTATATAGTTAATATGCCAACATTAAGAATGCCTTACACTTTACAGTATGATGCCAATGTTACAAATTAAGATGCAATGGGTGTTTCGAACACGTTTAAAATAATTGAGGCAGGCTTAATTACCATATTTGCACATGAGATGCGATAGTACTTAACTTCAAAGAGAATTAAAATTTTTACACATACCAGTTGGGAAGATTGAGAATCGCTATGCCGACGGATAACTTGGTTATTACTTCAAGAGTGAGTTCAAGATGGGCTGGGTTGTAATTTTCTTAGCTAAACTGAAGACAATTTAAATCTAATTGGACGCCACCGTATCTGGCAAGTGTTAAACAAAAAATTATAATTTAAGGGTTAGATACAGAAACCCTTTCGGAGTTGATAATATTATAATTTTCGATTTCATTTCTTGGAAAATTAATCAGGTTTCTTTAATATAGAGAAAATTGCCAGAATGAGAATAATTCTATTCTATAATAAATAATTTGCTTCAAATAATAATAGTATTTAACAAATAAAAAGTTTTTTAGACTGAGTATTTTAAAAATTGCTGAACTAAATTTCGTTACATGATAATTAATTCTTCAAATGAGTAAATTTGTACCTGACTGTCCGATATCAGATCTGACAGTCACGTACAAATTTAATATTATAAAACTGTAATTTCAAACAATCATAATATAAATCTAATTTCAGTATAAAAGTAAGCTTAATCTGTTCGAAGCTTATCTTGAGGTGAGCTTCAAATATAATTAAAGTTTAAAGAAGGATTTTTCTTTCAAGAGAAAATATATACAGCTGTAAAATATTATATGCGGTGACTCAGTTGGATGACGGGTCTTACAAACTGGAATGATGCGTTTTCGCGGCTAGGAACCTAACCAATTGTGAAAAAGGGATTTTGGAACAAATCTGTTCAAGGATTCAGCAAAAATTAACTCACTCTTAACCACTGGCTGCTGACTGGTCTCTTACATTGGTTGTGCCCAAATTCAAGCTGGCTGCTTGCCGGTGTAAGATGCAATGAACCCAGACTGATCCCGAATTAGATGATCTATCGGCATTCCTGACTTCTGGCTGTTTTTATTGTTCTGTATATACCTTCATCGATCTGTGGGCGTTTCTTCAAGAGAGAGTTTATTTTTTCTTTTATTTGACCTATGGGCGTTTGCGCATCAACGACTCCCATCTTGCTTGCCTCAAAGATTATGTGGAAGTGAAAGGATTGAGAAAACAACGTATAAAGAAAATTCGACCTGGGGAAGTTTTATCAGAACAAATGCTAGGTGACGACACGCCGTGTTAATTAAACAAGTTGAAAACCTTGAGATATATTGTGAACAATAAGTTATTTACACAAAGTTTGACAGATTATAATGCTATTTAAGACTTTGTAAGCAAGGTTTCAAAGCACCTGAAGTGTTTTCTACATTATAGTGGGTAAAAATGTGGAACTTAGCCTTGCCAATTTACCAAAACTAGAAAATAACAGACCCTATGTTGTTTTCCATATGGGGCCAAGGAGTTATTACGAATTCAAAAATCGATTTTGAAAATAGTCCTCATCCATTATCAAAAGTCTCGATGAGGGACATTATAAAAGATTTCTTTAAACACATTCTAAAAGAATTTCAGTTTGCAGGCATTTAATTTCGTTTTCATAACAAAATTAAAATTATTGAAAGGCATCTATAAGAACGCAAAACAAGCAGTCATGTTTTGACAAGGACCATGTGTTTGAAATTGAAGTGAGTACTTTATTAAGATCATTCGAGAAAAACTCTAGGTAAATGACATCGTCCATAAATGAAATAAGAAATTTAAACGTTCATTCCACAATTAGAGAAGGTGATAAATAATAAAATAAGGGTTGTGGGAAGATGAACTTCTTCTCACGCCAGAACCCTATGTCAGCGCGTACACAATTGCAAAGATAAGCAACTGACATAGAGATCCGTATGAACGTTACTAATCCCGGAGTTTCACAACATCAACGAAATTGCACAAATTCACAGAGATTTTTACAAATTCTAAAAAAAGTCCCGAACTTCTAAATTAAATGAATCGAATTCCTAAAAGCTTTAAAATAAAAAGTAATAATCACCATAAATTCAAAGCCAAAAAGTATCTTGTGGCGAAGTAACTTCGCGACAAGCACGAGAGACATCCATGGCGAATTCAAAGAAGAGATAACACCGGATTCGAGCATTTTATCTATTTCGGAATGCAAATGTTTTTGTAATGCAGGCGATAATGGATATTGACGTTGCTTAATAGGAACAGCATCAGCCGTAGAGATAGTATGAGTTGCGGTAGTGACACAACCAAGTTCAGAAGTATTTAATTTACGAAATTTGTCAATTATAGAGTTAAGGATTTCATTCTGAGAATCGGTAAGAGAAATTTTATTAGATATACCAGCCGACGCACAAGCGTTTGTTTTGAGAGAAGCTTGCCAAGAGAAATCTTGAAAATATAAAGATAAATTAAAAAATTGGCAAAAGTCAACGCCAAATAAAAATGGATAAGCTAGTGGGGCACAATTAAAAATGGAACATCCCGTTCGAGTGACTATACAAATTTTTAATTTAAGAGAACCAGTTACATATATTTTATTGTCGTCAGCTAAAATTGATAGAGGTTTTTTTCTGGAATAACGTGAAATTTAATATTTTGTTTAGATAATTGCATTAAGCCTTCGTTATTTAAAAGAGAACATGACGAATCCATGTCCAATAAAACGATTACATTTAGAGAGCCAATAGCGATAGGTAAGTGCGGACGAATATCGAGAGGTTTTTTTAACAAGTTGTAAGGCACTTACATATGATTTTCCAATGCTCCACCCGAAGGTACTACATTGGTCAGGAAGCGAGTTTTTTTACCTGAAAAATTTGTAATTTTGCCAAACCCTTGCTGTTCCAAGCAAAGTAGGGATCTTTAACGTGCGTGACAACACTCACACATGGGACCTCCATTTTACCTCTCATCCGTACAAGAGTGTATTTTTGTGAAAAATGCTCGCCTAACATTTTTCAAGCACAGTAAAGTAAGCACAGTAAAGATAGCATCTCAAAGATAAAGGCAAAGATGACGATAAACACCTAACATATAAGGGTTAAAGCGTTAGATAAGATACGATAAGGTTTCCAAGATATTTTCGAGAAAAGATAATTAACCAATCATGGTTACATAAAATCCTTAAGACACTCTATAGTAAACGATAGATACTAGACATTTTTGATTTAATCTAAAACTTAAGGTACGATAAAATGTTACGATAAAAGAAATTTATTTTTGAGATGTAAACCTAATTTTGATTCGGGACCCTATTTCTCGGAGCACACCACACCACCTATAAATGTACTAAAAACACGGGGATTTAAATTTGTGAATTTCTTATACATGTTCTTCAAAAGAGAGGAGCTCTGTGAAGCGGGCTTGTTTACTTGAACGCTTGTGGGACCAATTCGCTAGGGAGTGCATCTCTGCATCCTGGTGTCGAGTAGACAGGTCGGCGAAGCCAAGACAATAACAACGTGCACTGTTCCCATATATCAACGATAGACAGTGGTGATGCATGGCTATAGATGGACGTCCTCCACGCATATGACCCAATGTCATGAAGCAACAACCCCCTATCCATGCAGTGAGTTCGAAAAATAAAAGGGAAAAAGAGGAATAAGGGACGATAAAAAAGGGAAATGGGAGGTTAGGATCTAAGTAACAACCCAGATAGAAGAGACGAGCGAAACGGTGGATAGCCAAGCACTACTCAACCAGCCAAGGTGTGGTCAGTAGCCCGGAATAGGGAAACACCACTCATATGCGATCGACGATTGTCTCGGGATTTAAGACATGTCCATCAAAGGAAAAAAACGCGGAAGGAATAATAGTTCTCAGAATGTTCAGTTACTTTTTGTACCATATCAGAGTACCATGTAGTACTCGTAGTACACGTAGTACGGGAGTTAAATTAGGAAGATTTAAGGCAGCTACATCACGAGAAAGAGCATCAGGTATAATATTCAATTTTTCAGGTCTGTGACGAACAGTAAAAGTAAATTGTGAGATACGTAAATTCCATCTGGCTAAACGTCCAGGGGGTTGTTTTAAATTATTTAACCAGATAAGGGCAACACAATCGGTAATTACTATAAATTGAGTTCCTTTGACATAACTCCTGAATTTTTCAATTCCAAAGATTATTCCAAGAAGATTACGTTCAGTAGTTGAATATTTCTGTTCAGCAGTAGTTAATGTATGACTTGCATAAGCGATAGGGTGTTCTAAACCATCTTTTTCTTGAAATAAAATGGCACCTAAACCGGTAAGTAAGGCACCAACCTGAATATAAAATGTTTCTTCAAAATTAGGGGAAATTAAAATGGGAGCTGACGTAATCAAACGTTTTATTTCATCAAAAGCTTTCTGTGCTTCAATAATCCAATCGATAGATTGTCATTTCTTTTTATTTTTAATTAATTCAGAGAGAGGAACAGAGATAGTAGATAGGTTTAGTAAAAAAAATCGATATTAAGATATCATTCCGATTAAATGTTTAATTTTAGCATTTACTTTACCAGTCAACAATAAACCCTAAAAAAGGAAAGGATGAACAGCAAAAATTACATTTATTCCAATTTATTTTAAAACCAACATTGCCTAACCAATCTGCTACTTCATTTAAAGTTACGATATATTCTTCAAAAGTAATTAAAATGACTAAGATATCGTCAAAGTATATTAAAATACGTTCTTGGTGTAAAATTTGACCTAATGTTTTATCCATGGTACGTACGTTGAAGGGTTTGAGGGGTATTAGATAAACCAAACGGTAGGAAATTAAATTCATATAAACCTTTTCCATGGTACACAAAAAGCACTTTTCTGATGAGAAGATTATTCTAAAGGTATTTGGTAAAAAACTTTTTTAAGATCTATAGAGGATATATATTTAGCATTACGAAGTCTACTTAATATAGAGTCCATTCGGGGTAATGAATAGCTATCAGAGATTGTAACGGAATTTAACTTACGACCATCAAAGCAAACACGATAGTCTCCGTTTTTCTTTTTAATTAATAGAGTAGGACTATTACACAGGGAGGAACTAGAAGAAATAACACCAGACTGAATCATTTCATCAATTTCAGCATATAAATGTTTTTATAAAGCAGGGGATAGCGGATATTGGCATTGTTTAAAAGGTTTAGAATCGAAATCGGTAAATGTGGACGATTATCAAACGGTTTCGTTTACAATTTCGCCACAGTGGCATCAAATGATAAAAAGCATCAACTTGTTTTTAGCCAGTTAGACCATTCAGCTGAGGTTGTACGACATATTTCATTTAAAAGAATAGGGTTTTGGATTTAATTGTGGCGATAATGGTAGTTTTGTGGGCTTGGGTGTGAAATATAAGAAACGCATCATACTTGAAATGCCACAATTTTTCCCATTACAATACATTATCTTCTAGTATGGTCAAAAGTATAAAATATATAATGAAAATTTTCCTATTCGTAAAAACTAAAAAAACTGATTATAGGATTTATTGAATTTTTAAAAGTAAAATAAAAAAAATGTAAGTTGCTCAAAACCAATACATATCGAATGGTAAAAATCAACATTATAACTTACCAGTCAGTCGAACAGAATTTGAAGAAAAAATTTTCCTTATTTCAGTCTCTTGTAAATCATTTTCTTCTGACTCCTCTGCTACTTCTGATACTTCAAAGTTGCCATCATCTTTTTTTCGTATTCTATGTGAAGTTTTAACATGCTCCACTATAGCTTGTTCTGAGTAACATACAGTAACACAATATTTGCACACAAACAATTCCGCCTGTATTAAGTTTATCAATTTAAAAAAAATAAATAGTTGAAACATACCTCGGAGTTGATAATACAATTTTGATAGTGTTGAGCAAAAGAAACAGCATCGCAAGTTATGTAATCACAACCATTAGCATCACACTTTTCTGACCCAAATCTATATATGTCATTTTTAATGCGGGTTAATAACTCTGGAGACAACCAAAACTCTTTATTTTTAAACCACGATTGGATATAGTACATCTAGAATAATTTTGAGTAATTAGAAATATATTTATATTTTACTACAAACTTCACCATTAAATATATAGCATCAAACATCACAATGTGCTCGTGTTGCAACTGTTTATTTCAATACAAGATTATGATTATCAATAAATACAATAAATACATATTACATTACCACTATTCCGAATTTCTCACGTTCATTTTCTACTTCAAAATAATTCAGTATATTTTTACATAAATACATTTAATAGTTCCACTAATTTTGGATTATTCTAAATTATTGTATGTCAAGTTAGACAACTCGACTTATCCAGTTATAATATATATCATCATCATCATTAGGTCTTCAATCCTAGAACTGGTTAGACGCGAATGCATAAAAAGGAGGTTAAGCAACCTGTAGCTACAAAGACCACCCCACTTCATTTGCTGAATTAATAGTTTTTCAATAAATCCTTTCATACAATCAACATTAATAGAGAATATTGCAAAACCGACACCTGTAGTTGTTTATAATAATCATCAGGTTTAAGTACAGTTATTTTATGTCATTAGGTTTTCTGTCTGTTACGTTCAATTGTATCTAGATAAATACTTTCATTTGATTTAGGATTCTTTTTAAATATCCCCCGCACTTCCAGCTCAATTTTTTGTGTAACTGCATATTATGGGAGAGGCCCTTGATCACATTTAATGATTTACTGTCGATTTGTTCCCATAAAACTCATCCTAACACAATTGAAACAAGTACTTGTTCAACACTCTGTAGAATGTTATTAGTGCATTTAGTTCAAGTCAAAGTACCTCAATTTATCTGTATTGTTTGATATAAAGCCGCAAATGTACTTGGTTATCTACAATCCATGTTTTCTGAAAAAATATGTTTGCTTTATTCATGAGTAGTAATATAAGTTTGAATAGCATAAATTTTCTACAGGTGTGATTAACAAAAGCAACTGTATTCGAGTTTGGTGGTTTTCTTTATCTATTTATGCATTACAAAGATTTTAGACGTGTTCTTTGACATGTGCTATTCTAATATTTCAATCAATTTTCAGACATTTCCAAAACTGAACTAACTTTGATTCCGCTTTTGTACTGTCTACTTTCCTGATGCTGTTAATTTGAGAGCAATGCACGCTTCTTTGGATAAGCTTATCTCCCCTGTGCATTGGTGAGCTTCTTACGTGCTTATTAATACTAGTAGGGTTCTTTTTCTCAAGCTCTTCTACATAGGCCAAATTGTTTTTTTTACGGCGACCCACATTTCTTTTGCATAGATCGCTGGTGCAGTGATGGTTGTAGCATTTACGACACTGGCTAATTCAGTGACGATCCACTCGGTGTACGAGCTGAAAATGTTTGTTAGTTCCCGGCAACTGTTTCAAGTGTGAGATAAGTATCTCGGCATCTGAATGTATATGACCTTGTTGTATTCTATATACACAAATTATTCCTTATCAACATTTGGTGTTGATGCGTAACCTATGCACCATAAAGAAACTTAAATCACATTACTCTGAAGAGCAGAGCAAATATATACAACCCACTTCAAAACTAGTTTCATTAGTGTTCTCGTTATTTAAACTAGCTTCTTGAAAATTGCTCTAAATGTACAAAGTTTCCGTTTTGAATCAACCCGCACCTCGAAGAAGTTCTAGATTACTAGAACGAGTAGAATAGCCTGAGAAGTGCAGTTGTCGAAAAAGTCGAACTACGGGTTTAACCAAATTAATGGGGTCTTTAGGTAGGAACCAGGCTAAGAAGGGTCCCCCAAAAGAGAGCAGCAGCTCTTTCGGTACTTAGAGTGGCAGAGACCATAGGGGTCAGCATGGCATTCTAAGACACATGACTGCAATGTGGGAGGCAATGGGAAAACCACCACATTACCTCCCAAGTACACAGCCAACTTAAATAGTTATTTAAGACGATGACATCCTCTGGGGTAAAAAATTCCGGAGATAAAATAGTCCCCCGTTCGGATCTCCGGAAGGAAACTACTTCGAAGCACGTGATCGGAAAGTTTAGAAAAAGAGTGGAGAACATTCTAATAGTTGGAACATGGAATATCAGAAGTATGAAGCAAGTAGGTAAGCTAGAGAATTGAAATGGAGAGGTTAGCATTAGACACAGTAGGGATCAGCGACGCTCGGTGGCGAGGTATTTTTGGAGTGGAGACTTTAGAGTAATTCATATAAGATTAGAGGAAGAAAATTCAGGTGTGAAGTAGTTATGGAAAAAAAGATAGGACACTGTGTTGAAAACTACCTACAAAAGAACAAAAGAGTACTCATAGTTAGATTAGAATGTAAACCGGTAAATACAGTAACAATACGTATACATGCCCATTTCTAGCTACAGTTGAAGCGATCTACAAAGATATCGAAGACATACTAAGATACATAAAAGGACATAAAATTTTAATAATTATGGAAGATTTTAATGCAGTGGTGGGTGAGGATAAGGAAGAAGCAGTAGTAGATTTTTTTGGTTTAAGTAAGAAAAATGACCGGAGAAATGTGGTGGTAGGATTTTGCAACAACAACAATTTAACCATGACAAATACATTAATTCAACGTCATGCAAAAAGACAATACACGTAGAAGATGCCAGAAGATATAGGAAAATATCATATAAATTATGTTCTTGTTAGGAATCAAGTACTGTAGACGTTTCCCAGAAGTAGATATAGACACTGATCACAACATCATAATTATAAAGCTCACGCGTAAATTTAAAGGTTTAAGAAAAAGGAACCAAAAAATGCACTTTGACTTTAAAAAACTAAAGGATAAAGATATCCACAAACAATTTGAAAAAAAAGTCAAGTGAATTGCCGAAACATATCGGGAAAATTTCTGATACTAAAGAAGTAGAAACAATGGAATAACCTTAAACCCAGCTTAGACATGATGGCCAGAGATATTCTGGAGTACATACAAAAAGAAAATAAAAAACCATGGATAACAAAGGATATCCTGAATTTAATAGAAGCCATACGAAAATACAAAAACAGACCGGACAAAGCAGGAAAACAAAGATACAACGCCATAAAATGGGAAATTTTTTGCAAAAGCTGGAAAGCTAAAGAGCAATGGATTGATAAAAAGTGTAAAGAGGTACAAACTAAAATGAAAATAGAAAAGATAGACAAAACACACAAACTTATTCGGTCTTTTTATTATTTTATTAAATTTAATTTGAAGACAACCCGCTTCTGTATCCTATTAATATAGACATTAGAAATACGCATCCTGAATATAACTACAAGAATTGGTTGGGCAATATTCTCGAATAATGTTAATTGTGTGAAAAGATTTACTGGAAAACCATTATTTCGGCAAATGTCTACGTGTTGATGGATCTTGGCAGCCCACAGGCTGCTTAACCCCCTTCACTGAATCTCGGGGAAATAGGGCATAAAATTAGAAAACAATAGAAGGGAAACGAGATGCATACATGCTATGTGAGAATTTCAGGGAACTATGTAGGCTAGCTCAGAATATAAACCTAATGACGAAAAAATAAGCGCAGATAAATCTGATGATTAGTATAAACAACTACAGGTGTTGGTTGTGAACTATCTGCAACTAATGTTGACTGTGCGAAAAAATATATTGGAAAAAATATTAAATCGGTAAATGTGTAAGTGTTGGAGGAACTTGGCAGCCACAGGCTGCTTACCTCCCTTCACAACCACTGAATGTCGGAGAAATAGGATATATAATTGTAAAACAATAGGTGACCGAACTGCATCTAACAAGAAAGATCAGCACCTATGATGAAATACAACAAACATAGAACAAGAAGAAAATTGTTGAAAGCATATGTGTGGAGCACAGCACAGTATGCCTATGAAATACCAGCAGTCTGAAAAGCAGACAGAAAAACGGTAGCAGCCTTTTGAAATGCTGTGCTTCAGATGTATGAGGACGATAGCATGGACAAACAAAGATAATAACAAATAGGTTATAGAAATAGTAGGGGATCAAGAATATCTGGGGAAAAAGATAAGAGAAATAGAAGGGCAGAATACATTCTAAGGCATTTTTGGGGAATAATTTGGGATATATTACAAGGAGAGATAGGAAAAAAGAGGTAGATGTAGACCTAGATCAGGTAGTGATAGATGCAGACTGTGCAAATCTCAGGGAAATCTGTGGGTTAGTTCAGAATAAGAAACAAGTTCCAGGACTGAAGACCTAATGATGATGATGTTTAATTACAAATTGACGTTTCGCCAAGGGTTGTTGCCTTTATCAAGATTGTGCAAAAGAAAAAGCAATCAATACAGTCATCAAAAAATTTTCTTTTAAAAATTACTTAATTGTTAATGCAAAAGAAATTTTTTTGATGACTGTATTGATTGCTTTGCCTTTTGCAGAATCTTGATAAAGGCAACAACTTTTGACGAAACGTCGATTTGTAATTAAATATATGCAAAATATTTTGTTTTGATTTTTTGGACTAAAATATCCCAATTGTACCGTAACATTTTATCGAAAACACTATTTATATATATATATATATATATATATATATATATATATATATATATATATATATATATATATTACTGTGATGGGTAAGTCTAATATAATATATAATATTTACATCCCACTATGTATTTACCTATCTCTACCTATAACTATGTATTCAATCTATCATTATTTGTTTAAGCTATCTCTATCTATTTCCATTTATAATTACCTATTCATACCTAATTCTACCTATTTAAATCTATTGTTAATTATTTATCCTATCTCTATTACCTACTGTCCTATCTACACCTATCTCTATTTGAATCTAACTCTTTTTTGGATCCTCTATGTCCTTCTTCTTACAATTTTAATAAACTGTATCCTTGTCTTTCCTCCTTCTATTTCTATACTCATTATCCTTATTGCTTTGCAGAAAATAAAACTATTCTCACTGTCCTGATTCTTAAATATTTTCTCCTCTGTCTTTATATTTGTTTGTTTTTCATTCATTATTACTACCTCTGATGTGGACAAACCAAACGATACTATCTTATCATTTCCCTCTATGGAAAATCTCTCATATCTTTGAGACTCTTTTTTGTATTGAAATTGACCCGTAAAACTTCCTTAACTCCAATTTACTAAAAATATCCTTGCCACTTAGCTTTGTTATGCCTCCTTCTAAAACATGCTCATATCCTAACTCTGTGCTTGCCTCTACACCTACTAATTCAGAATGTTTATTCAATAACGCTTGTACCTCTTCTAATTTTTCTCCTGGACATTTAATTGTGTCGATCTCTTTCACCTCCTCATCCTCTAATCTCATAACATTAATACACAAACCCGTGTCATCCTCTGTGACTTCATAACTTGCCTTCCAGGGCAATATCCTATCCCTAATTCTAACCACCTTCCTCTCTATACCTATTGCTAAACCCAACTTCACCATACAAT